>CM076073.1:13287500-14587500 GCA_038088235.1 Zacco platypus
GAGGGCATTTTGGATGATTGCTAGGGAGTTGCTATGCACTTGCTTGTGTGTTCTGGTTGCTAAGTAGAAGTTATGTTATTTCTAAGGTGTTGCTAGGCAGTTCCTACAGGGTATTCTGGTGGTTTGTGCAGACATATTAGCTGATGATATGTGAAAATCTTAACAGATTTTGACTCTGAATGATCAATATTTATTGTATTGAAATTTGCTTAAAACATTTCTGAGAAAAAAACACCCTCATTTTATTCTCACTGTCTGTTAAATTGTAAAAAACAAACCAAAAAAAACAAAACAATGTTGGCCTAGCAAATTATTAAAAATCATTTAGATATCACACTAATCTTACTTATATAGGCCATGCCAACAACTTATATTAATTGATTTAACGTTAAATAATAAATATAGGGTTTCCTGTTTTATGAAATATATTTATTATAAAATATATTTATGACATTTTTAAGTTTAGTTTGTGGGGAAAATTAAGTTCATTTCATGTTCAGAGGCCTGTGGCATGCTTATATATTTTTATTCTGGCCATAGTGACTTTATGTATTGGCTTTTGAATATTCAGTGCTTTCAAGAGGAATGTGTGCGCAAATCCTTTTCCCTTTGCAGGCGTTATGTTTGTAAGCTATGATGAATATGCTAATGCCTCTTGTTGAATATGGAAAGAACTCTTCATCTAAGTAGCCAGTAGGATAAAGGCTGGACTGAGCTTCTTTATATCTGCAAGTCTTATCTTGTGAGTTTTGGTGTTTTTTGTGTGTGTGTGTGTGTGTGTGTGTGTGTGTGTCTGTGGCTGGTTTGTATTCATATTGAGCAGTTACTATAGTGTAAACATTGATGATTTCTTTGCATGTGGTGTGTGTCTGTCCATGTGTGTCTTAAGGCGTTTTGCTTTATGTGTGTGTATTTCTGTGGTGGGTCAAAGTTTAAAGTGCTTTTAAAGGCAGTATTTTCATACTCCCACTAAAGGGAGACTGAGATGTCTACATGTGTGTCTGTGCCAGAGGTTTGTACACGCATGCACATTAATGTGCTTTATTTAACCAGTGCCAAAGGCTCACCAACACAATGCTGGAACATCACAGCGCCAGAATCCGGCTCACATTTGGCTCAGCATCATAAAGCCTCAGGGCAGGATCTGCTGATGTTTCAGAACCCAAACAACAAGCTTTATAGGAGCGTGGGTTTGTTTGTCTGTTATTGGTCCATTGGGGCTTTCCCGTCTACAGGTTTTTTTTACACGTGTGTGTGTGTGTGCGCAAGTAAGTAAGTTACACCCCTACTAATACAGTGATGGTACAATTGATTGATTATATCAAATGTGTCTCTCAGACTGATTGAAATACAGTGACTTTAATATTCAGCTTTTCATATTCTACATAAAGCTGTGAGAAACAATTCTTGCATCAGGTACAAATAGAACCCTGAAAATAATGGGAATGTGGTTTAATCCCTTTCGTTCTGTATTCCCAGCATGCACTAGGGCATGAATAATTATTGGGGTTTCGTTTTGGAGTGTTAGCCAGTTTTATTTACATTTTGTTGTTGGTTTTGTTGTCACATTTGGTATCGTTTCATTTCACCTTTAAAATCAGATTTGAATGTGAGGGGCGGCTTTTAAGCGGACAAAATGATCGAAGAAGTCTGGCAAGTCTGTTATTTTACTGGAAGATCGAGCTATTACTTTTTTAAGATTTGTTTTTGGTGTTTTTACCTTGTTCTTAAAGTTTACAATCTCACAAAATGTAACAATAAAAAAAAAAGATTTACGTAAATAAATCATTCACGGTAAGATATAATGACAAATATATGTTACACAATAACATACATTTAGAAAATAGATTCCTTATATTTAAATTATATACATGCTTATATTACATGGTGACTTTTAACTTAATAAATCATTTTAAATTTCATCACAAAAGGTGATTGTTAAAAAATGGACAGATTTTGAGTCATCACAACATGGCATTTTAAGTTTAGTCAAAATATTTACTCAAAAATAGGGATGCCGATATTAAAATTCTGGCCAATCTACCAATAAGCCACTGATTATTTTTATGCTATGGCCAATAACTCATAAATGTAAATGGCCACAACTGAAATTCTAAAGTATTTTGTCTAAATCTACAAAAATAAAACTAAAATCAATCATTTTAAATGCTACAAGTGAATTTACATTATAATGTATAAAAAATGGATATTTCTTGGATATTTCTAGATTCACTAAAGAAAACATTTAACATTTAAATTATTAGGGTTTAAAAAAGATCAGCATCCAAAGATCAGTCAGTTTTAATGAAGTATCAGTGTGTGTATGTGTATATTTCATGTGTTTTAAATTTCTCGTTTTCTCTGTCTCAGGCGAGCGTTGTGAATTTGACCGGCGGGGTGGGCGGTGTGTGGCAGGCGTGTGTCGTAATGGTGGTACGTGCCGTGAGCTCTCCGGAGGGGGATTCAGGTGTGAGTGTCCTGCAGGAGGTTATGAGAAGCCCTACTGCTCTGTCACCACCAGATCCTTCCCGCCAAAATCATTCATGATGTTCAGGGGACTCCGTCAACGATTCCACCTCTCCATCTCTCTCTCGTGAGTACATACACGGACACATGTTTCATAATGTAAAGATGTAATCTGATCTTTAGTCATGTGTCAAGTCCAAAAACTATGACATAAATAACCAGTATTTCTCCTTTGGAGTAGTGTAATTTTTTTCTAAGATTGGAGAGATTTTTTTTGAAATAGTAAAAATGTAAAATAGTACACACTCCACTCTGAAATATACAATATTTATATATCATAAATCTTATTTTCCATTCTGTAATCTGTTTCTTTCATTCTCTCCTCTCTCTTTCATGCTCTGTTCATGAGAAAAGCTCCTTAGCACTCTTCTTTCATCCTGTTTTTCTTTTTTTCTACTTTCCCTTGTGAGTGTTATTTTCTGGTCATGTGTTTGATGTGATTGGTCAGGGTTTGGTTGCTGTGGCACAGAGGTAATATAATGGTTGTTTGTTATAATCTCCAGGGTGACTAAAACAGAGCTATTTTATTTATTAACATGGTCAAATATCCACACATCCAGAAAGGGCACAACCTTCTCTCATCTCCCTAGACACGCCAGAATATTAAATCCTTCTCTCTTTATCTCCCTCTCGGTTAAAGTCTTGCCTCTCTGCACTGAAAGATAACCATTGTGCTACAGTGTGCAATTTACCAACTGGCCATGTCCTATAAAAACTCTTTTAAATCTAAAACTCTTTGCTCAGGAGAGCGTAAACAGGGTCCATCTCTCTCACAGCTCAGGCTCTTTGTCAGCATTTTGTGTAGACCAAACTAGTGCATTTGTGAGTCTTTTTTGCATTCCAGAGAGGACATCCAGATGCGTGTCAGCTATAAATGTATGTACCAAAAAGAGAGATTTTTATTTTAGCTTTCATTTGGCAATTTAGTAGCAATAAAATAAATAATTATTTATTATAAATAATTATTTATTATTGTATTTATTTAAAATGCAGTCAGATAGTTTTACCTTAACATTAATTAATTAATTAATTTGTTGTTAATTTTTTTTTAATTTATTAATTAATGTTTATTTTATTTATTAATATTTTAGATCATTTTTTATTGTTTTATTTTCATTTTTATTTTAGTTAAACTTTTTGTCATTTTAATATTTTTTTATTTATTATGTTTATATCCCTTTTATTACTTTTTTATTCTAGTTATAGTTATTTTGGTTCATCAGGTTAAAATAAATGAAAATGAAAAATATTTAGCTGAAATAAAATAACTTTAAGTAAAATAACTTATTTCAAGTAATGGAAATGTTTTTTTTTTATGGTTTTAGATTCAGTTTTAGTTAACTATAATAACCCTGGTTCAGAGTGTATAATGTAATTAATGACATAACATAAATGACATGAATAATAGATTTCTCTACAGAAATGTGAAGTAAACTAAGAACCTTTTAATAATGCTCTAAATGTGCATTCTTTTTTGACTTTGAAAGTTCTAATGGAAATTGTTTGTTGATCGCCCTGCCATGAAAACTTCCCTTGTTAACTGGAAATTGAGTTAAATTAATTTAGAGATCGCTTTCTGCTGAGTGTACTCTTAAGACAATTTGTGGTCATTACATTATTACACTCTAAAAGGACCAGTACTGAGTCATTCCAGATCTTTGATGAGCATTAAATGTGTTTTGTAGGTTTGCCACATTGGAAAGTAATGGTTTGCTCTTCTACAATGGCCGGTTTAATGAGAAGCACGACTTCCTTGCTTTGGAGATACTGGATGGACAAATGGTTCTTAAATACTCCACAGGTAAAGAAGAGTGAATGTGTTTGTTCAGAGTTTTGAAATATATCCGTCTATTGTCCTAATTTTGGATTACAATGAAATATGAAAGGGTTAACATGATTCTGTTTTATGTTTTGGTGTGAATTTTGTGAATTTGTCTCTGTAATATCTACTTCTGATCTCTGTGTGACCTTTGCCACAGGTGAGTCATCTACTCAGGTGAGTCCATACCTGCCTGGTGGAGTGAGTGATGGCAACTGGCACACCGTTCACATCCATTACTACAACAAGGTGAGACAGTGCTCTGAAGAAGCAGAATTTTCATTTTTGAGTACACTATTCCTTTAAATATTAATTATTCTTCTGTTACTATGAACGTTTTTACTATGAGACTTTTGGTCCCATAGTTTCCATGTATTCATGTAGTTGTGTGCTTTGTATTTGTGTACTTATGAGGAAACATTTGTGTATGTATCTAGCCAAAGCGAAGTGTGAGCGGTGAGGTCCAAGGTCCATCCGATGAGAAGGTCGCTGTCTTGAGTGTAGATGACTGTGATACGGCCGTTTCTCTGAGGTTTGGCACTCAGCTCGGCAACTATAGCTGTGCTGCACAGGGGAGACAGACCAGCAGCAAGAAGTGAGCTTGCGCAAACTCACACCTACACATTTATATGTTCACTTACACATGTTGGAAAGGACATTTAGCATCACTCTCATTCTCTTTCTGTATTGTTTCTCTCACAGGTCTTTGGATCTGACTGGCCCGTTGTTTTTGGGTGGAGTTCCTAACCTGCCTGAGAACTTCCGGTTTGGTACAAGAGAATTTATTGGCTGCATGAAAGACCTGCACATTGATAACAGACCAGTGGACATGGCAGGATTCATTGCTAATAATGGCACTTTACCTGGTGGGTGTTCAATGTTACAACGTGATGATAGCAACGTTCTGTATCTCTGCAATGACATCAACATACACTACCATTCAAAAGTTTGGGGTTAGTATAACAACTTTGAATTTGTAGGAAATTAATATTTTTATTCTGCAGTTATGCATTGAATCAAAAGTGACAGTAAAGATTTTTTTTTCGCAAAGAAAACCTATTTAAAATAAATTATGTTCTTTTGATATTTCTATTTGAAGAATCCTGAAAAAACAATTCTTAAGGTTTCCACAAAATTATTAAGCAGCACAACTGTTAAAACCATTGATAATAATAAGAAATGTTTCTTGAGCTCCAAATCAGCATATTAGAATGATTTCTGACGGATCATGTGACCTTGAAGACTGGAGTAATGATGCTGAAAATTCAGCTTTCCCATCATAGGAATAAATTGCATTTTAACAGTTATTTTAAATTGTAATAATATTTCACAATAATACTGTTTTTACTGTATTTTTGATCAAATACATGTAACCTTGGTCAACATAAGAGACTTCTTTCAAAAACATTAAAAATATCACCGTCCTCAAACCTTTGTATGGCAGTGTGTACTTCCTTTTGTGAGTATTTGTGTTTATATTTGGCCTGTCATTGTCTGCTGTCATGGTGATTGTGCTGTAACTCTTTTTTTCTGTGAGTACATGCAACATTTGTGATGTAATGTTCTGTCTTCATTAGGTTGCAGCGCCAAACTGCCTTTCTGCAAATCAAACCCATGCCAAAATGGCGGCATATGTCGGGTGAGCTGGGAGACGTTCTCTTGTGACTGCCCTGTTGGATTCGGAGGGAAGGACTGCAGCTTAGGTGAAACGTACAGAATTATACAAAAACAAGCATACATGCATAAAGTATTTCTCTGCCGACCTTTAAGTGAATCCTAAATCAGGATGCCAGAATCAAACAGGAACTATTACTAAAATGTTAATATCATGATGACATTGCTGATGATGGTATTGTTGTAATGATTCTTCCACAGTGATGTCCCATCCCCACCGTTTCCTTGGAAACAGTGCGCTGTGGTGGGACCTGAAGAATGAAGTCACCATCAACACACCCTGGTACATGGGACTGGTGTTCCGCACCAGATCAAAAGAGGGCGTTCTCCTGCAGGCTCAAGCTGGACAGTACACCAACTTGATCTTTCAGGTATACTCACTTATAGAACTGCTTGCAGAAAGGAAAAGAAAGCCACTAGAAAAGGTTTAATCCTTTCAAATTTATAGTCTGTTCTGCGTCTCATTACTAATATGAGACACATTTTTTCCTGCACTGATGTTTTTTTTCTGGCAGCCAATTAATTGATATGTTTAGCCACCAAACATTGTTTAATTTTGATATTAAATTCACTATAAGTTTACATTTATGTATTTAAATTTTAATAAAATTCACAATAAATGATCTAATTGGTGAAAGGAGGAAGTCCTCTTTATTTGATTACAATTGTAGCTGTAGTTTGTTAATGTGTTTAGCTACTATTTTTTCATAAGCATTTCATTTTAATGTAAATAAAACAATGGAAGAAATATTCATTAAATTCACTCTATGTAAAGTCAAAGGATTGAATTCTCCATGAATTAACAACATTTCCTCCTGTGTAAAAGCTGTAGTTTTCTGATGCTTTCTGGCAATAAGGAAAATCTGGCTTTGTTTTCCTTGTCCAAGAAATGTAAATAGTCATTAAGAGCCTGATGAAAGGAAAACATGATCTGTTTCGGGGTAGGAAACAAACATTTTCACTAGAAGCACAGTGTTAATTGAATAAAATCAGCCTGATTTCCCATAGCACTTTGAAGTAGACAATTCAGCGTCGAACTCCAAAGGCTCCAGATGCTTAGATGATCAAATATAACTCGCATATCCTATGCAAGCAATAAATTAAATTAAGAAATTGAGTATGTGTTTGATTCCAGGTGGTTTCTGGTCAATTGGTGTTTTCTGTGGCACGGGGTTCGACTCGGCCGATCAGGTTGAGACTGGATCAGGTTCAGGTGTGTGATGGACGCTGGCATGACGTACAGCTCGAGCTCCGTGATGTCAGGAGCGGAAGAGAGACTCGATATATTGCTACAGTACGACTGGACTTTGGACTGTATCAGGTACACAAACGCATACACCCACACATAAGTGGTCTGCTAACCTCTATTATGTCGCTGACTCCCTGTTATAATCCTGTGTTGTAATCCATAATCTGGAATTCTGGAATATCAGATCCTAATCTTTGTGGATTAAACTACAAATCAGACACAGGTCACTGGTATAGTGATTAAACACTGAAATACATGCAATATAACTTAAATGGACTAATTTAATCTCGCTTTCTTTCCATCTCTTTCTCTGCCTCTCTTCAAATCTCTCTCTGTCACAGGGAACAATCATTGTTGGGAATGAGATTAATGGTGTAAAGGTGAAGCACCTGCATGTGGGTGGAGTTTTAGGGTCAGGAGAGGTGCAAAATGGGATACGTGGCTGTATTCAGGTTTGTCTTTGTAACTTTCAGTCATTTTTGCAGTGTGTTTTTATAATAACCTGATACATAGGCTTAATTTTGCGAATCACTGCAAATGTCGCCCTCCACTTATTGCCAGGGTTAATATCGAAGAATCTTGCGACAACAACATATTGTATTATAGAAGATAACATGAGTTAACAATTCAATGTACTATTAAAATTAATTTCTGGATGTCGGAATGTTATTTTTGGGGCACATACACATACTCCTGTCCCACCCATTTTTAAGGTACGCCACTGACTTGATGTAACCTCAACTTCTACTTCTGCAACTTTCTTTAATGTATGAATTATTGGTAGTTATCAATTCCTAATGGGGCATTCATTTTTAACAAGCTGACAATTAGTTGAATAATTAATGAGAACTTGAAGAGAGATAATATAAAAGTTCCTTCAGATGTGCAGTCAGCAATTCCTTTACCAAGTAAATTCACATTTATAAATTATATATGAATTCATTATTATAATTATTGTTATTTTGTTAGAAATGAAGGACATTGATTTTATTAATTGATTATTTTTGAAGCTGATGTCAAAGGTGAAGTGTATAACACTACCTGTGATGCACAGCAAGGCTGTATCTATTTGATCAAAAATACAGTAAAATATCTAACATAGTGAAATATTATTAAATATTATAACATATTATTTAAAATAACTAAATTTTCAGGATCATTACTCCAGTCTTCAGTTTCACACGATCCTTCAGAAATCATTCTAATATGCTGATCTGGTGCTGAATGTAATCGATGTTGAAAACAGTTTTGCGACTGAATATATTTTATGGAAAATCATTGTACAGCATCTTTGAATAGATAGTTCAAAAGAACACCATTTATTGGAAATAAAAATCTTTTTTTTTTTTTAAATGATAAATGTCTTTACTTTTTCTATTGATCAACTTAATGCATTTTTGCTGAATAAGAGTATTAATTTCTTTAAAAAAAAAAAAAAAACTTTTGAGCTGAAGATATTGCGCTGAATGTTCTGGCATGTGTCCTCAGGGAGTGCGTCTGGGGGTGCGTCCTGATTCCCCTGCATTGCCCCGTCCTTCCAGAACCATCAAAGTGGAGACTGGCTGTAATGTTGGCAACCCGTGTAACTCCGTCCCTTGTCCTGCCCACAGTCAATGTACCGATGAATGGGATCGACACACCTGTGTTTGTGAACCAGGTATGAAATGAGTTATGATCGTTGGATGCAAAACATACCAAATGAAAATGTTTCATAAACATACAATGGGGTCCAAAAATTTGAGACCACTAGTGAAGATCTATTTCGCATTTTTTTTAATGCAATCCCAGATTTTCTGTGTGGTGTTAGATGCCTGCATATATGTATGAATAATACATTGAGCATGTCAGTGGTTTCTATGCTAACAGTCTGATAGTTCACCCACACAGAGTAAAAGATACAAGATCTGCCTGTGTTTGTATGAGCTCCCATCATGTCTAAATGAAGATACAGACTCGTTCACTTCATTATCATGCCGTTAGAGTTGCATCAGCCCAGTGTTATTAATAGAGCTGTGCAGAAAGAGAAATCAAAGACTCCCCTTATAAACTCTGAATTAATTTTTCAGACCCCCTCCTGGTAGAGTAAACCCACACGTACATCCTTACACACACACACACACACACACACACACACACTCTCACACACACACACACACACACAAACAGTGCAAAAGAGACGAGTGCTTAAATTTAAGAACAGAAATATCTCTCTCCTTCTTGCTCTGTTGTTGGTTAGATTCCCATACATAATTTTACATTTTTAATACGTCTCTGTACTGCAGCATACTAGTTGAATAAAGTCACTTTTTCTGAGGGCTTTATTGTAATCCTGTAGTGACTTCTAATGTCATTCAAAGCAGTGGAAAGCTTCACCAGAAAAGCATATGGTTGTATTACTGCATTCCATTTCTGATTTGTGAGCTTTTCTTCATTCATCTTAAGAGGGTTTGCACAAACTTCTGTACAGTAGTTCAAACATCTCTCTGCTGAAAAGGAGAGCGAGAGAGCGAGAGAAAGAAAGGGGGTTATTGTTTCTTTTGATCAGTGCAGATGGAGGCTTTTCTATATGACTCTCATGAAGATGAGATCAAGGCTGCGCTGTTTTATGTCTTGTTTTGGGTCATGAGTGAAATACTTTGTCAGTTCAGTTCCTGTGTTTTATGCCTTAAATTCAATAAATTTAGTTGTTGTGAATTTCATTGGGGCATATGTATAATTTTCTTTATTATCTAAGATGGATTTCATAATTTTTATTGTGTTATTCTTCTCTCTGATGTTCACTTATAATGTTAGTCTTGTTTTATTACATTTTTTGACTTTTAAACAGGCTGTTTTTTTGCTGATGTGCCTTTAGCCAAGTGAAATGAGTAACAGCATAAGCTGAGGGTTTGCTGTCACATCCAATATATTTGGCACTGCCTCATCCTGCATTATGTTGTCGTATGTTCACAAAACACTTCACTCTGAAGCACGTCGCTCAAACTGTCAGGGTTGAATTGATGAGATCATTCATAAAGTTTCACAACGAGTCATTTTTTTACAGTTTACTTTCATTGAATGATCTTCTGTGCTCTGAAAGTATGTTTTCATTTTTTTTTTTATCTCAAAAGGTCAGACAGAAAATTAGATTTTTTATGATATAATGACATTCTGGTATACAAACACCAGAACACTTCCTCCATCTGCCATTAATTGGTCAAACAGATAGTCTCGCCCCATTGGTTGAGCCAACCGATAGCAGTCACAGTGATCATACTTTACATTTACATTTAGTCATTTAGCAGACGCTTTTATCCAGAGCGACTTACAAGTGAGGAAAACAAACAAGCGATTCTTCATGAATTGGCAAATAACACAGGAAGTGCTCACAATACAAGTTTCATACATTGCTCAGTACCATAAGCTAGAGTAGGAAGGGAAAAGGGAAGGAAAGGTTTTTTTTTTTTTTTTTTTTTATGAGGGGATTAAGTGTTCACGAAGAGATGAGTTTTCAGCTGTCTCTTGAATATTGCCAGGGATTCTGCGTTCCTGATGAAAGTAGGGAGATCATTCCACCAGCAGGGAACAGTGAAGGAGAATGTTCTGGAGAGTGATTTTGTGCCTCTCTTTACAGTGAAAGAAATATATGAATAGCTTACTTACAGTGTCTCTGCATAATAAGATGAGAAAGTGCTTTAACGTTGAAAAAATATCAATATATATACTCGAGGATTGTGTTGTAACAGTTTACTTTTTTTCAAATACAGGATTTTATGGTAAAAGCTGTATGGATGCATGTCAGCTGAACCCATGTGAGAATCAAGCAAAGTGTCACAGGAAGCCCAGCTCCTCTCACGGATATATCTGTGACTGTGAGGACAGTCACTACGGACAGTACTGCCAACACAGGTACACATTCATGCACACCACAATCATGTGCAGTTACATGAGCGCAAAAACACACTAAATGTACACACGTCACTACTTGAATTCATTACATGCACTGAAAATATAACAATTTTCTTAAACATTTTTTTTGTCCTGTTACCCGATAACTATTTCTATCTAAATACTTAAAACGAGATTAATTTAGACAAAATTAGTTACGTATTTTTATGTAGAAATCTAACAAAATTCAGTAGGGTTTATTCTTTAAAAAATACCAATATGTTCAAATAAATTTACCTCAAGATATAGTCCCTGAGAACAAATCTTTTTATCAGTTTTGCTTTTCAAGAAAATGTAACTTTATTATAAGGCTTATTTTGATTTGTAACACGAGAAAAATACTAAAAAAAATACTCTGTCGTGTAGCCCAGTTACTCTTACTCTGATCTGTAATCTCTAATAAGCTGACAAGCAAATCATAATCAGTGAGAGATGGACAAAGACTTTATTGATGCATTCAGATTTACGGCCGAGTTTTTTTTTTTTTTTTTTGTCACACTAATCCAGTGTTCAAGCTTATCTGAAAGGCTGGATGTGTATGGCAGCGGGTAGGTTTGTGTTCATGTTAATGATGCATTTGTTCTGCTTAGATGCATGTGTGTGTGTGTGCTTAATGTTTGCTGCCTTTGAACGGATGAAAGTAGACTTAAGTTTGCCGACAGACTGTGACTCATGTGACCCTAAATCAACCTCTACCTCAAACACACACACGCTCAGCCAAATCCTTCAAAACAGCGGCAATCTCATCTGCTCTCTTTTATCTGTCGGCTCCATCTCTCTCTCTCTGTGTCACGCTGGCTCGCTCTCTGTGTCAGATCTGCCCTAGATACATAGGTATTTGATCAAATCTAACTGCATCTGTTTGTAGGATCGAGCAGCAATGTCCTCGCGGTTGGTGGGGCAGCCCGACATGTGGACCCTGCCACTGTGAAGCAAGTAAAGGCTTCGACATAGACTGCAATAAGACCACTGGACACTGCCACTGCAAGGTATACACAACTGAATAGTTTACCTAAAAAATAATTAAAAAAATATATTATCACTCACAAGATGGACAAGTACACTATGGTTCAAAAGTTTGGGGTCGATAAGATTTTTTATAAGTGTTTTTGAACACCAAGGCTGCATTTGTTTGATCAAATTATAGCAAAGCAATTTAAAATAACTGTTTTCTATTTTAAGCTTGATTAGTTGGGGACATTTAATATTCTGCAATATTACTTGTTGACTGTACTGAGACTAAACTGAACAGAGCTGGAAAATAAAATCTACAGAGCCGCTTTATAACTGAATTGAACTCCTTTCATATTTGATGAGCTTTACACAGTTACTGAACAAAACTGTAAAGCTGCATAGAAACAATCTCTATGGTATGAAGTGGTAAATAAATAAAGGTGCCTTGACCTAATATATTTTAAAATGTAATGTGATGGCAAATCTGAATTTTCAGTAGTCTTCAGTGTCACATGATCTTTCATATATCATTCTAATGCTGATTTGCTGCTTAAGAAGCATTTCTTATTATCAATATTGAGAACATTTGTGCGGCTACATATTTTTTGCAGAAACTGATTCCTTTTTTCATCATGCTTTGATGAATAGCAAGTTTAAAAGAACAGCATTTATTTGAAATAGAAATTCTTTATAACATTATAAATGTCTTTACTCTCACTTTTGATCAATATTCCTTGCTGTTAAAAGTATTAATTTCTTTAAAAAAAATCTTACTAATCTTAAAACCTAAAAAAATCTTACTAACCCCAAACTTCTGAACAGTCTTATATAGTGTTGTACCTGTGTGTGAAGACGCAGCAGCACACACATCACTAATGGAGTCATCTCTCTAAATCAAAAATCTTTAATCCCAATTTTCGGCCCTAATTTGTAATTGAAGTTTCTGGGCTGTTTTCTACCCTGTTTGATGTGAACTGTGCTAATAATGTAAGAAAAGATGTCTACTATCTTAGATTCCTAAACTCTTTTAGAGTTTCTGTAACCTAAGACTACTCTATATAAACACCATAAGAACTCTATGACGTGAACGCTGTTCCAACAACCAGCATCTTCATAAACATGAGCGTTATGCTCCTCTGAGAACACTTCACGTTTTTTTTTTTCAATTTGCAATTTGCATGACAAAATAATAGGGAAATAACTGGGAATTAAATGCAATGCAGATGCAGGATTGCAGATGCTCAGTGGCCTGCACAATCACCACAGATTTAAATTGCACTCATAATTTGGATGACTACAGCTATAGAAATGGCCTATGTTAGGTTATTTCCTCTCACCAGCTGCATGTTCTTCTGCGTTTTTCCACCATAGGGTATTAACCAACAGTCATTTTGACAGTATGTACTGTTAAATCTTTCCAGTTTTGTTCTCTAAATGGGACCAATAGTTGTAGTCAAAAACAAACATGTATTTTAAACATGTGTAGTACTTTTGAGTTGGTACTATTTTTAGGAGTACATGCCTGCTATATACAGTATAGCTGGTCAGGGAAGTGTTAATTGGTTTTGTGTGTGTTTAAGTGTAATTAAGAGATTAGAGATGTGTGTTCTTCACTCTGGGGTGTTATAATAAAGCATTCCTCCCCCTCACGCTGTACTACATCAGGCTTTTCATTATCTGTATATTACACTCCAATCCCAAAGGAAACATGAACACACACAATCTTATAAGGCTGTGGAAATATACAGTTAAATAATTTTTTTATTATTATTAATATTATTATTCTAGCTATGATCAAAACATGTATGTCAATATTTTTTATGATGTTATAATTAATATGCATCAAAAATCATTTTGCATGCGTTCATATGAATGTTTTGTGTGTATCAGGAGTTTCATTACCGACGACGGAGCAGTGACGTCTGCCTGCCATGTGACTGCTACCCAGTGGGCTCCTTTTCAAGGTCATGTGACCCTGAGAGCGGCCATTGCCAGTGCCGACCCGGCGTGATTGGCCGACAGTGCAACATGTGTGATAATCCGTTTGCTGAGGTCACACAGACAGGCTGTGAAGGTACATACACATCCACCCAACCCTCCATGTTACCAATATTTGTTAATCATTTCCTCACCCGCTTTTCTTAGTTATCTATGATGGTTGTCCGAAGACCATAACATCAGCAATCTGGTGGCCCAGAACAAAGTTCAACCTGCCTGCTGCAGTCCCTTGTCCCAAAGGATCAGTAGGTGAGTGTGTAGATTAACATCTGTGTCTTTTATGTCTCTTTTTTTGAAGTAAATCTAATCCATCAGTCCATCTCTCTTTTTTTGAAGGAACTGCGATTCGACACTGTGATGGAGAGAGAGGATGGCTGGAACCTGATCTGTACAACTGCACCTCTCCTCCTTTTGTGGAGCTAAACACAGCCGTGAGAAGCTATGCTTTCACATTTGTCATCCATTTGCTATAATAAGGGCTGTTTCACACACTTTTTGTTGTTGTTGTTGTTGTTGTGCAGTTACAACATTGAAAATTTTATAGGGGTGCATGCATATTAAAAATCTATATTATTGCCAATAATTATTTTCATGTTAGGGCTCATAACCAATAAATGGCTGATATTAAAATTCTACACTCTTTTGTCATTTTTAAATTGCTTTTAACATTTTTAATAAATTATATTTTTAAAAAAAGATTTATTGTACTTGATTGTAAAATGTTATATATATATATATATATATATATATGAAAAATGATCTCCAATAGAATAAAAAAATATCTAACCAATATGGTACCAATATATTATGCACCCTTTATAGAATTGAGAATAATTACAAACACATGTAATAATTATATTTATGTAACATCCACATTATTAAGCTTCACGAAACTGAACCAAAACTCAAAATTGTTCCTGCAAACTGCTTATTCATCATAAATGAATTGAATACCCAAAGCTGATGCAGATACCAGATATGTGAAACAGAGCTTTCACATGGTCATGCATATACAGTATTGGATCTAGTTGTCTACATTTTATAACCATCTTTTCAATGTGTGTGTGTGTGTGTGTGTGTGTGTGTGTAGTTGGAGGCCGTAGAGAGAAATGAGACGGAACTCAGCACCATCATTGAGAAAAAACTGGCCCATCAGCTTCGTGATGTCACAGAGGCAACAACCCGTCTCTATGGCAATGACCTTCAGATAGCCGAGCGGTTGCTGTCTCGCCTCTTGACCTTTGAGAGTCTCCAGTCAGGCTTTGGGTTGACAGCCACTCAGGATGCACATTTCAATGAGGTGTGAATTCCCTTAGGGAACCGATGAATAGCTGGAAATTTGAGATTCAAATTTTGCTGAGATTGATAAGACTAATTGATTAACGTCTCGTTCTGTCTCTTGCACTGTGTCTGTGTCTGCAGAATGTGTTACGAGGCTGCAGTGTTTTGTTGGGTCCAGGCAGTGCTGCGTTGTGGAGGAGTCAAAGTTCAGGTCAGAGCGGAGCAGCGGGATTGGCCGATCTGTTGGAGCAGTACGCCCGCATACTAGCCCAGAACATGAAACAGACCTACCTCAATCCTGTCGCACTCGTCGCCCCAAACATCGGTCAGCATCAATACGCAACAAACACGTACACTAACAATGAAACGTTTGTGATCAATAAATGTTTTGTAATAATAAGGAATACTTTTGTTCAAAAAGGGCAAATTAAATTGATCAAAAGTGGCAGTAAAGACATTTATAATGTTACAAAAGATTTCTATTTCAAATAAATGCTGAAAGAATTTTTGGTCTTTTGTAAAAAAAATTAAAAACTATATATAGTTCTCTAAGTAACGATAGAGCACTTTTATAGAGGTGGAGAACTCTATAAAAAGGATTTGTTGATCATTTTGTTTTAAACCAGTAAATATTAATTTTGTATGAGACAAGCAGGCTTAGTCAGCTGATGGTGAGAAAAAGGAAACATTGGAAAAATTCTGTCATGTACAGTGTGAGATAAAGCTGAGAAAGATCAATGTGAGACTAACACCTGCAGTGTGCACCTTTAGTATGATCTGCAGAAACTGCAACTGCAGCACTCAGAGCAGATCTATTAAAAGAATCCTGTAGTTCACACAGTTTGTTTGTGTGTTGCAGTCATGACTCTGGATCGCGTTGACAACCACACACACGTGCGGCGGCGGTTTCCACGGTATCACAGTACCCTTTTCCGAGGTCAAGCGGTTTGGGATGCTCACACACATGTTGTGCTGCCCCCTACTGCACTAGTCCCACAGCGGAACATCTGTAAGTCTCATACACACTCTTTAAGTCCACTTAAAAGGCTTAAAAGCATTGAGCAATATTTTGTGTTTAGTTTCAGCTCCATCTCCTGCTGGCCCTGTGAACCTGTTGGCCAATCAGACTCTAGAAGCGACGGCAGCGCGACGTTCTTTGTCATTGCAAGAGGCACCTGTCTCCTTTGTCATCCTCTTCATCTATCGAAGCCTGGGGGCCGCACTTCCTCCTAAATACCACACAGACCGTCGTGGGGTCAGGTTAGAAAGGGTCTAAACTAAAAATAAACAAAACACAGATCGCTTGTGATCATCTTTCTAACCATGTGTGTGCATCTCTGCAGGTTACCCAGACACCCTGTGTTGAACTCGCCAGTGGTGAGTGTGTCTGTGTATAATAACCTGACATTTGTGGAGGGTTTTCTGGACACTCCAGTTTTGCTGGAGTTTCGTCTTCTGGAGACCAGCAACCGCAGCAAACCGCTGTGTGTGCAGTGGAATCACAGCAGCCCGTGAGTCTGTGTTTGCGGTCCTTATTTATTTAATAGTGTCTCAAGTGTGTCCATGTCTCAAGAACAAATAAAATTAATTAAAAATAAATAATTGGTTGACCAAATCATTCTTGCATTAAACTGCATCAAACATTTGAAATAATTACAATTTTTAGGTCATGATTTAATAAAACTGCTTAATATTTTTATATATTTATGTTTTTGCTGTCACTTTTGCTCAATTTAATAGGTCCTTGTTGAATAAAATTCTTAATTTCTTTTTTTTATTTCTTATCCCAAATTTTGACTGGTAGTGTATCATGATTTCCTCAAAAGTATTAAGCCGCAAAAACCGATTGAAAACATTTATAATTATAAAAAATGTTTTTTGAGCAGAAAATCAGAGTATAAGAATGATTTCTGAAGGATCATGTGACACTGACGACTGGAGTGAAATTTAATTTTGCCATCACAGGAATACATTACATCTAAAAATATATTATATTATAAAATAAAAATTGTAATAATATTTCACGATATTACTGATTTTGTTGTATTTTTGATACAACAAACTTCAATTTTGAATGGTAGTGTATATTGTTATTGTTATTGTAATAAATAAATGGTAAATACTCTGAATGTGTGTGTTCAGTGTATCAGCTGGAGGCTGCTGGACTGTGAGGGACTGTAGTGTGGTCTATAGGAACATGTCACATGTTCGCTGTCAGTGCCACAGACTAGGAACCTTTGGAGTCCTTATGGATAGCTCACAGAGAGAGGTACAGTTCACACAGAAAAATCAAGGCCACACAGCTACTAAACAGCTATTCTTTACAAAAAGATTCACATTTTTCACATGCTTTTCAAGAATACAATTCTACATAGCAACAGGATGTTCCATTGTGGCATCTCCTTCAGCACAATCATCACTGCTGATATTTTTTTCCTTCTCTCTTTCTCTCTTTGCTAAGCAGCAGTTAGAGGGTGACCTGGAGACCCTCGCCATAGTAACGTACTCCTCGCTCTCAGTTTCCATGGCGGCGTTGTTGCTAACAGTGGTGGTTTTATCGTGCCTGAGGGGACTGAAATCAAACACACGCAGCATTCATTCCAACATGGCTGCCGCTACTCTACTCTCCCACCTCACATACCTGCTGGGCATCAACCAGACGGAACAACAGGTCAGAGAAGAGAGATGTCTGTGTGTATGTCTGAATCTAAATGTGGGTTAGTGAGACAGACAAAGAAAGTTTGGGTGGGCTCGAGTAACTGCAGTCTGTGTAGTCTCCTTTGTGCTCCACTAAAAAAAAAATCTGTGTGGTCTCCTTTGTGCTGAACGTACATTGTTAATTGTAGATTGAATGAATGAATGAATGAATGAATGAATGAATGAAGGAAGGAATCGATGGTTTCCACAAAAATATTAAGCAGCACAGCTGTTAATTATCTATCTATCTAAAAAATCATTAAAAAATATTTCATCATATGATTTTTTTTTCAGCATTTGTCTGTGTTTTAAAATACCAAGATCCTAAAACATGAAGTCACAGATTTTCAATGTTGCCCACTTTACCTTTTACAGCTTTTTAAGCCAAGTGTAACAGCAGGTTTTAAAGATTATGAATAGTTCAGTAGAAAGCGAGCTGATTGTCAGGATAAAGCACTAGGCAGCTTAAATATGATTTGTCATTCAGAAACCAACATTACAGCCATTAGCGCAATATGGTCCAAAAACCACTTACACCACACAGTGAGTTGGGAAACAGACATTATTAAACACTTTTTTGACACAGACGCTTTCTCTGTGTCTCTATCGTCCTCAGACAGACACTCACACATTCTTTCTCTTTCTAAAGCAGGTTAACACCATTTTTAACAGACATTATTCTCTGGAGTGTAAACCACTCACACTAAAAGCCTGTTACTGCTGAGTTCATTAATTTCAACTGATGGGCTGGGATGTGGGTGTGTGTCTGTGATAGAGTATGTGTTCATTCATAATTCATCTTCTCTCTCAGACATTGACTGCTTGCATGTATTGATTTTAGACCTTATATTCTCTCTTTTTTTTGGACATGCACAGCTGAGAGTATTCAGTAAATGATGGGAATGGGATCAGGAACTGTTTTGAGCGGGATGTGAACTCACTACACCTGACTGAGCACCTTAGCTCAATAAGTGAGAGCACATGTGCCAATCAGTAGGCCAGGGGTTTTTAAACTTGTCCCGGAGGATCTCCAACACTGGACATTTTGTATGTCTCCCCTATAGGCTTGTTAAGATGAGGGAGACGTACAAAATCTGGACAGGTTTGAAAACCCCTGCACTAGTCCACTCAATGATTATTCTCTCAGTGCTGCACTCTGACTATCAATTGAATTATCAGAATGTACAACTCCATGTTTTCAGAAGAGTCCACTTTTATCAGGCCAAGGACCCCTTTATGCATGAGAGTGCACAAATCGAGTTGCAGTGGCGAGATCATTACATTTGTGCACTCAACAGACAACTGTGATTGGCTACAATGTTCAGTGCTGCAGCATTTTATGCACTGGGAGTAAATCTAAATATAATGCTGTAATCAACACTTTTCATAAGTGATTCTCAACAGCTATAACTGTAAATACATCATTCAAAAGAGTTTTTTCTCATGCAATGCTTCGTAAGCAAAGATGGTTGTTACCCAATCACAGCAGTATATGTTTACATTAAATGCCAATTTAACAATTTAAAGCCAACATGAAATGAAGGTTGTGATAGTCTTTTCTCCCCTATTCTGACATATTTATGTGAGTGAAATGGCTTCTTGAACAAGAAATATGTAGGGCAGACTTGTTTTTGTTTTGCTATTTTGCTATTGGTCAATCTCATGTGAGTGACAGGTTGTCCCGCCCTCCCATCGGTAAACACTTTATTGGAGAAGAGATGTTGCTGCAAGAGGAAGGGGAAGTTATTTTGATTAAAGAGTTACAAGGGCACATGAATTAAAAAACAACAACAAAAAAATGTGCAAAGAGAAATCATGCAATATTGCATAAAAACAAGAATTGTCAATTTTGATTTCATGGTGAATTTAAATCAGAGGGCAAAAATCAGAGTAGAAAATGGCCTTATATTTCTAGATTATAACAGTTTTTGGTGGAAAAATCCTAACTATTAATTAAAAATTAATTTAAATAAATATATATTTTTAATTTTTAATGCATATTTAAATTTTTGAAGCCCTTTATTGAGCATATATCCACTATGCTTTTTATATTCTCTTTTTACTAATTGATTTATTGTCTCTGATTGGTGCAGTTCCTCTGCACGGTGGTTGCAATTCTGCTGCATTACTTCTTCATGTCGGCGTTTGCGTGGCTATTTGTCGAAGCTCTGCATATTTACCGCATGCAGACAGAAGCGAGAAACATCAACTATGGAGCCATGAGATTCTACTATGCTATTGGCTGGGGAGTCCCTGCTATCATTACAGGTAGGTACACACACACACACACACACACACACACGCGTATGCTTTCATATAGATATGCTCTGTGACATATATGTGTGCTGCAGGGCTGGCAGTCGGGTTGGATCCAGAGGGGTACGGCAACCCAGATTTCTGCTGGATCTCCATGTATGATAAGCTCATGTGGGGCTTTGCGGGACCAGTTAGCGTCGTCATACTGGTATTGTGCTCTTCAGTGTGTTTATGTGTGTTGTTTGTGCTTTATGCGTCTTTGTATTTCTCTCTGTGTGTTTTGAATGGATGTGGCCTAAACTGGCAACTCTCTCTCTGTTTTACAGATGAATGGTGGGATGTTTTTAATGGTCCTGCGAATGACATGCAACCCCACTCAGAAGGAGATAAAAAAGCTGCCCGTGATGTAAGTGCATCATGCATGTATTTAGAAACATTCAATATGGAAAGTGGGACAGTGGACATTATAAAACCTATCTTCAAGAATATTAATTGATTTAATATAATGAACTGATTTGATTGAGAGCAAGGAAAGTGAGCTATTTTCTTTAGAAATCTCTAAAAATAATTATTTTATAGTATGTTATTATAATATTTTATTAGAGGTTCAAGCATCTAGAGCTGAAACCCTACTGTAATTTATTGTTATTGTTTTTTGTTTATTTTCCTGAAATTGTAATGTTATAATTATAATTGTTAAAATGGTAGTTTGTTTCCTGCATGTGTTTCTACCTGCAATTCATGAGTGTCAAACCAGTTCTCAGCAAAGAATGAATGCCTTTTCATCTCTTTATTCTATATTAATTCCTTTTATTCTATTTCCCCCTCTCTCAGTTCTACTATCCGCAGTGCCTTCCTCCTGTTATTGTTGAGCTCTTGTGTTTGGTTGTTTGGTCTCATGGCTGTTAATAACAGTGTCCTGGCATTCCACTACTTGTTCATTGTCCTCTGTTGCGTACAGGTAAGTGTGGACTGGCTCTTACACATCTTTTTCTTGTGTGTGTGTGCTTGAGTTTGTCATTTTCAAGCTGTAAACTTAAAGAATTGTGTCCTAAGTAATGTATTATAATGTTATTCTCCTACTCTCTTGTTTCAGGGTTTGGCTGTATTTTTGGTTTTTACTGTCCTGAATTCAGAGGTGCAGGAGGCCTGGAAACTGGCCTGTCTGGGCAAGAAAAGCCCCAGTGAAGAACCTCCCAGACCTCCACAGATTACTGTTAGTGAACATAAACACACATATTAACTTATGAACCCCACTGCATGCACAGTTACATACACACAAACCCATATTTTAACTCATGGAGTGAAAATAAGCATGTAGATTTGTAACCTGCTCTATGTGTACAGGGCCAAAACCCGTACAACGGCGCCTCCCTGCTGGAACAGAGTGGATTACACCGGATAACACTCGGAACTTCAACTATCTCATCTGTCAGCAGTGCAAGGTCTGTCAGCACATCAACTATGTTAACTGCTGAAAGTTAATCTAATAAGTTATATGTTAGTTCATTGTTAATTAATATAATTCATGTAAAGTTGTGTAACAGGGAACTGTTCTCTCAAATACTGTAACTGTGAACTGTGAACTGTTCACTGATAAATATACAGTATTGTTCAAGTCTGGGGTCAGTTTTATATATATATATTATAAAAATTTTTTTTGAAAGAAGCTGATGTATTATTTATGTTTTTCTCAGGGAGAATCTCTTGGCACGGCAGACTCTAGAGCACACTCTTGCTCACACAGGGGCCACTGATCTGGATGTGGCAATGTTCCACCGCAACGGAGGTACACTAACACACAATAACCTGCATGCATGTACGTATTCACACACACAACACTTACACACTCACAATTGCTCTCTATTCATTTTTGAGTTGTAAAATTAAAGTATTCACTATTGGCCATGTCTTGTGACAAATTTCTGTCATAATTAGTGACATTTAGTTTGTCTGTTCTTCTTTTATTCCTCTTACACCGACTGTCTATCAGGCGAGGACTCGGACTCAGATTCTGATCTTTCACTGGAAGAAGAGAGGAGTTTGTCCATCCCGTCATCGGAGAGCGAGGACAATGTGCGCCTGCGTGGACGCATCCAGCGACGCTTTAAACGGACTGGTCATGGTGAACGTTTACTCACAGAGCCCTCTCACAACGGTGGAAAAGGTACTGATATCATTGTTGCATTGATGCCTATATTATTATTGATAGTGAAGCCGCAGAAAATTAGTTTCATTCTTAGCTTCATGATGCCCAACTGTTAGTGTATGGAACTGTTTATGTGTCAGATCTGGATGGCAATGACCTGCTCTCATATTGGCCAGCGCTGGAAGGCTGTGAGGCGCACTCTCTGCAGAAATGGGGCTCTGAGCGCCGCCTAGGGGGCGACTACAGCAAGGACGCAGCTAATAACAACCAGCCAGACGCAGCTCTGACCAGTGGAGATGAGAGCGGACTCACACACAGACATCGCAAGGGTGAGGCACACATTCATCTAAGATGTTATTCAGTATTGGCCAATATTCATACATTATGATATTTAATTTTTTTTTAAAAATATTACCTATTTTTACATCCAGATTACCATCTGCCCTCATCTAATGTACACTTAAAGTTTATCTGTAAAAACATTAATAATTAAATAACACTGTGCTTTACTGGCTATTGGACGATATCAGGGTTGTAGTGAACTGAAACTAAAACTATGGCAAAAATTTACTTGAATTACTTGAAATAAAATAATCATTAACTGGAGGAAAATAAAAACTTAAGTAAGAAAAAACTTAAAATGAGAGATTTTGCCCTGGCAATTAGATAAAAAATGTATGTAGTTTCACTTGATGTACTAAAATAACTAGAACTGAAATAAAATGAATAAAAAAGTAGATATAATTAAAAAAAGGCAAAAACACACAAGTAAATTGTTAACTTTAACTAAAATTAAAATCAAAATAGAACATATTAAAAAATGAAAAATAATTCAAAATATTAAAATCTAAAAGTAGTTATAGTATAGATTACGTTTCTGTCATCTAACACTTACTTAAAATTAATCTTAAAATTTAATAACACTTTTAAATGTTATCTTTAGTAAATCTCAGACCAGATTTTCATTCTGTTTTTTTTATAATGTAATGTCTAAATTCACTTGTAGTGTTTAAAATGACTTTAAGCATTTAAGCACTTTAAGCAATAGCTTTAAGTATTTTTTGCCATATTTTTAATTTACAAAATAAAACAGAATTTTCATTTTCAATGTTTTTAGAAATAAAACTGTATTGATGTATAGAAAGCCATACTAAACCCCTCTACATCCATTTGTCAGGAATCCTGAAGAATCGTCTGGGCTGCCCTCCTGCTCTGCAGGGCCTGTCTGCCGTGGGTCGCGCTCCCAGCGAGATGTCTTGGTACAGGACCTCCACGTTGGGTCATAGAGGCGTCCCAGCCGCCTCCTATGGTCGTATGTACTCCGGTACTGGCTCACTGTCCCAGCCCGCTTCCCGATACTCTTCTCGCGAACACTTGGATTCGCTTGCGCGACGACAGCGTTCTCGTGATAACCTTGACCTCTTGCCACGACGACGCGAGCTTGGTGCTGAACACCTGGGTGGGTCCAGAGAGAGGCTGGGCCCTGTTCACAGTATCCATGCCTCCAGGGAGGATCTGGTGGGCAGGGGTGGTATGGTGGGTTTAATGGGGGCAGAGGGTTCATTGAGTGGATCGAGAACGCAGCTCAATACTCTAACGAGGCAACAGGCCTCTCGGGAGCACCTCGGAGGGGCTCTTATGAGCAGTCGGTCCCGGGAGCAGTTGGAGTCCAATGGTGGAGCGCAGCCCTGCAGGGAGTGGCTGAGAACCCTGCCGCCCCGACAGCTCTCACACCCCGAGCCGCACCCACCCTCCTCACCCCCTCCACCAATTACAGAGGAACCCCAAGAAACCCTGCCCTCTCGCCGTGGTCGCCTAGACTCCGCCCCCCCATGTAGGTACCCGTCATCAGCAGCTGCACCCGGAGCCCCATCTAGTCGCCCACCCTCTAGTGAACACCTGGATATTCTCTCCTCCATACTCGCCTCCTTCAGCTCCTCTGTCTTAACTCCGCCCCCTAACCCTGTCTCTGCCTCGGCAGGTCCCTCCCCTTCCCCGCCTCCTCTCTCTGCAACCTCTCAGAGTGTCTCTGAAGTGTCACCTGACTCTGAGTAAGTCCAGCCCATTTGTTGTCTCACTGTGTGTCCAGTCATATTCCACATTGTCTTATGGTCATCCTCGGTTCTGTTCTCATAAAACTGATTATTTCTCTCCTGGTAATGATATGAGGATGGAACTTTGTTTGCTCTTACCAAAAATTCTGTCATCGTCTATCCATTCTCAAGCCGCACAACACTCTTCTCATTAAACACAAAATAAGCTATTTACAAAATGTCAAAGCTGCGCTTTTAAATACAACAAAAGTCAATGGTGATCAGTTGCAAATTTTGCATGGTTTTGTATATTTGTACTAACTGTTTACTATTACAATATTATAGAAATTTTTCCACATTGAAAATAATACCCAAATTTTTTCTAATTATATTTAAAAATTATTTTTCAATTAAAACGCGCTAAAAATAGAGACACGGCATTTAAAATCCAAATTTTTTTGAAGGTAGATTAGTGCCATCTGGTGGAAGTAAATAAAAAGAAAAGAAAAACTTATACACTGTAACCACGAGATTCCTATATAGTTTTATATAAAGTGGCTTATAAATTCTTTAGTGGTTTTTAGACACAAATCCTTATTTTTAAGTTGTGGATTTATATTTGTATTTCTCAAAATTCTCAAAGACTACGTTTTGTCAAGGTTTAGTTTTTTTTTTTTTTTTTTTTTTTGAAATGTTCATTTGAAGTGTCAGTTTTTGCATTAATTTTACTACAGTCAAACCTGAACACAGAGGACATTTTGTTATACGTAACATTTAAAATTCATGTCTATTTTGCATTCTTGACATTTTAAAGCCCTTCTTCACCCCTTCATTGATGTGCACTTTTGTTTCTGCACAGTGGCTAAATTGTTGTTTGCACCACCAAAAGAGTTTTCATATTTTTTCGTATTTTCAATTCATTTCCTATGTCAGTCATTGTTGATCGCGAAGGGTTTTTCCGACCCTTTACCATATGTGAATCATGCCTATGATTTTTTTTTTGTTGTTGTTCACATAGCTAATGTGACAAAAGTCATCAAGTGTTATCCCATTTTGATGAAGGAAAAAAAATTCTAAACTTTTCAAAAAATTTTCTGTCATTTTTGAACGAAGAGGTCCAGAATTAAATATATAAATGAAATAATATAAATTTGTGTATATATGTATATATATATATATATATATATATATATATGATGACGTTATTAACATATTTACTATTCTTTCTTTTGTCTCTTTGTAGAGTTAACAGAAGTGATGGACAATCTTGATGATTCCTTCACAGTCCCATAATGCACCTATGCAGATGGGCTCAAGAGAATCACAGGACATAGCCAACAGGAGCGATCAGGACTCCTACTTCACCCTGGGAAGAGTGTAGGGCATGAGAGTGAAGTTGTTCATCAAGGGCTTGAGATATCACTCTCCTGAGAACAGACAGGAAATCAAACCAGAGAAGGTGACGATTTCTACGCTTTTCATTTATCCAAACTGCAAACCTCAGATTTCCGACTAACAGCTGAGAGGACTGGTCAGAGAGAAAGAGAGAGAGAAAAAAAACTGTACAGAACATTTTTATACTTTTTTATCTTTTTCATCAAAGATCAAAGAAGAAAATCTCTAGTGATGTTTTTGAAGATCGTGTGGATATGTGTTTAAGTGGGTAGGATCGAAAAAACATTTTCAAGTCCATTCCGAGCCAAAACAGTCCCAAACATTCCCACTCCAATCTTTATATTCCAACATGAGTTTATGCAACAAGCCACGCCCACTGATAGACGGGGAGAGAGTCTACGAAGCAAAGGATTGGTCTGTAAATGTGGCAGTTACTGGCCCAAACATGGGAAACTCCAGAGACAGTGATTGTAAAGAATTATGAAACAGAAGATATGATTTGACCGTAATGATTGTCAATCAAGAGATTGTTTTCAGACAGGTGACTTGATTGGAAGATTTTAGGTTGCTCTAATCTCTTCAACAAACTCCAACAAACTCATGCTTGTATAAGATGCCTATCCAATTTCTGGAGTATTTTTGTCCAAACTAGACTGAAATAATATTGAAGCAAGTGTTAAAGTTTGTTGCAGCTGTGTGAAGAGACCTTTATTTATTTGTGTTATCAGTCTGCAAGCATATTCAAGACTTCATAGCATAATTAAAACCTCTTTCATATCCAGACTTATCATAATTCAAATATTGCTTAAGAAAAAGTTACTCAAAGATCCCAAATCAGCTATTCAGGAAAAACTATTTAATCCATCTATGATAGTTTCTAACAAAGATAGAAACTCTGTTAAGTATTGAATAAACTTCAGAGAAAGGAACATTGTGAGATGAGCTAAATACAGTCATTAAGGGAAGATCATCTAAAAATATCAGGCTCCTGTTTAAAAGGGAAATCACACTTCATTATATGACTTTATCTCTTTCGTCATTTATAGTATTACCATGAGTTTTGCCAAAAAGAGTGCCCTATGTCACCCCTTTTATACCTCTTGCCTGTCATAAAGTGCTCCAGTACTTTTTCTATTCATGATTTTATATTTTATTTATCTGCATAACTTTATCTTGTACAGACATTAAATTAATTTATTTTATTTATTAATATTTATTGAAATTAAGTTCTCTATCATAATCATTGCTGGAGTGTTTCTAAAGAAGTGCGTGTGGGATTTTTGTTTTTTATAAGAGCGAGATCATCTGTTTCAAATGTTTTATGTGTGAAACTTTTGTATATGTACTGTCAGATATGTCCCCCTCCTCTTCTGCTCACAATGCATTCTGGGAAAAGAAATGTCCTCTGTCCATCAGAGAGAGAGAGAGAGAGAGAGAGATAGCGAGCGGTGGAAGACTGATTGGGTGGGAGAGAGAAAAGGGGATGTATAATGGCTCAACGTGTTTTATAGGACATGTTGTATCCCTTTTACTCATGGGGGTTATCAGAAAAAATCTGCTACCAACAGGAGTTGAAAACGAGACACGTTGGGCATCAATAAAAGAGTTATTGTTACCATGCTTCTGTATGCTTTTTTTTTTTTTTTGAATATTCAAGACAAACACTTCTTTAGTTAAAAAAAGATTTGTTCATCACATTACACATTTTTCGAATTTCAATCGAATCAAATGAAATTACATCTACATGTAAATTTCAAATCTGCTTTTACAGTGGAAGGTTCTCACTAGTTAAATCCAGTCTAACATTTTGTTTTACTGATTTACACACTCCATTTCCAGGCTACTATTGTAACACTTTTAAAGGACAGTTCTTTCAAAAATGAAAGCATCACAATTTACTAACCCTCATGTTGTTGACTTTATTTAATGCGACATAGAGCATAAAAGTTTGGGAACATCATGAGAGAAAGTAAATGATGACGGAATGTCCGTTTTTTTTTCATAACTTGAGAAGGGCAGAGGGCTCTGCCGAACGCTGTATACTAAGACATGAATGAACAACACCGAACTTTGCTAAATTCAACCAGTCCATGAGTAGGATGTCCATTTATGACAAGCAGTTGTTTACCTGGAAAAACCTGCATAGTATAAATGAGCTACAGCGAACTGAATCAAAAGGTTGGTCCTGAAGACACTGTCCTAAAACAGTCAGATGAGTTGGATCCAAGGATGGATTCTGAAATTGATAGAATTAAAAAAATGACTTTCCAAAAGAAAGTAAAAATAGCTAAGATGTTATAAACAGTCAGATGAGTTGGATCCAAGGATGGATTCTGGACTGGCAATAGCCTCTTTCTCGCAATTGCACTTATATTGACTTTTCCCTTCATAATTTCAGATAATTTCCTGCTATTTAGACATTATGAATCACAATTGCATCAAAAGGGGGCCTTGCAGGACCTTAATCCATCCTTACAGTAACATTAGAAATCTCATTTCAATTCATTTCCTCTTCCCATTAAGCAGGACTGAATATCACTGCTCAATTCTGGCCTGACTTATGTGAGGGTTTGGGGCTGTTCACACAACGCATTTTTGAAGGACACGTTGGACCAAATTTTCTTCGTGTGACATGGCGTTCTAAAAACAAGGCACTCGTGTCATATGACTCTTGACATTTTAAACACTATTTTAAACCCCTTATGCTGCGTTCCATTCAACTCGGAAAGTCTGAACTTCCACAACATTTTCGATTTTTAACTTCCACAACATCCAGTGACACTTAAGGCCACAACAAGAACGACAACTATAACAATAACTATATTTGCGTCCACGCCGTGTTTATTGTAAGCTCACGCGCTGGTTTCAAAGTGTACAACGTTTTTGCTGTTCTTGTTGCACTTACACGACTTTAACCAGCAGATATCCAGCATGCTATGTTTCGAGTGAATAGCTAGTGTAATCGATCAAATATGAGTGAATTTAGCGGATGAAGTCAATATAGTGATATAGTATGAAAACAACGCCAAGTCTTTTTCACATCAACTTCAGAGGAAGTAAGACGATGTTGTCGGCGTAGCGCTGGATACCTGAGGTAATGATAATTTTATGACACACTGTTTGCTAGCCTGGCATAATCTAATCTCATCTCCGTTAATACTTTTCACCATTTATTTTGAGGTCCGACTGTCTCCCATATATCCATTTTCTTTAAAGTATCCTTTTGTCAAACAGTGCTGGCTTTTTCTGGACCTCGCGATTCACTTTTTAGCAATGTCATCTGCCATTTTAAATGCGCTGGCCATTAAATTAGAACGGATTCTGATTGGCTGTCAGCGTTTTATCATTCAACAGCTGGAAAAAATCGTTCTGAAATAGATCCCAACGATAGAGTTTCTCTATGTCGTTATAGCTGTGGTGTGGACAGTGCTATTCTCTTATATTTAGAATGAATTTTAGAACCATATCTTTATCTTTATAGTTATTGTTCTTGGTGCGAATGGGCCTTTACAGTTCAGTGGAGTGCCTTTAAAGGGATAATTGACCAAAAATGAAAATACATCATTTTCCTCAAAACCTGCATGATATTTTAAAGGAAAATATTTTAAGAAATATTTCAACTGTTTTTCTGAAATGAAAGTCAATGCGGTCCAAAACAACACTGAACCCGATTTACTTTCATTTTATGGACAAAATATATTCTTTTGTGTTAAACAGAAGAAAGAGATTCAGATTAAAAAGACGCGAGGGTAAGTAAATGATGAATTCTTTGATTTTGGGCAAACTGTCCCTTTAAGTAGAACTATCCTACTTTCGACTGAATGGAATGCAGCAGCAGTGCTGATGAAGGGACATGAGATTTCTATCTGCTATCGGAACAAAGCTTGCTTGAGTGAATTCCTCCTCCTCCATATGATACACATCGTACATTCCTAAACACCAATTAAGTTTAGTCCACAATAAAAAATATATTGTTTTGTAAATAAACAAAATTGATAGAATTAAAAAAATGACTTTCCAAAAGAAAGTAAAAATAGCTAAGATGTTATAAACATCTGAGTTCATGTCTGTGGACGTTCATTATCCTCGCTGTCGCTACTGGAGGGCAGATAATCTGCGCCTATCTTCCGTAGTTTGGCTTGGTAATATCTCTTCTTGGCCCGTGCCGCCTTCTCTTTCTGTCTCACTGCTTTCCTCTTCTCCTCCCACACACACTGCTGAAGCAGCAACAGACTCATCGTCTGCTGATGCTCCAGCTCGAACAGTTCCTGTCGACGTGCCTCCCATGTTGAGTCTGAGGTACAAGAGTCCATTGGGGGTAATGAATTCTCAAATGATCCTCTGGCAGGAACACGTGGCACTGCAGGCTCTCTGTGTATAATCTCAAAGTTTGCACCCCTAGTCCCTGATCCCAGCCCTGAGGTGCTTCCCACATTGGTTGGGTAGATGAAGGAGGGACGGCTGGACCTGGAAGAAACTGAATGTGAGCGGAGAGGAGAAGAGGCAGTGCCAGGGGGAATCCCAGTGTTGACAGGTAGGTGAGTAGGTGAGGCCAAACCAAGTTCGATAGCCAAGTTCTCCTTGCTGTCTACTTCCTGTAAAAAAGTTTAACAGCATCATAATTGCTGTACATTTATGCAACAATACTCAAAAGGGCATGCTATATTGGTATTATAGCATGTGTGCTTGCATTACACATGCAGTAAACACAGGAAATGTGGAGTAATTGCAACACTGGTGAAAATAATAGTGTATGGAATATAGAATATTATACAATTACCCTTCTATATTTATCCTTTAAAAATTATATTTATTTTACATTTATATAATATTTAAATAATTAAACATGATAATGACCAAGGCTGTATTATTTGATCAAAAATACAGTAAATAATATATATTGTCAAATATTATTACAAGTTAAAATAACTCTTTTTCTATTTTAATGTATTTTAAAATGTTCTGTGATGGCAATGCATCATTACTCTAGTCTTTAAAATCACATGATCCTTCAGAAATCATTATAATATGCTAATTTGGTGCTCTAGAAACATTTCTTCTTATTATTATCAATGCTGAAAACCATGATACATTTCTTTCCTTTTTTTATGAATAGAAAGTTAAAAAGAACATAATTTATTGGACATTTTGTAACATTATAAATGCATTTACTGTCACTTTTGATCAATTTAATCAATACTTGCTGAATAAAAGTATATTTCTATATAAAGTATACATATTTATTTTCACCAGTGTTGCCACATTTGCTTTGTTTATTGCATTTAAAATGTTGACCTGGTAACACTTTACACTTTAACATAATGGTGCGACATGTACATTTTCCATGCCTTGTTCATCATAAGAGAGTCAATTATATTTTTGTCATAAAGAAAGAAAACCTTTAGCTTAAGAGACATTTTAGTAATCATTTTAAGGCTGATTTCAGTCTTACATCATTTTGATTGTGGTCAGCATCTTCATGCTCACTCCCATTAGTTCCTGAAAGCCCCATCACTACAAGAGAGAGAATGACTCAATTAATCTCCTTCCCGGTATAATTACAGAGTTGACAGCTGGGGAGAGTGGTAGTATTTCATCCTGTAATAGAGATGACATGACTATTAATTACCTGCTCCAGGTGAGCCGCCCCTAACTGAGGCATAGCTGCCATCTCCATCTACTTCCTCCAGACAGGAGATCAGGTTTGGCACCAAGGCAATGACTTCTCTCTGCACCTGACAAGAACCACAAACAACCACACTGTGTTGACTATAGAAGCACATGGAAATCCGTTACTTGAAATTCCAAAGCATGTAATAGAAACATAAGAAAGACTTCAATTTACCTGAGTGAGGGCAGACACAGGAAGCCCAGCTGCCTGCTGTTCCTGACGCTTCTGCAGCGCTACACGACATTCCACCTTCAGTCGTTTCCACAGCGTCTTCAGAGACCCGATGCTGCTGGGGGGTCGACTAGGGAACGCCGCATTGAAGGCCTGAGCCAGCTCTGCCCATACAGCGTTCCGGTGCACAGTAGTGTTGGTGTCTTTCCGAAAGTCCTGAACCGTGTCTACCACCGCATGGATTCTCCGAAGCAGGAAAAGCTTTTGCTCCAGAGTGAAGTTTGGCATGCGGTACGTCATGGTGGTCAGCATGAGTGTATTTGTGTGTTACTAAGTACAAAGGCTTATGTTGAGGTACTATGTGTTACTTCATTTATAGAAAATCTATAAAATCTTTAACAGAACAGTCTACTTTCAGTGTTACATTTACACTTTTACATGGTAACATCTACAGTATCACAGTGTCAGTTTTTGAGTATTACACTCCAGCATTAAGGTGAGGTCGGTTTGGTCCCGTTATGTGCAGTGCGCTTCCAGAGTTTCAGTTGCAGTGATATGTTAAACTCTGGATGCCACAGGTAAAAATGAGTGTGTGAGGTTGCTTGATCATCGATGCTCAACGGAAATGTATCCGGGGTCCACCTGATGCGCAAGGGGTCACCAGGCACACATGTGAAGTCTGTAATTCAGCAGACAGAAAGCAAAATAAAGGGACTAGTTTTTAAATCTTAATATTTGCTCCTTCTCTTGGAAGAATTAATTAAACATTTGGTCTTTGTGGGGGAAAAAAACTCATGTGGTCCATATATTAATTCCTGAGAATCGGTTATTTTGAACTGTTCGTTTCAAAGAACCGGTCCATTAAAAAAAAAAAAAAAAAACGTTCAGCAGTTCTTCATTTATTTATTTTTCGATTACGGTTTTTTCATTGTCATTGTATTTTCATGGGTCCCAGTTTGTTACAACCATTATTCAGCTCATAAAATTATATATTATAATATAAACTAAATATAAAGTGCATTTGTATTCACAATGTCGTTTGTATCTCTCGGTTGAAAATAAAGTATTTGCATCTTTGTATTTTTTTTTTTTTTTTGCATTTGAAAAAATGATATAAAACCATTTCAATCTTGTATGTGTAGATGAAACTGTCTGACAACGTAGTAAACATATTTCCAGTTTTATTTATAACAATTCTGCTATTTAGTTGCTGAAAACTATGCTTTCATTATCCACTCACTCGGTTCTCGACTCATTACGACTAGGTCCGGTTCGGGAACGAATCGTTCAGTCCGGGTTTGTGAACAAGTTCAACCGACTCATTGCAACGATCACACTCAAAAGAACAATTCGTTTAGGAATCGTATTACATGCAAGAGAATGAAGAAAGGAAAAACAATCTTTCAAATACATGACTTGTCAAGTACTTCAGGTGCAGGTGGAGCAGGCTGCTTTTTATTGTAATTATTATTATTATTATTATGGATCCATTAGTGTCGGTTAGCCACAGCGCTAAACCCGAGCATCGCACTACACAAGTGAACCCGCGCTGCGAGCGGACTGTTCTTAATGAAGCTCGTGCATTATACAACCGCTAATGACAAACTGATATTACATCATTTATATTCACCCTACTTACATGCAATCATCAGTCTGACGATTTTATCCCGAAAATATTACACTTTGTCCCCACCCCCTGGGTTTAAGCGGTCCGTAAGAAATTTAAACAACAGACTGGAGACACATGCGCAAAAAGACGCTCCGGGCGTTAAAAAAAGGCAGTTCGCCCGTTTGTGCATTTCATATGATATGTATATCATTCTCTTGAGATCTGCTCAATACATATGGTTTGTGTATCAGGCAAAAAACACAAATCTACGCGTTATAATAGTAGAAAGCGCAGGACTCGTTTCATCCAATTGACGTGCAGTGTGCTGCAGGCTGTGCAGTATTGAGCAACGCGATTGGACGCTGCACGATGTCAACGAGGAAGCGAGAACCACACGCGTGCAGAACGAAAATGCGACTGTGGCTGGATGTGATATGAAAGAAAGTACACCGGTTTTACATTTCACTACCTCCCAAAATAAAGGCACGACCTCTACAGTGGACGCGTAAGTGAAACTGAACTCGATAGAGGTGTTGTTATGATCTGCTGGAAAATACATTGGAAACTGACGTTCATTCTATCAATAAATAAGTAGCAAACAGATCCTTGGTAGACAAGCTACTTAGTAGTTATCTTTTGGAGCGTGTTAGGTGGTCGTTTACTGCAGCTAAAATTACATTTCCTATTTAGACCAGCTAATGACTGGATTGGACCTTTTTTATTAATTGGTTGCACTTTATTTTACAGTAATTGAACTTACAGTGTACTTGCTTATTAAAATACTGAGTAATACAAGGTAACTACAGGGGTTTAGGTGTAGAATCAGGGTTAGTACCTAGTTATTACCCAGTTATTGTCATTTCTGTATGAAGTACATGGGGAACAGGACTGTAAAATAGTTAGTACAGTTAGTACCTACTGTCATGTCCAATTTAATATGATTTTTCCAACAGGCTAGGTTAACTTGGTTAACTTATTGCTCGGTTAACTTACTCAATTAATGGTAAACCCCTTTGAACTAAAATGTTTACTTGAAGTACCCCCTGAGATTCACATTATGACATGAAGGTAAACATAATAATAATAAAAAAATCATCTTTTTCATTAACCAAGGAACCCCCCTGCAGTTCCTTTGTGAACCCTATTTTGGGAAAGACTGACCTAGTGTGAGAAACTAACCCCGGACTGATATCATAACTATGTTGATTTGATGGTATAGTAAAGGTGTAGGGCGAATATGGGTAAAACTCTTTACTGCCCTAGTACTTCAGAAATCCCTTTAAAGGTATAAAAGTGGCGCAATGGCCCTCATCATCACAGTATGCTAATGTATATCTAGTGAAAGGGATTCATCAATATGCTGATTGAGGACTGTTGGGACACTCCCGGAACAGGATAGTTCTGTTTGGGGAGACAGTCGTTTACACCTCAATGACACATCTAGCTCCACATGACATATATGCTTCAACTACATACTATTTATGTACTAGTGTTTTTTAACATGTAACTATGTCATGTTTGGTCTCATCTGACAGCTTATGAACTGAACTGATTGGTAGTGTATTTAATAGAGATATTAAAGTATCCTAATGTGCAATCTAGGTATTGCTTGAACATGCATTGAGGAGAATATGTTAATGTACTTCTCCCCCTCTGGATCACGGCCCATTTGCCATATCTTTTGGGTTTCTTTCAGTTGTTTTTGGGTGTTGGTATTCCACTCATGTATAACAATGCTTTGCTCAGGGTATAAGAAGGAAAGGTAACTGTTGATCGGGGAGAAAGGCTTTAACCCTGCCACTCCTGCACACTGGTACGTAACTTCTTAATACAAGAAAGGCTTTTACTGCCTCTTCTGCACAGCAGTGCATTATTTGTTACAACTAAGTTTTCTATACAGTATGTTGTTCCATTCTACTTATAATTCTACTTGATAAATAACTTTGCCTGCTTTAAAGGTTTTGAGAATCTTTCCTTTTATCACTGATAATGTTGAAACCTAAAGTGATTGTAACTTTCTTTATCTAAACATTCAGGTTAAGTCCTATGTTTTCCTATCAGTTCTATGAAAGACTTATACCATTAAAGAATAACAACAACTTTAATGGAGTCAGATAAATAACTGAATTATGCACGCCGTCCTTCGACTGCTTTTTGTTTCTTATTATTGATTCAAAATAGCAGCGTAAGCTACCAGCTTTACAAAGGCCATTGCGAGCACGAGTAGTATGCAGTTATTCTTGTTTTTTTATTTTGCAGAGACTTCTGCCTTGTGTAAACGGTACTTCAGGAATGAATAATGCTGTAATGTTTTTGTTGTGCTCCAGAAATCTTCAGCCTGCTGTGTGGATCGTGTGAGATGGCATCTCCTGTGGAGTCTGCCGTGAAGGAGATCGCTGTGCTTGTTGCTCCAGTGACTGCTCTGGAATTCCTGGGGGAGGATTTCCTGTTGACAGGTGACTGACATTCATTCTTTTAATGAACAGGTAGCAAATCATCAAACTTAAAGTCCATTTTGGATTAAGTTATGCAGGATATGACTCAAGGCCATTTTGGAGGTTTTTCTTAGCAACCAAAAGTTTCTCCAAATGTTCTTGGTTTAGCTAGTTTGCATTTATTCCGTGCATTTTTTAACTTTACAAACTATAATATCTTGAATAGTAAGAGAATAGAAAGTCTTTAAAACCTCACATGACATACAGATCAGAAGGGTTTGATATGTAGCCCACATGTATTACAACATGAAACACCTTTTATACTGCCCTAACCCTAATTTTCATCAAACATAGAATGGGTACTGGAACAGTTTTTGTCATATAATTTGGTATTTCATGTTCAGTGCACTAGGGCTTCACAATTAATTTTATGGCTGCTGCGATTAATTGTGAAAAGTGTTGATAACTTCCCACATAGATCTGTTTCAATGTTTTTGCAGTGATTAAACAGAATCCAAGACATGGCTGTGAGGAATGTAATGGCATTAGAATAGCGAGTATATAATAACCTGTAATGCATTCTAATCACTCATCTGTATAATGACACAATGTTCTCTATATAGATCAGTGATTCTAATAGTCCAAGTTTTGCTTACTTTTCTATAATTTATGCAAAATTTGATTGTTTTTTTATGCTGATACTTGGACCAATGTGAATGTATATTTATTCTCAAATCATTTGTGTTTTCTGCAAATAATAAGGATTCTACAAGTGGTTAATGAATATGTAATTCATATTCTCATAATATGCACTACTGTAGTAACTTGCCATGAAACCTCATTCTTAACCTTGCCTTTTTGTCTGTACTTTCTTTACCTCATATTTCTTTAATAGAAACTTAATATTTTATAGTAAATTCTATTATTGACATTTAATAAAAACAACTACAGTATCAAAAGTGATTGACAGCTATGTTTTTTTCCAAAACAATGTAGACCTAATATGCACTGTAAATAATCACCCCATGTGTCTTTATATAATTGTATTATTTTCTAGTTCATAGCATTATTTTTTTATTTTTATAAATTCACTTTCTGAAGTGTTACCTGCAATAACAATTACTCTGACAAAAAGCTCTGATAGTAACTGTGTGTAACTACCTCCTATGCACTGTTTTTTCCCCTGCCCTAAACAACAGTAAAATTTTGACAAAATGGACAGATTCTTACTTAAACGAAGTATGAACAGGTCGTTTCCCTCAGTGACCACAGCATTTGTAATAGTTAAATGGGCTAAGCCAATATTTCTATATTTTAACAAAGAGGGCCTCTGTTTTCTTCCTTTGCTGAATTTCATTCCTTTATTAAAAGGGAAATGTGCTTGTGAAATGCAGAAATGTCTCTCAATATTCATAATGTGTATTAGTGTATTTATGTCTACAAACAATTAATTCATTTGATTAATTCTTTCCTACAATTGTGTCTTTTTTAGGTGAGGGACCAATCCTCTCTGTGTACAGTCTTCAAGCATCTCCTATAAAGTGTACATCTTTAAATGTTCTACATAACTACCGTATCCATGGGATACGACCTGGTAGAAAATATCAGTCTGGAGAGAGACCGTTCAACAATGTAATTTCGTCTGTTTGGGATAATGATGAAGAGGAGATCATTGTTTTTGGAGGAAAAGGAGTTCAGCTTGTCAGCTTCAATTCTGCAGTGCAATGCCTGAAGCTGATTGGTCCTCTCTTGGAGCTTCAAGACTGGGTGCTGGACATTCATTGGCTAAAAGCACAACCCCACCCACTGTTAGGCGTAGCCTTAGCCCACAATGCCCTGCTGCTCTTAGAAGCAGAATCCGGTAACATTCTCTCCTTTTACTCCTGTGTAGAGACCTGTCTTCTCTACTCAGCACTTATGATTGGTCCGAATTGGGACTCTTTAGTGCTGGTGGGTGGGACTGTTTTCAACCAGCTTGTGCTGTGGAGGCCTACTGGGACCAAAGCTGATGGCCAGTCCCAGGTAGAGAGACGTCTACTGGGCCACAGTGGAGTCATTTTCAGTCTTTGCTACCTTCAGAAATGTGGGTGGCTGGCATCTGCCTCTGATGATCGCAGCATTCGTTTGTGGAGCGTGGGGACATTGGGTGGAGATGCAGGTTGTGGAGAGGAAACACCAACATGCCTTCGGGTGCTTTACGGCCACCAGGCACGGGTCTTCTGTGTCAAGCTTACACCCAGCCGTGTATTTAGTGCAGGAGAAGATGGAGCATGCCTGCTTTGGGAATGGGGAGGTGAAGGGAAGGTGGGGCGTACGTTTAAAGGGCATAGGTCAGGTGGAGTGAGGGCTCTGGCTGTCAGCGAAGGAAGTGTAAGCTGTAAGGAGGGATGGTTGGCTACTGGAGGTGCAGATGGTGGTGTAAGAGTGTGGAGAGTGGCAGAGGGGAAGAAAGACAATGAGGAAACTCAGGCAGAGACTCAGCTGGATCTGGGATTTAAAGGGCAAGGTTGTCCCAAAGTGGTCCGATTAGTGGATGAGGATGAATCGAATACAGTGCTGGTCTGTACTGATCAAGGAGAGGTGTGCCTTAGCCAGGGTGACACCTGGGATGTCATCTGGCAAGGAGGAGCAGAATTCCAGTCATATTGCGTGATGGAGATCGCAAGCATCCAAGTCCAGAATTCAGATTGCATTGTGTGGGTGTGTGCAGTGGGTAATCTGAATGGAGGGGTCCAAGTGTTCCTTGTAAGGCAGCCAAATGTGGGAGTCTTGCTAAAAGCTGGACAGGGTAAAATTCACTCTGTACTTTGGGTCAAGGGACTGTCTGGAGAGTCCTGGAGTTGGTGTCTTCTGGCATCAGGCTCTGAGGGATTGGTGTACCGGTGGACAATAAAGGTGATGGAAGATGAGTCAGGCCTGCATATGAAAGAGGAAACACTTCTTCCATTTCTGCTGCCACCCTGTGCCAAGCGCTGGCTGACTGCTGCAGTTACCTTGTCACATAGAAATGGGTTATACCTGTGTGGTGACCGGAGAGGGTCACTACTGCTGTTTGCCGAAAGAGAAACGAATGACAGGAGAAATGAAGGAGGAGAAAGAAGAATGGACTTGCAAGATCAAGAAACCGAAAACAGGCAAATGCACCTTGGTGTTCCTATGTCTCCCATCAGTACCCTTTACGGAGTCCATGGGAAGCAAGGTGTAACTTCTGTGTGTGAGTATCAAGACTTATGTTACAGTACAGGTCGAGATGGATCTGTGAGAATACTAACTGTTGAAAAAAACGTCCTGAAGGTGCGTAGAGTTCAGCGAGCTTGCAGAGGCATGGAGTGGCTGGAAAAGGTTATGTTTCTGGACTTGGATGCACCAGAGGTACAAGCAAATATGCTCAATGAGAGAATTGAGAAGAGGAAGATTGATCAAGAGAGTGAAAGTGTAGCCGAGGCTCGGTTTGTAATGGTTGGCTTCCACTCTGTCCACTTCGTTATATGGGATCCTCACCGACAAGAGAAGCTATTATCAGTTGCCTGTGGAGGCGGCCATCGATCCTGGGCCTACAAATGCCCAATACAAACCCACACGGATCCTCATACACATGCAATTGGACATGGGACCCTTGTGTTCATCAAACACGGAGCTGTCATGGCATCACGTTCATTAGCGTCCACAGAAACTGATGTGAATGGACATACCCTGAAAGAGGGGCTACATGGGCGAGGCATAAGCTGTGTATGTCACCTTGGTAGTCTGACAAAGACTGGAGAGTTGTCAGAACTTTGGGAGATTTTTGTTACCGGAGGGGAGGATACCACATTGGGAGTACTTGCCGTCAATCCACAGAGTGGAACTGTTAAAGTGCTTGCGGTTCTAACAGACCATATCTCAAATGTTCGTGCTCTGGTTGCCATCAGAAGAGCAGAAACTAATGAAAGAGGGAGAGATGATGGGACAGATACCTCCTTGCTGTCATCTTTGGTGTTCTCAGCGGGTGGCCGGGCTCAGCTGCAGTGTTACAGGCTCTTGATTCGTTTGGATGAGCAGCAGGCTCAACCGATCTGTCAGGTCACTCAGATAGCTGGCCATCGATTGGATGAGCAGTGGGAACGGAAGCGGAATCGACACAAGACCATCAAAATGGACCCAGAGACGAGGTATGTGTGTTTATCAAAATACTCTCTTATTTCCAAGTTTGGATCTAGAGTTTGGGAAGTCATTTGTGTTGTCTTGAAGGGATACTTCACCCTAAAATGAAAATCTGTGATGTTACAAACCTATATAAATTTTTTTAGGGGGGTCCAGTGTTGTTTGATGGTTGGTAGTAGCTGTTGTGAAAATTTATAACCACCAGAGGGCGGACGATACAATGTACCCCCTTCCCATTGTAATTTTGCTTTAGATTTCATTGTGATTTACTGTGCAAATACTTGTTCATGTTTGCAGGTACATGTCTATGGCTGTGGTGCATAATGGAACTGAATGTATTCTGGCTCTGGGCTGTAGTGATGGTGCAGTAAGGTAACTTGTTTTGAGATTAAAAACAAATGAATTAAAATGAGTTTCAAATATGTTTCTTGTTTTAACATTCTGTGATTAATGTATTGAGATGGTGTGTGTTTTCTCTTTTAGGCTGTTCAGTGTGAGTGAGAGCAATAGGAGTGTTGAATTGCTCTGGGAGTGTTTTTACCATCATAGGTGTGTGCTCAGCGTCGCCACCTACAATCTGGAGGACTCCCTTGGCAAAAAGTAAGTGAAATGCAGTACATTTATCAAAAGCAAAGTTATTCCTTGATTAATTATTTCTTACTCTTATTTGCTTTTGTCCATCTCTTTATGTCTCAGGCTTTTGTTGCTGTTCAGTGCCACTACAGATGGTTGTATATCTGTGTGGGATTTAACAGCAGTTTTGAACAGTAAGGCTGGTGTCAGCTGGCAGGGTGAGTCATACGTACACCAGAACATAAACACTTTTGTTTTTTGATTATTTTGAATGTTTGCATAACTGTGTGTGTGTGTGTGTGTGTGTGTGTTTCTGTGGTTTACGAAAAATTTAAAATGATTTATGTTATTTGTTTGCATTTGTTATATAATATACTAAAGGCATTGTTCACTTGGAAAAAAAACTCTTTATTTACTCATGTTGTTCTAGACCTGCCACCTAAATTTTATTGTTATAATTATTATTATAATAAGTTATATTAAATAAATATTATTATTATTATAATTTAAGACTTTCTATGCAGCTGTTTTACATACAACATCTCATACTGACCACAGCTCCACAAATTACAGTGCATTTCCTCAAAGATTGTATGTGTATTCTTATAAATTAATAAATGATTTATCAATTACAAATTCAAGAGCATTACAAAAAGTTATGCATAAAATCTGAGAAGCTGTCCCAAAATCCCACAGTGATGGGTGCCATCAGGCTCGAGTCTGGTAATAGAACTCTTATGTTTTTATGCTAATAATGATTTTCCCTGTCTTTGCTTCAGGCCCATCAGCACCTTTCTTTTCCAAAGCTGTCCATCAAAGTGGAGTCAATACACTTGCCTTAGCACCGCAGAGAGAGATGGGGCAAATGGAGGAAAACATTATCTCATTGGCCAGTGGTGGAGACGATGGACAGCTGTCTCTACTGAGTATCAAGATTAATCAGAAAGAGCAGGAGAATGGAGGCATGTCTCTAAAGCTACTTTCTCAGTGGTCAGTGCCCCTGGCACACTCTTCTCCTCTCACTGGGCTATGTTTACTGAGCCCCACCTTATTGGTGTCCACCTCACCAGACCAACGCTTGTGTTTGTGGAGAGTGAACAGTGACGGCCTCCGCCCACTGAAGGTGCTGTTCTCACACACCGCAGATGCTGCTGGATTGTGGGCGTGGTCTGGGGTGGGACAAGACGGAGGAACCTGGGTGGTTGTTTGTGGGCAGGGCTTACAATTGTTTCAGTTAACCGAAAGAGAGACGGATGAACCAAATGTAACTGTTAACAGGAGAGCAAAAGAAAAGGAAAGAAGGAAAGTGACATTTTCACATCATGTTTCAAGGACATAACACTGACTTTTCTGTGATGATATATAAATTAAGATGCCAAAGAATTTAGATAAGAATTCTGACATTTCAAATAAAGTAAATATTTTTCCTGTGTCAGGGAAAGTATCTTGTGAAGAAACTTTTTTTTTTGTTTTCAATATGGCCTAACTATGAATGTTTATTTAATAATGTTTATGAATGTTTACAAAACATGTCAAATTTTGGACACTTTGGATTTTTTCTCTCATACAGGTCTTTTGATGTAAAGGCCAGTGTTGTTATTGTTAACTAACACAAATCTATAAATAATAAATACTATAATAGTATATGCTAACACTGAGGCTTGAAGTGCTTGTAATCATTTAAATTTTGTATCAAAAATAAATGACAAATAAACTAGTAATTAATGAAATAGATGAGTTGGGCAGTGCATACATGTGAACTCTTTCAGAACCGTTTAAAAAGAATCTAAAGATGATCGATATTGATTGTTTGATTGACAATTGATTGTTTTGATTTGGTCTCTATACAATTTGTAGTATTTTTGGTTTTGGTGACTTTACTATTCTAAAATGTGAAATATAGAATTGAAGATAGAAAGAATGAGTAGGTATGTCCAAATTTTTAAATACTATCAAATATGTTGCGACTGTGAGTAGCTCATGGCTTGAAGATGGATTCAAGTGTGTATAATGTATCAATGTTTTCCTGGGCTACAGGCCAGCAGGTGTGTGTGTGGGTGAGTGAGAGAGAGAGAGGGTACACAGTGTGATGGGGGGCTTTGGCTGCGCAACTAAGTATAAATATTTCACCCCCTTCTCCAGTTCCCTTTTGTTCATCATCATAGCGGCCCGATGGCCAATCCCTTTAATCCACAGCTGAACGAATGAAAGCGAGAGAGGAAAGGAAACACGTGAGGGAGAGTCAAAGATATAAAAGCCACATTAAGGTTTGCAGAATTTGAAAGAAAACATTTTCTGATCACCTGATGTAAAAAGGAGCGACACAATGTGAAGAGAAGAAGATAAGTAGAGAGGATAATGTGAGTATAACAAATTCTGCAACTAATGTTACTTCAGTATAATTGAAAGATTTTACTTTGAATTAGTAATTTCTTCAATGTTAATTTTAGCTCAGGTTTTTAGTAATTTATATTTTTAATTCACATTTTATTTTTAGTTATTTTTGTACATAAAGTTAAACTATATTAAAAGGAGAAAGTATATCTTTATGTATTTTATTTAATTTCAGTTTGTATTTGTTTTATTGTGAGGCTGATGTGTCTGCTTGTTTGAAGTGAGTCAGTGCGTGTGTCCTGATCTTTTGAAAAAGGATGTCACAATTCAGGGAAGCCCTTAAAGAGGATGAATCTGGAAAGAAGAACTCCAAGATACCTCAAAAACGAAAGAAAAAAGAGGCTGAACACGACAAGGTATGGCTGTTCCACAAAAATGACTTAAAAATGCAATGGATGAATATGTTCATAGTAGCAGCACATTAACTCAAACCTTACATTGTCATGATTGTGTTTTGCGTCACAGGACAACGGAGTGGTGTCGAAGGATAGGCTTCCTCTGATTGGTTCATCGGGGAACAGAACAGCAGGTATATAGTCAATACATCACCTATAGATAAATTACTTTTATGGAATCAACATCCCAAAGCAAGCATTGATATGGTATATGACAGGATGGTGTCAGATATTAACAGATTTGACTGGAAATCAAATGTTTTCATAAGACTTTCATTGCATGAGAAGTGATACTAATCAGTCCTCATCCGTGACATATAAACTGTGTGTTTACATTGATCTTTGTTCCTCCTGTCTACACAATGTTACCTGAGCTCATCAATAGACAATGCAAGTGCAAACTCAGGGATATTCAGGAGGTGCTAAGTTAATTAGCAGCTATTGTCCCAACATTTGCCTTTGTAATGGGACTTGTTAGGCGAAGGGATAATTATAACTGAACGTGTGTGAGATAAAGTTAAATAAAGTGGAATTTAGAAATATATGAGTTTCTGTTTCCTATATCAAAACAGGTAATTAATTTCATAAAGATATAAGATATAAAATCGCAAATCTGAGGAAGTAGCAGTTGTGAGAAACACAATTACAAGAAAGTTGTAATTAGTAATGGTTGCAATTATGGAAATAAATCACAATAGTGAAATATAAAGTTGTATTTTCAAGAAACTCACAATTATGAGAAATAGTCGCAATTTAGAGATATGTAGTCGCTATTACAAAATTTTTTTTGTTGCGGTTACAGGAAATAATATCTCAATAATATCTCAATTATTATTTTTTTAATTATTATTTCTAATGCAGAAACAGGCTTCAATACAATTCTGATTGTTATATTTCTTCATCTGTTTTGTTTTTAGCAAGGCCTTCTCTATCCACTCCCCAACATCCTCCTCAGGCCGACATGAGAAAACGTGGCCATCCTCCCATCTCATCTGTGGCCCCTGACAGCATGGCACCCTGGGAAGGCTCCTCCCACTCCGAGTCCTCATTTACCGATTTCCCCCCTCCACCTTCACCCCTTCCTCTTGCCCATTCAAAGCCAATCACAGCACCAGATCCTCCGCCCCCACAACCCCCTTCTGAAATCAAAAACTTTGAACCTGAGAATAGGCAGAGTGCCAGAGTAAAACGCAAGCCCCTTCCACCAAGATACCCCCCTAGACCTCCCCGTTTACCCCCTCTGAGGCAAGTCACCAATCTTAGCTTTTCTCGTAGTTTCACTTTTTCGTTTTTTGAGCTGCCGGTTCACCAGTCTGCACGGAGCAGAGCGGAGCGGCTCAGAGATCTCACTGTGCTGCTGAAGCAGTTTCATTACTGAGGAAAAACATGCTACTGTAAGTAGGGGCAGAATCATCATATCATCATCATACATCTGGGGCAGAAAAATCAATGTATGCAGATTTACATCAGATGCTCAAAATGACCAGGCTATGGCATGACTTCACATCAGCATTATATGCTTAATTAAATTTTTAGATTAAGAGTGATTTTGGCTTTTTATCCTGTTTGTGGTGCAGATTTCTGGTGTTTTACTGTAGTTTAAAGAGACACTTCATAATTTTTACGCAATTGTTTATATATACTCACCAAGGCTGCATTTTATATTTTTGAATTTTATGCAAAAATACAGTAAAAACATAAATCTTGTGAAATATTTCTACAATTTAAATAATTGTTTTCTATTTTAATATTTTTAAAATGTAATTTATTTCTGTGATGCAAAGCTTAATTTTCAGCATCATTACTCCAGTCTTCAGTGTCACATGATCCTTCAGAAATCATTCTAATATGTTCATTTGGTATTCAAGAAACATTTCTTATTATTTTAAATGTTTAATGTCACTTTTGATCTATATCAGCATATTAGAATGATTTCTGAAGGATCATGTGACACTGAAGACTGGAGTAATGATGCTGAAAATTCAACTTTGCATCACAGGAATAAATTACATTTTAAAATACATTAAAATAGAAAAGAGTTATTTTAAATTGTAATATTAAATTAACTAATTAATTAATTTAAATTGTAACAATATATATTATTATTTACTGTATTTTTGATCAAATAATACAGCCTTGGTCATTATAATGTATACTTTTTTAAATATTATATATATGTAAAATAAATATAATGTTTAAAGGATAAATATAGAAGGGTAATTATATAATATTCTTATTATTTTCACCAGTGTTGGAATTACAGCACATTTGCTGTTTACTGCATATGTAATGCATGCACACATGCTATAATACCAATATAGCATGCCCTTTTGAGTATTATGTATTAATGTAAAGCAACTTACTTTTTCAAATCGAAAAGTTATTTTAAATTGTAATAATATTTCACAATATTACTGTTTTTACTCTATTTTAATTAAATAAATGCAGCCTTGGTGAGCAGAAGAAACCTCTTTTAAAAGCATTAAAAATCTCACCGATCCCAAACTTTTGAACTGTAGTGTGTTCACAGTACAGTAACCATTGGAGTAATGGAAATTCCCCAACTTGTGTTTGTCATTTTTGATACCTTTTTTTAGGTTGTTAAATGTGTATTTGGAGAATGTGTGGGTGTGAGATTGTACAACCTTTAGCTTTCTGATGTTAATTAAGCACTGTTACCATGGTGATTATTATGTAGGCTGGAGACAGTATGTGTGATTAACTATATATGAAGTAACATTATAAATATGACCTTTTAAATAACAGAAAACAATGAAAATATTTAAGGAGAGAGGTGAATAATGAATCTCGCTGAATATTTTGCCTGAGAGGTGGCCTGTGGTTTTGTTGAGCTATTTGAGTCACGCGCACAGGGATAATAAAGTGGATTCCTCAGGACACACCGAACAGAATTCAGTGAATTTTCTATAGATAAGGTAAGAAAACTAATTGATAACAAGCTTCCTTCTTCTTTTATTGCACACTCAACTTTGTAGTCACCTGGTCCTCACGTGTGTTCCTATCAAAAAGTGCTGATAGATGCAAATGAGCTTTGATGTGTTATCATTTTTGGCTGCTGATATCTTTGTACATTTAAGCCGCTGCACCCTTTAGTCGTGATCAGGTATTTTACATGCTTTATTTTCTGTATTCCCACTAAAGTTTGTAATTGGTATACTTTTTAAACTGTACTGTGTTAAAAAATGAATTTTATGTACGTCTAAATATGGCCTCAATTTTTTTACAAATTTTATTCTGGTGTAACATCTGTTTGTGATGAGTTCTGTCCATATACTGATAAATCTATAAATAAAACATTACATGTATGTCTTCTGTAGCTTCAATCTACTATAGAGAGAGAGAGAGAGAGAGAGAGAGAGTAAAAAGTCAGTTTTCTTTTGACTGAATAAGCATTATTTGTTGAAGAGTGAGATGTCTTCTTATTGGATGATATAGCCCTGCCTCCTACAAGGAAGTTGCATAATTACATAATCATTATGTGGAGATCATTATTAAGGTACTACAGTAAAAATAGTAACAAGTCTGTTGAGTACAAACTGTAATATGATCTCCGTTCTTAGGAGTGGTAGATTACAATCTTTTAACCTTTGGTCAGACCGAAGCTGATCCAAAGATAATTGCCAGTGAACATTTGATACAATAAATAACACTTTGGAAGTCTGGAGGAGGAAAAGAGTGAATAATGAATCTCGCTCTCTCTCTCCAGTTACAAACTTATAGAGTTTAATTGGTTTAGCTTCTGTGTTTGCTTGTGAGAATGATAATGGACGGTTTGCTCTGAGATTAAGGCCACGTCACAACAGCTTCGCACATGAGAAACATAATCATACACTCCCTTTAGGAGTGTGCCTGTTTTAGCTACCTTTTTCTTGTTCTCACAGATGGACAATCAAAGACTTTCACAGAGTGAGAATTTCAATCCTAATCCTGTTTATGGTCTGAATGAAGCAGAACTAGATATCCAGGGACAGCGTAGGTGGAAGGCACATCGGACAATTTGGGAAAAGCTGAAGGAGGAGAGCCGGTGAGTGTGGGTGGGAAGAGTATAGGAGCTTATTTAAGAAGCATGCACACTTAAGATAATTGTCATCACAAAATAGACACAGCGTTCATGAGAAATACACAGAATGACCCTAAATTTCTCTCTCTCTGTTTTTTTTTTTTGCATCAGGCATTCGGGTCCAAGGCTGAAGAGCTGCTTCCTGTCTATTGCACCTCTCTTGTCATGGCTGCCACAGTACTCACTCAGGAAAAATGCTGTTGGAGATGTGATATCAGGAATCAGTGTGGGAATCATGCACCTGCCTCAAGGTTTAAGACTTCCACGCACACTGCTGTGATATTTGAGATGATATCATATATATATATAAACAAGAAGAAACTTTAATTGCAAAGCATAAAGAATTTATTGTGATGCAAGTGTCAACATAGGCTAGATCAAAATTGATAGTCTATTTTTAGGGTTCTCTGAGAGTGTAGACACTTAACGTTTCTGTGACGTGAGAGGTCAATTATGATTTTTTTTTCATCGCCCTGTTTCTTATACTAGACACCTACAGATCTGTATTATCGGCTGGCAACCAGTAATTTTCCTCACAATGCTCTGTGGTTCAAATCAGACAGATAAAGTGGATGTAATGACTAATTCTATTGTACAGAACTGCTCACACTTCTCTACACGCAAATTGTTCATTTTCAGCATTCTTCTATTCCTGTAGGGATGGCTAATGCTTTGCTGGCTGCGGTTCCTCCAGTGTTTGGTCTGTATTCGTCTTTCTACCCTGTTCTCATCTACTTCATATTTGGAACATCCAAACACATCTCTGTAGGCAAGTTCACATTCGTGAACACTCTTTGCAAGTACATACACAATGCCACTATGTACGAATAGATATTAAATGAGTAAAAAATTAAATATTGTAACAAGTACATTTATCGATATTTTTCAATATATGGATTTGTAATGATGTGTAAATAATGACTATGGGTAAACATAAAAAAAATATCTTAATATAAAGTAAAAAATATATAAAAATAAATAATAACAAAATTTTAAATAAAAATGCAGATTTAATTAAAACAAAATCAAATATAAAATATATAATAATATAAAACAGCAGTCATATCACCCTGTAGCCCAAGACTGGGCTGATCCTGGTTAGTACCTGGATGGGAGACCTCCTGGGAAAACTAGGTTGCTGCTGGAAGAGGTGTTAATGAGACTCTCTGTGGTCATTAAAAATCCCAGGATGTCTTATAGAGTAGGGGTGTAACCCCGGCATCCTAACCAAATTTGCCCTCTGTCCATCATGGCCTCCTAATCATCCCCATATACAGATTGGCTTCATTACTCTGTCTCCTCTGCACCAATAAACTGGTGTGTGGTGGGTGTTCTGGCGGAATATGGCTGCCGTCGGATCATCCAGATGGATGCTGCACATCGGTGGTGGATGAGGAGATTCCCCCTTCCATATGTAAAGCGCTTTGAGTACCCAGAAAAGTGCTATATAAATGTCAGGAATTATTAAAATATAAAAGTATATTATGTATTACTTCATACAATTACATGAAGTAAAATATAAAATAACAATACAAAAAAAAAACTAAAGTAAAACATAGGTGTGTCTGATTGACTGATGATCTGTCTGATCCACAGGTACATTTTCTATCCTTTCCATCATGGTCGGTACAGTAACAGGTGATGTGGTGTTTCAAGGCAGTGGAGCAGAGAGCGATGAGATTGAGGCTGAAAGCATGAGAGTTGCCTTTGCAGCTCAGTTGACCATTCTGTGTGGATTAATGCAGGTAAAACACACACAAGCTGTATTAATTCTGTATTGGTGTGTGTGTTTTTGTATAAATCTCTGTCTCTGTAGATTCTGCTGTATGTGCTGCGTTGTGGAGGGGTGTGTCGGTGGTTGTCTCAGCCGTTGGTCAGTGGATACACAATGGCAGCCGCCGTCCATGTGACTGTTCACCAGCTGCCTTTACTGATGGGCATCTCCATAGTCAGACACAGAGGCGTCCTCGCTGTGTTCTGGGTGAGAATGAGCTCTGTGTGTTTTACCTCTGTAATCTCTGTATATTTCAAATGCTGAATGTACATATGTGTGTCGCACAGATGTTTTCGAACATTGTGTCTGGAATCAGGAGAGTATTACCGGCGACACTGGTGGTTTCCTTTTTCTCCCTCGTTATACTTGTTGGTGGGAAGGTGCTGAATTCATGCTGGAGCAGTCGATTTCCTATTCCATGGGAGCTGGTACTGGTGGGCACATGTACAAACACACTTGAAATGTGGATTTTATAGTTTTTAAAGAAGTTTTTAAAAATATAATTTATTCAAATATAAATTTGTCCTAATACTTTTAGTTATTGTTAATTTGCACTATCAACATTAGTTGAATACACCTGTTCATGTTAGCTCAACTAGCTGTGCAACAGTAATTCTTTTCTCTTGTTCGTAGATTATCGTTGCTACTCTGTCATCATTGCAGTTTGATTTGTCCGGTCAGTATGGAATACAGATCGTTGGACCCATACCAACCGGGTCAGCAGAGTGTTAGGATTTTCTTTACAAAACCAATTAGCTGGAAGAATTTCGGTGTTGAAACTAATTCTTGCTCTCCTTTGTACCTTTTTCTTTTTCTTTATTTATCTCTAAGTCTCTCACCTCCCTCCCTTCCAACATTTTCCTTCTCTCAGGAGCTGTTGCTGACAGCTCTTGCACTGGCAGTGGTGGGCTATGGTTTCCAAGCTTCACTGGGCATGATGTTTGCTCATAAACATGGGTACCCTTTTCACAGCAACCAGGTAACAAGCAAATGATGTAACTCTAACAGTTTGTTCCTTGTAACCTCAAAATAAGACAAGCGTAGATCTTCGCAGCCTCTCCTTTGTCTGATCACAAATGGTTTCCTCCTCCTGTAGGAGCTGTTGGCCATGGGTCTGTGTAACTCTATTGGAGGGGTGTTCCAGTGCTTTCCAGTAAGCGGATCCATATCTCGCAGCGCTGTGCAGGAGAGTACAGGTGGACAAACCCAGGTGCGAACGCACACTGTCTTATGTTATAGTCAAATGTACATGCACAACAATTCTCTCCCTGTTCACATGTGAAAAAAAGTTTAAAAAGAATAAATTAAACAAAATTTTACTGAAGAATAGTTTGCAGTTTCATCAGCAGAAGCAGCTTCAAGTCTCACAAGGAGTTCATAGGCCGCTCTCTCTCTTTTTCGTACATTCAGGATTCCACAACAATTATACTCTAATAGAGTCTACTAACTACATCATTACTAAGATTCTGATTTGTTAAGAAAACTAGACAAAACTGGTAATTTTCCACACATGGACAGATAGTCAGAAGCATAGCTCCTTCCATCATGATGCTGACGATCGGACCCTGAACTTCAAGTCAGGACAAAGCGTCTGCAGGTCTCAGAGTGCCAGTTGTCCACCAGTACTCATAATGGACCTGTACAGAACACTTAGCGCTCACACAAAGATGCACAAGATTCACAGTTTCTTCAAGGCTGAAGTTGATCTGAGCTCTGCACTGAACAGGAAACTTTCCCAAAACATACTGATAAGTTATACTTTTTCTATAATATATATATATATATATATATATATATATATATATATATATATATATATATATATATATTGAAGCGGCAGTGGATTCCAGAATCCACCCCTTATCATTAACACCACCCCCCCCACACACAAACACATAATATATATATACTCTATGATGGACAAGACCTCTCTCTTTTTCTCAGGTGTCTTCTCTGATCTCTGCACTGATAATTCTGTTGATCTTGCTGAAGTTTGGCCCCCTTTTTCAGCAGCTTCCAAAGGTCCCAATATCAATTGGCAAGTATATAACATAGATATAGTGTAATAAAGTGATTTTATAAAGTGTTTTTGTGTGTGTTTCAGACAGTTTTGGCTGTAATTATTTTAGTTAATCTGCAAGGGGTTTTTGCACAAGTTAAAGATGTGCATAAACTTTGGAATACAGACCGCTTGGACCTGGTAAGGGCAACCAATCCATTTATCCTAACATAACTGACCTAAGTACGACTTGCTACTGGATCAAAATCCTGTTCCTTGTAGGCCTTTCATCCAGGGTGTTTCCTGTGTGTTTTTCCCACTGAGACTGCAGGTAGTGTGGGTAGTGACGCTGCTCAGTGCCCTGGTGTTTAACCTGGACCTGGGGCTTGGCATTGCAATTGTGTTTTCTCTCCTTACTATCGTCTTCAGGACACAGCGGTGAGTCATTTGCATTGTCTAATAATTATCTACAGTGTCTATCTATTTTTCTTTTCTCATCTTTCTCATACTAACTCTTGTTCATTCTCTTTATAAATTTTTCAGTGCCAGGTCTGCCATTCTTGGGCATATTGCCGGTACAGACTGTTACAAGGATATGGAGAAATACGCAAAGGTAATATTTACATACAATCCTCAGATAAACCAGCCTAAACTTGTTGTTTTCAAATCAAAATGATCAATGCTTAACCAAAGTAATCTTCTAGCCATACCAGCTAGTTTTCCAGCTGATCAACCATCAACCAAGTCATTAGCTGGTTTAGGTAGTTGCTCAACTGAAAAATAGTAGGGCTTTAAAGGGTTAGTTTACCCAAAAATTTAAATAATGTCATTTATTACTCACCCTCATGTCGTTCTACACCTGTGAAATCTCCGTTCATCTTCGAAACAGAAATTAAGATTTTTTATGAAATCCGATGGCTCAGTGAGGCCTCCATTGCCAGCAATGTCACCTAACCTCTCAAGATCCAGAAAGCTACTAAAACATATTTTAAAAAGTTCTTGTGAGTACAGTGGTTCAATCTTAATTTTATAAAGCAACTAGAATACTTTTTGTGCGCCAAAAAAACAACAACAAATAACGATTTTTCAACAATATCTATTGATGGCCGACAATGCTTCGAAGCTTTGTGAATCTTTTGTTTCGAATCAGTAATTCGGAGTGCCAAAGTCATGTGATTTCAGTAAACGAGGCTTTGTTACGTGATTAGTGTTTCGCAGTTTCAATAGTTCACGTGACTTTGGCAGTTTAATATGCGATCTGAATCACTGATTCGAAACAAAAGATTTTTTTCAAAAGGTTTTTTTTTTGGCGCACAAAAAGTATTCTCGTCACTTTTTAATATTAGGGTTGAACCACTGTACTCACATGAATGATTTTAAATACATCTTTAGTAGCTTTCTGGATCTTGACAGGTTTGGTGACATTTCTGGCATATAGAGACCTCACTGAGCCATCGGATTTCATCAAAAATATCTTAATTTCTGTTCTGAAGATGAATGACGGTTTTATGGGTGTATAACCCTTTAAGATCACTTTGGCTAAGCTGAGGAACTGCTTATATAACTGGTTATTAGTTGGTTTTATATATAAAACAAACTACACACACTTAAAAAATTGGAATCGTTAAGATGTTTTAATGTTTTGAAAGAAGCTTTTTATGCTCTCCAAAGCTGCATTTACATGATCCTGATCAAAAATACAGTAAGACTGGAGTAATGGCTATTGAAAATTAAACTTTGCCATCACAGGAATACATTATAAGTTATAGTAAAATAGAATTATTTTAAGATTTAATTACATTTCACAACATCAGTGTTTTACTGTGTTTTTGAGCAAATAAATCAACCCTTGGTGAGTATAAGAGACTGATTCCAGATTGGTTTTAGGCACTCCAGGTCCCTGGAGTGACTGTGTTTTCCTGCTGTAATCCACTTTACTACGCCAATGCAGACCAGACCTTCACATCACTCAAACAGGTACAACCTACATTACAGCACCCTACTTTCTATTAATTCAAATATGTCTATATTTTATTATTATTTATGTAAATACAGGCAGTTAGTAAAGACATTAAGGAGAATCTTGCAGTAAGTCCTCCAGACCAGCAGGGGGCTCAGAGTGGACAGCACTGCATTATTCTGGAGCTCAGTGGAGTCACCTTCATGGACTCAGTGGCCATGGGCACATTTAAATCAGTTAGTGGCACAGAACACACTCACACACATACCACACGTAGAAGAGTTGATATTTTACTGGAGATTAACAGAAATAGATTACCTCTTACTGACTCTCATTAACTCCTAACCAATGAATGGCAGTTTAAATTCTGCTTGTCACTGTGTTTGTCTTACCGCTCTCTCTGGGTCACAGGTGCTTCAGGACTTTGAGAACACACAGACCTCGTTTTTCTGTGCTGCATGTCCAGGTTACACGTCTGACACAGATGATCTAAGATGATGTTTTTATATTAATATATAATGTGACTTTAAAGCAATAGTTCATCCAAGAACCAAACCTTTTAACATGTTTAATGTTCTCATATATTTACTGTATTTCTTGTGTGTTTGTTTCTAGATGGTCTAGTATCTCAGATGAAGAACCATGGTTTAGTGCCAGATTTTCTGTCTCTTTCCTCGTTTTTCCCTTCAGTGCATCATGCAGTCCTGCACTACCAGGGGCTACAGGTGTGTGTGTGTGTGTGTGTTTAAATACTATTGTATCTGTGTTATATCTGTGTCATCTGATTATTTTTTATGTTTATGTAGTGCACTGTAATTCAATAGCATTTTCTAATTCAATTACGCATCTACATTTTACAGAACACAGGCACAGATGTTACAGAGCTGTGACCTTTAATGACCTCCCTTCATGAATGAGATACATGAACCTGAAAACCTGAAAGAACCCCTCAGCCCTGAGCTTTAGAAGTGACAAGAAAGGAGAAGAACTTCCGATTTTGATTTAATGGTTTGGAACAGTTTTTTGAATTCATCTGGATTTAAGGTGAAATGTGGCAACAGCTGTTTGTTTATTGGCTATTGAGTATGAAAATAACCAGAATTTACATATGACCATGGTTATATGTCAGCTGTTCTACTGCTCTTATTTGCTGTATTTGTTTTTGTGATTATTGTACTTTTAGGTTAGATGGCTGTTTGAAATAAAAAAAATGCTGAAATATATAACATAGAAGTGTCCTCAAAACATTATGTACATGTTTGTGCATCTGTAATCTCCCAGATTGTTAGTAACATATTTTGGTTGCACTTTATTTTACAGTACGTGCACTTACGTGTACTTACACTATACTTACCTAAGAAAGTACTGGTTAATATAAGGTAACTATGGGTTATGGTTAAGTTTAGGGGTAGGATTAGGGTTAGTACATAGTTATTACCCTGTTACTGTAATTACTATAATAAGTACATGGGGAACTGGACTGTAAAATAAAGTGCTACCCATTTTTTTATGTTAGAGACCAATTTGGTTTTGTAGACAGTAAAATAAATCAAATATGAACAAAAGAACAACATTCAAACGTGAATAGTATGGAAAATAAAGATCTAATTAATTATGAACAACACAGAGTCCAGCAGAGTCACAATGGGTCAACTGAAAACCATCAAACTGCTCCAGCTCATTACAATTCAGTTAATCTACATGGAGCTCACACAAGTGTGTTGCTGTAATGTTCTTCTTGTACCCCCAGTGAATTGAACCATAAATGTCATTAGAAGAGACTTTGTTCTCAGGTCAGTTGTTGGGGAGAGGCCACATTAATATTTAATGCAGCTCATCTCGCTCACATGTTTACTGGGGACATTGAATATTGTATAAAGCTAATCATAATTTCTACAGACTAACCCTAACTCTGCAAACCAACAGAAAATCTTTAGCATTTTTGGTATTTCTGCATATTTGTTTCAACCCATGTTTTGGTGAAATATAGACAAACCCAGCCGTTGGGTTTAAAATTTAATTTATAATTTTAAACCAACGGTTGGGTTTGTCAATATTTGACCCAAACATTGAGTGTGCTTAAATAAAATAAAATTGTATTACAATTGAGGACATCCTAAAATTTCCCCAAAGGAATGTTTTGTCAGTATTAGTCCACTTTTGTCACCAAACTGTAGTACATACACTAAAAATACTGGGTTGTTTCAACCCATGTTTGGGTCAAATATGATCAAACCCAAAAATTTGTTTATTTTTTTTAATTACAATTTTAAACCCAATGGTTGGGTTTGTCCACATTTGACCCAAACATTAAGTGTACATGAACTCAACAGGTTAAAAGTATAAACAGCCATTTCATATACAAATCTGTATATGCTCAAATAAAGACAAGAAATCTCTTGTGGCAGGACACGTTTCAAAGATCTACTGTTAACAATTCACTCATACAAAACTAGATGGTTTGGCAGAATGAACACGGTGTTTTCTATCTAATCAGACTGAGATAAGGTGGCGTAGTGTGAAAGTGTCCAACATTGACTCTAAAGAATCCCCCCCCCCCCGTCCTCTGAGTTTTTGGGACTTTGCTCCCCATATGAACACATTAGAATTCTATCAGTAAGTGTGTGAATGGATCAGACGGGTATCGGACAGGGCAGGATACACATTAACACAACCTGTGATAGAAGGGAAGAGCCAGGGAACCATTGCTGTCCCGAAATTCACTGCACAACCAGCAGACCCACAGATCGCTCACTGGAATCACTGGAGAACATCTTTCATGTTTCTGGGTCTATTTGCATTGACATTAAGTATTGAATTTTCATTGTGAAGGCATGCTTTTGGGATCTATTCACTGGAGGTGATCTGAACAGTGTGAGAAGAGAATTTTTTTATAAAGGTTCACATCCACATCTGGAATAGAGAATTGAGTATTCAATAGAGTTTCAAAATGGAAGAAGAAATGAAAGACACAGAGCTCAGGAGGAGGGTACCATATGACATCCACAGAGATGTACTGGATGAGCTCAGTGTTGACCAAGTTGCAGAGAAATCGGATGTGAAAATTTCAGCAAAAGAAAAACTCAAAGATGCTGTCAGGTACGAATTATGTTGTACATTTAATTATAAACTTGTAGAAATGGTTGTATTTTGCTTTTTTGAGTGAAGAGTTGAACTTCAGTTCAGCATGATTTGAGAATGATTGAAAGAGCTTATTGTGCTTTAATGAAGAGAGATGTTACAAACATTTAAACCCCACTTTTAAGTTTTTTTAAAAGTCTTCACTTTTATATATAATTCAGTCATTTTCTTTGTTCATCAGGTGTACAGGCCCAAGGTTTAAGAACTGTTTCTTATCATTTATTCCTCTCCTGGCATGGCTGCCGAAATACCCATTTCGAGAAAATGCTATTGGCGATCTTGTATCAGGAATCAGTGTGGGAATCATGCATCTTCCACAAGGTTTAACACAAGCACATGCACATATATATATATATATATATATTACCAAAGCACACCTGTTACTTGTGATACTGTAAATCTAATCTAAAACACAAACAGTCATATGTCACCTGTAATATGTTTTGTGTGTGTAGGTATGGCGTATGCTTTGCTGGCTGCGGTCCCTCCTGTTTTTGGACTGTATTCCTCCTTCTACCCCATTCTCATTTACTTCATATTTGGAACATCCAAACACATCTCTGTAGGTAAGTTCACACACTTCCTTTGATTTATATTGTTCTTGAAGAGAAAGTTCACTCAACAAATGAATATTCCATCATCATTTGCACACCCTCATGTCATTCTAAACTTGTATGACTGACTTTCCTCTGTGGAACACAAAAGAAGATATTTTGAAGAAAGTTGGTAACGAAATTGATGGTTCTATTGACTTCCCTTGTATTTTTTGTCCATACATTGGAAGTCAGTGACAACTGAAACTGTTTGGCTTCAAACTATCTTCTTTTGTGTTCCACAGACAAAAGAAATGCATACAAGATTGGAATGACATAAGGTTGAGCAAATGATGACAGAATTATCATTTTTGGCTGAGCTATTTTTTTAAAATCATGAATGCACTTATGTTGCAAGTTTAACGTTGTTTGGATGTGGAAAACTTAGTGTTTGTTCACCCAAAAATGAAAATTCTGTCATTGATTACTTACCCTCATGTCATTCTACACCCGTAAGACCTTCGTTCATCTGCAGAACACAAATTAAGAAATTTTTGATAAAATCCAATGGCTCAGTGAGGCCTCTATTGGCAGCAAGACAATTAACACTTTCAGATGCCCAGAAGGATACTAAAACATATTTAAATCAGTTTACTCGAGTACAGTGGTTCAACCTTAATATTATAAAGTGACAAGAATACTTTTGTGCGCCAAAAAAACAAAATAATGACTTTTCAACAATATCTTGTGATGGCCGAGTGTTTCAAAACTCTGCTTCGAAGCTCTACGAATCATTTGTTTTGAATCAGCGGTTCGGAGCGCCAAAGTCACTTTATTTCAGTAAACGAGGCTTGGAACCACTGATTGGTTTTTTGGCACAAAAAGTATCCTTGTCGCTTTATAATATTGAGGTTGAAACATTGCACTCACATGAAGGGTTTTAAATATGTTTCAGTAGCTTTCTGGGCATCTGAAAGTGTTAATTACCTTGTTAGCAATAGAGACCTCACTGAGCCATTGGATTTCATCAAAAATAGTTTAATTTGTGTTCTGAAGATGAACGAAGGTCTTACGGTGTAGAAAAACTTGAGTGTTGAATAATAAATGACAGAATTTTCATTTTTGGGTGAACTAACCCTTTAAGAACTGGTTCATATTACTGATTTCAAACCTTCTTTAGGTGCCATATTTGATTTGAGAGCTGCAGTGAAACATTATGGCAAATAATGACAAATTTAATTCTGTTTTCACATAAAGCTATCATATGACTTGAAATATTGCTCAATATAGTTGTATTGACTATTGTTATGGCGCTTGTAAAGTGCCTTTTGAGTAATTGAGAGCCTTTCATCACAATTCACCTTATTGATCCGGTATGAGTGAGCAAGTAATGATAGACTTTTCATTTTTAAGTGAACTATGCGTTTAAATTTTCTAACATCTCTGTCTCTACAGGTACATATGCCGTTATGAGTGTTATGATTGGCAGCGTGACGGAGCGTTTGGCTCCAGACTCAGACTTCATGATGCCAGGCAATGACACCAACATCACCATCTTAGACACTGCCGGCCGTGATGCGGAAAGGGTCAAGATTGCTGCCACTGTGACTTTCTTATCTGGCATTTTCCAGGTAGGTTCTTTTGGATTTGTACAGCATGTAGCTTTGAAGGTGTGTATGTGACTAACTGTTTATGTGGTGTCTGTGTTTGTAGTTGCTCCTTGGTTTGGTTCGGTTTGGTTTTGTAGTGACTTATCTCTCAGAGCCATTGGTGAGAGCTTACACGACAGCAGCCGCCATCCATGTTATCGTCTCCCAGCTTAAATATTCCTTCGGCATCAACCCAAATCGGTACAGCGGACCTTTATCTCTTATATATGTGAGTATGAACACATGCTTACAACAACATGTATGACAATAAATGCCATGTGACTAATGACTAATTTGATTGAGTGATGCACAATCCCAAACACGTAATTGCGGACTATGCTGAACTAGGACATAAAAAGGCCACAGCTGTGTAAATTTTTGTTTAGTGTCCCCTAGTGGTGGGTGTTATGACTTGCGCTTTGAAAGCTATGGATGATTTTAATACTTCTTTCATTTTTGTTCTCTCACTCTCTCCAGACAGTCATAGAGGTTTGTGCATTGCTTGGAAAGACTAACATTGGTACTCTGGTGGTTAGCATTGTAACCATTGTTGGCCTGATCATTGCTAAGCAACTCAGTGCCTTGGCAGCACGCAAAATTCCTATTCCTATTCCTGTTGAGCTGATCACTGTGAGTTAATTCATACAGTTAAACACACACATGCACACACACATTTACTAAGCTAACTCAGGGCATAATGAGACTCTCTTTTTATAAGTGATAATTGACAATGCCTTACAATAATACAATAATATTTAATGCATTAATTAACAATGATCAATACATTTATTACAGTATTTATTAGTCTTTGTAAACATTAGTTGAGAATATACAACTGTTCATTATTAGTTCATGTTAACTCCATTAAATAATATTAACAAATGCATCTGGTCCATTATACTTAATAATATATAAGTAAATGTTGAAATTAGCATTAACATAGATTAATAAATAATTTAGAAGTATTTTTATTGTTAGTTCATGTTAATGTAGTTAACTAATGTTAACAAATGGAACCATATTGTAAAGTGTTACCAGATTATTTTAGTACCTGTCAAAGTTTTTTTTGTTTTTGAAAGGGGTCTCTTATGCTCACCAAGGCTGCATTTATTTAATCACAAATACAATAAAAACAGTAATATTGTAAATTGTTATTACAATTTAAAAGAATTGCTTTTTATTTTCTGAAATTAAAAAAAAAAGTTTATTTCTGTGATGCAAAGCTGAATTTTCAGCATCATTACTCCAGTCTTCAGTGTCACATGATACTTCAGAAATCATTCTAATATACTGATTTGCTGCTCAAGAAACATTTATTATTATTATTATTATTTATAAATGTAGAAAACAGTGCTGCTTAAAAGTTTTGTGGAAACAGTGATACTATTCAAACATTTGTGTTAAGATTAAAAATATTAATATTTTGATAATAAATGCTGTTCAACTTACTTAAATTACTTTTAAAAAAGTATCACCATTTCCACAAAATATTAAGCAGCACAACTTTGATACGAATAAGAAATGTTTCTTGAGCATCAAATCAGCATATTAGAATGATTTCTAATCATGTGACCCTGAAGACTGGAGTAATGATGCTAAAAAAATCAGCTTTGCCAACACAAGAGTAAATTACATTCTTTCTAAAATATATTTTTTTTTAAATGTAACGTTTCCAAATTTTGGACAGGTACTGTATATATACTACTGACTAACCATGACTTTCTCAACCCTAAACCTATACCTATAAGATACCTATACCTAACTTTTTAGATGTATTTATATTCATAAAATAGGATTTCATTATAATTTTTTATTCTATCAAAAATTGTCATCAGTTTTGGCTCTTCCTGTTTGGTAATGTACCATAATCCTTTGGGGGTTTCTTAAAGTTTTAATCTCTTTGAAATTATAGATTATTATTGCTACTGTGGTGTCGTGGCAGATGAATTTGAAGACCAAATACAATGTTGAAGTAGTTGGAGAAATCCCATCAGGGTGAGTCCAACACACTGCTATGCTACACAAATACAGCTGATTCTAAGTATTTTACTACAAAATCATATACAGAATCATAGTACATCTTCACGTTCATTTACTCATCTGTATCTCTTCTTCATATTGTAGTTTGCAGGCTCCTGTGGCGCCTGCTGTTTCACTGCTGGGTTCAATGGTCGGTGATGCTTTTGCACTGGCTGTTGTTGGTTATGGTATTGCTATCTCACTGGGAAGAATTTTTGCCCTCAAATATGCTTACAAAGTGGACAGTAACCAGGTAAGAGACTCTAAATGTTTCACTGTTTTCATAACACACACACACACTTTTCATGTAAAATTTAGTTTCAATATATGCAAAAAAGCGTAGTAAAATTGCAAGACTGGAAAAATGGGTTTTAAGTGATATCTTAAAGATCTTTGGTAGTCATCTCAGTACAAACACAAATAAAGGGAAGATTTAGCAAAGAGAGAGATCAGTAACTGAGTGTCAAAGTGTAAAATGTTTACTCTTTACCTTCAAAAACAGGAAAAAGTCACATATACAAAAATGGGCAGTTACACTTAATTTTAAGGTGTCCTTGTTACAGTGAAATTATACAGTTAGATACTGAGTAATATTATTTAAAAACACATACTTACTATGGGGTTAGGATTATGTTTGGTTTAGGGCTAATTGCGTGCAATTATGCATAATTTACTGTTATTACTATAATAAGTACAAGGACACTAAAAAAGTAGTGTTACTGAACTGGCATTACATAAACTTTTCCAGGAATTTAAATTCAAATCCAGTTGCCTGCAGTTAAACATGATTTTTTTTCTGAAAAACTGGCAGTTTGTGTCTTTTGTTCTTCTCTTAAGTTGCCGAAAGTCATTGATTCAATTCAATCCACAATTTTTTGCACAGAATTCCAAACGTTTGGGAAAGACAGTTTTGTTTGAACATCTTGTGTTCTACTTTTTCCTCTCTGGATCAGGAGCTCATAGCTTTGGGTCTGTCTAACTCCATTGGTGGCTTGTTCAGTTGCTTTGCCATCAGCTGCTCTATGTCTCGCACCATGGTGCAGGTCAGCACAGGGGGGAAGTCACAGGTGAGAACATCAGCAAAATGAAAACCCACATTTCCTTTTTCACATTTCTCTTCCTAAATTGTTTTGAATAGATGCATGGATGGACCCTTGTGAAAAAGAAGTGCACACAATTGTACTGAATGTACATTTAGTGTGCTTCAAATATTAAAACATTTTTAAAAAGTCAATTTTTTTTGTACTTTAAAGTACATTTAAAAAAATTTCTCAATATTTAGCTGTGCTAAAGAAGTGAACTTACTTGATGTGTTTATAACATGCTAAAGAAGAAAGTAAAGTACCTAATTATAATTTTAATTGTAGTGTCATTAAGTATTGCATTTAAAGTTAATATCTTTAATAACACAAATTAAAAATATGACATACAAGCTTACTTAAATGTCAAAAAAAAGCACTGTTAAGTCCAACTAATTACTATAGTACATTTTCACTTAATAGATCCTTTTTACAGACGCGTTTTAACAGTCATCAGCATCGTAAATCTTGCAACTTTTTTCATATTTTCATTTTTATTTTATTTTATTACATTTCTAACACTATACACAGTATTAAATTACTTGTGCATCAAATTACAAAAAAACTAGTTAACGCTGCTGCGATGGTGTTTCTAATACAGCGGCTATGGGAGTGACTGTCAAGTTCTTTCTCTCTTCTGACTGCCGTTATCAATCTCTCTCTAATTTTTCCTCTTTTTGAAAGCTGTAAAAAAAAAACTGTTGAGATTTCTTTTGCTATTTAAGCTAATAGGAACACAAAAAAATATAATGTTTTCTCTCATTCACCGCTATGGAATTTTACCCATCTATGGTGACTTCTGCTTCTGAGAAACCTGGAAATGTGAAAAGGGTCTATTGCAAATAACATGCAATTAAGTGTCTGAAAACATTCGATTTGCACTATTTTTTCTATTTTCTATTTTCTTACACTTTTTAAGGGTATGCTAAAGTGTACTTTTTCACAAGGGGACGATTCATTCATTAGATTGTTAAACTGTGGGTTGATTTTGTTCAAAAGTTCAAATGGAAACCTCTCTTTCTGTTAAACTTTCAGGTGGCTGGAGCGATTTCTGCTCTGGTAATTCTGGTGATCTTGTTAAAGATTGGAGAACTCTTTGAGGAGCTGCCAAAGGTTAGTGCCTTTATTCAGCCCTTGTGTGGGCCTGTCATGATTAGTCATAATATAAGATTTCTGTGCTGAATTCATGAATGTGCTAATGTGTCCATTTACATAGTAATATATATGTACAAATTGTTCAAGTGTGTGCTGGTTTTTTTAGGCAGTTCTGGCTGCTATAATCTACGTAAACCTGCATGGCATGATGAAGCAGTTTGGAGACATCTGCTCTCTCTGGAGGACCAACAAAGTGGATATGGTGAGAGAGAACGAGAAGGAAAAGCTATGCTTATGCAACACATTAAAAATAGACCTATACACACACATACACACAAAAAAATGGGACTAAGAGCAAAAGGGAGTGAATAATGTGACAAGAAAAAAATGAAGGTAAAATGGAAAGATCTGAATTGATGGTTTAGATAATATTCTCTCCGTTGTTTAGGTGGTGTGGGTGATGACTATGATCTTGACAGTGTTGTTCAATCCTGATATGGGACTGGCTGCATCTATCGCCTTCTCCATCCTCACTGTCGTCTTCAGAACTCAGCTGTGAGTGACAGAAACCACATACACAAAGCCTAAATCATTTCCAAACACACACTAAACCATGGAAAATGCACCATAGGTCCATAATCCTAAACCCTAAATGACTAAACTACATACATGTGCAGTATTTGCGTAATTAAATGAGAATGTAAAACTTGTTCTACAGCTTGTCTCCTGTTTCACTTTACAATGTTGAAAATCCCAAGAGCGACATATTGCGTTTCCTTTCGAGTTCCCTTAGCTTGGCCATATGGAATTAAAGTTCTGTTCTTGACGTCATCATTATTAGCAGTTGCATATAATCTCTCCATCTGTCCCTCCTTGTTTTGACTCTTTTCTTCTCCTTCACTACCTGTTTCTTCTCCCTACCACAGACCGAAATACTCTCTCCTTGGCCAAGTTCCTGGCACTGATATCTACAGACCAGTAGAGGACTACAATCAGGTGAACTTGACCACGACACCCCCCCCCCCCACTCAACATCATTACAATATATTTGATAATTGTTATATTTGGAACTGCAGAGGTGATGCACTATTGTCAAATGGCTGAGCTGGATCAAGGCCTTAATTCATCCAAAAAAAAATAAAAAATACTAAGCCTGGCAGTCATGGTTAAATAACCTGAATTACATCACTTCCTGAAACTCCTGCTCTTCCATTTAAACATATCTTAGATAATCTGATGAATCATTGTATCACATAACTTTGCAAGGGTATGACTTGTCTGTAATTGTTTGGTTGCATTGTGTTACTATTTGCGTTGCAGTTCTCATGGAACGTTGGAATGTGTGGGTGTTGTAGTTTCGTTTATTCATTTCATTTATAGTTTCATTTAGTAATTGAAGGTGCTTTAAGAGACCTAGTTATAAATAGTATTTATGAAGTATCTAATATGGGTTACAAGTGTATGTTGCTGGTGGTCAGTTTGTTGTAATGCTATTGAAACTGAATATTTAAAGGGATTGTTCACCCAAAAATGAAAATTCTGTCATCATTTACTCCTCCTCAACCTGGAAGAATGTTTGTAACCAAACAGATCTCGTCCCCCATTAACTGCCATAGTATTTTTTTTTCCTACTATGGTAGTCAATGGGAGATGAGATCTGCTTGGTTACAAACATTCTTCCAAATATCTTCCTTTGTGTACAGCAGAACAAAGAAATGTATACAAAAGTTTAAAGAGGAATTTGCCTTGGTGTGAGGGGACCAAAATGATTTTGCCAGCCCCTCTACTCACTCTGGATGAGTAAAGTTCTTGGAGAGTGGGAAGGGTTGTATCAGTGATTCTCTCAGAAGTTCAGACTATTCGCTGTAATCTTTTAAGGTTTGATTTGGAAGCTTAGCTGAAGCCAGACAGTTATAGAAGGGCAGAGGACAGACTCAATGATTGCAGAGTAGAACTGTATCAGCAGCTCCTGTGGAAGGTTGAACTTCCTCAGCTGACAAAGGAAGTACAGTCTCCGCAATGGAGTCTATGTGGAACTCCCACTTCAGGTCCTGAGAGATAGTGGTGTCCAGGAACCTTAATGACTCCACTGTTGCCACAATGCTGTCCATGATGTCGAGTGAGAATAATGCTGGGGTGTTCCTGAAGTCCACAATCATCTCTACTGTTTTCAGTCAATAAACAATTATTCTATAGCAATGTCTGCTTCTGTTAAATATAAAGTTGAATTATTTTCAAGATTTTCTTTTCTGGTGTCTCCTAGAGCCTCAGTCAGAACCTATTACATTTAATTTGCTTCAGTGTATTTGCGTACATAAATAACTTTAAAAATTGTGAATATTGCTTTACAAAGTTTGTGCATCAACATTTTTATTATTTTATTTTGATTATAATTTCACTGTACGTTTTACACCATTACAGGTGAAGGAGATTCCTGGTGTAATGATTTTCCGTTCATCTGCAACATTATACTTTGCCAACGCTGAAATGTACATCGATGCACTCTATGAGAAGGTAGACATATGCAAACCATTCACACACATATACTCTAATACATATCGATTCCCACATTTACATGAGAAGAAAAAAAACAACACATACATACAATTAAACAGGGAATTATCCCGAACACACAATCTAATGTAAACATACACTGTTAGATTAGACCAAACAAGCTACATATAACACATGCACAGGTCAGGACATTCACACAGCAAAAATAAATGTGTTTGTGTGCAGACTGGGGTAGACGTGGCTAAACTTCTCTCTCACAAGAAGAAACTGGAAGCAAAGAGACTCCGCAAAGAAAAGAAAGCCGCAAAGAAAGCAAAGAAAGAGGCCAAGAAAAGAGCTAAAGAAGCTGCCGTTCAAGCTACTAAGGTCTGCATTTGAAGAGACTCTGTGTTTGCATGTGGGTGTGTGAGATAATATATATGTTTGCAAATTTTGGCTGAGCTACTGGTTTTTGCTTTTAACCAGGGGGAGGATCAGGAATTGTCGGACACAGATGAAAGCAACGAGGAGCCGGAGTTGTCACACACAGGGGTAAATGGGGATGTGCATAAGATGTCAGTCAAAGACCCAAAGCATGTAGTAACTGTGGAGGCAGGGCCTGACCCCGACACTGACAGCGCGCTCCCACAGGCAATCGTTCTTGACCTGAGCCCAGTCAACTTCCTGGATACAGTTGGCGTGAAAACTCTACGCAATGTGAGACCCAATCTGTACTCATTAACAAATGAATGAATGTGTAACATGTTTTAACCCTGTTGAAACCCTTTGTTTAATGGCAGATCTATAAAGATTATGGAGAGGCTGGTGTACAGGTGTACTTGTGTGGCTGCCAGAGTAAGTGAATGATACATAAAAATACATTTTGTCTGAATGCATTCATAAAAATAAGGATTTCAAAGAGGTTTTTTGCAGTTATTTTATAGAAGAACTTTTCAGTGTTTTTTATATCATTTTTCTTAGTGTGAAGAACATTTTGATTATCTAAAGAACCTTCTTCCATTGTAAAGAACTTGTTGTTCAATGAAAAAATTCCATGAATGTTCTTCATGGAACTGTAGATGCCAAAAAAACTACCTTTATTTTTAAGAAACTCCTCTATGTCACGTATTCCTTTTGTTGTTTTCATGACGTCTGGAATGCCTGAACCTGTGTGTCATCATTGATTGTAATCTCTCTCTCTTTCAGGTGGTGTTGTAGAGAGTATGGAGAAGGGTGATTTCTTCAGTGAGAAATTAACTAAATCGATTCTGTTCTCATCAGTACATGACGCCGTTCTTTATTGCCAGCAAGGAAACAGTGAGGAGGTACAGTACATGCTTATCTCTCACACGCACACATACACAAATGTCAGAGGTTTCGTAATCGTAACTAGACATGCTAAATGTTGGTGTCCCAGACAGTATTTCAAAACAAATATGCATGAATTAACATCATTTCTTGCCTTTCTTCTTTTACAGGTTATGCAGGGAACACATTTGTAATCCCAACCAACAAATGTTATATGAAGCACTCCAGAACTCAAAGATGAATGGTTATTTATTGTGTATTTTACCTTGAGGAAGAACAAGTAAAGCAGATGTTTTTATGAATAATTAGTTTTTGTTTTTTTAAATAATAATCATTTTTGAATGTGAAATATCTGAAAATGTGAGAATCTGCCATAGAGTTGTATGGTGCAAGTAAAATGTAAATCAACTTTTGTAATGGCAAAAAAACAGCAATTCTTGACAGATTATTCCAGGTCGTGACACTGTAGAGTTCCTGATACATTTATGACACTGAAATATTACACATCAGTGTAAACCCAGTTTCTCACAAAGCAATCGGACTCCTTCTGAACGTAGAGTTCACATTTTAGCAATATAGTGAGTTCAAATGTTTGTTGTCAGTAAAGACATTTCAACATTTAAATTTGAAATAATTCATAATTCATCATTCTATTCGTCAAAGAATGTGGCACAGTTTCCACAAAAATATGAAGCAGCACAGCTGTTTTCAACATTGATAATAAGAAATTTTTCTTGAGCGGCAAATTCAGCGTTGCCATCACAGGAATAAACGGTAATTTTCCAGCGTAATAATCTTTCACCATATTACTGTATTTGTGATCAAATAAATGCAGCCTTGGTGAACATAAGAGACTTCTTTCAAAAACGTTAAGAAAGCTTACCGACCACAAACTTTTGAACCATAGTGTAATTACCATATAAAATTCTGTTTATGTATTTTACTGTGTATAAGCTATGTATGCTATGTATTAACTTTGTATGCATGTGTATTTAGAATCAGCTTAACTTAAATAAACAGTCATTTTATTATTATTGCAGCGAAGTTGTTGGTATAACACAGCAGATATACTTCACTATCGGTTACTTTGGTTTTGACTAAAGAATTTGGTGGGAATATTTAACCAGTTTGGAATCCTAGTATGGAGTACAGTAATTCAGTATGAATAACTAATAACCATCTCAGCGATATTTAAACATGAATTATGTAGTTCTATCAAATATCTTTACTTTTTTAATATCAAGTTTTAGTGTAAGAATTAAATAGAATTCATTTTGTTTATACTTGTTTTTTTTTTTTGCTGGGTGCTGTTTTCATGTATGAAGACACATTTAGAGAGTTCAAAAATAATGTTTATGTAAATGTATAGGCCTTCAGAGAAACTGGTCTGAGCATTCCAGCATAATCCCAAAAGGGACAGATCATGTGGAACCTGTCCAACTAGCAGTGCATTGTTTCAAGAACCGATGACACCTTTATCCTAACAAAAGCACAAGCGGGGTGAAATGCACTTATTGTGTACACAAAAGGTGAAGAAAGAATAGCCTATGTGTTATATTGATCAGTATTAAAAAAATACAAGTGAACCGCTTTTGTCTCATACTTTAATCAGAGCTCTTGGACTTACTGAAAGACAGTCGATATACCAAGATGAATGAGTATAATCAATCTCATTCAGCTGTAACGAAAGAGAGAGAGAGAGAGAGAGAGAGAGAGAGAGAAGAGAGAGAGAGAGAGAGAGAGAGAGAGAGAGAGAAAGAGAGAGAGAGAGAGAGAGAGAGAGAGTTTCGTGTGCGTCTGTGTGTGTGTGTGTTAGCGGGTTCTTCTCACACAGCTCCCCTTTCTCTCTCTCTCTCCACCCATCAGGCGGCCGCTCAGCATCTGCGATTCAGTGTGCGGATCACAGTTGAGCCCAGTGCGAGAAACATCAGCAGGCTGAGCGCCGCTGTCAAACACCGGCTCCGGTACCAGACCACTGACTCGAAAAGTTGACTTAATTTCTGTCTCCAGCATTCAGCCTGTAGCGGGTTCAGGTAAGTGCCTGGTTGGATTTGTTGTTGTTGTTTGATATGTAGTAAATATGTTTCTACATTAACCACTAGGGAGTCACCTTCGCCAAGCACTAATACAGACTTGATCTGAGCCAGTCACGGGCATTCACACTCAACTGCGTGTTTAGGGACTGAAAACAAATTTGTTTTACATCATTCAGTTGTTTTCCAAGCTTGTATGACCTCTTGTCTTTGTTATGCATACCAGTATAATCAAAAACAGAATGAAATTACACATAAAAGGCGTACATGCTGTAGATAATCTGTTTGGTGACATTTTAAGGATATTTACACTCTGTCAGCTGTGCTATGGAAGTACAAAAAGGCCATTTAGATGGCAAACGGATGTGCAAATATAAAGGCATTAATAATTCATATTATTAGTATGACAGAAAATCGGTTTGGTGACATTTTACGGATATATAGTCAGCTAAACTCGTTGCAGTTTGAACTTAGCTTCACATTAAAAATATGCTGTGAAAATACATTTGAATAAAAAGGCCATTTAGATGGCAAACGTGTAAATATAGGCTAGCTATTGTTAATAAAATTTTCACAATATTTTTTTTATTGTGGTAGTGTACCGTTTTAGTTATATTTTAGTTATATATAACTATATACACTATAGTGTCACATTAATAATGCGTTCTGCATGGTTAGCTTGCCTTTGTAAACACTTAATATTCTGTATCTGTCTTTAGCAAAAACAGCAGCTTATATTGTTCGAGAACTATTGAAGATGTGTAACGCATGGAAACATCTAAACGTGTGTTATGATTCTACATAAATCAGTCAATGCTGGCCTCGAGTCTCCATCGACCCAAATTCATATATTGGCTTAAATTAACTGGCAGGTCGATCTATTGGCAGCTTCTCTCACTGTCTCCCTCTTGACATGCTGTCACTCACAACAGACCCGCAGTGCGCGTGCTATTTTTGCGTCTGTGTACAGGAAACCGCGCGGCGCGATGACAATAGACTTTCTTTGAACCGTCGGTCCATGAATTTTGCGAAGGGGTCAGGACAGTCCGTGTTATCTCTCCAGTCCTGACGTCAGCGAATGTAATTGAAAGCACTGCCGGTCGCTGTACTGTGCGCGCTGCACCGGATGAATGAAATCCCCGGAATGCATATGCTCGCCACCTGCCTGTTAGTCGCCGCTGTTTCATACTGGTACAGCGGCGAGCTTCTGACAGCGCTCCATCTCTTTATTTCAGACTCAGCCCTCGGCGGGGATATGCCGGAACCCGATGGGACTCGTCGGTCACCACAAGGTGTCCCTTACACCGACCTGCCGCACATCGTAAACGCCGACGGACTGCACTTGTTCTGCCGTTGCTGGGAGCCCGACGGTCCGCCGAAGTAAGTGCGAAACATGACAAAACAGACACAGATGATTAGGTCAGGCCTCTTGGGACAAAGCGAATGATCTTTCCGCTATAGTCTCCGGTAGAGCAGGACAACATGAAGCGTTTACGGAGGTTTCCTAACGGAGCTTATTTTTAACCCACTTCCAAGAGCCAACAATTCCATTCCAGCACCTCAACAGTTACTTTAAAACGCAACACGCATTCTTCAAATAGGCTAATAACAGTGTTTGATCTGCGGCTTTCTGCAGAACTTATCTTTTATCACAAGATAAAGAACTGTTGGCCCACTCACGTGATGCTGTGGTGTGAAGTTGATGAGTAAGGAAATAGACGAGGGAAGTAACTTGTAAAAACTGTCTTTAAAGGTGCAGTATATACATATGCTCTCTCTCTCGCTCTCGCCCTCTCTTTCGTTTTTTGTTTCCTGAACGTTTTTCTAACGTTATTTCAATGTTCCTGTAATGTTATTCTAACGTTCTCCTAACGTTGTACGAACATTCCCTTAACATTATTCTATCGTTATTTTAACGTTCCCATAATGTTATTCTAATGTTCTACTAATATTATACTAATGTTATTCTAACATTATTCTAACGTTCCCAGATCATTAATGTAGCATTATTTTAATGTTAATCTAACATTATTTTAATGTTCCCATAACGTCATTCTAACGTACCTATGGTATTATTCTGCCATTAATTTAACGTTATTTTAACATTTCCATGACATTATTTTAAAGTTCTACTAACGTTATTTTAACATTCCTCTAACGTTATCTTAACGTTCCAAGAATGTTTTTCTACCATTAATCTAACGTTATTTTAACATTCCCATAGCGCTTTTCTAACGTTCCCAGCACATTATTTTAATATCCCCAGAACGTTATTCTAACGTTATTTTAATGTTAATCTAACATTATTTTAATGTTTGCATACCGTTATTCCAACATTCCTAGAACGTTATTCTAATGTTAATCTAACGTTGTTTTAAGGTATGTTCCCATTCTGACTACTTCTGGTGATATTCTGAAGTCTGCATATAGTGGAAACTTTATTATCCCATGAGGCCACATGAGAGGAAGTGTGAATCATCATTTAGAAAGTATTATGTCCAGATTACATTCATACTATATAGAGCATAATTTTTACTTGTCACTATTCAAGTACTTATTCAAAAGAAGTACCTACTCAGAAATATATGATTTTGGAAGCAGTCTGAGTCTTTTTCAATGAAACAGCTCATACATGTAATTTACACATGAAGTGGGCTACACTGGTTGCTCTGTATCCTGCTGAAAAATGAAAAGCACGTTGGATAAATAACATTGTAAATGATGTAAACTAATGTGAAATGAAGAGAAATAAAAATCTGTTTTATTTTACATATTCAGTCTGCTCCACATGGACATGCATTTGACAGACTTGTTAATAATAATATGTTTACTTAATTCAGAATTTATATCATACAGGCAGTGCCTGCTTTCACTCACATGGTTTTCAAGCGAAGTAATGCCAGTTTCTCATAAACACTGTCTTTTTAAATGACTGGACTGTCCTGAATTACTCCTCTGGTTAAAGTGTGTGAGAAAGAGGCCCACTCAGTATCTATGCGGTGAATGCTGAAGGAAATGTTTTGGTTTCCATGCAGAATTTAAGTCCCTGCTCGTGGCCCCTTTATGACCACTAATAGACACACCCACTCTCATAGTACAGATCTGTACACTTTTTTTTACCATACTGTCATCAGCTGTGGTCCTTCTGAGTAATTATAAAACAGGTCATAATTTATAGCATGTGAGTTTGTCAGATGCTTCCATAAATCTAACCGCAAACATTCATACAGGCGGTTGTATGTTTGTGTGAGTGTCATGATTATGTCAAACGGGTCAAGCTCTCTTTGACTTCTGTTACAGAGCTGTTGTTTTGTCATCAGCTATTCACCCTGAAGTGGCCACAGTGTGGCCCAGGGGAGCATGCCGTTACCATAGTTACATCACCTCTTTCCCTCTCTCAGACTAATTTGATCTCTAATGCTTGTGTGAGTGTATATGACAAGAGTGTGTGTGTGTGTGTGTGTCTACACATGTGCATATATAATAAGAGTGAATTGATAAACCACAAACCATGTGATTCTCAGTTAAATGTTACAAAACCCCAAATATTTTGTTTTGGAATGTGGAAGATGTAGCAGTTCCCATGTGACTGAATGTGACCGTCAAGCTAATAAAGCCATCAGACATGCAAATATCAAAACATCAGAAGGAACGTTACCAGGATCCTCTCTAGCGCTGCACTCTGTCATTCTGTTTATGGTGAAATATTTAGCCTGTTTGATCGCTTGAAGGTTCTGTGTGTATGTTTACTAGCTGTTGAGAAACATTTCAGCTTAGCCCTGTACAGCATGGAAATTACTAGATGCTATGCATCATGCTACAATAAACTGATCCAATATGTGTTTTTTATGTAACTGCATTCAAATGAGGTCAAATAAACCAAGTTTGAATCCCACCTGACAAGATAATGTTTAAAATAAACGCTGCCAAAAATATTCTTAATATACAACGCCAGGTTTATTTGACAACTATGTTTGGAAGCAAGCTAGAGAAAAGACTAAATTTGTGACAAAATTTTCCCTTCCACAGAACTAAATTCAGATTTAGATTTTTTACAGTTAACACAGTTTTGCTGTCAATACAGTAAAATTAACTTTCATATTCTTTTAAAACAGAATTCAACTGTAATGCCATCAAATTAGGCAAATCTGATTAAATGAAAACATCGTTATGTTAAACATTTAATTAATATCTTAAATGAACATCCTAACATTGACAGCCCTAAAGGTAGATTTTTTTAAATTTCCTCTCAAATTTGTTGTGGACCATCTAGCACTCGCTCAAACTCAGGTGACATCTCCACCAAACCAACCTTTGAAAGTAAACACGAACGTATAAGGTTGTCTTTTGGAAGTTGAACTTCCACTTAAAAGAATTGGCGTGACAGACGTGAGCAGCTGAAATTACGAACTGTTTACAACAAATTCAGTGGTTTGTTTAGCATTTAGAAGGTCCAGACGTCATCTCACACTGTCCCTTTACAGTTGTGTACATGGACATGTCCAGTGCTGATGCCGCCAGATGCAACCAGAGGAACAGGAAGTGGGTGAAAGTTGAAAAGACCACAGTAGCTCATTGTATGACCCCTCTAATGATTGACAGATCACTCAATAGATAATCTGGGCATTGAACCCATGCAAAGTGAACTGAAACGCACTCATACACAGTCCAATAAATTGGGTCATGTCGGTCAGTGTGTTTCATTCTCTAGTGTCTGATGGCATTTGGAGAAGAATTCCTCTACCAAACATGGATATTTATACAGCTGTCAGTGCAAATTCGGCCCTCGCAAGTTTAGCCAAAACTGTACAGACACACAGAATTTCATTATATGTTTATTTCTACTTTGCCCTTGATGTTTGTTGCTTTGTAGTTTAATTGCTTTGTAGACCTGTTTTGGAATTCCAAAGATGTGCACAAACTCACACAGTAGTCTCTCTGTCTGCCTCGCAAACTCCATTCCCAGGGTTCAAGGCCTAAAGCTTTTTAATCTGAAGATGATCATGATCACAAACACACTCACAAACGTTTCCATTTTATCTTACACCAGCAGCTCTCAGAATGAAAGGGTTTATTTTTAGTAAATGCATTTCTGTGTGTGACTGGGAAATGAATAGAAAGATGAGCAGATTCTGCAAATAGAAGTAAATCTACACACACTCGGTCCTCTGAGACCATGTGAGCCCATTATACATTTACAAAGACTCTTTTTGTTACTGATTAGAGACTGTATTGAGGTCATAACAAATCTGCAATAGTTTAGGCTTAAATGGTTTGTTCACTCAAAAATTAAAATTCTTTCATTAATTACTCACCCTCATGTCGTTCTAAATCCATAACCCGGAAAATAGAAGATCTTTTTGATGAAATTTGAGAGATTATTTTCCCTCAATAGACAGCTATGCAACTGAAACTTTGACACTTAAAAAAGTTCATAAAGAGATCGTAAAACGAATCCATATGAATCGAGCGGTTTAGTCCAAATTTTCTGAAGAGACTTGATAGCTTTATTTATGATTGAAGCGTCAAAGTTTCAGTTGCGTAGCTGTCTATTGAGGGAAAATAATCTCTCAAATTACACCAAAAAGATCTTCATTTATTTTCCGAAGACGAACAAAAGACTTATGCGTTTGGAACGACATGAGAGTGAGTAATTAATGACAGAATTTTCATTTTTGGGTGAACCATGCCTTTAATAAATCTATATTCCTCATCTCTATTTTTTATGGGTTTTAGTGTGTAAGATACTGTTATTCTGGTGTGAGACTGTTGGGATGTGTCTATATTTCAATGTTGAACTGAGAAACGGTTCTGAATAATACCGGTAATGACTTTCGCTTCCGTTAACGGTTCTCGCACGTACGTTTTCCAGACGAAACAACACCCTCCGACAGAGTTTCCTGCACTTCTTATTGAACAGTGTCATGAGAAAATGGATCTTCCATCGAAATTGGGTCTCCGTTAGGACCCCAATCAATCTTATTGGCTCAAAAAAGTTTTAAGTTTTAATCTCTTTAGTGCCTGATTTATGTTGAAAATCATGCTATGATTGCTTGACCTATGACCATTCATGCACTTGCTCATCTGCACGTTCTTAAAGTTTCAGTTCCATATTTCAAGATCAATGTAATGATGTTCAATTATTTTATTATTATTATTATTGTTATTTATTAACAGTTTAAGTAAAAGAAATTGCAATTTCATTTTTTTATTATGCAATATATAGTAAATTTATGTCATTTGATTGTATTTAGTAGCATACAATTATTAGAGGATAGTTGAGAGAAACTGATTTAAAAGAGGACTTGATTTCACGTGACAAACCCGCCACAACAGTACTACTGAATCTACAACCGGAAACAGACAGCGTGACCATTGTAGCTCAACTGACCCTTCTCAAAACCTGCCCCCTGTTACTATGCCCGACAACTCATGCGCTCTCACGCCACACATCATTTTCTGACGCAGTGAAAATACATTGCGGAGCAAAGAAGACACTGACAACGTATGAAACAGTTTCATATTTAAAATATTGTAATTTTTTAAAGAAGTTTAAACAATAAATACCATATAGCGGCTCTTTAATGTGTCGTGACAGATCGCTGTAGCTCCTCAGTTCAAACGGCTCGAACCAACCATCTCTTCATACTAGTTCATTTATAGTATCAAGTAATGTTGTTTCAAGTGCAGAGAGACGTGAGTACACACAATTTTTCAAGTTCAAGTTCACCAACATTAATCTACTAACTCCCCTGACTGCTTTGTCGGATAAAATGGCGAAGTCGGGGTTATGATTGGTTAGATCGCCTGTCACTCAAACTGTTTGCCAAGGGTCAATTACAGAACGAATGAGTTGGTTCTTTTTAGTGAATCAGAAACTCTCCGAGAGACCAGTGTAGTCTGATTCCCAAATAAATGACTGAAAGAGAGTGAAGTTCACACATGGAACGGTGTAAGTTTATGTAAATACACATTTGTTTGTAAAGCACATTTGTTTATAAATGTATTTATTATTGAAGATACCTCCACATCTTGCAATAAAATTGCATAAGCACTATAAGAGTTCTTAATGAAACTGTTAATTAACTGGAATTGTTTAGAAGAATCAGAACTGAAACTGTTAAATTCTTTACGATTACCACCCCAATTCAATAATTTGCATTTTTCCTCCATCAGGGCGCTGGTGTTTGTTGCCCATGGAGCAGGAGAGCACTGTGGGGGATATGCTGACATTGCTCACAGTCTGACCCAGCATGGCATTCTGGTGTTCGCCCACGACCACGGTTAGTGGAAGACTCCTAATCAAACGGCTGAAATCCCCAACACGGATTTGTTGGTTAGCAACGGCGCAGCAGTGTTTTGGGTGGTGTAGGAGGGCGTGCTCTTTATGAGGCTGTGAGAGTGTGGGGTGAAAAATGTATTTACGCCCACATTTGATTGCTGGAAATTCATCCACCCTGTTTTCCTGTCATTTATAACAGATGTTGTGGGCATGGACATCCTGGGTTTAGAGTGGGGGATGGAATTGAGAAATGACAGAAATGAAATTAAACAAGAGAATATAGAAAATAGCAGGTGCTATGTGTACAGAATGTTAAAGAGGTTTTGTGGCAGTGCCATGGTAACTAATGATTCACATAGAGAGACAGCAAGCCGCCTTGTGAAGAGCAGTTGGGGTTCTGCGAGTGTGTGATTTGACTGTCTGGTGTCTCGGTGTGAGTAATTGGTTCTATTGAAATACAACAAACAGAAACCATTACAGTCAGTCTCTCTCTATATGTTTCTTACTCTCTTTCTGTCTCTCTCCTTCTCTAACAAGCAGTTTCACCTCTCAGTATATATATACCACATGCTTTATTCTATTCTACTCTATTCATTTGTTTGTTCCGTTATTCATTTTATGTTAATTTGGTTGACTAAATGTCATGTTGATTGTGTCCCGAAATTTCCTTGAGCTCTTCTTTGTGAGCTGTTGGCATAATTTTGTGAGTGACAGGCCTCTTTTATCTCCTGTTTAAATGGAGAGCTGATATACAAAGGCACGGATGAGGGGAAAGATACGTTTGGAGTGTTATTCTCTTTCTCTTTCTGTCTCAGTTGGTCATGGGCAAAGTGAAGGTGAGAGAATGGATATCAACAACTTCCAGATTTACATCAGAGACTCCCTTCAGCATATTGACATCATGAAGGGCCGGCACCCCAAGCTGCCTGTCTTCATCATTGGACACTCAATGGTAACATACATTTTTAAACCATTCCCCTATATTTTTCCATAAGCAAACAGAAGACGTATGCTTTCTGACTCTTTCTAACTCCTTTCCTCTTTTTTAATGTTGTTTATTAGCATGACAAGTAATCCTATATTTTCATTTTACAAGCTGTGGCTGAGCTTATTTAAAAATTAAAAATAAATGAGAAAAGTAATAAAACTTTAATAAAAAGGAAGCATAAACTATAGAAATAATTGTAAAAATAATAAGAAAAAACAATAAGTATTAATATATACGCTAAGGTAAGAGAAAGAAAACTGCACTTGTATTTCGCTATACAGCAGAAGTTTACATAGTTAGGCATGTTATTGGAATTTTAGGCATTTTTTAATATTTTATTTTACATATTTATTTGTATTGTATTGTATTTGTGTGTTCATGCAGCTTGACATTTAGAAGCTCATTTATTTGCATAAGTGTTAAAAAGTCTTCATATTCATATTTTCATGATTCCTACGTTTATATTAAAATTCTTTCTATCAAAAAGATGTAAATATTTTTTTGTGGGGAAAATTTTATGCAAACATTTAACTCTTTGTTTAATAACTATTCAAAGCCAACTACAACTGTTGATAAAGTTAAAGTAAACCATTTTAAACTGTCTGTGACTCATGGGGTGGAGGCCACAGGAAGACCTGTTTGCTTTTGCTTTTATACATTTCCCAGTTTCAGTGTGTGTTAGACCCAAACTATAGATGACTGAATATGAACAAGAATCCAGCTGGAAGCTGTTTACTTTTGTTTTTACTCAACAGTTCCCATTAATAAAACAGACCAGCTGCGTACTCAAGATGCTTCATGAGCCATGTAGACTAGAAATGTGTCTGGATGAATCTGCTCTGTATTTTTTTTGAACATCAGTAGTCATGGTGGTGTTTCTGGGTTAGTTATATGGTATAAATATCCCACCTCATGGGCATTCTGGTAAAGTGAGAATAGGAATTCCTTCATCTACTGCTAATACCCATAATGCTCTTCTCTATTGTTCCTTTAGAGCAGATTCTCAATCTAAATAATAAAATATGTTTTTGCCGCTCTCCATCTCCCCCTCTTTCCCTGACTTTTATTTAATGCATCTCGTGTTTTTCTCTCTAATCTAGTATCTTATGTAACACCAGGCTGTTTGGTCCTTATATAATCACCCTTAAGTCTTTAATAAGAAATATGGAAAATAATTTTTTTATTCAAACAATGCTTCCTATGAAAAAAAATTACAGTCTTGTTACACCCAGTTGAGGGATTGTGTGTCCTTGAACTTTTCGCTTCCTGTGACTTGAGGAACTGACGCTACTGGCTGAATAAACATTTGCTTTCCTATCGCATGTTAGATGATCAGTCTCATAATAGTTTGTTTGTGTGTGTGTGTGTGTGTGTGTGTAAAGTAAAGACATGTACAGATGCAAGCTGTTGTGAATGTAATTATCTGTGTGTAGGGAGCGTTTGAAACTTTACTCCCAGTTACTCCCAGGGATGTATAAATTCTAATTAAAAAGCAATTACCTCATTATATTCAAACCAAAGCAGACCACCTATTTTCTTGGTGAACCTTTAGTGTTAGTGTGTATGTGGTTTTGTGTGTCTAGACTGAAAGAGTTTGTGTGTGTGTGCGTAACTTAAAACAGCCCTTTATTGGAGTCTCTTGCAAATGTGGTGGGAACTGCTCTTTAATCTCTCCACCTCTTTTGAATCCTGGCCTCTACTCATGAATATTCATAGATAGGTTCATAATAGAAGCAAAATGAAGAAAGCAGAGGAGCAGAGCATCAGAAAATTACAAATTAGGGACTTATTTACCCATGTGAAGATAGATAACGTCTTTGTCATATTCTTCATTCATTGCTTTACCGACAGCTTCATAAAAAAAGGCAGCTATATAATTTCATGGATACAAGACACCAAAAATTAAGCATATTATGGCTTTTATATTATTTTGATGGCGTATCATTACTTTTAGAGTGCTGTTAAATATATGAATTTAATTTAACATATATATTTCCATTTAGAAGTACTAATCTACAAATAGATTACTTTAGTTGGCTGTTTTCAATAACATGACTGGGTCTGTTTGTTTTACAGGGAGGGGCCATTTCCATTCTGACCGCATGTGAGAGGCCCCAGGATTTTGCAGGTGTGGTTCTCATTGCCCCCATGGTTCAAATGAATGCAGAATCTGCTACACCCTTCAAGGTAAAAAGTCACTGACTGAACATACTCTAGTGACAGCTAATTCTTCTTTCATACCAATTGTTTGCCTTTAATATCCATCACAACTGAAACATGAGGCTGTAAATTAGATCTGCTGCCCCCTGCAGTCAAACTGTTAAATGCACTCAAATTACAATAGCTTTCAAATGTCAGCTGTCAAATTGCAGCAGTAAAGCTCAATGCTTTCATCTATTCAATCAATCTCTGCCTCTCTGTATTTGGATTTAATTCAAGTTTTTTTGGTGCATGTATGAAATTAGTTCTTATCACATTTCAACTATGAACATGTTCCAGTTGCATGTAACAAATAGAAAGTATAGCCTTTGTTTTCAATTTAAAGAGTATCTATTTTTTTATCGTATAAATATTTTATGAGTGGATTAGGTGTCCAGATTGGGCCACGTTATGTTTATTCAATGTGATGTGAACATTGTCATTTTCATCAGCTGTTTCATTTGTAAATCTGAGAATGTTTATATGAAGTATTTTAAATATTTAAACATACGGACACGGAGTCATTCAGTGTCTGATGCAACAGAGATGTTTCTACTGCTTTTAGATATTCAGGTCTCTGAAGTAAATTAAAAATATCTGTGGTTTCTTGGATTCTTTGCAGGTTTTCGTGGCAAAAATTCTAAGCCGTTTGACTCCGAAACTCTCTCTCGGCTCGATTGAGTCAAAATGGGTCTCGCGGGATCCCAAACAGGTACAGGAATGTATGCGAAAGGTCTTCTGTAGAAGCGAATGTGTGTGTAAATTTCACACTGACAGTTAGTGTTTGAATTGGGTTAATTAGACTATCTGGCGATGTTGTTATGTTATGTTAGCTTTTGAAATATTATTTACACAGTAAACTTACTCTTTCAGAGTGAGGCACATACATAGTTATGATAACATATGTGACCCTGGACCACAAAACCCAAAACCAGTCATAAGTTGCACAGGTATATCTGTAGCAACAGCCAACAATGCATTGTATGGGTCAAAATAATCGATTTTTCTTTTATGCCAAAAATAATTAGAATATTAAGTAAAGATAATGTTCCATGAAGATATTTTGTAAATTTCCTATCGTAAATAATCAAAAGATTATTTTTGTAAGTAATATGCATTGCCAAGGACTTCATTTGGACAACTTTAAAGGCGATTTTTTTGCACCCTCGGATTCCATATATTCAAATAGTTGTATAACATCCAAATATTATCCTATCCTAACAAACCATACATCAATAGAAAGCTTATTTATTCTGATTTCAGATGATGTATAAATCTCAATTTCAAAAAATATACTGGTTCTGTGGTCCAGAGTCACATATGAATGTAATTTTCTTCATAGCTTGGCTCTGGAATACTGGAATACCATTTATTCATCCATAGGTGAAGATACACGGGGCAAATTTTTCAATCAATGTTTATGGTTCCCTGTTTATTGAGTATAATCTTGAGGAATGAGTTACTGCTATTAAGATCATATTTTTAATCCTACGTCATCGTTACCTGTTCGTTAGGTGGAAGCATACGACACAGATGAGTTAAATTATCACGGAGGGCTGCGCATCTCGTTCGGAATGCAGCTGATGGATGCGGCGGCTCGCATTGAGAGAGAATTACCCAACATCACGTGGCCCTTCTTTATTCTCCATGGCGACGCCGACAAGCTTTGTGACATCAGAGGCTCCCATCTAATGTATAACGAGGCCAAGAGCACTGATAAAAAACTGAAGGTGAATCAAACGTGCATAAACATTGGCCAAATAAAAATGCAAAAATTAACATTTGCTCACCCTCATATCCAAACCTGTATGACTTTCTTTCTTCTGTGGAACATACATATATATATATACACACACATAAAAAAGATACAAAAAAAAAGATATTTCGAAAAATGACTTGGTGTTTTCCTACTGACTTTCACTTTACGGACAAAAATGTGTTCCACGGTAGAAAAAAAAGTCATGGAGGTTTGGAACGACATGAGGGTGAGGAAATATCCCTTTGAACCATAGATTTGAATTGTTAATACGATCTGATCCGTTGTTGTGGCAGTAGATGTTTCAGATATCACATGATAACCTGATCCAGATGCACATTCTGTACTCATGAAATAAAAACAACACACATCCCCATGTTTCATTATTCCTGCGTATGCCTTGCCTTGTGCATTCTAATTCACAAATCTGTGTTTTTATGATGAACAGGTATATGAAGAAGCCTACCATGCTCTGCATCATGACTTGCCTGACACAGCTGAGTCTGTCTTAAAGGAGGTGAGCGCCTGGATCCTGGAGAGACTCCCCACCCCTCATGGGTCTTAGCTGTCAATCACCACATGCACACTTGCCTAAGCCCCGCCCTCAATCAAATCTTTTATCTCTACTGACAAAGAGATGACTGATTGCACTACATGCCAACAAAACTACCCTCGTTATAATTTACCTAGCTGATGTAAGAGGTTATTAGTAAGTGACCTTTGACATTAAGTTCCAATTAAGCTTTAATATGGCCACTAAGGGTTCTGTGGGAATTGATGTCCGTCAAACTGCAGGGCATGGCTTGTGCGTTCCATATCAATCGTCATGAGGAATATGATGCACCCAGTTGCCCCTTGGTGCTGAGCTCTTTTTTGTGTTGCCACAGTAGTAGAACACAGCTGCAATTTGCTCTTTGAGATGTCCACTGCTCATTAGAAATGCAGCGCTGCCCCCGCTGGACAACAGCAGTACTGCATCCTGCTTTGAGGGCAGTTACCAAGGCAACTCAACCATTGCCTATGGCTTGGCAGAAAAACAAACTGAACCTACAGAATGAGAATGTTGAAATGCTTTTAGACATTCAGAGAGCAAAATGTCTGCTGGGCAATTTTAAAATTGCACTCGAAGAGATCAATTAGACAATCTCTAACAGACGCATCTATGCAGGAGATCCCACAGATACACTATATATAGTCACAATAAGGAGAATTAGAAAAGTTTTTTGGCTTTTATGAGATTATTTTTTTGTGGTTTGACTGTTTCAAACACTTCAGACTGTTCCATTCCTTTAGGTAAAAGGGAAACTGGCTGTTCTGCAGCTGCATTTACTGAATATGAAACCTATTTGCAGCCGATTCTTCCTTATGGGCTCTGGAATTGTAATATCTCATTCCTTTGTTTTTACAAGTGTTACGTTACTGAATTAATATGTTACCGTTGAGATTACAGTATGTTCACGATAGCTTTTGACCTCATTGTAGGCCTCGGGGTTCTCATGGGGTTTGTAGCTCTAAACAACATGAAATTGTAAAAGGTCAGTCGTTCACACCAGCTTAACATTTAACGCGACTGTTTTGATTCTGACAAAGGGGAGTTTTGTTACAGAGATTTGCCTGCTATCCTCAAAGGCATTTTATCAATGAATGTGGAGCAGTGAAGGATTTTTTTTTATTATTACTGAATGTGTCACATTTTCAACACGCAAAATTTTATCTAGCTGAATTTTATAGATCGTCATTGAGCAAATGAGATCAGTTATAATAATACTGCTATACATGATATGAACAGGACTGAAGTAACCGGCACAAGATTGTAAATAATGTGCATGTTTGTGTGTGGGTTTTGTAGAGACAATATGTAGAGAGAAGATATATAGTTTGGATGTTTGTTTCACACGTAAAGCATTGTCTCTCAACCAATTTGAAATGGATCTTATCACAAGTACATGAAATGTATGCAACACATCTAATGAGAATTTGTACAAGAACTAAATCTTTATCAGTGATAACCCTTTGTGACGTTGACTGTTTCCATAACTGTTCTAAAATCTTCCTAAAGTGGAAGTGCTAGGAGCACTGTGATTGGAGGAGCGGCTAATATTCTCAAGGACATTATCTTTACATTTGGCAATAATGCAGTATGAATTTGGATTAGATCTGTCCATTTGAGTTGCTTGCCTTTACTATGACAACTAAAATCCTCTCCTACAGTTGCACTGTCCTAGTAAATGGCACATTTATTATGAAAAGGGTTCTCAATTCTTGCATAAATAATGTAATATATTAAACACAGAAATCAAAGCTATAATGTGATTTAAATAGGACTTAATATGGTCAGGTAATAGTCTCTGAATTGTAAATTCTATAAAATAATAAACTTTAAATGCTAAATGATATGTGGCTTTTGTGGATTTATTGTGTTTTTTTCCCAGAATGATCCGAGCTCTCTGGATATTAGCTTTGCTTCATTATTTGAGAAATTCCTAAATATTTGAACATTTATTTATTCATTTTATTTATTTGTTTGTTGAGTGAGTGAGTGAGTGAGTGAGTGAGTACATGTATGCATTTAATTTCTCATGGATTTACAAAGATGATCCCACCCCAGTGTTGTGCCATGACTTAGTTCATTTGGTCATGAGTTATGATTAATCCCTTCAGGCTAAGGCACCAAAAATCCCCTTGCATGTAAAAAGCCCCTCTTATTCAATACAACAGAGATTTGTGGTTGTGTCTTTCAGATTTGAGTGCCAGAACTAATTATGCCTGGAAAAATAGTTTATAGTCTCCAGTGAAAATTCACTATAATGATCTTTTTTAGTAACCACTCTGATTTGTTCTAGAAAACTGTCATTTGAAGTCATGCATCTATTATTCCAGTGGGCATGTTCCCTTCTGTGCACCTCTGTCCCAGTTTCTCTAAGTCTCTAGGCAACCAGCTTGTGCTTTTACTGTCAGTCTTTAGACTGTCAGGAAAGCCCAGGTGGAATTTGTTGACTTTTTCCCAGTGTTTGTTTACATAATTTAAACATGGGGAAATGTGTTAAACACACCTGAAAGCACCTAAAAAGTACGCTGAATATTGAATAAACAAACATGCAAGGAGCAGAGGATGTGTAGATTTTTGTGAATGACCAATATTCCTCTTTTCTGTGACCTGTCCATAGTTCTGCCCTCAAAACAACACTAAACATCTAATCTTTTTATACTGAGTTTTAAAGTTATGGTAAAAGGAGACTCACTTTTATACTGTGGCATGTCCTTTTGTGTTCCACAGTGACAGAAGAAGAAATAATCAGGTCATGGTGCTGCATAAATGATAGAATGAACAAATCCTTAAAGAAAAGGAAATCCTCATGTCACCATGAACTCTTTTTACCCGGCAGGGGGCGCAGGGGTACCTCGAGGAAAATAACTGAAGGGTTTAAAGGTAGGTTCTGTGTGGCCATGGAAACGGCTTTACCTGCGACCTGAATGGAGACCCGAGAATAGCTCGACTGCTCTATATTTACTGACAGGGAACTCCTTCTCACTTGACATTTATGTGCTTCGTGAATTGTCAATCTGTGACAATTTTTGCCATGGAGCCGTTCTAGGAATCGACACAGACTGTAGCTTTGAGTTATGTTTTCAAAGTAGCCCACACAAAATAATCAGCTTTTACTTTCGATAATAAAAGTTAATATTTTACGTTTTATGGTCGCATATACAACCCATTTATAGAATTCATGACTCAAGACTTAAATCGAGGATTCGTGTATTAAAACAGTTCCACCGTTGGGGCTTTTTCGATACTTTTGTTCTTTTTCATTCACTTATATTAAATGAGAGAGTGCTTCCGTATATTTCTCAACACAACTTTGGATGAGGTCAGAATTTGGCCCTGAACCCCCTACTACAGCCCCGCAGATCAACTCATCTTCACCCACTTCCTAAATCTCGCACACACACTTCAAAAGGGGTGGACCTTCTGTCTCATGCTGCTCTGCGATTGGCTAATTCCGCAGTCGATCAGGGCTTGAAGCTCTCGCTCTCGAACTCTGAGACCGCGCCCCCGAGGCTCAGCGGCTCGAGGTGGAGAAGGAGAGAGCGTGCGCCTTATCAGGAGGCACCAACGGTCTGTTCTGACAGGAAAAAGCGAGAATATTTCAGCTTATTCATGGCGAAATTAGTTTTGTTCGACGTCCAGAAACATATCCATTCCGGACCGCGGCTCTGACAGCGACAGGCGACGCGAATATCTGCAGCTCTCAGAGGTTGGAGTTTACCGAGGATTTTCATAGCAGTTTCGTACTTGGACGCGCGCGAGTGCCGGTGTCGTCGTCTCCGTGGGCGCCGTTTCGTGCTTTCTGGTGACAGCTGACACTTGTCCCATTTCCGAAGACAAGAAGGCCTGATTTGTCTCCCTCCTGTCCGGTTCACCCGGTGTTCCTGTCAGCGCCGGGCCGCCTGCACACTCACCCCGGCGCGGCCTCCCTCCTTGTCGAGTCCCCGACGACGACTCAGCTACCTCACCGGTAGAGCCAGTTACCCACACTCCTCTAAAACACCTGCCGTGTTTACAACTAACGTACCAAAACCAGCGGATCCTAGGAGAAAGAACGGACAAGAGAGACGCGAATCTGCGCGCTGGTGATAGACGGAGCTGTCATACAACATATCAACACCTCTCGGAATTTACATATATTAAGTTTATTCTCGCAAGCGATTGGCTTATTCTATCGTACATATCCGTTATTAAGGTATTAGACAACAAAACGTCAAAAGTACAAACTAATCACGCTTTGAGCAAAGGCAAGGCCTCTTCTGCTAACTCAGATAGCTGCATCGCTAACTCCCAACCTGGGTTTAATCAGCTTGTAATCTTATTAACTGCACTTTTGACTCCTATTCATCGTTTATTTTGTACCATACGACACAATAGCGAAGCTATTTTAATTTATAGTCTCTCGTTCAACGCACAGTACAGTATCCTTGCCAAGAGGTCTATTGAGTAAAAGCAGGAGGAAACAGAGCTATCAGCCTTTATTTTGTAATACTCGGCCTGATTAATTCCCACCTTGGGAAACAAAAACCGAAGAATCTTATGTGTTGTGCTGGTTTCAGCTGACCTTTGCTACCAAATTTGACTAAGTCCCTCACGAGCTTCTTGCGCTGCAACCCTGCATGCGCTGATACGGGAAAGACTTGATTTATATTTTTGTACCATAGTTCAGGAGCCATTTAGAACAGGGTCAAATATCTGCACAAACCTCCTACTACTGTTTAGACATGAGTATTGAGATTCCAGTCGGTCTGACGGAGCTGCTTCAAGGCTACACCGTGGAGGTGCTGCGCCAGAGGCCGCCGGACCTGGTGGAGTTTGCCGTGCAGTATTTCACCCGCCTGCGGGACACCCGGAACCAGGACGGCTCCGGGGCCGCCGCCGCCACCAAAACCGGGGGCAAGGGAGTGATGTTTGATGGCGAACCGATGCAGACCGAGTCGAACGGCGACGAAGATGACGAGGACGATGACTCAGATTTTGAGCGTGAGTGCCTCTTTATTAAATGCGTTTATTACGCCACCTGTAAAAGATGAAGATATTGCTGCTTGAGTTTGTTTTAGTGTGAGCGTGTTTGCACGGCTAACGAGGGTGTCAGATTTCCCTTGTGATGCGTAACGTGAGGAACAGCCTTATCTAGGCTGTTTCCATGGCACTCGCTCGAGCTCCCATCCAAGCGCTTGATTGACAGAGTGACAAGTGGCCTGCACAAGGCATCCCCAGAATGCATGCAAAATTAATATGGGATAGTGTACACGCTTAATAGATTTGCATTAATATTTATGCATTTCTGTTCTTGAATAGAGACGGCTGTGGTGTGTGATCGGTCTAGCGATGTTAGCCCATTCGTGCTGTATGAATTGCTTGTATGAATGGATGCGGGCTGGCCATTGAGAATGCTAACAGGGATTTTTCATAATGGAGAGAGGTGCGCTCGCGCACATCAAAGCAGCTCCTCTTTCCTTTCATGTAGTGCAGAGCGAGCAGCTGCTCTTTCCTAGTGGAAACCAAGCAGATTTCTCTGGCAGACATTTAAGTCAAGTCATTGAGAGAAATCTGGATCATTGAGAACAGTGAGGAAGAGGTATGGAAATGGATACAGGGATTATTGCACTTTCCCAAATTGCTGTTAATCATATTTCATCAAGCTGCATAATATGCAACGCCTGCCTTTGTCTGAGTGGATTATGCCCTGTTTACGCTAATATTTAATTCTTTAATTGTTTTCACAGCCTCTTACAAAACAGAATGGGGAAGTACATACCTAATTGTTAAATCTGATCTCGGATCAGTGAGTGTGAAGGTTTATGTGCACTTTCAGTGGCTTGTATTTGCAACTTTCTCTTCCCATGCTCTGATGTGCATACTTCACTGATGTGTAGAATGCAAAAAAATAGTAGGCCCTCTATCACTTGATAGTATGTCTGAATATGTACTTTTACATGCACAGTTATAGTCTGTCTGCAATTGGGCTGTAGTCTCTGTCTAATAATTGATTGTTTGAAGGATTGGGTTTAACTAAAGCATTTAACGATATTTTAAAGACAACTTTTAATTTGCATGTAAATGCGTTTAGTTGGCAAACAGTGCCAAATGACCCACTGCGTCCACCAAGATTTTGAAGTGTGCAGCCAGTCTCATTCCAAAATTCTGTGGGAAGCTGAGGAGCTGTCGGCTTTGAAATGTTGAGAAAATAAGAAAAAACTTAATGGCTTTTCAAGTGCAAGGGCTGTAGTTACCAAGAAAGGTGTTGGTGTTGGTGGAATTTCTGACTTTGATATGATACCTTGACAAATATACTCCAACGCTTGTTCACAAGTGCACCACGGTGCATGCGTATTGTTCGCGCAAGAGCAGACGTTTTTTGCACAAACAAAGCACTTGCGTTGCTTCATAAAATTGAGGTTAAACCACTGGAATCACATAGATTACTTTAATGATTTTACTACCTTTCTGGGGCTTGGAAGTGGTAGTTACGTAGACTGTCAATGGAGGGATAGAAAGCTCTCAGATTTCATTAAAAAGATTTTAATCGTGTTCCTAAGATGGACAAATTGCTTTCGGGTTTGAAATGACATGAGGGTGGATCAGTAAACAATGACAGAATTTTCATTTTTGCATGAACTAATATCTTTTTTAAATAAAGTAATAAAATGGAAATATAACACTGGATAGTCTTCATTGTAAAAATTAAATACAGGTGCAGCAAGTATAATAGGCTGCTGTCACTTTAAGAGCTTATGTTTGGATCCAATATACTGTTACACATTGTATGTTTTCTTAAGTATTTACTTTCCATAACTGGCTGTGTTTATCTGAATACTGTGTTTTGACATAGTTTTGTGTTTATTTGTCCCGTAAGCTCAGTTACACTTACTGTGTTTGTTTGTTTGCTTGGTTTTTTATTGTATTTGTGTTTTTTTTAAATTTTGTAATTGAGTTGTTGCCATGAAAATAGCCTCAGATGCTGGCATGGCATTAAATAAAATTATATTATATAATAATTTTTCAGTTAGCCACAAAAAAACTCAATTTGGTACTTGTGAGCTGTTTGAGAGGCTGCTTTATGTATGTGGCACTTTATAGATCAGTGGTGTGCACGCTTTTGTAGTGATCGCGAAAACTGCAGGAATAAGTAAAATTATGTGCAGTACTGCAACCTTGGACTGAAATTCAGGCCCTGTAACATACTGTTCCACTGTAGAGCTCCAGTGAGCTGAGGAATCCAGAGCATGCTGGGGCATGGTTGAACCAATGAACCATAGATAAGACCATCCCACTTTCTTACTTTGCGTCATGCTGTAAAGAAAACATCTGCACATCACTGCAGAACAGATGCAGAAGTTTGGAAGGATTTGAATGCACTTGCATACTATATCACATATTGTTGGTTTCCTTGAGAATTTATTTAAATGATCTCAATTGGTTTTGGTTAAAGAGTATTTTAAAGTGCTGTTTTGCTAAATTCCACCAGACTTAGAACACAACCGTTGTTTCAACCGCATGGCCTCTCTACAAAACCCCCCTAGCCCGAATGTACAAAATTATCGACCGGCAGAGAAGCAGAATGACTAATGCACCCTACTTACTAGAAGAGATGTACTGTAAAGTGAAGTGAAATTAATTGAAGTTTAAAAGAAGTGTGTATCTAAATGCAAGTGTATAGCTTGTTTGTTTAAGTCGTCTGTCTGGATGAAAGCGTACTCTGTTTTAAGCAGGATAATCAGAGTGAAACAGAGCAGTCTGCTGTTTTAAGCACTCAGAGTCTCTACTCGCACAACAAACTGCAAATACCCCAACCGCGTGTCAAAGAACCTGTTTGTGCTGCTCCTCACTGCTGAGTTGCCTGTTGTCAAAGCGATTTGATAGGACACAAGTTGTAGTATTGTTTTTGCATCAACTGAAACTACTAAACAGTGAGTGTAAATCTTTCTCACAGACATATGAAACTAAACCCTTTAAAAAAGGGAACTGTGACTTTTTCAGGCAGTTAGAATGTTGTCACAACCATGATGTGGTTTATCTGAGGTCTTCATGGCCTTTACTGAGCCAAAACCACGTAAGACCTTTGTTCATCTTCGGTACAGCGTTCAGCAGTGTAGGAGAATGACACAGAGGAGAAGAAATTGAAAGTTTTTTTTTTTTTTTTGCGCACAAAAAGTATTCTTGTTGCTTTATAACATTAAGGTTGAACCATGTGGACTATTTTAAAGATGTCTTTTCTACGTTTCTGGGCCTTGAAAGTGGTAATTAAATTACTGTCAGAGAGCTCTCAGATTTAAGCAAAAATATCTTCATTTGTGTTCTGAAGATGAACGAAGGTCTTACGGGTTTAGAATGACATGAGGGGGAGTAATTAATGACAGAAATTTCATTATTTGGTGAACTAACACTTTAAGAATACATGCACACCAGCTACTGGCTGTCAGTCAGGGAAAATGCTTCAACATTGTTTTCCTGTCTATGTGTGTATTGTTTGTGTTTTGTATGCCTGGGTGTGTCTATATCTCTTATTCTTCATGTTTGAGGTTTTCCGATAACAATATGGACTTTAGTACTTCCTCCTATCTATCAGCAAGAGGGTGACTATCTACCCTGGACCTGTTTGTTCTTCCCACCCTGGTCATTGATTTTAGAAGCAGCAGTAAAGGGTGGTCATAAGAGCTTATGAAGTGTTATCTCAGCAGCTGGTCATAGACTTCAGGTAATCACATTTTTTTCTGCATTTTTGAGTCCTGTACTGGCAGAAAATAAGTTAAGATATAAAGTTATTTAGGTTTAAGAGTTCAAATTGCTTTGTTAAACTTATTGCATAAGCCATCTGTCCAACAGAGCGACAGAGCTGTTCCCTCAAGGCATTGTGGGCAAGGCCAAAGGTTAGACAGGATGTGGAAACCCTGCACATTATCTACATTGTTGTCTCCAATTAACTCTAATCTTTAATGCCCTCTTACTCCCTCATCAGAGTGGGAAATATTTTTCTGATCCCCTTTTTTGCATGTTAGTTTACAACACACACAAACACAAGTTTACTCCTCAGCCTTTGTAAGACGTTTGCAGGTCAGTCTGATTAGTGGTGGTGGCTCAAGGAGAGGAGGTCATTGGGACAGGAGTGCAACCAATGGGAGTGCTCCAATTGCGAGGTGTACGTTTTGATTGGACATGCCTTGACCTTCAGCTAGCACCACATAATACCGTATCAGCCAATCAGAGACGGGTTAACAGACAGTGGCCTTGTCCAGTCAGGGTGCAGATTAAGCAGACTGATGGCCTTGTCTAATCAGAGGCAGAGCTGACCTTGCCTCTAATGTTCATATTATTCACAAAAACACACTTTCACACATCTGTAGTGGCATTGAATCCTCATATTTGCTTTTCTAAAGTTTATAGGAAGTGAATAAAATGGGTGTATTTTGAGTAAATATCTGCTTCTGTTGATCCATGGTAATATAGTTGCCATTCATGCTGTCTCACTCCAAGTAATCTTCTGGCCGTCAGTAAGGAGTTAAACCCACATGCACAGTGCTAGACAGATCCACACTACCTTATAAGGGCTAAAGAGAGGGAGGGAGAGAGAGCGAGAGAAATGGAACGCTGCAGAAAGATAGACAAAGTTTGTAGAGAGTGAAGGAAAAGGCACCACATACAGACACCAAGATTGATTGGTTACAGCTGGAAGGGGGAAGAGAATGTTTTCCTCTTGTTTACGAGTTGTACAGCTGTTTGAGATTTTATTAATCAGCCAAGCAGCTTTCTCAGTGTGTGAGTGGTGTGCTTTATTTATTGTGCTATGGTAGTGTTGCATAGCGTAGATTCCATTTGTGCTTTTGCAAATGTGTATATAGGACCTGTTTATACCTGGTCACTTAATGCATTTTCTCTGATCAGATAGCCATCAAATTATGAAAAGACCAGGTGTAAATGTCCTCCTAAATGCAATCGAAATGGATTTAAATCACTTTTAGGAAGTGGTTTGAGACTGATTCCAAATGAAACTGGACAAGTGTAAATGCATCTGGTTGTTGAAGCCACACATGTAAATTTTATTCCACAGAAAATAGTAAAAAAGTGTGTGAGTGCGTTTATAGATATGACCAGCGCTACCTCAACACACAAACTGCCGCAAATGAAGCAAAGTTCAGTGTTGCATCGTGAAGCTCAACAGTCATCTTCATTCAAAGTAGAAAGACTAAATTATCTTACCAGTGTTGACGCTGCTTTCTCTTCTGTTGCAGTGTTTGATCTTGAAATTAGCTGATGATAGATAAATTGCAGCTTATGTCTGTTTTAGCTTATATCTGCTTTTCATTGACATGGACTCTGTTAAATTTGCATATAGCATAGAAATTGAAGATCGGATTTACATTCGTTTTGCAGAGATGCATTTACGTGGCCAAGTGTAAATGAAAGGGTTGTAAAATGGATAGTTATCCAATCAGTGAAATTGCATAAAGTGACCAGGTGTAAACAGGCCCTGTTTGCTGGCCATAGAACAATTCATTTGAGATTATAGTATTGACTGTTAACTGACCCCCAATCGTGTCGGCTCTAAAATGTACCAACTGCTTTGACAATGTATAACGCTCATTGTCTGTTTTCTAATATTTTGTACTGAATTGTGTAAGTTTCTTTTTTAGTACAATAATGTAAATAGTAAATTTTATATTTTTTTTATTTCTATAAAATTATAATGTTAAAACGAAAGTTAATAATGTCATGTACACCTACTTTTCCAGTACAATTTATTTATTTAAAATAAATTTATTATTATTATCGTATATAGAAATATTTCCTGAGCACCAAATCGGCATATTAGAATGGTTTCTGAAGGAACAAGTCATACTGAAGACTGCAGTAATGATGCTGAAAATTCAGCTTTTCCTTCTCATGAATAAATGGCATTGATTTTATGATGTGTTTGTTTGTTTATTGTCATGTTTTGGAATGGTTATTTCTGCATGTTGTGTGAGAGAGAAAGCACGCAGCTGTTTGTACTTAAGTTGCTGACTCTCACATGATGTGATTTTAGCTGTACCATCAGAGATCACACACATATTCTGTTTACTTTTAAAATTACGAGTCTCTCTCTCTCTCCCTCTGGCTAATATTTGCAATGAGAGAGAGTGATAAGACTGTGTGTGCATGAGGATATCTAGAATGACATGGAGGGAGATAAGAAGACAGACAGGACAACCCTTAAGTTTTGTAGTTCTCGGGTTACTGTTGTTTTGTACTATTGCTTATCCTTAAGCTTAGTGATTTGAACAAACTCCTAATCCTAAAATATTAAACTCTGGCAGGTTTATACTTTGGATGTAATACCTCGAATCGTATGGCTTGCTGACGTTTCTAAGCTGTCAGATTGAAAATGTGCAAAAAAAAGAGAGTAAATTTTCCCATAGAATGTTTTTAAATAATGGAAAATAAAATATTTATATTCCCTATATCTAGATGATATCCGTAAAATATACTTTTAAAAGGTTTGAGGTTTTTAAATGTTTTTGAAGAAAGTCTCTTATGCTCACCAAGGCTGCATTTATTTGACCAAAAACTGTAATATTGTGAAATATTATTACGATGTAATAATATTATTCTATATATTGTATTTTATATTGTATTTAAAACTGTAATTTATTCCTTTGACGGCAAAGCTGAATTTTCAGAATCATTACTGCAGTCACATGATCCTTTTAATCTAAACCATTCTAATACAATGTATTGATGCTCATGAAACATCTCTTATTGTTATCAATGAAAAAATTGGTTTTACTTAATATTTTTGTGGAAATTTGGATACATTTTTCAGGATTTTATAATGAATAGAAAGTTGCTTTCTATTAAAAAAAACAGCATTTATTTATAATAGAAATCATTTATAATTGTTTACTTTAAATTCTGATATTTAATCCATCCTTGCTGAATAAAGGAATAAAATGTTTTAAAAAAAACAAACAAACAGAAAATTACTGACATCACATTTTTTGATGGTAGTGTATAATATAACAAGACATTTAAAACATAATGGCTAAACACTTTCATACAAGAAAAGTGGACAGTGATGCTGATGCAAGTACTATGATAGTCATGCTAGTATCAGATTACACTGTGACTTCTGCTGATCTATTCCATCTCTTCTGAAGCCGTATTGCAAAAATGCAACTGCAAATGAAATGTGAGAACAGTGGTGAAGGGAAAGATTTTCAGTAAATAATGTCTTAAATTTCATGTCTGTTCAAGTGGTTGTTAAGTAATATAATAACTTTAGTAGCCCCCCCCCCCTCTCTCTCTGGTTGCTGAGAGAGTGAGTTAGTTGGGCTAGTTGTTAGCGTTGAGAAGGTCTTCCTTGTATTTTGTTGTCATGGCAACTTTGTCCACTTGATATCCCTTACACGTGAGGTTGAAGCTCCCCATCTCACAATACTTCACGCGCTCATCCACGCACTCATTTCTTTGAGTGCTCTCACAACACGTCCGTGTATTAAGCAGCCTTATCTGGGCATTGTACGCACACGCTCACACAGGTTTGTTTTGCTATCAGAGTGAGTACATAGCATAGGCGTAATGGTTTTTATACTGTAAAAACTCTTCATTTTATCCCCCTACTCTAACCCTACCCATCACAGAAAACATTCTGTATTTTTACTTTTTTTTTTTTTTTTTTTTAAACATTCAGTATGTTTTTAAAGCTATTTGAAATGAGGTCTCATGAAATGTTCATGTTTACGTCATAATACCAGTGAAATACCCATGTTATACAAATGTGTCCTCGTAAATCGCACACGCACACGCACACACACACACACACACAGTTAAGTAATTTGCAAAGAGGTGTAAATCTAAATGCTAATGTGTGAATACACACAATTCGGTGGCATTTAACGTGAGCATGCATTTGTGTTGCAGGTTAATTATTGTAAGACTCTTCAAACATTATGATGCTTTTTTGTATGTGAAAATCTGTTTGTTATAGAGCTATTGGTTATGAGCAGAACGTCTTAAGACTGTACTTCACTAACAAGGAGGTGTGTATGTGAGCGAAAGATTATTGCTAGTTTTACACCAAAGAGTTAATGGACCTGATGGATTGTAACAGCGGCATGAGAGAGGAGGAGGAGGAGGGAGTGCAGACCTGCAGGGCTCCTGAGAGTCGTGCTAGTGCACTCAACTGTGATCGTACACACATAATTGCAATCTCCTGAAACTGGTACAGCCTGTAGGACAGGACTTTGACTGACCTTACCGAATATTTAACACGCCCACACAGTTACTGAAGGGCACATGTGAGATTTGGAGACTAAATTTGATCGTTAACATTGTCTGTGAGTCTGCATCTCTCAGCAAGCATGGGAGAATTTGAACAGTCATTAACTCTCTGTCTTTTTTCTCCACAGCTCCTCCCCCCAGCAGATTTAACCGGAGAGTGTCGGGTGAGTTCTGTTTGACGTCATTGCACTAATCATGTGGTTTAAAGTGTGTGTGTGAGTGTCAGATAAGTGCTCTGCCTTTCCGTCATTTCCCCTTGTGTTTGTTTTATAGTAATTATGTCGCCAGTATGCCCACTCATTCTGCCCCTTTCAGTTGTGTTACAGTAAAAAAAAAAACCTCTTTCAACATATATACATTCCTTTGATGTGGGATTTTTAAAGTCCCACAACATCATATGAAGGAATCTCAATATGATACCAGTAAAGAATGTTTAATGTATTGAGAAGAATACATTTTTTCATAAGTGTGAAGTTAAGCATCCATTCTGTCATCACTGTAAGTTAAACGCTTCTAGAGCAGTGTTTTCAAAGTGGGTTCCGTGGGACACCTAGGGAGCTAAAAGGGTGGCCTGTGGAAAATTTGGGAGAAAATATTTTACAAAAACTGTGCAATACAAGATAGACATCTTGCCTATAGTTAAAGGAATAGTTCACCCATAAAAATAAAAATTATCCCATGATTTACTCACCCTAAAGCCATCCTAGGTGTGTATGACTATCTTCTTTCAGACGAACACAATCAGAGATATATTTAAAAATAACTTTAGTCCTCCAAGGTTTATAATGGTTGTGAATGGTACCCCAAATTCTGAAGACTGCAAAAAAAAGCATGTATACATAAAAAAATGAATTGGCCATTCACAACCATTATAAACCTTCGAGGACTAGGGATAGTTTTAAATATATCTCCGATTGTGTTCGTCTGAAAGAAGAAAGTCATATACACCTAGGATGGCTTTAGGGTGAGTAAATCATGGAATAATTTTTATTTTTGGGTGAAATACCCCTTTAAGAGGAGTAAATATTTTGTTATTTGTTTTTTGTTATAAATAAATGTAAGTTGTTTCTCTTTTCCTGCAAAGTACTGAGATACACTGCTATTCAAATTTTTGGGATCAGTAAGATTATATTGTTTTTGTAAGACATTAGGTTCACCAAGGTTGCATTTATTTGATCGATATAAAAATACAGTAAAAATACTAATTTGTCAAATATTTTTACAGTTTAAAATAACTTTTAACTGTAACTGAAAATAACTTTCTATTTGAAGTTTGAATTCTAAAATGTAATTTATTCCTGTGTCATGATCCTTCAGAAATGATTCTAATATGCTGATTTAGTGCTCAAACATTTGTTTTTTTTTAATCTGTTGAAAATGGTTGTGCTGCTTATTTTTGAGTAGTCAAGTCACCTTTATTTATATAATGTCTTTTACAATACAGATTGTTTCAAAGCAGCTTTACAGTGATAACAGGAAAATTACAAACAATAAAGTTTATTTCCACTGTACAGCAGCTCTAGAAGAAAATGGTGTCTTGCATGGAAAAATCATCAATTAATTGCAATGCATATATATGTTAGTTGGGGGGCCAACAAACGAACGCTGTAGGATTATGATTCAAGCTTTGTCAGAATTCAGATTAGGATCGGAGCCTATCTCAGAGCATTCAAAATATTTAATTCAGTTCCATGTGGTTGAAGAGCGTGTTCATCACGCTGGTATGGAGACTGGTTTCGCTGAGGATCTGTGTCGATGACTGTAGTGACAATGAGACCTTCACAAGGGATTGTCTAGTTGACACAATCTCTGCTTGAAGGCTGTGATGTGGTCCTGTCTAGGTGCAGGTCCTCCATCTGATCTGGATTCGGCTGACTGTGGTAACCTCGGGATAAACAGAGAGACTAATATTAGTGTAGATGCCATTCTTCTTATGATGTCTTCTTCTTATGAACAAGTACATCGGATGTTACTGGAAATGTTCCTGGTTCCGGTTTACCTAATTTATGCAGCACGTGAAAATAGAAATTCATAAACTCTGATTCTATTTATCAAAGAATCCTGGGAAAAAAATTTTAAGTTTATATAAACGGCATTTATTTGAAATAGAATTTGTTTGTAATATTATATCTTAGAATAGCATAATTTTCTTTAAAGCTGTTTTTTTGGTGAATAGCCACATACTTAATATTAGAAACAACAAGATGTTTTGCATGTTTTTTTATTTTTCATGTTTTCTTTGCGCAGTATAAATGGGTACATTTTAGTTCTTTGGCATTGAAAAGCCCTTTGTCAAGTTTTTGATTCACATGTTTGTGGCTTTGGTGATGACTTCTGTCAAGTAATTAAATGGTAATTTGTTTTCATAGTGTGTGCGGAGGCCTTTAACCCTGATGATGATGAGGAAGACTCTGAGCCGAGAGTTGTTCATCCAAAAACAGACGAGCAGCGTTGTAGATTACAGGAGGCCTGCAAGGACATTCTGCTGTTCAAGGCTCTTGATCAGGTACACAGATATGAGGGCTATTAAACTGTAAACAAACGTCATCTAGGTTGTATATGTGCAGGCCAGTTAGTCAGGTTTGGTTTGTATGTGCGATTGATCATAAGCAGCCACTGTCAGTTCATTGTTGGAGGAAATGATTTAAAAAGTTAGTTGAACTGATTATCACTGATTATCATACATTCTTCTATGAAGTATTTGAAGGATTGCATAAATGTGTAATCAAGCTTCCAAAATAGGAATATTTGCATGACTTTAAAATTCTTATCTGGAAGTGTTATAAAGGCAAAGTAATATTATGCTGATGTTATTACATAATGTTATATTATCTATGATAAAGTTATATCCTCCTGGTTGGCTAGTCATCCAACATATGACAAATCAATTAGTGATGTTGACTGTTTCATTTTTATATTAATATAATATATTTGATTGAAAACTGTGAAAATTTAAACTTTGGTGGTTTCAAGGCAGTGAATTAAAAGACACATCTTAGCAGAGACAGGATTTATGCTAAAAGTCATGGTCAATGTGGTAAAACCTGCTTCAAAACGTTATGTCTTTAAAATCACCCCATAACTTCTGTAACAAAAAGTTTTCTTAAATTATCTTCAACCATAAATCTCAAGAAAGTGACCATGATGGTTTTATGAAAAGTTTTATGTTTGTCAAAAGATGGTTCTGCACTATTTTTTAAATGTTAGTCTGTCCATTTGCATGTGGGTGTCTTTTGGTGTAGAACTGTGTATCCCTTTTTTGTCCCCCCTTCGTTCAGCATCTTGCACCATAATTGTTGAGTTTTTGAGATGGCATGATAAAAAATAGTTGAAACATGTCTGGAGACCATCACACTTTCTTCCATTCTGTTATACTCTGTCTAGCTGTTATGTGAACCATTAGAAACGTGCTTAATTTTTCAAAATATGCTGTTTAGCATAAATATGTACTATATGATCCAGAACATCCTCACATTTTCTTCATCAGACGCTTTGTGTCTCTCTGGTACAGGAGCAGTTTTCACAGGTGCTGGACGCCATGTTCGAGGTTCTTGTGCAGCCACAAGATCACGTCATTGATCAGGGAGATGATGGGGATAACTTTTATGTAATCGAGAGGTATGTTTTTTTTTTTAAAGAATATTATGTATTTTTAATAAAAAAAAATTTATATAAATGTATTTTTCTAATATTACCTTTAATGTACTGTGTAATGTTGTCGACATGTTGAGAAGACGCTGTTTTCGGTACTGACAATCAATTTTGCATGCAAATAAAATTGATGAGGACTCTCACTGGTGCTGAGGAAGCCTCTGTAGCTGAAATTCAGATTCTATAATAAGCATATTGTTTCAGACTCGTGCTGTGGTAGACTAATCACAACAGACTGGTAGACTCGGCCTTCGGAGTAGGCTCTTGGAAAGGAAGGATTTAAGGCCCTTGATGGGTATACTTAATTTTCCGCATTCTGCTCCATCTCGCACACAGTTGAGCACGTGAGCCTTTCAAAGTGTACTTCTTTTGGCTGTGAAGCCAGAAAGACGGCGCATGCACACTGTCTAGTGGACTTTGTTTTCAAGTGGGTTTCAAGTCACTCGCATATGTGTTGTTGTATGCGCACTGAAACAGAAATTGGGGGGTGTGTGGACCTTTGCGAACAGCCGAAGTATACTTTGGGCTTTAGAGAGACTGACTCTAAATCGTCAAACTAACTACTTTCAGACTTTGAGAAATGAGGTGATGTGCAGTGTATATTATGAAAAATTTATTATGAGAAAATTAAAGTGTTTTTTCACCTTGCATATGCAGGTGCATATAAACCTGTTGTTGAAGACCTGAACAAAATTAGGAACCTTAAAAATAGCAAAACAGGGGCACTTCAATAAACCATTTTATGTGTGCTGCCAGTGTGTGTATGATATTTGTTTTCCCCGTCATATATTATCCCGTGGCCAGCGGTAATAATGTAAAGTTATAATTACCGCTTATGAGCAAGCAACACAAATCGACAGTTTAAGGCAGTAACTTGTAAGCACACAGCACAAGACATTTGTATATGTTAAAAGTCAAACAAGACTTTATTGAACTAAGAAACTAATCTTAAGAAAACACACACACACTTTCTTTCATGCAGTGACGGATATTGTTAACGGAGGATGAATGTAGTTCCAAATGTCTAGCATTAAACACTATTTCTTTGCCCGCAACCTGAGAAAATTAATAAACGAGCAATTCAACCTTAGTTTGTTTGCTTAATAAAAGTTGCACCAGCTCAGCAAGAGTGAGGAGATGTGGTACTTGCGTTTGGATGCTCTGGTGAACGTGTGTTCCCTTCGTGACATAGTTGCAGGAGGAGAATCTCTGCGGCGCTGATTTGCTGGAGGTCGGTCGTTGTTGAGTTCTGAGGGACAGCACTTGACGGTGAATGAATGGTTGGCTTTGCAGGAGGGGGAGCCTCGTGTGACGGTTGTCGGGTTCCGCTTTCCAACAAAGTTTCTCTGTGTCTCGATGAGTTGCTGAAGCAATGGACTTTGAGAGGTTTTTCTTCAGCGAAGTTCAACGAAGGCTCATACAGAGGAGTTCATGAGTTTTGAGTGAGTTGGTGAAGAGGTATAATGTGCAAGTAGGACGATGGTAGAAGTTAAGACGAATCAAAGTGAAAAACCAAGGCAAAAAGCAAAGCCAAACTGCATGTCATTGGTTTTTAGAGGGCATGTCCCTCTGATCCCTCCTTCTGAGTGTTTTCACCAATCAGATATGGTTTTGGGTGGGTTCTACGCACAGTTCTCCTGTTCTTGCATGTAATTAGCATAATGTCCACATGGTCACGTGCGCCTGAACTTTGAGAGTTTTGGGTCAGCACTTTGAGAATCAACTTTCATAGTTTAAATGTGGTGGATCCTACAAAAATCCACTTTGCATCAAAATACTGGAAATCATTCATCTATCACACAGATACCAAATAGCATATATTTCCGATAATCGAGGTAGGCTTACACAAGAATTTACCGGTAATGTTTAAAAACACAAAAAGAACTCCACAGGTTATATAAAACACGCATAATACATCCGATATGTCTAAGGCTACTTCTGGTGATTAATTCCTCTAATCGAGGTATAAAAACATGTAAATTGGTTATAATAAATGTTTCACACATAGGAAGAGCTACACAGATTATATAAAACACACGATACATTAGGATATATATATATATATATATAATATATGGCACCTACTGGTGATTAATTCATATCATTCGCAGCAATTTTGAGACCCTTTCTGTTAAAAAGAGTGAATTCATTGAGGTTTTTGCTGGTTTAAGAAAAACTCTGGAATGTCTTTGAAATGCACAGGGTGTCCTGGCGAGTGTCCCTGTGTGGGCTTGCTGTGATTTTTAGGCCTTCTGACGTCTCTGCAAGTCTCAATTTCCTGATAAGGTTTTGGATTTATGCCTTACGTCAAGGTGTTACTTAGCCATGTGCTCTTAAGTTTATGGAACAAAGGAGGGCCTCTTTGGTTGATTTGCTCTGTTATTACTCTGGTTTAAAGTTAAGCGGGCATGGCGAGATGTCTCCTTTCAGCAGTTTAGTTCTACGGGTTACGTTTTATAGCTCAATAATGGTTCATTGTTGGATCTCTTTGATCTGTGGAATGTGATGTTAATGTGGTGGTCTTCGTTCATGGATGATCCTACAACATGTATGCATTTTAGAGTAGTATTATGTAAATGTTATGTATTAAAGTAATATAATATCCTATGTCCTGGTAAAAACACATCTCAACCACATGAAGCTGCTCTTGACGATAACCTGGCCATGTAAATCTAAATATTGTTAAATATCTTCTTTGACCTGGACTTTTCACTACTGCAAAGTTAAATTTTTATCGAATGTTTTCATCAGTGATTTCGATTAATTTTAGCTGTCTTAATCAAGTTGTACTTAATTAAATGAACCTAGGAACTGAGAGGTTTCAAAAAGCAATTTATGTTTATCCCTGTTCATTGTTTATCTCGAACAATAGTAATGTTCCTCATTTTGAATGTCAATTCCTGAAGGTTATAATATCAGAATGAAGTGTTAGTAACAAAATTGACACCACAGCACTAACTGAATTTATGATTTTGTGTATTTTCAGGGGTGTATATGATATTGTGGTACAGAAGGATGGTGTGGGCTGCTGTGTGGGTCAGTATGATAATAAGGGCAGTTTTGGAGAACTGGCCCTCATGTACAACACTCCACGTGCTGCAACCATCATTGCTAAAGAGGAGGGAGCCCTCTGGGGACTGGTGAGTGTGTGTGTGTGTGTGTGTGTGTGTGTGTGAGAGAGCCCAAGTGAACTGACAGCATACCCAGTTGACAGTGCTCTAACAGCACCACCTTGTGGACTAAACACAATGACTGCTGCTTCACTTTCACAGTGCTTTCATAGCAAATATGAAATGACAGAAGCATAAATCCAGATCCTAACACAAGAGTTTTCAGCTGAATGGTATGTCTGTTTCAGGATCGGGCAACTTTCCGTAGACTCGTAGTGAAGAACAATGCAAAGAAGAGAAGGATGTATGAATGCTTCATCGAGTCTGTTCCACTGCTCAAATCACTAGAGGTGAGAAAATGACTGTAAAAACATTTATTCTATTACCAAACATGTTGTGTTTTAGAAAAACTTTGTTCCATCCTTAGACTGGTAATGAAATGATGAATACTTACCCCATATATCTGCTTCATAGATATCTGAGAGGATGAAGATTGTTGATGTGCTTGGTGTAAAATCATTTCATGATGGAGAGAGGATCATTATGCAGGTGAGCTTTTCAAAAAGTAGGACGTATATTGGACGACGACGACAACCGTCTACAATAAGTTGCATTTATTTTTAAAACTACACATTTCAAGCAAAGCAGTTCATTAAAAGAAGTTTGTTAGGTTTTAAATGAAAACAATCGTGCTATTTAAGTGTCTTGACACTTTTTGGATTTCAAATTTTCATTTTTATTGTGATAACCTCCATTTGTTGCCAGGACACCTGTATCCTAATAACTCCATATGGTAAACTTGCATGAAGCAATATATACTACATAGCAAATCTCATCTGAATGATTGTTCATATCGTCGCTAAATGTTATGAATATGAAAATAATAATGAAATCATATTAACATTACAAATTTCTGTAAAGCTGCTATGAAAATGTTCTATACAACAGAAAATTGACTTAATGAGAACTGACTTCATACATCTGCTAAAAATCACCTTGGGACCAGTTAGTTATTGGAAAAATTCCATGTTTTGTAATGATTTGTTTGCAGATCCACTTGGTCATATATTTAGTAATCTAATGCCACTATACATTTGCCTCTATACACACTGTCACATTCATTTTGTGTGAGTCAGTGGGTGGTGCCAATGAGTCTTTGAGTCTTGATATCCTCTGTTCAGCTCTCACACACTTGAGCAGCTACAGCGTGTCTGAAAGAACCAACACACACACAGAGCAGGTGTAATTATAGCACTATAATAATAGAGCAGAACTGAAGATCTGGACTCTGACTGATGCTATTGTATCATTAATCATTATCATTATTATGGGCTGCTCTATTACCAGGGTGATAAGGCTGATTGCTTTTACGTTGTGGAGTCTGGAGACGTGAAGATTATGATGAAGAGTAAAGTGAGTTTCTTTATCTATCTTTTTTCCTCTACCTTTAATTCTGTTATACCGTGCTCAGTTTTGTTTTATGATAAAATGCATCATAAAATGTCGAGACAACATTCATGGATTAATTTGAGCATCCTATCTGGAGACTTCTGCTTAACCAATGGCTTAGGTTTGGGGTGGGATTATAACAAATTATTTTTTATTATTTTTGCAGTTCTACTTGGTGATGGTAGCACATACTTCAATATTAATTTCCCCTCACAGTAATGCCAACATTTCATTTTTTAATAATTCTTTCTGTGTCTCCCAGACGAAAGCAGACAGACAGGATAATGCTGAGGTGGAGATTGCTCGTTGCAGTAGAGGGCAGTATTTTGGAGAACTTGCTCTCGTCACTAATAAACCACGTGCTGCCTCAGCGTATGCTATAGGAGACGTCAAATGCTTGGGTAAGTGTCTCTATGGGTGTCTGACTTGTATTTTTGTATTGAAATGAAATGTGTGCCAAGTGCTCCAACAACGTCACGTGACCTGATGTTTCTGTATTTCAGTGATTGATATACAAGCCTTCGAGCGCTTGCTGGGATCTTGCAAAGAGATCATGAAGAGGAATATCGCCCATTATGAGGAGCAGCTGGTGGCTCTGTTCGGATCCAGCGTGGACCTGAGGGACTGAGACAGACTGGCCGTGCCTTACACACACACACTCACACACGCACACACACACGCACGCACACACTATACAACACGACACAGGTTATACACTCCCAAGACATTTTGTAGGCACACATTCCTTTTTATGTACACTCATACTCCAGCCAACATGCTCACACTTTCAAATCATACCTCACAAACACACACGCCTGTTGTCACTGCGTCAGTTGTTCAGTACGAAATAAAAGCATTACCAGCTCAACTGCTGTGACCCTGAACTAACCACAGCCTGGAGAGGATATATGCACGCACGCACGCACACATTCACTTACACCAAAAATTCCCAGCCAAGGACCCATCCTTTCTCATGGTCACTTGCAGTCACAACAAAGAAAAGAGAAAAAGAGACGAGATAAAAAGAATCTATGTTTAAACAAGAAAAAAGTTGATATCTTTCAATAAAAAAATGCAAAAAAGTGCAAAAATTTAACGTTTTAGAGCATTTTATGGCAATGCAAAGCTTTGATAAACTTGTTTAAATATGACCTGTTTCCTTCCCTGCTGTTTGGTGCATAAAAGTTTTTTGCTGGTGGTATCCACAGTGACTGGTTTTTCTCACTTAAACTCCACATTGTATTAATTAATGTATTATTATTAATAATATTATTATTATTACATATTTTTTGTTGAAGGTTGACTCGCTGTTACACCGCCCCCTAATTGGAGGATGCGAGGCCGAATCTAGTGCGAATTTTTCCCTTTAGTCTTTCGGAGTGAGTCGTCTTGAAAAATAAATAAAGCAGACATTTTGGTAACCTGCTGGGACTCTTATGATGCGAATGTTTGTGTGTGTGCGCGTATGTGTGTTGGACGGTGCGGTCTGTAATTACAGGAACAGTGCCATTTAAATGTCAGGAATCCGTTTTGTTTGTAATCTTTTGATTGGAGACACCATACAAGTGTTTGGAATGAGTGTTATTTTTTCTTTAGGGCGTTAGTTGGATATTGTTAGTTGGTTATCACCATTGAGGGTTGGCTAGTTTCAGCATTTGCAGATTGTACTTTTAATAAACTTTGGATAAATCAGGGTGTCTACTTTTATTTGGGGAGAGGGTGTAGGGTACCATGTTCTGAAACACAAATTATACATTAAATGAGTTGATGGAAATGTGCTTTTATTGATTCATCAATATTAAGTAAAATATTAAATTGTTACTTTATTGTTTGAAACTTTCCAGTGGATTCTGTTGAGCAGCTGAGGCGTTTTGTCTCTAGTTTCTCACATCTTACTTGTGACAAGAAACAGTGTTACTGTGAGATTAAACAGCCACTCCTCTCAAAACTCTGAGAAACTTGCTGGCATTTTCTTCAGCATTAAGTCTGAGTAAGATTCACTGTCCCCTAACAAGGTCGCTGCTGACTTTTCCAACAGATGTAGTCATTTTCAGGACGTATCAGCTCCTCTGCGTGACTCGGAAGAGCTGCAGGGTCCCTGTCACGAGGTTCTCCAGCCAGTGTCTGTCCCGCTGTTTGTTCTCCCGAGGAATGTGCAGACCTCCTCAGGAGGAGTATTGTCTAAAAGAGTGCAAATAGCACTCAGACACAACTGTTTATATCAGTATTTCTTGAGGAAAAACCCTAAAAAAGAGAATGTAAATACCACAAAAATAGGCTTCGGACGTCAATTTGATTTGCTATCATTGATCATAAAGCCTGTCACTGCTACAGTTCACAGCCGTCCATTTTTCAATCGAGTCTGAGGACGATTTATTTGTTCCTGTATTCTGCGTGTCATATTTTTAACTGTTGGTTCATGTGAGACTTTGGAAGTTACATAATCTTCCTTTTTTTCAGCGTCTCACACCATAAGTTTGAAGTGTTTAAGACGACACAATCATTAAGTTTCAGCTCTGAATGTAATTGTATATTATTTATTGAACGTGCAGTATTTTGTAAGCCATTACAACATTATTGTACAATTTTTAGGTAATTTATGTTCTTTATTATTTTGTAGAACTACTCATAAAGTTTAAATGAGTGTACAGTGCTTATGTGAAGGGCGGGGTCGGGTGGGGGTGCTATAAACTTGAAGCTCATTTAATTAGAGAATAAAGACGACATTCTGGTCGTTTTTGTGATTGCAAATATTTTTGGCCTATATAAAATATTACTATATGGTATGATAATAATTAAAACACACAAACATACGGTATTATAATAAGGATCTTCCAGAACGTACTATAAGGTAATGTACTCATTTACCGTAAGAGCTGCACATGTCCACTAGGTGGCAGTAAATCGACTCGCGCTCTTTCATCTGCTCCACTAGAAGAAGAGGGAGATTCTAAAGACAGCTGATGTGACAGCGATAAAGTTATCAGCATGTAGGTATCACCGATAAGAACTCATATAAACTAAATTCGAATTAAACTGCATGTTTTTCTCACAAGCAGTTGAACGGGAATCGTAACCGCTTGCTGTGTTTGTTTATCTGTTCACTTCTGTCATTTGCGGTGTGTCGTGTTGTGCTCTTGCTGTTAATGTTGTTTTAAAGAAAGAGCTTTTAGCAATTAATTTTGTAAACATAATATGAGACATAAGCAGTTTCCATATATAGAAATGTTGAATTAAACTTCCCTGAGTGCCGGTTAGAGAGTCGCGTGGCCTTTGACGAATGAATGACTTCATTCGGCGATTTAGGGAGAGTTTAAAGCGTTTCTGTCCGGCTGAGTGAAACAAATGCACCTCAAGGTTCAGCTTAAAACCAGAGCTCCACTGAATTGAAAGAAAACCAGAAATTCCATTATTCCATGGACAAGTAAATTGATTTAAATAGCTTTACTGTGTCTCTCTCCATATTAAGGCTGCAAACATTTATAGCATGACTCTTTCAAAAACCCACACACTTCCCATCAGCATTTCACACTCGGCTTGTTGCTCAAAAAAGCTGCTGAAACTTGTTTCCTTTCATTACTCATCTACATCTAGCCTCTCAACACTAAAGTAATTAATAAATAGGAAATAACTAAACTGACTCCAGGCCAGTGTTAAAGGTAGCTTACACAGAGATGGATTGCTTAAGCCTCTTGTTTCCTCATTTTAACCCTCAGTTGCATAAGAGACATTTTTGAAACATTGACTGGCAGTTCTGTCTCTGAGCACTGCAGGTGAGGCTGGTTATTTTATTCACAAACTTTTCTATTCTGTTCACGTTTTGAAAATTTGTGTTTTTTATTTGAAGCAAAAATGGGTTCGTGTTGGTATGCTGAATTTGCATCCGTTTGTCCATCGATGGTTCTGTGTTTTCTTTTAGAAACTATTACTATAATTCATTTACATTTTACATTTAGGTGTATGCATTTAGCAGACGCTTTTATCCAAAGTGACTTACACAGAAGAACAAAAGCAATTGGTGACAGAACTAACAATATTCGTAATATGCAATGCCATGTTTATTAGAAAGCAAGCTAAGAGGAGAAATGCACGTTATTTTTATTTTTATAGTCTTATAGTGATAATTCATATTAGCTGATATTTTTGGGATTATCAGCCGACAATATTGTCTCTTTGGACAACAAACCGGGCTTGCCTTTGTGAACTAATCTATCGACATTCTTGTGAATTGCAAAATTTAAGTATTATTGTACAATAAAAGTTTTCATTTAGCTGTCTTTTGTGCTTATCATTTGCAGTAACAAACTTCTGTATTCTATATCAGAATTATTTTGACCATTGCCCACCCTGCTCTTTATGTGCATTAAAAAAGTCATATCAGATGGCTGCTAGATTTAAAAGGATAGTTCACAAAAAATAAAAGTTATGATATGATTTACTCACCCTTATATTGTTCCAAACCAGTGTGACATTCTCCTGTGGAAAGAAAATATTTTGAAAATATCTCAATACAATAAACAGGTTTCGAACAAAGTGAAGGTGAATAATTAATGACAGAATGTTCATTTTTGGGTACATAGATTTTCATACATAGAAATGCAAGCAAATGTGAAGAAGTTTGTTGTGAATTTAGTGAACTCTGACCTGCAAATCTGCATGGCTCAGAGACATGCCGCAAACGTGTCTAAAGTGAACTTGAACAAAAATGTGAAAGCTATATTTTTTTTCATATCTGTCTTCAGCCGTATTCTTTTCTAAACTATAGTTCACATTAGAATAAAGTCCATGTGGTGTAACAGAAGAATGACATATTTTGACAAACCCAACAGTCACACATCAAGACCACAGCTTCCTCTGCTAATTTAACTTCAGCTGATAAAAAAAGTGTTGGGTTTTGAGAATTGTTTGTGCAATGAGTAAAAAACTACTCATGAAATAGGTTGTTGCCATTGTTTTTGCTTGTTTTTGTTGCTTCAATGCTGTTAATTACTTACATTGTCAGTCTGCCTTTTTATCATGTGAAAATGACATGTGGAAGTGATGGTGATGACAACTGTTGCAGCAACTTAAAGAAATAACTGTCGAAAATAAGTGCTTTTAAAGAAATCAAGTGGATACTCTTTTTCCGCACACTGCATGGCTCTTAATGGAGGAAAAACGTTCATGCTTAGGTGTAAAATCCCTCATTGTCATGTGCTTCCAAACCTGTATGAACTTTCTTCTGTGGAACACAAAAGATATTTTGAACTGAAAACTGTTTTTGTCTGTACAATGACTTTCATTGTAAAGGGAAAAAAAGTCACACAGGTTTGGAACAACATGTTCTACGTTATATTATATATATATATATATATTATAGTTTGTAAATATATAATAGTTTGTTGTTCCGTGTTGTTCCAAACCTGTGTGACATGGAACACACACAGAAGAAAATGTTGCACAGGTTTGGAACAACATAAATGGTAGTCAATGAACTATTCCTTTAGTACAATAAGAACGTTAAACTGCAAAATAACTCCACATTTGTTCAAAAGGGTCACTCTGACCCCAGTGTTGACCCCGTGTCCTTGGCGTGTGTGCAGGTGCGATGGCGACGTGAGCTGCGCTGTAGTTCGAATCGAACCTCTTCATGAGCGCTGGGACTTAGTGGAGGCGTGTGCTGAATTACTTAATGCCCAATGGCAACGCAGCATGGGGGCGCGAATTCACTCGCTCCGCCAGTCGAGCCACAGCTATCCTGTGTGTCTCCTGCTGCTGAAGGGGGAGAGGCGGAGTCAAGACGAGAAGCTAATAGGCCACGCACGCTTGTCCCGCGTTCTGGGGAGCCGTAGTTTGTTTGTGGAGTCGGTGGTGGTGAGCAGCATGCTGCGAGGGAAGGGATACGGCCGTATCCTGATGGAGGCTGTAGAACAGTATGCCAAAGGACGGGGCTGCACCCGATTGTGCCTAACCACCCATGACAAGCAACACTTCTACGCCCATCTGGGGTTTGTGTTGTCAAAACCTGTCCAAAGTGTCGGGACGCTGGCCTCCTTCATGCCTATGGAGGTGCTGCACAAGTTCTGTAGAAGCGCAGAGAACGAGGAAGAAGGGTGGAAGAGTGAAGTTAAGTTGCTTAACAATCCTGCACCATCTACACCTTCCATTTTACCGCCTCCTCCTCCACCACCACCACCTCCTCCTCCACTCTCCTGTCCTCCACCACCACCACCTCCTCCATTCTCCTGTCCTCCTCCACCACCACCACCTCCTCCTCCACTCTCCTGTCCTCCTCCTCCACCACCACCTCCTCCTCCACTCTCCTGTCCTCCTCCACCACCTCCTCCCCCTATTTCTGCTCCTCCACCTCCTCCTCCTCCATCTTGTCCTCTATCATCTTGGGTTCCAGTAAGTCAGACTTTGGAGCAAACGCCGTACACAGACAACAGAGGGTTGCCCATCTTCTGGATGCACAAGGACATCTGAAATTCATGCTACACTCTATTCAGGGATACACAAAGTGTTTACAGGTTCAAGGAAGATCACATTAACTTGTTTGAACTGTATTGAATGGAAATACTGTGACAATCTGAATGTGCCTTAATCATAGTTTACTTAGATTTAACTCTTATTTAATTTGTTTTTATTTTTAAAAAATGAAAGGTAAATCTTTAATCACACAGATGTATTTTCTGAGATTATCTGTTGCTTTCAAGAAGATTTTATCAAAAATAAAAATGTTGTATGACTTTTCAAGTTTTGTGCTGATTCTTGTTATTTAATAGGATGACATTTGATGTTGGGTAGTTGCTGCATAATGTTCCCATGGGAATTTCCTTTTTATGAACATTGGGATTAAATTCACACTACTTTTCAAAGGTTTGGGGTCGGTAAGATGTTTAAATGTTTTTGAATGTAATCTCTTATGGTCACTGCTCATTCCAAAATACAGTAAAACAGTAATATTGTGAAATATTATTACAATTTTAAATAACTATTTTCTGTTTGAATATATTTATAAATCTAATTTATTCCTGTGATGCAAAGCTGAATTTTCAGCATCATTACTCTAGTCTTCAGTGTCAAAAGATCCTTGCTGAATAAAAGTATTAATTAAAAAAAAAACCTGTATTAGAAAATATTAGTAAAGTGTTTATATTATGACCTACAACTGGTCATTTCTTTTTTTCATAATAAAACACCTTTTTACCTTCATTAGATTTAGATTTTAAATGGTCTTGCAATGTGAGGAAGGATTTTTTATTTTTTTTATTTTTTGGGGTAACAATGAACAGAACATTTAATTATTGATTGAGGACACAAATGAACAAATATTCAAATCTGTTCTTGCCTTCATTATGGATCTGTCCTGATATGGTGATCAGGCATTTGTAGATGTTCCTCAAACCACCACATTCATGCAGAGGAGCAGTGCCTAACAGCTGATATAAAAAAACCCCACAAAAAAACAAGTAACTTGAAGTTTCAAACTCAGATGGTAATAGAGAAGTCAAAATCTTCTTGTGCATCTTCACAGTGCAAATCTTCCATGTAATATCTCAATGAGCTCATAAAAGTGGTATGCAAATAATTATAAAAGCATGAAATTATAAAACCCAAGATAGACTGAATGGAGTTTATTTACATGATTTCAATAGTTCCAGACTCATTTCTAGAATATCTGCTGTAAGATATGATACTTAATATGAATGACACTAATTGTGTGTATTCCATAGGCATGCATTTGAGATCTTCTATTCCACATCCCATCTTCACCTTAGCCCTGTCAATCATTTTGTCTCCCAGCAACCCAGTTCAGAACATGGTTCAGGGGGTGGAGTCTGTCGTTGGGAGGCGTGGCTTTTCAGTGGTCTGGAATATGCCAACAGCTCGCTGTCAGCGTCGATACGGTGTCTCCCTGCCGTTGCGTCAATACAACATTATACATAACTCACAGCAGAGATTTCAAGGTCAGAATATGAGCATATTTTATCAGCGCCGTCTGGGCCTCTACCCCTACATCAACCGTCAGGGGTCAGAAGTCAATGGTGGCCTGCCTCAACAAGGATTCCTAAAAGCTCATCTCTCATTGGCTGAGGCGCAGATCACTGAAGTGTTGAGATGGCCGTTCAGTGGATTAGCTGTGCTAGATTGGGAGGCGTGGCATCCCATATGGATGTGGAACTTCGGGACCAGAATTGTATATCGGAAATTTTCTAAAAAGCTGGTTAGGTGGGAACATCCAGACATGTCAGAGGAGGAAGTGAAATCCGAGGCGAAGGCGGAGTTTGAATCAGCAGCAAGAGCGTTTATGGAAAAGACTCTGCGCCTTGGTGTTCGCCTCTGCCCGGAGGGATTATGGGGGTTTTATGGGTTTCCCAGTTGCTATAACAATCATGGACAAGGAGAGAGCGGATACACTGGGCAATGCCACAATGGCACAGAGATTTTGAATGATAGACTGGTGTTTCTATGGCAACACTCCACCGCCTTGTATCCCAGCATTTATTTGTGGCGTAAACTGGCTGGACACACACATGCTCAACTAATGGTGAGGCATCGTGTACTTGAGGCCCTCCGAGTGGCATCCCAGTATTCACCTGGCACTGAAGCACTTCCTGTTTTTCCCTACACCAGAGTGGCTTTCACACACACATTGATGTTTCTGAATCAGGTACCTCCACAAGAACACCCTGACCATTTTCACATGGTGTTTCGCATTGTGAAGGTCAGAGCTCCAAGCTCCAGTCTTATCATGCATTAGTGGGCTCTTCACCTCCACCCAGAATAGACATTGATAGAGGAGGGGGTTTAGTTCTGAGATTTTGCCCAGTACAGTGATAGGGTGACTAACCTCATTCTTATTTTCAAGTGGATGGTTCTCCTTTAGCCCAGATCCAAGCTCAATGAAAGTATATGAATTCTTAGCCAATGCATTGTAAGCGAATATCAATACAATGCGTTAGTGTACTTAGCATGTATTTTGTTGTTACTGTGGCTGCAACTAACCTCTGTACGCAAGGGGGCGATAGATTCAATAAAAGGTAATCTTTTATGACACTGTTAAAAGTAACCTTTATTAAATTTCAAAATGAACATCTATTTTTCATATTATAATTCATATTATTCATATTATATTTCATATTATTTCATATATATATATATATATATATATATATATATATATATATATATATAATAATTTTAGATTATTAATTTTCATCTTATTTCAATAGTTTGCTTTATGGAACAAACTATAGTTTGCTTGGTGTCATTTTTTCATCTTATTAAATTAGTATTTGATTTTATTTCAGCTTTATCTCATTTAACAATGTTCTTCAATAGTTGTGGTTAACATGAACAACACTTGCACTGACCCATTCTAAAGCATTCGCACACTTTCATAGAGCATGTTTCCAGCTTAGAGTGTCTTAATTCTTCAGGCTGATCTGATTTTAAAGACTATAATTGTGTGAAACTGTATCATAATGTGTGTATATCTTTTTTAGACCGATTTGGAGCACACTCTTGGTGAAAGTGCTGCTTTAGGTGCCGCTGGAGTTGTGTTATGGGGCGAACTGAGTTTTGCTAAGTCCAAGGTCAGTAGGCTTACCTGGGTGAAAAATTTACCTTTGTGTGATAACCTCATGATATAATTTCTGTCATATAAATCCAAACGTTGTTAGTACAGAAACTGAAAATGTATATTATTCTATATAAGACGTAGCCTCGTTACTCATTGATGGAGTTGTCATGACATAACACGTGTCTGTCTCTCTCCAGCGGCAGTGCGCCCTCTTGCGTGATTACATAGGCTCAGTATTAGGAGAGTATGTCACCGCCCTGCAGGCCAGTGTGAGGAACTGCAGCAAAAGATTGTGCAACGCCCACGGACGCTGCGCTCGACGGGACCCTCACTCAGGTTACATGATCCCTCTACCTGGTACCCATGAAGCTCTTCATCTCAGCGACATGAGGTCAAAGTTCAAGTGTTTGTGTTATGAGGGATGGAGCGGAGAACAATGTGAGCAAAGAATTTCCTAAGAACAGTGCTGTCCTGATTTTCCCTGATTATAAACGCTCTGATTCGATAGCTATTTGATTCATCCAACAACAAGGGCAAACATGTTAAAGTCAATGTGAAACCCTGTTTGCAACCCATTTAATTTCTTTAATGTGACATTAATGAGTTAAACAGAATATTCAATGAAGAAAAAGTATAAAGCGAGAGTTGAGTTTATCCATCAGGAAATGCTTGGATGGTGAAAAGTGGGTGTTATACATACTAGAATGGGGTTAGACTTGAATCTTTGCTAAACATTGCCTAAATAGCTATTTATTATCATTATCCAATAGAGTGCAACCTTTCCAGAAGTATTTTTCTCATTCATCTCATTCAGGGACTTTAAAAAATCTAAAAATAAATAAATAAACAGAGCAATTCCAAGAGGGTCCTCACGTCTTGTTGCTCAGGCAAGCTACGAAGTTAAGCACAACTTTTTTTTTTTTTTTTTAAATAAAGGTTCAAGACTGTGTAAACAGTTTTATAAAAGAACTACAATCTCATGAAGTACTGCAAATGATATTATTGAAATAAAAACAAATATTTAGTTTGATTAGAGAGACTGGATTACAGCAGTGTATAATGGTATGTCTTCGAAAGTTTACAAGGTATAATCCCATTTATGGAGAAAATAAATGGGATTTTTACTTCTGGAACTTGACTGATGCACCCTATAACCCCATGGCCTATGTGACATAAGCAGAAATGCAAAGCCATTTTAAGAGTAAAGATAAATCACTGACAAAAAGACGAAGAACATAATAGTAAATTGGGCCAATTTGGATTTCGTTTTAGCTTTAAAGTGCTTCAAAAACCCAACAAAATGTAAGAACCATGTCATTTATAATTAATTTTTACTCTTTATTTCTTTTAAAATTATTTTTTTCTTATTAAATACATCGTGGTCTGTATAATTATTTACAGTCATTGTACAATCACTCACCATAGTGAATGTTCTTGCATTCAAAACATCCTTGATTAAGCACATTTTATATCACAATTTAATGTTTGTTTACAGTGATATCAACAAATTAAAATATATTATTCATATTCTTTCCATATTTCCTACTGTGGTTTTGTATTATTTTCTGTAGTGAAGTTGCCAACAATTCGCTACATTATTGTCTTTACAAGGCACAAATGAAACAAGTGTATGTTTATGAGCAAGATAACTGACTAATGGATTCCAGCAGAGTAAAAGAAGCCTGTAAGACATATTGATGTAAAGTTGTCGATCATTAGCAGTGCTCTTCTCGCAGTGTTGTCACAGGGCAGTAGTGTTTCTGCTGTGGGTTTGTGTGGAGTGATATGTTCTTATGGTCGTTGCTCTGTGAAGTTGATGTGCAGCTTGTGCAGCTGTTGTAAGAGTTGGGAGAGGTCTTCAGCTGTTTCCTGTTTCTGTTTCACCATCTCCAGAAGTGTGTGCAGAGCACTGCTCTGCTGGACTGAAGGGTTAGTAACAGAAAACAGATATTATTTGGTGAAATAACAGTTTAACAGGCTCTCCAAATGAGTGTTCTAGGTTCAATATGTTCGAAAAGCTCAGTCAACAGCATCTGTGGAATAATGATGATTTACACACAAAGTCATTCGGACAATTGAACAACAAAAACTGCGGATAAAGTAAGGCACAAAAGACGTAAAAATGTATTCCCACTACAAAAATGACAATTTGGACAACTTTACTGCACAAATGTTAAAAATCTTACTGAATAATTCAAGCGCTTTAAAATTACGAGCTTCACACCACTCCAATGAGATGGGAGGAAAATGCTTTAATGCTTTTACGTTCTCTCGTAAAACTTTTTTGTTCCCCTAGAAAATTTGTTCGCTTGGAAATAATATGATAAGGTGGGAGGAAAAACTACATTTCAGTGCTTCTGCAAGCAAATGCAAAGTACCTTGAGGGAACGTAATAGTTTTGTGAGTGAATGCTAAGTTTCTCGTGGGAACATTGTTTATTCACTCTCATGTCCCCTGAAACCCATTGAACTTTCTTTCTTAATGGAAAACTCTGGTGGGAACACTTTTGTGAAAGAACGTACGGAGCCCCTAAAGGGACATTTTGACGGAAAAAAATATGAGATGGGAGGAAAAAATATATTTAAATGCTTTTGCGTTCTTGTAAAAGTTTTGTGTTCCTCCAAGAAACTTTGCGTTTCTTCACAAAACCTTTGTGTTCCCCTACAAACACAAAGTTTCCCGGGGGAACACAAACATTTTGCGAGCGAAAGCAATGTTCCTCAGCGGAAAGCAAAACATTGACGTTTAATTTTTCCTACCATCATATATTTTTCTCACATCACTATGTCTATGGCTCCCTAAGAATGCAAAGTTTCTGTGGGGAACACAATACTTTTGCGAGAGAACGCAAAAGCATTGAAATTTAAATTTTCTTCCCATCTCATTTTTTTTTTTTTCAATCACCGTGTGGGGCTCTGTATAAGTCCCGCAAAATTCCACAAAAGCTGTCAATGGAGCTTTAACTTGTATTGAAGCCGAAACATTTCTTTCAGTTTAGCCTTAAAATGCATTCATTTCAGAATTTCAGCTTTAACAAACAGATTTTCTCACCTAAAAAACTGAAGATAAGAATGAGAGTAAGGAGGAACACAATGATGGCTGCACATATTAAGAAATAGTGTCGCCTAGTGGAAGTGCAAATATCATTCAGTCGGCTCACACGTTGCCTTCTCACTGGTTGACCTGTTTGATAGACAACTGCCCGATCTTGCATCTGGATGCTCCCATTGGTGGAAGGAGGTGGTGGACGGGGTGGCTGAACACCTGAGTCAAAGGTAGGTTTGAGTTGTAGAGAAACCAATAAGGTTGTCATACAAAGACTGATGAAATACCTTTGCTGTGCTGTTCAGAGTGTGTGCGGTGCAGGTCACTGATGGAGTCGACCGAATGGAGCTCAATCTCCGTCAGGTCTCGCTCGCTGACACGAACAAATGCTGGAGGAGAAGGAGTGGACTTCATGATCACTCCCACTACTAAGAAAAGGGTAGAATGCAAACCTGATTTAAAGATTCAAAAATGAATAATCTGTCATCTTTACACCCCCTCATGCCATTCCAAACCTGTATGACTGTCTTCCATGAAATTCTGCCAGCAATTAAAATGAATGGGCACTGGCTACAGACACAGAAGCACCATTAAAGCACCATATGGTCTAAATGGCATGTGCACAACATTACAATTCTTCTAAAGTCATTGTGTTAACTTCATGTGAGAGACGTAAATCCACAAATAAGCTGTTAATAGTAATTGTAATTTGATGAGACAGAGCAAGGAAAACAATCTTCTCCTTTTGTGTTTCCATTAAGAAAGAATGGGTGACATGAGAATGAATAAACGATGCCAGTATTGTAATGTTTATTCCTCCTAACAAAAAGAGCAGAAGACATTTACATATGTGAATGATAACATACTCCCATCCAATTATGGACACTTAATGAACAGTACCGTCATATAATGTTACAGTTAAAGTGCAACTTTATTGATGATGCTGCATTTGCCTAGTGTGAGACTATAACGCTGTTTCTTTTGAACAGCTATATTTATCTAAGACAGTTGACTAACTTTTATGCATGACTAAAATCCAGTAATGTAAGTTTTTAAAGCATGGAAACAGCAGTGATGTTACATGTTCCCATATTTGATATTGAATAAACAGTTTATTTGATAGCCTACTGTTTCACAATACCACACAAAAAACCTTTTCTACCCCTTAATACATCTCAGATAAAGACAGTAAACACTGCATGCACCAAACATCTCATCCCATTACACTAAACCAGGACTCATTTGAATAGTCTCAAATGAATATTGGCTGAATAGAATAAACTGAGCTCAGTAACAGGCGAGTTTTTCATGTAAACTGTTTGATGTCTCTGGCCCAGATAGTATTGATTTTAAGGCGTTAAACTGTTGATGCCTGCAGGCGTGTAGACTCACCCTCAGACTGTCTTCATCGAACGCTGGTCGACGCCTGCTCGTGCTCGCGTTGTTGACAAACACTAAAGAAAAGGCAGAGAAAGCCGCTGTGATTTAGATGGTCTTCTCACACGGTCTGAAACGATCTGTGTCCGTCTCGTCCGCCTGGCACCTCTACCCCTAAACACAGCTCAAAATCCCCAGACCTAAAATAGCTACAGTCTCATGGTGGAGGAAAGGTTATTTATAGATTTGGGGCCAAACAATCATTCAGTAACATGCGGGCTCTGTGTATTTTGTGATACAGCCATTAAAACTTTGATATTGGCGTTAGAGTTTGATATGCAGCTTAAAAGTATGAATGCGTTTCTTATATCCATTAGATTCTTCAGTTAGTATAAAAACTACAACATAGAAAAGACTGTATTTTACAAACTAAGCGCATTGGTTTTGTACCAAGAACAGGTTATTTACATCGTGCTTCACAGACTGCCGAACGAATGACGGTGGAAGCAATGGGTGGAGCTTGACGTCTATCTCCCCCTCGCTGGACGTAATGGGTGGAGCTTGACGTCTATCTCCCCCTCGCTGGACGTAATGGGTGGAGCTTGACAGTCAACACCCTAACCCAACTCCACCCATTACAGGGTTAGTTCACCCAAAAATGAAATTTCTGTCATTAATTACTCACCCTCATGACGGCTATACACCTTCGGAACAAAAAATAAGATATTTTTGATGAAATCCGAAGGTAACTGAACCTGACTTAGGCAGCAACGGAGTCGGCGTTCGGGCGTAAACAAGGAAGCCTGCTCCTTTTGAGGTCCAGAAAAATAGTAAAAACATGGTTAAAATAGTCAACGTGACTGCTGTGGTTCAACCTTAATGTTATGAAGCGACATGTATACTTCCTCAAGTATACAAGTAGGCTTCCTAGTTTACGTTCCAGTGCTGACTCATTATTGGCCGGCTGCTGTCAGCATCACATGCTGCTTGATTGTTCCACTTCGGCGTTTGGGCGTAAACAAGGAAGCCTGCACTGAGTTTATTGTCAACGGTTCAAATTGTTGAATAAAGTTATTTTTGTGCACAAAAGTATTCTCGTCACTCCATAACATTAAAGTTGAACCACTGTAGTCACGTTGACTAATTTAACCATGTTAAATTAAAGGTAGAATGACGTTGCTGCCTATGTGTGGTTCAGATACCCTCGGAATTCATCAAAAATATCTTAATTTGTGTTCCGAAGATCTTACAGGTGCGGAACGAAACGAGGGTGAGCAATTAATGACAGAAATTTAATTTTTGGGTGAACTAACTTTTTAAGTTCAAATATGTGGAACTGGACTTGAAGAGCGCCCGGGTCCAGAGAGGGGGTGCTGGACGTCATTTGGCACTGCGAGGTCCACTTGAGTTCTGGTGGGTCTGGGTCTAAGTAGTCTGCAACGAATGACTCCGAGGAAGCTTAACGTTATCCTCATAGTTAAAAAGATACAGCCTACATTATAAGTTTTGTTGTGCTCAGTATTTTATATGAAAGAATTCAATATTTGTCACATCTAATATTTTATTGCTTATGCGCCATATGGTCTGCAGCAATTTCTCAACAGCACGTGTACGTCAGGAATTCCAACTACATTTCCCAGAATTCTCTGAATTTACGCTCCTTGTTTTGCAGTGAAAGCAGAATTACGAGTGAGAGTCGAGTCCAAACGAGCTGACAGTTCACCGTGAGATTGTGTTGTCTGCGCTGGGCTTTTGAAGGACTGGTGTGAGACTAAACGAAATACAACATGCTTGCTCGGGCTTTTGCAAATGGACTCTGTAACCGACTTTCAAGGGAAACCACGCGGACTGCCGGGTTGGGGGTAACGGGGCGGCAGAACAGACAAGCTTCCACAGAGGTATGCGCGGTACTAGGATCATCAAAATCATCTTAAGCTGTGCAAACAACTTAAAATAAACCAAATCATTTGCAAAACCGTGACGAAAGACTAAAGATACTTTTCTGCAAAGTGTATAAAGGGAAAGTTTGCACTTAGTGCATTTCAGAGTAACGTTATTTTAAAATGAGTTTGAATCTATTGCGGGTTTAGCGGTCTGTTATGGCTCGGGTGTCGTTCATGCACGAGGAACACGGCATCTGTGCTGTCCGCTCGAGCTGCTGCGCTAATTAAGAGCACGAGAGCGTCCATCCGTTCAGGGTCCTCGCGGCTTTGACTCTGAATCACTGCAACCCATAATGTGCACTCCTGTTCACACTGGGTCCCTACGGAGTGCTCACCGCTCTCTTTAAGTTCACTTCACTTGGAACACCCCAAACGTCATCAAACACAGACAATGAGTCAAAATGAGTCGCGGTGATTCTTTTTCTCTCTGTATGACAGATTTATATGAGCGGCTTATATGAATGAATATATATACGAAATTGTATGTTTTAAGTTTCTAAGTTTAAGTTTAACTCTTTTTTTTTTTTTTTTTTTAAATGTTTTTCACAATTTTATTTGCCCTTGTTCGTTATTTCAATGATCCCATGGTGTGTTAACATATTCAATTTAATATCTCATATAATTGCAATAATTACTATTAAATTAATTAAATTGTTAGTCACAGGTGACAGGACACTGAATGACACTGTGAAACCTGAAGTAATAAAGATAAAGTCTCAAACACAATCACACACACACGCTTTCTCTTGGGAGATCAGATAGCGTTCTAGTCTCTCATTCTGACTACTTGGTTGACTTTGGACTGTTTCGTAAATTGTAAATAGCTAATATGGCCTAGTGACAGTTGCTGGACTCAGGCAAGAACCAGTTCTTGAGGTCAAAGGTCACAGTACCATAAGCTGCATCACACTCACAATCTTATTTATTGTGTAATTTAATTTTTAAACCCTCAAACATGCTGCACAACATACAAGATACCATGGAAATTAAAGTTTTTAATAAACTATAAATATATGTTATTATTATTATTATTTTACTGTAATTTATAAATATGAACTTTATCCCACAGGATTTATTTGCACTGCTTTTTCTTTTTATTTAGGTGGCACTCAAGAAGACCCCGCTATATGATTTCCACAGGGCTCAGAGTGGTAAGATGGTGGAGTTTGCGGGATGGAGTATGCCTGTGCAGTACAAAGACAGTCACATTAACTCACACATGCACACACGCCAGCACTGCTCCATCTTTGATGTCAGTCACATGCTGCAGGTCAGTGTGTAGACATTCAAAGTACTGCCTTTGTGGGTGTTTGTAGACCAATCCATGTGAATTTTTTGACCCAGTACTGATTTTAATTGAGTAAAAATTATGTGAAATAAAAATTACATCAGTTTAAAGTGCCTGTTTTTCTGACAATATTCAGTATCGTGAGGTAGTAGTGTGAAGTGTGTCTGAATGTGTCTGATTTGTTGTTTTCTCATAGACTAAAATCTATGGAAGAGACAGAGTGAAGTTCATAGAGTCTCTGATTGTTGGAGACATTGCTGAACTAAAAGACAACCAGGTATGATGCACACAGTGTTACTAACCACAAACTAAGTCACCATGAAATCAAAAATTGTGTATGGAATATTATTGCAGTATTTATTATAAATATATTGTCTGTTCACATTATTTTTTTGAAATGAATGTGCCCTCGTAATCTTTAATCAAAATAACTTCACTTCCCTCTTCCATCTCTTCCATGCTTTCTGTGGGTCTTAAAGTCTTAATTTGCCCTTAAACAAATGAAGGCCTTAAAAAGGTCTTAATTCAGAGCAGAAAGTCTTAAATTCATAAAGTTATGGCATTAAATACAGTATGCATTGCAAAAAAATTATATCTTCATCAGTGTTTTTGTCCTGCTTTCCAATACAAATATCTAACCAATAACAAATACATTTACTTGAGATGTAAATTTAAAATGAAGAACAAAATGAAGTGAGTTTATGCTTAAAACATGAAAAAATGTCAATTAGATATGAAAATTTCCTTTTAAATTAATTAGATTTTTTTCAGATATTTGGTTTTAACCATAAACTCACTTCATTTTGATTAGTTTCACAGAAAACAAGACTTCATAATTTATTTAATTTTGTAGCTCCAGTAAATGCATCTCAATTTAAGAATCTTTAGACAATTGCACTGGAAAACAAGACAAAATTACTTAAGAACATCACTTTTTTGGAGTGAATGTTATGTCCATATTCTAGTGGATGAGAGCAGAGGTATTCAAGCCCCCCCCCCTTCCCTTTAATAAAAAATATAAAAATGAAATTAAAAAATGTAAAATGTAATGATAATCTGTTGGAAGTTGTTTTCAAACTCTGAAGGGTTGCTTATATAACTTACTGTGTTTCTCTCTAGACATTTACATTTAGAGAACATATTGACTTATTGTATTCCCTTCAATATATAAATTTTCTTTACTTTTTTTTTTTTTTAAACTTTTTCTTGAAAGTCTTAGAATTACCTGCATAAAATATGCAGAAACCCTACTCTTCCCTTGATGACGTTTTTTCTGTGCAAGAGTGGGGCAACCTGTCACTCACATGACCACAACCATCCAATCATTTCTCAACAGACAAAATATAAGTACCTACATTTTTTCTTGTTCAAGAAGCCGTTTCTCTTGGATATTCAGCAAAATTGAGAAGAAAAGACTGTCGCAATTTCCTTTTCAAGGTGACTTTAAATAATAAAAAAAATGCTTTAGTTATAAAAAATATTTTTGTTCTAGGGCACTCTCTCCCTCTTCACAAACACTAAAGGAGGAATCATGGATGATTTGATTGTGACCAAGACAGATCAGGACTACCTGTATGTTGTCTCCAATGCTGGCTGTGCAGACAAAGACGCTGCTCATATGCAGGCCAGTAACAGTTTATGATAATTAAACATGCTCATCACTAGATTCTGATTATTTTATCATGGAATTTATTTAAATTTTTTTTTTAAATGACTGAAAATGTATTATAGATAGAGATTGCAAAGTGTGTTAACTGTCCTTTAACACCACAAGGGGGCAACCAAATTCCGTAACATTTTTCATTTCAAGTTTTATTAAGTGCTGTTGTTTGAGAATCTGTTTCTTTAGTGTAGTCAGTTTATTTATTTCAGAGTATTTATGCTTATAATGTGTGCATGTGTGTCTGCTCAAAAGTTTGTGTTTGTTTTAGGCCAGACTGCAAGAGTTCAAATCAGCAGGTCATGAAGTCGATTTGGAGTTCATGGAAGAAAGTCTCATCGCTCTGCAGGGTAAGTCGTGGGTCTGTGATATACTTCCATGGTAATATTGCCCATTTATGCTATATACTTTTACAGTACATCGGTGTGTGTTATTTAAATGTGTGATGTACATTTCCAGGCATTCGATTGATTGTATGTTTTTTTCATGTGTATGCAGGCCCATCAATGGCCCAGGTTCTACAGAAAGGTGTGGGTGATGACCTCAGGAAGCTGACCTTTATGACCAGTGTATTGACCCCAGTGTTTGGCATCCAGGGCTGCAGGGTCACACGCTGTGGATATACAGGGGAGGATGGTGTTGAGGTGTGTGTGATCTCCATCAGACTGTATGACAACTAGCTTGATATTGTTTACTACCATTACTACTATGTTTATTGTCAGTATGTATTCTTTCTCTTTTTTTTTTAAGAAGTAAAATCACAGTTTCTACAAAAATATTATGCAGCACAACTATTTTAAACATTGATAATAATAAGAAGTGTTACTTGAGGACCAAATCAGCTGAAGGATTGTGTTTTCTGAGGGATCATATGTTAAAATAGAAAAGTTATTTTAAATTGTAAATACATTTCACAATATAACTGTACTGTATTTTGATCAAATAAATGCTTCTGGGTGAGCATAAGAGACTTCTTTCAAAAACATTACAAATGTTAAAGACTTGAATAGTGTGTGTTCAATGACTGTTATAAATAATTTTGAGGCACAAATCCTATCTTCCGATTTAAAAACTATTAGAAATATTGGTAACACTTTACAAAAAGGTTCATTAGTTAAACATTAGTTCATGTATTAACTAACATGAACTAACCATGAGCAACACATTTGTTACTGTATTTACTAATCTTTGTTAATGGTAGTGTAGGGCCCGCCCACTGGTCCAATGACGGTTTCCAATAGAGCAGGTGAAGGGATCTGTGTGTTGCTGTCTTCCTTTATACAACGCAATACCAACTGAATTAAATACATTTCTTTATATGCATTACCCCTATATTTTCATCTGACTCCAATTATGAAAAGGTTTAAATCATATTTGATTAGCTATACATTTGAATAAATGTTTGATTATTCCTTTTAACCCTTTATACTCGTTCGTTCGGATTCCTATAACCCTTTGAGTCTCGCACCGATCGGGAATACGATCTCTAATCTCAAACTCGTCAGTTTTGGTCATCTAGACAGAGGCAATTGACTGATACTTTAAGACGCCGCACTATGCTTGCTTATTTCTAAATATATGTGATTCAGTCCCCATAGATCTGTAAACACTTAATTAGAATAACACTATATCTAGCCAGAGGTCATGACCATTATCATAGAACCAAGTTGACCAATCTAACTCCCTCTGATGATAACTTTACATAATCATGCCGTAGTTTTCCATGTACACTTAGTTAGAATGATATTACAATAATCAGAGGTTGAGGCTGACCCGAATTCAGATTGGTCTGACAACCCTTTTGTTGTTCTGAACGGAAAAACCCATATTAGCCTCTACAGTCTAAGTACACGTGACTAATGCCAGTGTGTTAGTCGGAGCTCCAAGTTTTGGTCCGTTACTAACCTGAGCGTAGATTTGTGGAGTTAACGTCACCTACTAGAGTTTAATAATTTCAGAGTCAATCAGAATAAATTCAAACATAACAATTTATTAACCAGGTAATAGAACAATAATTCAACTCCAATTCAAATAATAAAATACAAATAAAATACAAAAGAATAAAATACATCAAATCAATAATAAAAGAACATAAAAGCATTTACCTGGCAGTGAAATAGTCTACACACAGCGATTGTGCGGGAGGTCTGTCTACAGACTCCCAGAACCTTTTGCCAGCTCGTCCCTAAATACCCAGATAATTCAATAAGACCAAATGGTGATGTCTGCAATTGTAATTAGGTTTGGTCCCCTGTTCAGGGGGTCACAAATGGGCAATCAGATTGAATGGGTTATTGGTACCTGTAGAAGGGGGCACTTATTTACATACAGAAGGTAGTTTGAATGAAGGTTCTAGGGGTGTGTACATCTTTAGTGGTACACAATATTGCTTGCTTTCTAGAACTTCTTGGAAGTTCGTATTATGTCTGGGAGAATGAGACCATTTTACCAGGCGCACTGAGACATTTCAAATGATACCAAACATGTATATTCATTTGTTGTACACATTCAGATTTGGATTGAGTTTTAGGTGAGGGGGAAGGAGGGGAAAGAGAGGATGGTATGGAGAGTGTAATGGTGAGGTGTGAACTGCTCGGCATGGGGCGTCTCGGATGGTGCTGTTACTTATGCAGAAGAACATTCAAATGTTGATTGTCAAGAAAAGTTGTCCTTCAGTCCAGACAATTCGACTCCAGCCTTACAGTAGTTAATGAAAATACAGTTGTTCATTGTTTGTTCATGTTACTTCACAGTGCAGTAACTAATGTTAACAAGATTTTAATAATGTATTACTAAATATTTAAATTAGCATTAACAAATGTTAACAAATGCTCTGTAAGTGCAGTTCATTATTAGTTCATGTTGACTAATGTTGTTGTTAACTAATGAACCTCATTGTAAAGTTTTACCGAAATATTAGCTAACATAAAATTAACTTAAAATAAGTAGTTTTAAACACTTTTGGGGGGGTAGGTTTGTGTATATTTTGGGATGCATTTAAAGTTAAATTTCTTGTCTGTACACATGATTTATTCAGATATCAGTTCCACCTGGAGACGTTGTCTCGCTGACTGAAAAGCTTTTAGCCAATAGTGAGGTGAAACTCGCTGGTCTCGGTGCCAGAGATAGTCTCAGGCTGGAGGCAGGACTTTGTCTCTATGGCAATGACATCGATGAGGCCACCACACCCGTGGAAGCAAGTCTTGTCTGGACTATAGGTGTGTCAAGACTTTTATTATCAGCTCTCATGCAATTATATTGGGTGTTAATTTATTTGTTTGTCTTAAGGTAAGCGACGTCGACAGGCACGGGATTTCCCCGGTGCTGACATTATTGTTCCACAAATAAAGGCAAAGACTCAAAAAAAGAGAGTGGGACTGATCTCCACTGGACCACCTGTCAGACAACACACACCCATCCTGTCATCTGATGGCAGGGTTATAGGTAACAAATGCATTTGTGTTTAAAGTGCCACTATTGTGCTTTTTCAGATATTACCTTACCATAGTTGTAACTAAGGCCTGGAAGAGTTTGGTTCATGATGTCAACATGTTGAGACTCTTTTCTGTGCTGTGAGAGCAAATCCACTTTGCATGCACTTCCAAAGGATGAGGACTCAGGCTTTAATTGATCCGGTAATGCGGTAAAACAACGTCAGTGCATCAATATCACTGAGGTTGTATTATTGTGTAAGTGCTGAGGAAGTCTACAGAGATGAAATTCAGATATAGTAATATCACACTAATCACAACAGACTAGGCCGTCATACCAATCCGGAACGCTCACGGAAAAGAGTTTTTTTTTTTTTTTTTGACCTTGGATGCATGTAAACCTATTTCTAGGATACTTCCAAAACAAATTTAGGAAACTTTAAAATAACAAAATGGGGGCACTTTAAAAGAATAGTTCAAAGTCATTATTTACTTACCCTCATGCCATTCCAAACCCGTATGATGTTATTTCCCGTCCACTTTATTTTAGGTGAGGTCACCAGTGGATGCCCTTCCCCCTGCCTCAAACAGAACGTTGCCATGGGCTATGTGGAATCTGGCTTCAGTAAAGTGGGCACATCAATCCAGGTGGAAGTGAGGAAAAAAGCAGTGCCAGCAGTGGTCAGCAAGATGCCATTTGTGCCAACCAAGTACTACATTGGCCAGTAAACCTACTGATCATATACCCGTTGGTGTTTTGAAGAGGGTCTGTTGTAGATCTGTCTGTAAGTGTTTAACACTGGATTACCACTGGGATGGAAACCAACATTTAAGATGATGTAAATCCTGGGACACACGTCAACATTGAGCATTCCATAAGCCAAACACAAATTCAAACTTACAAAAATGTACTTTTGTGTAATTGTAAGTAAATTACATTCCAGAAGATTTTGTAATAATTGCACAACAATGGCCACTTTACTAGAAATTCAAATCAAATGGACTTTCAGGATATAGGACGGGACCACTTGCTGTTGATGTGTATGTCTAACATAGATCACTTGAAATGTTAGTTGGTGTGTGGGAAGGTGAAATCTGTTTTGAAGACTACTCAGTAAGATTTATTTAAAAGGTTTGCTACACCTCTGGTTTGTTTCATGCCAGTGTACTTCTTTAGTGTCGTAGTTATATGATGGGCAATGATACGATCATTAACAAAACTAATCTGAATGAGAGATAATATTAGAAAAGTGCCTTATTTCTCAGGAGTAGTTTATCATGCTTTAATCATTAATATCGTCATCTTTTAACTTCAGACCACATCACTGTGAAGGCTTTTTGTCTGAAAGAACACTTACATTTTTGTTTCTTTTTGGGATGTGATTAAATAATTAAATTTTATTTTATATAAATTTATAAACCTTTACCTGATTGGTAATATAGTAGGGTTCCTTAGCAGCCAGTGAACAATTTGGTAGGATTTGTGTTTGTACGGTGGGGTGTGACTTAAATAAAACTTAAGTGTATATATTGTAGATTTGTGTTATATTTACAGACAATGAATTTGGCTATTATAAAGGAACTGGGTAAAGAGTATGTAACGTTTTGCTATGAGTAATATTAGGTGGTTGGTTGGTTGGTTAATTAATAAACAGAAAAAAAACGGATATTGATATTGTGAATAATTAACTTGTTTAAAGAGTGAATGGGTTTTATGGTCTGTGCTGTTGAAACTGACGCCCACGTGTATCACCGTCTCATTCTATGAGAATTACTAGCGACATAAAACTATAAAAGTCAGGGTATACTGACATTTCTGACTAGCGTCCTTATTGTTTTCAAGCAGAAAAAGTTTATACAACTGTAACTTTTCTGCAGACTGTGCAATCCAAACATTTCTGAATAGCTGCATTGTTGGAATTGTAGTTCTAAATTTGACCTCAAGCAGAGTCCGCCAGTCCGAATTCCTTTAGCGAACTACATTACCCGCGATGCCCTGCTGCTGTGTGAGCCGTAGAGGAGGAGCGTGCCGGGTGCTCGAGCAGTTACCGATGGGAAGATGGTGGAATCTGAAGCAGCAACGTGCACGATACTCCGTCCCAAACATTTCCAAAAACATTTACCATCACAACCTGGCATTAGATATCGGTTACCCGGGGACAACCATAGATAATAACTACTAAAACCAAGATAGAATTAGAAGTATTTCGATTTCGGTGCGAGGCGCACCTTTCATTGTGGTGCCTGAAACGTGGGGCCAAACTGCTCAGATCACAGTATTTTAATACCCAGGAAAGGATTTCTCGGCTGGGATTGTTTATAAACAGATCACTTCCTACAGTGTGTTATTCTTCATAATCTGTCTCCTTTGGACTTTGGTGTTTGGAGCGGCTGTCAGCATGCCACGAAGCAAGAAGGGAAAACGCGGTGGGAACAGCTCGAGTAAGGGTGAGTTTAACACCTCCTGCTGTCATAGGCAGTATAAATACAATCACACAGCAAAATATCACTAAGAAATCTATATATAAAATAGGGGTAAGATGTACAAGCCACGCTTGTTTGGGTAACAAAATGACCATCTGGAAACTAGTCTTGAGTATTTGTCTTTCAGATTTGATGATGCACATTCATTCACTTGTATTTTCAGGCATTACGTTTTGATTTAGTCTTGCTGATGCAGTCATTACAGCACCATTTACAGTTTAGCTTCACTTCAAGAGCCAGCCTTATAAACTTAAATCTTAAACAAAAAGTAATAAATACAATTATTAAATAATAATAAGCTAAATGTGTAACAACGGCTGTTTGCCCTTTACCTAAGCAGCAAGGATAGAAACAAAGTGATTGACTGTCGGGGTTATTTAGTCTGCAGCATGACAGGTGAAGCTCATGCCAGCTCGTGTATATTTAGCCCAAGTGTCACCGGGCCTTACAGGACCACTCACGCGAGCTGTATTCGTCTTTTTTTTTTTTTCTTAAATCTAGTTTTTGTTAATTTCACATGCATCGTCGGAACGGCGCGTGTACAGCCAGTCAAACCAGATCCAGAGTTTGATGATGCCCGCGTCACCCGGTAAACGGCGAAAACTGCTCTCTAGTGACACAATTGACTGCGACGAGTGCTGAATAGTGTGCTGACGAGTGCTTTGAATGATGTCAAATCATCTGATTGTTTCTGTGTGGTTGTCCTGCTGAAAAACACACACAATTTACAATGGTTTGCTGGTCTTCGCTGCTGTAGTGTTGTTGTTTGTAGATAGTAAGTAAGTAAGTAAAACCTTTATTTGTCCCGCAGTGGGGAAATTGCATTTAGCAACAGCAGGGGTACATGGTAAAAAGTAGTACACACTAATATAAAAACAGAAAACTAAATAAGCTTGTGGAAAAGGTGAATTCGCATCCAGATCACGTGAAAAATGACCTAAAACCAGCTGACCAGAGTAAGTTTGACGTAGTATGACTAGACTGGAAGACCAGCACACCATTTTATTTTTTAGCAGGGTTGTAATTTTGAGAGATTTGGCCTATCATTTGAGGTCACTTCATACTGCAATAGTAACCTTTCAGTGTCAGCTGGCCTTGTCCTACAGTTGTAATGTCATACTGATCTCAGATAAGATCCGTGTGTAGTTTAACCTGTCTCTTCCTCTGGTTCACTGTGAGCAGGCTCACTTCGACAGGAAGTGCTTCAGCTGCAGTTATCAAAAACTGCCCTGTCACGTCCAGGTAGCGTGACCTGATCTTGATTGTGACCTCATGCCTCTCACCCCATTAATGTTGAATGAGCATCTGCAGCATGTCAATATCCATTCATGAGCATTTGTTTACCTCTTCTCTCATTTCTCTAATGCCTTTCACGACTTGAGAACCAAAATTCCCCACAAGCATCTGTCACTTCTGCTTTCTTGTGAAAGCAGACCAGTGTTTCCCAACATATTTTTGGTCTAATGTACAGCCATGTCAGTAAATGTAAACTACTTCTTTTTTTTATTGGTAACAAGCAAGAAATCTGTTCCTTTTGACTTCTATTTCACTGGGAATCATTGATCATTTTCAGAGGCTATTTTCTCACCAATTAGCTTCTTCTCTAATAAGGCAGCTAATCCTTCACCAGTTTCGACTGTTCTTCATGCAGTCATAGCGAAACTGGGATAATTAACACAAGTAGTCATTTGCACTTTTTCAATGGTGGAATTTAAATACCAAAGGACCCCCTGGGCTACACAGACCCTGGTTGGGAATCACGGGTGTTCCAGCTTCAGCTCCACTACGTGATGAAGCTTCTGGAAAGTTCTGGAACTCAAGTCAAAATATTTGGATTAACTGTTTCTATCCACATTTTGACTGGCAAAGTCTGAGGCTATTGTGGATTGTCTCAGATGTGTTTCCATTAATTCCTATCCGTTCTGCTCTCCTCCTCCACATGGCATCCATCCTATGCTGAATGCACTGCTGCTTCCCATCTCATCCCTGCTGTTCTGAAGTCTTATGCTGATGCATGTATTAGCACAGCAGTTAATTCATTACCATTTAAAAGTCTTATTGAGGTGTCGCATTGATATTGATGAGCTATTTTATTGTGGAAAGACTGCGAGGACAAGAGACTTCATTAAAAACAATAGGAATATCTTACCGGCTCCGAGCTTTTGAACAGTACTGTTTTATATGCATTAAGCAGACCAATTTACAATGAGTAATGTCTTCACTAAAATACTCTCAAGGTAATCGCTCTAATCAAGATAAATCCGGATTCAATCAAACTGTCATGACATCTAACGATGTCATTTTAGACATTATCTAGTAAAGCAGTTTAATATCCTGATAAACGATAGTTTCAAGTGGTTTGATTGAATCTTTTCAAAAGTATGAACTGCATGGACCTGCCTTTCAGGGATTAGCCTAAATCAGTAGATTATTGATCCAGAGTGGATCAGTGCGGAGAGACGCTGATTGATTTAAAGAGGATGGAGTCTCTGAGGAGATCTCAATTTTAATCTCTCTCTGCCTTTGTTATTGATGCATAAAAATTCACTCCTTTTAGTTAATTTAAACATAAATCATGCTTTCTGTGAATGACACTTCCATGTTATGAACTAAAGATGTGCTGGTACCTCAGGGCAAAACAGGTGGGCCATTGTGTGTGTGTGTGTGTTTGAGAGAGGTCACATTGAAATTTGGCCTAAATCAGAGCTCTGTTTCTTGGATGTGGGGTTGCTGAGGACGGAGTTTTTACGTGAGAGTGAAAAAGCTGGGCTTTTCTATTTGTTTCCTAGTCTGACTTATGGTAACATTTTGTCAAAAGTTTAGTTTAAAGTCAACGGGACACTCTGTATATTATTAAAACAAAGGGCACGGACTGGTTTTGCAATCCTACATGCGTGTTTGTTTTATCTGAGAACTGAAGTGAATCTGGATTTGTACAAGCAGAGGGCTGGTTTAGGTACATCACAGCTGAAAAGCACATGATCACTCTGACCCGTCCATTTGCCTAACCGAAGATCATTCCCTTCTGTCTTTCCTCTATTTATTTAAACCACTAAACTAATGTTCAATGTGCATCTCTTCATCATGTCTCTCTGTTTCAGGGAGGAATGGGGTGAGAGCTGAGTCTGGTGTGAGTGATGATGATTTAGCCTCTGATGTTCTCAGTCACTACAGCAGCGCCAGCGAGAGCGCATCTGTCATAGAGGAGGGCACAGGTACATGCACAGTTCCGGTTTCATAAATACACAAACTTTATCACAGCTATGTATTGCCCCTAGCATACAATTACAAAAAAGAACATCCACACACTGACACTGTGCTGTGCAGGTGAGGTGGTAGACGAACAAACTGCTCAGGAAGAAACCGAAGACAAACTGAAGCAATGCATCGACAATCTGATGGACAAAAGGTATGAATATGTCTGGAAATCACAGTTAATGAAAAACATATAAGCTCTGTTGCTGTTTCACGCTGTTGTTTTATGTTTCTCAGTGCTAAGAACCGTCTGGCTGCATTAGAAAGTCTGCGCTTGGCATTTTCCTCCAGAGTTCTGTATGAATTCCTGCTAGAGAGACGCTTCACCATCAGTGACTGTTTGGAGAGGAGCTTGAGGAAAGGTTGGAATTAGGACTGAATTTTTGTGTGTGTGTTTTTATGGTTTTCTCATATATATATATATATATATATATATATATATATGTGTGTGTTTGTTAAAGCTGCAGTCCATAACTCTTGGCGCTCTAGCGGTTGATAAACAGAAGTGCATGCATCTTGCGGAAGAACTTTGTAGCTGGAGTTACTTTTCTCTGTTTATGTCTATGACGAGTCACTCAGGTACTGTGCTAATCCACAGTAGTACGACTCAAACCAGTCTAAAATGGTCAGAATATAAACACTTATTATAGGTGTACTGTAGTGATTCAGGACAAGACAAAAACACAGTTTGTAAAATGGATTCATGATGCACTCGCTCCGTATATAATTTTTGTAAATTTTGAACACAAAAAAGTTACAGCCCCACTTTAGTATGTTTTATTTGATCAACTCAAGTTTCATTATTTTTAATTATTCATTTTAATTTTAATATTGTTTTATGTGAAGTTAATTCTTTTATGAATTAGTAAAACGTGCACATAGGAATTTAAGTGCAAGCACTGTAAGGATAATTTTTTTATATATATTCTTTTTTACTTATTCACAAAAGATAAACTAATTGTATAATAAAAACATAATTAACATTATGAATAAAAAATGAAGAAAGGCAACGAAACAAGTTTTTGATCTAATAAAACAAGAAAGATAAATCAGTCTGCTTGAGACATCAAAGTTATTACCACTCTTCCTCCAAAATCTCACTGTAGTATATCTATTATATCTAGGATATTTTTAATATCTACGAAGGGCCGAAAATCTAAATTGATTGAGGACAGTGGGCAAAAGATAAATGTTGCATTTTATCCAACTATTATATACAATTTTAAATAAAGATTTATTTATTTCATATATGACATGACGGGCCAAATCAAAGGCCATTTCAGGGCAACTTTGGTCCGCAGCGCCTGGTTTGGGCAGCTCTGCTGTAGAAGCTTTTATGGTACTGATGCTTAGTGTGTGATTATTTACATGTGGAGAAATCCCTAGCTGCACATGGACATGTATCTGTTGTTTCTCTCACATGGCAAATGAACTTGGTTGACTTACTGAATAAAGTCTCATTTCCTCTAGGTGGAGGAGAGGAGCAGGCGGCTGCTGCAACATTGGGCGCTCTCTTGTGTTTGCAGCTCGGGGGTGGAGTTGAAGGTGCGGAGGGCTTCAAGATGCTCTGCCCCATCCTCAGCACCATCCTGATTGACAGCTGTGCCAGCCTGTTGGCACGACAGAGTGTGAGTGATGCCTCAAAATATGTCCATAAACTCTTTTTAGATTTATTACATTGACTTTTAAAAATTTAATTGTTTACCTGTATCTCTACCTTTTGTCAGTGTGCTCGAGCTCTGGGTATGTGCTGCTATGTGTCTGCCTCAGAAGATGCAGAGGTATGATCATGTCTTGTAAAATGCATATGAATATTTATAGATCTGCGTGTTTGTAGAATTTTCAGCTGTTTTTTTCCTCCTGTGTTTTCAGGACCTGCTAAAATCTCTTGGAAATTTGGAGAGTGTGTTCGGGGCTGCATATCCCCTGGGTGATGGCACTCTGCCCTCTGTCAAAACTGGGACCTCTGCGCTCCACAGCACCGCCCTACAGGCTTGGGCTCTGCTCTGCACCCTCTGCCCTGCGTCACGCATTAACACCATTCTCATCCAGTGAGTTTGATTTGCAAGAAAACACATTTGTGCATAAACTGTACAAACTTAACAATAACCATGGTCCCTGCAGGTCCTTTTATATTGTAATATGTTGTAGATGGTTGTAAGAATGCATATTTTAGCTACCTGTTTGAATAAGCAGCTGGAAAGACATCTCAAAATAAGAGTCCCAGGGTATTTCAGGCTGGTTGTGTCAACTAAGCTATCCCCTGTGTCGGTCTCCTTCCCTTTCCTTTCCCTATGTATAGATAAAACGTTATCAAAATGATTCCAGTTCGCATGGACCTGCTGAAATGACTAATAGTTCTGTATTATGTGCACCAGACCAGTAATTTGGTGATGTCACATCATAAAGAAAGTGCACATACAAATTATAGGTCCAAATTGCAGATTAAAAGCAGCTTCAACATGATCCCATTCAAGGAATAACGGTCTCAATAAGAATCAATCTGTCATTTTCTTAAAAAAAAAAAAATAAATAAAAAAAAAAAATATATATATATATATATATATATATATATATATTTTTTTTTTAATAACCACAAATGCTCATCTTGCACTAGCACTGCCATTATATTTGATTTTTAAAAAACGCATATATCCTGATAACCACATTAGCTGTGTTTCCACTGTTGGGCCAAAAGCGAGCATGCTAGTGCGTGCCTAGGCCAGTCGCGTTTCCACAGTCGCTCTGATCGCTTGATCGAGCCTCCTCAGAGCCAACAGCCAGGGGGTTCGCCAAATACCTTGTTCCAAAGCGAGCCAACTGGGGCTTGAGGGAGTGATCATGAACAAAGCCAGAGTTTATCTCAATCAGAAGAGGGTCAACACACTGCTCATGCCCCATGATTTCATATCAGGCTACCAGCTAACTTCAACATTTAAAAAGTTTTTCCTCTCAACTCACTTTCAGACAGCAATGAGTGTTTTACATATACTCCGGTTAACTTGTATAACTCTTGTTTCCTGTCCATGAGCTCCCTCTGTTGCTCTAGCTTATAGGAGATGGGATAGTGTATTGTTGTTACAAAGCCACAATCTTCAATCAACAATTTTCATGTAAAACTTTTATCAGGGTGAATAAAAAGCCATGTGACAACACCCAGATAGAGTACAGATTGTCTGGAATATGATCTTTTTCTTTGTCTGTATTTCAGCCACTTGCCACGTCTGCATGCGTGTTTGGAAAGCAGCGACGTGAACTTCAGGATTGCTGTGGGAGAGACCATCGCTCTGCTGTATGAACTGGGCCGTGACATCAATCAGGTGTGTATTGTGTAGTGTTGAATAGGTTTGAGTGTCAGGATGATGGCAGCGTACTTAATGTGTGTTGTGTCTCAGGAGTTCGAGTATGAGGACTGCGATGCATTGTGTGAGAGTCTAAAGAGTCTAGCGACTGATGGAAACAAACATCGTGCTAAAAACGACCGCAGGAAACAGCGCTCAATCTTCAGAGAAGTGCTGCACTACATTGAGGTGAAAGGAGAGCTGTAACTGAGCTTTAAATAACAGTTAATTACATCCAAATAGTTTATAGCAACATTGCATTCTGTGGTAATTATCCGGGTCGATCCAGGACTGTCATAGATGATTATGGTTCAAAAACGTACATACACCAGACCAATCATTCCCGCCCATTTTCAGAATGAAGATTTCACAGAGGAGAAGATCCAGTTTGGGATTGAGGCCATCTACATTGATGGCTGGATGCGCCGCAGGATTTATGATGCCTGTAAGGAGGTGCTGGAGTCTGGAGTCAGACACCACCTACAGGTGAGGAGGACCAATTGCAATTCACTGCTGGCATGCATAACACTTTGTAGTACTGGAGAAACTTCTAGATTTTATTTTAATTAATATTCATTTAAAATGAATCTTAAATAGTTTCTTAAAATCCAAGTTTGATCTTTTAATCTATAAGGAGTTCAAATAAAAAGCTAATCAGAAAATCAGTGTTTTATAGTGCTCTATAGCATCAGTTCTCAATAGCTTTGACTCCATGGCCTCCCCATTGTCTAGAATAATATTTAAAGGCCCCTGCTAATAGTTTTCCTCTGTTACATAATTAAAAATATTCTGTCAAAATAATAGTTAAGATGTTTAAGTTTAAAAATTCCAAAATAACAACCTTTTTTTCGGAGATCCCCTTTTTAACCATTGATTTAATGACTTTTCCAGTTTATGACTCACTGGACAAGGAACATATTCAATTTTTTGAGTTTGACATAACTACCAAAATATATATTCTTTATAAAATACATATGGCATTTTAAGATTTTACTCATTTATGTGGCATTTCCATTTATATGCACAGTGTTGGGTGTAATTACATTACTAAGTAATTAATTACATGTTAAAATGTATGTTTATTTTAATGTACCTGATCCCGTAATTTCCCGTAAATTCATTGGTCAGTTCAAGAATATTTTCCATTCTTCTATATATTTGAAGGAATTAAAACAGCAGTTTCATGGCAATTCTTATGATTTACCCTGGTCGAGGTTGATATGGGATTTCGAAAGTAATTAGCATTAGGTAATGCAATAATTCTTTGTTAGAGTAATTAGCAGTATCTAAATTACACTGTTGAAGATGTAATTAAAAGTATTTGCCCAACACTGATTTTCTGTGTCTGGTTGAGGACCACTGCTATAAAATGTTTTTACAGAAGTTTTGTATCTGTTTGTGTAGTTTAATCCTTTGCTGAGGGATATTTTTGGACTGGGACCTCCACTCATCCTGGATGCATCTGTTAAAGCCAACAAGATCTCCCGCACAGAGAGGGTAATCTTTCACCTTTTCATTTATTAATGTAATAAAGCACGCAAAGTGACACTGACGTAACAAAAGGTCTAAGTTTGCAGAGTAAAGTCAGATTCAATTGATTTTGTGAACTGTCTGCCAAGATAATTCATGCAAATGAAAGCAGCACCCTTTATTTTAAGTTTTTGCTCACATATTAATGTAACTTTGACTTGTCTGTTCACAGCATCTGTTTAACTCTGCTGCATTCAAAGCTCGGACTAAATTGAGGAATAAAGTGAGGGACAAACGTGCCGATGTGATGTGAGGATGAAGACAACACAGAGAGAGAAACACTACATCTTTAAAATTCCCTCTGCTCACTTGAAATTATACTTTGACATACTGCCAAGCCAGAGACTTGACAAAATGTGTGCGTGACTGATTGTATGTCTGCCTGTGTGTGAGTGTGAAAGACCGGGTGTGTGCACACGCGTGTGTGTATGCGGTGTTGTTTTTATTTAACATCAGTGTGTGATAGCTAGGAATCCTGCAATTAAACAAAACATGAAATATTGTATCTTTATAACAACCTATTGTAAGGCTGTATTCAGCTTTTCTGTTGAAACCTGTTTTACCTCCTCAAAAGTTTTTGGGAAAAAGAGAATTTTTATCACCTAAACATCAACTTTTTACAGCTCTGCAACAAAGAAAGATGCCAAGAAAAATGAGATCTTTGTAGTTTTTCTATATGCATTTTATAAATGGACTATGCTGATGCACCCATGATCTCATGATGCAAACAACTGAAAATGCATCTTGGACTGCAGGTTTACAGGATTAGTGTAGACCGTTTTGTTAAACCTCTCACTGCCACTAAATCAACCATGTTTTACATAATAGTCGACTGCTGAAAAAGTGTGAATTTTATTGGTTCGAAGTGTGACACAGTCAATTAAAATTCTTACACCCTTAACCCCAAGCTTATTTCTGCCTGTTTAGATCATGCTTCTAAAATTTGAATTTCTATCAAAAGCTACCCTTTTTTTTTTTTGAAGCAAATGTATGAAACGGACAGATTTTTGAAGAGAAATAAATTATGTAATTATCCTTTTCAGAGTTGGAAGTCTTTTTTTCACTCACATAAATGTATTTGTAGTAAGACGTAATGGCTTTCATTAAAAAAAAATACAGTAAAAGTGCACTACAAATCTCCCCTTCCTTTGATCACAAACTTGTATCAATAAAATGTGCTTGATGGTCCAGTGTGTGGTTGTATATGTATGTATATATATATATTTGATTTCGTTTTAAATAACCATTATATTCGCACTCTTGTTTTGTAACTTTATTTTGAAAGCTATCTACGATGTCTCCTCTCATGGGTAATCTCGCGAGATTTTAGACTAAACAAATCGGGCTTTTCACTAAAATGTTCAGCCATGCACGTCAACATACAGAGGTAAATTATAAAGTTTCTGCATTCTTAACAATAAGGGTAGATATATCACCTCACATTGTGTCATAAATAATAACCAATCGTTCCAAAATACAGAGTTTACAACGCTACAGGTGAGTAACAGTTTGATGCAGCAGTAACAAGCGACCAGCTGCAGACTTGCTAATCGGCCCCCGGCTGGAGGAGTCCGTCAAAGGATCAGCTGTTATTTCAGAGAGTGTTTTGTAGTAAATTCATTGTCCCTCCTAATACAGATGCCAAGACGCCTTTAAACGTAGTATGTTTTGGGCCTGGCCACATCTTGGCATTCATTTGGCTTTAAATTACATTGTAAGATTTTGAAATCAAAATTTATATAGATCAATACAGATTCAGGTAGATTTGGTGCAGACAAGCAGAATTTTTTTTTTTTAAATCTCATAATGAGATAAGAAATAATTTTTTCATGTATAAAGCCAGTATAAAGCTGAACTGGCCATTATCAGGAGACACATTAAGGTTATGTTTTTTTCTCTACATTTAATTTCATAGCTACACAAAACTATTTTGCGAGGAGAGGAGCAGCCAACTCTCCAGAGATGTGAGGACTGTTGTTCCTTATACCACTGTCCTTTCTGTGGGCCTGAGATGTTCAAACCCACCATCAAAAGCAAATGTTTGAAACATTTACAGGGTCACAGAAGAAGAGCAATACGACACAAAGGCAAGTACTAAATAATGTGTGTGAGAAATGACATGCATATTGAATATTTATTTCTTGAAAGTGTCTCAAGTAGTTAAGTCACAGGAATAAACCATTGTTCTCTTCCTTCTACACTTAAAATTTACTGAAATGTATAATTTTATCAAAGCATGATCATTATAATAAAATCTTTTTCCAGAATTCTTCATTTTCAAATGTCATTTAAAGTGCCGAACTGCTCCACACTTTCACTGCATCAGCTGCACATCCACTTTTATGAGGAAAGATGGTTTTCTAAAACACCTGGCAATGTGTGAGAGCAAAAAGCCCAAGATAACAGTTGTGGAGTTGAAATCAGAAGAGAAATCGCCCGCACCAGATCTTCATCTGACTGCCTCAGAGGCTGGAAGCACTGAGGAAATGCCTGTCATTGAAGGACATAAGAGCCTGATATCTGAGGAGCCTCAGAAAATCAGACCAAAACAAGCAAACTTTGAGCAACACTTGTACCCTAAAATGGTAAGTTTCTTTTACGTTCCCTTTTTATGTGTCTTCTTTATACACTACTATTAAAAGTTTGAGGTCAATACCTTGTTTTTTAAATAAAGTAATACTTTATTCAGCAAGGAGGCAATTGACCCTTCATATTTAATATATAGTATTTTTTTAAAGAAGTTTAAACAATAAATACTGTATAGCGGCTCTTTAATGTGTCGTGACAGATCGCTGTAGCTCCTTCAATCGGCTCTTGAACCACCATCTCTTCATACTAGTTCATTTATAGCATCAAATAAACATGAATGAACATCAGAAGGAATATTGTTTCAACTGCAGAAAGACTTGAGTACTCAACATTTTTCAAGTTCAAGTTCACCAACGTTAATCTACTAAACCCCTGACTGCTTTGTTGGATAAAATGGTCAATTCGGGGTTCTGATTGGTCAGATCGCCTGTCAATCAAACTGTTTGCAAAGGACCAACTGACCAAAAGTTACAGGCATGTAAAATTTTACAAAAGATTGCTATTTCAAATAAATGCTGTTGTTTTACAAAAACGTATAAAACCGCTGCATTATGCATGCCAGGCCAGTAGTTGGCGATGTCACTTAAAACCCGTTTTCAAAAGTTTGCATCTTCAGGCCCCCAAAATGCCATTGTCGTGTAAATGTAAGGACAGAGTGCATAAAAGTTTTCAATTTTTAGATGAAAACGGTGTTATGTAAATGGCCCCCAAGACTAATCCACTAAAAAAAAATTCATTTAGGTGAGTCATCATAAACCAATAACAGAAAAATCAACCCCTTAAACCCCTTATTGGGACTTTGCTGTGTCAAAATTTATGAAGCTGTGGAAATTGATATAAACATACAAAACACTTTTCGTCCCGTACTTTTGCAGGTTGTAAGTGAGGAGACATCGAGCCCGGGGCCCACTGATTCAGAGATGGCAGACCAAGGGTCCACAGGTAATGATTCTCATCAAACAGAAAATATTCTGCATAAGGCCATGTGCTCGTCTTGACCTTCCATTTCCAGTGTGACAAAGGAACGAAGTAAAATCAGGCACAGAGCTAAAAATATTTTATTGACTTGTTGTTAGTGCCAAAATGAAGACGCAAAGCATCTCCACTTGCTAAATCAAACAACATGATGAGTTCATATAACAACACTATAGGATTGAAACGTTTATCCTTGGATGATGTTTAACATAGATTTTTAAAAACTATACAGCGAACACTGTGCAGTATGTGATGCAATGTGGAATGATAGTAGATCATACTGAATTATAACCACTTGCCCAACAGGAACATAAATAGAGGTGGCGAGGAGGTGTTTTTCTTCAGATGTTTAAAAATGCATCTAAGCTGTTCGTGTTTGCTCTAGTGCTTTAGATACTGAAATCAATGAGCAGGTTCCAGGTTAAAAGGCTGGAATACACAGCACGAGATTTTTGCCCAGATATGCAGTCTGAATGTGTCAATGCTAGTTGCTGAAAGTCAGAGCCACTCTACAGTTTTTGAGAAGAGTTGACCGATTTTGCTGAAAATTGCATAATAAATGAAGGGCAAAGAATCAAATGTTTTTCACTTCCCACCATTAAACATGTTTGATATTTTAATATGATTTTAGAACATTGTTTTAATTTTTCAGGCAGGTTTCTGTGTGAGTTTGTTGTGTTCAGAAAAACTTGAAGGTCTGGTAGTGTTTGATCATCAGTTGTTTGGCAAGTGTATGATGCCTGCTGTTTTAAAATCTCTTCAGATTTTTAGCGTGATTCATCACCCCAGAGATCACGTCTCCACTGCTCTGAGTCCAGTGGTGGGGTGCTTTACACCACTGCATCCGACGCTTTGCATTGCACTTGGTGATGTAAGGCTTGGATGCAACTTCTCGGCCATGGAAACCCATTCCATGAAGCTCTCTAGGCACTGTTCTTGAGCTAATCTGAAGGCCACAACAAATTTGGAGGTCTGTAGTGCAGGAAGTTGGTGACCTTTACACACTGTGCTCCTCAGCATGAGCTAACCCCACTCTGTGATTTTACGTGGCCTACCACTTTGTGGCTGAGTTGCTGTTGTTCCCAATTGACCGTTTGCAAAGAACCCACCCCCTTTAGTTACTGTCCGACAAGCCATGCCGGTCTCATGCCACACATGTTCTCATGTAGTGAAATATACATTGTGAAACAAAGGACACTGACAATGCGTCAACAGACAAAACAGAGCAGGTTACCTTTGATATGAAACAAAGTTTCAAATTTCAAATTTGAAGTTTAAACAATAAATACCGTATAGTGGCTCTTTAATGTGTCGATCATGCATATTGACATGCTCTGATCATAGACCTTAATATTTTTACTCTCTTTAATCTCAGGTGAAGGAAGGATTATGGAGGAGCAGGTGAGAACAGATGAGCCATCTAAATCCCCAGTGGATGAAGGAGGTCCTTCAGTTGTAAATCTCTCTGTAGTGGATCACAATGTCACAGAAACAACCGTCTCAAATTCTGCTGCCAATCCTCATCCTTTAGAGGCTGATTTCGCCATACAGACTTTAGTAAATGAGATGTTCACTGGACGCACACCTGTTGAAAGCACCATCCCACAAAGGTCCAGATCTGACGGACAAGATCTGTGTCCTTTCTGTGGTTTAATGCTGCACAGGAAGAATCTGCAGGTGCATTTAAGAAGGAAGCACCCAGATCAAGTTCCAAACCAGGAGAAACCTTCCCCTACTCAGGTGAAAACCCCAAAACAACAGAGACTCCCTTTGCGACAACAACAGAAGGTGAGAGAAGGAGAAATTCATCCTTTGCAAAGCTATGCTGCTTTATTAATTTGCTGGTTTATGAATTCCTGGGGATTTGTGATGAAAATCTAATAATTCATGTAAAATTAAATATTTTTAATATTAAAATAAAACACTTTAAATACACTTTATAAACAATTTGAATTATATAAAACACCTCATTATATAAACACTTTATATTATATTTTTTGTTGTTGTTGTTTAACTGCATGTCATGTGACCATTTACCGACATCAGAGAACTGTTAATAAGCATTTGTATTGTTAAATTATTGGGGGTAAACTAATATTTTAGTTTAAAGGGGTTCTGCTGCCATTCCTTTTCCCTGCTTTAGAGTAAAGGGACAGTTCAATTATTCACCCTCACTTTATTCAGAATTTCTAAATGAAAGTCATACAAGTTTTCAATGACATTACGTGATTATTACAGATTTTTTTTTTCCATTTATGGGTGAACTATCCTACAGTGGCGCAGTAGTGCACGACACAACGACTGAAAAAACAAGTTAACAACAAAATGAATAGCCACAACACAGTTGAAATGCTTCCACGTGCACACGTACAAAACTTGTGCAATCAGCATATTTCACAGTGCCGTTTCTATAGACTCAGGGGGTGTGTGTGTTAAAGCTAACATGCAGGATTTATACTAGTGGCAATGGACTAACGAAACACAACAATTGAACAGTTTTTACTGTACCAAAATATTTTTTATGAACCCTTGAATTTCCCAAATGGGCCAATACATAGGAGGGTCTGTCTGCCTCCTCCAAGACTACAAACCACGCCTATTAAAGGTACGTCCATTACAAGAAACGCCTACTATCACCCATGTAAGTTATACAGTAGGTGGCGCTAATACTATTGCCAAGGAGTGAGCGGCCATTAAACAAGAAGAAGACGAAGAAGAAACGCCTACTAGCAACAACATTCCCACCCCCACTGCAAGACAGACGCGCGAAATCGACGACGTCAAAATGGTTCAATGTCGAGATGAGAAAGTAAGTTATTGAAATAAAAATGAGCTTTTTTCTTTGTTGTTGTTAATACAATAATACGGCATGGGAAATTTTAGTTTTAACTAACGGAACGTGGCTTCATGTTCTCCTTGTTCTGTGTCTTTTATTTCCATCCGAATTGAGCTTGTGTAAAAAATAAAGTTCTTTATAAGGTATATTGTTTGTATAGCGTGAGGTTTTAGTTGAACAAGAATAAATTAAATAGAGTTAAAATATTATCTATCTGTCTATCTGAACTGCAGGATAAATAGGTTGGTAAACAAATGTTTAAATTTCAACTATGTCCCCCTTCGATTTAAGTGTGTTTGAAAAATTACACATTCGAAGTCGAGCGACTTTTTGTCCCCAAAAATTCCTCCTATTTGTGTCCAGAGTCATACATGTCTTAATACCGTTGTTCTTTAGTATTGAAACATTCACACATACAGGTTTTATGCATTAAATGTTTATCTTTTTGGTTGTTACAATTATAAGTGATGTAGACTAAAGAGTTCCAGTAACTATTTTATTTACTTCTAGTTTCACGTTACCATTTTGAACGAGGGAAGTTCTCCTGGACCTATTTTGCTTGCTGAAAATAAGTACAAATGCCTGTTTTGTAAAAAGATTGGAGAGTATCCTGCTCTGGTGGCACATGTACAGACCCATGAGAGGTCTGTTGTCAAGCATAAAGGTATGTTTTAGAGTAATGTGAATATGAAAATAGAATATAAGAATATCAAATGTAATAAAATCATATCATCCTCTCTTTGAAATTATTGTCAGCATTTAAAATGAGCCATATATGTTCATAACATAAGTATTTTATGTATTTTTCTCTTTTTTTTTTTTTACAGGGTATAAAATGTATAAATGCAACCTGGGATGTGTAGAAAGTGGACACTATCACTGCTTCGTCTGCCTTCAAATTATAATTCGAAAAAACTTATTTATTAATCATGTGCATAAATGCGCATCAGCCAAAGTCCAAATTCCATCTACAGATCCTTCCAGAGTATGTTTAGAAACCTGTGCTTTAAAACCAACCGACGTTCCATCGTCCCACAGCATCTCAACAGTATCTGCCACATGTGATCCTATCTCTAAACCTTTAACCAATCCAAGTTTACCTCAAACTTTGACGTCTCCACCCATTGCCAGCATCTCTGGATCTTCCATTAAAACAGAAGATATTTCCAGCATTTCACCAAGTTTCACGACTGCTGCTTTACATCCCACAGTTGTAATGGCCTCAGACATTCAAAATATTGTGTCTGCCAACCCAACTGAATGCATCTCCACCAGTAACAAACAAATACTTAAGTGTAGGCCAAAGCGAACAATGTGCTGCTTTTGCAACAAGATTTTAAACAAAAAAAACATCAAAATTCACATTCAAAGACGTCATTCTTTGTCTACTCCAGATATCGATATAAATCAACATCGTCTGTCAACGGCCATTGACCGTGAAAATGGAATTTTTGCTGTTGGAGGAACAGTCACTGGACCAGTAAGAAATAATGTTCAGAAATATACATGGGGAAATCTCCACAAAGAAGCCTGTGAATTGGAAAAGTGCAAATGTGCATCAGGTTTTTCCAGGATTAATAGGCTTCCAGTGCATTCATCTTTGGTCTTTAGTTTACTGTCTCAATAAGGAAGGATTTTCAGATATGGTCAGAAATAAGTGGATTTCTGAAAAAAACAACAAAAAAGAAACATCTAAAGATGTGTAAACACACCTCATATTGCTGTAGTTTGGGGAGAACAATGGTCAGGTATGAAAATAAAACCCCAATTAGAACTGTCCATGTTCAAAAAATAGCCATCTATGTCCACATAAGTCAATTGCAATATGGCACTAGAACCAGACAAATCCAGAGCTTTTCAAAAAAAAAAAAAAAAAAAAAGATGTATTTGACTTTGCAGATTGATATCGTGAGTGATAAGAATAATGACAAAATGTGTTTTTATCCACCTATTGGAAATGGTCCATTATTTATTATTTAAAAAAAGCTCTTCTACCAAACAGCTTTTGAACAGTTTTTACCATACCAATGTTTTTTATGGACCCTTGAACTTTGCACTTATTGCATCCGCCAAGTCAATTCATGGCACTGTTTCTCGGTCATATAAACTAAGGATGCATTATAGCTAACATTGGGCTTCAAACTAGAGGTAATGGTCTAACAAAGCCCAAATTTCAAATAGCTTTTACCTTACCAATCTTTTTAAATGACTCTTTAAATTTGTGTATGACTAAAAATGGCTAATTTCAGTTTGCAGTTGAAGGGTTTATTTAAAAAAAAATAATATTGGGTAACACTTTATTTTACAGTGTCATTCATGTTACATGTAGTTACTATAGTAATAACTATAACTAATGAAAAAATTAAATGCACCAAACCCTAATCCTAACATGTAAGTACATGGTTGCACTTTATTTTAAAGTGCAACCAAAGTACACTGAAAATGTTCAAATTTTGTTTTGTTTTACCATTGCCTCTAATGTGAAGCCCTTATGGCAGAGAAAGGAGCGGGAGCTTTTTTGTTGTGTTGTGGCTTGATTCTGTGTTGTGAACTTATATTTTTATTTATTTACGAAACCCAATGCTTTGCACATGATGCTATGGGTTATATTATTATTCTAAAAAGAGACGGTTCTTGAATATTGACGCAGTTAAATAAAGATTAATAGTGTCGAAAGTGTGGTGAATAAGCCGAGCTCCCCCTCAGAGCCGCGGAATGGACGCGTCCGTCCAGAAAGCGCTTCGACCGCGGTTGAAACATCGGCTCTCATCGACACTCAGCGATTTTTCCCGATCTCACTTTTCTGTCACGACGGTCCACTCCACTCGACCGGCGTGGATTATTGTTGTTGACATGCCTTGCGGAGGGGTGTGTTTTTGCTGTTTTAACCAGATTTCATTTGCGCCCATCTGACCCACATCTATTGTAAGGTGCGAACGGAACCGGTGCTACTTTTAAATGTCCGGACAGTCATTTTTATTAACATGTTGCTTTATTATTGACAGAATAAACATTTTAATGAGCTTACCGGAAGCGTATCGTTTTCATAGCGTTATACATACCAATGAGAAAAATTGAGTTATTTCATGGCGCAAATGTGGGACTAGTAGCTGATTGAAAATTAGTTGCGTTATATGTAACAAATTTTGAGTTTTGAATACTGCTGTGCACTAGTATGTGACATATTATCAACTTAAGTTTATGTAATGTATATGGTCTGTGGGCTCTAAAGAATGTATGTATAAAAAAGGGCTATTAACAGTCTCAGCCCACATGTAAGGCTGGTTCAGGATTGTTTACTCATGTTGTTTTCTGTTAATGTTATTGACTGCTTGTTAATATGTTTGTGGTTTCAGATTGCAATGGAGAGTGTGATCAGAGATGTGTTCAGGCACTGTATCAGGTTTCCTGTGCCCATTTCGGCCTCTGTGGTCGCTGATGAGCTTGTGGACACTGCCAGTAACAAGCGGTGCATCACTGTATTGGCCCGTGAGTTTAGTGGAGAGATCTGTCATGTGGTTTTATGGTGTACTTGCTTAGTTTAGTGATATAACTTTGTGGTGCTAGCTTTTCAACTCTATTTGTCTATAGGATGGAGTCAGTGTGATTTGGACAGAGGGGCGAGACTGGGTTTCTCTCAGAGATGGACTCTACTGTGTAAACACGACACAATAGAGCATGTTCTGCCATCTGGAACAAGCTCACACACAGAGAAAGAGTAAGAAATATGTATATAAAAATGCAGATAATCATGTATCCTTGAGGTGAAAAGAAAGATAGTTTTGACTACAAGCAGAAAACACACCCTTCATCAAAATTCGTCTCTCACTCAGGTTGCTCAGCTGCCAGTCTCCTTCTGGGACTCTTCAAGCTGTCATCCGGGAGGAAGCAGGACATCAGTACCTGGAGGTAATGGCTGATATATATTTGAAATTTTAAGGTGAGGAAAATATATTGATCATCTTTGTTTTTCATTCTTTTGTTAGGTTTGGGGGCAAAATGGTCTGGAGAAAAGCTTGGACCTCATAGCTCTGAATAAGCATGGAAAAGTGTACGAAGATGGTAAGAAATTCTTTTTGCTGTCCGTGTTACACACCAAGAGTCTTGAATCACTGGCCTGTGGGCCAAATATGGGTAATTGTGAACAAATGACTCTTTTGAACAAGTTCTTTGTAATGATTTTGGCCCAAAGTCTTAAACAATGGTTTAAATCTAAAAATGGACTCACTTAATGGACCACAAGACAATTTCGGTCATGTCTCATTTGGAATGAACCGAGAACCTTTACTGTGAGGTGCACTTCAGGTTTATGTTTATGGACTTGTATCAGTCTAGTTTACAGGCTGTTTTTGATATGGCAATATATACCATTCAAAAGTTTGGGGTCAGTAAGGTACACGTTAAGTTGATCATGTCTCTCGAGCACCAAATCAGCATATTAGAATTATTTCTGAAGGATCATTTGACACTGAAGGCTGGAGTAATGGAGTATTGCTGAATGTTCACAAGAATAAATTACATTTTTAAATATATTAAAGGGGTCATGAAAAAAAAATATTTTAATGTTATTTGAGATTCATATATTATTAATTTTGTTAATTTTGTCTGCTTTTTAAAAATTTAGTCTAAGGTGTGTTCACACTTGGCATGTCTGATTAAAATAAACCCTGGTGCGATTGCTCTGTTAGTTCGTTTAATTTGAATAAGTAAACACTACTGTCCGAACCTTGGTGCGCACCAAACAACTTCAAAGGAACTGGTGCGTTTCGAATGAAATATGGATGCAACACAGATGTAAACAAACCAAAAACAGGACATGATGTCAAAAGATGTGGCCCTAAAAATGTGACACAAGCATAGTGTTTTTTTCTTGTCATAGTTGTGATATTGCCCATCACAGTTTGGTAAAGGTGTCAGGACCGTGTCTTCTCGCAGCAGATCTTTGTTTGTGTGTGTGACAGAGGGATATCTGCCACTGTTTTACTCCTTTACACGTTTTATAAGCTTTTCGCAAGTTGTCAGCTCATCATATACCATCATATGTGGACACATACAGTGAGCGCATTTAGCCCGGTACACAGCATTGTTTTAGATGTTCAACAATTTCCATCGCAAAGTATATGTCATAAAAGCCATTTTTATTTGTTTTTATTTTTAGGTTTGATGTTAAAAATGACATTGTGAATGAAAAGCGAACCAGGGCTAAATGTATTATTTTCTTTTTTTGGTCTAGACCAAAAGATCCAAGAGAACTGAACTACAAGTATGAACATACTCATAGACTTAGTCCTGTGTCAAATGTACTTTAGGTTTATGACATTTAGTCACCTTGTCCTGCTTTTGTTTAGTCTAGTTTTAGTCAAACGTCACATTTTCCTTGTGTTACATAATGGTTAAATTGGTCATCACGGCTATTTTGCTTAACTATAATCACAATGTTGTCATTTGAGATTTATTTATAAATTTCATCAGAATTATTGCACATTAAGCACAAATCAAGAGAATGTCAAGTCATACGTATGTTTTCTGATTATAGGCTATTTATCATATAAATGAACACACTCCTTACATTGGTAAAACAAGAATCTGTTCTCTTGCGGTTTGTGATGCAACTGCTGTCAGAATCAATAAAGTTGTTCTTTCAACAAAAATTCCTTTGTGAACTCTCCATTACACTGTATCTTGTTTACGAAACAAAATTCTCTTAACAAACATGTAATCCTCCGACACAATCTGGAACGCAGTTTAAAATAAACCATCCACTTTTTTTCAGATGCTTGGATCCTTAAATCTGTACAGAGATGCTAACGAGCTGTTTAAACTGGACGTCTCAAAGCAAACATTCGTTCACTCTTTCATTTGTCGTATTGTCGACAGACTCAAATCTGTGGAGAATGTCAGAAACTGCGCATCTGTGCACTGTAGCCAGTGTAGATACATCAGTGATTAGAATGGATTCTAATGCTTTTGATGCGATGCAATGCTCACATCTAGTGTAGGCAAATGTCATCCGTTAAGTGACTGAAAGCTAGTGGGCGAGGACCTATGGTGCAAAGATGTATAACTATTCGTTGATGTCTTGGTCTGGAGGCAGTCATATCCAAATGTATTTGCCAGTCTGACGTCACAGGCCACCCAATATCAGAACGAGTTGTTTTTGGATCTTGATTAAATTAATGCTTTGTTTATAACGAAGAGGACGTTTGAAGCTATCTAATTTGAAGTATGTTTTAATGGTTCAAAGACCTCTTATATGTCATAAGATCAAGACAACTTTGACTTCTCATGTCATGACCCCTTTAAAATAGACCTGTATTCAATGTATAGTGGTTCTGTAATTTTGGTTATTAATGATTCATTTTAGTAAACAGTGGCTCCTTGGGGATTTGAGCCCTGATCAGTGTGTAAGGATATTGGTCTGACTGTGTGTCTTCCATTTCTTTGTGCCTCATTAGCTCAGTTTGCATGTCTGGCCTGGTCACCATGTGAAAAAAAGTTGCTGTATGTGGCTGAGAAGAAGAGGGTGGAGTCGTCAACTCAGTCATCGTTTGTATCAGCCAGTGAGGACGGAGGGCTAGTGTTGCTTGAGGAACAAGTAAGATGTCTGTCAATCAAATCATCTCAATTGAGTTTATCTCACATGTAGCTTTGGGGAGTAATTGGTAAAATTAGATGTTAGAAGAAATGCATTTGAAGTTTTAAAAGTCTTGTGTGCATTTCTCAGGATAAGAATGTGTATGTTGAAGACTGGGGTGAAGGGCTGGTGGGAAAAAGCTGTCCAGTCTTGTGTGTAGCTGATCTCAATAAAGCTACAGTCATTGTGTATGCTGGGGTCCCTCCTAATATATCACCAGGACAGGTGAGCAAGATATATTTCTCTATTCTTATTTGCCTAATTGATAATCAGTTATATTATGCCATTCTGGCTTTAAATGGTAGATGTTATTTCAGCAATCTCAAATTCAAATGTTGTAAATGTTAACTGAATTATGAACTTCTCCTCGTTCTTTCTCAAGGCCCTGTGGGGACCTAATGGAAGGGGCCTATTTTTTGTGGGCCAATGGAATGAGCCGTTCAGACTGGGGCTGAAGTTCTGCTCCAATCGTAGGTAAGAGGCGGAGTTGGAGAAAGCTTCAATCCTTATAACAGACATTTTTTTTTTTTTTTTTTTTAATACTTAGAAATATTGATTCAGTTGTATTTTCACCCTCAAGTGCTACTGTTTAATAAGATGCGTATCTCAGTTGGATTTGGCTTGTTCTGTGCCAAGGTTTTAAAATGCGAAAATTGTTTAAAATATAATATTTTGCTGATTTTCTCTTTTTTCCAGATCAGCTCTTTTTTACTTGGATATAAAAGGGAACTGTGGTGAGATTCTTTATTGGAGGGATTTTATGTATGCACCTTTTATAAGTGTTTTTGCTTTACATGATGAGTTTTGATTTATATATAGTTTTGTGGAAATAGAACTCCTGGTCCTTTAACCTCTTTTTGTTCATTTTGACTTTTAACCTGGTCAGCGTGCTTGTCACCTGAAGGCACGTCTGTGTCCAGCCCTCGAATGAGTCCAGACTCGTGTTGGATCGTTTACTTACAGGGACAGGTCTTTGGACCACATCACCAGTGCCTAAGCATGATGTTGGTTAGTATATTATAAATAATTGATTGACATGTAATATTTCACTTGATTGTTTAAATGAAATGCCAAACTGTGTTATATTTTGTTTGATATTTATTATATTATATATTCAACCATTCAAAGGTTAGGGGCCAGTAAGATATTTTTAAAAAGGGATTAAGACCTTTATACATCAAGAATGACATTTCTATATCAAATAAATGCTGCTCTCTAAACTTTCTTTTCACCAGAGAATCCTGAAAAAAAGGGCATCATTGTTTTCAAAAAAAAGTGGAATGGTTTTCAACATTAATAATAGGAAGAAATGTTACTTGAGCACAATTCTTTTAAATTGTATCTATATTTCACAACATTATCTATATTAGGTTTTTTATTATACATTTACTATCAAATAAATACAAAATTGGAGAGCATAAGAGACTTGTTTCAAAAATCTTAACATCCCCAATCTTTTGAACAGTAGTGTGTATTTATACATTTAATATTATAGTTTATATATTATATTTATTAAACTATTTTCTTTGTTTGTCCCTTTTAGTATGACCTGAAGAACAAAAGCACATCGGTTTTGGTAGATGTGGTCAGGAGAGCAGAAAAGGGTACGTAGATGAAAACAAATGCACGCTTTGAAGAGTGAGGTCAAGTTAGTTTAATTTGTGTAGCACTTTTCATACTTGACATTGATGTAAGTAATGTCATGATCCCTTACAGGTCAGTTTGCTGGTATATATGAGTCGTTGCCATCTCAGTGCTGGTCTGCAGACAGTGAAAGAATCTTCTTCAGCAGTGCCTGTGAAAACAGTAAGGTAAACAAATACATTAATACACATACAGCCAAGGAAAAAAATACTGGTGCTTTACCAAAACAATGAAAAAGTGCAAAACAATTGGCACACTGTTAAATAGCTTGCATAGAAAACCTGTGTGTGTCCCATGTCAGCACTGTGTGGATTCTGAATTTCTGATTCCTAGTGTTAAGAATTTGTGATTTTTGTACCATCTGTTCTTCTAGGCAGTGTTCTCAGTTGAAAGAACCACAGGAAGACTCACACAAGTGTGCGGACTGGATGTGCTAAGACTAGGTAGGACTGCTTTGGCTCAGACTGTTTGTTCACTTTACTGTCAGTGTCATTTACTCTGTTTCTTGCCATTTGTGACGTCATTTATTCTGTGTGTTTGTGCTTGGTAGATGATTTTGGGAGTGTGCAGCTGTTGACTATTCAAAAAGACCTGATGGTGATGAGCTGCTCGTCTCCAAATCAGCCACCCTGCCTGGTACATCCACACACACGTGCACACATAATATTAATCTTTCTCTGAAGATTCTGCATGTCAAATAATTGTGTGTGTTTTCTGTAGAGAGTTGGCTTCCTCTCAACATTTGATCAGGCTGAGGACATGCAACTTTGTAATCTGGGTGGAGCAGATGTGTATGAGGAATTTTATTGGCAGCCCATGTTGATCACACCCCCTTCTCAAGAGGAGAACCATCAGTTCTGTAATTAACATGGATGTATCATCAGATATACAGCTGCTATTAGCAATATTTCTTTGTGATTTTTCTTATTCCTCCGCTCTGCCTCTATATAGCTGGACTGAATTTTGGAGCAATTTTGTTGAAGCCTTGCAGTCCTCCAGAGAGAAGGAAAATTCCTCTAGTGGTGAATATACATGGTAAGGTTGGCACTTTTTTCCATGTAATTTTCATGTAATCAGATTAATGGCTCTATCAGATTTAAAAGCCTTCATCTAAACACCTCAATTGATCCAAATGAAATTTTGATCTGATTGGAAAGGGTGGTGTAGACCTGAAATAATCCAATCAATAGGAAAAATAAGCATGTAAACGCTATGGGTGGGAACCTCACGATTCGATTACGATTCAGTGATCAACTTAGGCTTACGATGCCTTTGAGAAATGCAGCCCAGGTGCTTTTTCCCTTCAACTTCATAGAAGCCATCATGGGTCTCTTATGGGTGTGTATCCACTAGCGCAGAGCGAGCGTTTTCAGTTCATTCCTTTGGAAGTCGATGAATTGAAAACACTCGCTCTGTTCCACTCGCTCTGCGCCAGTGGACACACACAGTGTGCACGCCACAGACTGTCCGGGTACTGCACTTTCACGCTTCAGAGTTCCGCCTTGTGTCTTCCGTCAACATTACATTATCTCTCTCTCTCTCTCTCTCTCTCTCTCAAATATGTCGAATCTTACCACAGTGCTTTATCTCCATTCGATTCAACAGAACTAGTAAACGCTTGGATATGGTTATCATTTTGACAAATATCTTGTGCACATGTGCTGTGCTTTGATGTGTAAGTTTACTAGAGCCTTTCAAAATCTGAAATTGGATTGTACTAATTCGGACTGATGAAAACGACCACATTGGACTGTACCTAGTGAAGTATTTCTCTGTGCAGGTGGTCCTCATGCTCATTTCGCTGCTGACTGGAACGCCACAGCCGCTGCTTTAACCAAACTGGGCTTTGCTGTTCTTATGGGTGAGTGTTCATATCTTGTTCCTGTCACAACATTAAAAAATCAAAAATGAGCACTGATTTTAAGTATTTAAATATTTTGTGTGTTACAGTGAACTACAGGGGCTCCACTGGTTTCGGTCAAGATGGCATAGAGTCTCTGCTTGGAAATGTTGGCAGTCAGGATGTCAAAGATGTTCAGGTGTGTATGCACAAATAACATGTACCTGTTTAAAAGAAGTATTGCATTAGGCTGTTTGTCATTCTTTGTTTCCAGAGGGCAGTGCTGTGCGCTTTACAGAATGAGACGACTCTTGATCCTGATAGAGTGGCAGTGATGGGTGGCTCTCATGGTGGCTTCCTGGCTTGCCACCTGGTTGGTCAGTATCCAGATTTCTACAGAGCATGTGCAGCACGAAACCCCGTCATCAATGCAGCCACACTGCTTGGGACCAGTGATATCATAGACTGGTAATGTACTCATGTTTACATTCATTAGTACTAGGGCTGTGAGAATGGCTGAAAAACTAAATTTAAATTTTATACTTATTACTAATCAGTATACTACTGTATACTAATATTCATATTTAAAAGGCATAATTTAAGTTAGGGGATGAAAAGCTTGGCTTGTCTCCTGAGGCCACAAGAGAGTGCAATGAGTAAAATATTACTGTACCACGTTATTGTTTATTCAAAGCAATGAAATGACATAATGACTGTAAAAAAGGTGCATAATGTTTAACATAACCAAGATCCTCTCCCCATTAAGCTTCTCTATATCTGCAATGGTTTGAATAAACTAAGCAGCAGCGTTGCATCTAGTGGGCTCAACTTGAAAGGCTAACAAAAACACAACACAATGACTACATCATCCCATCTCATGCATCACTGATAAGGCTGCCTGATGCACACCTAAAATTGGAATGCACTCTTTTTTGCATTTGAATGTCGATAATTTTAAATTTGACAAATATTTGAAATTTGACAAATATTTGAAATTCAAATTTTACTTTGACAGCCTTTATTAATACCCCTGCTATTAAAGATGAAATAACTTGATGAGCTTTAGTTACGTCACAGTTAAACCAGTATATTCTACTTTTTAGTCGGTAGCTGGTAGTATCGGGACAGGGTCATGCTCATTCTAGAGTGCATTTGAATGAAAAAAAATCTGTTTATTATAGGGAATCAATATTTTTTTCTGTTTTTCTCCTTTAAATTTTGCTGTTCTAAATCAAAAATTGTTTTTTTTTATTAAAGATTAAGGGGACACATTTTTTTGGTTTGTTTTTTGCATTCCTTTTTTAAATGATGTGCATGAATAAATCACATATAATAAACACTGCAACATTCCATAAAAAAGAAGTCAATTTTGATTTGGGTCTTTAAAAGCAGAAAACCAGTTTCTTAAGATCCAGGAAAAAACACAGTTAAGCCTAATCTATTCCAGCACTAGAAGGAAGGGACCTTTGTGTATAATTCAGTAATGTTGAATTACTTTATTATGTTGAAATTATAATGTTAAATCTTTTATATAATTATCAATATTCTATATTTCAGTTTTTGCAGTGGCCTAAGGTAACTGTAATGGTGTTTTTGCCTCTACAGGAGATATTCCTCTGTTGGGCTTCAGTATGCTTTTGACCGGTTGCCCACATCGCAGTCCCTCACTTCCATGCTGGAGAAGTCACCTATAATACACGCTGCTCAGGTAAACACTGACACCCACTATAGCTGCACGATTAATCGTAAAAAGATTGCGATCTCGATTGAAACACCCACGCGACCTTATTTATTAATGATAAAGATTCACCTGTGTCTATTGACAAAATCATACTGGAACATTCAATTCTGTGTTTGTGCTGCTGTGCTGAGCCAGAGAGAGCAGTTTTGAACCACACAGTAGTTACTTCTGTGTTACAGATATTCAAATTATCACAGATGTACTGAGATCAAAGTTTACAGTTAAGATATAAACACTTGTGTATGATAGCGGTCACAATGGAGCAAACCACCATTCGAAACTAACTTGTCTTCAAATAACGGTTGTATAAATTAGATTGTTACGCCACTGGGTGGCGACAAGTGACTGTTAAAAAATTTGTCATTGGCTCATTTGTTCAAAAGATTTGTTCAAAACACTGATTCATCCGGTTGCCTAAAGAAACAAGTATTTATTAGTCATTAAATTCATTCAAACCCATTTTTGTAAAATAATTAATTCAAATTAATTAAATATTTTTACAGCAATTAATATGTTGTTAATAATAATAACCTCTAGTAAATTACATGTTACATTGTTTAGTTATCTTTTCAGAATCGTGGGAGAATCACAATCTCCATTTGATACCAAAAAATTGTGATTCTCATTTTATCCAGAATCCCACTTATTTACTAATCTATCTAATTAGGGAATTTGCACTGACTTCTATTGGTTTTATGTACAAGTAGTTATACAGTAAATACTGGACTTTAAAACTTTCTGCTTTTTTATAGTTAATAATAATTATACCATGTTTACAGATGAACGTGTCCCTAAATGGAGTTTTTTTTCCCCTTGGGTTTAGCACATTTTTGAGTACAAATTTGTCTTCAAACCATGCACACACACAGGCATAAAAATTCATTCATTTATGATAGAGTAGCTTTTTGTAGCATAAGCTTAATATGTAAAATAGTAGCCTAGACCTTAATATGGTTTGTGTGTATGTGTGTTTAGATCCGTGCTCCTGTTTTGTTGATGTTGGGTGGGAGAGACAGAAGAGTATCGCCTCACCAGGGTCTGGAGCTCTACAGAGCACTCAAGAGCAGGAATACACCTGTCAGGTACACAAACACACACCAGCATTTAAAATACAAACATACTGAATACTATTTTCTATATTATTCAATATTTTTGTTATTTATTATTATCATTATTATTAGTCACTAATAGTGTTAGTTTTTCAAGTTTTTTGATGAATAGAAAGTTCAAAAGTACAGCATGTATTTGAAATGGAGATCTTTTGTAACATTTATACATATCTTTGCTGTCAAAAAGTATTAATTTCTTTAAGAAAAAACTCACTGACCCTTCAGCCTGCTCTTTCTTTATCACACACTTTCTCTCTCTTCTCTTTGTCCGTTTCTCAGGTTGTTGTGGTACAGTGATGAGGGTCACTCGCTGTCTAAAGTCAACACTCAGTCTGACTGCTTCCTCAACATCGTTCTGTGGTTTAAAGAACATTTAAACTGACATTTCTCAGAAGTGCAAATGAAAATATCCATCAGAAGCTTTTTTTTTTTCCTGTTTGCACACATTGTGTTTGACATTCTTGCCAAAATTTTAATGGTCTATGAATGCTGCACTGACGCTAAAGTTACAGGCTATGGAGGTCGTTGTCCACTAGAGGGCAGACCTGTCCATTGTGAAATCAGCACTGCTAAAATAAGGGGTCAGATGCCAAAGCATGGAGTCTATAAGTCTGGGGTCTCCAAACTTGGTCCTGGAGGGCCACTGTCCTGCAGAAACTTGGTCCTGGAGGGCCACTGTCCTGCAGAGTTTCTGCAACCAAGTTTGGGGACCCCTGCTATAAGTTAAGAATCTGAGCTCATGTACTGTGATATTGAACTTTTCTTTTTGGAGTCTATTTCTGAACATTCATTCTCTTTTGTGAGATGTTTGCTCTTCATTTTTTTTTAACCGTAATGGACATGCCAGTATTTTTAGATAAAATCTGTTTGACTTTAAATACAAAGACATGGTGATTGTTTGTAGATTTAAATTAGTTTGAATATGGAGAAAATTACATTTCGGATGGAAAGTACAAGCGAAGAACAAAAATCTATTTTCTAGTTTCAGAAATGTGTCTGTAGATATCTTTAACATTCCATGTTTATAAACATGATACAAGAGAGAAATGTGTGTCATTTTTTTGGACAATGCTCATATACTTCATTTAGGTGTGTATGCTAGCTTTGGTGGCTGCCATAACGGCTCACATATCTAAGACTCTTGTGTCCATTTCATTTACAGCCGCTTAAGAAAGATCCTTCCCTCAAAGATTTCTTTGTTTCATAGTTTTTGCAACGTTCTTGTCCTTTTAACACTTAATTTTTAAGTCCCCTTTGACAGATTCATTTAGCTCTTGTGTTTCTGTCATTAACTCTGTTTTTATTCCTTTTTATATTCTTCTTATTAGGCATTTTGGTTTGTTGAGCACCAGCCAGGTTTATGTTAGTGTTTTAAGGCCAATAGTAGCATGTGGATTTTCAATATGCTGGCGGTCTCAGGGGGCAGATTGCTTTATACCCTGTTAAGATTGCATAGCTAATGACCCACAGAGAAAGAAGTAGAACACAACAGGTCACCTGAGACCACTGCCACTGTGTGTGTGTGTGTGTGTGTGTAAGAGAGAAAGAGAAAGAAAGGTCTTTTATATTCACCCTTTGATCGAGTTTCGTGTAGGTGTCTGGGCCTTGGCAGGTCAAATATCATTATAGGTCTTTTCTCTGTCTCAGTCTGTCCTGATGCTGGAAGACATGCTTATAAAGGAAGATTAAAGAGCAAAGCAGAATTTGAGAATAAACACAAACACTAAAAAAGCAGAAAATCATTGCCAGGGGGTGAAAATCAGAAGCAGATTAGAGGAAAGAGGAAAATCTGAGTAGTTTTAAGGTCACACTGAACAAAGGGAGAACGAGCTAAAATGAGCCATTGCTTTGTTGGTACTTTCATGAGCTCTTAACAAAAACACAAAAGTTAGCTTTATCTAATGGCTCAAGCATTTTTTCCAGAGAATGCTGGAAGCTGGGTAAGATTCAGTAGGCCTGGGGTACGTTGAATCAACAGCCATAAATATGACGCAGCCAGAATCAGTGATTGTGCACTGAATGTATTTAAGTTGGCAAAATACTGGTGCATAAATTAAATCCTTCAGACTTTTTTATACTTTGGTTCATGTGTCTTAAGGTAGATCCCTGTTTCTCAAACTGATAAACTGGTATGGTAATATGCTGTTCTGTTTTATTTTCACCTTTTAAAAAAAGAAAAGGTAATAAGTCAAACTGGCTCAACTTGCCCCACTCATTGGCTCATCTTACCCCAGGCCTGTAGTTGTGTAAAACTAGGGCTTTGCTGTAGGAGTGGTCACTGTCCATCTAAAAAAAAAAAAAAGGGGGGGGGGGGGTGATCCTAATAGAGACCAAATAAAATTAGCCTTTTAGCACAGATTTATACATATCTCTTTTATTGGTTATTGTTGGTTATTGGCTGTCACCTCTGGATTGTTGACAAGTTTATCGGTCTTTTCTTGTACCAAAAGATTAACGTTTTGTAATGTCTTAAATATTATATAGTGATTTAAAAGTGATTTAAATATAAATATGATATATATACAGATTTTATTTTAAGTATTTCTATTTAGCTTTAAATAATTTTTATTTCAGTTAGTTGCTAATGCAACATTTCTAACTTAATATTTTCATATAATTTTATTATTTTATTTATTTAATACACTGTTAACTTTTCAATATATTAAAATAGACCCATTTTATCCAATCTAAATATTTTCCCTGCAGTCTCTCAAGACGTCCTTAGTGCTCTGATCACAGATTAACAACGGTTGATAATTGTGGACATAGGTAAAATGACTGTAAGAGTCCAATCCATAAAAAGTAAGGGTGAATGAGGAGGGACATAACTGACCAGTCATACCCATTAATGAAAGAATATACATAAGTAGAGAGTCTGCTCGTGTGTGGTTATCAGTGTGTTTAGACAGAAGGCTCTGGATGGGATTAGAGTGAGTAGAGGAGATTAAACACGAGTATTTCCACCTGTTTGTGATTTAGTGTGTTGGAAAGGAAATGCGATACTACTTAGTATGAGGGATGTGAGTGATATGTTGTGTGAGTTTGTGCAAGCCTGAAACATTACTACACTCTCATAGGACATGAAGAGTGTGTTTGTGTTTATGTGTTCAGGGGGCCAGAGGGTATTAGACTTTTGGGGTAATTAGCATGCTGCTGAAAGCCATTAATTCATCTCACCTTTCCTCCCCAATGCTTCCATTCGTGGGCCGGTCCACAGTGCTCTGCTAAGTTGTCACTGTAATGGATGAGTCCATTAGCTGCCCCTGGCAGGGGAGGTGATCGGTCAGAGTGTAAACTGGGTAAAAAGGGCAAAACTGTCACCAAACAACTTAAGCTAATAGCGTCCCACTTTACTTGATGAAATGTGTTTAACACGCTCTCTTGTGCTTTGCTTTTCTCCCTCCATCCCTCAGATAAACACACATGGCTAACACCTTCATACCTTCATACTCCAGTGTCTCTCCTGTCGGCCTTCCACTGTCATTTTCTCATTCCATCGCTCACTCCCTCCCTTCTGCCGTTTTGTCATGTAACTCTGTCGTTTTTTGGGAGTGATGGAGCTGGGGATATTTGGAGCTGGAGATATTTGGTCACTTGTAAAGAACTGACATTTCCTGTCAGCATTTGAGTGTTATGACTGGGCGTTAGGGTGAGACAGGGTGCTGAAACCGTGTGTGAGTTCTGCAAGCAATAACAAATCCAGCAATTCACAAATTTGACATTCTCCAGTGAGCAAAGAAAATATCTTAAACAGAATCTTATGGAATCTTACACAAAGATGAATAAGCAAATGCAAAAACCGTGTGCCGTGAGTGTGTTTACACGTGTGCAGATGTCAAGTTGTTATATGATTTTGCGCATGCTCACTTAGAGCTGGACTATGTTCAGAATGGATTATTAGCATACTGCACAGTATACACTAAATCCTGCTTATTATTAAAAAAAATAGTATGTGTGGATTAGACAAAAATAAATTTTTCAAACATTATGCAGTGAGGTACAGTAGTGTGCATTTTTTTCCTCATGACCTCTAAAGATGTTTCCATCCACCTATTTTTATCAAAATTTTGGGATATTGCATAAAAAAGCTAGATGGAAATGCCAAGATGCGCATAAATTCTAAAAATGTGCATAAACTACAATGGAAACACATTTAATAAATAAATCACTCAATATGCAGTTTGTAATTAAAATGGTCTGGTATAATTACATCCTAGAACTGTCAAATGATTTCATTCCCAAACACCAGGCATCTGTCTCTGAACAGAAGATAACATGACGTTTATTGGCTTTCATCTGCACGCTCTGAGGCGCAATTAATTCATGATATTCGACAAAAGAACCACAGTGACTTCCCCAATTGCAGCAACTTACATTTTATTACAGATAATTATTTCTGTTATGATTCAATATTCTGTATCTGAATGCACTTTATATAAAAATAAGTGTTGATCTATTCTAGGAAACATAGAGGAATTGAATATTTAAGACTTAATCATGTTCACTCGCATACAAACTTGCTTGAGTTTCCTGTCAGGTGTTATAATGAGAGTCTTTGATGTTTAGTTTTGTAATTATTGCACTTTATGAGCAGCTTCATCCCAGACTATAAAACCTACCTTGATATGCAAATTATTTTTTTGTGTATGTGTAATTATGAATTAATTAATAGCAGTTCCTTTTGTGGTGTTTGTTTTAATTGAGTCATTAGATCACTTATTTTTCTGCCCTTGACTTCATCAGACTCACCGAGAGCCCCTGCAATTTAAGTGGTTATTGTAGTGGGATGTTTTTCAATCCCGTATCTCTTTTTTAGCCCAGAGGAAGCATTTATCAAATAGTAGATGTTTTTGGCTCTACATGACAGAGTTTCTCTTGATATTTACACAGCCGGAAGGTAGGATATGTCTCCCTATGTGCGTTTCTAGTTATTATTGCATGCTCAAGGGAGATGGAGGAATTCAGCAACTCTATAGTTTAGGGTTCAAAACAAAGATTTTGGTTGCCAGCCCAGATTTCTAATCATCACCCTGGCACCAATCCTGCCATATGTGTAATATAGTGTGTTGTTTGGGGATAAATATTTTGTCTGCAGCAAAGACCGAATTGAGACACTGTTTATTATTTACTAAAATCCCTAGATCTAATACACCATGATTTGCATTTAAGATTTTTTCCCTAATTCTTAGAGATTATTTCCACATGTGATTCAGTGATGGTATCACATGGCAAATAGTACTTAATACATTGTAGTGAATGATACCATGTTCGTGTAACATTGTATTTACAGACTACTTTCTGTCTAATCAAACCATGATGGTACTTTTTGGTACTTTTGTGACAAAATTCCACTTAAGTAAGTGAATCCATTTTTTTGAGCTCCTATACCACCATAAAATGTTATGGGTCATTCCATACTAATTGTCCCATAAATCTTCACATATATTTAGAGACCATTCAAGTTGAAATCCCTTTGCACAATTTTGAATGTTTTAGGCTGATAAACAGTCCTAATGAGTATAAACAATCTCCCTTTAGTCAGAAGTTTGATCACATTCGCAGTAACAAACAGAGACGAACCTGCTGTAATGTTTGCCACATGCTCCTGATCACAGATCTGCAGGAGTTACACCATAATCCTAATTTAAATGGCCACACCTCTCAGAAGGAATGACTGTTTTACTCTGGTGAAGTCATGTCGTCACACACATATATATATATATATATATATATATACAGCGGGGAGAACAGGTATTTGATACACTGCCGATTTTGCAGGTTTGCCCACAAAGCATGAAGTCTGTAATTTTTATCATAGGTACTCTTCAACTGTGAGTGACAGAATCTAAAACAGAAAATCACATTGTATGATTTTTAAGTAATTAATTTGCATTTTATTGCATGACATAAGTATTTGATACATCCGAAAAGCAGATATTTGCTTAATATTTGGTACAGAAACCTTTGTTTGCAATTACAGAGATCATACGTTTCCTGTAGTTCTTGACCAGCTTTGCACACACTGTAGCAGGGATTTTGCCCCACTCCTCCATACAGACCTTCTCCAGATCCTTCAGGTTTCGGGGCTGTCGCTGGGCAATACGGACTTCCAGCTCCTTCCAAAGATTTTCTTTTGGGTTCAGGTCTGGAGACTGGCTAGGCCACTAGAAACTTGAGATGCTTCTTACGGAGCCACTCCTTAGTTTCCCTGGCTGTGTGTTTCGGGTCATTTTCATGCTGGAAGACCCAGCCACGACCCATCTTCAATGCTCTTACTGAAGGAAGGAGGTTGTTGGCAAAGATCTCGCGATATACATGGCCCCGTCCATCCTCCCCTCAATACGGTGCAGTTGTCCTGTCCCCTTTGCAGAGAAGCATCCACAAAGAATGATATTTCCACCTCCATGCTTCACGGTTGGGATGGTGTTCTTCGGGTTGTACTCATCCTTCTTCCTCCAAACACGGCGAGTGGAGTTTAGACCAAAAAGCTCTATTTTTGTCTCATCAGACCAGACAATTTCTTTAGAGAGAGATGGTATTTTTCCTATTTTTACCCAAAATAGGGTGGTATTAGCATTATTGTGTGTACTCATAATGTAATGTCTGTTTCATTCATACTCGTAGCCAGAGGGCACCCTCACGCTGAAAGTCCACAAGTGAGACATAGAATTCATAAAACTTGACGAAGGCATCCAGCTATCACTGTAGTAGAATAAAACGCAGAGAAGTTTTGACTGATAGAACATGAAGATGATAAACATACGATTGCAGCAATATTTGGTTTATCTGTGGTGGTCTGAACATCTCGGATAGTTTAGTTTGGAAATCTTTATTAATCCCATTTGAGGGCAATCTCATTTACCACCATTACAGCACAAACATTACAGCACAATTAATCCATACTGTAATTACACAGCTTCATTAAAATCCTCACTGCCGCAGGAGTAAAAGACCTTCTAAATCACTCCGTAGAGCACTGAGGCATCACTAATCTCTCAGTAAATTAACTTTTAAGTCCACTAAAAATACTATATAGTGGATGACCTTCATAAGCCAAAATCATATTTAATTTTGCCCTGGTTCTTTTCCACCATAATCTCAAGTAAATCTGGAGTAAACCCAATAACCAAACTAGCCTTTAGTCATTTTATCAATCCTATTTTTGTTGTCCACAGTAATACTGCCTCCCCAACAAAGCACTGCATAAAACAAGACTCTGGCCAGGATTCCCTGATAGAAGACATAAAAAATCTTCCCACTAATACCAAAGGGAAGTTAGCTTTCTCAAAAAGAATAATCTTGATTGTGCCTTCTTGAACACAACCTACAAAATACATGCATTATGTTTCACAGTCTTTCATGCATGAACAAAATGTACATACTGCATATTCCATACACGTTTCCCAGTGTCCATTAAGTTAAAATTACCCAGACTTCACTGCTGCTCTCTCTCTGCAGGACAGCTGAGTGATAAAGTAAGATGGGAGTTTTGGGCTGAATTTTGTGATTGGATGTTCTAACAGTTTTCAGTAGCAGCTTTCTTGTTTTTGTTGGAGGAGTAAAGTAGTTTAAAGTAGTAAAGGAGTTTTTCAGAAGAGAGCTCAGAAAGTAGAACACTGTTTAAGGGGTCTCAGAGGGTTTCAAAAGTTGTTTATTCTCTAAATGCTATCGGTCAGTGTCAGACTGAGCATGTGCTGTATGTTTCTATAACCTGATTCTACACACCTACCCACCCAGTGAACACACTTCAACAACTTCTTCATTGAATTCAGAGCATACTCTTCCCAGCCTTTCTCTCTCATCCACTTAATCCTTTCTCATCCACCAGTTTTTCATACTAAATAAGACTGCTTTTCCCTCTCAACCCCTCCATCACTCCTATTCGATCAGCTCTTCTCGCCCTGTGAAGTGCTGCTTTACTCTGATCAGTGAGGGGCCCATCGCTCACTCTCTCTCTGATGAGGTGTCGTGTCATTAGAGTTCGGTTTCCCAGGAGACTGGAATCTTGGAGTGGATTCTGGAATGTTACTGTCTGAAAAGAATCTTTATAATCTCACGTCTTTCTCTCCTGAGAATATCATGTATTAAATAATGCATGCGGTTTTTGTTTGAGTTTCAAATTGCAAAATTGTAATATTTGAATTTCATGTAGAGTATGTAATGGATAAATAGTGCTCTGCTAGGGAAGCATGATATGGTGCCATATTGTTTATTGGTATAAATTGGTATGATTGGTATTAGACAATATTGGATATTTAATTTTTTATGCTTATTTTTACTATTTTTATATTTCGTTTGCCATCATTTACCATTCACTTGAAGTTAATATTAAGGCAAAACACAATTGAACAGGGTAAATATTTTAACGTAGAAATAATCATACTTCTATTGAAGCTTGTTTACGCCATGGAATAAAAAATGAAAAATGTAATTGTGATCTCACAATTTTCTCGCAATTAAGAATTTATATCTTGCAATTCTGACTTGTATCTCCCAATTCTCAATTTTATTTCTCACAGTTCTGACTTTTGGTATTCCAACCTCTCTCCGAACCTTAAAATTAAACCGACTGATGTATCTTTTAGAATCCTATAAATGCTCCCTTTGAGGGAAAAAAAGTGTTTACATAGGATTCTTAAAGATACATCAGTCTGTTTAAATCCAAGGTTCGGAAAAAGGTTGGAATGTGATTATGAAGTAAATTAAGACTTCTTTAGGTGCAAGAAACTTGACTAATATTATGAATGCACCCCAGGAAAAAAAAAATGATATGATCCTTTTTAAGTGTGTCTGGATGAAGTTAACGCGTCACATTATGGTGTCAGCTATGATAAAACTATAAGAAAATAGAGAGATCTGGATTTGGCTTGGTGCCTGTTTAGTGGGATTTCTTCTCTCTCAATCATGTCTCACTGGTGTCCCACAAAAACACTTCAGATACCCAAACATGGTCGAAACGAGAATGTCAGAAAAAAAAAAGAAAGCTAGGGAGGATTTAAACGTAATAAAACATAAAGAAGGCTGATCATAAAAAGATCACCCCTTCACGCTTTCAGAACAGCGACCCCACTAATACCCGTCAATTCACTTACCGCCCCGTCAAGCGACCCTCGCTTTAATAAATCAGTAGGCAGATTGAACAACCACAGCAAAGGAAAAAAAAATGTGTTCTCAATTAGCCGGCTCCTGAGGAGCAAGACGGAGGGAAGGAAAACGGTGATGGGTGAGAAAAGGGAAGTCCTGAAAAGAGAGAGACGGAACGAGGGGATGGAGAGTTGATGCTTTGCCCCAGATGGTTTTTGGTTAATGGTTTAATTATCTGCTTTTGAAGCTTAACAAAGACCGTCTGAAACTAAATGCTCATCCCAGCTAGAGAAAGCGAGACGGGACGTCTGACAAGCTGATCTCTCTCTCTGTCTCTCGCTGTGCAATTGTCTGCTTGGTTGATCAGTTAAAAACAGGAAGTGGGCTGGTGGCTATATTGTCTGTCTCTCTCACCCGCTGTCTTGCCTCTTTCTCTTTCTCACTTTTCTTCTTTCAGCATAATCCACCATTCATCGTTCCATTCAAAGCGAAATCCCACACTGCATGGTCATGGACACATAGACACACACACTGCGTTCTCATTAACACATGTGCTAGCACAAACACACTGCATGCTTGTGAATACATTCACACAAACGCATCATAGCAGACCCCAAAAGCCTTTGAGATTATTGCTGGCCCCAGGCGCACAACACTGCACACCTCCATGGGATTCAACTTTGAAAGAGATGCCTCTGCGCTCACATCACTATTCGGTTTGTTTGGTGTGGGGCTCAAAGGGAGTGAGATTCTTTTGTGCGTGTGTGTTCTCTGTCTTTTGAATAAAATCTGAGGGCAAACATTACCAAGGCATCTATTTGTGGTCTTTAACCTATAGAAGAAATTCATTGGGGGCTCTGGCTTTAGAGAAAATGCTTTGGAATGATTTCAGTGAATGATTTCAGGCCATTTTCCATTTGATGCAGGCTTTATCAAGGATTCCAAGACAAAAGGTGCACATAAGAAGATAATCTAATGAATAACCATTTGGGTCAGTTCTGTACAATTCAGTACACTACTGTTCAAAAGTTTGAGGTCAAAAAGAATTTTTAAAAACGAAATTAATACTTTTATTCAGCGCTTGGAAAATTAAATGTCTACTGAGTCCTTTATTAAGTATTAAAGAGAATTATGATGTTTTTGCCATTGTATTGCATTCACCTAACTACATTTTACATTTTGTGTTATAGAAATTCAGCTTTGGAACAACATGAGGGTGAGTAAATGATGACGGAAAGTTCATTTTTGGGTGAACTATCCTTTTAAACCTGAATTTTAAGGAATCTAAAGATTTACACACTAAAGACTCTGCATCAATCATTCTGTGATGATAAAGTTTTAGTTTGAGCATGTTGTTGAGCATGAGTTGTGAAATCCGTTTCAGATATCACAGCATTTCTCAATCATTCCATTGCGCGCACACACACACACACACACACACACACATTCCAGTATGTAAGCATGTGTTGTCTGTGTCATCCTCATAATTCATGCATCTCTGGTTTGTCTTTCTGTCAGCACAGAAAATGTGGGTGTGTGGTTCAGGTTAATTATGTGTGTGTGGAGAGAAACACTTGTTTCATGCTCTACTCTTACACAGAGAATGTGAGGCCCAGAAAGTCTTTAAAATCAGACAGCAGTTCATGCATTGACTCGGGATGGGGGTCATGACCCTTGACCTTGGAGTTATCCAAGTTGTCGTCTCCTCCCCAGACACAAAATGCAGAGCATAAACCAACCATATATACAGAGAAAGAGACTCTCACTCAACACCTTTGCAGAGCTTCTAACAGGCAGTTGCTCTTAAAGGGAACATATTATAGAAACACAGTGCAGCAAAACCAGTTTGATTCCATACAGACATTGGTATGAAAGTGTATATGGCTGATTTAAATGTTAGAATTTTTCTGTTACTTATTTGACCCTGAAAACCAAGATCTTGCTCTTTTCCAAGATAATTTCACTGTTTTCACTGCGATTCAAGCTCTCACACAAACTTTTCAAATGTAGTCTTGAGGTGAAACAACTGAAGATAATGCTGGACTGGTAATGGAAAATAAAAGATAACATATTTGGAAATGTGTTTATGTGGGAGAGGAATTCATGGGTGAATGTGCACAGTTCTCCATTTTATGCTTGTTAGTTTTAAAGCATTTCTGTAGATTAGCTTCGAATGCTGCTAATTAGCAGGGTTACCGTAGCACCCGTTTTGCAGAAACATGAGTTATGTGCTTGTTTTTGTTGGGATTTTTGGATAAGCAGTGCATAACCACATTATAGACATGCCGCTTGGCAGCACTCCACAACTCTGCTGCTTTACAACTCATGCATGCCCTCTGATCTAGATGGGAAATTCTAGTGCTAGTCAAAGTCTCAGAGAGAAATAGAGCTCTACTTTTATTAAAGGGATAGATAAAGTTCACTCAAAAATGAAATTTCTGTCATTAATTACTTGCCCTCATGTCGTTCCAAACCCGCAAGACCTTTTTTCATCTTCGTAACAGATTTTTTGATTAAATCTGAGAGTTTTGAGAAAGCAATAAAATTACCATATTCAAGATCCAGAAAAGTAGTAAAGACAACGTTAAAATAGTCAACGTGACTACAGTGGTTCAACCTTAATGTTATGAAGCGACAAGTATACTTTTTTGTGCCAAAACAAAAGTAACGACATAAAAGAATGGCGTTCGGACATAAACACGGAAGTGCTGAACTGCGTTCACTATGTCAGCTGCGTGTGACAACAGTTCAAATTGTTAAATAAAGTTATTTTTGTTTCGTTTTTGCGCACAAAAAGAATTTTCATTGCTTCATAACATTAAGGTTGAACCACTGTAGTCACGCTGACTATTTTAACCATGTCTTCACTAAAAACCTAGCGGACTTCATCAATAATATCTTAATTTGTGTTCTGAAGATGAACAAGGTCTTACGGGATTGAAATGACATGAGGATGAGTACTTAGTTACAAAAAAATCATTTTTGGTTGAACTAACCCTTGAACACACAAATGTGAATCATTCAGACCTGTTTTTTTTATAGCTGATTCATCAAATAATCCAATTCAAAAGAATGATTTGCTTAAGAATTGGATATTGCTGCTGCTGCTTTTTTGTGTGTCCCATAGAAGAAAGTAAGTCATACAGGTTTGGAATAACATGAGGGTGAAAATGATGACGACAGAAGATTAATTTTTAGGTGAACTATCGCTTTAAGAAGACATTCTGTGACAGACTACTGTCATGATGAAACTAATTACACACAGAGACGAAATATGGGTAAAGCTGGACAGTATTACTGGTTTCTAGTTAATGGCATTCCTGCTTGGTTAATATTGCTTTCTCTTACTTCTCTCATTCTTGAAACCACATCCCACGGCTCACTGCATCACTCAGCACACCTTGTGTTTTTCCTTTCATCTCTCCATCTCTCATTCTCTCATTTCCCTCACATTTTTGGTTCTATTCTATTTTTTCTTTGCTTTGCTCTCTCTCTCTCTCTCTCTCTCTCTCTCCTCTTTCTGTTCAGGCGAGCCGTAGGGAGACGCCCAGTTCCTTCGTGGAGGTCCTGCTGTCCGTGGCTCTCCTCAGGGTTACTGGGCTCAGGAGTTTGTAATGTTGGAGGTCTTTTTTCTCAGTGATGATTGCTTTGGAGCAAGTGAGTGTTTCAGGGTCCACTGAGCTTTCTAGGGGCCCCCATTCTAGCATGAAGACCTACACACACAGACAGTCCTCCTGACTGCTAAACACCTGTTTGTAATGGTTTGTGTTGTAATATTTACATCCAGTGACTGGGGTTTGGGCTTATTGTGGGTTTAATTGTTTGGATTTGGCCTGTTGTCTGTTATCTAATTTGTCTTTTTGTCTCTCTCTCTCTGTGTGTGGCACACAAAAGTTGAGACCACTTTGTGCATTAGAGAGATTGTGTAAAGTCAATATCCGTTCATTCAATAGAGTTGCTTTGGGTAATGAGATTTGGGCTTTATTTGAAAATAGCTGGCTACAGAAAACATGTGAAAGTATTTTGAATGCTGATAAAAGTTTCCATTTATTGGTTCTGTTCAAAATGAGCACATTGTTTCCCTCAGTCTTATCAAATAAGTTATTTTCCTTGAAATACAAACAGAGTGGCGGGTCTGTTTGGTACTGGGTTGCTCTTTCTCTTTTGATGTTTTACAGAAGTTTTTCCCACATTGTGTTTCATTGTGTTTAACTGAAGGTCAAACTTTTCCAAGAAACAGGCAAAATAAACACACCTCTTCTTTATATCACTAATACAATTGCTCTTCAGGTTACGCATGTTTTCTAGAAATCTGTGTAACATGATAATTGTCTTAATGCATACCAATTGAGTTATATTAAGTTCTTTAAAAAAAATCTTACTGAAACTTTTGAACGATAATGTGTAAATCAGGCTTATTGTGAATTGCTGTGTAGTCGAGAGTACTTTGGCTCTCCGGTTTTCAGTCGTGGTTCTGGGGACTCACAGCTCTGCACATTTTGTTTTGGAAACCAATGCTTTAGTATGTTTTATTATTGTTGTTGTTTTTTAAACTTTCTTATTATTATTTATTTATTTTGCAGTTTTATGCATGAACAAATTCTTGCTCTTATCCATAGATCCAATTTAAAATTTGGAAGGTTTTTTTTGAGGTACTTCAAATGCAGAAATGAGCTCATTTTTTTATTTCTTGTGAATGCTTTTGTCTCTGTGTGTGTGCATTTTAGTGATTTATGAGGAGACAAATTTGTATAATGACATGGGTAGGACATTTCATGTGTCCCCATATTTCAAATAGCTTTAAAAACATACTAAACAATGTGTAGGGGCATAAAATTTACAGTTTGTACAGTGTAAAAACCATTACGCCTATGGAATGTTCTCACTTTGATAGCAAACCTGTGTGTGTGCGTGTGTGTGTGTTTAAGGAGGGAGGCCCCTCACAGGAAACTGTAGTAAAGTTCAGGTCTGCAGAGGTCACCACACCTGAGTTGAAGGTGTCATCATCAGGACAACAGGGAGAGCAGGGAAGAAGATGACAGCCTCACAGAGATGTAACACAAAAGCTGTGATTGGTGGTTTGGACTTACAGAGAGCAGGTCACGGGGTCAACCTGACAGGCTATTGAGCACACACTGTTTGATAGGCAACCTGCTGTGGAAACAGTGAAGCGCTCAGGGAGTGAGAGCTAGTTCATTTAGAGACTGAGCAGAAAAAAGAAGGATAAAGGTTGACAAGGAGAGGAGAAAGAGATGCTTGGGGTCACTCATATGTTTGCCATGTGTGAAGAAAAGCAGACAACAGTCCTCACATGAAAAAAGTGTTGTTTTTATGTTTTAAGTCAACATGAAATTAAAACCGACCCTATTTACTTTTTTTTAATATGTGCTCTAGTTGTTATTACTATACATCAGTGCATTAGTATTCTTTCATCAAAATGTAATAACTTGCCCCACCTCTGAAATGGGTTTTCAGATGATGTCATGAAGCCCTTTTATTTTTCAATTTTTCAAAGTCATATATAGACGACTTTTCATAATCCAACCAATTCCCCAAGGAGACAATCAAGCCCCCATGCTGATTTACTCTGAATTACATCACATTACAGAAGTAAAATGAGCTGTAAATAACATTTGGTGTTGACTTCAAGTGAGAGGCACTAGTTATGTTTTTTTGTAAGTTTGTTACATTTATCAAATTTGTCACATATAGGCAAGGTGAGCCGGATAGATGACCTTATTGAAAACAGATATTCATCTTATAAATAATATTTATCATATAGTACTATTTAAGTTAACATGTGAACATGCTTATTATTATTATTATTATTACTACTACTGCAAATTTTGTGTAATTTGGTAACTCTTTACAAGAAGGTTCATTAGTTAAACATTAGTTAATGTATTAACTAACCTGAACTAACCATGAACAAGATTTTAATAATGTATTTTTAAATGTTGAAATTAACATTAACAAAGAATAATAAATGCTGTGTAAGTGTAGTTCATTATTAGTTCATGTTAACTAATGAACTAAATTATTATTTGTTTCTGAATGTGAATTTCTTAAAATTTTAACCATGAAAAAATGAGATTAATCATAATTAAATATAATAATCATATTTTAATCTAATTACAGCCTTTGTAGTAATATATTGTGTATTTAATGGGAGTGTTGTACAGCAAAAATAGTATTTATTTATTTTAAATCACTACGTTTGTAATTTTCTTCATTTGTTGGTTGGTTGCGGAGGATAAATCATCTGGTAAATGAATTTGTGTTTTAACATCGAGTATCATAAAAATGGTTTTCAAAAGAGATGAAAGAGAGAAAAAGAAAAAAATGGGAGTTGGGCTTTATCACTGAAACCCTGTGTCCGTGTGTGTGAGAGATGTGAGGTGGTAGAGGGGTACGGTATGATGGAATGCTCCCTAATGTGTTTATATGAAACTCTGTTCATTTTTCAGGTTGGTTTTAGTCGAGTGAGTGATGTGTGCGAATGAGATTGGAGACAGGATGGCTGAGGAATGCGCTGCACTGTCATTGCAGGTGCCTCTCTCAGAATGCATTTTTGTTCTTTGTGTGATGTCATGATAACATCAGTCCTCCTGCCACCGTGACAATGGCCGTGCTGTTAACCCCACCCCCAGAACCCCAATAATTATCCTTGGCTAGATTGTGATTGGAGGGGTCAGACTAATGGGGCACCCCATGTAAGGAAACCACAGAGATAAACCCACGCCAGACTGAATTACAACACTTGCACACACACACTCACTCTATAATTCACAGTTCAGACTCAGCAGGTCTCCAGCGCAGTCACACAGGATGAGCAATAATTACATGGAAATGAAACCTTTCATTTAACTTTGTCATCTGTCCCTTTGCCCTCTTCCGCTCTCTCTTTCATTCTCTTTGTATCTCCATCATCAAGATGAAGTGAGCTGAAATGCAATTCTTTCAAGTGCATGTGCCCACCATGTGTTCAGCATGTCCCAGTGTGAGTGTGTGTGTGACTGATTGACTGTGGTGAAAGCGAGCTGCCAAGCCAAACCAAACCGACATAAATCTGCACTTAACCACAAAGGCTCCAGCGATTACACAAAAGCTCTGTTTCAAAACCTAGTGTGCTGCCTTGCTGCCTGCTACTCACATAAACTGCTGCCTTCGGAGGCAGCATAATAACCTTCATGAAAGCTCTTAAATGATACATTTAAAACACTCTACATAGGCACTATTACGCAGTAACCCCATTTACCACACATCTAGCACTCTGCACAGGAGACTCAACTTTTGAAAAATTGAGTTTAAAGTTGGCTTGAAATGAAATTCACCAATCTATGCATGGTATATATATTATTGTGAACAATTCATCCATACATATGTTTCTTTCTTTCTTTTATTTTTTTTTAGAAATGCTTTATCAAAAAGTCGTGAATGGACAATCTGGTGAAAATGAAAGACTTTTCTCTGGTGATGTTTGCAGGATTTTTCTAATCAGTTAGGTTGCTTAAACTCCACCCCTTCACATTAAAAATCAGGCTTTTATAGGCAGAAAGTTTGGGAAGGTCTCAGTTTTAAGTTTCGTTACAAGCTGTTCACACATTGGCAATAAAAAAGCAATTAATACATAAAAATTCTTACTTGTACCCCCCTTTAAAAAGGGATTTTCTTATCCAGAAAAGAAGAATGTGATGCTAGAATTTGGATGAAATGTGTCTGTGGTGCACCTGTGATGCCTTGAAATGTTGCTTCCTTTGAGGAATCTCACTAAGTTTTGGAATTGAGCAAAAAATGTGCTTTTGAAAAAATGAGCTGTTTGTGAAGGGGTTGGATTTCATGGGTATAAGTATGTGTTATTGCACCATAATTTGATATAGTGTTGTGGAATGTGGTAGAATGTGTGTGGGTGTTGGCAGACATTTCACGCCACATAGAATTTTAAGGAAGCGGTGAAATTACTTTCTTAGCACATTTTCTCTCTCTCTTAGTGTGCAATTATGCATGCATTATTTTATTATAATATAATGAAGGTCTTAAATTGCATATAATTACCAGTTCTTATCCTCTAAATACTCATGGGTGCAGTCTGGCTCTGATTTTGCGTGGGCCCTGTTAGATGGCCAGTGGTTTGATTGTGCGCTTTATGTCTTTGAGAACATGATACTGCATAGCTCTAAACTGAGCACATACACAGTATCCTTCTGCTGACCTGGTATGTGTCAAATAAGAAACAATAAGTTTCCTGTTTTCCAAAACTGTTTCATATTTTGCTGAATGGGTTTCTCTTACACAATCATTTTATATATTCTTCAATGATTTGTTTGTTTATATGAGAGAGAGCGAGAGAGAGTGAGAGAGAGAGAGAGTGAGAGAGAGAGTGAGAGAGAGAGTGAGAGAGAGAGTGAGAGAGAGAGAGAGAGAGAGAGTGAGAGTGAGAGAGGAAAAAACCTTTGATAATAAATAATAAGGACAGAAAGTACTGTGGCGGTATTTTGCAGTGGTTTTCAACTGGTTTTGCCACTTAACCCACATGTCGTGTGGTTATGATATGAGATCAGCTAATTTTTCTAATTTAAGTGCAAGTTTACATTTTCTTCTAATATTTATATTTTATATTATTTCAGCTTTGTTACTGCTAATCAGTTTGAACAGTTTTAGTTAATAACAGCAAAACTGCCATTACCATGGTGTTTCTGTAAAAGGGTTGAATTTATTGATGGATGGACTGTAGAGTTTGAGATTGTTGCATACTCATAATGATTATGAATAGAAAGGAAAGTTTACATAGTCTGAAGGTGAGAGAACGTCCTCCTTCCTTCCCCCTTTTTTACGCAAAATTAATTTCAGGACTGAGCAGAAATGAATGGAATATAGGAGGGATGAAATTAAATGCTCATGAGGGAGTATAATGAATAAAGGAAGGTAATAAAGGAAGCGTTGGGAGTGATAAAGCAAAGGTTTGGAGGGCACACAGTGGGTGGAGACAATAGACACAAAAGTGCCCTGTTTCCCCCCCTGCTGAGGCCCGGAGGGCAGCCCAGGGTCAGACTCTCTCCCTGGGGCATCTTCTACTCTAGCCCCAGGCTTCTGACAGGCCTGTGGGAGTTTTTAGAAGGTCCTGAGAGAGGCCAGACCCTTTACACCTTAGAGACCTCACTTCACCTGCTTTCTCTCTCCTCTCACCTCACTTCTATTCTCTCTAAATTCCCACATTTTAAACAGTAATCACAGCTCTACAACCTCAATAAGGTGAATCATCTGTTTCTGTGTTGTGATGTCTAGAGTAAAGAGAAGATATTTGTGTTTTTTATATGGGTCAAGCATGTTTCATCTGTAATGGAAGGTTGTTTAGCATAAATGACATCTTTTGGCTTTGATTTTGATAGGTTGGACGGAGGTTGCTGTTTACAGCACTGCTAAAACCATGTTGGCGAGTACATGGAAGTGTTTACGTTGTTGATTTTTTTCCTCCTCCACATGTCTTACGTTCTTGTCTGTCTATGTGTGTGTGTGTGCACACAGGCGTGTGAATGTTTGGCCAAAGGGTTTTGATTAGAATCAGATATGTGTGAGTAAAGGTCAGCAGATGGGAAAGCAATATAGGACACATACAATGTGGCTAAGGGACCAGAATAGAGAATGTTTTCTCCATCATCAGGTGAAGAGGTTTGAGCAGACAGATTGTTAATGTTCAGTGTTATTCATAATTCTCATTGTGTGTGTTTGTTCTGGTCTGATGTGATCTGGCTGTGTTTGGACAGGGCTGTGCAGATGGAAGTCCTTACAGCGGCCTAAGTTTAAATCACATCAACTCTATATCCCAAACTACACTAACTCAATCAACTACAATCAGCAAAATGCCCTACTATAAATATATATTTTATTGTATTTAAAAAAAAAAAAAATGTAATTGTGCATTTAGGATTCATAAAATGAAATAGCTTTACAATGCAAAGAACTGTTGTGCCATCTAGAATTGCACTTATAGAATCCAACAGAAGTATTTAATCGAAATTTCATCAAAAGTTAAAGTTAAATAATCCAGAGCTGAGGAGACTAATTCCAGACCTGGTTTAATCAGAGACTTTGAGGGAAAAATCTCCACAGGAAAAAAAAAAGATTTTGGATATGGACCAAAAAGGAAAATGTGCATGTTATTCATCTAGCCATAAGATGAACTGTTCTTTCCCATCTTAAATAAAACTGAGGAGCAGAGGTACAGGCCCAGGGTGAGATGAGATGTTCCTCAAACACAAAAGAGACAGAATTATGAGCCTGTAAGATATTATGTGTTACAGTTCTTAAGTTTTTATGAACTATGGGGTTTCTGTGCAAGTGTGAGCAGCACGTGTGTAAAGTGTAAGAAGAATGTGTGTTATGCATTCTTTGAGATGTGATTGCTGAAGGGAGGATGGATGTGTGTGTGTGTGTGTGTGTGTGTGTTTGAGAAGGGAGTGCTGAGTGAGTGAGAATGCTCGTTTGTCATTGAGATTTGTTTAATTACAGCCTGTCCTTCTCTCCCTCATCCCTCCATCCTCAGTAATCTTCTCCTCCTCGTTTTCTTGTGTAAATCCCTCCCTCCATGATGGAGGCTTCGTCTCTCCTTTAAGGGAGGTCAACATTTGGCTGACTGTAACACTGGGGAGGCCAACAAATGAGTATGTGTGTGTGTGTGAGTGTGAGATGCTTGAGCACATGCTGCGACTCATGCTGGGTTTCATTCAGGGATTTGTGCATATGTACTTGTACATACTCATCCGGAACTTGACCATTAACAAAAACAGAAACACAATCGCAAAGAACACACACACACACACACACATACATAGACCTTTTCTGCCTCTTCCACCTCATCTCTCTCTCTCTCTCTCTCTCTCTCCCTCTCTCTCTCCTACTGTGCGGTTATTTAAACACACACATCTGCCTGCCACACGCTCCAGCAATATTAGGGAAACTCAATAGGTTTGAACACATCTATATTTACATTAATTATCCTTATATTTTAGACAAACTTTTTAGGGCATTTTACAATAAAGTTTAATTGTAGCAATAGTTTTTGCATTATGAGCTAACAATATTAGTGTAATAAAGCCTGTCTTTATTTATACTTACCATCTTCCTGGTCTGTGTTTCCTGACATTTAGCAGATTTTGACCTTTTTTTATTAATCTAGGATAATGCTGATTTCTAAATGTTCTTACATTCATTAATTAATATTTGTTTAAAAAGCAAATTAGTAAAAATATATTTAGAAATTAACAATAATCAAGAGTAATGAGAGTAATGTTTCTTTATTTCAGTAACATTTTACTAGTGCTATTAAACTATTAAACTATTAAACGATTAATTTATCCAAAATATGTGTGTGTATTGTGTATCTTTATTAACTGTATATATAAATACACACACATTTATATATTTAAGAAATATATATATATATATATATATATATATATATATATATATAGTTGTAATGACTCGTGTCTCGATGTAGGATCCATTACCAGCTTTATTAAAATGATCAACGGGGTCAAACAGGCAATGGTCAAATACCGGCAGATGGGAACAGGCAGGCAGAATCATAAACGGGTGAACAGATACAAGTCAGGGCTGGCAGAAATTGATCGTAAACTAAGTCCAGGCAAACAATACAAAGGGCTGGCAGCAAGAATCACAAACGGTAGTACAACAGATCGATAACAGATTGGCAAACACAGGGAAAAGAATGGTCAGTAATGCACCAACTGGAAACAAGACTTTGCGATGCATAAGTGGTTATCAGTCTCTTAAATAGTCCACGTGAGTGAATACAGCTGGTGAGTGCTTAGTAAGAAGGTACGGGGATTGTGGGAAATGTAGTGCGTGTATTGGTGTGAGTGTAAATGTCAGTATTCCGGGGATGGCGCCCTCCGACGGTCGGAGGAAGGGATCATAGAGTTCGCCTCTGTGACCATAGTACACACACATATATTATGTAAACACAAACTTTTTTTTGGATTTGATTAATCGCGATTGATCGTTTAACAGCACTACTTTTTACTTGACTCTTTTAATTTTGAATAGTAGTGTTTGTGGTAGTGAGTGCATTAATGTGGAAATTATTTGATTTTCAGTCAGGAGAAAAATCCCAAACCTGGCCAAAACTCACTAGTAAGTCTGACAGAAAATGCAGTGAATTCTGAGCTTTAGTCTCATGGCGAATCACAACATCATGTGTGATTTTTTGTGATCTGTACTAGTCTGAGGTAAACTCCATGTCTACCATTCCTTTCGGATCAGTCCTACTTCTTCTCTCTGTCTTATTATTCTGGGCGGTAATAAACGATCATTGCCTGTGGGGTGTCACAGGGCAAGACACAAGCGTGAAAGATGTTGCTGGGCCCTGTGAGAAATTACATTTTTTTTAACCTCAGTCACTTTCATTTGTCCGATCCGTTTCTTTCTCTGAGTTTGTGTCTTTGAAGTGGTCTGTGATGTTTACAATGTGACGCTTATGAAACTCTGGATTGTCTTTTTTCACTTTTTTGGTATCTTTTCCTCTACTTTACATCTGACATCTCTTTCAGTCATACTGCTGTGTGTGTGTGTGTGTGTGTGTGTGTTTTTCCAGGGTAGTGGGTGTGGCCCTCTTCAGTCGCACAATACAAGTTTACGTGATCAGGAAGTCTCCACTCTCCACCGACATCGGCAATTGAACAATACAAGCTTGACCTTTAACTTTTGTACAGTCAGTAAGGCTGAAGGAGGAAGGAATTGTCAGATTACATATAGGTCACATGTGAGCAGTAATTGAATCTGAAAAATGTACTAATACATATTTGTAATGCACATTGTCACAATCATTTATTGTTATACAAGTGTTATGACCATTCAAACTGATTTTTGAGCTAAGTCGATTTTGAAAGCAACATTAAAGAATTAGTAGTACTATTATTATAGGTCAAAAAGTGTCTAAAATGTTCTGGAAGAAATTATTTAAAATTACTTATTTAAAAACTTGTATAAATGGAAAAATCATTAAAATTGTAATAACTAAAAAAGGTTTTTACGAAGGGAAGATACTAAGTAAATAACTTACTATAAATGTTACTATTATTTTAAGTTAACTTAATTTAATTAGAACATAATTTAAATGAGATTCCCTTGCAGAAAACTGTAGCACTAGATAGGCACTACTGTGTTTTTAAAAGTTTTTATTTTTATTAGTTTATTTTATATTTAATTTAATTTCATTTCATTTTGTTATTTTAGAGTGCAGGGAACTGTCATTGGTGCACCTTTACAAAAAAAAAGATTTTTTTTCTATTATTCTCATATGCATGCAAATCTTTTCTGCCTTTGTATAAGGGATGTAAGTGTATGTGTAACAAGAAAGCCTCTTGTTTCCTGCCTCTTGAGTGTCAGTGCTGAGTGGTTGATGCTGCTTTTTTGGAAACCAGATTGTCTTTAAATTTAGAGTAAAGAGTAGTGAGGAGTACCTCATCTTCCCTCCATTTACCTACTTTCTCTCTTTCTCAATCATTCTCTCACTCCGCTCTGGGAATGAGGCTGTTATCGTGGTGGTGATTTGTGTTGATTATGGATGTGGAAACGCGTACTCAGTAGATTAGCTCCTTTTGTAAGAGCAGAAAATTAGTTCCAGAACATCAGACATACCTGTGAGCGTGTTGTAAGGTTTGTTTGAATGTTCCCACACCATTTTCCCCAGATTATCTTGTTTTGTGGAATGAGTGAGGAACCACACACGAACGGACAGTCCCTAGAATGAAAGGGTGATGATTTGTGTCCGCACGGTTATCCGTCATACACTAAACTAATTCAGTCCTTACCCATAAACACTTGCATACTCACAGCCTGCACTGCATTTTCTTCTTCAGTGTTTTTGTCTTATTATCCAGTAAAAATATCTAAAAGCCAATATTATATCAAGAAGAAAAACTGCCTAAGATAGCAATATGTGTTTTCTGAGAATTTCTTTATCTATATGTTTTTTTTCTTCTTGTTTTAGCGAGGTTTACGCTTAAAATGATGTTAAACTTTGGCAGTGGGGTAAAAAAAATGAATTGATTGTTTTAAACAAGTCTTAATGTCTTCTATAATTTTGCTTAAGTAAATGTTTTTTTCTCTCGATAAAAGGGAAAAAAGGAATACTGTAAAAAAAAAACCAGTTAGAAATATTTATTTATTTATTTTAGTGTACCACTCACATTCTATTTAATTTTAATGTTTATATTGATGTTGTGCCTGCATTTGAAATGATTTATCTAACCCCCTTTGTCTCTTTCTTTCTCAACTTTTTTTGGTCGGCAGGAAACATGAATAATAATAATAATAATAATAATGAAAAACAATCATGAATATGGAGACAAAGCAGACGCAAGATGAAACCCATGTACAAACATTCTCGAAGAATTATGTTATTTTCACAAAACTAAGAAGATCAAGTGAAGATGAATTAAGCTCGATAAGGTAAAATCCTTTTTGACAGAGCAAATCTTCCGTCAGCAGTAAATATCCTTGAAAATATTTCAAAGTCCCACGAGAAGAATAACACCGCAATCAGACAGCCCAGAAAGGAAAACATATTACTCCACCTCTGTTTAAGACTATATAGATTATGATAGCAGCCTTCATAATGCACACAGGTCATATAAGTTAAGCTAAGGTGAGTTTCTGTAGAGTTTAACATGAACTTATCTCTTAACTCTGCCGTTAAATCAGATTTGCTTGGACTCTAGGGCAGTTTTGAAGACGTGGTTCGAGTTGAATGAGGTCCTCACGTTTGTGTGTGTGACTTTGTATAGGGGTTTTGGAGCTGACAGATAGATTTTTCTTCACAAAGGAGGAAGCTGTTTAAACAGATGAAAGACAGGGCCAAGGTCTCATGCGCACCAACTAGTGTGTGCGTGTTTCTGTGAACGATAAAGCTTTAATATGCACACAGCTGTATGTATGAAGAATGAGCTTCATGAGGAAAAGTTAGAGTACACAAACTTAAAGATTAATGTATGTGGGTATGTGTGTGTGGTTCAGGTATACCCTTCGTTATGGGGACAAAATGTCCCGACAAAGTGGCAATAACCGAAATCCTTGTCCTTGTGGTGACATTTTTTTAGTCGCCATGAGGAAAACAGTTTATAAATCATACAGAATGATGTTTTTTGAAAATGTAGATGTGCAGAAAGCTTTCTGTGATGGGTAGGTTTAGGGTTAGGGGATAGAATATACAGTTTGTACAGTAAAATTATCAATGTCTATGTAATGTCCCCATAGAACACGAAAACCCAACGTGTGTGTGTGTGTTAGTCTGTCTGTCTCCTTCACTCAGTATGAGTCTGGGATTTGCTGCATGTGAAAAATATTCTTAATGTGAAAGTTTAAAGGTCACTGGCTACAAGGTGAACGCCAATGATGCTGTGCCAACCTCCTGATGCTTACTGGTCCACTGCCAGATGATTGCTGGAATGTTGCTGGGTCATCGCCACAGAGTGTTTGTGATTGCTGGGCCATTGCCATGTAAAAGATCATTCTGATCAATGGCTGCTGTTGAAAATGCCAGATTTTGACTGGGTCCATGCCAAAAAGTCAAAGTGTGAGTGAATGCGGATGGTCTGTATGTGTTGAACATAGCAAGATAAATAGCTTTTTATTAAATGTACAGTACCGCATGTCACTTGCAATTGTACATTTTTTTATAGTGCATTGGATTAATTTCTTCAGTCTTGGCGGCGAAGTGATATGTCATGAGTTTTGCGTTTGAAAAATGTACAAACCATCTGCTTCAATATATCACACTTTGATAGCACGGGTTTTGTCTTTCTCTCTCATCCCTCTTTTTCTCTCACCCTTTGTCCACAGGTAACACAATTCCTCTTGAGGAGGTTATGTGGTTTTAACCTTTGACCCCACGACCCTTGTTAGCGGGTCCTCGTTAGGTTGCGAAACGATTGGCTGTTTGTGGTTCTGTGGATTTCAGTGGTGATTGTAGATCAGCAACCGAACCAATCAGAATGTTTTGCTTGTTGGCTTTTTAAGCAACGCAAGTGTGTATATTTTGCACATGTGCGGATTAGTGGTTTTGGCTCTGGCTAATCTGCTCATCTCTGGGGAGTCTGGACCCTGGGCTGAGTTGAGTGTGTGTGTGTGTATGTGTCTGTTCTTGTCTATTATGAGTGTGTGCACAAATGAAAAGTGTGTAGTTCATTTGTTCATACTGTTGAGATTTGTATGTGGCCATATAGGTTTAACGTTAATACGTTTTAATAATACTTAATATCTTGGTGATTTTAAGAAGCTTATGTTTTTTGGATAGTAGCCATATACTAATGCATGTGTGAATGCATCTAATATACGCAGTATGTGTTCATGTGTCTGACTATAAAGTCCCTGCTGTGGCTGGTTTGAGAGGGTAATTGGTGGTAATTGGCAGTAAATGTCCAGGAAGCACAAAGACCATTTCAGCTCTAATCTATAAACAAAACTGCCAATACTTTAACTATGTGGGTCGAATGTATAAATTACCTCTTTGTGTTGGATGGATGACTGACTGTGTGTATGACATGGGTCTGTATGTGTGTATATGTGTGGATTTGCCTATGGGACCTATTGCCTTAAAGTCACACTGAGGGATTAGGACCAGGCGCCATATGGAAATGGGAAATTAGCCCGAGGCTGTGTGTGTGTGTCCAGAAGGCTTTGTAGAAAGCGCATTGGTATTTCTATTGAGACTTTAAGGCATAGCGCCCAGATTCTTGACAGGAAACAGACTTATAGTGGACCTGTGCATGTAGGTTAGGGAGTGACTGTGTATATTTATTTGTAAGAAAGAGGCATGGTGTCCTTATGTTATTTAAAACATTCTGCCATCATTTACTTACCCTCATGTCGTACCAAACCAGTATGTTTAATTCTTCTGTAGAACACAAAAGAAAACATTTTTAAAACATTTCAGTGTTTTTTTTTTTAAATCTATACAATGATAGGGGCAAATGTCATTTTGAACCCCGTTGACTTTTAATTGTATGGACAAAAATATCTAAAACATCAAAATATCTTCTCTTCTGTTCAACAGAAATAAGCAAGTAGAACAGGTTTGGAATAACATGAAGGCAATTTAATTACACTTTAATTACATGTGAAATAGCTTGTTTTACCCAGATTTTACATCAGCATCATATGCATGCTTCCCAGAATACATTGTGATAAGCTCAATGAAAAAATAAGACAAAAATTTATGAATAAATTTAGATTTATGTATATGTATTGTCCCAAAGTCATTGGATTTTTTTAATGGATTTTTGGTTAAAAGCCTAAAAATAAGGTCTGTGATTAACACAAGCTCATTGTATTTTCATGTTTTATTCTACGGCATGAAGAACATCAGTAACTTCAATTTGTGATTTTTTTTTTTTTTTTAAATGTGTGTATTGGTAGTTTTACAGTTTTCGGAAGGTTAGTGGTGGTGACACTGAGTGTAGTGTAGTTCTTTTATAGTCTAACTGTTTTACTTGTGCATATTGTATTTATGTTACAAAAATGTGTTAATTTCTGAAGATTATCATGAATTTATTATTAAGAATCATTGGTCACAAAGTTTATTTTCTGAAACTATTCAAAAGTCAATGAAAAAACTTTCTGGGTTTTTGTCGAGGGAACCAGTATGATTCTTTCTTTTGGGTTGCAACTTTTGTATAGTAATAATTTCTGTGTCCATACATTGTGGATCAGCAGCCAATCAGAAAGAAAAACAAAGCATTAAATGCCACGTGAATCAAGCTTTAGCGGTCATTAGTTTCTTATTTTGCGGCCAAATTCCAGCCTGAATTGTATTGCTCTCTTTAGAAGCCCTCAAACCCATACAACAATAATCAAAGTGAATAAAATATAAAAGTAAATGGAAAAAGGAATGGGACACTTTTGAAGGACGTGGTCTGGGACTCTGATGAGTGAGGTTGGGTGCTGGTATACAGTAGGGAGGGTAGATCTAAGTTTGGATCATTATTAAGGGTCTTTTTGAGGAGTTTTGTGGAGATTTGAGAAGGTTTAGAGGTTTATTAGGGGCAGGTGGGTTCCTTTAGAGGAGGTGTGGGAGGCAAACAGTTATCTAAAATAAATCCCAGTGTTTTAAATAGGAGAAGACGGAGAGAAAATTATTTGTATAAATTAAAAGCAGGATTAAGGTGAGGTCTGGTCTTCATTGGGTTCAGACAGAGTAGCAGAGCCTCATAAAACCCTCATGATTGTCTATAAGCTTTATAACGCCCTCATTTCCTCACACGTAGATGGACACACACAAACACAGACAAACATTCTCTTCATGATCTTCAAATGTTTATTCAGTGTGCTCAAATTAAAATACCATAGGCAGCTTTGTTCAATGGTTGTGCTTTGTACATCTGTACACTGAGGCATATATCACCATTTTATGTGGCATTCCCATGAACACACCCACAAACATACAGATTTCCTCTCTGTGGACATCTGCAATGGCTTTTAGTAGCAATATAAATCAATGTGATCCATTTGTAATGTTGCTGAACTTTGTGTGTGGGGCGATTAAGTCAGTAAATGAATTGGACACACCCTAAACACAAGTCATGACACACACATACATATTACTCTCTTTCTTTTGTTTTTGTGTGTTTAAATATCTGTGGTTTATTGACTTGTTAAATGGATAGTTCACCCCAAAATAAAAATTCTGTCATAATTTACTCGCCGTCTTGTCATTTTAAACTGGTATGATTTTTGTTCTTCTGTGAAACACAATAGAAGATATTTTAAAGAATGTTGGTAAGGGAAGAGTTTTGGTTGCCATTGTATGAACAAAAAAGAAATTTGCTAAAATATCTTCTTTTATGTTCCACAGGAGAAAGTAAGTCATGAGGGAGAGTGAATGATGACAATTTTCATTTTTGGGTGAAATATCCCTTTAAAGACTTACAGTAAATTTTGTTACACAAAGCTATCGTATGACTTCTAAAGACTTTGATTATACAATGGACTACTTTTATGACTTTTTTATGGTGCTTTTGTGTCCATTTAGAAAGCTTTCAATGTAATTGCATGGAAAACAGTTTTCTTCTTTAGTTTTCTTTTTTTTTGTTCTGTGGATGGATGTCATATGGTTTTAGAGGGTTGACATGAGAGAGCTATTCAGCTACTAAGACCTTTTTCACACAAACTTTAGCTGTGTTAACAGTTAAGACTGCAGAATTGCTGATGCTGATACAGACTCCAGAGGCCCCCAAAAAGCCAAAACACAGTAACCGGATCAACCACAAAACAGAACTGAAATAAAGCCAGGGAAAGATGTAAGGAAATAGAGGGAGGAAGCAGGCTGGGGAGGAGGCAAAGCAAATCTTTTCATCCTTTCAGTCACTAATTTCTGTTCAAACTGAGCAGGTGGCTCTGGACTCTGTTCTGTGGATGGTTACAACAGAGGACAGGGATTAAAGAAAAACAGAATGAAGGATGAAAAGAGGAAAGAAGTTCAAAGTGTTTACTCGCATGTTTGGAAGCATGATCACACACACACACGCACACTACTATTCAAAAGTTTGGGATCAGTAATCTGTTTTGCTAACCAAGGCTACGCTAATTTGCTAAAAAATAAAGTCAACAGTAATAGTGTGGAATATTATTACAATTATTTCAATATATTTTAAAATATAATTTATTTCTGTGATGGTAAATTTGAATTTTCAGCAGCAATTACTCCAGTCTTCAGTGTCACATGATCCTTCAGAAGTAATTGTAATATGCTCATTTGCCGCTCTAGAAACATTTCTTCTTATTATCAATGTTGAAAACAGTTGATTAATAATAATTGAAATAGAAATCTTTTGTAACATTATAAATGTCTTTGTCACTGTTGATCAATTTAATCTATCCTTGCTGAATAAAAGTATTAAAGTTATTTTAAAAAAATGTTATTGACCTCAAACCTTTGAACGATAGTAAGTCATCATAATCTTTAAATGAGTAAAAATAAATGAATTCTTATGTTACTCAATTTAAAATTGATATAATAATTATATCATAATTAAGTATTGTGCATCGCTGTGTAATTTATTTGACAAAAAAATAAAATAAAAAAATCATTCATTGTTCAATGATTCATTTCTAGAGATAACTGGAGCCCAAAAAAGGGGGTTGAGGGGCATTTTCTATTTTTGCATCATGCCAATTCACATTGCGGTGACAGATGCTGTCCAACTTGGACAATCACCAGAATACAGTACGTCACTACTCAGACTCCACAACCTGACAAACACAGATTCGACATGTTCAATCAGTGAAAAAAAGCACTGACCAACACCAACAGATGCCGACACGGGCAACACACTGATCCAATTAAAAAAAAAAAACTGACGAAGTGTCTGTTCCCGCTGGTTGGCGTCTGAGTCGGCCTTTAGTCTTGAGTATAATCACCGTGTATTTTAACTATTTTCAAAAGCATTTTTATCTGTGACTTTTGTCTTTGTGTGTTCGAGCTCTGAAGCCTACAGGTAGCTGTTGGTGATTAATTGGCCTGTTTCACCACTGTAAACATGAATCTCTAATATTCAGCTGTTATCGGATTAAAAACACATCTTCAAACCACTAGTGCATTCACGGTCCAACAGACTCAACACAGGGCCATTTATGTGCACAATCTTAAATATTTATGCAAACTCATTTTTCTCAAAAATCTACATTCACACACCTGCAAACAGGCCACTCAAAGCCACACAATTACCTCTAAACACACACACTGTTGTGACAGTTATGATTTATGAGCACTGGGGGTTTTGAGGGTAAACAAATTAATGCAGTCAGAATGCACAGGAGGTCAAAGGTCACGAGTCACGGTCAATGACAATATCGCTATGATCATGTATGTCAGGGTCATGACTCTAACATGCTTGACCAATTGCTGCGAAGCATCACGCCCTCTCCAGACAACAAGCTGGAACGAGGCCTAGTGAGTGCGCTTTATCAGAACCATATCAGTAATCACATTTATACAAAAGTGTTTCATGTTATCAAATTACCTCCTCAAATTCAGAGAAGATAAGAATTCAAATCATAACAAGCCCAAACCCATAAATACATTCCACATAGATGCTTGAATATGAATATGTATTTAGAAATATAAGCCAGGATGCACACATTAGGGTGTAACTGTACTGTAGTATTGGGTTTGAATCTGTTCATTAATCTTTAAACTGACCAGGGAATGTTTAGGTTCTTGTGTAACCAGCCATATGCTATAAATTCACCCTATTCTGGAGACTTCCTCTGTTAATCTATCTGTCATCCTGTCCCACACTAGAAACACATGCACATGCACACAATATATATATATATGTATATGTGTGTGTGTATGTAGCAAGCTAGCAGTGAATTACGAATTAGTGTGTGTGCATGTGCTTGCATGCATGTTTACTCATTGTCGTAGCTGTTATTGGTCTGAGAGTAATAATCTGAAGTCAGGAATGGGTGGGATGAAGTACATTGGAATATCCTCAAAGAGAAAATAACACTAATGAGAAAAAGAGCAAAGGAAGAGAGGAGAATGATCGCTGTGTCAGAGGTCACAGTACAATCAAGACTTTCTATAATTGACCTCTTTCCTCTTCATAGGGTCAACGGTCAAGCCCCCGCAGGGATTTGGGGTTACCTCACATTTCATCTGTCTAGCAGGTGGTTCACACACACTCTGGTGAAACAACTTGTTGCTTTTCTAGTATTTTCATTAGTCTTCTTTCTTTCTCTCTCCTGTTTCATTAGTCTGAAACCATCTAACTTTCAGGTAAGTTCAAAGTTAAGAGTGTATTTGAGATTTTGTTCATCATGTTTATTAGATTCACAAACACTTTGCATTAGTTTTGCATTAGTTTTACTGATTAAATGGTAAATGGTAATTTAAATCAAACTGAGTATATGAGGAACTTTATGAGAAACTCTACACACACACATATTTATATGTAATAAATGTAAGTGATGAAGAAAAGTACATGCATACTGCAGCATTACTGCTCTACACTGCATACTAAAACATCTAGATAAAGCTAAGAAAAAATTGGAGTGAAACCTATAGAAACTCACATGCACCGTCTTAAATTTGTTCTCTCGGCCCACCAACATACTGGCTGTCGGTCTAAATCATTGCCTGAATCCTTCTGTATATTTAGACGTGAGTTGCTGTGTTTGGACATGGAATGACTGAGTACTCCTTGCAGACTTTAACTACGAAATGTCCTAGACGATAAACTTAAAGTCTGTTAAAATAGGTTCTAGTACCCCAGACAGTTTGCACTTGGCAAACAGTCATACTGTGTCCAAAATTTCTCCCTATATAATATTCTCTCTCTCTCTCTCCCTGGTCATTTCCAATCACTCGTTGCTATGATAGTAACAGCTCTGGAAGTGGTATGCTAACATCATGCACCAATGACGTCAACATTTTTGCCGTTTGATTGTCTTGATCAAAAGATCCCGCAGCGTTTAAAGTTTAGGGACACCCCCCCCACCAGCAGAAAAACATGTTTTACAAATTTTTTGAAACTACCTCCCCAATGCAACCCTCGAGTTAATTAAACTCCTCAAGCTGCAACAATAGCGCCAAGTGGCAGATCAAGAGAGAGATGGAATGTTGCCTTGGGTTATATATTCTGGAGTCAAAATAATCCAAATTAAATTCTGCAAACAAAACATCCAAGCTCAAACACTGACGGGCAGACTGGGTGAGTGACTAAAAATCAAATGAATTTGTGGTTACAGCAAGAAAGTTGAAATAACTTTCATTCACTATAAAAATATTCAAAATACCAGAAAGAAATACTTTACATCTTTGAAATATTTATGATACCACTCCTAAATGTAAATATATTGAAACAATATTTAATGTGACAATGCCAGACTTTTAACAATTAGGCACTGCATTTTACTTGAACAGTTTTTTCTTCAGGTACAGTGGGTCAGATTGAACATTGATTTATATGTTTTTAGTAAATAGGTATTATTTTTTAAATAATAAAAGCCATTTCTTTCTATGAAAAGTGACAAAAGTTATATTAGAAAATAATTAAAAAATAATTTTCTATCAGCTTAAAATGGTTTTGACAAACATGACTGGTTTGTCAGCTTGATCAAGATAAAGATAAAGAAGTTTGTAATGAAAACGGAGAGGTTTGAAAGTCCAGGTAACCAAATCTTAAAAGATCTAAAAAGGTCATGAGAGTGCCATAAAAAACATCCATATCAATCCAGTGGTTGAAGCCAAATCTTGTGAAGAGATGAAATAACTATATGATGAAATGTTTGATTCATATGGATTCATTTTACAGCATCTTTATAACCTTTTTGGATCTTTTAAGTTTTGGTGCCTGGACTTTCAATGGAGGGACAGAAACCTCTCCGTTTTAATGAAAAACATTTTTTAAGCTGGCATGATTAATGAATAGATATCATCTCTCTCCAGTGTAGTCTACGTAATTTTCCAAGTCAGTGTTTTGTATTCCTCCCAGCTGGCGTTCCTCTACAGATGAAACACTAAAGGTATTTCACGGTTATTTTTTAAGGTTTAGCCTAATCTTTTGAAGTTTGCCTCGAGCAGCCGAATGCGAAGCGCTCGTGCCGCCTGCTGTTGCTATGGCAACCTCCTCACGCAAACTCAAGAGTAAGTTTAGCGCTCTAACTTCCCTGAAACGTTGTTTAAAAGATAGAATATACTCATGAAACAACACACACACACACACACACACACACACACACACATATATATATATATATATATATATATATATGAAAACCCTTGACTGATATCACTAGCAAGCGAAAAGAGGAACTGTACGCGAGTACCGGGTGCCCGTTTCGCTCTCGAGACGCGGAGAGGAGGGGAGGGAGTTTCTCAGGACTGAACGAACGGACTACTAGCACTACATGAGAGAGCGAGCGACACACACACACAGAGAGAGAGAGAGAGAGACTTGCGCACTTGAACTGGAGCTGTGTGGGAAAATAGCGCACAGGGGCATATGCGATCGGCTCGAGCTTAACCTGAGACCTGGGCTCTCACCTCTGGTCCAGCTGTGGATGTCCAACATCTTTTGTGTCTGGTATTCGTTCAAACTTTTATAAAGGGAAACAGCCCTGTCTTTGTTACAGTTTGAGTAAAACATAAAGAAAGGTTCACTGAAAGTGGTCCCTTCAGCATGGAATTACCGGTTCTGGTTTTATTGGCGGTGATCCTGTCGTTCGGTACCAGCACTAAACCGAGTGTGCCGCGTCTTCGCCTGTCATACAAAGGTAAATTACTCACATCATATTTATTTGAATGCGTTTATTCATTTTATTTGTCAAAGTGGAACACAAAGCCAAAGATCTGATGAACAGTTGTAAAATGACCTGGTCAAGATTTCCTTTGCTACTGTGAGCAGAAACACGGTCCAGTGATTTAAGTATTCTATTAGATTAATGATTGTTCACAGTTTGAGTGTTCGGTTAATGTCGCCATCCCTCGGTTCATCGTGTGTGAATTAGTCCACACACAGGTGCGAGTGCTGACAGGCACTGGCACTTTTATTTGCAGTCAGAATCAGAAAAAAGGGTTCTAAGCTTCAGTCCTCAAACATAACAGTTCCAGCATAACTCAAATCATAGAAGTGTATACAGAATAAAAATACGAGTTGCTATGTGGAAAAGAACTGCATGTAGTATTAATAAATATGAATTTAAATAGAGCATAAGATTAAATTGCACAGTGGAAATACTGTAAACACTTAAATTTCACATAAATTTAACCTATTTTTGTCTTGCTTGTATGTGTTTCAGTTTTATTTTCCTCATTTGTAGCCTATAATTCAAAGTGGTCGAAAAAAAGTGAGAAATTGTCAAATTGAGGCAGACCTGCACAGAACAATGTCTCCAATAAGCTGTTTCCTTGGGCACATTTATATAGCTCTCCACACTTCCTGGTTTGCACATTGCGCACCTTATCAGATTCACATCTAAGCGCCCTTCAACTCGTTTACAGTGCCGTTTCCGTCTTTGCATGGCAATGAGCTTCTCTAGAGATGCTTTTTTTAAACTGTGGGAAAAAGCTACGTCAGGACTCCGGGCTACTGTTTCAGCTGTTATCCAAAACTCCGGGATCCTCATGCCTCTAGCTCTCCTGGCGCGCGCTCACCTCCCCGCGGTCAGGCTCTCCGCCGTGCGCGAGACAGTTAGCGCGTTTTATCGCACTTTGGCTCTCTATTACCGGATTTATAGAGTGCAAGGAGAATGTTGCAGTGGCCTGGGGGAGTTTGAGATGTTTTAACTCGGTTGTTATATTAGACGCTGCAGCTTTTACATTTTTAAAGGAATAGTTCATCCAAAAATGAAAATTCTGTCATCACTCAACCTCATTTCCTATGACTTTATTTCTTGCAAGGAACACAAAACGAGATGTTAAGTCCATTCAGTCTGGTCCATTGTTCTGGTCCACCGAAATCCAGCGATTTTCAGAGGATTCCACTCAATTTCGTCGTAAGGGCGAAATGAATCAGAAAGATGCTTGGGTTGAAAGTGACTTCTGTGTTAGCTGTGCTTCATACATCGCTACACTATATTGACAATAGAATTGACCTTTTTTTGGCCGAAATTTCGTCTTCAGTCAAAGTTAATTTAATGGAAAAAGATGCAGTGAAAGTTAATGATGATTGAGGGTATCAGTCCCTAACAATTTGTGTCAGTGTGTGTGGTTCCATGGAAGAAAAAACATAAGGGTGAGCAAACAATTGAATTGAATTTTTGGATGAACTATGCCTTTAAGAGAAACTTTGCTTAACCCTAATTTACGTGCAGTGTACAAGGAACAAGGTATAAAGTGGCGACCAGGGCTGGGTAGGTTACTTTTAAAATGTATTTCACTACAGATTACAAAATACATGCTTTAAAAAGTAACTTGTAACGTATTTCATTAGATTACTCAAGTTTAGTAACTTAATCTAAATACTTTAGAATACTTTGGAATACTTATAAATGTGGAACAAACACAAAAAACTTGCGTGATATAAAGTTGCAATTGCGAGTTATAAAGTCAGAATTATGAGATATAAACTCGCAATATTGAGAAAAGTCAGAATTATGATAAACTCACAATATTGAGAAAAGTCCGAATTATGAGATATAAAATTGCAATATTGAGAAAAGTCAAAAATTGAGATATAAACTGACAATATTGAGAAAAGTCAGAATTATGACATATAAACTCACATACTAAATTCACAATTGCAAGAAAAAAAATTAGTATTGCAAGTTTATATCTCCCAATTCTGACTTTATAACTTGCAATTGTGAGTTTAAATCTTGCAGTTCTGAGAAAAAGAAGTCAGAATTGTGAATTGCAAACTCACAATTGTGAGGGGAAAAAACTAATTGTGAGAAAAAGTTGCAGTGACCTTTTTTACAATTATAAAATGACTCACAAACAATTATCACAAAACATGAAACTTAACTCCGCTTTTTTGACTGTCAGAGTCAGAGAATCACTAATTGCTGTTTAAATGACATTAAAATTCAAAGTAATCACTTTGGTAATCTAAAATATTTTTCAGATGTAACTGTAATCTGATTACCACCCATTTAAAATGTAACTGTAATGAAATACAGTTACTCAAATTTTGTATTTTAAATACGTAACTAAGTTACTTGTATTTCATTACTCCCCAACCCTGGTGGCGACAGGAGTGTGAAGCAGTAGTTTGTGTAAATTGTTTATCAGTCCCTCAAAAGTTCTTTTCATTAATGATTATAAGCAGAGTCGAGTGTCCAGTTTCCCTCCAGCGGTGTGAGTGCGTGACTAGAGCGCATCTGTGCAGAGTTTAATGCGGTCATCTAATGCGCGCCCAGTCCCTGCGTGGAGCTCTGATTGCACGTAATCGGCCTGTATTCTTCTCCATGGACGCGCTATTAACCTTGATAATGATCAGCCTAGAGATCTGTCCAGTTGGACTGCATATATTTAGATTTTCTCAACTGACGGGTCTCAGAAAGCCTGTTGATCATTCTGCCAACCGAAAAAGGCTAAAGCAAGCAAGCTGTCAGAGCTGTATGGATTGGTCTGGGGGGAACATGTTATGTTTTGAATGGGAAATGAGGGACGGCCTTGTATATGCCAGCAGCTGGGCAGTAAGTGTGTGTGTGTGCGGATCTGTGGGGTCCTTTGGTGGGTCAGTTGTGTGTGCTGATTTAGGAGGAGACACAGTTTTTCCTCCCTCCCTCACTTTCACACCCGCGTGCATTCATAAATGCACACTGACACACTTTTCTCTATTACGGTTGAACATACGCAGAGACGCAGAGGTGGGCGGATCTGTATTTGTTTTAGTTTACATGAATGAATTAATGAGCTTATTTTTGTAGTGTTGCCCAGATGTTTGTGGAAGGTTTGTGAGGTCTGGCTAAAGAATCTGTCACTAAAAGAATGTTTGATGATTCTTCTGTTTCGTTCACATTCTCTCACTCCCTAAATATTCCCAGCTCCCTGGAACCGTTTGTTTGAGAGAGCAGGCCACAGAGTTTCATGTCTGAAAGATGGATGTTGTGAAATTCTCCCATGAGATTGCACTTCTAGATTAGGATTTACTCTAAATATTAAAGGTGCTGTGAGTGATGTTTGAACTGAAACTTCCAGACTTACTGAATTAGACATGCTTCCTCTTTTCAAAAGCCTGATTACAAAGATACAGTTGTGCCATTGAGAATATTGTAATCAGAGACGAATCAGGAGAACAGCAGCATGTGGCAAAATATCTATTCTCACACCACAAACTAACAACTGCTTATAAAGCTGAATATGGCATTTTGCTTGAACGATCTGAATCTCAGATGCGATGCTCTCATATATGGGCCGCTCTATGAATGTGCACAATGATTGAGTGGCAGAAAGTGCTTTAAAGTCTTTTGGTTGGCAAAACAAAGTACCTTTTCCTGTTTACAGATACCTCAGGACACAATTCAATCAAATCTGTCAGGGAATAGGAATTTGTTCTGCCATGCCAGAAAAAAGTTCTCATAGCCCCTTTAATCAATGTTCAAGGGTACACCAATGAAGAGCATATGCCTTATCTTTCATATACTGTTAAAGTACAGTTTTGTTGATCTGCAATCTTCACAATGTGTAGTGTAATATTTGAAGCATTATAAATACACTTCTTTCAAAGCAAGCTCTTAAACTTGAGGCCAGTTGTAGTCACAAGTATACATGCTGAATAAAGACGAGTTACAAATGGATTATACTGTACATCTGAATTGGTGCATTCAAGTCCTGGGAAGTTTGTATTTATGAGTGAAGTCATAATTACGACACCAGGTGTGTTTCAATACTTTGGTCGGAGCAAGATGGCGGCGTACAAGATTAAATTAATTTAATTCTGCTTTTACAAAATAATGTGCATCAGGTGTGTTTTTGCTTATGTTTTTATTAAATTTATGAAGATGCTGTAAACTGAATTATATATTTGTAATTGTACAATACTGTCATAATTGTTACATGCAACTTAGTTTGTCAAGATACGCGAATGTCCTCAAAGGTAGTCTTGGCACCTTGGACAAAGACACCCCATGCCGATCAGACTTTGGGTTGCGTAGCTATAGCCATTTTTAAGTTTTTTCCATGTTATAGCGCCTCCAAGTGGTCCTTTTTCACACAACCACAGAATGAGCTCTTAAATGTGCCGAGTTTGGTGAAAATATTTCATTGCGTTCATGAGTTATAGCCATTTTAGTAACTTTTTAGGGACTGTAGATAGAAACTTTTTCCAAATCCAAAATACCCATAAATTTCGACAAATGAGCGACGAGCGAACCTGTGCAATCCGTGCAGACTCAGATTTTTGTACTTGTAAATATGACAAGGTGATGACGCTCATCTACGTAAATATGGAAAATCTTTTCCACTTCTTACTTCAACACGCCTTTTAAGTCAACGTCACGAAACAATACAATTTCAGTCTGACTAAAGCATTTACAGTAAATGCCTGTTTAAAAGACACATTACAGTTTTAGTGCTAACTGAATTCAAACTTTTAAAGTGCAATGTAAATGTAGTGATACACTTATTGTGTGCAGGCCCAAGTGGAGTACAGAGAAAATATGGAAAAAATAAAGGAAAAAAATAGGTGGGCAAAACTGAAACCCATTGAGGAAATTAATTTCAGGTTGACGGTTTAGCGCAAATGCACATAGAGATCATACACACAGGTATATTATACATATACACACACAGGGTACAAGAATACAGTGTTTGTGATGTGGAAAATGTATGCAGGTGGAATTTTAATGAAAATGTACATTCCCTCCATCCTTGTGGAGTCAGTCAAGAGTTTGCAATGTAACATGACAGAACAATGCAGCATTGTGGCGGTTTCCTCCTGCGTTGAGGGGAGTTCGCAGTTTACCGCAATTAGGTCTCAAGCCCTGGACGTGATCACACGCACTGATAACGACCACAGCAGCTGCTGGTCACTTAAACTATGATTTGATTTTTTAACCCCTGAGCTGATGACTGTTCAGGGAGCCGTCACACGAACACATGCACATTTAATTGCAGCTGTAATTGTCTCAAGCACACTGCACAAATACAGCTGCCCTCTACACACACTAAATGCACACACTCTAACATATGGAAACATTGCTGCTAAAAGGGATCAGGGTAATAAAGGGCAAAGAAGAAAGGTGTCAGAGAAAGTAAAGAATAAATGGAGCTAAATAAAAGGAGGAATGGTGTGGATAGAATGAATTTCACTCATTGTCATATAGATTGTGTGAGAAAGAATCTTTCTTTCATTCTTTCTTGCTAAATGTGTGAACGAGTCATGGAGTCTGTGTGTGTAGCCATAAAAAGGTGTTTTGTCTAGCTGCTGGAGTCTCATTGTGTGCATGTGTGTACAGAGGGGAAGGCAGTGACTCTCATGGCTGCTGTCCAGAGGGTTTTATCTAAACCCTCACGTTCTGATTCTTGCTTTGGGGAGAGAGGGGATCAAGAGAGGCCAGGGAGCAGGGGAAGACGGAGAGACTGAAAGAATAAGATTGACAAAAGGAACGCTGAGGAAATAGAAAAAGTGGGTTTGAGGGGGATGCAGGGTTTTTATGAGTTTACCAGTAAGAGCTGGTGTAGCTGGATTTGCCCTGCGGTAACGTGAGTGTGTGTGACAAATGAAGACAGACAGGCAGAGACAGAGTGAGAGAATTAGAGGAAACAGAGCAGATACTATGATACTATATGAACATGAATATGCTATCAGTCAAATGTTTGGACACATGTACTCGTTCTTTTTTGACTACATTATATTATAATAGTGAAGTCATAAAAAATTATTAAATAACACAAACAGATGTTTGGGGAATAAGATAATCCTTTGTCTAGATTGCCGATCTGCACACTCCAACTTCATGCTTCCTATGCTGGGTACTTTTTTACCTTTTTCCCGTTCACTATGTATTACTGTATATACATCAAATTGACATTAAAAACATGTATAATGTTTTAAAAAGTTTTAGTCTGAGAATGCTGCCTGTTTCTATAGCAACTGGAGCTTCTGATTGCAGCTGCAGTGATGTGATGACTTTACTAATCAATGATTGGCTCTTTCACTTAGAAGGTGGGGCTTATTCGGCATATTGGGTGTTGCACTTTGTCCCATTCATAAGTAATATGAGTGCACCATCCTATATATATAAAGTCTTTGCTAATAAGAAATATTTCTTGTGCACCAAATCAGCATATTAGAATGATTGCTGAAGGGTCATGTGACACTGACAGGAGTAATGATGCTGAAAATTCAGCTTTACCATCATTGAATTGAATTGAAATTACATTTGAAAATATATTCAAAGAGAAAACAGTTATTTTATTTGTAATGATATTTCACAATATTACTGTTTTTACTGTATTTTTGACCAAATAACATCAAATAACTTAAGTTATCTCAGGGTTGACTTATCAAAAAGTTATCAGATATCCTTTGAACGATAGTGCATATAGTGTAAAAGAGTGGTATAAGTGTGTTTTCTCCTGAATTTGAGATGTCTTAGATTGTTTAAGACTTAACTTGCTGTGAAATGTTGACATACTCTATATTAGATTTGTTATCTGAGAAGGACGGTGCTTTGTGTGTGTGTGCGCGTGTGTGTGTGTGTGTGTGTGTGTGTATGAGAGAGAGAGAGAGAGAGAGAGAGAGAGAGAGAGAGAGAGAGAGCAGAGTATCTCAGTGCCTGGGGAAGACACCATGAGATCTTCCTGTCGATGTTCAACTCTGTGAACGCTCTCCCCTGCTGCTCACTGCACCATCCAGTAATCAATTAGTTCCACTAACTGCTGACAGAATCAGCCCCCAAAAGATCAACCTGATACTGATCACACACACACACACACACACACACAAGTGCGTGATGAAGTACATACAAGTTATATATTATTAATGTATCTGTCTACACTAGTGCGGAGAACATGATTAACTTTCTATGTGGACATGTTTCCTCCCGAGGGTTATATTCATCTACTCCATATTTATATCCTTTCTCACTTTCTATCTTTTTATCTTTCTCTTTCTTTGTCTCTTAATCACATACAGACACACAACCCTTTAGACAAAAATGAGAATAAATGCAATCCTTAAGGCAAACGGCCCAGTCGGCTCTAACACAAGACCTCTCCCTCCTTCCATTAACATTCACTTCATTACCAGTAAGCGAAAATCTAAAAGGCGGGCCAGATGCCAACAAGCATGTGTGTGTTATTAATGGTTTGTTTAAAAAGTTGGTGGCATGCCACTGTGTAGAAAGCCTACTGATGTAAGAAAACGCTTAAGAGACAGAGGAAAGGAATAAATTTTCTGTGCTGTATCTACAGCATGTCACTGCAATTCCAACACACCCTGTAAACTCTGGTTTGCATTTATTCAGCCTGTTTCAACTCTTCTCATTGATCACGCAAACGCAGATGCGATTATAAGCTAAATGATTTAAAGATCATATGGTTTGTAGGAAACATGCATCAGTTGAATGAGTCTATATCTTTATCAGATGTGTCTGTGTGTTGCAGGAAGCCTATAATACCTGGAAAAAGCATCCATTAGCATTCCCATTCATCTTAATGGAGAAAGATGATTTATGATGTTTTATTAACAAAGTTTATGAGGAACACGTTCAAATGATCTAACTCCAACCAGCTGTTATTAATCAGCAATCAACATGTCTGCCCAATTAGCATGAGCGGAAACCTATATATATCGACGCAGTCGACTCACCTATGCTTTTGGACAGTTTCAGCATCCCTCCACCACCCCGGCTCCTCACACTTGCCTGGTTACTTCTTAAACCAGAATATGGGGGGAGTACTCTGGGCTCGGGCCAAATACCGAGCTCGGAGCCCTCTCCTCGGACTGCACGCCAAACATGCATACTAATTACTCTATCTGATTATTTGTAAGTGTGAACTTGTGAAACTATAACTGGCCTGCTCTAACCAGACAAACCCTGAGCACTTGCGTGTAACTACGTCATGTGTTCTGACACCAATGCTACATTTTTAGTTCTGTTACATTTACTGGCATTTGTACAGCCTCTTACTGTCACATTGGAGGATGACCACAACTGTGTGTGTGTTAGAGAAGGGAGTTCTTGCCAATTCAAACCTCTGCGTAGTGTCATAATTTGGTCACATTTGATGCCATTAAACTGGTGATTGTGAACTGTTATTTTAACAGAAAATAGTATTTAGACATCAAGGGGGGAGAGACGTACACTTTCACATAGGAGGAGGTGGTATTTACAGCATGTAAAATTTGGTAATGTTTCTCAGCCTCTTCCTTTCTGTTCTTCCATAATGCAGATGGAACGCCAAACTAATATACTCTGACAGTGGGAATACCCACACTTGTGGTCTTGACCACTTGAGAGCATGTGCACGTGGCAGGAAGTGTGTGCCCAAGACTGTCCCAGTTAAATGCCAAAGCTCAGTGCCCTTAACACACATTAAATTCACACTCTCTAATGACGCTTCAGAGCTTTATTTGAGGCTAAGCATATCCCATCATTGACCACGTTCAGGAGATGTCGGGAATAAATATTTTGTAAAATGATTGCAACTGCTTTTTATCACTTAGAGGAACCACAATTACTAAATTATAACATCTGATTGTGAACTATAGGGACTACAGAACAGACATTTAGGTAGAGTTTATTTTAAAGTGCAAAGTATAAAAAAATCTAAATGTGTAAACGCTGTTTGTTTTGTGCTGTAGATTCACTAGCGATATTGATAGTCGAAATTATAAGTATTGTCAGTAGTAGCTTATAAAAATAAATGGATTAATTTTTTTTTTGTTTCTTTATATATCGTTATGGTTAGTAATTGGATTGCCTTTATTCCACCACTGAAAAGTCTGTGTAAATTTTTCTTTCTCAGAAGTATTAAATGATTCTTATCTCTACTAAAGCCTTGTTTACACCTGGTATTAAGAAGTGTTTATGTCAATCCAGTCACAAGTGAATAATGCAAAATACAGGCGTAAATGATGTCTAAAATGTTTTGAGCTTGTCCCCTTTCGACCACTTCCAGAGGTAGTCGAAACGCATTTGACCGGATTGCTTTCATAGTGTAAACTCTCATGTGGTCGAATGCATTCAGACAACCACAAAAGAATGCCTACTTACTGACTACTGACCTAATGCGTAAACATTATTGGAAGTGCACTAGCTGGATGGGATTTAAACTTTGTCAGCTGAAGACCTAAGTTTGGTTTGAAGACGAAAAACATGCGTTCGGCATGGTCTTGCGGCTATCAGAGCAGAAGACTTAACCTGCTCCATTGTTTTCAGTTGTCTCGTTCCGTGTTCATATGTAAATTGCATGAGTTTATTTAGACTATTAGATCGAAAGATCTGAAAAAGCCCATACATTTACCCACTCATAGGCCTCTCCCCTTGAAAAAATCAGGATGGAAGTGGTGGAAAGTGGACAACATAGACTGTTTAAAATACCAGGTGTAAACGGGAATGTATCTCCCTCATCTACTTGTGATCCGATTGACCAAAACACGCCTTAACACCCGGTGTAAACAGGGCCTAAGATATATTTTAAGAGAGAAAGGGAAAAGACTCCAAGTTTCTTCAGATGTATGTGTCTCTGTATATTTAATTGTCTTCACATGTATGTTTATGAGGAACACAGGATTGATTCATGACTTATTGAGATCATCTGCCACCATTGTACTCTTGAGTAGAGCACTAAACCACAGGTTACCTCAGGGATTCACTGCAATTACTTTTCCTGGATGAAACAGGCCTGTTAAATGACAAATAACCAGTGATCTGTGACTCTGTTGTACAGTATGTAAGAAAGAGAGTATCTGCGTCAGTATTTCACTGTTTGGACTCTGTTCTCTGGAAACCAAACCCTTAAAAGCTTTTATATCACATTGTGAAACTTGCACGCAAGATCACTCTAATAAAGAAAGAACAAAACTCTTTCTTCTTTGCTCAGCTTGTGAGTTTATTTGAGGTTTATATCAAAATACCTCACACAATGTCAAACCCCAGAACTGTGTGTTTGTGTTTGAATCTATTTTTTGACATCTTTGCCAGTGATTGTTAAAATCTAAAAGTCTTTTGGTAAACTCCTTAAATGGCTTAGAGCGAATTTTAATTGATTTATATAGAGGAGTTTTGTGGTTGTTGTTGGTGCATGTGTGTGTGTTTTTATAACTGTGGTTTAACATTTGGCTTTGTTGTTTGGCTTCTGTTTGTGCTCTTTTCAGCGGCGCCCCATTAGTGGCTTTAGACGCGTGCCACCCTCTCAACGAGACCTCATTCCTCCTTCAGCTGCTCTTTCTCCACTCCTCTTTTCTGTCCAACCGCACATTATATGAGGGGAATGTGGAGGGAGTGTGGAGCTGTACTTCAGGATACTAGAGAAAGATAGCAAGAGAATGTGTGTGTGTGTGCTTCAGGTATTCCCTACGTTATGGGGACAAAATGTCCCAACAAAGATCCTCATGAGGAAAACAGCTTATGAATAATTAAGTTTTTTTGGAAAATGTACAAGTGCAGAAAGTTTTCTGTGATGGGTAGGTTTAGGGTTACGGGGTAGAATATACAGTTTGTACAGTATAAAAATCATTATGTCTATGGAAACTGCCCATAAAACATGGAAACCCACGTGTGTGTGTGTGTGTGTGTGTAGTACTTTTCTGTAGTTTAAATTGAGCAAAATATGAAAAGAAATTGCATTTGGGGGATATTCTCATCTGGGAAATTGATTAAAAAAGGAAAAATGTTTTTATTAAATTCTAAAAATTTTCTTTCAGAGTTTGGGTTTGGGTTCATCTGTAGCAATTACAATTAGCTTTCTATAAAACAATAGAAGTCTATGGTATATCCTTAGTTAGGTTATTCACAAATACAGGTTTGTTTTGGTATCTTAGTGAGGACATTGCATAGACTTACACTGATTTTATATCAAGTCATTGATATTTTCTTTCACCTAACCCAACCTACTCCTAAACCTACCCATCACAGAAACATGTGCACATCACTAGATTTAAATAAAAACTTCTTGTTTGATTTAAAACTAGTGAGGACCAGTGTCAATGTCCTCACTAGTGGGTTGTGGAAGTATTTGGTCCTCACAAGTATAGCCAAAACAAGAACACACACACACACACTTATTTACAGTTATAAGACTGTTACATGATACAAAATAATAATCACTTACAATTTAATTTTACAACTTTGATTCTAGGAGGGTTAAGTACACACAGTTTTCTGTCAGTAAACTTGGCAAATTCACGTGACCAACTTGAACGCAATGTAAAATCTGCAAGGGGAAATCTCTCACCCTTTTGCTTTTAATGTGGACAAATTACTTTGTAAATGTTTATTGGCTAGTTAGTACTCGATGTTAAGGCATTGAGATGTTCAACAGAAAGCTCAGTCTATTCAATCAAGTTAAAATGCCTCTGCTACAAAAAGTACTTATGTAAACTCCATAATATTTTGACTTGCAGTTTTGAACAAATAATCACGGCAATAAAGCACAATTAAATTTAATTGACAACAAGAGAAACAGATAAAGAGGGTTTTAATCCTCAGACAACTCCCATCATTCAGATGCTATAAACTCCAATTGCGTCTCCTGCTGTTCTGGATTTAAGATGAGTGTCATCTTTCTGCACTTCATCACCATTCTCTCCTCATAAAGTCAGTCTACTTTGGCCAGGAGAGACAGATTTATTGTCATTTTTCAGTTGAAATGTAGTGTTCATTGTCATGTTATGCATAACTCATATCTCCTTCTCTTTCTCCCTTTCCCACAGATCTATTGGCCACAAACCGTACCTCCGTTTTCAGTGGTTTCCATGGGGATCTGCACTTGTCAGCCGTGTTTTTAGATGAATATCATGACAGGCTTTTCCTGGGAGGGAAAGATGTTCTCTATTCACTGAGACTGGATCACACACATGATGCTAAAGAGGTAGCGGACACACTATCATTGCGATAAGGTTAAGATAGTAAGCTGTCACAAAGAACACAAGTGTAAGAGCCCAGAAAAAGTGCAAGTGATGTAGCTGTGTGAGGGTATGTTAGTGAGAGGTGTCATGTTATTCAGTCTGCTCTACTGGAGACTATTATCTACAGACACTGATAAAATCAGGAGACACTTACATGTGCTGACATATTTTACACATGATTAGTAAGGGGCGTGTAAAGTAAAGGCCAGGTCTTGTGTAATGCAGTCTTGCGTTTAAAGACTAGATGAAGTGAAACAGAATGGAAAAAGTTTGAAAAAATGTTAAAAGCTGATTTGTTTTAACTTAACAAGGAGTTTTAAAACAGAAAGATGCCAAAGTTAAAGACATCCATTGAGAGTTGGTTTACATAGAAAAACATTTAACTTTAGCTAGGAAACTTAAAAATTGCACTTCATGACAAAAAGATTGCCGATCCCTGTTTATTAAAAGTTTATTAAAAACTCTAAAAAGGGAAATATTTTGAGAGCTCAGGTTTTCTTTCACAGAAAGCAAGCCTAAAATGTTTAGTGTATATAGAATATCAAAAATAATATTAAAATATACAATTATGAAAGTTTGTTTGGTGATACTATAATCCAATGTAATACTATCTTAATGTAATATACATTAAAATCTCTTTGTGTTTCGTTTCCTTTAGAACTCTTTTCTCAATGTTTATTACAAAAACAGCTGTCCACAAACACACATTAAAGTCATATAAACTGACCTCACTTGTGTGAAACACTTGTTTAGATCACACGTAGACATATAAACACATAAATGGTCTTGCTTGATTTTACAAGATCATTGTTTGGTCTCCTTTTTCGTGTTATTGTCACAGTTTTGTGGTGTAGTTTATAAAATAAAGTTGTGAGTTATGAGAAGAGCCACAGTGTGTGTAAATAAGTACTGAACTAAATGGACTGTAAAAGCAGAAGTGCTTTGGTACTACTTGTCTCAAGGGTTTGGCAGTTTTTTTCACTAGGCAATTAACTTTGAATATGTGTGTGTGGCTGAGCTTAATTAAAGCTCCTGTTCATGTGAACATGTTTTGATTCGAGTCACTGGAGCCTCAACAAATGTGGTTGTTTTCGTATGTAATCTCCAAAGAACTTATCATTGTGTGTGGCCTTGTTAAATGATATGAACAGGAAGAGGAAGTGTGTTGCCATGGTGACAGACACATGGGAGTGGCCTTCACCTCTGAGGTTATGACCCCTTGACCTTTGACCAAAAGACAGGCGTGTTCTGCCTCGTTAGACCCTAATGCACTCTGTAAGGCCGCTGTACTGCCACTGGCCACTGTGTTTTCACATACTGAGAATTTAAATACAAAAATTAAGCTATGGCTGAAATTTTCTTTTCAGTATCAGAAAAAGATATTGGCCTGTTTTTTAGGCAGAAAACAAAATGAGGATGTTTGGATGTGGGAATTTATATGTAAAACATTGTTTTGCAGATGCTATCAGTAAAGCTTCCCAGTCAAAGTGGAGAGTGCCGCACAATTCAGGCAATGATTCATGAAGTTGTTCTTTAAGAGGAAAAATTACTCAACCCTGATCAGGCTTCCTTTTTCCCTCTTGGGCATGTATTTACTGTTAATCCCAAATCACATGCAGCCTGCATCATGGCTGATCTCAGTTCAGTGTGAGAATCATTCACTCAGGATTGCCAGGTCCAGGATCAGTTGTCTGTAAATCTTAGCTGCAGTGTTTCTCCCATGGGTAATGGAGAATGGTTAATCCTAAACATGGTGTATCCGGAGACAATTAAAGCGTGAACCCTGTCCTTCACACCATGTACTAGAGTACAGTGTTTTATGATTAATAATCCACTTTTAGGTCGATATGACCCAATGACGGTCACATTTGGACTATTTTTAGTCCAGTACCAAAGTGTCCTGAAGAATAAAGGTGATGACTAATTAAGGAAACAGGAAATACCTTTATGCTCAGGAAGGATGCGGGCTGACATACTTGATTACAGGTTCCGGATTTAGACAATGTCAAAATGTGTAAGAGCTTGAAAGGATAAATAAAAACTAATGACTCACTAATGATTTAATCATATGAAGGTTGGAACAGCAGGTTTGAAGAGCAACATTGTTTGAATGATATCTAAAATTTTACAAGCAGTAGAATGACTTTGTTAGTGAGTGATGCAAAGAGGTTGATCAGTCAATAAATCCAGGATGCATTTACATTTTACGCATTTTACAGACATATCCAGTAACTTAAATTGCATTGAAAGTGTACATTATTTCCCTGGGAATTTAACCCATGACCTTGACATTGCTATCTACATGCCCCAGGTTTCTACAGGATCACTATTTAACATTACTCTATTTTATTTGAATATATTTTTGTTATGTGTGATATGTACAGGTATATGTTTGCGCCACTACTCTATTGAAGGAATTGATATATCTAATCACACAAATTGCTTATTAAAATTGCATTATATTCTGTTTTGATAAAGGAGACCATTTAATGCAATGAAGATTGCAAATGTTTGCAGATCTGTATAAACAAACCCAAAACTCTGTGTGAGGTCTGAACGTGACAGTCGTTGTGTCATGAGAATTTAATGTGTCAGAATGTGTAATCACTATATATATTTGGATAGAGGACCCAGCAGATGGAAATATGTTTATTTCTCAATCATTCATAACATCAGAATAGGTTTTTGTGACTTTTACACTCTCAGATTTATTGTTTTCATAACTCTTTACATAAATCATAAAAACATAAATCAACATAAATCTTTATTGTTGACACTCATGGGAGCAGCAAAAAAAATGTTTTTGTCACACACCCACCCTCAGAGACACACTCACTTTACCCCACATAATGAGCAGAGTCAAATGTAATAAGCCATTTGCTGTTTGGTTTCCCAGAAGAGTGTAAACACGGCACTGTGGAACTCTCAAAACATTACACTGTTTAATTGAGTGTACAGACACAACAACATCAGCTCAACCAATGGCATAAGACTGTCTGTTTGTCTGACCAATGGCAGTTACAGCCATTATTTTTGCATAACATTTAATGCTGCAAGTGGCAATGAAGTTACTCATTTCAGCTTTAAAATCAGAATTACGTGGAAATTGTGATGATTGTTTCTCCACTATTGTGATGAATATTCAAGTGAAGCAACTTCTGGAACAAGAAAAAATGTAGGATGGGACTTGATTTTGTCCATCCAATGATTCATTGTTGATTGTTCGTTGTTGTTGATCTCATGTGAGCAAAATACTATGAGGGCACTTCCATTTAAGAAAAAAATATGCACACAGATAAATTATTTATGATAAACACTACAACATTTAATAAAATTAACAATTGTCCATTTTGATTTCATGGTGCTAGTGTCTGATTTTGTAATTGTTTGGTTCTTTAGAGGTTTATATAGTCTTAACAAGTAAATGAGTCGCTGTGCTAAGTGTGTGTTTAATTTATGAGGTGATAAATTTCATCTGTTTTTCCTTTTATCTCCAGATCCATTGGCCTTCGTTGCCTGGGAACCGTGAGGACTGTATTCTCAAAGGGAAAGATCCCGAGGTGAGTGAATAACTGGGTCTGGTTCTGAATTCACTAAGAACATCAACAAACTCATAGGTCGGGTCAGTGCGTCACAGTTTCCTATGTTTTTTTTTTTTTATTCTTATTTATTTCATTTTTTTGGAAGCTGGCATACTGTGAATATCCTAAATGCAGCAGATTACGGTAAAATCATCAAATGTATGTTTGTTTTGGAATGTTTGGTTAGTGTGATTCTCAAACTTATTTCATGTGGTTTAATCTGGACCGGAGTTTCAAATGAAAACATCTGTCCATCCTCAGCTGTACTCTGAGTGTGCTGCAGTTGGCTTGATGACTGGAGAGCAGAAGCCAAACGCCCATAAATGAGATTTGATCCACTAACTTATTGTTGTCTTACTTCCAACCAAGTGTGTGTGTGACTCATGAGTCTCTTAAACCAAATGATCGAAGAAGGCTGTACACAGAACGTAGTTATTCTTTCATTTTTTAAACTCCTCTTTACTTTCTCTTTCTATTTCTTGTTCTTTTTCTTCTCATTTAGCCTCTACTTTTTTTCTTTCAGCACCATGAATAGGTTAATTATTTTCCAAGATAAAGCTTTCCTGTCCTCTGTCCCCAATGGTGGAATGTCTTCAACACACACATACACACACATAGGGATATACACTCTGCATCTGCTAGTGTTTAGCATGTTTCACTCGTAAAAGTGGAAATGTGAGGTGCCTCCATGGTTACATGCTCTGGTGACTGTCCCGGCAGTATTGTTTGATGTGACAGGTGAGTGTGATTTCACAGCAGTGTTTTAATGACTCTGTTCATTGTGTGAGTATGTGTGAGGGAATTGAACAGGATATTTGTTTTTCATTTATGCTATAACTGGTGTAACACTGAAAAAACACACATATATGAAGTTTTATGTAACACAGGACACAGCTCACACAAAAAATGTCCCAAAGAATTGGCTGGTGTCACTTTACATGAATATGGGACATTTTAGTTTTTTTTTTTTTTTTTAATTAGAAGCACAAAACTCCTTTTATATGAGAACTATTAGATATTTTAGATACAGTAATGTAAATAGGTCAATAGATTAAATAAATAATAGATTAAACACATCAAACCTCAGAAGTATTGGCCTTCTTTACTGTATCCAGCAGTTACAATCATACAACAAAGTCTTTGATATTCAGTTCATTTTAATAGAAATATTTTAATTTTTAACTAATTTTAATGACCAAAATCATTTATTTATCTATTCATTCATTTATTATTTATTTGAACATGTACATTTAATTGAGTTTTTATTGCTAAAATAAAATTTCACAAATCACTGTTTTATCACAAATCAGGTTTGTCCCAAATATTGGTAACAGGGCTACAAAAATTGCCATTGAAACGGCTTATTAAATATTAGGTTTGACTTCCTGAGATTAATAAGTTAAGGACCTGGATATTTGAAAAAATATTTAATGAAAGCAATATATACTATATAAATACAGCGTTGGAAAAAATTAAGAGACCACCACAAAATTGTCAGTTTCTCTGGATTTATATGTGTATATATACATTTATGTGTGTCTGTGTGTGTTTGTTTTTGTGATTTATGAGGACACAAATTTGTATAATGACATGGGTATTACACTGGTATTACGACTTAAACATGAAATATGAGGACATTTCATGAGTCCTCATATTTAAAATAGCTTTAAAAATATACTAAACAATGTTTTATTAAAAATGTAAAAATGCAGTGTTTTCTGTGATGGGTAGGTTTAGGAGTAGGCGTAGTGTAGGGAGATAGAATGTATAGTTTGTACAGTATAAAAACCATTACACCTATGGAATGTCCTCACTTTGACAGCAAAACAAACGTGTGTGTGTATGTGTGTGTGTTTTACTAAAATGAAAGTTTTTCTTTTATTCTATAAACTAAAAGAAAATGACAACTGGTCAAATTAACAAAAAGACCTCAAATAATGCAAAGAAAACAAGTTTATGTTCATTTTTAAACTTTATACTAATGTTTTAACTTAGGAAGAGTTCATAAATCAATATTTAATAACTCTGATTTCTAATCACAGCTATCTTATGTCTTGGCGTGCTCTCTGCCAGTCCTTCACATTGCTGTTGGGTGACTTTATGCCACTCCTGATGCAGCAAGCAGCTCAGCTTTGTTTGGTGTCTTGTGACCTTCTATAAGCTTCAGGTTCTGTTTTATGTCGTGTTTATGCTAAGTGACTGATACATTGCTGCTTTGGATCTCTCTTGCTCTCTCAGTCCTGCTAGTTAACATCTGGTCGCAGTTTGAGCATCTGCCTGCGTCTTTTATGACCCTTGACCTTTCGTTCATTTTTGCTCCACTGATTTTGACCCTTCACAGTCAATGAGACTCCATACAGGTGGCCATAGTTAGAGTGTGTACATGTTTATAGTGTGTGTTTGTATGTGTGTGTGTGTGACGTCTTCCTCTATCTGAACCCTTCAGTAATTGAACCATAAGAGCTTTTTTCCCATGTTGTAAACTCTGATTGGTCTTCTGTGAGTTTTAAGTAGGGATCATTTTCTTGATATTTGTTCACTCTTTTTCTCTGATCCATTAAAATCGGCTGATTCCTGTTACTCTCCATTCAAGCACTCTAGGGAAATATCAGTCAAACTCACACATACCAAAATCCTTTTTGAGCATGAACTGCACTTGATGAGTTTAACCTGATTGTCCGAGGTAAAATGCATGTGTTTGTATGTTTGTCTAAGTAATTGTGCTGTAATGATCCAAATTGTACCCTCATTTGCTACCAAAACTCCCAAATTTTTAATATGACCCCTATTTTTGTGTTTGTGTGTGTTTGGAACAGACGGAGTGTGCAAACTTTGTGCGTTTACTGCAACCATTCAACCGCACTCATCTGTTGGCCTGTGGAACTGGAGCTTTCCAACCCGTGTGTGCATATGTGAACGTTGGACACCGTGGAGAGGTAACATACACACTCCCTCACACTACTTCACACCTAGTATGTTTGTGTATGCACATCAGGAGGATCTAATTTGCTTATGTATATCAGAGACCAAATTGTTGAAGGTCAGAGGTCACCCACCAACAGACTGACCTTAAAGGTCAAGACTAGATCATGAGAGAAGATACCAAACAAAAACACAGACACACACTAATACAAAGGATTCAGAGCAGAGGATAGAAAAGAGGGATATTGTGTTTATGTATATTCTGGACAGAATACTGAGTGAGCTGCTCTTACTTCCTCTGATGTGTCACAACACACAGAACTGTCGACAAATAGACAATACTACATTGTGTAACTGAACTAGCACAGTTCACTAGAGGTTTAATCTTTGGCATTACTGGACTCACCCATTCAGTGTATGACATCATTGACAGTAAAAACTACCCCACTACTATTATTACACTTTAGATGAGAACTCATTTACACTTTTCCTTCTATTGTACACTTCAAACATTCTACTAACTATAAGTAACTTTGTAACTACATGTCAACTAACTCTCATTAGAGTATTAGACTGTTAGGTTAGGGTTAGTAGAATAGGGTTAGTAGAATAATTTATCAAAATAAAGTGTTATTAGATTATAAGTTTGCTTATAATCTATTATTAAGTCTGCTTAATATCTGCTGACTTGGTTAAAACACTAATGTAGATAATTTAGGTGAAAAAATATTGACAAACATCAGTATTTCACTAAAGAAGACTGGTATTTATTCACTGGGACTTAATTCAGTAAATAATTTATTTGAACTAATTCATATAAATGTAAACTGAAACTAACCATTTCCCAGTTCTACTTGCAGAAAGAGAGAGAAAACAGATTGTGTATGAAAGCGCAATCATTGCCTCAGCTCTTTTGGCTGTAAAACTGTGTAAGACCGTGACAAGTTTAACAATGATGTAGTGTTGTGTTATGCTTCTCTGGTACTTGTTTGAAGACGTTTGGTACTTGAAAAGCTATGCTATTATAAATGTAGCTGAAATACTGTCAGGCTACTGGAGTAAAAGTGAAAAAGTGCTAACTTTAGTTACTCTTTTACATCGAGTCATTGCTGCTGAAAATTCAGCTTTACCGTCACAGGAATAAAATACATTTTAAAATATATTTAAATAGGAAACAGTTATTTTAAATCTTAATATTTCACAATATTACAGTTTTTTATATATATATTTGTGATCAAATAAATGCAGCCTTTATGAGCATATGAGACTTCTTCCTAAAACATCTAAAAGTCCCTCTTACTTTTGAATTGTGTACACCAGAAAATCTTTTGTATTGTAGAATTGTTGTAATATTCTTAAAACATATGATCAAGTTTTACTTATAATCGGTAACAGGGCTATGATCAGGGAGTATTAATTCGATACTACAACATTGAATATATCTTTGGAAATATTAAAAGGGCCTTGGGGCCTCTAATACCCCAAACAGAACATGAGGATTAATAAAACATTACAATATTGTAAAAATAAATAATACATTTCTTCACAAGCAAGATAAATTCACGTGTGAGCTGTAGTTTATTGTTGAGTTGTGAAATTGATGTGAAATTTCTGACTTGTTGTTGGCAGCATGTGTTCAGTTTGGACCGTAGCACGGAGCAGAACGGGAGGGGGAAATGTCCTCACGACCCCAAACTACCCTTTGCAAGCACCTTCACAGGTACAATGCCAGTGTGTTAAGTTTCTGTGGAAAAGTTCATGCTATTACGTGTTTGAAAATGTCAGAGCACGTTTGTGTGTGTGTGTGTGTGTTTTGGCTCTTTTGTGTAGGGTGGAGATTTCTGCTTGTCAGTTGTCTCTGGACTTTTGTAGATTGACTGCTCTGAAGAGAGAAACTTGAGGTGCTCTTCAGGCCAGGTTTAGTGTTACAGGGGTCCTCTTTGTGTTTGTGGGTGTGTGCAAGTCTTCTGGGGCATAGACACCTCTCTCAGTGCGTGTGTCTTTACAACACTGCACAATCTTGGCTTTCCTTGCGTGTCATTTTGCCAGATGCAATAAGTTTTGGGAGAGATTTTTAAGATTGCATTATAGTGAACTTGGAGATCTTTCACACACTAACATACACACATTTCTGTCAGATATTGATGGGCAACAGAGGCAATGTGTGTTTGTGTGTTCATACTTAAATTATAAACGTAGTTTAGTATGTACAGTAGTATTAAAAAACTGTGTGTGTGTGACTTTTGAAAGGCTGCTGACTGTATTTATAGATTTATAGGTGTGTGGATGTGTGTTTTATAGCTGAAAACATGATTTCATGAAAATTTTAACAGTGGGGCTTCCTGCAAAAAGATTTTTTACTTTTCTTTTCCTTCATTTAAGAGATTGAGAATTCAGCTGTCTGCAATGACCTCCAACGCTCTTTCTCTCTGTCTCAGGTGGAGAGCTGTACACCGGTCTGACTGCAGATTTTTTGGGGAGAGACTCTGTGATTTTGAGAGGTTTAGGGACTCGCTCACCCATGAGAACAGAGACAGATCAGAAAATTCTACACGGTACAAAAATACTTGATATTGATTTGAATAAACATTCATTTTTCTAATGGATTTTATAACATTTTTCTGGTGGAAATGATGGTGGTAGAAATGACATTGTAACATTTCTGGAATAAAATCAATGACTCCTTTGCTAAAACTAATTTCAAAGCTAGCACCTTGTGTCCTAAATACTCAAAATTAATTATTCAATTGAAAAGTTTTGATTTAAAATGAAATTAGTGGATACATTGTTGTGGAAATCATTTTTTTGATATTGTTTACTAAAAAAGCTAAAAACTGCTGAAAATAATTTTCATTAATTAAAATTAATCTGAAATAAAATAGAAATATTAGATTAAAAAAACTTACAACTCCAAATATTAATATATAAATAATACCAATATAACTCTAGTGGAAATAAGTTTTTTTTTTTAAATAAATCATTTTCACCATAGTAAATATTGCAATAGCTATTCCAGTCTTTATTTATTCATAATTATAGTTTTAAAAATATAGTATTTATTATTTTATTAGGTATTTCATATTTTAAATCCTGGGACTTTAAGTGCTCATCATTGATGAAACACCCAATTACTCTTAAAATAATTTCTTATTGATTTGTATAACCTACATACTACAAGCAATCAGATATAACAATATAACAGTATGTGTCTGTGTGTGTGTGTGTGTGTGCAGAGCCCAGGTTTGTTGCGGCCCACCTCATTCCCGACAGTGCAGACAGAGATGACGATAAAATTTATTTTTTCTTCACTGAAAGAGCAACAGAGTCCGCAGAGCGAGACGATGAAGGAGCCATACACACACGCATTGGACGATTGTGTGCGGTGAGGCATACCACAACAAACACCGTATACATACATCCAGGCACAAGTAGGCCAGTATACTGGAATACCCTTGCCTTTTTGTCAACCCCATACACACAGCTGTTGGATGGTTTGCATACCTCTGAATCCCACACACACACTCACCGGTTACCCCAGTATCCACACACACACATACACACTAACACACAAGGGTCTGTAGAGTAAGGGGAGCAGTACAAATCTCTCTCTGTCATTCAGAGGTCAGTGTTCAAAGAGCCGGGGTCAATCGCACATTACTGTCACTTTGACTGCTATTCATTGTTCAGCTCTCGCACATTCCCCAATCACAGTTACACTGCAGAGAGGGTGATTATTTCCACATATACAGATTACACAGGTTTCAGATCCTTAACACCACCCAGCTGTTTTGCTTTTTTTGTGATCCATAACAATCCTTCCCTTACAGTGCCATAATCTCCATAACTGGGTGCTGCTGGGAGATATTTTCTGATATTGAACTGTTCTTGTTCCCACGGGAACAGTTACAACTGAATGTTTATATATAAACAGTGTTCAGGGGTTTGCGGTGTGTGACCCCCTTAATTAAATCACTTCACCTGAAAATGTCAAATGTGAACCATCATAAACTTGTGGACGCGTGGGAAAAAGGATATATGGATGCACTGTTACACCTCTCGTATACTAGTTTCAATGCACTATGATTTGGAATGCACTAATTCTAATCTTGCATATTACTTAGGATGGCCAGTATACAAATTGATACGCAGGGATAGTTTGTTTTACCCAGAGTTCATTGTGTGTGTGGTCTGGGGGGAAATGATACTGGGATTTGAATTTTTGCCAGTCTGTTAGACTTCAGAAGTGAATTCAATGCCTCATCATTTATTGTTTATGTGATTTCAGAATGATGTGGGTGGGCAGAGGGTTTTGGTGAATAAGTGGAGCACATTTATTAAAGCCCGACTGGTGTGTTCTGTTCCTGGACCTCACGGCATCCAAACACACTTTCACCAGCTGGGTGAGACGATAAACAAACACACGCCCTCAGCTCTTTATATACAGTATTATATAAACTTGATCATTTTGATCTCTTACGCCCCTTGTGTGATGTGTTTATCGTGCAGAGGATGTGTTTCTTTTAAGGACCAAAGATGAAACCAATCCAGAGATCTACGCAATATTCAGCACAATCAGGTCTGTCTGATGACTGAAAACACATGTTTGTCTTTGCATTTCCTTTCTAAAGCACTGAGCTATACTTTAGCTCACCAATTGCACTGTATCATTTCACACTGTACATTTTTTAATTTACATTTTAAATTATGTCTTTTAATATATATATATATATATATATATATATATATATATGTACACATCAGGTGTTTGTGAGTTTAACAGAACATTTCTCTCTCTAGTAATGTGTTTCAGGGCTATGCAGTGTGTGTCTATAGTATGGCTGATATCCGTGAGGCATTTAATGGGCCATTTGCTCATAAAGAAGGACCGGACTATCAGTGGGGACCTTATGAAGGACGAGTCCCTTATCCGCGACCAGGAGTTTGTCCCAGTAAAATCACGGCCCAGCCTGGCCGCGCCTTCCGTAGCACACTGGAGTTTCCAGATGCTGTTTTGCAATTTGCACGAACGCACCCACTAATGTGGCGCCCCATCTACCCCTCACAGCGGCAACCACTGCTGCTCCGCACCGGCGCACCCTACAGGCTCACACACATCACTGTAGATCGCACACAGGCCGAGGACGGATACTATGATGTCATGTTCATCGGCACTGGTAAGAATGAGTGTCACCACTTTACTTAATACTCAAGTTTATTTGTAACCGGGGTCGACTGATTGAATAACTGTGACCTTTGACCTCTTCAGATATTGGAACAGTGCTAAAGGTTATCGTACTAGGAAATGGTAACTCTCTCACCAGTGAAGAAATCACTCTGGAAGAAATGCAAGTTTTCAAGGTCAGTGAACTCAAAAGTTCTTATTATTATGAATGCTGAATTCTTTGATTAATTTGAAAATTCAAAAAAGGAGAATTCATTTGCAGAAAACTTTTGTAGTAATGTAATGTCTTTACTGTCACTTTTGATCAGTTTAATGCGTCCTTGCTAAATAAAGTATTAATTTCTTTAAAAAAAAAAAAAAACTGACCCCAACCTTTTGAACAATAGTGCAAATGTGGACAATATATGTGAGTATCTTCAGATCTGTTTCTCATTATATTGATCTCTGCAGGTACCCACTCCCATAACCTCCATGGACATATCTGTGAAGAGGGTGAGTTCATGCATCATGCACTCTCACTGTACTGTTCCAGTAAGTTAAAGTAAGCGTAGTAACGTAAGCAGCACCATAAATTCATTTTCCACAAAATTCCCAAAGAGGCTTTTCCTTTGTGCAGAGAAATGGGACTCCACTTTGTGTGTATATGCTTTTTGGCTCCAAAGCAATAAAACATTCATGCAAAACAACCAGTTGCTTAGTTATTCATCATGAAACAGGTGCTTTACATCCAAACCAACTGACAGTTCACTTACTTCATGGAGCCACAGGAGTTAAAGAGTTCACCCAAAAATGAAAATTGTGTCATCATTTATTTGCCATCAAATCATTCCAAACTGATTTATTTATTTTAGTTTTGTGTTATTCAAAAAAGGATTCATGCTTTAACACATTCAAACAAAAGTTCCTCAAGACTCTTTGCACCAGATTTCAGGTTAACAACGCCAAATGGTGTTTGTTCATGGTGTTTGGTGTGTGTTGAATTTTTCCTTTTTTATTAAATAACAACTTAAACGTACATTGTGTAACTTTTGGCCCTCTAGCAGTTAAAATACAAAACTGCATGCATTTTGCAGAAGAACATTGTTTTGGTTGTGCTTCGAGTTAGCGTAACCATGTGGATGAATATGACCCGTCTTCACAATAGATAATGCTTTACAAAGAATTCTGTTAGAGGCCTTCATATATATTTCCATAAAAGTTGTGACATTTCGTAAAATGCAATAAAATCAAGAATCTATGATTTGTTTATTCCCTTTAACTTTTATTTAACTGACAAAATAAATATTTTAAATGCTTTCACTCACCAACAACATTTTGTAATATAATATTTAATATATATACAGTATATATATATATATATATATATATTTACACAATACAATTAAGTTTCTGTGAAAACATTGGAAATCTTTTCTTTGTACTTTTGTCAGTTAAATAAACGTTCAGCGTTTAAAACGTGTGATTCCACGGCGGTTCGAGATTGTATGGTTGAGATCTATGCCACTCCTACTTTTCTCTATTTACGGATATGATGAATCACGCTTCACCTTGAAAACCATCTCGACAGGTCTAAAATAGAAATACTTAAAGGATTACCATAGTGAATCAGGGTAAGAAGAAAATGCGTTTTGGAAGAAGGATTGATGATTTATTGACTCATTATATAAATTTTGGGCATTTTGAACAAAAATGTTAGTGTATTTTGGTCATATAGACTACTTTAATAGTGCTTTTTAAATCCTTTTTGGAACTTGACAGCACTAGTTCTCATTCACTTTCATTGTATGGAAAAGAGCAGCCAGGACATTCTACTAAACATCTTTTGTATTTCAGAGGAAAGAAAGTAGATGATGACCAAATTTTGTTATTTGGTTGAACTCTCCGTTTTCCTCAAGTGAACAGTGGAAGCATGGAACTAAAACTGTTATTTTTCACTCTCTCTCTTACAGCAAACTTTGTTCGTGGGTTCACAGACGGGTGTTGTCCAGGTGCCTCTGCACCGCTGCAGTATGTACGGTAAAGCCTGTGCCGAGTGCTGCTTGGCTCGAGATCCGTACTGCGCCTGGGACGGACACACCTGCACACGCTACCTGCCAAACACAAAACGGCGTTACCGGAGACAGGACATCAAACATGCAAACCCAGCACTGCAGTGCATGGACCAAAACCTCAGCGGTAAGAAAGAAGGAGAGAGATGACAGCCTCCTAAACTGAGTGTAGCCATGCAGCATGAATGTCAATGTACCAGCGGCCTCCTCTGACAACTTCAATTGCATGTACATGCCAAAGAGCTCACTGATGTGAAAGTGCAAGAGAAGAGCAATTCCTCCAGAGATTTGAAGTTAAATTGTTTAATCATTTGCGTTAGAAACTTCAATACGCCTCTGAGATTGTACTAATAGGAAGATTAATAGGGTTTGAAGGGCAATCTTACTCCCCTGGGACAAACTCTCTGTGAAAGGCAGGAACTGATAGAGTGAGAGGTGAACATACAGATCACTCTCCATCTCTCATCACAGAGGAGAGAGAGAATGAGAGGAAAGAACAAAAGAGGTGTGAATGAAGAGCACTTGAGTGTTTGCATGCCAAAGGTGAGGATGCTGGTGATGAAAAGGGATTATATATATGTATGTGCACTCTTATACAAACTGGAAAATCCCAGCCTGACCTTACTCTGAACTATGTTGAGTGACTGTGTTAAGGTGTCATGTGTTTCTCTCTGTAGTGGAGGATCTGGATCTGACTGAAGAACGGGTCGTTTATGGCACCGAGAACAACAGCACCTTCCTGGAGTGCGTTCCTCGATCACCGCAGGCCACTGTCACATGGCACATTCAGAGAGATGACTACTTAGAAGAGGTGAAAGACAAAAAAAGGATTTGAAGATATTTACAATGACACAAAAAGTATTCAGACACTTAAACATGTCGAAATGTCATTGCATTGGATGCAGGTTTTTAAACTTTGTGATTCAAGGTTCTCTTTGTAAAAGACCCCCTTCGTAAAATATGCATGAATACTGTTTCTGACTCCAAGTCTTTATTCCGTTTCAAATGAATCACAACAGCTATTTATTAGCACTATTAATTTATTGTACACCTTTAAGCTGAGCTTTTATAAACTGTACACTAAAGTGTCTGTGCTCCAAACACCAATATCATAACGATTCAGAAAAAAATTAAACATGTCTGGCCATCTGAGATTTTACTATGAAGATAAAGGTTAGGAATATGATTTTACAGTAGTAATACAGCATACAGTGAGTGTATATTAGCTATGATCTCATAGAGCATTTAGACCCGGAAACGGGAAATGTGTGACGTCAAACTTAACGAGCAGAAATAAAGGAAACTAAATATTTTCATTTACAAAGACCTTTTTATAACATGTTATAAAAATAGTATGTGTGTTTAGGACAACATGCTATTAAATTTAAAATGTGCAAAATGCAACATAAAAATGAATATAAAGTGCCTTTTATATTGTTATTGAACTAGAGTCAAAATAAATTTAAATAAATTTAAAATCCTAAAGAGATTAAAATATCAGGAAAATATTTACTTCATATGCTGTAGTTTTTCTATTTACTATTAGGCCACATTTACATTTCAGGTCTTGACACGGAATTCCGATTTGACTATTTCTGATTTTTTTTTTTTTGATGACCAGCTTACATCGTCTTTTAAAAGTAACCCATATCTGATAGTTGTATTTACACTATACACTTGGCAAAACAACCCAAGGTAGATGTACTGACCCGGAAAAGCGAAGGCCAAAAAGGAAGTAAAAATGGCGCGATTTTCAATGGACGCAGGCAAAATGATAATTAGTTAAAAATAATTAAAAAATAAGTTTTTGGTTTCTGCACCATTTTTAATGGTCAGCAAAACATTGGGTTGGGCCATTGCGCTCTATTGCGCCAATAAAAAGAGTCAGATCGCAGTTGGTGTCCACCTGAGTTGACGTCATTCGCCACCATCGCTTTTTCAATGATGTATGAAATTGATGGGAATATCCGATCTGTCCACTTACATGGTAGACTCAAATACACATATCCATTTGTTTGCAGATCCCATTTGGTTTGTCTAATGCAATGAAATTTATTCACTTTAATAATTTATTCATTCACTATATTTGAGAACAACCATGTGATTTGTACATTTCTATTAATTTCTCTTTTCCACTCTGTTCAGGTGGTATTAGATGAACGTATCATTAAGACAGATGATGGTTTGTTGATCCGGCGTGTGCTACGTCAGGATGAAGGCATCTACGTGTGTCGATCTCGGGAACACGGATTTGCACAAACCCTCTCACGCTTCTGGTTGGATGTCTTAAACGCCGATGCCCTTTCGGACCTCCTGTCACGTGACAGCAAATATAAAGTGTGGTCACCTTGCCCCGCCAGCACAGCCCCTGCCAACCGTGGCCCAGCCAGGGCGTGGTTCAAAGACGTCTTGCAGCTAATTGGTCCTTCAAATTTGCCGCAGGTGGAGCAGTACTGTGAACGTGTTTGGTGTAATGAGAAGCTGAGACGCAAGCACAAAAGCATGATGGACAAATATCGGCAAGCGCAGGACTCCGCACGGAAAGCACGAGTCCAAAAGAGCACGGGAGAATCCCGAATCCGCTCTCCACGGGACCTCCACTCACTGGAGTAAAATACAGATCCACGGGAAGCAAAATGGACTTCCAATGGAAAAGTGGATGGGATTTTTAGATGTCCTTATACACACACATAAACATACTTGCTTTTGGTGATGTAAAATAATGTAGGTTTTGTGTCTAACAGTCCAAGCTCTCTCCATGTTAATTAGGACATTCTTGAGCGTCTTCTTCAAATATTCCTGTGACCATGACAGCCGGCCCTCATCACTTCACAGTAGACCGTGGCTGATGTTATACGTCTCACTTAAGAATTTAGCAGCTGCAAAACCTTTTTACTGGAACAAATGAGGTTAGACAGGATGAAACTAGTAGACTGGAGCGCTGCCACTGCAATAACAGGTGCCAAAAAACATTCATTCATTTAAGATTGGTCTGGCTGTGATACAACTGGGCATAATGCTTTTCCTCAACTGAGAGCTATGGCAGTGCTCAACAAAGCTCAGCTTGCCAGTATGTTAAGCTGTAGAGAAATAAAAGTTTGGACTAATAACACTATTTTCTGGTAACTAAAGCATAGGTTGACGACAGTTGAAACTTCAACAGAACTGATTTTGTTCTTAATCAGCTTGAAACACCCTATCGCGATCTTGAGCTTCAGAGCTTAATACAGGGTTAGTTTTCTTTTTATTCTTTGCAATGTAAAGTTTTGGTAACACTTTACAGTAAGGTCCAATTCTTTAGTTAATACATTAGCTTGTATGAAATATCAATGAACAATAATTTTACAGCATTTATCAATCTTGGTGTGTGTTTTTTTTTTTGTAATATATACTGACTTTTTTGACATTGTATAAATTAACATTACCCAAGATTAATAAAAGCTGTAAATTCTGTTGTTAGTTCAATGACACTTAATGCATTAATGTTATTACGCATCTCTCTGGAATACTCTGAGTGGTCACTGATATTTCTTAATATCTGTCGTTGTACATGGCAATGCTGCTTAACAAGTTATGTCCCAAAAGACCCACTATACACTGTGGACTTATGTTATGTATTACTCTCGGATTTCATCAAAAATATCTTAATTTTGTTTCGAAGATGAACACAGATGTGAAATGACATGAGGGTGAGTAATTAATGACGGAATTTTCATTTTGGGATGAATGCGCCTTTAAAGATGCTATTCTGGTAAGACTCTAAAATAATTTAAACTCAATATATCTTGTGCACATATTTATTAGGTGATTGGCCATGTATTCCAGTAACTGCCTGGCTGTATTTTCTCATGAATTGAACCTTATTATAAAGTATTACAATGTTTTAATCATATTTAATGTAACTGATGCAAAACTAGACAGCTGATCTGATATTTTACCATTCATTGATGCAAAAGCTGTTCAGCGGCTAAAGTAACCCTGATGCGAACATCTGTGTCCTTTCTCTCTGTTCACATTCACTAGTTTACGTGTTACTTTGTACATCTATATGAAAAACTCCTGCATCACTTGAACCATTTATTTATTTATAGTTAGAAGGGTCTGAGGGAGGGAAAATAATGCTTTCTTTAAAAACAATGCTGTCTTTATAAACCTTTCTTAGAGAGTTTGGCTTGCAAACTTTCTCCAATGTCTTCACTTCAGGGAAAAATTATCAAACCGCTGGAACAAATCAAGCTAAAGAAACAAGCTCACTTTACATAATTGTATTTGTCAATGCCCTGACAGGACTGACTGCATAGACTAGTTGCACTGAAACTGATTCTTGTGAATGGGTACAGCAGCACTGCTCTGATCCTTCATTTGTCATCAGCTTTTTACTGTAAATACAACATTAAAACAATAATCTGAAAGGAGTGCTGTACTTTTAATAACATGAACAGCATGATTTCTGTTTTTAACCATTGGTTATACTGATTTTAGCTCATTTCCTCTGTAGATAAAATACAGCACAAGTGCGTTGTTTTAACCAGTGTGTCTGATATATTTATGTGTTATTTAAAAGTTATTCTTGCATGCAAAAAACTCCGACCTGTTTGGTTCAGTGATACATAAATAAAAAATTTTCACAGAGAGTTTTATGGGTTCGTGCTTCACACCGGGTCAGCTCAGAGCGACCCCCTCTTAGCGGGACCCAGGGGTTGGGTGTGACCCTTCAGCATTACAGATGTTTCTTTTACATTCTAAATCGTGTGCTGGTTTATCATGTTGAACTGAAAAGGTCTTTTTCTCCTGAGATTGTCTTTGTCAGTGCTCAATTTAAAAATGACTCCATTCAAGTGAGGTCATATGTTAGTGTCATTAGTCAGTACGAGGCTCGACATTAAGAACAAGCGGCTGTGCTGGGATATATTGCTGCTGGACGCAGACTACAGTAAAAGAGCTATAAAAATCAGCGAAGACGTTCATAAACCAGACCCAGCCAGAACCGAAACACCAGCTAAACGAGGCCCAAATGTGCATTTATATGTGATGTAGTTAGCAGGTTGATTCGGTTGCATCATATAACTGTCAAACTGTGCCATGGTTTCGCTCTCTGTGTTAAAAAGTTAATTGCAAAGTCAGGCATCACTGGTTTTATTTCTACTTGTCTTTAGAACCCAGACCTGAAGCGTAAACTTTGTCACGTAACTCACTGCAACTTTGATGCAAGAGACATGAATTACTCAGAACTTTAATTTAAAATCAGAAAAACGCAAGTCAGCATGAGCTAAAACAACTACAAATCAAACTAATTCTTATTTTCTTATTGGGGGGTAGCCACTGCCTGAATACTTGACAAATGCATTCACAACCATGCTATTGTACATTAATACATAAAGTAATAATCCTTTCTATTTCTGGCCCTTAACAATAGAATAATAACCAACAAATAAAATAAATAGTTTAGCTTTTAACACCTTTTACATGACATTGTTTCTTTTCATGGCCATAGGTTAAATTAAAATTAAAAATCAGTTGCCATAAAAAACAAAACTATTATTTCAGTCAAAAATAATTTCAGTCCTCCTTGTGTTCTCTGGTATAGTTTCCAGAAGATTGAATCTTTCCCAACAGTCCTTGATAACCAATCAAGTAGCGTAGACTAGGCATGAAAGTTTTTGAAAGTCATGATCAAAGTTGTATTGTGTCTAAAGAAGCCCCAGCTATTTTTCCATCCATTATATTTTATGAGCATTTTGGGATATCGCATAAAAAACGCTTGCTGGAAACACCAAGATATGCTTAAATTCTAAAAATGCTCAAAAAAAAAATTATGCGCTCAACTAACTATAAAAAGATTAATTTTTATGCAGTACGAAAACATACACATGAACTACGATGAAAACACTTTTATTGAATAAAAATTTAATACATTTTTTTTGTTTTATCTGCGCGCTCTGAGACGCAAAATAATTTATTATATGTATGAAAATTATTATACAGTTGCTTGTACTGCATCAACTTCCATGTTAGTGATATTTAGCGCCACTTTATCAGGAAGTGACAATTTTGTTCTCTTTGGCTCACTGAATGGAAACGCAGCTTTTCTGGGCCACGTGTGCCGTGGAATCATGGCACTTGGGCGGGACCGCTCCTGTTTGCTAGATCTGAGGCGCAAGCCTTTGTGCTCCACAAATCCACACAGATTTTTTTGGCATATTTGCTTTGTAGATAATAAAAAAAATCGCAAAAACTGGATGGAAACTTGGCTGTTAAGATCTAGTAAAGGAACGAAACTGACTTTACAAGATGTCAGTGACGGCCTGTTTTGTTCCTTAACGACATTTTAATAATGGTCGTTTTCATTTTATTACGAGATTTCAGTGATGGTTGGTTTTGTTCATTTACGAGATTTCAATACAAAGTGAGGTTCTAATACCCCCCCCCCCCAAGTTTTTCCAAAATGAGTTTCTAATATTTATCAAACTGGCAAAGATTTGCACTTACTAATATTCTTGTGGACAGTGTACTGACATCTGGTCCTGCTGTGCATGAAGAAACCTGAGTTCGCAGATTTCGACAGCTGTATTTTTGCCGTCGAATTACGTCCCCCCCCCATGTTTTTTTTTTACAAAATGAGGTTCTAATATTTATCAAACTGGCTGGGATTCACAACTTCTGATAGGTCTAGTGGACTGTGTGCTGATAGCTAGAGGCACTACTAAGCAAACAGGAAGTGTTTGGGACACAGAGGGGTGAGGGAGGCTCACCCAAACTTTTTGTTTTTGTGAAAATAAGTGTTTCGTTTTTTAGTTTTTGTTATTTTTGAGTTTTTTGTATCGTCCCAACAGCTTTGCTCTTTGGGAGGAATTTTCAGATTATTGTAAATGGATGGATTAAGGGCAACAGACATGGACACGGCAAGAGGAACAAGGTGGCAAGCAGAAAATGAGCAAAGGAAAAAACAATGAGAGAAGGATTATACTGAAAGACATGCCAAGAGGGTTTACACAAAAGAAGCAATGGTGGTAGTGGATTTGTCGGAGGTACAGGATGGTAAAGCGGAGGTTATTATCAAGGCACTAACAGAAAAGATTAAAGTCACAAGCATTTTAGCAGTGAGGCCTAAACTGATGAAGGAGTATGAAATTATACAGGAGCATGAAGAGGACATTGAGATATTGGCTGATGGATTAACAATTAAAGGAAAAGACTGGATGACAGGAGAGGACAGTTGGGCAGTATGTGATGTGCCGTGTGTACTACTTTATACAAGGGTTATACCTGTTATACAGAACAGCTTGTTGCAACTGTACTGGGATGCTAGGACTCACTCAGACCACAGGCTGATCAAACCCAATGGGCTCTCTAACACCTCTTCCAATAGCTACCCAGTCTACCAACAAGACATAGAACAAGCTCAACCCTGTTTAGCTTCAATGGGTGTGCAGGTGTAAGCTTTAGATTGACCACTGCAAGGCTTCTCATGCATCGTTCCAACCACAGAGCCTCGTAGAAATGTAAATCTCAACAATGAAAGTGAAAAAGTGAAAGTCGAGACGTATTGTCAGGTATGGTGACCCATACTTGAAATTTGTGCTCTGCATTTATCCCATCCAAGTGCACACACACACACACACACACACACACACACACACACACACACACACACACACAGTGAACACACACTCGGAGCAGTGGTGACATGCTTCATTGCAGCATTCTATAACAGTATTATTAAATTGAAATTAACTGCATTACATCTAAATGATAAAAAAAAACTCTGTGTCAGAGTAGACTACTAGATGATAACATCTTCATCATCAAGTTAACATCACCTGACCACATTTTCCCTTGCTATTTTTGCCACAGCTAACACAATTTCAGCAGCTAGAAAAAAACTAAAAGTGTTTACACAACAACGATGTATTAAAAATGAAAAAGTTTTTTATTTGTATAGATGACAACATTATCAAAAATCCCCATTCACACGGATCCGCAAAAACTGCCAAACAAAAACCATAAAATTAAAGTAAAATCTCTTCATTTAAAAAAGCTGAAAACACTGTCATATGACTGGCAGCAACAGAACATTAAACACTAACAGACCTGTCTAAAAATTTGCATCTTCACTTATTAGAATCCGGTTTGACTACTATTTCTTCCATACAAAACTTTTAAATGTTGATGTTTTATTGAAAATAATAAAGTTGGAAGTCACTGTTATGGAGGTAAGTGTTTGCTTTAGTTGGGCTCTTGACCCTTGACATTTCATGATCGTTTTTTCTCTGGCTGCTGCAATCATGTGTTTCTAAAACACTTTTTTTTATAGCAAGCAATACAAGAGAGTACTCAGTCAGATGAAGTTGATTATTTATTGATGATTCTGTGTTCTCATTAAGAGTCTGAGTATGTTAGTTATTAGTTTGGCAGTTTTAAAGCAGTGATGTGAAATTATCAGATAAAAGAAATCAGACATGCTGAGTTTATTCATTATATTAGAATGTTTCCAGCTTTGTCTGTTAGACTCACACAAACATCAAGAATGGTGACAATCAACAAAAAGTTGAGCTGAAAATGTTTTCACCATTGTTGATGTTTATACGCTGAATCTTGATGGCTCTGTGTGTCTACATGATCCTGTCCTAATATTTCCTGCATAATGACTTCAAAAATATTAAAGCAAGAAAACAGTTCATGCAGTGGTGTTTCAGGACCACTATAATGTGAAATTATTAAATCTAAATAACATTCTCAGAGAAACATCAGGCTATTACATGATGACTGAATCACCAGTAAGCAACCAGCACCATCTGATCACTTTTTCTTCTCACAACTTTTGCTATAACAAATGTGCTTCAGAAACACACAGTTACAGCACCCAGAGAAAAATTAAAGTTAAAAAGTCAAGAGACAAACTAAAGCAAATGCTTCCATAACAGTGACTTCAAACTTTATTATTTTCAATAAAACAAAAACATCTAAACCTCAGTTAACTCTTGAATGAAAGTCATGCTGGATTGTAATAAGTAAAGATGCAGAGATCTAGAGAGATTTGAGGTTAGCATTGTGCTGAAGAGTAGAACCTTTAGTAAATGATGAGCCAAATCACTGATATTATGCTCCATGTTGCTTCATTTTAAGACAGCAGCTGTATAGCTGGATTGATGCATGTGTGCTGTTGCTACTTAAGTGTTTCCTATGAAATATTTACATTTTGTAGATATAGATTAAGGATGTTACTTTAATTTTACAGTTTTTGTTTGACAGACACTTCTGCCAATCCTTGACTGTTTCTCTATTGATGATCTTTAACCATTATTTATGTTAATGCTAAACATTTGACAAATAAAGACATCAAGAATCAGCACATGAATCTCAACAACGGTGAACCACAAAGTTACTATCTGGGGTCATGGTTTAAGTGGATTCAAAAACCTTTTAATTTAGGGAGTCACCTCTTCCCAAATCTGCCTGATCCATGCACACAACCTCACATTTATCTGAAGTGCACTAACTCTAGAAAGCAAAGAAAACACAAACACACAGTCATTAAAGGCTGCGGAAGTGTGTGTCAGTAACTGCTCTAAACTATGAAATGCAGCAGCTGCATGAAGCATCATCATTGACGCACACCACTGACCCACTTCCTGTTTAGAAACATGAACAAACACCCTTGAGGTCCAATTGGGTTTCATTGAGGTTTTGAATGAATCCCCCCCCAACACACATATAATTTTTCATTGGGCTCTTGACCCTTGACAGAAATACTGAGCAGCACAGCTGTAGCCTAGCATAGAAATACTCAGTCACCTTACAGAAAGACTGTATGAATGGAAACACCATTACCTGCACTCACAACCACTGTCAAGGGGCTTCATTACAGGCAGTTTAGCGTGGGTTTAAAGCCAAATATACATTCTTTCTCTCTTTTTCTGTCCGGTTTCCCTCATCTCTTGTAATTAGATCCACCAATAATATTTTCTAAAGCCTTATTAACTCTTAATTAACTCATTTTTATTGTTTCTGGAGGTTGTTTTTCTATGCCACTTGTATAAACTCATCTTTCTCCGCTCATCTTGTATCTTCTCGTCCGATGCCATGGTTTGTTTTTTCAGCCTCTTCTCTGACACTCTCCCTCTCTGTCTGATCTGACGTACGAGTGAGGCTGAGCGAAAGAGAGAAAAGAAACAAAGAATGATGAATATGAGAGCAAGAATCTATAGCCAGACAGTCTGTTGACATTGAGACCCTCCTTTCTTAAATCAACACCTCTAATGAGAGCCTGAGAGGTTAAGGAGCATAATGAAGGGTTAATTATAGGTTTAATTAGCATCATTAATCATTAAAGCTGACTGAGAGAGAGACATTACTACCAATTAGCAGACAGAACAGAAAATGTGTTTTATGTTGTGTAATTTTACATATATTCAACAGCCTGTATTAAAATTCCCCCCCAAAAAACCTTTTAGGAATCATTTTGTTTCATAATTAGCCTATTCTGTTTTTTGTTTAGGAGTTTTTTTCCCCTGGGCAATAACTGTGGAAATGGTCACTCTATATACTTTTACGTGTCTTTCCTTTTTTTATTTTTTTTGTACAGAAACTGACTTCAAAAAATAAATCTGCCCCCAAAAATATTGTTGTGTGAAAACTTCTTGCGTGAAACACAGCATGCACAGCAGCGACCTCGGGTGGTGAGATCGCGCTAATGCACAAAAAGTTTTGTGGAAATTGTCAGTTTCTTAATCTCACTCTCATCCAAAAATAAACCAGAGGTGTTATTTTGAATTAACTGTATGTTTTATTGTGTTAATCATTTACAGTCTGATGCAACAATCCACAGAGAAAATACCCAGGGAGTAATACAGTGTTCACGTCAACTTTGGCCTTTGACTTGTCCACAAAATGAAACTCACACTTCACCCCCATGTACAGAAATTCTAATATTTAATGGCGCGCGCACACACACACACACACACACACACACACACTCTCTCTCTATCTCTCTCTCTCAAAAGCTGAGAAGCGTCACAAAGCAGAAAGAGAACACCGGATTAGTTGGAAATGCTGTTTGGCTAGTCTTTTGAACGACTCAAAATGTGTGGAGTGTGTCAGGTTATGTCTTTAAATATGTATTCAAAAGAAGGGAAATAATTTCAAAATATACACACAATGTACTCATACTCTCCTCTAACAATGGACATTACACATGTAGGTCAATTTTATCACAAACCACCACAACATTAGCTTATCGATCCATAAATATACGATGAAAACACCAGATAATCTCGCATTTTTAAAACATGTTTTTTTTTTCATTAAAAAACGCTCAAGACGTTTAAAGTCATGCAAAAATAACCGTTAAGTACAACTTTTAGACAACTGATATAAATACTACCACATGATAATCCACCAGTTCTACTCACAACATTCTTACATCCGTTTACAAATGATTCGGATCCGGAATTGATTAGTTTAGTGTCAGGTTTCTCTCCTCAGACAGCAGAAACCACAAACACCAGCAGAGGGCGCCATAACCAACCCACTATAACAGCTGCGCGAGCTGAACGCGCCAAACGTCAAAATACTGTAAAAACTTTAACAGCTTTTGTATGCTTTCAATTTCTTCCTTTCTGTGGTGGGGGTTTCAGGACGCTGTGTTACCATGCTAAATTTGAAGAATTTGACTAATGTAATTTGTAATATTCGGTCCCACATCGCAGTTTACAAGGCATTCAAAAAAGATTTTGGTACCAAACGTCTGTAGACATGCATTTACTGACTAATTCAACACTCCTTTTCCCAAAAGAGTCAATAGAAAAATAAATGGACCATCGGCTAAACTCTTAAATGTGTTATATTAAATATTCACTTGAATTGTCAGAGTCAGAAGGCCATTTTTCATGGGCACTTTTTCTTGTTTTTTGTCTCTTGTCTTGAGAGACGGCCTTGGATCTGTGTTTTCTCATTTAACCCATTATGTAGTAGCATACATAATACATTAGCTGTGCTGTTACAGTATATGATGCTCGCAGAACGCTTATTTTAGACAGTGAATATATATGGTAGAGCTGTATAAAAAGCAGGAAAATCGCACTCTCAAAATCTTACACAGACACATTCAAATATACATAACTATTCTGCCTGACTCGGTTTCAACAGGTTAGTTGGGAGATTAGACCTATCTAAAAAGGTTTCTTTGTAGATTTCCTTACCTGGTCCCAGACCACATTACCCATAATGCCCCTGTACATTAATGCTGTGTCCATCTCAGTCTCACACAGCACATAATCAGAACACCTGACATAACTTAGTAACTCAAAATAATAATTCACCTTTGTTACTTCGTAGACACGTCAGAAATCTCACTGACCGCTTTCAAGGTATAGAATTACCATGACACGAAAAAACATTTACTTAGACACTCTTACAGTAGCTACAGGCTTACCAGATCACAAATGTACAGTTTTTTTCTCCTATGTTGTCTTTTGTTTGCTTGAAATGTTGTGTTTTAAGTCTTCAAGCAGTGAAAGAAGAAGAAGAGTGGTGGTGCTGGTGAGTCAGGGTCTCTGTGTGGTCTCAGGGCCAAAGTGCGAGGATAATCTAATCTACTGAACACATGTAGCACAAACACCCAGATGAAAACACTGAAGAGTATATATGGATTTACTCAATGCGTGTCCACAAGATTTACGGAGCACATGCATGTCTTTGTGTCTCTTCGATTTCCAATCAAAGCTTTTCCGGTTACAACTCAAAGGGATTTTCTGGACTTCAGGGCCTTGAGTTTGTGTTAGTATTTAGATGAACTGAATGAAGTGTGGGTTTTTGGATAACCTTCAAGGAGTTGAAAGGTTTGGAGTAATAGATGCTGGCGGGAGTGGGATTGGGGTCGTGGGGGCACAAGATTGAATCTTCAGACTGGAGATGAGGGCAATAGAGTATATAGAGACTGATAACAGGCAGTGGAGTGTTGTCACAAAGGTAATAAAAAGCAGAACAGGCGATAAACAGTCAATGAATGAGATGCTGTATGAGAATCTGTCCACCTCCAGTGGTTTTTTGCTCTTCCTTTCTGGCTCTCAGTCTCTCTTTCACTCCAACTTTTGTCCCTTGCTACTCTCCCGCGCTCCGCGGCGCTCTGGGTGCGGGTCTCCCGTCATGCGTTCTGCGATTTCGCCCTTTCCTCACTTCTTTCAGGTGCTTCCACTTTTTAGAGTGCAGCGGGTCGTGATCCGGCGCCTCGTTGGCTGGACCTGGTGCGGTCTTCCCTGATAGGCTGTGCTTGCGTGACCAAATTTGCTCACAGATCTGGTCGACTGTGTTTAGGTTTGGGTGATCCACCAACTGCATGAAGTCCCTGTACCACAGCTTTTGATTGGTAGACTGCCCGTGATTGGTGTGGGAGTGGGCGGGGCTGCGAGGGTTAAGCGCAGAGGGGGCGGGGCCAGCCAAAGGTAAAACCTCCAGCGTGATCGCAAGGAGGGTCTGGGTGAATCCATGTTCCATTGCGTGGCACTGATACACGCCACCATCTCTACGCACGGCTCTTCTCAACAACAGGCCTCGCTCGGTCTGCAAAACACGGTCATCTAGACGAACCTGTGAACACACACACACACACACACATACACAATGAGTGCATCAAGCATCAGTAGTGACTACACTGATAGGAGAGAGAGAATGAAAGTCATTAATTTAAACAAAGACACACATTTATCATCTCTTATCAATGCTGTCTGCATCCGTCTATCTCTTAATAACCCACACATATCTGCGCCAGCCTCTCTCCTCTCTCTCACCTCCTCCCATGGGTTTTCTGGATGCCTATGATAGGTCCATGTAATCTGGGCCTGTAGTGATTTTGGGATACATTCCAGGAAGGAGCTGCTTCCATCCACAGCGTACAGCCTCTTCTCCAAGACACGCTGCTTCTGATGGTCTGCAGGATGCACATGCAAAAAACACTGTTATACTTGCATTGTCACTTCTCATCCATATTCATTTTATCTCATTTTAATTCATTTTGCTTTCGACTGTATATCAAGAGGCGACACAACATAGTACCAAACTGCATACAAAAGTGTTACCAAAAAGTAAACAATAATGTCTATAAACCAAACACTGAAATATATGAACTGCATAGGCTCAAATTCTGGTCCATAACAAGACAATAATTATTTTAATGTTATGGCAAGCAACTGATAAATAGACAATATTAAAACTCTATACAAGTATTCGATACCATTTAAAATTAATTATAAAACAGTAATTTTTTTTACTACAAGGGAATTTAGACATTGCAACATTATATATAGAGTATGAAAATGGATATTAATTTTGAGATTTATTAAAGATTACATTTAACATTTGCAACATTTACTTTTAGGATGACAGGATGTCATGCAATGCAACCTCTCCATGTTGGCATTTGGATTTAAGATTTTAAGTTTAATAGCATAAAATATGGTTCAAAAAGTAAGATTTTTAGACTTTTTTGTTTTTTATTGGAAAAGCTTTATTTTCAGCATCATTGCCACATGATCCTTCAGAAATCATTCTAATATGCTGATTTGCTGCTCAAGAAACATTTCTAATTTTTATCAATGAAACATTTGTGCGGATTAATAATTTTGTGGAAACTGAGATAGATTTTGTTTTTCAGGAATAGAAAGTTGAAAAGAACTGCGTTTATTTTAAATAAAAATAATTTGTAACAAAGTAAAAGTCTTCCTTGCCAAATAAAAATATTAATTTCTTTAAAAAAAGAAAAAAATCTTACCGACCCCAAACTTTTGAATAGTAATACTTTATTTCTGATACTTGAGAGCAGACTTGTGACCCACCATTGATTTTTTTTCACATTGTGAATGAATAACAGTAGTAAGAACAGAGAAATGACGCCTCTTAGAGGCTGGCAGTGGTACTGCAGTATTACCTCCTGAGCAGAGAGCATTTGGATCCCCATTCCTCACATCCTGACGCCGGAACCTTCTACACACATACACACAAACATATTTAAAAAAACCTAAATAAAAATGTCTCTAAATGTCTCTATTGTGCATTTTGAATCAAATTTTCTATGTGTCCTTGAAATTTTACACTCCACTGTGCAATGTGTTTGAATAAAGCCATGTAACGGAAAGCATGCCTGAAGCTTTACCGTTTTGTGTTTGGCAGGTAGCGTGTGCAGGTGTGTCCGTCCCAGGCGCAGTATGGATCTCGAGCCAAGCAGCACTCGGCACAGGCTTTACCGTACATACTGCAGCGGTGCAGAGGCACCTGGACAACACCTGTATCTGAGCCAATATAAAGCTGTTGCTGTAGAGAGAGAGAGAGAGAGAGAGAGAGAGAGAGAAAATCATCACATGCATATTTACTAATATGCTGCTTTCATGCATTTTTATATAATACTGTTTTAAAAAAGCTGATTCTTTATAAAAAAAATAAAAAAATAAATGCATTCTCACCCGTTTAGAGGAAATCTGCATACTAATAATAGATGAAGAATCCTGCAATAAGAAGGCAGTACAAGAGTCTGTTAGTTAAAGGTCCAGTTAGTTAAATTTAATAATAATAAAAAAAATAATAAGCAATGCATTTGTCACAGTACTTATTTATTCATCTTTGTTAATGTTAGAGAATAAAAATACAACTACTCACGTTAGCTCAGGTCTGTTAAATAATATTAACAAAGACAACTTTGAATAAAGAACTGAGATTAATAAATACTTTAGAAGTATTTTTATTTGTTAGTTCATGTTAACTATTGTAGTTAACAAATCTTAAATAGTTTCTTACTGTAAAATGTTACCAGTTTGATTCATACAGATTTATCTACTTTCTTTAAATATGAAGTGAATCATAATTGCTATTAACCCTAACCAGAAAAGAAAGCTTTATGGGTTTTTAGAATAATTTTTTTATTTTATTATTTTTTCCATATGAGGGCATAAATAAATGGATGTTTTGACTGGTTTAGTTCATTAATGGTCACAAAATTGTCCCCAAATTGAAGGTGCTGTAAGCGATTTCTGAAAAACGCTGTTGAAAGTGGATCGGACCGAGCACCACAACAAACTTGTAGCCAATCAGCAGAAGAGGGCGTGTCCACGTATGATGGGGGAGGAGAGAGAGTGAACAAGAGGGAGATTTGAAGAAACACTGTAGAAAGAGAGATGGCTGAGAGATGGCCAGAGGAATATCACTGGAAAAAGATGGGTTATGATCAGGCAAGAGCTTTAGGACCTGCGTTAATTTTAGAAAGGCTCTTGCTTGTATATACTCTTGTGCACTGTATGTTAATTTTTTGTTCTTCCTTGTCGTTTGTTCACCATCTTCATCATCTCCAATCTGGTCAATGCGTGCTTGTGCATTTTGGGGGCAATGAAGGGAGGGGTGTGTTTCAAATATCAACAGTGTTCAACAATGATTCTCTGAAATCGCTTACTGCACTTTTAAACACACACATTCCTTCTCTCACCTTAAAGACCTGAAGCTCCTCCAGCAGAAGCTCTGTGTTACTCCAGCTTCCCTTGGGCACCGAGATCACCTTCAGCACAGAGCCAACATCTGCCGAAAAACACAGAGTGGCTTAAACCAGGGCCATAACCAGTAAAGACAGTTTTTCTCAATAATCAGTCAGTATTCTACCTGTGCCGATGAACATTACATCGTAGTGTCCATCAGCTGCATTGACCCGGTCTACAGTAATCTGAGTGAAGGTGTATGGTATTCCGGTACGCAGGAACAGTGGCCGCCCCCCCAGAGGTGTAACTGGATTAAACATTAATGGATGATGCCTTGCAAACTGGATTACGTTATCAGGGAAACCTTTAGTTGACTCAAAACTGCCGAAGGTCTTGCTGGGACACTGAGGAAGAGAGAGAGTTATCTGTAGAATCCGGAAGCACAAGCTGTCCACATGATAACAACAGTCTATACAGGTCAGCAAGTCCAAACCTATCACATGTTGTTGACAAAATCTACTTATACTTTCACATTCACACTACACAACACTATACACTACAGTTCAAAGTTTGGGGTCAGTAAGATTTTTTTTATTATTAATACTTTTATTTAGCAAAAAATGCATTCAATTGATCAGATGTGACAGCAAAGATTTATATTGTTAAAAAAACTATTTCAAATAAATTTTTTCTTTAAAAAACTTTCTATTCATCAAAGAATCATGAAAAAAACAAATGTAACTGAAGACTGGAGTAATGGCAGCTGAAAATTCAGCTTTGCCATCACAGGAATACATTACTATTTCCAATGAATGTTTTCTATTTTTGTTTATTTTAAAATGTAGTATTATTTCACAGTATACAGTTTTTACCGTATTTTTGATTAAATAAATGCAGCCTTGGTGAGTATAAGAGGCTTATTTCACAACCATTTAAAAAAAAAAAAAAGCACAACCCCAAACTTTTGAACAATAGTGTGTGATGTGAGGCACAGGGAATCTGTTCTCACCATGCCAGGCCGTGGGTATGGCACTTTACCCTGGAATGGAACCCACTGATAATTGGGACCTTCTTTATGGGCAAAAGGCCCTAAAAATGCCCGTCGAATGTCATTCATGGTGTAGAGACACACTGCAGAACCTTGAAATACACTACTGTAAGACACAAACACAGACAGACCATTAACATGTTACAGTTCATGGAGATAAAAATAGTCAAATGCTGAATTCAGGTATTTGGGTCCACTTTTTCCTCACTGAAATTCCCAATTCTAAATGTTTTAATTAAAATGTTTCAAAATAGAATAATATACAGCAAATTTAAACAAATCCTATACAAATCCATTAATTAAATCTTAGAGGCACAATTCACACAAAAAACAAATTCTGTTATCATGTAATTTTTTAAAATATCTTATTTTGTGTTCCACAATACAAAGAAAGTCATACAGGTTTGGAATAACATGAAGGTTAGTCAACAATTACAGATTTTAACTTCTTGGGTGAGCTAACCCTTTAAACCACACCCTTAGATGAACTCTGACCTGGAGGTGGTAAAGACGGTGTAGATCAGCGGGTTCTTTCTGTCACGGGTCTGCAGCAGAAACACATCCCCTAAAGGTCCGGACAGAGGTCAGAAGGCAAATGAAATGCAATTGTCACTTATATCAGCATAATTTAACCCTAGTGTCTGTGTGTGTGTGTGTGAGCGTTCTTACTAAGTTCATCAAAATGCGTTTCAGTGCCATCATTGCCCGGTACAGAACACACAAGACGAGCCTTTAGAAATGTTGTCCACTTATTTACTAGACTGCGCTGTCCTCCCATATCATTCTGTAACCAAAAATACACACATTCATTGAAATCAAAATTAAGCTGATGACCATTAGGTTTAGTGATAAATGATTGGCTCCTAACCCTGCAAAGCTGGCCAATCCGGGAATATGTAACCTTCCCGAATCCCTGAGCTTCTACAGCAGTTTCTCTGAAGAAGAAGAAGACTTTATCATCGTCAGGATTCTCACTCTCGGGAACACCAAATGCCGCTATAAACTTGGGCTCTGAAACACACAGCATCATCATAGGGCTCATTGGCATTATACAAAAACAGGGATGCATATAAACACACGGGTCAATAACAAATAAGATAAATAATAGGAAAAAGAAACTTTTTAAAATATGTAGTTTATGCATACTCCATATGCATATTCTTTCTATGATATAATTTATTTCCCCCCTGTGAATGTTGGTTAAACCACATGACTTTGATTTGGCTGTTAAATAACTATTGGAAGAAAAAAAAAAAAAACCTGATTAATAATTTCATCTTTTTTTAATGAGAATTTTTGGACTTTAGAAATTAAATCGCTTATAACAGAGGATGTCTATTCAAGTCACTGTATGTGTAAATTGCCCTTTTTAAAAATGTATTTTTAAATAAATCATGCACAAACACACCATTGAGCCAGCGAGAATCGTGCTGTTCTGTTCGTATGGAGGGCCTCTGTCCCATGCTGCGAAAGATTGTAAAGTCCCGTCCCATCAAATCAGTGGCAACGCCTGCATAAAGCTCATCACCTATATGATGACATAGATATGGTTACTGATCATGATGTAACAGTATCTTTTAGATGGGTGATAGAATGATGAACAGTGGCAGCTAACCAATCAGAACAGATGCTGATGTGTGGCGTGGGTCATACGGACTCCTTCCTTTTCCATCTTCTACCAGAGAGGGATCGATTCTAAACACATGATCCTGTACAGACAAAGCAAAATATAGCTGTGCATTAGGCCAACAGAAAGCCAAACTGGGGCCACATATCACACAAACTTATTCATATGCATCCAAACAAACACACATTTACCTCTAGCTTCTGTCCCACCTCCACATAAGCACAGGTAGGGTGGAAAGCCCCAGTCCCACAGGCGTACAGGTGTGTCCGATTATAGTGGTGAAGCACTTTTACATAGTTTACACAGTCCGTCTGCAACACATGCACGCAGAAATCAATTTTATGAAGGACATATTTTACATTCTTTCATCAGTTCATCTGTGAGACAGGGAGACTGCCACCATCTGGATTGACTATCAGTAGCACAGAGCCACAAGCCAAAAATATTTTCAGTTTATCTCTTAAGGGACCTCGTAAGGGGCGGATCATAAATGAAACGTCATCCTTGACGACAGTCTGACATGAGCGCTGACCTTTGCCTGCTCACTGTGATCCTGAAACTCCTAATCTCTCACGCTCCCTCTTTCACACATAACAACAAAGACATGTCAACTGTTCAACTGACATACATGGACACATATAGTCTCTCTGTTTCTCTTTTCCTTTGTGAATGTGCTCACTGGAGCATGCCACATTTCCCAAAGTGCCTGGAATCACTACGACAATATAACATGGGAACATCCGGATTCCAGGATAGAGGGAGAGGATGCAGGGAAGAATCATGGAGCGAAAGAGAGGAATGCGAAAGAGAAAAGACGACATGAGACAAGAAGGATGACATGAGATGTAAAAAGATGACATGAGACAAGGAGGAGATGAGAGGAGATAATAGAAGATTTTACATGAGATGAGACAATAGGAGACAACTACAGACGACTACGGTACAGACAGGAAGACATGAGAGGACTAGAGAAAAGACAAAGAAGACCAAAGATGAGACCAGAGAAGATTAGAGATAAGAAATTATCCAGAGATACAATTAGAGATAAGATGACCAAAAACAACAAGAGAAAAGACGACATAACCAGAAAAGAGGAGAGACAAGATGAAATGACATTAGACGAGAAGAGAAAATACCACATGAGAAGAGAAGACAAAAGTTGAGATGACTAGAGACGATTCAAAACAAGAAGAATTGAGAAAAGACAAGAGTAGACCAGAGATGAGACAGCAAGAGACTGTATGAGATGACCAGAGAATAGTAGAAACAAGACCAGACGAAAAAGTAGACAAGACGGTAGGTGGTAGACAAGAGACGAAAAAGATGAGGAGACTAGAAGAGACAAGAACACAAAACAAGAGTTAACCAGAGACAAGATTTGAGATTAGATGAGACGAGACAAGATGAGACAAGAAGAGACAAGAAAAGACAGCTACTGACAAACAAAGACAAGACAACCATAGATAGCACGAGACTAGATGAGATGACTAGAGAATAGACGAGGTGAAAAGAGAAGACAAAACAGAGAAGAGAATTTGTCAAGACAATTAGAGACCAAGGACAACAAGAGAACAGACTAGACAAGATAACCAGTTAAAAAGGGAAAGGACGAAAAAGATGAGAAGAGAAGATCAAAGATAAGACGACTTAAGAAAAGACAACAAGGGTTAACCAGAGACAATATGTCCAGAGAAACCAGGCGAAGAGAAGAGACAAGATGAGACAAAAAGAGATGTGAAGAGAGAGCAGAGATGAGATAACCTTAAAGAGGAAGAGACTATGTAAAGAGAGGAGAGGAGCAAAGAGGAGAGGAGAGGACTCTTCAGTTTCAGTAGCAGATGTTCCTGCTGTTTAGACTGTAATTACGCCTCACTCCATCTTCTCTCTGACTAACAGTAGGCTTTCACCAGCAGAATGAACCCTGAACTGAACATCTGTCCTCAAGAAACACATACACACACACACTGAACTTCAGATATTAGGCACTTCTCCTTTAAGTTCCAGAGTACAATGTGACACTGACTCATTGTCCCACGAGGGACTGTCCCAAAGTGAATCAGTTAAAAAATAACTTGATTAGATTGAGTGTATCTACAAAAATCTATTTAAGGCAATATATTTATTTCATCCACCATATTGTGTTTTACTCATCACAATGCATTCCAGGATGCTAGAATATGGCAAAAACAAGGTATCTTAGTAAGCATAATCATGACAGATTAAAAGGTGTATGTTATGTGTAACTTCTCTGCTCCCTCTACAGAAAGATGCGATTGACATGTGCCCTCCTGCCATGCTTAAACCCTGCACACAAACTCACACATACACACACATGCAAGGCTTGTGGAGAACAAAGGCCTCTCTTTGAGCTTAACGCACCCTGTGAAGAGAGAAAGTGTGTGTGTGTGTGTGTGTGCGCTGTAAGGTGGGGGTGGCGGACTAGAATCATCGAAGACCAATTAAGTTGCTGACAAACTGTGTTTATACAGGAAGGGGTCTCTCCCTTTTCTCTACCTCTTGTACACACACACACTGGTGCTTCTGTTTCGAGAGCTTTACAGCCCTCAATAAGGGAAGGACGTGTTAGGGGTGTGTGTGAGCATGTGTGTGTGTGTGTGTGTGTGTGTGTGCGTTCTGATGGGCTCTTTGAAGTGAGCCCACGAGACAAAGAAAAAAGACAGAAAAAAGAAAGAAAGGCTGAGAGAGAGAACGAGACAGACTGCAGAACAAAAGAAAAAGAGCTTTAAAATGAACAATGTCTCTCAGGAGGAATAAGTCGTATGTGTGTGTGAATTTCCTGCTGAGACGCGTGCGGTGAACTTTCAACTTTGACCTTTTATTAACCTGATCATTGGATCCCTGTGTAATTGTCCACATGTAGTCAGAGCAGATCTAGCATCCTATTTATAAATACAGCATTGTGAGTTTGTTTGAGACATTGTTCAAATTAGAGTGAATGTAATTATAAAAGGAATTAATTCAAAATAAGTCAATATTCACAAATAATCTTCCTCTCCTTAAAGTTGTTGACTCGAGAACTGCTGTGGGATCACTGAGTCAGTTCACTGAGTTGAACTTGAGAATCAAAGTAGTGCGATTCAAGCATCCTGTTGATCCGATTCACAAATTCAGACCAAATGATTTGTTCACAAACTGGACTGATTCGGGTCTTCAGTTCAACTCACTGATTCACTGATTCAATTGCAGTATTTCTCAAGAGAAACTTTAAATTTCAGTCTCATTATATAAAGCTGGTGAATGGCTTCAGAGGACTTGCAGTATAGGTAGGGCAGTATCATAAAAGTTATATGGACAAATTTTATGATCATTTTTGTGATGTTTATTTGTCATCTTGGAGATGTGGTCACTACGAACTGCGGTTGTATGACAGAGACTGAAAGACAGGGAGTGAGAAAGAAATAGGACAAAGCAATTGAAAGACAGAGACCCAAGATTAAGGGAACTGAGTAAATTGAAGGCAATATTGAGTGAGAAATGAGAGTTAAGACTGAGACTGAACAAAAGGGAGATAGCATGAGAAAGTGAAAGGTCAGGGGGAGAGTCTTAGGGAAAATCTTAAGTCTTTTTTCATGGAGGTCTGGTTCTGTCCCAGCCGTCCTGTACACACCTACATGTAATGAGGGTCAACTCACAGGTCAGCGCACTGAACAAAGTCTGTGTGTGTGTGTGTGTGTGTGGCAGATCTCATTGTCAGCTAACCTCAGTCCCACTGTAGAATGAACCCCGACACACATACATTTTACAAAAGTTACACAACACTACACACCCTTTACAATAAAGAGAACATTCAGACAGACACAGTGTCCAAAACATCCCACACATATCCGCTTAACACACCAGATAAAACAAACACAAACTACAACATACATGAACTATGACCTTTTGACAAACATGTTCAACATGTTACAACACATAAGTATCAAAGACACACTGACTGTAAAAGAACCATTGTAATAGAATTAGAATCATGACAATACTATTTTGTTTTGTTATATATGCCATGGAAAAACCATGCCTTTTGGATATACTCATGTTTCCATCCAAAGCTGCGAATTTAACTTGTGCGCAAAATGGAAATATCGTATAAAACATTTGCAAATAAAGCAGTTTCCATCCAGTGCGTCGAAGAGAACAAAATCATCACTTCCTGATAAATTGGCACTAAATATCACTAAGAAAAGTAGGAGAAGCCACTGTATATAATAAACTACTTGAGTCTCAGAGCGGGCAGACGAAACACAATAAACACATTTTGGAGGAAGATGCCTGCTGTTTGGGAACGCAGTCTTGTAAGCCAGTTCTGGAAAGTAATTATACTGAACCACTTTGACAACAGACTTTGCTAAGGCATTTCAGAATGACCAAAACAGCATTTCAGATGCTGTGCAAAATGATCAGTCCATTGACAGGGCAATTATGCCATCCCAATGTGCAATTATTTGATCAATAATACAATGTAATTTATTCCTGTGATGGCAAAGTTGAATTTTCTGCATTTATTACTTCAGTGTCACATGATCCTTCAGAAATCATTCTAATATGCTGATTTTATGCTCAAGAAACATTTTCTTATTATTAATAATGTTGAAAACAGTTGTGTGGCTTTATATAATATATGTAATATATTTAATTATATTTAATATATTTAATTGTATATATTTAAAAAAAAATCAAATCTTTCCGATTTGTGAACAGTAGTGTAGTACTATGGTATTATGGACTCCTGCTGTTCATACTATAACTGATTGAACCACAGGTCAGCAATGTTAAAAATCTGTGACAATTTTTGTTTTGTAACAGTTACTGACTGTAATTTAAATCACTCTATGCCAGGGTTTTTATATAGTTTAAAGACCCAGGGTTCACCACCTACACTTTCAAACAACCTAAAGACCCTCGCAATAAAAAAAATTGATTTGATCAGTAACACTTTATAATGAAATTCATCAAAACACTAACTAAAAATAGCATTATTACAATATATTATGCTTATCAGATAAGCAAATTTTCATTCCTATTATGAGAACATTCAATATGTTATAAATCTTTGTGGCCCCTTGGAGTATGTTCATGGAGCCCACAGACATAATGATAGAAAACTTTGGTTCTACACTGATTTACGCCTGTAAATGATGGAGCCATTTGGGAGAGCTGTTTGTGATAGTAGTGCTAATTGCCTTGTGTGTGTTTGTGTGTAAACATCTCATAGGAGAGATGGTACTGATAAGTGTGTAAACCGGGTGTGTTAATGACCACAAGATCTGATTATTGCAGAAACTCACATTGATGTCTTTCCCGGCCCAGTTGCACTCTTCTCTCCAATCAACAGGCGCTGGCCAGTAGATCTGACAAAGAGACATAGAGTTCAGAGGTGAGGAAGAGTTTTGGCTAAAGGTTAGGATCTTTGCAGGGTTAGACGTGTTTAGTAGCTTGAGGGACATTCTCGCTGAACCCCATCAGAGACACAGTTAAAACACGTCCAGAGGCAATGCACACATGCACATACATCCGGACATATCCTCCCTTAACCACACCTGTGTGTGCTTGTGTGAGTCTAGAGCTATAGCACACAGTGACCGACAACTCTCACTCATCATTCCTTCCTTTTCCTTCCTAAAGAAATAAAAATCCATCATTCTGTCATTGGCATGTTTGGCCTGGACCACCATAAATCATATGGTGTGACTTTGAAGGCTGATTAACGTTAAACACAATAAATGCGAAAACTTCTTCACTGTTTCTCTTGCACAAACGCACACACAATCTAATCCTGTGTGGGTGGCACAAAATACAAGTGTAAACAGGCTATAAAACATCCAATCGTGTAATCACTTCATTTGTTAATATAAACAGGGCCAAGTTATGCCTCTGGACTACTTTGTTAAAGTAAATGAATGACAGAGATATTAGAGAGAGCACGTGAGTGAAAAAAGCAGGCATCATATTCACAAACCATTCCTATATGGAGTCAAGATAGGGCCATATATATCTGCAAAATAAAACAATGTTTCGCAAAAAAAAAAAAATAATTGCAAAAAAAATTATATGTTTTGCAAATAAAAATAGAGTATTGAGAAAAAAAATGCTTTTTTGCAAGTAAAAAAAAATAATTGCAAAAGAAAAGTTAACCACTGAGAGAAAAAATAAAGTTTAGCAAAGTAAAACTTCAGCAGCATTGACTTTGCAACATATATTTCCCTTTGCGCCGCTCCTTTAAATCCGCGTTTCAGTCATCCGTGCCTCTGCGGCGCCCGCTTTCCTTTGCGTTTCCTTTTTCTTTGCGCCTCGCTTTGTGTCCCTGATTTGACGTGGGGGGTGTGGTCAAGAGGTTGGGGTGTGTACAAGGGACGAAGGCGCGTCCCTCTCGCTTACGTCATCAGCGCGAGCCCCAGACCGAGTGGATCGATCATAGGGGATCGATCGAAATGGCGGAGCAGAGACATGCGGGTGATGGATCACAGGTATGTATTATTGATAGCTTTCTTCAAGTTCGCTAGATAGACCGATAACTATATGTAACTATGTGTATCAAGGCTTTTGCTTATGATCGATCCACTCGGTCTGGGGCTCGCGCTGATGACGTAAGCGAGAGGGACGCGCCTTCGTCCCTTGTACACACCCCAACCTCTTGACCACACCCCCCACGTCAAATCAGGGACACAAAGCGAGGCGCAAAGAAAAAGGAAACGCGCAAAGAAAAAGGAAACGGAAAGGAAAGCGTGCGCCGCAGAGGCACGGATGACTGAAACGCGGATTTAAAGGAGCGGCGCAAAGGGAAATATATGTTGCAAAGTCAATGCTGCTGAAGTTTTACTTTGCTAAACTTTATTTTTTCTCTCAGTGGTTAACTTTTCTTTTGCAATTATTTTTTTTTTACTTGCAAAAAAGCATTTTTTTTCTCAATACTCTATTTTTATTTGCAAAACATATAATTTTTTTTGCAATTATTATTTTTTTTTTGCGAAACATTGTTTTATTTTGCAGATATATATGGCCCTATCTTGACTCCATATTCCTAATAATAAAAATATTATTAACTATTTTCTTCTTAAGAATATTTTGTATTATAGAAAAGTACAATTTTTGAAGAAAAAATATTTCCTAATCATTGTAAATAACCTCCAAATTTAGGATAAATCTTGTTTCAAATATTAAGCTCAAGCATGTTTGCTTGATGTGCAAGAAACCTAAATTCAATCTGTTTGTCATATTGATTGAGTCTCTTCAGAAAATTTGGACGAATCCACTCAATTCATATGGATTATATTTACGACCCCTTTAGGAACTTTTTGAAGCGTCAAAGTGGTAGTTGTATAGCTGTCAATTTCATTAAAAGATCTTCATTTGTGTTCCGAAGATGAACAAAAGTCTTATGGGTTTAGAACAACATGAGGGTGAGTAAATGATGACAGAATTTTAATTTTTGGGTGAACTATCCCTTTAATTAGATGATGAGAGACAAACAGAAGGGAAGATGTTTCCTTTCTTTCTTACATCATGGATGAAGCAACTGAAGAATGAGATGGAAAGAAGGAGAGTAAGGAGTGTGCTCTACCTTCTGTTCCTGTTTGCTGATATTGTCGAGGCTGAGAGATAAAAGAAAGTTACGAGCTCCAACAAACAGCCGCCCCCTCTCCTCATCCAATAGGAGAGCTCCGAAACAGCACGACCGCTCTAAGTCAAACCGCTTAACGCCGTTAAACTGCTGAAGATCTGGAGAACAAACACACAAAAAAACTGACATTTAAATCCAAACACATGTTTGCAGACATAAATGTGTACATAAGATACTAGCCAGTTTCATCACCTTTATAAGACAGCTTCATCCGGGGTGAGGAAGATGAACTTCCGCTAGATGAAGCACCGATGCCGATCAGCCCAAGCAGGACCAGCGAGCTGCACATCATCATCATAGTCATCATCTTCTGAGGATCAGAACTTCTTATCAGTTTTAAACAGCAGACAGCTGCCACACAGATGGTTGACTGGGATGCTGGTTGTCGTGGCAGCTGTTTTCGTAGCGGTTCTCAGTCGTACTGCTTGTTGTGACAGTGATGCTGTGGATGTGGAGTTTCCTCTCTACACCGAAAGCTGGACACTAGAAAAAAAAAAAAGTTTAAGACTTTTCATCTCCCGTTCATAGCCAGTATTTAGTCCTTCCTGACCCCTTTTTCAACCTCTCCTACAATACACCAGTCCGATAATAGCCACGATATTTCAGATATGCAGACCCACACGCTCACACACACTTTATTTCAGTAGCAGATGGTCTAAAGCTACTGTCCTGTCTAAGATGAGGAGAAAGAAATCTGATCTCATATTGCACACACACACTCATACAAACTGGATGTCGAAGCATTCTGTCTTGTTGAGCCTCTCATTTGGTCTTTTTATGGTTCTGGTCCAGGTTCACTGAATGCATAAACTAAAAGCCAAGATCCACTCGGTCAGAACACAGTCCAACTCTCATTTCAGACCAGCAATATTTAATTGCTGCCGTGTGTATGTGTGTGTGTGTGTGTGCTTGCTTACTGCACTAGGTCATATTCAGCATGTGGAGGGTAAAGAAATGATAAATTAGAGAACAGGAGAGGAGCTGTCTGACTCTATACTGTATCATTTTGAAACATATCATTCAGACTTGCATTCAGATAAACAGCTAAGATCCTCAAGTTAAAACAGGAACCTCTTAATCAAAACAGTCAGATAATTTAACACACTTTGACATATTTACACACTTTTTGGTTTTAATGTTCTTACTTTATCTCATTATTTGGGTTTAAGACTGTATGTATGAGTGTGTGTGTGTGTGTGAGAGAGAGAGAGAGAGAGAGACAGAGAGACAGAGTTTAGTATGTCAGACACTTTAAGATGAATCTGTATAGTCATTTCATACTGTTTTTTTTCTATTTGGCTTACCAACCTGTCCTCCCTTTTGTCTAATGAAAGTATGTACAGTTGTGGTCAAAAGATTACAACCTTTGCAGAATCTGAAACATGTTAAACATTTAAAATAAGAGCGGTCATAAAAAATAGCATTTTATTTTTATTCAATAGTGCACTATAAAAGCTATTTCAGATGTTAAATGTAACAGATATTTATATAAAGTTCAGGTAACAATACACAGTATTAAGCGTACATGAACTCTTAATTGTTTCATTTGTATAAATTATTACTTTCTCTTGTGGACCACAAGTAAACATATGTTATGTAAAATGGTTTATTCAGGGCAGTACTAAAGAAATTAAAGGGAAAGTTCACTCGAAAATGAAAATTATCCTATGATTTACTCACCCTAAGCCATCCTAGATGTATATGTCTTCTTTCAGACGATATAGATCTTCTTTCAGACAAACACAATCGGAGATATATTTAAAATTATCCTGGCTCTACCGAGCTTTATAATGGTAGTGAACGGGGTAGGTCTGTTTTGAAGCCCCAAAAATGCATCCATCCATCTTAAATATAATCCATATGGATCCAGGGGGTTAATAAAGGCCTTCTGAAGCGAAGCAATGGGTTTTTGTAAGAAAAATGTCCACATTTAAAGCTTTATTAAGTATAATAACTAACTTCTGCCAGACATGCGCCAAATGAGGACCCCTGAAGAGATGTATAACGCAGGATGTAGGAGTATAATCTTAGACGTCTCTCGCAATTTAAACAAATAGGGTTGTGCAACAAACTGAAGCTCCTCTTTTCTTATATCGAAATCCTCCGACATTTCTCTTTAAAAGTTCTCATTTTAGACTACTGATTCATGACCAGTGTTTTGTTTTGCTTTATCCTCTGAGCTTCGGCATTCAACTGCAAATCAATGCATATGACCATCTGCCGGAAGCTAGTTATTTTACTTAATAAAGTTTTAAATATGGATATTTTTCTCACAAAAACCCCTTGTTTCGCTTCAGAAGGCCTTTATTAACCCCCTGGAGCTATATGGATTATATTTATGATGGATAGATGGATTTTTCTGGGCTTCAAAATAGATCCCCTCCCTGTTCACTACCATTATATTTGTCTGAAAGAAGATAGTCATATACATCTAGAATGGCTAGATTAGATTGTGTGAGGGCTAGGTTTAGAGTTAGATGATAGAAAATATATTTAGCTCGGTACAAAATGTCCCACTATGTGTTGAAATGAAGAGAGAGATAATGATAAATGTTATAAGAAGAAGATAAAAGAGGGATAAATTGCATTTTTTTTCTACTTGTCATACACACACACACACACACACACACACACACACACACACACACACACACACTTTATACACCCATTTGCTGCAGTGTTGAATTTTAATAAGTGTTAGTGAGCATCACCAGTAAGATGAGAGGAGACCTACTGACTCCACTGAATATAGATTTTACACCCCCCCACCCCAACTCACACACACACTTACACACACAGTTTTACTGCACTGCTAAAATGCACAGAATCCTGAAAAACAAGATTATCCTTCAACATGTGAACGTTTTTAAAATTTATTTTAAACAGAAGAACAAATACAGCAACATCCCAGACCAAACATAAAAAGTGCTTTGTTCTTTCTTCCTCTCTTTCAGTTTCTATCGCTGTGAATAATGGAACTATTCACACTTGCAGACAACAGAAGTCTCGTAATAAAACACACACACACAGTCCCTCTGTCTGTAGCGCTGTCACACTGATTAGCTGTGCTAATTTACTATAAACACATAGTTAATATGAGCTACTGCAGGCCCGTGTGTGTGAGACATACGCATTTGAGTACATCCAGCAAGGTTCACACCACCCGTCCTGGGAGATTTATACAAGAGTAGAGCAGAAAAGTGCATCCCAGCGCCCTTCACATCTCTTTAAGCAAAGAGGCTGTGCCAACGCAGCAAATCGTACATCATCATTACAGCCAAGGCTGTAGCAGGACAAGCTCGCGCACACACACACACACACACATACAGAGGAAGACTCTTCCACAGGAACCAGGGCTTAAAACCAGACTAAATGCTGTTAAAGTCCAAAATAAACAAACAATAATTAACCTTAAGACCTCAATGCCACAATGACAACACCAGACAAAACAAGCCAAATGAGAGAGAGAGAAGAGAGAAGGAGGTAACTGTGTCATAAGCCTCTCGGTTCATGACGCTCAGTGCAAGCAAGACCCCGAAGAGAGAGAAAGAGCAATAGAGAGTGAAAGAGAAGAGGAGAAAGGAGTCGATTGTTCTGCTCCTCTGGACTACGACCAACTGTCAGAACCTCCAGTAAGGGAGCAAAAGAGAAAAGAAAGATTGAAACGTGTGAGGAAAGGCCTTTGCTCGCATGCAGGGGGAAATAAAGGGATAGTTCACACAAAAATTTTTTTAATTCTCCCATTAGAATCTCATGCTGTTCAAAACCTGCACGACCGCATGAGAGTTCATGAGAAAAGTAGAGATGTCTGATTCATAAATTAACTGTTCTTTTGAATCCGATCTTTTTCAACGAATCAGTTGACTCGTTGTGCACAGAACCAGTCTAAATGGCTGATTTGTTCAGATTATCAGTGAATTCATGACTTAGATTTTAGTCTGTTTTCTCATTAGATTACTGTACAGCCTCGAAAAGACTTGGAATATAGTGTACAAGTTGTATGAATGACTTTCATTCAGTCCTTTTCAAAACTTGAAAGCTCTAGAAATGTAATCACTTGGGAAAAAAACGTCCAGCACATTATTAAAATGTTCTGCTTTTGTGTTTTAAGAAAGAAACAAGTCATGAGGTTTGAAATGACAGTGTGAGTAAATGATGTCAGATTTTTGTTTTTTGGGTGAACTATCCCTTTAAGTAACTGCAGGTAACCAAGCGGAGAGACAAAGAGAAATGTCATTCTTTGTTAAGTGTTTTTAGTCTTTGTACTGAAAAGAAACAACCAACCTTGCAGACTTTTCGGTCTGTTTTGGTCTTTGTAGGTCCAACAAGGGCACGCTGGCACACTAACATGAGTTATTCTCCCCTCCTTGGTCTCTCACTTTTGACTCTCTCTCTCTCTCTCTCTCTCTCTCTCTCTTTCTCTCTATCTCTCAGGCACATAGATGTGAACATAAAACCACTCAAAACTCTCTTGCTTTAGATCAACTACTACATTCTCTGAGATAAAACTGTGTATACACATAACAAAGACAGACACAAATCCCTTCAAATGGAGTCCAGAGATTGAATTTGGCAGATTTTAGCCCTGTCAAGAGCAAATGGCAAGTTTCAGCATGTGTGTGTGTGTGTGTGTGTGAGTAACTGCAGCGATCTATCAGGTCAGCCACAAGCCCTCAGTCCATTTAAAATAATACACACAAGTACAAAGCTCTCTCACACAGGCACTCTTGTCAGTATGATGGATAGAATGAGCTTTAAAATAGAAGAAAAAGGAAGAGAAAGATACAGAAATGTCTAAAAGTCTCTGAGCTCTTCTACAGGCTGAATGTGTAAGTCATTGTGTGTAAGACGAACATCACTATTACTATTGATTATACTTATTTATATGATTATACTTATAGTTTGTGATTTAGACAAACCAGTAACCATAAGCATTAGATTTTGGCATGTAACTTTGCCTTACCTAGAAAAGCCCTTGCATCCATGCAAAATACCCTTGCAACTACATAATTACACTAAACCCCCATTGAGAGCATCTTAGCAACTGCATAGAAATGCCTTGGCAACCACGCTCAAAACCACAGAATAGCCCTTGCGTCCATGCAAAACATAAAAGTCCTACTGAGAGCACCTTAGAAACTGCAGCCACCTACAACACTCTAGCAAACATCTACAATTGCCCTATCAACCACCTAGAAACTCACATGACACTGCATAGCAACACACTGGCAACCACCCACATAACCACATAGAAAAGCACTTGTGTCAATGCAAAACATCCTTGCAGTTGCATAAAGTCACACTAAAGCCCCACTGAAAGCACCTTAGAAACTCCATAGCAACGCACTGGCAACCACCCACAACACAGAGAAAAACCCTTGTATTTGCATAGCAACACTATAAAACCCACTCAGAAAACTTTATTAATTGCATAGCGATGACCAGGCAACCACTGACAATTGCTCTAGCAACTACCTAAACACTCCCTTGCAACTGCATATCAATGCCATCCAACCACCCACAACATGCTAGCAAATACCTAGAAACACCATTGCAACCAACCACAACACTCTCCCTAGCGACGTCCTTGCATCTGCATAGCAACCCACTACAAAATCATTTATAACACTTTAGTAACTGCTCTTCCATCCATCCAGATCATGCTAGCAACCACCTAGAATTGCCCTAGTAATTCTGAAGAAAGAATAATTTTTTATCTTGCGTTTGAGGCAAACACAAAATGTAAAAAATCTGTTTAGGATTACTATTATTAACATGTAGAGCTTCACTCACACACATAAGGATTTCTGTAATGTATAAAATTTGTGTGTGTGTGTTTGGCAAGGATCCACGGTTGAGGGGCTCTGTGCAAACACTTCTGAAGGGTTGAGGACTTATAGGACAAAAAAGAGGTATTCTCTCTTTTTCTGTCTCTGTGTCCCAGATAATAGTGCTCCTTAACCCCAGTCTGGTTTTCTGATTACCATGGTAACGTTGGGTATTTGATGTGTGTGCTGCTGTATAATCTTTAAAGTCTATTAAACACTTTAAACCCCTTGAGTTCAAGAGGGACTCTGATACTGTACTCAAAGACTACAGCTGTGTGTGTGTGTACATACAATGTCCTGTTAATGTATTGTTTCTGGTCCAGAGAGTTTGTAGGATCAGCTGTGTAAAAGAGCCGATAGAGTGGTGAGCTTTTAGAAGACGTCATTTCAATATGTTTGCCAATAAAAGAAGGGTGTTTCACTTATAAATTTTGAATAGAGGACACAGATACACAAACACTTCGGAGTTTAGAAGGTAATAAACTCTTGTCCCACACCACAACATCCCACGACTTAAACAAATGAGCATTACGTCAGCACGAGCAGCTGACGTCAATAACAGCTGATTCATCACACATGAGAGATTCACGTCTTGTTGAGGTTAAGGTTCTTTCTTTGAGTACATTTAAAAGTCTCTTATGTAATGCAAAAGTGACAATTTCAGCTACAATGTACTACAGGCACTGTGAGCTTAATAAAATAATAAAATCTCTTAAAAACACACTTTTCATATTCTCACTAGTTTAATTTTTGAATGTTTAACTGTGTATGATATTTGCATGCATCACTGGAAAATTAAATTTTTTGCCCAGCAGTGTCATTTTCATCACATCTCAAATGATGTATTGTGTTTACCAACATTTTGTGATGCAAGTGACAGCGATGAAAATTTCATTATAATATTTCTGGAATAAAATGAAAAAATCTTGTCTTGCTAAGGTTAATTTCCCAGCTATCAATATATATATCCTAAATAAACAATTAAAAATATTTTTTTTGAATAATTTTGGAAATTACACACAATAAAATAACTCATTCACAGTATTTTTATAGTGATATTTCTTTATATATTTTAAGCTCTTTACTGAGACTGATCTCTCCTTTCAATAAATAGTACGCTAGCTTTACAAAAAAACTTTACTGGGGCAAAATTGTTGGTGTGGTGGAAATGAAAACTTTTAATATTGTTCCACAATTAATATTGTGTTAAATACTTTTAAAGTTGAGTACTTTTAAAATACTTTTAATGTCCAGCTCTGGGGCAAGGTGACAAAATTTAGGGTGAATTCAGGGTGATTGGGACACTTTTTGCCATTGTGTCCAAATCAACCTGAATTCTACACAAAAAACACAATTGAAATGTAAAATATAAATGATGAAAGCATGATTAAATTTTTTTTCTAAAAATCTGTGGGACAAAAAAGTGCCCAAATTCTAAGAAACACTTATAAACTGTGTATTTGTTTTGCAAAAAGACCATCACTAGAATGATACCTGTCCTGCCTGTGGACAATAAATGCGTGAGCTCGGATGGCAGTGTGTGTTTGTATGTCTTACACAGGGACATCAGTCCATCTCAGGCCGTGTTGGAGTCTGGGTCAGTGTTGCTTGAGATATAAGACCCGTAGCTAATCACCATGACCGTGGTTGACTCGGCAACATGACATAAAACAAATTCCAGAACTAAGAGGGTGATTATCACTACGGCGACATCACAGTGTCACTCGCTCGGGTCCAACCATAACACTCAAATCTGATTGGCCCGTAGGCGCGAACCACTGCAATTGGCTCAACGTTTTGGGACTGAGGATGTCATAACTCACCCAGCAGACAGTTAAATGTGCTAATTTAGGCTAAAAGCACACCAGTATCCAGAAGGTGAAAATTACACGCTCCTCATTTCAGCCCTGGTTTAAGAGTTTTGTTTCTCATGGTTCTGTTTTTTTCACACACTCTCCTGTGACATTCACAAAACTTCCCCTCTGAACCTGTGATTAGGGTCTGCACACATTCCACATTCTTCTCAAACCGAATACTATCTATAGTCTCTCTATTTCACTCTCTCACTTTTTCTCTCCCCCTTTATCTCTCCCCCAGGGTCAAACCATCATGAAGTTAAACCCTTTCACCCATAATCCCCCATGTCTTTGAAGTGGGCAACAAGGTAACACATTTCTCTCTCTCTCACACACACACACACACACACACACACACGTTATGTTTTCATTTTTTATGGGGACATTCCATAGGCGTAATGGTTTGTATACTGTACAAACTGTATATTCTGTCCCCCTACACTACCCCTAAACCTACCCATCACAGAAAATGTTCTGCTATTTTAGATTTTCAAAAAAGATAATTCTGTTTGATTTATAAGCTTGTTTCCTCATGGGGACCAAAAAAATGTCCCCACAAGATCAAAATTTACTAGTATTACTATACCTGTGGGGACATTTAGTCCCCATAACGTAGGGAATACCCGCCCCCCCCCCACACACACACCTAAATGAGGACATACTTGTTTGTTTTTGATTAAATCTAATTAATTTGGTAAAGACTAAGCCTTAGATTCTAGTATATAGACCTTTTTGCACTTCTAGAGTATAAAAATATATAAAATATTTTATCAGAGGTGGTCAGTTATCTCCAGCTAATTTGTGAAAAGGAAAATGTATGTTAAAAACAGAAAATATATCTTAAAATAATATTAAGTTAACTTCAATTAAAGCAAAGTAGCTAAATGAAAGTTTCACGATCTCTTCCACAGCAAAATAATATTAAAATGCAATGTAAATGAAACTGTAAAAAAAGGTTATTAATAGATTATTTTATAGAAACACATGCAAACACATTAATATGGTACTAAATGCATGTTATTATAGTGCCAGGCCTAAAATGCAACAGTGTTTGTTTAATAAAATATGTAACGTGGGTCTCTGCTCTGTTTCTCTATCCCTGATCAAAGTAGTACAGTACACACACACACACACACCTACTTCGAGAACAGAGACCATCTAAAAACTATCAAGCCCTCATCGGAGTCCTGCACATATCTGTTCCAGCTCGTTTGTACCGCACACAAAGCCTTTTCTCATGAGACCGATTTAGCACTATTGCCAGGCCACTTCCATCAGGCCATTTTCCGTGACCTAAAACAGCAGCAGAGTGGAACCAGTGGGAAATCCAACATAAACCACACACACTCACACACTGACAGGGTCAATCCCTGGCCCCACCCCCTGGTAGGATTATAGATGATTGACAGATGCTTTATCAATAAAATGACACTGATTAATACAACTTCAACCTTTTCTTCTTGTTCTCTGTTCTTCTTTTTTTCCCCCTCGCTCTTTATTTTGTCTAGGAGAGGTGGCGGTCACACTTATTTGGATGGAAGTGGAAGTAGATTTGGAAAACACTCTGACAAGTCTTCTGCTCTCCTTCCAATTCCTGTCCCTGCCTTCACACACAGCGCCTGACTCCCTGGAGCGGCTGAAGATCTGCTCCCAGTAAGAGCTGTCAGAAGAGATTCTGGAGACTGGATAAAGAGACAGTGTGTGTGAGTGTGCCGTCAGGAAGCTGTCAAGACCTCTGGTATAATACTAATGATCATACACACACAGCAGTAACATTATTCATAGGAATGGTGAGAGATTATCAGTGGCTTGACTGATTATGCCAGGAACGTGATGGGATGAGACGGGCGGATCACTGAGGGGGTTTGAGCATTCGACCCACAAGTTTCTGGGTTTCAGTTCCACACTAACCCAATGCGACGATCAGAGCATCTAAAACACACACACACACACACACACTGGGGCTTTGCTGCACTGTATAATACTTTTATCACCTTACATTTAATCCCTTGTCAATTCTTTTGCAGTTTTGCTAAATTTGAAGTTTGACTCTGTCTCTATGTGTCTTTCTTTCTGTTGCACACACCCACACACACACATACTTCCTCTGGATGAGTGATCTCAAAAGAGGCAGAAATCCCCTCTATTAGAGTGTAATTGAAAGGCAGGGGCAGCAGTAAAGAAAGATAGATGGGTTTTACACACACACACACACACACACACACACACACACACACACCTTGTTTCTCAGGTGTCAGTTAAAAGTGTGATTGGACCATGCAGGTGGGCCATTTATGGTTTCCAAGGAACCACCCAGCTGGGAAATCACCCTCAGAAAGAAACAGAGCAAGGTGTACTTAACAGGTCAAGGGAAAAATTTCACACACATCATTAAAAAGCATCTAGTCCTCTGCAATTCACTTTTGATTAAACAAAAACACACTTTTCTCCTCATCTTAAGCCAAAAAAATCCAAAACCCATCTATTATAAGTCAGACAGAGAGACTGAGACAGAGACAAAACTTCTAAAGTCATCTCTAAATGAAGCCTAAAATAACCTGAATTGGTTATATGTAGTGGAAAAAAGTATGTAATGGCCTGCAAACAATAAAAATGTTCTATAAAAAAGCTCTTATTAGATTCACAGATGCAGCATCCACAGCAAAACTAGAATATTTAACATCTTCATGAAGGACCCTCTATCATTAACCAGAGAAAACACGCACTTATATATTCCATTTTTACCTTGTGCGCCCACACAAAATTGAGTAACACACACACACACACAAACATGGAAGATCATGTAGAAGCACAAACCCTATGAACACTGAACAGCAGGTTTTAAAGATATGTGGCATGACTAATGTCAAGCAACTAAACGTGGATAAGCAAATCTACTCAGGGTGTGATACAGCACAGACAACAGCCTCATGTGTGTGTGCACACTCAAGACTTTGTGTTTAGTTTGGTGAATGTTTAATTTAATTCAGTAATGAGCGCAGCTGCGGGAGAACTGAACATATTTCAAACAGAACAAACGGCCTATATATACTGATTGAGTAAGAGAGAAAAGAAAAAAGAAACAGTTTTAGTGAGTAAATAAAGAGTTTTTTTTTCTACACTAATGCATAAACTAATATGTTGTTTAAATTGTTAGAATGATAGTGCGACCCTAACTGACGTAAGTAATGCAAGCGAATCAAATCAAAGACACGCAATCTATCAAACAATACATCTGTTGTGACTAATGACTATTTTCTAAATGCATCTTAATGATCTTGTTGTGAACTATTCATCCATGCATTTGTTTTCAATATTTGTTTGACATATTTTTTATTCAAAATGTCATAACTTGATCTTCTGGTGAAACGAACTTCTTGGTCAACTGCATAATCTCACTCAGAGCTGCCTCTATTCAATCAACAACTGAGAGAAAGAAGGAAAAGGAAAGTCCCTGCTCTCCATTTCTTTTTCATTTCACTCAGATGTACATTACAGTACAGAAGAAACAATCTGTCGCTACTTCAGTTAAATTGCGACAATAAATGATATTGAACTTAGCGGATAATGTCCTATCAGAGGCTTATCTAACGTTTTTCTTCCAGGTGGTGATACATGTGAAATATTCCAGATTTAAAGCCAAATGAAAATGAAAATATTAAAAACAGAATAGCATTTTTGTAATGAGTACAGTTTCACACAGAGACTGGCTCAACTCGTATATTTTTGCACATACAAAAAACAGCTAAATAATTTCATTTTCTATTGTCATAAAAACAAAATATATTTTAGAGTAATGCACCATGCAGTATTAGGCTGATAGGAAACATTTATGAATCCTGTATAGTTCACTTCAAAAAATAAAAATTCCGTCACCATTTACTAATCCTCATGTCTTTCCAAATGCATATGAATTTCTTGACTGCATAAAACACAAATGGAGGTTCCTAGCAGAATATCCAAGATGTCGTTGTGCAATTAAGTTAGTAAAATAAATTAATTTAATTGTATGATATGATTAAAATAACATAGAATCTCTTTCCCTTTGTCTGTCTTTATCAAACACCTATTTCAATTCTGCACAATTACTATTATCTCAACGAGGTTACATAAATATATTTTTTCATAAATGAAAGTAACGTGTAGCCAAGTATGGTGTCCCATACTCTGAGTTTGTGCCCTGCATTTCACCCATCCAAGTGCACACACACAGCAGTGAGTATTGAACACATACACACACATACCATCAACAAACCCCCGGAGCAGTGGGCAGCCATTTTTGCTGCGGCGCCCGGGGAGCGATTGGGGGTTTTGCCCAAGGGCACCTCAGTTGTGGGTAATGAGAGTGGAAGAGAGCACTGTTCATTCACTCCCCCCACCTACATTTACTGAGACTCAAACCCATGACCTTTGGGTTATAATTCCAACTCTTCTAACTATTATCATGTTCAATCCTGAAGTATGGTGTGCGAGAATAGTTTCCAAAGGAATGGACGCGGGAATTCTTGTCATTTTCTCCACTGAGCACACACACACAATATGCTGTATGTTCAGGAAAGGTCAATACCAGCTGACATCTTGTACAGAAAGTGTCTGTGCTAATGGAAACGTGTGGGAATTGCAAGTGCTAATCACTACTTGATTTTAAAGAAACATACAACACAGGAAACAACAGAATTCTACATTTCTCATCTCTACACACATACACAGACAAAACTGCCCCACTATCTGCTCTGAGGTGCCCTAGGGCAAATAACCATTGAGGGTGTGTACAGCAGCCAGGTGTGTGTGTGTGTGTGTGTGTGTGTCTGTGATTGACAGGTATTGATTTACTATGGCTGAGAGTGCTAGTGGGTAGAATCTCAAAGGGAATGGACATTCAACACTACACACACAAACACAGTCATTATATTTCACTTGATCATTAGTTTCTCCAGTAGAGCTTCTGCAGTATATAAATATGTCCACTGTAGATTAAAGTTATCCCACTTAAGAAAGCAAATAAGTTTGCTAAAACACATTTATTTTCTCTCTCTCTCTCTCTCTCTCTCTCTCTCTTTCTCTCTCTCTCTCTCTCTCTCTCAAGCAGGTACAGTAGCTTGTTAGGGGTTCGTGGGCATCAAATCAGAAACTGCAACCACCCCCATCTCTCTTTATCCTGGGACTCCATTTTGCAAACACACACACACACACACACAGCTATCTTTGCACGTCCAATATCTTCTATCTTCTTTCATTATTTAAAAGCTGCTGCTGCTGAACACACACTTTAGTCGACCACTACGGAATAATGAGCTAGGATGCAACATAACCACACACACACAGACATGAGCAGCATACTATTGAGGGGTGTATGTAGGGACACATTCTCCCCCTTTTCTTTCACACACATACACACACACACGCACATGCACACACACACACACACACACACACACACACACACACACACACTTATACTCTTTGATGAGCATTAGCTAATCCACACTGACGGGCCTGCTCCATTACCCATAATCCTTAATGCCTTTTTAATGTATCGTTCTTTCTTTTTCACTCTGACTGTCTCTCTCTATCTTTCTATGTATATAGTGGCATCTTTAGCCGATGGATTTGAACCCGTGTGTGTGTCCAGTCACACTCAGTCCAGTTCTATTAAAGGGGAAATCTATCAGTGTCACACAGTCATTTGCACCTTTTACAGAGGTGTCACGCTGTATTCCATCCCCTATTACAATCAGTTCCTAGAGCTCTAGTGAGGCCAAACGTGAATGACAAGCAGTTTGGAAAGGAAGTAGAGAGGGAGACAGGAATGTTCTTTATAGTTTCGATGCCTTTTAACAATTCCTTAACGCTTCCATTAACAATTCATTTGAATTTGAGGAGGAACTATTTGGATAACTGAAATGCAATGCTGTTACGGAGCCCCTAAAGGGACATGGTGATGGGAAAAAAGTGAGATGGGAGGAAAAATTGAGATGGGAGTCAATGCTTTTGCATTCTCTCTCAAATGTTTTGCGTTCCCCTGAGAAAGTTTGTGTTTGCTCACAAAGAACGCAAACTTGCCCAAGGAACGCAAAACTTTTGCGAGCAAACGCTAAAGAATTGAAATACAGTATAGTTTTTCCATCACCATATCCCTTCAGGTGCTCAGTAGTTACCAATTGCTGGGATTACTTCAATATTGAAAGAAACAAAGTGGGCGAATTTCATTAATTTTTTTCATTTTTATAAAATTTCACTGACAAAAATCATAATATGTATCTTTCCAAACCAACCTACTACTTGCAGGTCATCATGATTTATCTGTTGCCTCTTTAATCATAGCCACATAACAACAGACATACTCACTTACATGAACTACACAAACAAACACACTCCCTGTTTTAAAAAGCATGTGTTCAGGAATGCCTCCCTCTTTTTAATCAAGCAGCAATGTTTGTCATCTTTCAGACCCATATGAACCCTCACACACACACACACACACACACACACACACACACACACACACACACACACACACACACACTTCTGCGGGCACTGTCTAATGACATCATACCTCTATAGGTTTTACTTAAAAAATAAACATGTAGTGATGGAAAAATACTTTAGTCAAAAACACATTCATCTGAGAGGGGTTTATCGAGCTCAGTGGTATGTGTTATGTGTATCACTGAGAAAGTAGGAAGTGTATATTTTTTTTGTGTATGCACAGTTCTTGTGCGGGTCAAATGTTTGAAAATGTCCCCAAAAATATAGTGAAACATGTCAAGAACTGACTTTTGAGAACATTTGAAGTTCATTGTTTGAATGGTTCATAAATCATGTTTTGCTTTCATGTTTTTCAACTGATATCAACAGGTTTGTGTAGGTGTAAAATTGAGGTTTAGCAAATATCATAACCTCTATTTAGAAACCGGTTCAAAAGTTTCAAGTTAGTATAATTCTTTTTTTCTTTGAGAGAAATTAGAACTTCTATTTAACAAGCATGCATTAAATTTATCAAAAGTGACAGAAAATGCTTTTATAATGTTAAAAATATTTCAATTTCAAATAAATGCTGTTCTATTGAATTTCCCATTTATCAAAGAATCTTGAAAAAAATTATCATGATTTCCAAAAAAATATTAAGCAGCACAACTATTTTTAAACATAATAATAATAATAATAACAAAGGTAATGATGTTGAAAATTCAGCTTTGTCATCACAGGAATAAATTACATTTGAAAATATGCTATTTTAAAACACTGGTCAGCATAACAAACTAACAAAAAACATTTAAAAAAAAAATCTTACTGTCCCCAACAGTAGTGTTGAACAGTAGTGCCTGTCTAGTGAAACTGTGGATGGTGTGTATGTAGTGAAAGTGTGCGTAAGTGAGAAGTGAAATGTGGCAACAGCAGCACAAAAGACCATCACAATGACCTTAATCAGCACATACACACACACTTACGTCACAAAACAACTTGCACACCACTCACACACACACACCTATACAAGTCTGCATGAGCACACAAACAAAAATCAACACCCTCCTTCACTGTTCTCTTATATTTCCCGAACTATCATTCTGTCTTATCTGTTCATCTCCTCTCCCACCAGAGTAAGTATGTTGTCCCACCTTCAGTAAACTGACCTGTTCAAGGTTTTTGCAATTGTTGACTCGGTCCTGTTCTTCTCTCGCCATCTTAATATATTCTTAAAAAAATAACTCTTGGCAGAAATTCTCAAGAAACACATGCATGCAACATAAACAAACTCAGTATCTGAATAATCAAAACAGGAAGAGATAACAAGTATTATAGACAGCTCTGTTATTGTTAAATTATTAACTTTCAGCAAGCTTTATACCAAACCAGCACTTTGGAATTGCTCAAGCTACAATGAAAGATTCGTTTTGACTTGAAGAGACTGTATAAGATTACAAATCCTCTTGTTATGACGTGTCATTGCACACAAGGTGGTGTTGTGTGTGACTACAGAAAGCTTGTCTGAATATACAATGATTTTAAACAAAACAAAAGATTTTTTTATTATTATTATTATTCTAGCTTCATGGATTCTTTTTTTAAAAATCTGAACGTGGGTAATTTTCATAAAAGACATCATTTTGAACAAAAAGCAGAGAAAACGCTACTTTCATAAACCTACAGTGGGTACAAAAAGTATTCAGACCCCTGTAAATTTTTCACTCTTTGTTATATTGCAGCCATTTGCTAAAATCATTTAAGTTAGGGTTAGGGTTCATTTTTTTCCCTCATTAATGTACACACAGCACCCCATATTGACAGAAAAACACAGAATTCTTGACATTTTTGCAGATTTATTAAAAAAGAAAAACTGAAATATCACATGGTCCTAAGTATTCAGACCCTTTGCTGTGACACTCATATATTTAAATCAGGTGCTGTCCATTTCTTCTGATCATCCTTGAGATGGTTCTACACCTTCATTTGAGTCTAACTGTGTTTGATTATACTGATAGGACTTGATTAGGAAAGCCACACACCTGTCTATATAAGACCTTACAGCTCACAGTGCATGTTAGAGCAAATGAGAATATTGAGGTCAAAGGAACTGCCTGAAGAGCTCAGAGATCTGGCCAAGGTTACAAAAACATTTTTGCTGCACTTAAGGTTCCAAAGAACGAAATGGCCTCCATAATCCTTAAATGGAAGACGTTTGGGACGACCAGAACCCTTCCTACAGCTGGCTGTCTGGCCAAACTGAGCTATTGGGGGAGAAGAGCCTTGGTGAGAGAGGTAAAGTAGAACCCAAAGATCACTGTGGCTGAGCTCCAGAGATGCAGTCAGAAGATGGGAGAAAGTTGTAGAAAGACGGAAGCCTCTCCTCAGTGCAAGACACATGAAAGCCTGCATGGAGTTTGCTAAAAAACACCTGAATGACTCCAAGATGGTGAGAAATATGATTCTCTGGTCTGATGAGACCAAGATAGAACTTTTTGGCCTTAATTCTAAGCGGTATGTGTGGAGAAAACCAGGCACTGCTCGTCACCTGTCCAATACAGTCCCAACAGTGAAGCATGGTGGTGGCAGCATCATGCTGTGGGGTGTTTTTCTGCTGCAGGGACAGGACGACTGGTTGCAATCGAGGGGAAGATGAATGCGGCCAAGTACAGGGATATCCTGGACGAAAACCTTCTCCAGAGTGCTCAGGACCTCAGACTGGGCTGAAGGTTTACCTTCCAACAAGACAATGACCCTAAGCACAGCTAAAATAACGAAGGAGTGGCTTCACAACAACTCCGTGACTGTTCTTGAATGGCCCAGCCAGAGCCCTGACTTAAACCCAATTGAGCATCTCTGGAGAAACCTAAAAATGGCTGTCCACCAACGTTTACCATCCAACCTGACAGAACTGCAGAGGATCCCCAAATCCAGGTGTGAAAAACTTGTAGCATCTTTCTCAAAAAGACTCATGGCTCTATTAGATCAAAAGGGTGCTTCTACTAAATACTGAGCAAAGGGTACTTAGGACCATGTGATATTTCAGATTTTCTTTTTTAATAAATCTGCAAAAATGTCAAGAAATCTGTGTTTTTCTGTCAATATGGGGTACTGTGTGTACATTAATAAGGAAAAGAAAATTAACTTAAATTATTTTAGCAAATGGCTGCAATATAACAAAGAGTGAAAAATTTAAGGGGGTCTGAAAACTTTCTGTACCCACTGTATTTATCGACCTATGATATCTTGAAAGTATATAATGCATAAACCAATATGTTGGTTAGTAGTTTAATAAATTCAAATGGAAAATAAAATCATAAAATCAGAACAGTCAATTTAATGTTGTTGTGGAATAACTTTCCGATGGATGTCAGAATGGCATGTCTGAATCTGAAATCTACAAGCTCACCAAGCCCACAAGGAGACAAGAGTGACCATGTTAGATTTATATGTTTTGAACACAGTTCTGGAGGCTGCTGCAGTTAACACACGATGGTTTTCACATAATCTAGCATATCTTAGAAACAAGAACAGTTAAACCGCTTCTCTATCCACACCATGTGCCTCTACATAATCGTTTTTATCTGGTTTTTGTGCCACAAGACACAGCTGTTCAACCTTCCAATAGCTTCCTTGTACAGTATCTGAACATGTGAGGTAGGATTTGAACATCTAATCAATCTACACATCTTCATTTAGGCTGATCTCAAACTGATATATTATGAGTCACTGGCTGCGTCCAAAATTTGCATACTCTCTTGAGTAGGTACTTATTTTGAATTAGAACTTTGCAAGCACTAAAAAGGTATGCTCTATATAGTGTGAATGTAATCTTGACCTACTACATTTTGTCATTTTCATGTGACCTACCAGCATCAGTTGCATCAGTTGCATCACTTCATTTCCATTCACAAATCCTCTCCTGTTGACTCATGGGATAGTAAAGAGTCCTTCATATGCACACTTCCGAATCTTGCCAGAATATTAGGTCATCTAGGTACTTTTTGCCTACTCTTTTACATACTTCTTTTGTCACATACTGTTTTTCATCTACTATATAGGAAAGCATTTGACTTTGGATGTAGCCACTGAGGCCCTGTTTCCACCTGATATTAAGGTGCATTTTGGTCAATCGGATCACAAGTGGACACGCGAGACACACACCATACCGGTTTCCAACTGGTATTTTAATCTGTCTCTTTTGTCCACTTTCAACCACTTCTGTCCTGATTTCTTTGAGGGGAGGGTCTATGGGTGGGTAAATGTATGTTCTTTTTTTTTCAGATCTTTCGATATAATGGACAAAATAAACTTGCGCAATTTACATTGCAAGAAAATGATGAAAAAACATACAGAGAAAAATCAGCTTTCATTTCCGCTCTGACAGCTGCGAGACCACTCTGAACGCTTTTAGTGTTAGAGATCAGCAATGGTGAGAGAACATTGTACTTGGTACATTTTTGATCTTCAGCCGACAAAGTTTAAATCCCGTCTGGCTAGCGCGCTTTCCATAATGTTTAGGCGTTAGGTCAGTAGGCGGAGAGTAGGTGGTCTTCAACTGTTGCCACTGTTCCACTACCTCTGGAAGTGGCTGAAAACAGACAAGCTCAAAACATTTAACACCCCATTTACACCTGTATTTAGCATTGTCCACTTGTGATCTGATTGACCAAAATGCATCTTAATACCAGGTGGAAACAGAGGCACACTGCTGTTCTAGAGATGATGCTGCAGGCACTAATCCAGTCTCCTTAAACACACAAAAAAAGGAAAAGATAAATAAAATAAGTATAAATAAAAGAGTATTTAATATGTCTTCATCTGCCTCTAACTTTCATAATAGAGCAACAATGGAGAATAGATTATGTTACAACAGTATTTAAAGGAAGTTTAAAATAATTTTCTGTGGTTGCTTCATACTCCAAAGATTCCAAAGATTGTTCAAACATCAGTTGACACATCAGGCTTTCGACACTTTTCCATGACCTTTTCAGGTGTGTGATTACTTTAAAAAATCGTTTTGATTCCGACTGATTCATTAATGACTCATTCATTAAACTGATTCAACTAAAGTTTGTTATCAAGTTTAACTGTAAACAAAAGCTAATGAAAGTTTTAAAGTTAAGTATATTATAGACTTTTCCATTATTTTTATGATTTTATTAAATGTAGATGACTTTCCAAGCCTGGTGAGCACACTTGTAAGATTCCTGATATGTGTTCCGAGGCTTGGAACTCAGAAACATTCACAGTGATGTACAGAATGAAATCTCTGTTACAAGACAATGTATCCAGGCCTACAGGTCCCACCACAGTTAAATAGTACTACACTCCACAAAACAATCAATAACCCCACCATAGAGACACTCGCCCACACCCACCAGCAATCTCCAATCAGAATAGAAACTCCAGCAGTGACACGACATCTGACAACTGTGGTCTAATAGATGGATATAAAGGGCCCAAAAAGAGTGTGAGTTTGTGTGAGGGTGAAAGCACGAGTGTGTGTGTGCTTGTGTGAGGAGGGGGAGCCAAATTAATCTGGGGTCTGATACCCCCCTATGGGAGCAGCTCAATTAACGATCCACACCGGCTGAGGCACCGGGCTAAAAGCCATCTCACTCTCAATCTCTCTCACTTACTCTCTCTCTGTCTCTCTACCCACCCCCTAATCCTGAGTGCAAGAATCAAGGAGCCAGAGAGAAATAAAGAAAGTCACTTGGTGATGCACATTAAAGGAGAGTCTGGGACCATTCGGTTGTGTGTGCGTGTGAGTCGTTGCGTGTAATTTCATCAAGCACACGCACACACAATGTTCTTTTTAGAGTCGCCACTAAAACAACATGACATTCTTCCCCTCACTGAAAACACAGCTGACCAAAAACACAGCACATGGCGTTTCTGTGTGAATGCATGTGTGGAGTGAGTGTGTGTGCGAGAGAGAGGGTAGATATGTGAGTGTTTGTGTGTCTAATTATTACTTTGGGTAGTGCATGGTATGGATTGTGTGTATACATACTTTGCTATAGTTTGGGGGCAAAATCTGACATAAACACTGTTTTGGGATGGCCAGCATGTTTTCAGTTTATATATATATATATATATATATATATATATTAATAAATTAGTGTATAATTATATATTTAATATTTAAAAAAATATTATATAATACACACATTTCTAAGTATATATAATAAGTTAATATTAATCAATTAATAATTAATATAGATTGTTTTAAGTTAATAAGCTTTGTAATATAATAATTTAAATGTTTGTGTGTGTGTGTATATATATATATATATATATATATAAATATATATACTGTATATAGAATATATATATAACTATGTATATATCTATATAAATAGAAGTGTATGGAGCCTTTCCACTCAGAAAGAAAAACATCCTTAAAACTAAACATGTGTTTGTGAGTGAATGTACACTCTAATCTTGTCATCTCTCCATTAATCGATGACGGTTTTGGGGTTGAAAATATAAAAATCATAAAATGTTGATGAGGAAGCGATGATAACAGTCTTTTGCTCTTTGTGTGAACCAAAGAACATCATCCCATGAGCAACACAGGAACCGTCAGAGTTGCACCAGGGTAAATATTTCAGCAGAAACACACTTACAGAATGAACATGTCTTTCCCTATCACTCTTCCATTCTTTATCTGTCTCTCTCTCCCTTGCTTATTCACAGACCATTTAATCTTTTAATATCATTCTATATTAAGAAAACACAGTTCAGTTATGTCAGTCCACAGACATACAGAGAGAGACACAATCTAAACTAGTGTTCATACCTGTAACAACACATTAACTCATGATTTATCCATACATTAAACAACATCTCAGACTAAACAGTATTTAAATGTATAAAATACAATTCCAAGCCTTCATTTATGCACATAGTACAAAATATGTTAAACACACACATGCACAAAGAGGTTGAAAAGCTTGTCGCATTAGAGGGCTTCCTATACCCAATATACAAACTCTCACTTTTAAACTATTTGCACAGCAAATTATTCGAGTATTACATATATCAAATATATTAAATACAAGTTAATATTGATGCATCTCAGCTAATCACACATTAAACCTTCCACACACACTCTTACATGCACACACAACATTGCTAAAAAAGAAACTAACTTACCTTTTACTCTTTCAACGTTTATCTTTTCAGCTTTTATCTCTTTCTTCCACAAGTCTTTTAAGCCTCAAGTTCATCCGTTCCTGACAGGTGCCATGGTCCCGTAGACTCCAGAGGAACGACAGGCTCACACACACTCTCCTCAGCCTCTCAAGAACACACACGCTGTGAGAAGGAATGACAGATCACAGCAGCAGCAGCAACAGTCCACGCATGAACATGTGTCTCCAATGTGAAGTCAAGACTTCTTTTAATTCATGTGTCTGTCTTTTCCCCCTCTCTCTCTCTCAGTCTCTTCTGTCCTGGTCTGAAGTTATTTTCCAGACTTCCTTCTCTCTTTTTTCTCCTTTTTTTATTTCTTAGTTGTTAATTCCAGTGTTTCTTTCTATCTTCTTTCTATCTATCTTCTTTTTCCCCTCTCTCTCTCTCTCTTTCTCTCTCTCACTCTCTCTCAGTCTTTCTTTGCTTTAGTTCTTGCGCTGACTGCTACCGCAGAGCTCTCCAGCTTTCTCTCTGTCTCTCTCCCGCTCCCTCTCTCTCTCTTTCCCCTCCCTCGGTCAGCCACTCCCTCCTGGATAGCAGGCTATTATGGGTGGAGACTGGTCAGAGGTAAAAGTCTCTCTTTCTCTTGTGAATACAAGGATGTACACTATCAGATGTGTGTTTTGTTACGTTGGAATGTTTTAATTAGTTCTGGATGAGTTCCTGTGGACTGCAGCGCAACTTTAGTTCACCTAAAGAGTGTAATGAGGTAAATTATTAAGGGGATAGTTTACCCAAAAATGAACTCAACCTTATGTCATTCCAAACCCATATGACTTTCTTCCTTCTATGGAACACAACATGATTAAGACATTTTTTAGAGAAAGTTCTAGTCTTCTGAAGTCACATGATAGGTTTGTGTGAGGAACTGACTGAAACCCAAGTCATTATTCACTGAACATCTTTCATCAGAGGTCATAAGAAATTAGCAATGTCTGATTCATGAACGAATCACTCTTGAATCATATATTTCTCAATGATTCAGTTGATCCAGTTCACAAAAGCAGCCTAAATTATTTGCCCCCAAATTGGACTGATACGGTTCTCAGATTCAATGATCCGGTCGCAGTGGTTAACAGCTCACTGGTAGGAAGTAGTCAGTGAATAAATATTCAAACCGTGGTTGGTCACAAAAAGCTATTGTATGGCATGAAATATAGTGCACATACTGTATTAATGTCTTAATGATGATTTATGTTGCTTTTTCATCCTTTTTTAAAGCTTTAAAATCCAGTCACCTTATTGCAATTGTAGGAAAAAGACAAACCAGTAAAAAAAAATTCACAATCTCTCCTTTTTGTTCCAGAAAGAAAAAGGAAGAAAGTTATATGGGTTTGGAAAAATAATAGAGTAAATAAATTATAACAAAATTTTCATTTTTGAGTGAACTATCCCTTTAACTCTATATTTAAAACAGTTTACCCATGAAAATGAGTCTATCTGACAGTTTAGATCTGCAATCATTAGAAACACGGCTCAGTGTGAGCCGCACTACACACTTTCGACTGAGTGGCGTCATTATGGCACCGATGAGACACTCTAGAGGGCAACAGTCAGCAAATATGATTTCATCGAGCTCTCAAACACATTTACATTTTCCCTTTGTCTCCTTATTTTTATTCTCCTTTCCTCCTCCTGTTTCACAAACACACACCTTACCATCCATTTCTAGGTCTTTGGCACCTGAAATCACAATAAACAGAGATACTGTACCAAGTTTCACTATGAGAGGGAGATAGAGGAAGTGAGAAAGAGAGAAAGAGAGAGAGAGAGAGAGAGAGAGAGAGAGAACTGGCCCATGTTATATGATACTTACCATAAGCTGTCATGGAGACCTGATGTCGTCAGTAGCATATAATGTAAACCTTTGTTTTCCATTAGCTTCAAACACACATAGAAACAGACAATAACACACATGCACAGGTGTAAGAATAATTTCAAATATCATCAGATATTTTAAGCAAGAAAATAATGACTAGTGATGAAGAAAAGAAACAAAGTGAATCCCCATTTGCAACCTATTAAACTTCCAGAGCATTTATCAGATTGAAACAGGATATTGTTTATGAGATAAAAAAAAATAGATAAAAAAGCCAGACGGGACTTGATTTTATCGAGACTGGATGTGAGTTTGTTGAAACAATGTTTAAACAGCCATTTGGCTATTGTCTTACATTATTCATTAGCCCATATAGAAAAAAGGCAAGTAAATCATCTGAAGGTCAAAAGTTTTTTATATTGATAAAATATTACAAAGACAGTTTTTACATTTGGTTGGCATTTCGTTCACTGTAAGAGGTACCAGGATAATATGTTAAGAAAGCAATTAAGGTCAATTCCAATTTCATTGAAATCATGCTACCCAAACAACTCGTTTTAGATTTTGTCACATTATGATGTAATAGTGTGGCTCTGACCGCCTCTCCAGAAGAAAATCAACACCTACCCCTACATCACTGCCTCTTTAGCCCTGCACATCGATTCAAGCACAGGATTACTCCAGCAACAATATGATAGCGATGCTTCTGAGGATTATAAGGTGTATTGATGTGCCAAGTTGTGAATCAACAGTCTTTGCATTGCCTTCATTGTGATCCTAACATTAAGAAAGCAAACTTCCAGATCATGTCAGTAAGACACTGTTCGTTTTTTTCACTTAACTTTTCCGAGAGATTTTCGAGAGACTGAAAATAAAAGACGAGGCAGTGATGGCTATGTTCTATCCGGCAGCAATTATTAATTTTTTAAAATATATATATTTTTTTACTGTATTTTTGATCTAGTAAATTCAGCCTTCCTCTTTCGCAAACATTAAAGAAGTCTTATTTCAAACTTTTGATCGCCTGTGTGTAAAATAATGCATGTGAACTAATTAGCAAATTGTATTTTTTATTTTAGACACTTTCCTAACACGGGACATAGGCTACTTGAATATGAAAGTTGCCAGTTTTACCATTTTTTAGTGTAAGTTTTAGAATGATATTTTGAGTTTTATGAATAATTTTCAAGTGATCGTGAAATTACTGATGAAAGCCTGACAGCAGATAGGCTACACAAACATTCACTCATCTTACATGCTGAAAACTGCACCGTTAATGTATCTTTGTGTATTGTGTGACGAATAACGTAAATGACATTAAATTAAAATATGAAAAATTCAAAAAGGTCAGAAGTAGTTTGCATCCCTGGAAATGAATGTCTGTCGTTTAACAGTTTTGTTTTTTTATCTTAAAAAGTTGGCAAATATTACTGTATATTGTCTCGTCAGCTGCTTTTCTTACCTCAGCTCACATTCTTTAAGCCTTAAAAAAGTGCTTAAAAACTGCTCAGTTTCTGTGGGCAGTAAATCCCGTCTCCTTCAATTTGATTGGATATCTCAAATATTTTGACATTGACGAGCGTTCAGACAAACTGAGCATGCTAAACAGCTTACAGTTTTTTCCTCAAGTGGGCTGCTTCTGCGCAAGCAATTTTTCTGGGCTGATAGAAGAATATAATATACTATGTAAATTTACTATAATCCATACTTCATATATATTTACATTGCAACGGGCCGACCCACATTGTCCAGCGGCCCACCGAGAAAACTCCCGGAACTCCAGATGGCCATCTGACTCCTGAAGCCCATCATGTTTCACATGTTGGCAAATGTTTCAATTATGTAACAAGATATCATTAAACATCAGAATTTTTCAAAACAATCCCACACTGGGTAATGGCGTGGACATCAAAAATGATTTTAATTTGCCAAAACTGTTACTCAATCATAGCAGTGGGCATTTATTTTCAAGCCTTGAATGCGGTACGCCTATAAAACGGGGCGTTCGAAAGAGAGTCAAAAACAGGATAGCTTATTGCTTCTTGATAACATTATAAATTGACCTCAGAGAACATTTTAAATTAAAATAAAAATGCAGTTCATGACCCCTTTAAAAATAAAAAGGGCATCTATTGTTCCAAGAAGAACCTTTAATATCCATGGAACCTTTCCATTGCCCAAAGAGTTACAGTGGAAAAGGGGGGAAAAATGGTTATTTTAAGAACTGTTCACTGAAAGGTTCTTAAGCGAACCCAGAATGGTTCTGGTATCAATGCAGAAACCCCCTTTTGGAACCTTTATTTTTGAGTGTACATGGAAACAAGTACATATTGTACACACACTTTTTCACCTGCTCTCATCCCACATTTATGTTTCTTTTCCTCTCAGCTAACGGAGAATACACACATACACACAGACTCGGTCTCTACGGGCCACATTCATGTGTGTGTAGAACTGAATGGTCCAGGTGGAGAAACAAATCAAGAAACGAGACTGGTGCTGCGAGAGCCATAAAGGCCGGGACCACCCTAAATGAACTAAACACACATGAAATTACACAAATCACAAAATATGTGTGTTCATTTAACCTGGCTCATATCTGAGAGATATAACCTTGCATTAAATTGCCAAGTCAAGATTGCTTCCTTTTATCTTACAGAAGACCTACAATAAGGACAGGTTCCTGTAATTACACGAGTATTCCTGTACAACCATGAGTTAAGAGGCTCGCTCAAGGGCACGGCGGTGACAGAACATGATGGGCATCTTGGTAACCTTTCATTTCATGGGTTGCCCCAACCGGATATTAAACCTGTGACCTCTGTTACCACATCAGCGCTGTTACTCCACACAGCTATTACTCCTCATCATCATCTAACCTCAGAGACAGTATAAGGAGGAGACGTATCACCGGTAGAAAAATGAATGCGAGGAATCATAATGCTCAAAATGTCCGCTAAAGCAATGTATACTGCAATCCTATCTTTTAGTTAGGAGCCAATAGTCTTTTAATAGAGGTATTGTACATTGACTGAACCAGCCTGTCCTTTATAAGCACAATTTGAGAGAAAAAACACAAAAAACAAAAAAGCAACAACTACTGTCTGCCTATAAAAAAAGAATGGGGGTGTTACAAAGATGGACGCACCCACCCCTCACCCACATTTTGGCAACATAAAAACAAGTGTTAATGCTAGCTTTGATTGTGATGAATAATACCATGAATAATTTCCTTTTTCATTTACACATTTCAATTACATTTACACAATACCAACCATGATTTATTACTGTAACCATATGCAATGATAATCTTGATCTATAATGTTCTGTCTTTCTCAACTAAAATTTAATTCAATTAAAATGTCTCCTACATCCATAAATTCTAAATATATAACTCTAAACTTAATTAAATAGATCATCATTCTCACAAATACTGTAATTTGTGACATCTCATTATAGTATTACTTCCACAACAATCTTCATTGATGCATTAATGGAATAGATAGATTATGAAATGTCTTCAAATAATTTGTTGAGACTTTTCCGTGTTTGATGTTTGGTAGGGTAGGGTAAGTTTGGCTATAATGGATGGATTCAAAGTCTGTCCTTTATGTCACTGATCTCTTATTCAGTAATATAATATGTCATTTATTCAGCTGTGAATGTTATTTGAAGAAAAATGCCATATGGAAAAATGCCACGTTCTAGCACAAATCACAGTAAGATCAAACAGTGCATTCAGAGGCATCATAAAATCACTTCAAGACTCTAATGATTAAGCATTAAAGAGCTTTTAAAGTTGTAATAGATTTTACGGTTGCATCTAAATCATAAGAACAGAACAACGTCTATCTCTAATGCAACAGTGTGATTTAAAATGTAAACAACAATTCCGCGGTAGCTGAAGTGGGGAACGGAGACATAGTATGGACAGAGATGCAGTATATATATATCATGAATTCTGCCGAACACATGATGATGTTGATAATTAATGACACTTAAAGCCCCATTCTCTGGTCAGAGAGCTGAATCAAATCAAAATGTTCCCTGCTTGATCCCTCTGTCTTCCTCTGTTATTCGCTTCAGCCAGCATTCCTGATGGACTGAGTGGAATTTAGGCATCCCGGCCAAAGTCTTCTGCACACACAAAGCACACTGGAATTCTGATGTTGTTTCAAAATGCGGAGCTGAGTCCCCTCTCCACTCAGATAGTGAATGCATTATTATATTGTGTGTGTATTGTTGTACTGACGACAGTCTGGCCAGTATTGTTCCTGACCTTTGACATGTAGCTCTGCCTGTTCTGACCCAACAGTCTCAGCCGGGGCTCTAGCAAAGTTAGGTGTATGTAGATACTGGGCAAGAATGACTTGTTACCTGTTAATGTACAATACTCTTGACATGATGGTTCATGGTGCATTAGCAAGTTGATGAATGTGTTCACTAGCTGTACGCACACAAGCACGACCCAAGGTCTTTGGAAGCATTGTGGCGCATTTGCTATCAGCGTGGCCGAGACCTTGAAAACAGTTTATCAATCACTACTGGCTCAGTTAGGACAAGAGGGAGAGACAGAAGATTGTGATGGAAGAAAAGAGGATGGGATAAGAATGTGAAAAGACAGTGGAAGAGGGACACAGCGGTTTCTGGCAAAAGCAAGTTCCGCTGTAGCATGCTTGACTATGTGCGTGTGTTTTGGATACGGAGTATCTATGCGCGTGTGTGCATGCATCACTCAGCTCTGGCGTATAAGTCTGTTGTTATTTATCATGCCGTGAGGTCAGGCCTTAAAGTCACCATCCACAACCACGGTCACCACAACAAATAGTTTGAAAGAACAGAAGAAATAGACTCCTAAAAACATGTGTTAACTATTAGACTGTAATGTTCAAGCAATTGAATAGTAAGGTACACCAACATTGAACATTTTGGGGTCAGTAAGATTCTTTTTAAAAGAAGAAGTCAATACTTTTATTCAGCAAGGATGCATTAAATTGATCAAAAGTGACAGTAAACTTATTTGTAATGTTACAAATGATTTCTACTTCAAATAAAAGCTGTTCCTTTGAACTTTCAACAAAGAATCCTGGAAAAAGGGATCATGGCTTCCATAAAAACAATAAGCAGCACAACTATTTTCATCATTGAGAATAAGAAACTTTACTTGAGCAGCAAATCAGTATATTCGAATGATTTTTAAAGGATCATGTGACACTGAAGACTGGAGTAATGATGCTGTAAATTCAGCTTTGCCATCACAGGAATAACTTAGATTTTAAAATATAATAAAATAGAAAACTCGTATTTCATATGGTAATATTTCACAATATTGCTCTCTGTTTTATAAAATAAATACCATAAAAGTCTATTTTTGTTGTTTAACTATGCTGTTAAAAAGTTACATAATTTACACTTTTTGATTTGTTTGTCGTATTTGCGGCATACCTGGATAGGATATATGTTAATAGGATCACTGTAGCACAGAACCCATTTGGAATTTACTTCATAAATCAGCCTATATGAGCCTACTGTTCATTTTACAAATGCTGAGAAATGCTCTCAGAAGTTTAACAAGAATTTAGTGTATGAGAAAACCTGATATGTTGAACTAAAGAGTTATTTTGTCATGTTAGCTTTCATTATTTCTTTTATTTTAAGTGAAAACAACATATCCTAAAATGAAAAGGTGAAAAGAAAACTTGCATTTAATTTTAGAAAGTCTTGCATTAGTGTGAGATTAATAAAACACACAAAATGCAAATGTTAAACATTAATTGTGCCATTTGCACAAAAACATGAAAACTAAATTATTGATTGGGTAAGAGCGGAGTGTTTTAGTTAACTAACGTGAAGTGGCAATTAAAATACATTTAATCAAATTGACGTTATTCTGTTCCAAGTTTGCATATGTGTTTTCAGTGGGTTTGAAGCCCATTTCTTAATTTACCAGCCACATTAACACTACCCAGTGGTTTATGCCCTTAATTGTCTGTTCTGAGCCACAGAGCTATTTCCTGTTACAGATGTGTGTGAGTCCTTAAAAGGGAGACAGAAAAACTGGGAAACCATATAAAACACAAAATCCATGCTAGCGAAAAGGTTGGTTGAAGAGAAAATAGTGAGATGCGAGATGTGGAATGAGGACAGAAATGACAGTCAAGTAAGGATGAAACGGAAAGAGAAACTCATTTTCAGGAAATAGTTTCATATTCATGCAACATGCCTGTCTGTGATTTCTACTCCAACTTTATGAGTTATAAAGATGCACACACACATTAGCTGTTTTACAGAAGTTTGTACAAAGATCGGGACTTCCCTCTGCTTTTCAGACACTGTAATAGAGAGACTTTAAAGAGCTTGGGCTTTTCCCTGACACACAAACACACACACAAACACACACTGACTCATACACACATGCTTGAGCCACGTGTGAGGGACTTGGTAATTGCAGCTAAACTCTATGTTAGTGCTTTTAATGATTATCAAGGTAAACCGATCAGCACATGCCCCTGATAGGCTACTCATTCAAACAGTGAGCATTCAAAACTGAATCAGTAAGTGTATATTTTGATAAACTTATTTTGATAAAATCAGTAAGTCTGCATTCAATATACACACTGATGTTCTGAGTTTAAAAAGAGCATTGTCTGCAAATCTATTCAAATCTAACAACCGTTTAAACACATTTGTTCAAGATACTTGCAAGATTGTTAATATTTTTGGCGAAAGAAAGGGGAATTCACTTTATTAAATAAGGACACAGTGGAGGAGTGGGAATCTGAGTTTGATATTTTCACTGACATCACTGAATATGTGTGCGACTAGCACTGACCTTTTACAACACTGTGACATCATCATACATATTGTCATCGAATGAATTGCTAATTGTTCTATTACCACACATGCATACGCATCACATCAGTTACATTATTGCAATGGACAAACACAGTTCATTCAAAGCTCAGAAAAGAGTTGCATACAATCAGCCCAATCTGTTCACAATCAGTTTTTTTTTCGTTCTTTCATCTTGCCATCTGCAAATTTACCCTTTCGGCTTTTTATAGCTCAAAGTGCATTCTCTTTCTCTCTTTTCTCGTTCCTGAACTCTCGCCATATCAACTAAAGCAGTGGATCTTAACTGGTGGGTAAATAATAAAATGCAAATTTTGAGGCCTTTTACAGTTCACCAATAATTAAACTAGCAATATCGATAAAGTTACTTATTTTTAAAGTGCTGCTTGCCACATTTTAAGCTAATATGCTGCATCAAAACATACCAAACTATTACCAAACAATTTAATGTTGTGAAATACTAAAATTAATGTTAAAAGTTATGTTGTTACTATCAAAGATCATTATGAAATACTGGCAACCAGTAAACAGCTTGGGATCAGTCAGCGGTGATGCGTTCAAAAATGAGGTACAGAATGAGGTGACGAATCTACCGGTTAACTGAGGACAGGAAACATAAACAGGTTTATCAACTTTTACCCTCACTTTCAATTTTCTGTAGACATCATACATTCTTAAAAATAAAGGTTCCAAAAGGGAGTTTTCACAGAAATGTCGTAGAAGAACCATTTTCGGTTTCCCAAAGAACCTTTCAGTGAACAGCTCTCAAAGAATCATTTTTTCTTTGTGTGAAGAACATTTCAATAATCTAAAGTAACTTTCTCCACTATAAAGAACCATTTGTGGAATGGAAATGTTCCATGGATTTTAAATGTTCTTCATAGAACCATAAGTGCCAATAAAGAACCTTTATTTTTAAGAGTGAAGGTCATGTCTCTTATTTCAAGAATAAAATAAAATTTGGTGCAAATACTTCTGTCACTTAGTAGAAGCTAGCCAAACTGGCCAGACTACATAATATTATCAAAACAAACAAAAAAATAAAATGACCAAGATTACATCAAAAATGGCTCCATTTGCAATGAGGATAAATACACTTGCCGACCACAAGTTGTTTTGCGCAGTGAATTATTGGTTGCTGAGAGCATGAAACCATCAAAATTCAATAGACAAACCAAACCAAACACTCAAGACTGCAAATTGTATGTCTGCTGCTGCTTACATGTTGACAAAGTTGTCACTATTAGTCAATAATTTTGCATAATGATGGGCCTATGCAGGGTCGTCACTTGATGTCCAATGAAAAAAAAGAAGAAGAAATAAAGGATGAGAACCACTGTTCAACAAAGTATGCGGTTGGTTTGGTGAACAGTGTTCCGAAATGACCAAAAAATTGTTATGATAAAGCCTTTAAAACTATGTAGAAATGAAGTGACCGAGAAAAGAAAGTTTTCTTTCATTATTCTTCTCATTTTTCATCCGCTCCGAAACAACTCTTTCGCTTTTGTTTGATGTGTTCCCAAACCCTTTGATGTGCTGTGCCATATCATTTATAAAAATGAAGTGTAAGCACACAATCATTCTTGAAGACACACTCAAGTTTACACACACACGCATCCATACTAGCTATCAAAAGCTGCCCATTAGACAGATGCCAGCTGCTCTTCAGTGTAGTCCACACATACACACACACACACACACGATGGAAGGTAAGTTACTTAATTTTTTTTCCTCTTTCACCCACCTCTTTTACTGAAATCACTCACTGTTAAATAGTGAAACGTGTTTCTTTTCCGAACCGTTTGCCCACTGACACCAAATTCACTTTATTCCCTCATTCTTTTTCTCTCACTTTTCTTTTCTTTCTCTTTTCCCTCCTGTTCATTGTTAAAGCAGATGTTTGTCTGGCTCTTCCATTAGTAAGAGCTGCTGCTGCCGCTGTGTGTGTGTGTGTGTGTGTGTGTGTGAGTGAATGAGGAAACTAAAATGACTGAGCATTTAATATTGAACATGTGGGACCGCAATGAACTCTGGGTAATGAAATGGTGCCATTCAGGCCGCAGGTGAAGGTAGGTTGAATATTAACAGGTCTGTGTAATAATAATGAGGTATGGGATCGGTTATATCAGTGGGGTACACATATCTGGTCTCCAGCAGTGCTACAGGTAATTTCTAATGAAAAACAAACAAACTATGCATTAAACAAAAGCACAATAACTAATTAAAACTTAATAAGTAACAAAGTATATAATACAATAATATGGCACTAAATGGATGTTATTGTAGGCCATGCGTACAATAATCTTTTTTTTGTTTGTTTTAATATTTAACAGAGCATCATATCTCCTGATCCAACAAGAGGTCATTGGTGTCTACTTAAATTATAAAAAAATATTAATATTTACTATTGCTTTATACGCTTTTAAATATGGTTTTAAAATGATTTAGAATGAGTGTATAATGATTTTTTAAATAATTTGTTTTTATCTGCTTTTATACTATGACATTCATATTGTAAATGCATATTTTACAAGATGAATGTCATTCATATTGTATGATTACAAAGCTACACACACAGTTCATATTTTAATAAAAGTTTTAAGCAACTGCACATTGCAGAATTCAGGACACATCAGCATCAGGCACCATCAGGATATTAAATTTCCCTGAATGCCATGTGGCTAAAGAATTGGTAAGGCCTCAAGGAACTGCTCTCTCACACACACACACACAGCCAAATATCTACAGTGTGCTTGTGTGTGCATGATAATTTTATTTTGTGGTTTGAACTTAAAGTGAATGACACAGAGCTCTTGAAGAGTTTCTTGGCCTCTATTTTTTAACCTCCCTCAAAAACTGCTCATTTCAGAGGATCAGGGAATGGAACAAGACTTACACACTGACACACATTTTCTGTGGCAACCAGCAGTGGTTACAGCTAATGAGGTGTGCAAGGACCAAGTGGCCACACAGACGAAAACAAAGGGCTCCATCTGAACTGTCCTTGGCCACACACACTCATGTTGTGTCTTTAGGAGTTAACACAAAGGGACAGACTGAGTCACTGGAGAGAAAGAGCCACTGAAAGAAAAGGAGAAGAAGAAAAGAAGTGTTGAGAGACTCTGGGGGAGTTCACAATGATGGATTGTCCATTTAACCTGTCTTTGAACTGCATGACTGTGAATCAGATTCGTTTGATTCACAATTAACTACACAGTTCTGATTCACTCTGATTCCAACAAAGCTCAAAACACTTGATTGGGTGGCATGGTGAGGATGTCACACTGAAGACATTTAAATTACACTTTTCCATGTATTAATATATAATGTAATGTAAAGTAATATAATATATCAAGTATATATATTACATTTAAATCATAGTAAATGTGTATTTTATTACTTATTATTATGTATAAACACACACACACCATCAATTAAATATAAAATATAATATACATTTAAATAATTATGATATAAAATAATATAAACTTGCTTTTTATGTGAGTTTTTACAAGGCGTAATGCTCAGGACTGTAGAATATGTTTATACCTTGTCCTATAGACAGGAGAGAAAAAACAAAGTTTTTATGCAAGTCATATAAAATTAAAGGCATAGTTAATCCAAAAATGAAAATAAAGAAATAAAGAGCAGAGCTGTTGTGTGCGCTGTGTAAACATGATGGTTATTGTAGTTCTAGACTAAATGTGAACATGCATTTACTCATCTGACTTGCACGAAAACATTCAATATTCCTCAAAATGAATAAAAACAGTGAAATGTAATGTCAGAATTTTACGCAAACCAGCAATAATTAACTATATAAAATTACACGAATATACTTTATGTACTTAATCTCACTTTATTAACCAATGTCTTTGCTGTTCAAATGATCTAATTCAACCACACTAAAAAGCAAAAATTACTTTGGATTAGATTAGAAATTCCTTCTCCTGTATCTTATTCTTTAATTCAGAATGGCAGCACAGCTGAAAGGTTTGTTTGCGCTGCACCCTCTACCGTACAGGTGTAAATATGGATTTCCTTAAGCCTGAGGCTTATTCATTTAAACTTTGGTGTGAAAGGGGCTTAACATTTGGCAAAAATATAACCTTCTTGGTAACACTTTACAATAAGGTTTATTAGTTAAACATTAGTTAATGTATTAACTAACATGAACTAACCATGAGCAACACATTTGTTACTGTATTTACTAATCTTCATTAACGTTAGTTCATGAAAATACAGTTGTTCATTGTTTGTTCATGTTAGTTCACAGTGCATAATGTTAACAAGATTTTAATAATGATGAAAATAATATTAGCAAAGATTAATAAATGCTGTATAAATGCTGTTCATTATTAATAAAATGTTAACTAACATTGTTACCTGTAGCCCAGGTAAGAAAAATGAACACAAATAAGAAATGTAACGAATTACTTTCCATAAAAAGTAACTAAGTAATGCAATTAGTTACTTTTTAGGGAGTAACGCAATATTGTAATGCATTACTTTTAAAAGTAATTTTCCCCAACGCTGATAATGAGATGATCTGCTCAGTGCTTAGTGCTTATTGATCAAAAGATTTACATTTGTGATTTGCTATATTGCTCAACGCCGCAAAAACACGTTTTAAATTGAAACATATGACGCCCTACAGAGCGCAAACACAAAACACACTGGATAGATTGAAAAATCTGTTTCGCCAATATGCTCTTATTACGTGGAAAAAAATCCTAGAACAGCAGTTATGTCAGCAGATTTTCTCTCTAAAAGCAATCAGAAGCAGCAGCAGGCAGTGGTTTGAGTAAGAAAATTCCACGCTATCTCAAGTCCGTGGCCAGGGGAAGGGTAAGCCTTGGCCAGCCTTACACATGCTCCGCCTATGTAATGAACATGAAAATGATCATTACTTAGTTGTATAGTATAAATCACAAGTACAATGATATAGCATCTGATACCACCACTGCATCATGGTACCACCACACTACTTTTATTTACGGCACACACAAACTCAAAATCCTGTCATTTTGAGACCATGTTTTTTCATTCTCACCCTCTGTTGCTGGTGCTTGCTCTTGTCTAACATTATCTGGCTGAGCAGTGAACCACAAAGAACACACAATGTGCCAAATTAGTAAAGAGGCACGCCACACAGACACACAGGCATACCCAGAGCTCACCACCACAACACACCTGTCAGCAACAGAGAGAAAGACTGAAAAACAGGGATGGAAAATATCCTTCATGTCACATGGCTCTGAACAGAGTCAATGGCCCATTCTAAATCTCTGAGAGCGTGAACTAAGAGTGCATGTATATTGTAGAGTATTTGTGCGGTATGTGCTTAACCCTGTGTGTGTTGCTCAACAGGGAAGGAGGAAATTAAAATGTGGTTTGTGATTAATTGTGATTTCATAGCATGTAATACACACACAACCACAGAGCACAGTGGGCATGGGATTGGTTGAAGGTAACTTGGCAGATGTCCCTACAGAAGGAGGGAGAAAGCCATAACGAAAATGAAAAAGAATGAGCAGGGAGGACACACTAATGATTCATGTCCAGAAAAATAAGGCCTACATAATAAAATGTAGGAAAATAGTGGACCTAAAATAAGAAAACGGGTTTTTAACCAATTATTATAGAAGAGTTGAAAACTTATTCATAACTGGTACATACTAAAACTGCATTCTTGCATTTGTATTCAGCATAAAACATCTGATTCTTGAGTTATTGACTACGAAGAAGCACATACAGTCTTATTTCTGAACAAATGAATTGTGAATTAAGAATGAAAAATGAATGAACGAAATAAGAATCTGGCAACAGAATTCAATTTCTGTTTAAAATATTTCTTCCTCAATTCAAAAATAATTATTAAATGTAAGCATTAAATAAACAAAATGGTGAAATTCTTTACGTTTCCCATTCCTACTACCAAGATTATCCAACAGACACTTCTCAAAATATCTTCTTTTGTGTTCCACAGAAGAAAGTCATTCAGGATTGGAACTACATTAGGGTGAGTGATTCAATTTTTGAGGTGGCATCAAGCAGCATCAACGTTGAAGGTTTTGATAAAATTGACTATTGATAAAACAAATTCATTGAATGTTAGTTGCAGTTCCAAATTTGTAACCTCCAAAAACTGTGTAAAGATGCCCACATAATAGTATTATCACCACCACAAGTCAAATTGATTGATTTACTAAACATTTCAGCCAACTACAAAGTTTAAATCACTGAACATATATCAGTGTTTTTACAAAATACAAAATATTGAATAGCTTTCCAGAAGTCACTACGCACACCTGACCCCTGTTCCCATCTGTCCTTATCATATAGCATGCTGAGGAAGACATGTCACCAATAAACCACCCTCAGGGGAGAAAAAGATTGATAAAACATGCGCTCCGAGGGGAGGAAAGATTGATGGGAACATTTACAGCACATGTGGATGTGCAATATATTAGCACATATATCAGCATAAACCTCGGCCCCGCTCTCTATCGCTCACTGTTCACCTGGACAGGTGTGGACTTGTTCTGAAGGACAAGTGTTAGGAATGGTGTTTACATGGGCTCACATAACAGAACAGTGTCCTTTAGTGTGCAGTTATTTCCATGAGATTGTTCGAGGAAGATTTGTCTAAAACTTGAGGTCCATCTTAGTATGCAGAATAATTATCAATATGGGTAATTTCTTAAAATCCTCTATTTTGTCCCCCAAAACAGGAATATTTACTTGAATCCTTGGCTTTGGGTGAATTTCTTCTGAGCAGTACTACAGACAGCCAAAAACGTGAAAAAGGACAGACAACTGTAAACATGTAATTAAGTGGTAATCTTAACGGGTAAACACATTCTCAAACTTTCACGTTCATTCATTCCTTTCCACCTCACTCTTAAATTTTCTGCCTCTATTATTCTGGTTCTCCATTCCTAATCTATGACTCAATAGTATCAGTGCAAGAAGGAGAGCGAAAAATACAGAAAGAGGACCGAGAGAGAAAGAGGACGAGGAGAGAATGCACCCTCAGGGTTCCATGTTGTTTGGGCCTGCCTCCCCAACTTACTCATTCACATACAACAGCCTGATGTACAGTAAATCCTCTTTCTGGAACATATCAATAGATGTTGTGTATGCAATCAGGATTACTGTGTATTTTGAATAACTAATAAGTAGCGTTGAGTGAGCAGTAGAGTGAGACTAGGCCGGGAAAGCGACATAAAACTGATCACACCATATGGGTTGATAAGGAGGAAGAGGAGGAGAGAAAGAAGAAGACAATTCCAAATACTAATGAGCTCATGACACAAAGGTAACCTTCTTAATCATGCTGCCACCAAGACATATTGATTTGGCCAAATCCTAAGGCCGCATTCACAGAGAAGGCATTCCCAGAATGCACTGCAGGTAAAAAAAATAAATCCAAGTAACTGAAAAGAATAGTTCATTGTAATTACAAATTGATTGTTTTCTAGTGTTTATGTGTGGTGTGCTTTTGTATGCATATTAGAGAATCAAGTCATTAGCTTAGTTACATGCTAACATCAAACTCTATTAAAATCAGTGAAGATGATAAACCTTTAACTTGAGCGCCATATTTTTAGAATGCTATGTAATTTAGGATATTAAGCAAAAGACACAAGACACGAGCACAACGCTCAAACACATCCGTATAACATGTGTTTATAAAGAAAAACAATGGAAAAGTAGTGCGGTGGAATGGAAAAAAAATCTGTGAATGAACGCTAGAGTGAACCAAATAACTCACTTTTGTGGTTCCATGACTTCGGCTTAGAAGTCAGTTACCTATGCAGGACGTATGCAGCTCACTAGGTTCTGGAATGGAGTCAGAGTGTTACATTAGAAGGTTACATTACCCAAATAACTGGAGGAAAAGGGTGGTATAAACATCAGCTGATCCAATAAGAGAAAGAGAGTGAGGTTTATGCCCATTAATGGGATAATCGGCTTGTTTCGGGCAGTATTAAAGCATTAGGATGCATTAAATGTCTGATGGTTTAGCCATTGTTGGACAAATGTTGCAGTTTTTGCTGGCAGGTCTAGAAGGATTATCCTCAAGAATATTTCTACATTTCACAATCGTATTTAGGTTAACAATCACATTACTACGTTTCTGACTCCAATGTGAGTGCTGCCTGGACAAAATTTGACATTGTAGTGCTTGCCATGTGGTTGCTAAGGCATTCCGAGTGGTTGTTATGAAGTTGCTAGGGTGTTAATGTTTCCAAAAGTGTCCCCTAAGTTTCTATGATATTTTGGTTTGTCTTTTCTTTCGTTTCCATCTCTCCCTCTCTCAGTGTCGTTTTTAATGTGAAGAGATCCTTTTAATTCATTTCTAAATTCACCCTGACATTATAGTTTCCTCATAACTCATGTGATTCACCCTTGGCATGTACCATGTGCATTCGTATCCAAGTGTGTGCTCGTGGTAAGCTGTGTTTGGTCTTGTCCCTCTCGCAGTGTTTGCACTCACTGGGCCGATGACATACAAAATGCCAAAGTCTGTGTGTGGTTGTGTTTATGTTGCTTATTGATGTATTTATTTGTATGTGTTCTCATGTGTGTGAATCTAAAGGTGGGCTTTGTCTGCGGGGTTCACACCTGTTTTGTGAACACCTGAAGGCTGTACTAATAGCTGCTCCATCTGCATTATGTTCAGGACCTGTTGCATATCCTTCAAACAATATTTCCTGTGTGTGTGTGTATGTGTGTGTTACTGTTTTTCCCTTAGGTGTCACTGAAAGGCCAAATCTAAATTCCATAAATACTGAACACAAAATAGAAAAGGAAAGGAGGGGCTTGTAAAATTGTTCACTTGACTAGATTTTTCTGGGAACAATCTCAACACAATGCTTGCATGCATATGTTGTGCACATCAATTTGATGTTGATTTTTTTTCCCCTTTTGTGATAATTCACCCCAAAATAAAATAAAAATTCAGTCATGATTTACTCATTCCGTTTAAAATTTAGGATTTTCATTTCTTCTGTGGAACACAAAGGGTGAATTTTTGAAGAAAATTAAAAAAGGAAGCAAAAGCACCATAAAAATAAAAACAATTCTCAAAAAAAAAAAAAAGTCATTAAGACTACCATCTTCTGAAGACACACAATAGTTCTATGTGAACAACAAAATGAAATTTAAGTTTTCATTTTGGGTGAACTATTCCTTTAAAGCTAAAATCTGCATAATCAAAAAGAAATTCCAAAAATAATTGTCATTTACAATGAACGTTTTTTTCCTGAAAGTCACCGTTTAAACAAACAGATAGTCCTACCCCAAACTTACAACACAAGTTAAGCCAATGTTTCTATTTCAGGGATGCTCAAAAAGCAATGTTTTGATATATACATTTTGCCATATCAACAAAATTCTTTACATTATATAGGGCAATCAATGGCTTACTCATAGTTTATTCTGTCTGCATATTAAGAGGGGATAGGAGAAACTATATTAAGTGAAAAGAATTACTCACTTTATTGTGACAGAAAGGAAGAAAAATCAAAATAGAGAGAAAGAGAGCAAAAACGATGAGTATAAGTGGGTCAGAGTCTTGATTTTCCTGTAGTCCAAGACAAAGTGGCCTCTGAGCTGTAATGAGTATGTGGGACAATATACTGTAAGTATGTGTGTGTGTGTGTGTGTGTGTGTGTGTGTGTGTGTGTGTGAGAGAGAGAGAGAGAGAGCCAGCGTGGTGATTACACTTGCAGGTAGACGTGTGCAGGCTGTATCTGAGGCCCAGAGGACCTGCAGTACCTCTCTGAGATATAAATCAGTGTGTGTGTGTGTATGCTGTGTGTATGTGCACTCTACATCAGACACATTCAATGGACAATCTTTTTTCCACTTTCACACAAACACGCACATTCCACAGTGAGGGTAAAGTCATTTTTCTTACAAACAAATTTCCAACAAACACAAATTTTATGATTCTAAAGTTTGCATGTTTTAAGAATGGACTGAGAACTTGCCTGATAAATCTAAAAAATATTAAATTTATATATAAATTTAATAAATAAATTTATAAATTTGTAAATATCAAATATTAAGCACTATTAACGACTCATAAAAGCTATTCATATCAATAACTTGTTAAATAATACCTAATAAAGAAATTTTTACATTCTGATTGCAATGTTCTACTCTCACTGAATAGGCCAAAATAAATTCTTAAAGAAACTGAAGACTATTTGAATACAGATTTTTAGCAATGGATACAAGTCTCCAAGTTTACATGGACCCTAATAATCTGTTTGAAATTGAACTTGTAGCACAGTGAAAATAAAAAAGTCACATGTCATTCGGAATGAATTGGTCAAATATGATTGAAATTTCTTTCAGATTTTAGGGGTTGCAACGACGTAGAAATGACGTAATGACGTATGACACACGGGACGAGAGAAAGTAAGAAATGACTGTCGTGTCATTCTAAAATTCTCATTCAATATATTGTCAGTGAAGAGTGGCAGAAAAATGTTGTCCCAGCAGTCCTTGCTTCGCTTGCTTGTTTTGGGGCATTTTTACTGCTCAACACAAAACTTCATGTGCTCATCGTCTCCTGATCAGAACTTAAAATAGATACATATTAATTCTACTTTTTAAAACAAAGTAAATAAGCGATGGCAAGATGATGGTTAGTTTTTGCCAACAGTGGGGAAACTGTATATTCATGCAGTGAGTGCATGTCAAAAGATCAAATCTGATTTGAAGCTTGTGACATATAAACGCGTATCTTAACATGATCACTTTGTTTAGCGTTCATGCAAACACTATGTTCGGATTTATCAATCGAAATGATTTCATTCCGAGTGAAACAAAAAGTGCCCATGTAAATGTAGCTTATGGCGTAACTAAACTATTATAGCTTCTTGCTATCTTCTCAGCTCGGGTCAACCACATCTTGAGCAACCTAATGACCCAAGTAACATGTTTTGACCTGTGCACTGTGTACATGTGAACACAAAAACACACAATAGTGTCAATCGAGGCAATTTAGGTGAGTGTTTTAGAAAACAATTTAATGGTATTATATGTTTACTTCTATATAGTCATATAATAGCATTGCTAATATTACTAAATATACATATTTCATAATGAATAATATCTCAGACAGTAGAGCGCATTGTGTGTGTGTAAAAGTGTGTGTTTGCATAACCCTTACCTCTTTTGCGATAGGTCTTTACACACACCCTGAGGATAGCTGGGGGCTCTGATTGATGGATGAGAAGATATATGGATGGAGGTATGGAAAAACAGGTAAGAGAGCAGTTGACTGACACCGAGGGAGTTCCTGAAGGAAAAAATGCAGCACTGTAGATTATCATGAAGACCTTTCTAATCTCTGCTGCTGATGAAGATCAGAATCATGAATCTGTGACAGCTGATCTGATCTGACAGCATAAAAGTGATTTGAGGTGGAGACAGTTCCTGTTTTACATGGATTTGACCTGAGATATGTAAAAATGATGGTCTCAAAAACTAGAAATTACCAGGGCTCCAAATTGCTCTATTGTTGTAGTTTTTTTTTTTTCACTTCAAAATGCATGAAGCAAAATATAGCTTTTTCAAAGCTTAAGTCAAGAAATACGTTTCTGAAATAAACCATCTGGTCTTAAATATTATACGCAAACATATGGGCTTCTTCGACGAAAGTAACAATGATATTTACTCACCCTGACCTGCAATGGTAACTACACCATGTTCTAAGCAGACACAACATCTTTTACATATAAATTTGAGGGGGTTTTTGTAGCATCACCTCATCCACTGAAAAATCTCATTGGTCTGGAATATCAAAACTGTATATTCAAGGAAATTACTCAGGAAATTACTTACCGCACTGCATCTTCCGACCCACAACAGAAACTGACACGAGATGAACAACGGAACCTCTGACTTCAAACGCCAGCTCAAATGTGGAGCAACTTAAGTTAAACCTTCCAATGAAAGTCAACAACTGAGCCAGTCCTCAATGAAACTAAATGAATTTGAGTCACTCGTGGTGTGAACACTGATAAGTAGTGTAAATGATCTTTGTTAGTCACCTTTTATGAACCCGCATTCAGGTGCCTTTTTAGTCTGGTCCTGTTTTAAAATCCAAACATAGCTTGGAATAAGCTACATACCAGATTTTAACATAAAAAGATAATTTATAGACTTTATAGTGAAAGTTGATTTTTTATTTTTATTTTAATGGTGCAAATACGATAAAAGAGAGAGAGAGAGAGAGAGAGAGAGAGAGAGAGAGAGAGAGAGAGAGAGAGAGAGAGAGAGAAAATCTGTAAAAGTAGCATAAGTAAATTAGCTTTTTTATTTCCTCAACACCTCTTGGGGCAAAAATGTTGGTCTGTCTAAACTAAGCAAAAAAATAAAGCAAATGCACTGCTTAAAAAGCCATTGCTGTCTCAGAAATACAACAAAGACAGAATGAAGCTTTTGGCAGAATATGGGAAGTTTTGAGTGGAGTGATGAATCACTGTGAAACATGTGATGCATGGTGATGCTCCAGAGCAGTGTCTTCAAAAATCTGCTGAGAAATATAATTATAAATGCATCTCTACCACAGTGAAGCATGGAGGAAGAGCTGTCGTTGTGTGAGGAGCCTTTTTAGCTGCTGGTATTGGCGAGCTACTTCACTACTTTACATTTAATGCTTCAGAGTACAGGAGAATGTTGCAGAATGGCTTACTTCCCAAAAATGAAAATTTATTATCTAAAGAGGAATGATCAGATGTTATTTTTCAACAAGACAATGCTCCTGCCCAAAGTGCAAAGACAACCAAGAAGTGGCTTGAGAACAAGTCTATCAGGCTCATGTTTTGGCCTGATCAGAGTCCAGACGGGAACTCCATAGTGAATATTTGGTCTTACATTAAACTGAAACAAATTTGAAGACTACTCATGAACAGTTTGAAGCCATTAACACTGACACTGACTCTTCTTCCTGTAAAATGCTATCTGCAAGTTGGGGAAGATGGCCAGAGAATTGCTCTGGTAGGCTAAATACAATGCTCCAGTCATAACTGAGAGGCTTAAATGGACTAAGGTCATTCAGGGTTTTAGTTCTTTGGGACATTTTTTTGGCTCCAATACTCTGTCATACTAAATAGAGTTACAGACTAGGAACAACTTTTATTTTGAGTTCAGTGTGCGAACCTTTAACCATTCCAGCATCCAAAATAGAATCAATAGGCAGATGGTACATAGCAAATGACCAAATGTGCCTTCACTCACACATACAATGTGGACACACTAACAACCTGCATCCATACCCACCTACACAAATACCAAGAGCAGTAGATGCTGACAAGCTCAATGTGGTGTGAAATGAGAGCATTGTGTAGTAAGGGAGTTTTGATGATCTATGGGCCGTTCTCCAGAATGACGGGATGGTAGAGTAATCTTACCGATCCAAAACACACACACACACACACACACACACACACACACACACACACACAAAACCCCCGCAAATATTTCATAAAATGGTCTGTCATTTTCTTCACAATCGTTCCTGTATCTGTCTGTATTCAAAACAAACACGCTCAGCACAGAGAGCTGTTGTCAGTGACATACCAAAATCCCACCCATCCTGCCACCTGCTTCTCAGTCATCTCGCACTTTATTATGGGCTGTAAGTAGCTATGGCGACTGGCCAGGTTGGCAGGTGAATGTTGAGGTCATTGAGGTGGGCGGGGAAATGCTCCGTGCCCCAGACATCACAGCACCACACACATTTACACATTAACATCTCCACGGAAACGACCTTTGCACTTCCAGAAGTACCTACAGCTTTAGAATCTTCAACCAGATGCTGTCATTGTGACACACCCATTTATACAAGATGAACTCTTTGAACCACAAAACTACCATGCTGTGGTGTGTTACATACTTTTATAAAACGGTTTGTCTCTGTCCTTGATTCTGATTGGTCAATAGCTGCGTTTTATTCGCGATAAAACATTCTCAACTAACCCTTCGCAAACAGTTTGATTGACAGGCGATCTGACCAATCATAACCCCGATTCTGCCATTTTGTCTGACAAAGCAGTCAGGGCAGTTAGTAGATTAAAGTTGGTGAATTTAAAATTCAAAAATTGTGTGTACTCACGTCTTTCCACACTTGAAACTACATCTGATGTCCATTCATGTTTAGTTGATGCTACAAATGAACTAGTATGAAGAGATGGTTGGTTCACGAGCCGATTGAAGGATCTACAGCGATCTGTCACGACACATTAAAGAGCCACTATACGGTATTCATTGTTTAAACTTCTTTTAAAAATTACAATATTTTAAATATGAAACTGTTTCATATGTTGTCTGTGTCCTCTTTGCTTCGGGATGTATTTTTCACTGTGTGAGAACAGAGGGTGATATTTGTTAATTGATATTGATATTGTTCATTGAAGCTTACTGTAAGTATCATGAAGTATCATGAGAAAGAGTTCGAATGAGGGAGTAAATTACCTGCATTCAGATTTCGCATTCAGGTCAGTCCCATGTTCATAATAAAAAATCTGTTTAAATGTCCGCTGCAATTACTTGTCCTTTTAACAGTTAATGTGACTGACAGCTCTAGTCAAAGCATTTGTCAGTTGCGTCTTATTCCGTGTTCACAACAATTCAGTCTTTTCAATGTAAAAGTCTTCACTACTGACTGACACACTCATGAAGTCAGTCTTTGTCGCCATCTAATGGCGAAACTTCTGTTGCTGTTCACGGTTAGGGACTATTTTTTCCCGCGGAAGATAGGCATTTACTGATTTTATTTCATGAAAGTTCCATTGATACATATTTTTGGCTTTGATATTTATATTTTTTAGTAACCGTTTTATGAAAGCTGTAAGGTACCCGTGGCTAGAGCTGTATCGTGAATAAGTCACGGCTAAAGAGCTTCACATCGTGCCTAACAACGCCCTTCGGCCGTGACATATTCACAAAACAGCACAAAACTGCTCATCTTCAATTTCAGAATTAAAAATTCAATTAAAAAAAAAACACATTTAATAGTTTGGGCTGAGTAAGATTTTTTCCGTTAAAATTATTACAATTTAAAAGTGAAGGCAAAGCTGAATTTTCAGCAGTCATTAATGCATTAGTTTGCATTATTATTATTATTATTACTATTCTTCTTTTTCTTCCTCTTCTTTCTCTTCATCTTCTTCTTCTTATTATTATTATTATATCAAACATGATTTTATCAACTCAATCCTATGAACTCAAATAAGGTCACAATCTGAAAGTTCAATAAACCACGAACTTTATGAAAACAAAACCTGTTGTTGGTGCCAACCAGTACAATGACACAGCAGGCATGGCAACCACAGGCACAATCAAGCATATCTTTGTTTACTGCCAAATACACACGCTGACACACACTCTCAGAGAGAAAGAGCGGGAGAGATGAGCATACGAAAAGAATAAAACACCATATCAAATTGGCAGAATGTGGCAAGCGTGAGAAAGAAGAGAAAGAAAATAAACAGAGGACACAGGATAAGGTTCACACGGTGATCAGAATAAAGACACACAACACACACACACATACATACATGCTGTAAAAAATGGTTCTTAATACTTTTTTGTCGTTTTCCTGAAAAAAAGTATAAATAATCTCATTTAAACATTTTTCATTTATTCGTATTTCTCTTACTTTCACCATATTTTTCAGTTTGTTTTCCTGCTTAAAAATATTTTTGCAGTGCATACAACATTCACACACCCAGCCCTCACAAAACCCTCTTTTTCCCTTATTTCTCAGTTCTTCGTGTTTTTCTTTCAGTTATTCATTCATTATTCAGTGAAGGAACACAGGTGCACCTGTTTCAACTGACTCTTTTCAGACGAACAGCTACAGTCAAACACACATAATCCCCAACTTCACTGACACACACACACACACACTAGCTCGCTCACTGCGCAACACATTGAATGTCTGCCCTTTAACAGTGAGAGGAAGAGAGAGGAGGCGGCAGTCAAAAGTCATTCGTCTTTCTTCCTCTTCAGCTGTATTGTGTTTGCAGTGCGTCACCTGGTGGAAAAAAAGAAAGGATAAAAAGCCTGTGGATGGAGAGAAGAAAGGCAGAACAAAATCAAAGGATGAAAAGGGATGGAGGGAACGGGAGAGGTGGAGTGCACACAAAATGAGCAAAATAAAGCAGAGGATGTCGTCCAAACTGAAAAGGGCTTTTTAAAGCTGCCCTCCCCTCTAAACTGCTCTTCAGGCTTGTGTGAATGTTCGGTCTTTCTGTTCTCAAGCTCAGGAGACAAAGAGAGAGGACGGAGAGCAGCTAATAGACGAGTGAAACGAAGGCTGAATCAGGACAGTCACAACAGTTTACTGACTGCATGTTACTTGCTGAGTTCTTCTAAAGGTTATAGTCAACAAAACGACACACAATAAACATGCAGAAGTACTTGGGTGGAGAGAGTGGAAAATATTTGATCATATAATGCACATTACTAATTGTGAAAATTATTTATTTAAGCTCCAAAAAAATGCTGGGTTGCTTCAACCTAAATTTGGGTCAAATATGGACAAATCCAACCACTGGATTAAAAATTTAATAAAAAACTTTAAACTAAAAGCCCATTTTTGACCCAAATTCGGGTTGAAAACAAAAGCTGTATTTTCAACATCATCACTCCAGCCTTCAGTGTCAATGAATAATATGCTGATTGCTCAAGAAACATTTCTAATTAATATCAATTGTGAAAACAGTTGTGCCTTAATATTTTTGTAGAAAGTCTGTGAAAGATTGGAACTTAAAGAATGCGGAAAGAACAAAAGTAAAGTACTAAACGTTAAGTATAGAGTACTTTAAAGCAAAGAATTTATTTGAAACAGATTTTATTGGTAACATTGTATGATGTTTAATGCATCATATATAATGCATATATATATATATATATATATATATATATATATATATATATATATATATATATATATATATATATATATATATATATATATATACACACACACACACACACACATATATATATATATATATATATATATACACACATACATATATGTCAGTATGACATGCTCCCAATATATATTTATATATATATATATATATATATATATATATTGGGAGCATGTCATACTGACATATATGTATGTGTGTATATATATATATATATATATATATATATGTATATGTGTGTGTGTGTATATATATATATATATGTGTGTGTGTGTGTGTGTGTGCTATATGGACCAGGGTTTTTTTTTCTGTTTATATAAATCACAAATGAATCAGGTGATTGTTTTCTATAAAAAAGTATGAATGCAGTTATTAAGTGTGAACTTTTACTTGTATATCCAGTGTCTTGCAGTTTGCTCTGATTAAATCAAAGCTGTAACTTACTCTCTGAGCATGTGTGTGGTTTTCCTCACTAGCAATCATGCTGAGCACATTAAAGTACTTACAACAGCTCTTTATGCTCCTCTGAGACTTGCAGAAAGAGAGAGAAAGGCCGAGAGAGAAACCGTGTCTTCCACTGCCCACAGTGTTGGTCAGTGTGTCTGAATTCCCCACAGCGGCTCATATCTCACACAGTATGACCTCACACCATCCTACACAAATACACACTTAAACAAGTGAGCTAACGCTAAAGAATGGGACACAGTACATGAAGGGGACAAAACATTCTACCCACAGGGTTGAACATGCCACAATGCAGCTCTGTCTTTCATTTCCTCCCCCGTTCTTACTTTTCTTTTTCCATTTAATGAGGTTTTTGCTGAGGCTGGCAGACAGAAATACACAATACCATTTGTTTCTCAAAGGAAAACGGATTAAAATTGACCATGGTGTCACAGCACACAGTAATTCATCCGAGTGCGTTACTGGTGTGAAGGCACTGCCACCTACTGGATGAATGACACATTACAAGGGATAGCTGCATTCTTGACTGTGCATTGCTTTCCACATCCCCCTTAACAATATAAAAAAGCTGTCATTTGGGCAGAACCCTTTCAAAAGGTACACCTTTTGATATACTGTAGCTTGACTTCTGAGGTAAGGGGGGCCAGACTCGCCTGTGAAAAATTAATAAAAATGATCATTCTTTCTAAAGACATAAAGTAAACATGTGGGATACATAAATATTTCTTCAAATAAACATTATTGAAATGTTGTTTTAATGAAAACTGAAACTAATAATTAAAAAAAATTCAGTAGCTCAAATATCCTAGATAATTTTAATGAATTACATTTTGTCAAGATTTAATAAGACTGATTGAATGACTAACACACTACACTGCAGGGGCAAAAACGGGTAAAAACTTTTATGGGTAAAAAGAACACCTGTAAAAAATTAATATGGAAAATGCATACAAACAGTACTTTGGACCCTATTTTTATACAGAATTCTCTACAGCGTACCGGGAGGAAATGTATGGCAGAATTTAAATTCATTCAAAAAATACTTAAGACAATAATTGGAAATCTGTGATTATTTAATTAATTTAGTCACAATAATATCACATACTGAAAGAGAAACTACTACACAAGGATTTGGTGCAGCATATGGACAGGCACACATGTCCACAAGTTGATAAATACAAATATTATGACAAAAGGAAACGTGGTACACTTACACCAGCAATGTTATCTGGCATTTAAAAAGAACATTGTATTTCTCAATCTGTACCAAATGATGCAAAAACACAAAGATACAAAACCACAACATTTTTTTGGGGGGGGGGGGGGACTTAGTGAAGTGTTAACCCTCTATGGTATGTATTATGTATTATGTTATAACCATGAAATATTTTTTCAAATAAGTTTTTATTTCATGAAATGGCTTTAATTACGCAAATCAAAAAAGATTTTTGGAAAAAAAAAAGATTTTTGGGTGGGTACGTAGGGAAACGTTGCCAAATGGCAACTCTGTAACACAATGGAAAATGTTTTTTCTATAAAATTATGATTTTATTTTTCTATTTAAATGCTCATTTCTTTTAAAAATTGACAGATTTATACACTTGGAACTCATGAAAACCAAAAATAAGTAGATCCCTATCATTTAATTCATTCGGCTAACTCATTCTCGCTCTCATCACATGGAAGAGCTAACTCTGCACTCTTCCTATTGCCCTTTCCGTAAAATATTGCTGTATTCATTTTCTGAAAAGAAGAAAAAAATTTGTTATGTATATATAAATACATTTATACTTCAATAACACTTCAAATGAATAAATAACTGCAATCATATTGTCGATGCTACTATCTATAAAAAATCCCAATGAGGAAATACATTTCCGCAATTCCAGTGTGGTACAGCGTTGCCATAAGGCAAAATACCAATTTTTCCATAGTGGTACAGCGTTGTCATATGGAGACATTGATATTTTCTCAATTCACAGTAAAACTATGTTAGACAAAGTTGAGATGTTTAGAAATTAGGTTAATAGAACAATTTCTGAAGCACTTCAAAAGGTATTCCATGTGAGGGTGACAGTGGGAAAGAGAGTTTTGAGGGACATTCAAATGTCATGGGACTTAAAAACAGCACATCATTGGCTACCTTAAGGCCTATCCTTTTAATTCCCATAGTGCAATATATTGTATTTTTACAAAAGTCTTTAGTAACATCTTTTAGTCGACGGGGGGTCCAGCAATCTCCACCACCCAAGCTTTGTACCTTATTTATCCCTAAAGGGTACACATTAGAACTTTAAAGAAACATGTAACTAAATGTAACTAACAGTAACTAAATGGTAGGGTGAAAACAGGTTGATTGGGACACTTTTTCCCAGTCATGTCAATGGCAAAAAGTGTCTCAATCACCCTGAATTTACCTTATTAGTACCTTCTGAAAGTGTCCCACTGCAGTGACAGCTTTTATTTTTACCAATTTTTCTGAAAATTAACTTGTTGCACCCCTGACTACATTAATCAGTGGAGTTGGTGGTGGGACTCAAGATGGCCTCATGAAACTTCTCATACCTCTGTTATATGCCGATATCACTCGACTCCAGAAAGGATCTCTGCATGCCTCATGGACATATCAAACTGAAAGTCTACTCGTCGCCTTAAACTCGACGAGACTAAGCTCCTCTTTCTTCCTCCCTCAACAAAATCTCTCTTTACCCCAGTCAAAGGTCAAGCAGTCAGTGCCTCCTGGTGTGTTTAAAATGACCAGCTCTCCTTTGTGACAGATATGACTGACAGATCTGTTACTTTATCCAGCAAAACATAGGAGAAAAGGGCCCTTCCTTGACAACTACAATGCAACAATCCAGTTTCCATGCTCTTGTCCATAGACTAAACTTCTCCCGTTACTAAACTACCATCTAAACATCAGAAACAGAAAATTTATCAAAAAATCTGAATAGAAAGCACTGCGGGTAAGAGTCACTGTTGAGTTACTTAATATTCTCACTTCTATTAATAGCACATGTTAGAACAAATACCAACTTTCCATTAGTGGCCGCAGGGCCTCGATCATGTGATCCCTGTACTATTAAAGACAAGATTGTTCAAATCTGCTGTACAGCACCCTTTAAAATAAAAGACTCTTCCACAGAAAACCACTCAACACCCATTTTAAATTACGATATTCAAATCAACTACTAAGCTGCTTATTAGTAATAGTTAATGATGTAGATGACAGAGAGTGATATTAAGATTTACATGCAATTCTTCTAAAATACTTAGCAGCACTGTAAAACGCGTGTCATTGGCATAATCGATTTATTTATTTGCAATGGAGGAATGCAGTAACTTTCACGGTTACTCACCAGTCCTTGGGACTATAGCAGCTGGCATAATGTGTGTGCAGTGCACACTGAAAAAATGTTTTCTACGATTCTACCACTAAGTGGAGGCTTCATGTTATTTTCAAATCTATTTAAAACCAAACATAGGTGTAGCGGTGGTTAAGCAAATTACTTCCAAAAAATTCCATTAACTTAAGTCTCGGTTGCGTGAATGATTCAATGAATCACTAATCCTGCGGTAAGCATCACTTAACAAATCAGTGAACAACAAACATTTATTAATATTTATAGTGAACCGAAGGAGTCACTGAATGAAACATATAGTCTCCACTAAACGGACGTCAAGGTAGATTGTGTATTGTATGAATACATCAATTCAAGGTGGAGTATTTATATTCCAAATGTTAGAAAATAAAATAATTTTCAGTATTAGTCATTTTTTTCTTATTGTGGGTAATTTATTTTTAAGTTTGATAAGAATCAATTTCGCAATTTTTGTTTATTACACTTTATTTTGATAGTACACTTTAGACATTCTGTCAACCATAAATAACATTGCACCCACAAATCAACTACGTATTAGTAGACTGCTGGAGCTAGTGTTTGCATAATAAAGGTTTAGGTATAATAGAAGTTGACAATCTATTCGGGGACCATCAAAATAATGTGTTAGCAGATATTACGCAGAGAGTCTACTAATACTCTAAAAGAGATATAGGTGCAACATTACTTATAGTCAACAGAATATATAAAAGAGAACCATCAAAATAAACTTTCCTATTTTTATATTTTAGATAAAATACAATCACATGCCAAAGCTTTATTAAAGCAATTATAAACAAAATATTTCAAAATAGAAGGAAAAAAAAAAAAAAAAAAAAAAAAAAAAAAAATCAACAGAAGAAACAAAAAACAGATCATTAAATACCACAAGAGATTCAGCAACATTTTCCATCCACACGTCTAAAACTGCAATGTCATGAGCAAAAATTCCAGAAAAAGAAACACTGATTTGAATAATAACCAGCTGTGGGCGTGTCTTAATGTGAAAATCTTGGAGTGTTCACAAGAATAAAGCTAGTGCAGACAGATGACAGGGAGCTTGAACCTCACAGCATGATAGATGCCACAGCTGCCCTATGAGAAACAGTTGTCTTCACAGAAATCAACTCAAAGTTAAAAATATAGGGATGAAAAGACTGAGTGTTTGTGTATCCAAGTTAGTGAAAAAAAGAGACAAGAAATTCTCAGTGTCTGGTGGTGTGTGTTGGTGAGAGAGTGATATAAGGCAGCTGCAGGGTCAAAGAAGCTCTCTGTGTCGTAAACCATGAGGAGAGACACATACGGATGACCTCACGGTTTGTCACTCCGGCAACAAGGTCACTAAGAACAATCATACTTGCACACAAACACAGAAAGTTAAAGTCAACACACAAACTAAAGCTAAGTTCATGGAAAATTTACAAAACACCGCCACATGCACTCTTACACACACACATCAGTGCAAAAACGCAATAGTGTTGATGTGACTCACAGTTTCAGTAGTTTCACATCTCTTTCTTGTAGATGTCCTATGAAATAAAGGTCTGGGCAGCGCGGATGCTGAATTTCAAGTTTAACGGCAATAACAAGACCAGCCTAGATCAAAACCAGCAGTTGTTCAGTAAACATCTTTCAAAAATCCAGTTTGGTTTTAATCTAATCAGCTGCAAACATCTTTTTTTATTAAGTTTTTTTTTTTTTCTAAACCAGAAATGTACAACCAACACAGGCGGACATCCTGAAGACTCTCCACCTTTACAGAACACTGTGAACTCTGTGCTGCTGATAGTGCAACATCCTGTCCAGAGGAGTAATATGCAGTTCAGTGCTGTAGTATTTCATAAAGGAGGTAGACACTTCATCAAACTTTGACACTGCAATGTCAGTGTACACCTCCAGCACAGGTTCACTCATGTGTGTTAGGAGGAAGAGGAGGGAGCTTATCATCATACTGTGGGGGAGGAGTGAGGGGTTCGATGGTGAACACGTTGCTCTGCTGGATATCGCCTAAGCTTTTCCTTCTTAGGTTGTCAGATCTGATGCGCCTAATTTTAAGGGGAATCAGCTTCCGACTGGGACGGCTGTTTCTGCGGCCGCCTGCTCCGGTGCTGGGGTCAATTTGGGATGAAGGTCTGCGTGATGGGCTGGATCCATCATCCACAGAGCTCAGGCCTTCCTCTAGCTCATCATAGGCTGGCAGCTGGGTGACGCTGTTGTGGCGCTCAGAGGACTGACTGATGGGATACTGGCCACTCATAACCACCTCCTCATAAGTGGGGACCGTGTAGGTCTGCGCTAGTTGATCCATTCTAGATGCAAAAATAAATGGCCATTTACAACCATACACAGTATATTTAGGTCATTATATACACTGCTGTTAATCATAATCGTAATTATTTTATGTAGCAAGAATGCATGAAACTGGTAAATTAAAGTGACAATAAGGGCTTTTACATTGTTACAAAAAAGAATGCTGGACAAAAAATATGCATCAATGCTTTCATAAAAATATTAAGTAGCACAACTGTTTTCAACACGGACAATATTAAATGTTACTTGAGCAGCAAATCAGCATGTTGGATTGATTTTTGAAAGATCATGCCACACTGAAGACTGGAGTAATGATGCTGAAAATTGCTATGACAGGAAAAAATACATTTTGAAATGTTTATGTAAAAATAGAAAAAAGCAATTTTAAATTAACAATATTCACAATATTTTACTTTTGATCAAATCAGTGCAGCCTTGCTGCGCATAAGAGATTTCTTTCAAAAACATCTGGACCCCAAACTTTTATACAGAAATGTAATGAATAAGAATGTTTTTATGTTTAAAAAAGAAAAAAAAAAATATTATTTTCAATTAAAGATTCAATTTATTAACTAAAAAAAAAATATATAATGTGGTGTAAAGCCCTGGGCATACTTCAACGTATCCATACACAGGCATTCAACATGCGCAGTTTTGAATAATCTCTTGCCACGGGTTACATCCCATGTAAACATCTTTGTATTCTTTCATACTAGACTTTCTAACCTCTTCGCACAATCTCTCGTCTATGTAGGCCTCCATTGCCACAGTAGCTTGCATGCGTTCCAGTTTAGTGACAACTACACTGGAACGTTGAAACCTCCCCCCCCCCTCCCAAAATGAAAATCAGGTCTCCTTTAGGACCCCCAAGCGATCCCATTGGTTCAAATTGCTTTTAATAGGTGCTCTCTTTAGCGCCCGATTACGATTCCAACAAAATCATGTTGTGATCAATACTATTTCAGCTATGTTATAATGACCATTTATGTCATTAGCTTAGCTTATAAACTAACACAGCATACGGATAAGCGAGGGAGGACCCGAATTGTCATTACACCAGTCTGTTCTGTTTATGCAATTTTTCTTCTACTACCTTGTGAATCAATGCCCCAAGGACACAGTTGCCACCTTGTGGATAAACCAATTACTGCAAAAAAATTAAATGCGTGTACAAAAATCTGGCGGTGCTTGTACAAAACGCGTGTACTCTTCGAAATTCACGTCACATGCACTTGTATGCTGACTCTCACATACATGTAAAAAGTGAAGCATATTTTGGGCTTCCGAGTACAGTATTTTTTACTCCTTGAATACATTAACTTTTTTTTTTTTTTACAAATATAAACTATTTTGTTTTTTTTTTAAGAGTCAACAAGACATTTTGCAAGCAGAACCAACCATGCCAAATTATATGATATTTTAAGAGACTTCTTGACCCACACAGTCATGAGGGTCTGCAAAAAAATATGATATAATTTCATCTTTCCTGCATGTTGGTTGGACCACATGATGTTGATTTGGAAGACAAAATTTTCTCAAATATCAATAAGCAGTGAAGCAGTTTTGTTAAAATATTTTTTTCAAAGACATGATAAAACAAGATTATGCAAAACTACTTAATCATGTTTTTTTTTTGTTTTTTTAAATTCATGGGATTTTTTCTTCATTATTATATCAGGAGAGTTGCATCAGCCTAATATTTATGACTTCACACTACCCCCCCCCCCAAAATAAAAGCATTAATTTCAGTGAAGTGTATTCAAGTATGTATAAATTGCAATAAATTGTTTTTTAATACTTTAATAAAATTTAAAAAAAAAAATGGCCCAAATATCATTATAAAGTGAATGAATGTGACATCACCTGGGTGTGTATTTAACAGTATGTACTCACGTAGCCCCCTCCTCCTGCGTGTTAGCGGGTGTACCGCCAGCTTCCTGTCCCCTGGCCGCTCGGTGTTTGTTCCGTATGCTCAGACACACAGACAGCAGCAGCAGCGCCACTCCTCCACCCACTAGGACGAAAGCCACGGATGAGGTCTCCCGAACTTGATTGGAGTCCATTCCAGGTCTGGAGCTGTTCCCTCCGGACCCCGTCGGCACCACGCTCCACACAATCATGACAATCCCCAGAGCAATGAGGCCCACGCCCAGCGCGGCAGTAGCATACTGCGCCCCAGAGTTACTGCCGCTGGTCCTGCTGGGGCTGGGTGGAGTCTGGTCGCTGTAGGACATGCTTCCAAACCTTACCATGGACTTGACTCTCCTCCGGACACGTTGTTTATCGTTCTGTGCCTTTCGAAATATCTGAAAAAGTGACCTATCTCATTTTTTCCGTTGTTTTCTGGAGCACTGACCCACTCTGTGAACAGAAAATCAAATAAAGGTGACTCAGCAGGGATCAAAATGTAATTTAATAAATCATAAAAAGGGTTTTAAATCAATAAACGTCAAAGATCCAGGCCTAGTCCCTCCATAAACCTTGTGTGAAAATAGCAAAGCAGTCACCCAGCCTGTGCTTCAGCAGTGATAAAGTTATCATCAAAGCATATTTATTGTCTGCACACACAACGGTAGACATGTTAGGCTTGTTTAACTTCCTTCCATGAGATTAAGTAGGTGTTCCTCTGGCTTAGCTTTAGTTACAGGTGCAAGAAAATGGAAGAAAGAGTTTGATTCAAGAGAGAAGTGAGAGAGTTCATGAACAGACTTCGGTGAAATTTCATCTCTGCTCTGGAAGGTTTATGTTGGAAGACCAGGCAGCCAATGTAAAAAAAAAAATTACTTTACTGACAATGTGTTATTGTTTAATAGTCACAGACACACGAAAGAAAGCACATCATAACTCTGCTGTCATGCCTACACAGCTTCTGGTATTGGTTATCTGTACAGGCAGGTCTGGAATAAGCGTTCTTACCGCACCCTCAATCATTTCTCAGCATGGAAGCACCTTTAAGTCATGGTCTCAGATCAGTGTAAATCTCACACATGTACAGCCAGGTGGTTTATGATGGAATCCATTTCCTTCAGCAGTGACTCATAAGTTATGCTGTGAATATGGAAAAATGTGGGTTGTGGCAGTTTCTCATGAGCTCCATGTTTGTATTCTTGCAGGGTGATTAAAGTCTCCACGGACAGACATAATTTCATCCCGGCACATTGACTTGTTGAATGAAATTTCCTTTAAGCATAAGCAAAGTTTAGAAAAATGTGCATGACGGTTTAGGGAGCACGTCTAAACATGCGAACAGACAAAATTATGATGTGAATCTACACTGGGGAATGACAAGAATTTCCTCCTCTAACAAAAGCAACTTTATCAAGATAAAAAAAAATTAAAAAAAATACTACCACATAAATTCACATTAAACAGGGGCATCCTAAAGGAGGAAGGTTTCAGCCAAGGGAGCTTGAGGCAACAAATTGAGCCCAGACACTCAAGTGACACCAGATACTCAAGCGACATTTCAAGTGGTAGCTGTATTTTAAAAAGGAACTGTACACTTTGAAGACAAGTTGAAAACTTGAGCGTTGCATTTTTAACAATGACATTTCATGCAAAAGACGTGAAACGAGCGCGATGGTCAAAGACGTCAGTCTAGCTAATGTTTACATACAAAAACAATGTTCTACACAGTGTTCTAAAAAACAGCATTAAAGTTAAAATTTAAGTTTGAAAGTAGTTCATATTACAAAAATGTCTCTAGATTCTGTGGCACTTTTAAGAGCAAAAACGTGTTCCGTGTAAATGGCACCTAAGGCTATCAGTGCCTAGAACTGGTGCCAAACATCTCCTTTTTAAGTGCTACTCAAGAAAAAAAAGTCATAGTCCTCAGTTTGAATAATAATAATAATAATAATAATAAGGGCGAGAACTTGTTAAAAAAAATAAATAAATAAAAATGTTGGGAGGGATGGGTGGGGGTGTACTGTCCCTTTAAACATCAGCGTCCGAAGATTTAGGAGTAGATTTTGAACGTGTAGCATATGAATGAAGAGAATAATACTAATAATAAAAAGAGTAAAACGTCTCAACACTAAACAACACTAATAAAGAAGAGTTTAATATCTTTAACGCAAACATTAAAGACATAAATACAACTTTACACAACCAGACGCCTTTTATATGTTGAGAGACCGTAAAAGCAAGCAAAATAATCACACTGCAAGGAGAAAAAAACCTTCTCAGATTAAATATAAAAAGATGATTGCGCACGGCACGACAGGAAACCCGAACGCGCTATGTAAAACCATGTAACAGTAACAAACATTCCAGGAAAACTAGCCAAACTTCAAGTTGACTGTGAATGTAGAGTCTTACCGAGAAAACGTCCCTTCCTTGTGTGTACCCAGTCCGTTTAAATGTTGGATGAAACCACCTTTAATCCAATGATGAACAAGTATACCGGAGCATTTGTTACATTCCTTAAGAAGCTGAACTTGAATTCCTTAAAGCGGTATGGCCTTAAGTTTCACAGATATGAACATCTTCCTGTCCCTGCAGTCCAGAATTAACCCTTTAACAGACCCACTCGGGCTCCTGCCCCGCCCATGTGTTCTAAGGCGTAAAAACTTCCCCATCCCCTGACAGTGATGATCCATAAAACTACAGAAACACATTGAGGCTTTCAGTGAAACAGATGCTGATTCCAGAGTGGATGAAAATAAACTTCATATAGAATACAGAGAAAATTGAAACTTTTGAAATAAAATCATGAACTATATAAACTAATTAACTGATTAAGCAGCCAAGTCTTAATCTTATTTTCATTTCAAGGCTATTTTTGAACTGTACAATAGGAAGAGTGCAGATCTGTAGGCATGCTAACACAGAGTTTATTTATGACTCTCAGAAAATATCTAATCTCATACAGATTTTAATATACAAGCCTTATTAATCACACCAGCCTGCCGTCAGGGTGGTGCACATCAAATCACCAGCAGCAACCACATAAATGTGTCAAACAGGGTTCACCCAAACATAAATTCCTTGAGCGGAACAAACACTCAACAATATTTAACTACTTTATGGGCAGTTGTGATTCTGGCAATGTTAAAGATGTTGGACAAAGGTTGACCATATAGGCAAGGTGCTTCCTCATAACTGTCTGTTTAAATTAAGGAACAGAATTAAGAGTGCTCTGATATGTATTACGTATTTTCTCAGTATAATAAATTGCATTATTAATTCTGTGTAGGGAAATTGTTTGAATTGCTAGTACGATGTGGAACAAATACTATAGAAATATGTGGAACAAATACCAAATAACACAAGAATTGTTTCTTGTCTTAATGTTCTAGTCTACAAAAAGGAAGAAAGAATAAGACCAGAAAGAAGAATAAAAATAAAATTTAAGACCTTTTTTTTTTTAAAATGGAGAACATGTTGTACTATAACAAATACGCACCTCCTTTTACACTGCTTCGAAAAGTTGCCTAATAACTTAAACATACAAGTCATATCTTTGATCTTTGCACATTTGCTGAGATGATTAGAATAACCTCTGCTACAACTTACCAATGTGCATGAGCTTGGAGTTGGTATAGTATACTAACTACAGTGTGTATGCATGATATTGAGGTTAGTGATTTACAGTTAGGACTCAAAAGTAGCAGGTTTGAACCGTTCGGGTTTTAAATGTGCTTCTAAGAGAAATTTCATATAATAAACAAATGTGTACTGTGATTGGGAAACACCTCCAATTCACCTGACATCAATGATCCTCCTGACCCTTATTCTAATATGAACCACATGACTATTTGACCCCCAATTGATATGAACTTTATTCAGTCCAAATAATCATCTATTCAAATAATAACAGACTATTTAACATGACAATTCACATTCTAATCTTCAGTATTTTGTGGTTGTTAATCTAACATCTACAGCTAACATTCAATGTAAAAAAAAAAAAATTAACATTAATTAAAAAAAACAAATTTCTACACAAATGTCAGCTAGAAATTCATCAAACATCAAAACAGATAAATAAATGTTATGTTTCAAATGGATTCTTAAGTCTGTCTCACTTTGAGACAAATGAGTCCACACTCACAACAACTATTGGCATACTCAAAGTCCAGAAAAATTATACTTTCTTTGAGATTTCCTCAATGTTGACCTTGAAAAAGAAAAGAAAATCCCTCCATTTGGGAGCTTTAAGAAAGTGTCATGTTTTTCAACAGTGGTCTAGACAGGAGAAAGACTCAGACATTTGTGAGCTCAGCAGCAGAAAAATGTCGAACTGGACAACACTCTCGTTGTAGCGAGACCTCCTGAAGTCCATTCCTTGGAAATGAGCCAGACCTGCTCTGGTGACTGATCTTCCGTCCAGTGAAATTCTTTGGGCTGAGACCGAGCTGCTGCTGCAGGAAGAAATGTATCCATCAGATTTCTGATTCACTGGTTCTACAAAGATTTGACTTTTAAGAATTATTCAAGCAATAATACAAATCTTCACTCTCTGTGGGTGCATTGTTAGTGAGAACTACACTCAAAGGAAACTAAAGAGCACAGACCTTGAGAAGAAAACACATGGTGATTGTGCAAAGAGATTCATGCAAAGGATGTGTTAAGTGACTACATTTAAGTGGATATGTTCACCTAAAAGTAAAAATTCACATTTACTTTGTTTCAAACCTGTATTAATTTTTTTTCATCAGCAGAACATAAAAGAAGGTATTCTGAAGAACATTGGGAACCTAACAACACTGCAGCTGTTGAATCTCACTGTATAGACAAAAGAACACCGAGACATTCTTTCAAAATATCTTCTTTTATGTTCAAGAAAGTCATAGAGGTTTGGAACACATGAGTAAATGATGACAGAAGAAAAACACTGCAATCCATTGGAGGTGCTTAATTATAATGAATCTAATTTCACAAAAATAAGATTTAAAGGGGACCTTTTACAATATGCAATATAAGTCTCTGGTGTCCCCAGAATGTGTCTGAAGTTTCAGCCCAAAATACCCCACACATCATTTATTATAGCTTAAATTTGCCCCTATTTGGGTGCGAGCAAAAACACGCCGTTTTTGTGTCCCTTTAAATTCAAATGAGCTGCTGCTCCCAGCCCCCTTTCCAGAAGAGGGCGGAGCTTTAACAGCTCACGCTTCGATTGCTCAACAACAACAAAGCTCACACGCAGAATCTCACATGCAGCCAAAATGACAATTTTCAGTAACGGTGTTCAGCTTTACATTGTTCAAACTGGAGTCGGGCACCGATGGAGAGACTCAGGAAGAAGTTAGAACTTTTAGAATGCGTCGGACGTTTCTAAACAGTTAGTGGATAAATTTATGTAGTTGTTGTGGAGTTGATTCAACTAATCGACTAGCATGTGCAGTCATGTTAATCTTTTGTGCAAATCCAGTGTTGAATTGACCCTCGTTTGTGAAGCAGTCCGGTGTAAAATGACGGCATCAACAACACTCTACTACAACAACTCTTCCTCTTCTCTAATGCAGCCCAACATGGCCTTGTTGCCTTTTTTTGTGTGTTCTCGGGGGCAGGACTTATGTAAATTTTAGAGTCAGTGATGTCATTAACCCGGAAAAAGCTCATTGTAGTCACTACTACCAGCTGTTTGTTGTAGTTAATTCTTTAAAAGAAAATATCTCCCTTTGCATGAGACTTTGAGAGTCGTAACTTAGCAGATGTTGTTTATGCTCTAACAGCAACATTACACACTAACTAAAGTTAAAAAGTGAAATCATAATCAACCACCCTTTTAAGGCCTGTTCACACCACAACTATATTGATAACAGCACAGAGAATCAATATTGTTGGAATCACTTTCAGAACGTTTTTATTTTTCAAGCTGATGAACGATAAAAACATTGACAACCAATCAGAATCCACCCTGCTTTGAGGATTTAAAGTGACAGATGACAAAATCGCAGCATGCAGTAAGAATAAACAGAAGGATATCATCCTCTGGTGTGGATGCCAATATATTCATCTTTATAGTTATGATTCTTGGAGTAAACAGGCCTCTATTTTCTTTTAGAATTTTTTATTTCTATCTTTGACGTTGCCATTCATACATGTTCTTGACAGCTTTCAAAAGACTCCCCACAAAAGGTGGAATTAGCTTCAAGAATTACGATTCAGGTTTAGTTTTCTACCTTCACCCTCCTTAAAGACTGCTGATCATCGTCATGACAACTGGGTGATGAGCTGCTTAGAGAACTTTGTCGGTGAAGTGTGGGCGGAGTCCCCAAAGGTTCAACTTCCTGATCAAGCCCTGCCCTGCAGATACAGACATCTGTTGAGAAATCTGCACCATCTTGACTATCTCTTGATATTACAATCAATAAAGAGACATTTATTCATAGAGATATATGATTTTGTAGTGTTCTTAGACATACAGTACTACAATACTAACAGTGCATTTCTCTTGCTCTCTTACCTGGCTGCACTGACAAGTGCCTTCATCTCTTCATTCAGGTGATGACGGACCATATGCTTGTTGCTTGGAATACATAAAGCCGTTGCCATGCTGTCAGAACTGAAAGAGGGATCCAACACCATGACAGCACCATGAACCCCACTGTTCTGAAGACTGTCAGCAAACTCCTAAATGAAAATACAGACACGTTTTTCTTTTTTTTCTTTTCTTTTGAATCCTTTCCAAATACAAACACCAACACTTTCTCTGTTAGCACTGTTGTCCTTTCTCTTTGGTACCTTCAGATCAATCTCTTTGATCCATTTGATGATGCGGTGACAAGTCCACACTACAGGATCTGTGTTCTGATTCTCACACTCTGAACGCCTGGACTGCAAAATCTGCAGCAAAACAGTATTTAGTTCACTTCATTAACATAGTACAGAGGCTTTTATAGGTTGTTTTTCCAAACTGTGCTTTTCTGATGTGTGTCTGTGATGTCTTTCCTTTTTGGTAAGGTTTAGTTCCTCTGGGAATTGCCAGGATTACAGCTTCAGGTTTATGTGTGTGTTTTTACCTCTTTGTCAAAGCTGAGCGTGTGTAGTAGTTGTATTCCCAGCAGAAGGCTGTTCTGGTGGGCTTTTTTAGAAACGTGCAGATGCTTCTCTAGGTCAGTGCGTGTGAGCGTGCTCAGGAGACGTCCGTCCACAAGGTGAGTGTGGAAGAACTGGGAATATTGAGGGAGACCCACATCAGTCAACCAGGCCTGAGCTACCCAGTGGTGATCCAGATCAGCTGCTTTAGAAAGGCTGAAACACGCATCCATGATATAGAAAAGGAAAAATAATTTTAAAATCCAGAGATAAATTCTTAAAAATGCTTTGTAATCATGCTGGTTACATATGGTTTAAAAAAATGTACCACTTTCAACAAGAAACTCTAAAAAAATAATACAATTGATAAATAATAATAACTATTATTTTTGTGGTAATCAACATTATGCCACAAATTTTGTAGTTTGAACTTAACAAGCATTGAACTTCTATTATTAAAATATATTTTTTTTGCATAAAAGTATGTTTACTTCATGACAGTTCCATAATTGTCATGAATTACTAACATAATATTGTGATGTTATTAATAACATAAAAAAACATTACATTTATGCGTAGTCACACCACTTGACTTTAACTATTTATATTTATTGAACTAACCTTGCCTTGTCAGTAAAAAGGTCAAATATGTATATATATATATATATACATATATATATATATATATATATATATATAATTTATTTTATTTTTTTCCCCAAGTGTGACCTTGACACAGTAATAAAAATATGCAGGGGTCCTTTCTGTGATTTTGTACTCGTGTGTCTCACCCATGTCCTGATTCTGCATCCCTGTAGTCTTCAATTGCCAGTCGGAGTTTTCTGCGGTGCATTGAATTACTGATACCCAAAACAAATTCTAGGTCCTCATCCGTAAGAACTAACAAAACCTAACAAAACACACACAGAGATTTAGTTTTTTAAGTTCAGCACAAACACTGCTTGTTTAAATAGTCTACAGCCAGTGTGTTTAATTCAAGTAGACGTGTTTATGTATTTTACTGACAAGGTCACATCTACCTTCCCACTTTTAACGTTGTCTGCACAGGCCCGTATGTACATCGGCATAGCCATTATCACCTCCAGCCACGCCTGCACGGTTCCTGCGCGCCAACGAGACATTGGGGCCGTCCGCGCGAGCTCCACCTGCTGAAGCCGATCCAGCTGCTCCTCGCATTCTGATAGGCTCACACTGAGGCGGGCGGGGCTTGATAAACTGTCGGAGTCTAGATTGGTGAACGACGGCAGAGGGGCGGGTCTTAAGTGCGAGTCGGTTTATAATTTATGAGCAAATTCAACGTGTTTTCTCAGTAAATGCAAAGTGTGTTCACGGAACCACAAATACAAAATATGTTAATTCAGAGAAGTTAGATAAATGTCCTGAAGCACTCACATTTTTTCCACTACGTCTGGTGTGTGCGAACCAATATTTTTACCAGTAGACGGCAGCACTGAACCACGGCAGTGTTTGCTCAGAATCAGCCTCAAGTGTTTGGGTCCAGAGGTTATAAATTCATGACTGACAAACCAGATGGCTACTGCTAAGTGCTTGAAAAGAGTAAATGTTGGTGGAAAAGACATAAACAGCTCGTCTAGACTGGTTTTGTCTGAGATGAATGCTTTCAGCTCATCTACACAAGCCATCCATATATTAACCCCCCCCGCCCTTTTTTCTAATAGTGCTTCATTATCAGGATTGTGGAGCTTGCACATCTCAAGAAGCTAACGAGGCACTGCAGAGAAAAACAATACAGAATTCATCCTGCACCCAACTGACTTTGAGAGCCCCTGTAAAGGCTTCAAAGTGAGATAAAAAGAAGGAATGGATTAAACAACCACACAAACACACACACACAGATATATGCCCCATGTCGGTTATGGGTATTTAGTAATGAGTTAATTATGATTACACACACTCTACTACCTGAGATCAATCAGGCAGATGAGATAGCCAAAGACAAGCTCAGGGAGGCAAAATGCCAAAGCACAATTACAAAGAGCAAAGAACTCAGCCACACGCTGTTCAGTATTCCTGATTTTATTTCAAAATAGTCTGTAGTTATATAACTTATTACCATTTTCATTTCCATGCCATTTAGAGTTCCATGCTATTCAGCACCAGCCTGAGCCAAACACAGCAGGGAAAACGAGAGCCGTCTCTCCATCTCCAGCTGATGAAGAACACACTACATGCTCTAAAAAAACTGGTTTATTTCTTCATTTCATGTCAGTGCAATATTGAAATGTACACAATGGTAAGAATCTGCCACTGAATGAGAGCTAGCATTGATTTCAGGAAAAATAAAAAAGAGACTATAGTTATAAAGTTTAATGGTGAAAGGCCCTGTAGAGTAAAGCTAATCCAGTCCCCATTTGCAAAGAAGCATGGGAAACTACAGTGGAGCTCTATGTAATACCCTGCTTTATTAAAGGTACAGTAATAATTTCCATGACAACTACCCCAAGCTTTTATAAGTAATGATCTGGGTTTTGTATTTCCTCACTGTTCTCATACATTTTTGCCTCTTGGTTAGTGTTGTTGTGAAGGCAGTTGTCAGAGTTAGTGTGTTACAGTGGTTATAAATTCTCCTGTGGGAAAGGCAGGACGAGCCACTGCTCACTAAAGTCACATGACTATACATCAAATATCCAAATATCATAATATGCTACAGTTAGACGAATAGATACCTTTTAGATCACAGTGTGAAATGGCACACATCCTTTTTGGGTTTTTTTTTTTTTTAATACATACTGAGGGTCCTGCCGACTTCCTACAGGAGAGCTCCATCAATATGTTTAACACACAAGTTTAAAAACAGCTGAGACAATGAACGTTAAATGATATAAAAGGCATCTGGAAACATTTACAAGCACTGAGTGCACAATGATTATTATTTACACATTCAGCAGTCCTTCAAGTTTCCAGTGAGATGCTAAAGTGGGTATAAAATGAACACACACACACACACACACACACACACACACACACACTCTGGGGAGGTTTGGTTCTACTGCGGCACAGTTTGGAATCATTGAACAGTCAGCTTGTGCTCATAAAGATGGCAGCGATAGAGACACACACAGACACACACACACACACACACACACACACACAGAAATGAGTAGCGGGGCTCTCAGCAGCGTCACCAGTCAGCATCCTCTTCTATGTAGTAGTCGGGTGAGTTAGTACCATCAAACAGAGTGGGGTCCAGGGACTTTCTTTGCTTTCCTCGACCGAACACCCGTGACAGAGAGCCCAGACCCATCCTCTCTTTCTTCTTCCTGCGTCTCTGCTCTTCTAGGTCCTCTAGAGACTGGAGACAGGGACAAAGAAAGAAATAATGAGTAATAGAAGTAAAGGTGATACATCACAAAAAAGCAGAGACGCTATTCTGTATCATGGCCTAATGCACACGAAGGTTGTCACAATATCTTAATCTTATGGTAAAATACCAACTAAAGTATCATGATACCACTCAAAATGTGTCAAATTATTAATTTAAAAAAATACTTCTTAAAACAGTATTAATCATATTAATTTTTTTAATATATTAGATTACAGTTAATCACAATATTGAATTAATAGCAATTATTAATACAATTATAAATAAAATAAAATTATTATATAGATTATTATATATAATTATATAGTCCCTATATTGCTTTTATTTTATTGTTTGTTTAAATTTTGACTGAGCAAATAATATATTCACTATGCATGCTGCGCAAAGCATTTTTAATAATAGTAACAATAATATTATTATTACTCTAATTTTAGATTACAATTTAATTCAATATTGAATTAATATAAATTATTATTATAATAATCATATTAATAATAATATAGTCCTTCGTTTTTTTTTTTTTTTTTTACTAACATTCTGACCGAACAAATAATATTAGCACCATGCATGCAACAATAGCTGTGATAACACCATATTTTGCGCACCTCTTTCTACCAATTAAATACTTCACAAACTTAAACCAATGCATTCACAACAAAAATGTTGGATTTCACCTCTGCTTTAGCATCCAATAAAGCCATCCAATAAACCTATGAATTTTGTTTAATATATTATACTATGAATATTGTTGGCTCTGTCATGAACTGCTAGATATATTTTGCATTTGTGTGTCACTCTGAATAAATGAGTTCAATGAATTGTTAATTGAATAAATGTAAATGTCATTGTAAATGTATTTTGAGACATGGGTATCATGCCATCCTACCATGCACATGTGTATTTTTGAAATGCAAAGAGTGTCACAGTGAGTTGAACGCTGTGTTTGTGCCTTACATTGCAGAGGGAGTGTGTTCTGTGTCGTGGTGAATCCGATGCCGTTGAGGATCTCTCTCCCTCCATCACCGAGCCATCTGAGATGACAGACGGTTGTTTCGAGTGGCACGGACTGATCCTGGCTGCGGCTGATGACATCATGCTGATGCCATCAGCATCGCAAATGCATGGTGATGCTTTCATTACTAACAGACACAAACATACAACCGATTCAGTGAATTTTTTTTAGAATTAGGAGGCCAATTTTAACTTATTTAACACAAGTTACTTTCAGCTGGTTCAGATCTCTATACAGACAGGTCATTACTGTATGTGTAATGTGGACAGCATGTACCCTGTCTGTCCATTGAGTGGTAAAGGTTTTGTTGACTCTGTCGTATCGCCGCAGTCAGAGGAAGCTCTGCATGCATCGCCCACTCTTGGTTGCCGTTGACGACAGTTTCCGTGGGCATGGCCAGCGAATGTCGCTTAGGAACATCCTTAGTGAGAGTAGCCAAAGACTGTTTTGCCTGGAACACACAAACAGATTTAATTCAATCAGGTCTGCTTCCTTGTCCAGAGAGTGTTGTAAGCAAGTGTAAAATGTGTGAAAATGAATGCGTAGTACTGCCCAGAATAACAGCTCCAAACACTTCACAGTAGTGGAAGTCTGGAGCGAAAGTCAAGTTATTAATAGCCCCACACAGAATTTTGCAGAAAATTCTACATGTGTGTAAATTTGAACTCCTAATTCTACATCAATTCTCTTATTTATATATTATATTATATTATATTTTTATTATAAATATAAAATAATCTTCATGTTTCAGGCAACCAACATATAAGTGAATTATCAGTTTTGTTTAATGTATTTTAATATTTTTAAACAATTTCTGCAAATTTCCGCACAATTATCCCCACAATTGGTGCAAGAATTGTAAAAAAAAGAAAAAAAAAAGAAAAGAAGAAAAAACATGGATTCCATATTAGGCCTGCTTCAAAATCATTTCACATCACAGTCATGACAGACAACAAGCCCAAATAACACCACCACCATCGCCGCCATGTTCTCCATTATCATTGGGTTACAGTGCTTCCCAAGTCTAATAAACTAGCATGCAGAGAGGAAAACACAAACACAATCATACTCACAGTGAGGGAACAAAACTACACATGCTTTTTTTACATTCCAACATACAAAATACATGTGCAACCAATAACAGTGTCTAAATTGTGCAAATCAGAAAGGGAGTCAACACTGCAGACCAATCAAAGAGGGACTTGGGGTTGAGTGACAGGCCTGGCTGATCTTACCGACACGTTTTTAGGTGACGCTGGTCTTTCTGGAGATCGAACAAACACACGACTCTCTAGTTTCTGAGCCATAAAGTTACTCATCTGTTAAAGAAACACACACATAAACAAAAGCACCCACACACTACTTAACACTTAAGTTGAGCCACTCAGTTGACAGATCGTTTGAAGACACTCTAAAAAACGCATTTTAAATCTTTTTAAACCCACTCACAGAAAAGAAATAAGATATTCTAATGTGTGGTAGCCTGTTTTTCTAAATTATGTGTATCTTACCATAGTTAGTTCAGCCTCCAGCTCCTTGATCCTGTTCTCTTTCAGGTCCAGTGCAGAGCGGAGTGCACCCGCATGTTCTGTGGCCTCTTTGGTTTGTCGGCGTAGGTCCCACTTCTCCCGCTCTAACAGATCCTTTTCCCTCGCCAAGACTCTCACTGCATCCTCACTCTCCTACAACACAAGTTTGTTTGTGAATACTGATGTGTGCATGTGTAGAAATGGAAATTTAAGCATGTTTAAAGTTGCTGTGCGAGTAAGATATGTGTGTATGCCAGAAAAATACTTTTCGGTGTTGCTCGTAGTTGCGTATGAAGTCTCGTAGCTGCTCCTCACGGCTCTCCAGTGTTGTGTAGAGCTGCTGCATCTGATTCACGAGATCAGTCCTCTCCAACCTCAAACGCTTCCGGTCTGCCTTCATTGCTGGGAAAAAAAAGAGAGAAATAAACAAATATAAATATGTAGTAAAAAGTAAGATGGATCCCTCTCGAAAACCTCCAGACACCCTTTTAGGGTGCTTCAAATATCCTGTTATGTATTCAATGAACTTTAAAGGGCACCTATAATGCAAAATCCACTTTTACGTGGTCTTTGGACGTAAATGTGTGTAGGCAGTGTGTGAACAACCACCCTACAATGATAAAAATCCACCTACTCCTTTTTTTTAAAATCCTTATTAAACCAAAACAGTCTCATTAGACATGCCGTTTTGATTCTCTGAACAGTGTGATGACACACTGATCAGGCCCCACCTACGGCCGCTCACTTACAGTCCTACATTACCATAGTTTCCGCCCTCAGCGAGTTGTACACTGTCTCCGCGCTCGAGCAGCTTTACTGACAACGTCTCGTAACCATTCCCAGGGTTCTGTTGTTGGATGTAAGAAAGAACGCAGGAGTCTTCATTTTCTCCCAACATCTGAGCCACTGAGGACGCAGTGAATTAATTTTTCAAAGTAATGTGCCATAAAATGTACCTAAACTTGTTTATGTCTGCACAAATCATTTCACTCCAGACTGCTTTGTGAACGAGGGTCAATGCAAAGGGACAATACAAAACACAGGTTTTGTTAAAAAGTTGTGACTCAAGGATAGATCAATACCAACTGTTCGTGATCCAGCTTATAGTCTCCGGAGCGGTACTGGTTACAGCAGCAATGAAGGTGAGAGCTCACACTTTATTACAGTTCATCAGAGTTGTTATTTTTGCTATATTTGTTTACCGTTAGTTGTAACGATTGTTTTTGTGTAATTTGATTGCTGTGTATGTTTATGTTAATGCAAGGGAGAGAGAGTTCATGGATAAGACTTTAATGTGCACTTCTTGTACTGTGTTTCATTCAGCTCTTGATTTTCTGGATTGAAAACGGATGCTTCATCTTTTGTGTGGTGTACAATAAACCTCATAAAACTCAGTAAAGTTTTGGCTATCATTCAGAAGGGGTCCACTGTAACAGGCTTGTACTAATAGTGGATAAAAGCAAGATGAGAACATAATTTATAACCATAATCAAACTAAACTATACCTGTTCTATCTCCATGTAGCATATATTCTCTGGCTCTGGAGGCATCATTGCCTGACTCCGGTACCGGTTCAAACTGCTCACCCTGGAGACCTTTTTACATCTTGTAAAAAGTGGCATAATAGGTGCCCTTTAATATACTTTTTGAAAAATAAGTGTAAAAACTTTCCCATTTGATGGAGCCTAACAATCTCTAAAGTGCTTGCAGGAACTTATGGGTTACATGTTTTAAGTTTTGAAAAGGTACCTTTCTATTCATCAAAATATGCTGAAAAAGAAGTATCACGTTTTCAAAAATTAAGCAACAAAATCGTTTTCAACATGGGTAATAATGAGAAATGATTCGTGAGCACCAAATCAGAATATTAGAATAATTCCTGAAGGATCATGTGACGTGTGAGGTTTATTCCCTCCCCTCACCTACATTTCCTGAGACTCAAACCACGACCTTTGGGTTAAAAGACTGAGTCACTAACCATTAGGCCACAACTGCCAGTCGTATGATTACAGGTATAATTTATGTCCATGGCACAAACACTAAAGTTTAATACAGAGTTATGGGTTTAAAATAAATTTTAAACCCATAACTCAGAGATATAAGACAAAGATTTACTATTAATCTTCCCTTTATTACGGAGAAACTCAATGTTGATAAAATATTGCTGCTATGTTTTCACCAGTCAGTGCATTTTATATGTAGTAATATTACACCTTAATAATAATTCTTCATGTGCTATTTGAATTGTAGTCTCGATCAATTTAAATACATAATATGGTTTTATTTGCATGTAACTGTTCATACATTTATACATTACTATTATTCTTTTGATGTCTATGATGTCCACTTTCACACTCAAATCCCTCCCTCCCTCCCTCTCTCTCTCTCTCTCTCTCTCTCCCTCTTTTTCCTCTTCCAGGGTGTCTCTCTCTCCAGCTGGCTGTGGTTAATATTGTGTGATATAGAGGGAGTAATTGACTGTTTTAGGTTGTTTGTAGTCTCTGCTCTGACTTGCAAATTGCAGCTCGTCTTTTCCAAGGACATTGAGTCCATTCACCCACCACTTAAAGACTCATTATACAGGAGCCAAACGGCACACAAAAAAAGCCTTTTACACACACACACACACACACACACACACACACACACACACACACACACACACATACACGCACGAACACCTGGTAGGAGGTGGAGAGAGATTATGAATAGCAGTGAACATTCAGATCAGTAAATCATGTAAGGAGAGCTCTTCAATTTTCTACCAAACAGTGTGTGTTTCATTAAATATTGGATGTTCCTTTTCCATTAGCTCACACACAAAGCGCATTATTAGTTATACAAGTTTTCTTTATCCCTCCATCTCTTGCTGACGTGGATTCCTACAGCAGAAATGTACAATGGTTATTTCAAAATGATGATTTCCATAACCGATTTCAGTAAGCCTTCGCAGAATACTGACATTTTGCCACACATATACTGTATATACACACACGTCAGCACTAGGGTACATCTACTGCTCAGATGAGCACAGAGGACAGCACCCACAATGCAAAGCTGTGCAATTAACGTTCAGGATTGCTGTTTAACTCTCCCTGATCTAGCGTGTGAAACACAAGAACATCTATTCCTGCATTACTGTCACACTGGGCTTTGAAGGTCATTGGAAAAAGTAGATTTCAAGACAAAGTCAGACCAAGGAGAGTAGAATCCCTCGATACCTAAACACTGAGAATATTATGCCAGTTTTGTGGTCAGTGCTGTTCTGATTACTTCTGTTTCACAGCTACACAGCTGAAAAATGAGCAGCAGGACAAAATAAAGATGAGAGACGAGGAACTTTTTGAGGAACTCTGAAGATTTAAAAAGGTGCCGTCAAAACACCTTTTGTTCTTCAAAGGTGTACAAGAAACTGGATCCCATCACTTGGCTGAGACGCTTATATAATGAGATAACATAAAACATAACACAGTCTCAAGTAGACAAATGGAGATCTGGACTTTATCGCAGCTTTCATTGGCCAAGGACCGCCCAAGAGGACGTTTGACTGAGCGTCATGTTTAGGTGCATGAAAACGTAAAGTCGATGTCCCTACAAAAACAGACTGGTGTGCATCTAATAAATTATTCTTTTAAGAACATTATACAAGTTTACTGCAACAATGGAGCCTTGAAATTCACATACTTTTGAAAATCAGTGTTTATTTGAGTAAGTGCTCATTGTCACAGTTGTAAACATGGCGGCATTCTTCTACAAGGGGTTTGGCATCACAGCATTTGTTTCCTGGTGGACCATTAAAGAACGCAACACCGTCTCCCGGACAGCCAGTAGAAATCAACCAACCAGATGATGATTTCGAAACTCCTAAAGTGTTTCCAGATAAGTGTGCCATATGCATCAGACGTTCAGCGATCGGTCCGTGGGCATGATGTCTGAGGCTGAGACCAAGCACAGCACAGCATAGCATAGCATAGCATAGCATAACAACCTTATAGACAGGTTTTAGATTAAGACAGGTGTAGGCCCTTGTTAAATTAAGACAACGCAACGGAAAGGTGGAGTCAAAACTCCTTCTGCTCTTCAAAAGTGTTGAAGAAACTGGATCCAATCACTTGTCAGAGACTCTTATACAAATTATATTACATTATACTATATTATAAAGGTATGATATTGGACTAATGCCTTTCCACAAGTCAATTCTTGTAAATGACATGTTAAAAATGTGCCAAAAATGAATGAATAAATCATTATCAATCACTCATAACTTAATTAATTTAATTTAAGCTATTAAGCTATCTTATGCTCCATAATATTTATGAATAGCAAGTTGGCAGTTAGAACTAAGCAAAGGGTTTGTGCTTTTAAATCTATTGTTCATTTCAAAATGACAGGTCTAGTGTAGGCTGAGATCTGGGAGTGAAAGGTCAGGCTCATGGTATACATTTCCTACCTTGTAATGCCTCCTTTGCTCTGTCCAGCTCCTGTTCTTTCTGTGTTAGCTGCACTCGGAGCTGTGAGACAGACAGCAGCTCCACGGAGCAGCCTCCTCCTGTCTCTTCCAGCTCACGATTCAACATCTCCCTGACCTGCTTCAGCACGGACACCTCCTCCTGCAGACGCACCACCTCCTCATGCAACAGCACTACAGAGAAAGAAAAGAATTGAACATTATAATGCATCACTGTGATGATTTCCTAATTTACTTTGCTGCTAAACAGTTCAAGGTTTTTATTATAATTCAATTAACTACCACTGTCATAAGAAGTGGCATTGATTTTTCAAAATAAATTAATACTTTAATTTTTGTATAGCAAGGATGCATTAAATTGATCAAAAGTGACAGTAAAAGACATTTATAGTGTTCCAAAACTTTTCTGTTTCAAATAAATGCTGTTTTAACCTGTAACAAATAAACATTTCTTTTAATTTATTTATTCATTCATTTTGCACTGCCTACAACCCTAACCATAACCACAATTCACAATGCGCCTGAAGAGGTTCACTGGAATGCCAATTATCATACAGGAACAGAACTTTTTTTCCTTTTCATCTTATAAATGTTGAAATGAAAGAAAATCCTTCAAAAGTATTCCATCACTCTAACTTTATACTCAATATGCAAATATTCCTCCTACATGCGTTCCGAAACAAGCAGATCAACTTTTGGGACACAAGCATGAGAGCATTCCTGCCATTTCTGCAGAGAGAAGCTATAGAAACTGAGAGTTGGAAAAGGGTAAGCTGGAATGTCAAATGAAATGTTTAGAAGGCTTCAGTGATAACGAAGACAGTAATCATGCATCTATAAAATGAAATCACACATTAATTTGCTAAATATGCACGATTCTATACATATGTATACAGAATCTCAAAACGTGCACTTACCCCAATCTTTGAGCTTTAAAATTTTTAAATAGCACTTCTGGATTTACATAAAGAGATAACTGTTCATACAAACACAGTAGTGTGTGAATAAAACCATAAAGACTATAAAACCTGTGAGATGTGTAGCAATGTAAGGTGTGATGTGTGTGTGTGTGTGTGTGTGTGTGTGTGGCATTCATAATGAGCTTTGACCCGTGTCTGTCTGTCTTATAATGTTATGCTTTTTAAAATTGGTCATAATTTAGAAATAAAAATGTATTTTTTCTTATCCTGATTTTAACACTTGAACACTGTTTTAAGGGGCGTGTCTGCTATGTAAATGCCCACTGCTGTGATTGGCTGGCATCTTTGCATATGAAATAGCCAAGTATTACTCTCTCGGAAACTTTTAGCATGTTTTACTATTACAGCACTCAATACTAACTTATCGTGAAAAGTGTTGAATATATCATTACATTTCTGTGTGAATAAAACCATAAAGACTATAAAACCTGTGAGGTATGATGTGTGTGTGTGTGGCATTCATAATGAGCTTTGACCCGTGTCTGTCTGGCCACGCTTATGCGTTTGAGTTGTTGCCATATCCTGCAGAGTTCAGCTCAGCTACGTGAGACCTTTATTTGATGTCTGATTCGCTCTCTCTCCTCTGTGTCGAGATCATGTGAGTTTAAAAAGTACAAAAGTCTAATAAATATTCATATCACTGGTGGCTGGTATGGAACAGGTGAGGAATCCTGAACATCTGGTGTCCCTCCTTGCCAGAACAGGCTGTAGTCTTGACACAGGCATCTAATGGAGCTCTAGAATCTGCTTTAGTTTACTTTCAGACAGCAGATACGAGACAGCACTGCAGATCCAGCAGGCTGTATTATACGGATTAGAGCTATAAGACCTTGGCATCAACTAATCCAAAAATGAGGCTCTAGAATGCAGATGTGACTCTAGATTAGCTGGGTTCAGTAAAGGGTTACATTTGGCTTTAGCCTGTAGTTTCTTGTCTGGACTTTTTTTTTTTGTCCAGGATTTTTTTTTATTATTGTTAAGTATTACATAAGTGTATGAAGTGAGTTTTTACCTGGACTCTTTGTACTGGCTATTTTTGGGCCTTTAAAAACAGGATATCAGATCTAATTTAAACAAGCTAGACAGAGCACCCTACGGAAGTAGCCCTCAAAAAAGCAAACACTCCAAACAACGTTCATTGCATGAAATAACAAAATATCAAACCAATTATCTGGAAATGGTGCTAAACCTTTAGAATGAATGGTCATAAACTGTGTTGTTTTATTGTTTTATAAGGTTTCCTGGGGTGCACTTAAAGTGTTACTATGTTTTTAACATCAAATGGTCATAATTTAGAAATAAAAGGCATTTTTTTCTTACCCTGATTTTAGCCCTCTGATTTGAACGCTGTTTTAACGGGTGTGTCTCCTGTGATTGGCTTACATCTTTGCATATGAAATAACATTACTCTCTCAAAACTTTTAGCATGTTTTACTATTACAACTCTCAAGGCTAGCTAATCGTGAAAAGTGTTGATTATATCATTACATTTAGATCTATGGTATTAAATTTAGATCGTAGCATGAAAGGTTGCAGTGATGAACGTTGTTGAGTGCATGAAAGCAGTGATCTCATCATTGCAACTCAATTTCTGCACACTAATGTATGCTTTCATCATAACTAACAGTGTAAACGCAATGCAACTAAGAGATCCGTTGAATAAAACGGGAGTTTTGGCGCAAGTCCAGTCACTGATAAACTCGTGCTACTGTTTGATTGGTAGCTCCAGCAATTGTGACAAGAGCGTTCTTTGATCGCTTTCTATATATAATTTAATAATTTCAGCTCTGAAACTTACAGGATATTCTTATAGTATGATGACCTCCAATATAGGAAAATTTGATGTCTCAATTCATGACACCTTTAATTTTACTGAGCCATTTTTCCTGTCAGCTCCACTTAAGTTCCTTCTTCGAAATAAATACCACTTGGTTTCATGTTTTGCTAAATCAAGGCAATGGCATTAATACATTTTAAGTGCGACAAAGAAACAGACAGAAACAGAGAGAGGCATGTGTGGGCTTTTCGTGCAATTTAAAGAGTCTTGAGTGTCTTGGCCTTTGAGGACACTACAGAAAAGGGCAGAGATTTGATAGCCACGCTCTGAAGAGTTTGATTAATTCTATTAGTGCAGTCAACCACAAAATGAGTCTGTGAGCCTTAGGGAGATGAGTAGAAGAGGTCTGATCATTGGGTTTTTAAATTCATATAAAATAAAGTAGCGAAGGCAAAAAAAAAAAGTTAAATATCAGTCACAGTACTTAAGACACGTTTACTCTAATCTCACAGCACCCATAAAAAGCATTTCAAAAAATAACAGTGACTGTCCGCATGAGTGTTGCAGAGTCACATTTTATCAGATGAACGTTTGCATCATACACATGAAGTTTGGACTTGATAATAAAGAGACTGTTGGCTTGTGATGCGTGTGTGTTTTTGTCCTGGAAAGCTCGTGCTTCAGTTTATGTACAGTGGGATGAAGTGATGCAAGGCTTGTCCAGTGTGATAAATCTCACAGTTCCACCATGCTCTGTGTTATCCATCTTCTGATGGTGGGGTATTTTGATGCAAACTGCTCCACGACATTGCATCACTTCATGTTTTGTCAACTTTTAAAAATGAATTTTAAATTAAAGGGTTAGTTCACCCAAAAATGAAATTTCTGTCATTAAGTACTGCTCACCCACATGTTGTTCCAAACCCACAAGTCCTTTGTTCATCTTTGGAATGCAAATTAAGATTTTTTGATGAAATCAGAGAGGTTTTTTTTATCTCCCATTAAAAGCAACGATATTACCACATTCAAGGTCCAGAGAAGTAGTAAAAACATGATGTGTTAAAATAGTCAGTGTGACAACAACTTTATTCTACAATTTCCTCTCTACCCTGTCAGTCTATAATGACAGGGTAAAGAGGAAATTGTTGGATAAAGTCGTTATTTTTGTTTTGTTTTTGCGCACAAAGTATTCTCGACGCTTCATAACATTAAGGTTGAACCACTGTAGTCACGTTGACTATTTTAACCATGTCTTCACTACTTTTTTGGACCTTGAATGTGATAATTTCGTTGCTTTTATTTTAGATTTCATCAAAAATATCTTAATTTGTGTTCTGAAGATGAACGAAGGTCTTATGGGTGTGGAACGACATAAGGGTGAGGAGTACTTAATGACCCAAGTTTCATTTTTTGGGTGAACTAACCCTTTAAACAGAATAATGATGAAAAAAACTGCTATTCATTTTTCTCTTATATTTTCATCATTTATCTGGACAGACAAAAAAAGATTTCACAATTTTGTCACCAATTACTGAGTCCTGCAGAGCAACTCACAAAAATCATTTCAGGAAGTAAATAAGACATTTTCAAGCTTTCCTCCCACTATTAAGTAATTAATTTTTATGTGGGAGTACTTCAATGCTCATTTTCTCTTCCAGAGTGACGCGTATAAATAAGAGACATTTAATACTACTGTAGTAATATAAAATAAAGAAAATTATATATATTTATATATTACTGTACATACAGTTATACACAATTTAAAACATCATCAGTAGCAAAATAAACAACAAATGGACAGGTTATCATTGATATTTGTAAAGGGTAAAATATTTTATAAACTATCCGTGTGTGTGTGTGTGTGGCCACATGTGTGCGCCTGTGTGCACGAGTGTGTGTCTATTTGAATATAAACACGCCTGATGATGTAACAGTCCATTCTGATGCCTCATTGAATTTACAAAAACAAACTTTGAAAACCACTTGAAATCACATCAGCCAATACATCATCTGCACACACACACACACAAAACCCTCTCCCAGTGAAACCAGTCATGCAGCTACAAAGAAACTTTTGCTGCTCTCCGCTCACGATCACTCATTTACTCACCCGCATTCACCTCTCATTCCTCACTGGTATCTCTGTCAAATCAAATGATTGGGACTAAAAGAACCTGAACTATCATCTCCTGAACGGAATTCAAATTCAAAAGTTCAAGCTCTCTCTTCACCTGCCAGGATCAGCTCCCACTAGTTTACAGATATTAACTGTCCTCAGCATTCCCCTCTCTTTCTCTGCTTAAAAGGAGGAGCTACAACTGACACCATTGTTCAAAACACACACACACACACATCGTGCTAAAGGAAAAAAAGGATCTAAGGTCAAGGTGCAGAATTTCAAGCAGGTAATGACTCTCTTTTTAAACACATATACACACACACACACACACGGCACTCTCACTTGCCAAATTCCGGTAAGAGGAAACCACACACACACATTGAAATTAACAATCAACAACTAACACACTGTTCTCAGAATAAGCTACAGGAAAGCCCTGGTATTGACATCTATCTCCATTCACTTGTTTTTGTCAATCAGTTTTGATCCAAGTATCTCAGCATGTGGAGGGGGGCACATGTAACACACTAAATTGAAAGATGACACTTGCACAGAACATGCTCAGTAATGATCAATTCCTGTCTAAGAGAAAGATCTGCAACTGTTTCACTTTGTGAGAAATTAACAAAAACTGATTTTGAAATACACAAAATATTTTTGTCCAATATTTCTCTTCTACAGTCTAATGTTTTAAATTCAAAACAATATTAAAAGAATATTTCATCTTTCAGTTTAAAACTTAACAAAAACATTTCATCATGGCTGTGACGAGATTAAAAACTAGTTATTACATCTACATTTTAAAAAAATTAAATTTTTTAAATAATGAACATTTTGTCATCAAAATATCTAGTTGAACCAATATATTTTAATCTTAAAATGTAATTTACTCACGATCCTTCAGAAATCATTCAAATATGTTGGTGTTCAAGAAACCTTCTTCATGTTGAAAAGTGTTGTGCCGCTTAATATTTTTTTGGAAAATCATGGTAAAAAACATTCTGGATTCTTTGTTGAATAAAAAGTAGAAAAGAACAGAATTTATTTGAAACCGAAATCCTATTTAAAATTATATGCATTTACTGTCACTTTTGATTAATTTAATGCATCCTTGCTGAATAAAAGTATTCATTTTCAAAACACAAAAATCATACTGACCCCAGACTTATGAACTGTAGTGTACAAATGTCTCTTACACAAAAAAATAGCAGGCAGATTTTTGGTAGAGTAGACTGTCAGCTATGAAAGGATTTTTTTGTAATGCCTCTTTTTTTTTAACATTCCTTTACTTGGCAGATGTTTTTTCCCAAAGTGACTGACTTTTTTTTTTTAATCAGTTTGTATCTCCCGTGGGAATCGAACCCATGACCTTGGTGTTGGCAGCATAATGCAGTATCAGTTGAATGGTCAAGCAAGCTGTAAAGCTCACTAGGCCACATGCACACACACCCACTCATATTCACTCAGGTACTTACAAACCAAAACTGATGCACACACAAAATCTGTGTGCCTGAATATAGCTTTTCAACACTGAGCTAAATTTTACAGATCCCTCAGGGTGGATTGTCAACACACATTACACCTGTCAACAGAGTTCACACACACGCTTAAAGCACAGACAAACATACAATCCCACTTACACAAAGGAATGTAAAGTGTGACTAACTGCGGTGCCATCCACACCGTAGCCAAAGACAAACAACTGTAGACTGGCATCACCTTCTGACAGCTGATTATTCTAGTCTTTGAGTCACAGAAACAGCAGCCTTTACACATTTGAAGTATAATAAACTCACAAAAGCCAACATAAGTTGACAACATGACCCAGATGAAAAATCATTTGACTTTTTAAGAGACTACAAGTGATAGAGGAGAGGTTTGCTAAAGAACTGCAGCTGCAGTCATTCCCTCTGTGGAGATGACAAATCAACTGATTCATAATTTATAACCTTTGATTCATGAAAGCCAGTGATCAGAGAACCTCAATCAGTTGAGTCTCCAATAGTCAACCCCCAGTCAAGGCCAAGAAAACACTGTAAGATAATACGGTAGTGTCTCTCTATCACTCATCTCTCTCTCTCCCTTTTCTGACACGTTCGGTAGAGAGTGAATGTGTGCAGACTCGCACAGCCAGACTGGACCACTGACATAACGTCTGGTCCACTTTGTTGCATCTTATTCTGACCAAGAACCACAATTTAAATAAATTTAGATTTTTAAACTAAAAATCACTTTTTAGTTGATTTTAGGCGCAGTAAATCTGAAACTCCACGATAACAAGGCATCAGAGCTGTGGTGCACTCGGCTGTGCACATGCTCAGGAAGCTCAAGAGGACTGTCGGCTCATGGGAAACAGGTTCAATCTGGGTCATGTCATGTGTTTTCCACAGTCATGTAAAAATAAAGGCAAAAAGAGCGAACAAACAAACAAGCAAGCAAAGAAAATAATCTGGGGGGCTCATTCAAAAAGGTTGTAAAGACAAGATGAAATTACCAGAAAAATCTCTCTTCTTATTTTCTAACTTAAAGGGGTGATGGATTATTACTAGTTAGTGTATAATGTTGCTGTTAGTGCATCTGCAATGTTACGACGCAAGTTCAATTGTTTAAGGACTACAACAAACGACTGGTAGGGACTACAACGAGCTTCCTCCCAGATTAGAGACAACACTAACCCTAAAGTTTACATAAACCCTTCCCCCAAGAACATGCAACAAAGGGGACGAGGCCATGTTGGGCTGCTTTAGAGAAGAGGAAGAATTGCTGTAGTAGAGTGTTGTTGCCATGCCGTCATTTTACAAACGAGGGTCAATTCAACGCTGGATTTGAAAAGATTAACATGACGGCACATGACAGTCGATGAGTTGAATCAACTCCACAGCAACTACATAAATTTATCCACTAACCATTCAGAAACGTCCAGATGCATTCTAATAGTTGTAACTGAGTCTGACTCCGTTTTAAATAATGTAAAGCTGAACACCTTTACTGACAATCATGACTGCGTGTGAGATTCTCCAGCTTTGTCGTTGAGCAACCGAAGCGTGAGCTGTTAAAGCTCCACCCTCTTCTGGAAAGCGGCCACGAGCAGCAGCTCATTTGGATTTAAAGGGACACAAAAACAGCTTATTTTTGCTCACACCCAAATAGGGGCAAATTTGACAAGTTATAATAAATGATCTGTGGGGTATTTTGAGCTGAAATTTCACAGACACATTCTGGGGACACCAGAGACTTATATTACATCTTCTAAAAGAGGTATTATAGGCCCCCTTTAAGAAAAGAGATCCACATATTTTGCATTCCCAAAAACTTAAAAATGTCTTTTTTTTTTCTTAAGGTAAAAATTATTCACATTGCTGAAAAGAATGTTCTGAAAAATCATAGTAAATAACTTCTTAAAATATTGGGTTGTTTCAAATATTAAGCATTACAACATAACAACATAGCTACAAATGCCAGGAATGTGGATGAGTACTCTGAAGTGACACTGATCAATCGTGAAAACAGTGAACAATTCTCGCTAGAACGAGAGGGCACACACAGATAAAGGACGCATTCACACTAAAGAGAGTGCATATGAATTGGAAAGACAGCTGCATCTGGAGAAAAGCTCTTTTAAAATAACTATTTTAACTTGACACAGCACATTAAAAACAACGCTGAGTGATTAACTACCGTCAAGTCAGTAGCGACGAAAATAGTCAACAAGTTTATTATATCTACGGAAGTCTGCAAAAAGAAGGGCTTTGAGGTGTTTTTCATTCATCGAGTCTTCAGCAATGCCTGCCTTTCAATCAAATAACACCAAAGCCTGTAATTTTTCTCTTAAAATAATTAAAGTGTTTTTTTGAGAAGTTCTCAATTTTCTTAAGAACATCTTAAAGAATTTATCTTAAGAATTTTATTAAAAATTTTACCCTTTCACATAAGTTTAAAAATATTAAGTTTAAAATATTCTGGCTGAGCACCCAGCGTGAGTTTTTCAAGGCGACCATTATTTTCATCATTTTATTGTTTATTGTTTCCATGGTGACGCGTCATTTGCTTGTCACATGACACACCGCAGCCACAATAGCGCTGTATGACTTATGATCTGCTTTTATTTATTTTTCCTTTTCTATTCAAAATATTCACAAAAACTATACCATGAAATATATGATATTCTGATTGTCAAATATGTGCAAGTGGAAGTGTTTTGCCGTTTAAACACCTTTACAATGATCGTGTTAGTTGAGCTATACACACAATGGGTGCCGCCATGTTAGTTTCCACTGTAGTACAGAGAATCACATCTGTTGGATTTACAACACGTGAATTCATCCACTTCTCCTGAAATACATGAAAGTAAGTGAGCCAGTGAACTGAGAGAAGAATACAGTAAACTTTAAAGTTACTTACACAATGTGTATCTGATATGAATAAAACGTGCCATCTAATTATTATGGAAGGGATTGTTATTGCCATTTCCATAGACATCAGTGTGTATTTTACAAACTCTAAATGTATTGGTGAGACCGTACACTCCAGGGACCAGCCAAGACTGACCACACTAGTGTGATTGCACATGTCAAAGGGTTAAGAAGATTTTCGTGAATCCAGCCCGCAACTGTTTACATTTATGACAAAAAAAAAAAATGTTTCTTGAGTATGAAATAAGCATATTAGAATGACTTCATCATGTTGACATCATGTGACACTGAAGACTGGAAAAATGGCTGCTGAAAATTCAGCTTTTCCATTCCAGGAATAAATGAACATTTTAAAATTTATTAAAATAGAAATACTATTTTACTGTATTTTTGATCAAATCAATGCATGTGTTGAGTATAAGAAACAACAAATCTGATATTCTTTCAAATTTTATATTTAAAATCTTACTGAGCCCAAACTTTGAATGGTAGTGAATAAATGCATCCCGATTCTGAGACAAAGCCACTCAGGAGATTATGATTTAGAAAAAAGCTTTATCCCTTTAAGTGTGTACCCTGATGTTGAGACTGTGTGTGTGCGTGTGCATCTTCCACCTCAGGAAAATTCACTCTCTATCTCTCAGGCGATGCCTCATAGATCACAATCTGACACACTCATTTTCATTTCACTTGTCAGTGGTGCGTTTTAGTGGTGTGAGAGTGTTTGTGCTTATCTGGACTTTGTTTCTGCTTTTCAGCGTGTGCTCTATTCTTACCTTTATCTAATGACGTCTCCTGGAGAACAACGTCACCTTTTTGACCAAGCTCTGTCAAAGCTTTCTGTCTTTGCACCGATGCATCTGAGAGAGAAAGACACAGACAACATAACATTAGATTTATGAAGATTGTGTGTTTGAGCCGAATTCACTCTTCTGACTTCCTTATAATCGCAATATATAGATGGAAGTTCACATTTTAGTGAAATAAATGTCTAGAGTTCAGCTCGAATGACCTCTGGTATCGGCAGCAGCATATCTCACCTCTGATCCGGCTGAAATATCACACCACTCACTGCAGAAGGAACTGGAAGCATTTAACACACAAATCAATGACAGAATAGAGGCTCAGCCACTGGATGCTTGTTATAACACCTTAAGGATAGATTTCAATGCTTAAAAAGCTTCTTTACCTAATTAAAATGAGCACAATCTTATAAAATTAAATCACTGGCTTTATTCTGCAAGGCAAATGTGTTTTCTCTCTCTATCTGAAGATGCTTGCGTTCTCTGATCATCCATCCCTCAATTTTAAATCCAGCACTGACGGATAAGAGAACCGGTTCAGCAGGTGCACCGTGTCAAAGATCAACATCCTTCAGATGAGTGCGATAATATCCTTCAGCTGTCAGCGACTCAAAACACTTACAGATACACACATGTACACACACACACTTGAAAAATATTGATTTTGTGATTGTGAGCGACATAAAATCACTAAAGTGCTAAGTGTAAAGACATGTACTTTCCTTTGCTCTCATTCTCTCTTCAGTCTTATTCAAACCTTTAGCTGTAAAAGATTGTTGAGCATTATATAAAAACCATTCGCTACATAAAGTCTGAGAAAACTAGTAAAAATGCTTCTTTTTTTGAATTGTTCTAATTTAATAGAAATGTTTTTGGAGCAAATTATGTTCTCAGCATAGCAATTTGAGTGGAAAATGTTCCCTGTCTCTGTGTCTCTCTCACATGCTGAGTTTAACTGATCGATGATGAATGGATAAAATGTGTTGTTTCCCAGACAAAGCGACAGAATCAAGATAAAAGAGAGTGAGGGGGAGGAATGACATGTCAAAGTAAGAACAAAATGCAGCAGAAGGAAACATCAAACATCTAAATCTTTTAAATACAGAATATGAACATTGTTCTTGTAAATCCTTGAAAAGACATCCTTTAAATCAAATGAATTCACATCACCATAATCATTCCGTCACCATAGGAACCAAATGGTATGAACAGAGAGAGGTTAAATACAATCGGTTCACTAAACAGATCTGACATTGCTTGTGTGTGCTCTGTGAGGATATGAAGTTTGAAAAATCTCATTCAGGGGTCAAAACTCCTCTGTCTGAAGCTGAGTCAGGATATGACCAGGGGTTGCTAAGCAACAAATGCCAAGGTAACCGCGGCCCAAAATACGCCTGTTTCAGACAGAAGGTCGTCAGAGGGGCCTAAATTTGGAAATAGGAAACACCTGTGGTGCAAAATTCTTTTCCAAGTTACGTCAATTGACCCTTTGCAAAAACCCGCCCCCTTTAGTTCCTGTTGCTATCTCCGACAAGCCATGTGCTCTCAAGCCACACATCATGTTCTCATGCAGTGAAAAATACATCAAAGAGGACACTGACAACATGTCAACAGACAAGACAGAGCAGGACACTTTTGATATGAAACAGTTTCATATTTAAAATGTTGTAATTTTTTAAAGAAGTTTAAACAATAAATACCGTATAGTGGCTCTTTAATGTGTCGTCGTGACAGATCGCTGTAGCTCCTTCAAGCTCATCTCTTCATACTAGTTCATTTATAGCAGTGTTTCTCAAACTTTTTCAGCCCAAGGACCACTTTTATCTTCCAATTTTTTTTCTGAGGACCACCTAACAGAATCCCACTCTAACACGCCCCCCAAAAACAACAAAATAGGAAGGATAAACTAATTTTAAGTTTAATATGCAACTGTTTCAAGTCAAAAACTAATTATTCAAACACAAATGCAATCATATGATCCAATTTTTTGTTTTTAAAACACACTGACGTCAACTCCCCCGACCGTGATCCGGTGCGGGTTAAGAGCTTGCCTAGTTTAGGTCATCTTTTCGCGGACCACACTTTAAGAATTACTGATTTATAGCATCGAATAAACATGAATGGACATCAGAAGGAATGTTGTTTCAACCGCGGAAAGACGTGAGTACACACAATTTTTCAAGTTCAGGTTGACCAACGTTAATCTACTAACTCCCCTGACTGCTTTGTTGGACAATTCTGGGTTATGATTGGTCAGATTGTCTGTCAATCAAACTGCCAGCGAGTCAATTGAAAACAGCAATTGATACACTGTACAAATAATAATAATAATAATAATAATATCCTGTTTAATTAAAAGTTAAAAATTGCAGCTGTGTTTCCAGAAATTCACCGTAAAAAATATGGTGACAATGTTTCAGGTATTATTTATATAATAACTGTATACCAATTTACCAAAATTTGCTTTTTACCTTAAAAGTGTATTAATAACCACAATAAAAACACAGGTGGTAATCTAGAAAACCACAATGTATTAGAGGTCATTGTAAGTGGCCTAACATGGCCAGCCAGTCAGGGTTGCCAGGTTTGTAAAAGTTCACCGTTATTGGAATCAAAAACACTGTTGAGCTCTATCCACAGCATCTGGCATTACCACAGAAAATCCTTTAAAAATAGCTTATAAGTAATGCACTTACAATGTCGCCATTACATAGCAAATGCATCAAGTCATAAATATAAAAAAAATATTTGTATTTACTTGCACAGAACAACATCAAAGACTGAAAGTTATAGAAGCACTTGAATTAAATAAGTTTGGCTCTTGGAACACCTACAATAAATGACAAAACCTAATCAATTTATTTCTAACCATGACTATTTTAATAATTTTTAAATCAGAATGCATCACTTCAGCGACTTGAGGCTTTAAGGGAATACTGACGCAAAATAAAAAGAAAATAACCTTGACAGTGCCATAAGCAACCAATTAAACTCTCTGAATGAGGTGTTCATGGGACACAAACGAGTTAATAATAGCGAAAGAAAGATCCGTTTAAACCGATCAGCTGAAGTTGTACTGATGGCTTTGTACATTCCCTGAATGACAAGTGATCAATGTTGCTCCCACAGGCGTGTCTTCAGGCCTTCATCAAACTGCTACGTGCTGAATTTGAATGCGCTGCTGATTTTAAAGTGTAGAGATACCACCGTCAAAAAATATCAGTGCTTTTAATAAAGCCTTTAGCTTTTTTAACCTCCTGACTTTAATGCTACAACTCTGCCAGCACAAAATTCTCCTTGATCGGTATACGTGCAGAGCTTTTTCCATCATGAATCCCAGCAAAATAATGTCCAGAGGCATGGCAATGATAAACATCTGGTTTAACACCTTAAATATTGGAAAACTGAATTTTGATCCTGGACATCAAATAAGAAACTGGATTAGAATTAAAGGCTGTAACGGCAGTGCAGAGTACAATGTCTGTGAGCCAAAACATATTTAAAACCCTTACCAAAGAATTCCAGTTGTGCAGAGTTTGACATCTAGCTGGAACCTCTTAAACCTCATTGGTACTGTAGGCAATGTACAGGGTTTATTTCAGAAGCATATCATCTCTGAGTGCTGTAAATAGCAAAATACACACACACACAAACTCTCTCTCACTGGCTGGTAACCCCATCCAGTCATCTTAATGCCAAACGGTAAACAGATATAAGCTAGCTCTCGACATCTGTGTTTAACATTATAGTGAACACTGGCACATACAAACTGCGCCCTTACAACTCAAACATTAACACAAAAACGTTTATGATTTGTGTAATGCTGAACATACTCTACATTTGATTTGCTTGAAAAATCTACACAAATTTATTTTTCAAAGCTCTATATAATCACACATAGACATTTCCAAACCCAACGTCCTTTGCTACATAATATTAAACAAACATAACTGCATAATATTACAACAGTGCATAAGAAATGAACTGAAACCCCATCAGAAATACATTTAAACATGGCAGAAAATACTGTACATTCAAATGTGGCTGATCGAATTACATGGTGAAGAGCAAAACTCACATGCTCACGGGTTAGTAACTGTCACAGTGTGAATAACAAATGCATTTCCTCTCACACAAAGTAACAACTCACTTTTTTCCTCTGCTTTGTAACCCAGCAAACGTGAAAGAGAGAGAGTTAGACGTAAAACTGTCCTGTCAGCTCCTCCAGATCTTCCATACTAACAGAGCAGGTGGAATATGACACTCTCTGAAGTGTGTGTGTGTGTGGGGGGGGGGGGTACAAGTGAAGTGAGTTCATTGAGAAGTTTAAAGCTTTGCTGTGCAAAGGTTGTACAGACTGCCCCTTCACACCTCCTCATACATATACCTTTCACAGAGATTCAACCTAATGTGTTATATGGTCACTGCGCTAATACATGTGAAGTTAGCGTATGGACGTGTGGCATGCAACAAATGCAAGTTGGAGAAAAAAGCTATATTTTGTTGACTTGTGTACTTGCATTCTCCCAAATGTTTACAATAATGTTTAAATTCAGAGAAATCTGCATTTTTAACCAGTGTAACGGTCCGTGTCACTGCGTCGCCTGTCAGTGACATCATATCCTCGTTACCCTCGATTTTTCTTCCATAGAAACCATGGAAGCACCAAAGACGCTTTAATATATTATGTGTTTTATTAGACATGTGAGCAACTGTTTGGATCCCTTTATCGACAGAAAACTACAGTACTCATTGTTATATAGCTCAACACGGTTAGTCTTATTGTTTGAATCTCTTGTTTTCTTGATTTACTGTGAGTAACACGTTTGTACCTTGCCTCAGAGACGACACTATTTTGTCAAGTGGCTAACATTGCATAATCGGAACAAGCTTTATTTGTAGTAACAGTAATATAAAAAAATGATTACAGGAAAAGATTATTGATTAATAAAGTTATTTAAAAATAAAGTTTCTTAAACGATACTTTGGTATGACCCGAAAACACTTTTACCATAGTGCGTGATCTAATCTATTATGACGCTTGCATTACATAACCAGCTAAATTTCTGACATAGCAAACTTGTTTTTTTTTCATGTTTTTTCCTGCACTTTAAGTGAGAGACTGGGACTGGCTCATTGTTTCTCAGAGACATGCAAGGCAAAGCCATTATTTTTTCCCCACAAAAATAGAATTTGTATGACAAATGTATGACAGTTTCATGGCACACAAGAAATATTTATGCCAATTCACTATTGGCAGGTGTGAAAAAAGTTATTTTCAAACTTTGACTCCATTCACTATTTATTATGTTTAGAAACAGCCAGCCACACACACACACGCAAAGTGCAAAGTGACTCATACAGCGATCAAGCCAACTGCAACGCTCTTGAGGAGTAAACAGCCTCAATCACAGGCATTAGAGCAGCAGGATGTGCAGGTGTCAGGTGACCTAAACACCTTCAGCATGGTGATAGCCAAACATATCACCAACACAGCAGTAAAGATTTATGAGAGTTCATCGGTTCAGCATGCAAGTAGGTAACTGTGAAAAAAAAAGAAAGAAAAAGACAGGGAGAGAGAAATCGCACTGAGAGACAGGGAAAAAAAAGAAATGTGGTACGTGTCTGTCTTAGATTCTTGTTGTTCAATAGATACAAACAGCAGAGTGAGTTGCAGCAAAAGATAAAACACTGTCATGAGACAACAAACTGAGAGTCACTTTCATAGAACCATGTTCTATAGTGCAGTGTGTAGGAGTCTTAAAAATCCTACACATATAATATTCTAGGTAGTTGTTGACCGATATGAGTTTTTGAAAAGCTGACACCGATACATGGAGAGCAATCTTTTTGAAAGATTTTTGAAAGATATCTCTTATCTCTGTTCACAAAGGCTGTATTTATTTGATTAAAAATATAGTAAAAACTGTAATATTGTGGAATATTTGTATTACTTTTGAAAAATTCTAGTTTAATATATTTTAATTACTTATTTACACTCCAAAAAAATGATAGGTTGCTTCAACCTAAAATTTGGGTCAAATATGGACAAATCCAACCATTGGGTTAAAATTTAATTCAAAAATTTAACCTGATCACTGGGTTTGCCTATTTTTGACACAAATTCGGAACAAAAGCTGTATTTTCAGCATCATTACTCCAATCTTCAGTGTCACATGATCCTTCAGAAATTATTCTAATATGCTGATTTGGTGCTCAAGAAATATTTCTCATTATTTCAATCTTGACACAGTTGTATCGTGAATCTTTGAGGAATAGAAAGTTCAACAGAACAGCATTTATTTGAAATAGAATTCTAAACATTAAAACATTATAAATATCTTTACTGCCAATTTTGATCAATTTACTGCACCCTTGCTGAATTAAAAAAAAACACTTACTGACAGCAGCATACTTTTGAATACATATATATATATATATATATATATATTATATATATATATACACACACATCATGACATCACTAGCACATACATAACTCTGCCCTTTGAAATCATGCATCAGTCTAAAAGTTCACAAAGTTCCATAACTATGCGTGTCTCAAGATCAGCAAATCAGCAAAACAACTGGATACCAATCCAAAACACCCAGTGGCCTGGCCAGAGGAATTTACTGCTGAACAACATAGATTGAGTCATATTTGAGCACACTTGCAATCAAGATTTTTTGTTTCGTTTTGGTCTACTGCGTGAAAATAAACGAGTTAAAATATGTGAGGTAAGAAAACTACTCAGAAATTAGAGTAGGGCACCAATATAGTAAAATAAAATAATGAGCCAGCATTAAATCAAGTGAATAAAGGTTAAATTCATATTAAATTTCAATGTATCTATTTTCTAAATGCATGTTATTGATCTTTCTATGAACAATTCATCAATGTATGCGATCCTTTTTTTTTAATCAATTTGACATTGTAATGTTAATTAAAAATGTATTCTGGAGAAAAAAAACACTTTTTTCTGGTAACATATGCAGGACTTTTCCAATTATTTAGTCCACTGAAAACTGAACTGAGCTGGACGATGACATCACCGTTTTCTCCAGACCTGCTTTATATATGAAATGAAGTCATTTAATAATTGATCATCTGATCTTTACAACAATAACTCTATTCTCTTTTAGAGCTGCTGTAAAGTCAGAATGAACCGTTTGCATCATTAAATCATTTTCCTGTTATCACTGTAAAGCTGCTTTGAATCAATCTGTACAGTAAAAAGCGCTATTAAAGGATGTATGCAATATGGAAGCAAAGATCTGCCCTTACTTCCACTTCTTTGCAACTTTAAACAACATCATTCCCAAGAAAGAAGGCAGAATCACAGGCCAGCTCAAACATCAGTCAGAACCATCAGGCATTGAAGTAGGATCAAATAAAGAGATAGAATGAGGTATCATAGATTAGTTGAGAGCACATCCTACTCATATGTCTAATAATATTAGATTAAAACTGAGCCCGGAACTGTCTCTAACTTGATAGTGGTGATTTAGTCTGACCTTTAATGCTGTTTTACTACCATTTAAAGCCTTACATCTTAAATTATGGTGATTCCTTTTGATCCAAGCATGGAAATGGTCTTTATGAGTGAGCTGAGCTCTTGACGGCTTCAGTCCAGCAGCTTGATCTGGATACATGTCATGACGTTTCATCTTCTGCCTTGCATTTAAATTAGGCAGTTCACACGTCTGAGGGATGAGGATCAGGACTGCTTTCAGCCGGCTCCCATCCCAGCGCGCTCACACACAACACCTGTCTATAAACATGCTGTTGCTGCGATGCAAACAACTAGATTTATTTAGCATTTTAATAATAGATAGACAAGCACATGGAGAAACGGAAAATATAATCACTTTTATAGAACGCAACAATCGAAATCTGAAGAGCTAATGACCCCCTTAATAGCTCATTAATGTCAGTAGGATAAACTAAAAGCATTGATCAGCTGGAGTGTGAGCAAGCGTGTATGGAGAGAAGGGAGAAAAGCTTTTAGCTGCATTATCAGTCCTCCCCTTTGTGATGTCATAATGAGAGAAGATTGCCTAGCAACCCAGACTGCTGCCTAGAGACCGATAGATGGGGAATTCGAACAGCCCCTATGACATAATCTAAAGATGAACACAAGCTCACCTGTGTGGATCAAATCTTCTGTTGGAATTGTCTCACAAGACTTACTAAAGCAGAATTACTACAATTACTTTGTTAGTGATTTATCATAACTAATTAGCTCAGATTTGCTATTCTCAAATGTATATGCAAGTGTAATTGCCATAAACAGAAACAACCAGCCTTCTGTACGTGCATAGCAGGCGACAGCTGTTACATCAAAACAATTATGCAGCCAGGCCATTAAGGCAATTTAGAAACATCAATAACACATAAGTCAGATGTATGGCGGCCAAGTGCACTTAAGACACATCTTTTGCTGGCCATATTGGGGAAACACTCTATAAACATCATCTTTAGGCAAATAAAAAACTCAAAATCCCATAACAACCCAGGGTTAATGTAGATGCTATGCCATAACTGGGAAAATAACTACAAGCAGACAAGACCTTGTGTGTGTGTGTGTTTATTTGTATGCGTTTAGCGTCTCATTCATTACCAGCAGGTCTTTGTAGGGCCATCTGCACTGCTACGCTCTCTTCCAAGAAATAAATAAGCACTGTTCTCATCTACACTGACAGCCCCGTGTCTGGGCACATGTGTCTGTGTGATTTTCCATCTTGATAAGTCATTATTTTGTCAATACACATGTCCTGGATTCTGACATGTGGCAAAATGACACAAGCAACAACAAAGTCCTCGATTAGCTGATAGAGTGGCTCGGCCACACTGAAATACAGTTAACAGGCACTATAGTGACATCAAGGTCATGTGTTTGATTCCCAGGGAATACATGTAATGATAAAACGTATAGCCTGAATGCTTTCTAAAAATCGCTTTGGATAAAAGCATCTGCCAAATACATAAATGCGCATACAAATAGATTGCATCAAATGACTTGGCAAGCAAAACCCAAAAGTGCCTTTCCTGGAGTGGATGTGGGACATTAGACACAAGATCACAATCTGCTGAGCTCTCAATGAAGTGTTGAATGAAATCAGAAAGAGCTATGGGTAAGAGCCTCACAGTGATGCTCTGAGTGGCAGGATTCACTTACCACTTCTATTGAGGAATAGAAAGATTAGTGTATTTTTTATATGCTTTATATGTGCATATAATCACTTTATAAGTGATTTTATAGGAGCCATGTATGTAATGTGGATAATGTACATGTATAATCACAAAATAAACATTCTGTGATGTACATCCTGAAGGGGTTTGTTTTGCCATAACTACTGACTGACTGTATTCATCCCACTTGTTATACAGCTGGCTTACTAAAAATTAAACATACATGAAATAACTGGGTGGCACAGACACGAGTCAGATACAGTTTAGTGATCATTATACAAAACGAACACCACAAATGACCAAACAAGTAGCCATGTAATAAGCGTACACTGGAAAAATTATATTTTGTTATATTTACAGTAAAAATATGGCAGCTGTGAAATTTACAATTAAGTGGTTTTTACTGTAGCATTTTAAAAACATTTTTTACAGTGCCAGCTGGATTCTTTCTCATCAAAACATCCAAACAGACTAACCTTGTATGGTTGTGTAACCTCGTATGAAAGTGTAAATTGATGGCCACAGATTGTACGGTGAAAGAAAGCTTTACTGTCACTTCAGGGCATATTAAATGCATCAGCAGTTATCTGAGATTGTTGAGCAATTATAGAAATCCCAATCCTGATTCATCATTGTGCCCTTAAGCAAGGCACACAACCCCAGGGTGACTCTGGCAGACAGTAGGTTGCTTTGGATAAAAAGCATCAGTTAAATGTTATGACCCACACCAGCCCAGGGTGTCCACTCCACCCAGTGAGCGCAGGTGGATCTGAAACAGAGAATCACTCTGAACACCCAAGAGACTCAAAACCAAAGACAACCCAACCTACAGCACACAGCTAACAGACGACTGACCAATCAATCAATGGCTACGACAGCAAACAGAAAGGCAGGAGAGCAGTATATGCTCTCTTCTGTAGTATGGCACACTTAGTCTGTCAGCATTAATGGAAAATGAAATGAAATGCCATTTCCTGAAACATGAACCGTGCTCGATTACATTACTCGGGTTCTCAGTAAAACAGTTGATCTTGTGTATATCTTGTTTAAGCAAGAGTAATATCAAAAGAGAAAGAGAAATATCATTGACAAAATGCTCAAAAGCATTTTTGGACTGGTTACGTAATATTTCATAATATCTAGTCATGGGTTTTGACAATGTATCATTTCAATTAACTGATTCAATTGTTGATAGAAAAAAAAATGCCATTAAAAGTTTTCACTGAAAACCAATTACAGTGGGGCAAATATCTCTTATTATAATAAAAAGTTGATTTCTGATGCCGACTTGCTGATGAACAAACACCCTTTCTCATAACGAAAGCATACGTACGTATTATGTCCTGAGACTTTCAGAAGAAAAGAAAAAAAAAACATAGGCTAACTACAACTGTCCTGAAACAACCCAGCTGTCACCGAGGACACTGAAAACAGAATCACCTTACAAACGCACTAGAATAAATAGAGAGAGAGAGAGAGAGAGAGAGAGAGAGAGAGAGAGAGAGTTCTGTCCATTCACTCGAAGGTCACACAGGTAAGAGATAAGAGCGGTCACAGGTGCGGTTCCTTACCGTGGTGGTTCTGTTGTTGTTGATGATGTTCCTTCGGTTCGCCCGGTTCTTCCAGCTCGCCGAGTTCCGCCAGTCTGTGACCGGTGGCTGTCAGCTCCGCGCGCAGGTTCGCCACCTCCTGCTTCGCGCACTGGATCGCGCCGTCGATCCGCTGCGCGAGCTGCTTATTCTCGTCCATCATTCTCCGGATCTTCGCCTGCGGGGAGAATCCACAGAACCCACGGAGCGTGTCATATCGCCTGCTGCATCATAAGCGCACTAAAATCCCATTCTGTCCTTGTGTTCTCTTTTATAAGCTCAGAAATCCCCCAAAATCCACAATGTGACAACAGATATTCAGAGTCCCATACTGTCCAGTGTTTGGACGTGGCTGTCAGAGAGAAAGATAAACAGTGAGAGACAGAGACTTTGGAGAGAATGCAACCGCGTGCTTCACTAAACGAGTCTCTCCGCCGCGAGCTCTCGTGGAGAGAGTTGAACGCACAGGAGACTCCAAGCGGCTCTTCAAACGGACTGTACCATCTGAGGAAGAGAGGAGGAGGGCACCCATCTGAAAGAACGTCACGTTTGCATCATAAACTATCTAACTAACTATTTATTTATTTAACAATATAGGATTTTAAAATAATTTTAAATAAATAAATACTGTTGTTTATTTAATTGGAGGTGAAAACAAGTTGATTGGAACACTTTATCCATATTTATTTACTTGAAATATTTTTTTATTTAATATATAAAGGAGAAATGAAAAAGTTTATTGCTATGGTTTAAAACAGCTAATAGTAATAAAACAATATATTTAGTCATACATAATATATTTAGTCATACTAAATGGCACAAACATAAAATGTTAAATATAAAAAAACTCACTTAATAGTTACCTTTCAATTAATAATTAGTTTTCCCCCTTCATAAGCCTATATCAAATATAATCTTTGATATTTTCATTTTATTTAATTGTATGTATTAAATTTATTTTAATGTCTGTTTGACTGAGTGAATGCATACCAGAGGAGATGTGCATGTTTTTCTGTGTGTGTATGTGTACAGGTTCGGCTACACTTTGCTACAAACACAAATGTAGTGAAACATGTGAAACCTACTTGTGAGGACATTTGAATTGTTTCTCACTGTTTGAGAGGCTCATAAATCTGCCATTATGTTCCTCTTTAAATCTAATAAAGTGAGTCAGTTTCTGTGAGGGTTAAAGTGTAGGATATAGTAAATGTTATTGATGTGAAATGTGAAAAATATTGTATCAAGAGAGACCTTCGCTAATAAAGGTTTTCATGTGTGACACTCATCCTTACTCATCACTCTCCCACATACATTTGTTTTATATAAAACCATAAGGGAGAAGAGGATAAGCTGGTGCATTCAGTGTTTGTGAGACAGGCTACAGTACGTGTGTGACAGAGAGAGAAAGAGCATATGTTTTGTTCTAATGTACCCACTCAAATTCTTCACTTCAGTCATCTCTGAGATGGCAGAATAGTGTGGTTTTGCAAGAATGGTATGAATGTGTGTGAGTGTGTGTGTGTGTGTGTGTGTGTGTAAGGAGGTTCAAAAGCCAAAGCAAAATAAAGGACTCATTTCAAAAATCCCCTTTACACCACTTTCTGCTTTTCTTCATTCCTCTATATAAACAAACTGAGTCCACATTAATGTGAATCCCAAAAGCTTCCTGACTGCGGTCAGTCCTGTCACATCTGGGTGGAACCACAATCTATCTTCTGCTCATTCTCTCTTTCATGTTAAACACAATGTCGTAATGTCAAACTCTGTGAAACTCGGTTTAAAAGATTACTGACCACACCCAAAGGCAGTAACAATCCGACAACATCCTCTTAACATCCATCACCTTCTAAAAAGTATTCCAGTGGGATGATAGTTCAATATTACCTGCTTTTAGTGAAAATCTCAATCATGTCTGCTGCCATTGAATTGGTTTTGTTCTTTTGACCTTGACTATATTCATTATGTTTGCATACTATTCTTACTTCAGAAGTATGTGGTATGTATACTGTGCACAGTATGCGCAAAACCCTATGGATGTCCTTCTGCATTTAATAGTGTTTGTACTGTATCCCATAATGCAGTGCACTCCATCAAAGTCCCTTTAAGGCAAGTCAGTCATTTCACTCGGTGGCCATCTTTGAAACACGTATCGGGCAGCTATTTCAGTCACGCAAGTACAGCTTCTATCGCTTTGATTGGGGAAACATCAAATTCTCCAAATCGCCAATGAAATCTGATGACAACTGTCTCATAAACTTTGTTTGTAAATGCTCAAATCGTGACAAAAAACTACATTTTTCATGCTGGACCAGCCAATGCGCATGTGCAGTCCTAAACACACGTCTCAGAAAACTGACTGTTTCAATATCAACCGGAGCTTCTAATGGCAGCTGCAGTGACACAATGACTTTACCAATTGCCGATTGGCCTTTTTATTTAGAAGGCGGGACTTAATCCGCCATATTGCATGTTGCACTTTCTCCCATAAAACGAGTGCAGATCTAAAGTCTTTAACTGAATCCAAAATGATGAATAATCTCTGATTTCTTGATTCATTATTTAACTGGACTGCCAAGAGGTTTTTTAATGACATTTTTACTTTAAAAATATGAATGTAACCTTTAAATAAAATAATATAAATAATCAAATAAGCAAAATGATGAGGTCATGTGACACCAATGTAGCATACTAATCTTTTTGTTTTTCATGAAGTTGCAGTCAGATTTACCCCTGCTCTGTGAAATTTCATTAGCATGCACAATTCAGTCATTTCAATAGGAAACTGCACAATCAGTAGTTTTGCATGAGGGCAAGTTTTCGCATCAGGCTCAAGTTGATCATGTAAAATCACCACACTGACCAACAGAAATCTGCTTGCTTTGAAAGTGACTTCTGTGTGAGCTGTGCTTCATGCATCTCTATACTAACGACAATGGACAGTTTTTGCCCACAAATTTTTGCCGAAATGTGGCTGCACATTAATGTGTTCTGTTGCAGCTAGTATACAGTATTGTGCAGTATGCAGTTTAATTTAATCCCACATCCCTGAACAATGTCCTCACTGACCACATCCCTCTTAGGATGTGTGATGCTGACCACCGGCTGAAAGTAATTGCTGCTCGCATGGAAGAATTTATAAATCAAGCAGAAAAAACACTGTTAAAATGAACGAGACTAACATATAACTGCAGGTGAGCAGCACACTGTGTGAAATATAACCTGCATTCTGCTTGTATTTTGAAGCTGATGACAACACCTCCCTCTGTTCATGACATCACTTCCTCCAGGCTGCTGTCAGAGCAGTGTGTGAGGGTGACATTCAGCTGTCTCTCTCAATGTGTTTATTGTCAGTCACAAATGGCGCCAAAAATCCCTGATGGAGGACTGTTTTCCACTGACCTCTTCAGTACTAGTCACAACTGCAACACTTAAAGGGATAGCTGTCCCAAAAATTAACATTCTGTCATAATTTACTCACCCTCATGTCATTCCAAACCTATATGATTTTCTTCATTCTACATAAGACATAACACATTCATAACACAAAAGAAGATATTTTGAAGAATATTGTAACCTAAACATGTTTGCTTGCATTTAACATTTTTTTAAAATATATTCTTTTATGTTTTCAAGACCCCAATACACTTCAAGTAAAATCGTAGAACAAACTGGTGTGATGCTATTATATCCAGAAAAGTTCGCTCCAGCTGGTAAAACTTGTGACAACCATTGCTCCGTCGTGATTAGGTGATTAATAGGTCGGTGTGCTCTGAGGCTCCGCCTTCTTTGGCATGGAAATCTTCTCCAGTTCATTTATTCTGTTCAGTCCGTCGAGGTCAGACAGCTGCTTTATATTAGAAATTGCATTTGTAATTCTAATTGAAAGTGACACTGTTCATGTTTAATGCTGTAAAGCTGCTTGCTTTAAAGCAATTTTTTATATTGGTTTTGAAGTGCTATATGAATTAACGAAATGGGACTTGACTGGAGAGAAAAACTGCAGAGCTAGTGCAAATATCCACATCACTATGATCAGATGCTTTCTTAACTGCCGTTTTCTCACCACTGTTATTTTTTGTGCCATTTTTGTTATTGAATGTGTGCAGCACATTACTTATTAATCTAAACACCACATCCAGCCGCGGGATGTTCACTGACAGTATTCTGCAACTCAGATAAATCTCTTTTACCCCTAAGCGAAGAACAAAAAAGAACTTTGCAGTGAGTATATTGGGGCCTTAAGAGATGACAGAATTTTCACTATCTCTTTAAATAATTTCAAATCCCAGAGCCAGAGTCTCTCCTCCAGCAGCTGTTTTATAGATATGAAAGATCCTCACCATTTGAGAGTTTTTCATCATGCCTGATTTTAATTACTACTTTCTGGCTTTGCTGTAATGAGATTTAAAATAAAGAATGAGCTCATATTTTTCTTATTTACACTTTTTTGTCTAATCTCCTCTGGTTTTCTTTGTCTTCTTCTCTTTATGCCCCTCTGAATCTTTCTCTCCGTTGTCCTTTGCCCTCTCCCTTTCTCTCCGTCTCTCTCTCTCTCCGCTCTGCTGAGCAGGAAAATGAGGAGAGGAGAGACAATTAATGTAGCTCTTGCACATCCAGACACAATAGACCAGCCAGACCCTCGCGCTTACACCTATTACATCTGGATATTTTTCTTACACAAATGCATCGCTTTGCTTCAGAAGGCCTTTATTAACCCCCCGGAGCCGTATGGAAATCTTTTATGATGGATGGTTGCACTTTTTGGGGCTTCAAAATGTCATCCTCTATTTGCTGCCATTAGAAAGCTTGTAAGAGCCAGGACACTATTTAATACAACTCCGATTGTATTTGTCTGAAAGAAGAAAGTCACATACGCCTAGGATGGCTTGAGGGTAATCAAACCATGGGGTAATTTTCATTTCTTGGGCGAACTAACCCTTTAAACACAAAGCTGACACACATGCACGGAACCGCTAAAACAATTATGTAGAGTTTGAGGCAATCATCCGAGCTGGACTCATCACCATGGTAACAGCCGGCCCTCTAATGTCAGTCAGGTGTTTCTTTGGTGACCATGTGTTTCTGATTGGTTGGAGGCCTTCTGGGATATCAGAAGCAGATGGCATTATGGGATACGTTAGTCATTTGTGACATGTGCCCTCTGAGAACCAGCTGGGCCTTTGCACACTGACCAGTGTGAGTGTGTTGTGTGTGTGTTTGTGTGTGTGTGTGTGTGGTGAGTTAGGCTTGATGAGGAATAGCAAATTGACTCTAGCAGACCTTATCAGTCCCCCAGGGACTCACCGGTGAGATTAGTCTGGACCTTGCTAGGTCCCGTCTAAGCCTGATTCGTACTGAGGGTCATTAATGTGTAGCGTGAGGCTTGAATCGACAAGGTTTTTAATCATCAAGTCATGATAAACCTTGTAACCCTATTAAAAGCTCACTCAAAATAAATGTGTTTATGTGTGAGTGAACGACGTGAGAAGTGAGTGTGTGCTTCGGGTTATTAAAAACTGTAGGAAGAGGACCGGAAGATGGCAGCAACATTATCATTTCCAGCCCCCCTTTGGCCTTGAGTGGCAGGTTGGCTGATGGATCTCTGGTCTGGGAAAGGGGGGAGGTTTCGGCTCATCAGGGTTTGATTCAGCCAGGAGGAGCAGATGGGATAGGGAAATTGTCTGTCCAACCACACACACAACAAACAAACACATACTCACCGCTATACTGGAACACTCACTTTCACACTGACTTTCAGAATATTACTGCATATTTTTGGGGAATTTTACAGATTCTGAAAAAAAATATACCAAATATTTTTGAAAGAAACCTTTTATGCACACCAAGATTGCATTTATTTGATCAAAAATACAGCAAAATCGTATATAAACAGTATATACTATACAGTTTAAAATAACTGTTTTCTGTTTAAATATTTTAAATGTAATGTATTACTGTGATGGCCATTTCCCAGTCTTCACTGTCACATGATCCTTCAGAAATCATTATAATAAGCTGATCTGAACCTCAAGACCTTTTTTATTATTATAAATGTTTAAAACAGTTGTCCTGTTTAAAGATTTTGTGGAAACCCTAAATCATTTTATTATAGGAAGTTCACAAGTTTAATTTATTAGAAATAGAAATCTTTGTGATATTATAAATGTCTTTATTGTCACTTTAAATTAATTTCATGCATCCTAGCAAAAACACTTTTGAACTGTGCTGTCTATAAAGTAATATTGTACATAAAATACATACAAAAAGGAACAGAATTGGCCATACCTGTGCGTTGAGCTGCAGGTGTGTCATGAGTGTCATTGCTCTCTGAAGTGCTTCTCTTTTGATGAGCAGTGACACTTGCTCTTCATCTTCCAGATTCTTTCTCCACCCATACAAAGGAGCCTTCTCATTCAAACTGTACAGAGACTGACCCGCTACAAAAGAACAAGCATACATGTACATTCAAACACAATTAAAGCACTAGCATATAGATAAAAAGAAGCCTTAGCACATCGGATGGCAGTATTAACACTGACAGTCCCTGAGTGATCACTGTTTTCAATTTAAACTAAGTTGAAGTTAATTAGCTTTTAATTTCTGTTTAATTTAATGAGTTTTAAATTAAGTTAAGCTTTAATGAGCAGAGCATCTAGGCCATGCAGCAGCAGAATCTCCTGGTCACAAAGAGATTGTGAATTCATAAAGGAAACAGTACACCCCCACAAAAAATTATGTAATTATTTACTCACCCTCATTTTGTGCCAAATGCATAAAATTTTCAGTTGGTCACAAATTGTTGTTGTAATATTTAGAAATAAATATATTTATTTAAATATTTAAATATAATTATTATTTATATATATTTTATTTATATATATTATTTATATATTTAAATTATTTAAATATAAATAAAATTTAAAAATACTTAGCTACCAAAGATACCACGTTTTATTAAAGGGTTAGTTCAAACAGTCGATGGACCCCATTGACGTCCATAGTATTTTTTATTAATTCTATGGAAGTCAATGTTGTCCATCAGCTGTTTGGCTGCACGTATTCTTTAAAACATCTTCTTTTGTGTTCAGCAAAAAAAGAAATTCAAACAGGTTTGGAACAACTTGAGGGTGAGTAAATTATGACAGAATTTTCATTTTTGGGTGAACTATCCCTTTATTTTTTACATTTATTTTGAACTCACAATATGTAAATCATTTACAGACAATGTGTCATACAACTAAAATGCATATAAATCTTAAAAACAATATTTTGTATTATACTGTATCTGAAAGCAAAATATTTTGTAGTATATATAGTCAAGATTGCTGAGAATAGCACTGAACCCAAGAAGCAATACCCACTAATGGACAGGAACATTTTCTAGCATGCAAATGAGCGAAAGTTAAATCTAAATTGTACAACTGAAGGAGCAGCTCACGCATAAGAATTTATCACACCCAAAAACACTTACAGATCACTTCATAAATATACAGACAGACTTTATTTCCTTTAGAGTCATATTTTAGAGTCAGTCTTTTATGGTCTCAAAGTGGATTAGCCTTTTACTATCAGGTGTAAACACAGAACCAAACCTGAACACACATACATGTCTATTGAAAAAAGAAAAATGTGAGGACATTTTTCTCTTTCATAACCAATTTCATTTTAAAGGTGTATCTTGAGTCTGTAGAGAGGATTCCAGACCACTACAGCTTTAGGCGTTTCATTAGCTGATGACAGACGCTTGAGTGAAATTAGACCACTTATCTTTTGGAGTGCTTTAATAGATACATGCTAATTAATCTAAACAACGCTGACAGGGAGAAGGACGACGAAATAGGCTAAATGTCACTGTCAAGGAGACTATATAGGCAAGAAGATTACTTCACAGCAAGGGTTTCTTGTATTTCTGATATCAGACGTGTGACTCTGATGAAACATGTTTGACAGCCAAGATTGACTGTCAATCCTAATGTTGAATCACATCTCTCATTTTTAGCTGCAACAAAATGAGCGTACGTACACATGCATATTCACCACCACTGAAAAACAGATTAAATACTGCTATTGAGTCATGATACAACACTCTTTGTGTACAATGATACACATAAAATTACACCGACTGTGCTAACAGCTGATGAGGGAAAGCAATCTGTATTAATGAGGAAATGCTTTGCCTTGATTGTAATATCTCTAACAAACAGAATAAAGTGAGTGTGATTATAGGCTTTATAAATATTATTCATGAAGTACTTATGTATTTTTGCAATTCTTTGCATTTTATATGGAAAATGTACTTTGCAATGTACTTCCGTGGCAGTTGACGTCTCTGTATGTCTGTTTAGTAACGCTGAGGATTTATGTCGCCCTCTAACGGTCATATGTCACTTAACGCGAGCAAAACGACCTGATCACAGGATTTCTCAATATACTGCCTATCATTCCATATTGCACTCAAATTAATCATCTACTCTTTATTTTAAACATCATGCAGTCATGAAAAGTAAAATATAAGGTAGTAATACACACAACGTTACACCAATCTGCTGTAGCTCAACACAACGTCTGCTTCTTCCATTAAATTTTGCCTGCAGAAACATCTTCCTTTAATACTCTTTCTCACCTCAAACAAGTGTGAAAATGGATTTTTCTACTATTAGATTCCAAAAAGCAATGAAAAATCATATTACACATTTTGTTCAATTAGAAAAGCAAGAGAGTGATCTCACACAACACAGATGCATGGTAAGAAAAATCATTTTAAGGGACAAATCAAGTAGAAATAGTTCTTTTGCATTATACAGCGATCAATGCTATTCAATCCCTGTGCTGAAGTGTGTGAATGTGTGTGTGTGTGTGTGTGTGTGTGTGTGAGGGAGAGAGAGAGAGAGAGTAACACAAAGGTGTCAGACAGACTATATAAAGCTTCTGATATAATAAGAGCTGACACCAAAGGTCAGAGAACTGAAGCATCTCCCCATGTCCCTGTTCTTTAGAGATACACAAATTATCTACTGCAGTGATGTCAAAACGTCCTGTTATGCTGCATTTAAATGTTCTGAAGTGAGGGTCCCTGCGATACGTAACGTTTAACTGCTGCCCTTTGGTCACTGCACTGCTGGCCACTCGAGTACATCTGGGCAGAAGGCCCTGGCATTGCATGGAAATGTATCCAAGAGGCTTCTGCTGAAGTGTTCCTGCAATGCTCAGGGGGGAAAGCCCGCAGGGTAAACGAGCGGAGTGAACGCAGCCAGGCGAATGAGTGTGCTGACATCCAGCATCTACAGAAAGTACAGAAATTGCAGAAAGACAATGTGCGTGTGTGGAATAATCTGCCTCATCATTTGAAATCACAAAAGTTGAAGAAGTCCACAGGAAAGCTGAGAATGGTGAAAAATTAACATTCTTGCGGTTTTTCTTTTGCCTCAGCCAGAGGAATCAAGTTGATGTAGACACACACACATAAGCAATCCAATGAAACAATGAAGCAATCTCTCTCTCTCTCTCTTTATCTCTCACTTTGTTTCTATTTCATTCTTTTTCTCAGGCTAATTTGACAGTATCCTTGAAGGCTTGAGGTCACACTCTAAAGTCACCAGCACTATGTCGAGTCAGCATCTCAGTCTGTGACCAAATCCGACACAAATCACATTAGCCACAAAACAACCATCTGCTCTGAACAGAATTACTTTAGAATTCCAGAAAAAACTTTACAATTAATTTATTATATAATGTACAACAGGGGATGTTAATACATCTTGAGCTAACAATGAATGTTACAGCACTTTATATTTAATGATAGTGGTTTATTTAATTCATGTGTAGCCAAGACTAATAAGCTATTCATTATGTGTTCATGTTGTTTAATTTTAATAAATAATTAAAAAAATATTATATCATTTTTTTTTTAAAAAAAGGAAAGAAAAGTGCATTAAATAATCCAAAGTATGAAACCTTATTTTAACGTACAAATAACAATAAATAAACAGAATAAAATTGAATTTATAGCATTATAGAAGCATACAGTAAATACTGAACAGACAAAATTAAGTAAACAAGAACCACAGAGCAGTTTTTACCGTCACTACAAATAATGTTTGAATGAAAACTATATAATGTTCAATTATCAGAGTGTTTTATTGCTGATTTCTTTTTATAAACCTCTCAGATGACACAAGAAGTGCACTGCAACACATTATGGCATGAGATGAATTTGAGTTTGAAAACAGATACTCACTGTCTTCTGTCTGCTGTCTTTGAAGACCCGTCACCTGACAGAGGCTCGGAGGAGCATCTGCCATCCTGCTTGTGGCTCTGTGAGTGTTTTGAGTTTGTTACTAGTACATTTTGTTATATACTATTGAAATAACTGCTTTCTGTTCTGCTCCAATTCATACCTCCCTCCTCTTTATCTTTCTTTCCTTCTTTCTTGGTATTCTGCTTTCTCTCTCTCTCTCTCTCTCTCTCTCTCTCTCTCTGAATTACTGCATGTAGGGAGAGCAGGCAATACTGCTGGCATCTAAGATCACTGCCCCCAGCAATGTGTATGTGAACATATTATTATGTGTATGTAAAAATATTTTCTTCAAGTGACTCTGCTTCTAAATTAAACTAATTTACTTTTCCTCTTCCTTAAGAGACCTCCAGGGTAGTGTTGTCACAATACCAAAATTATGACTACGATACCTGAGTAAAATACCTCGATACTGATGCTGATTCAATACGGCATAAAACTAAAACCGTAAAAGTAATTGAATAATATGACTTTACAATATGACAGAGCTTAATGACCTTTTCCTTGGGTCATTTTGACCCGAAATGAGTTCATTTTCACAAAAAAAATAATAAAATAAAATTTAAATCACACATGCACACGCACACATGCACACACACACACAAATGGACGGGATAAAAAGTAATATTGTATTGGATGGACGGGAGTTTTTGTGATCAAAAATATTAACAAGTGTTTCCCTTGCAGGTCAATTTGACCTCCTTAAGGAATGGATGGAAAAAAAATGGGGATTTTTTTGTTGTTGTTATTTGTCAAAAAATCCAGAACACACAGAGGCACAAAAGAAGGCATTAAGACTGATGAGGCATTGAGACTACACATCCCCAATGCAGAACACACACACATTCACTCTCTCTCTCTCTGTCTCACACACACACACACACACACAAAACACACACCTAGAAATTCCCATTAAAATGAAGGGGGGTGGAGGCATATAACAGGGGCGATGTTTTTTTCGTTGTTTTTTTTTTTCAAATAAATCAGCCACAATGCAGACCACACACAGATATGAATGGTTTAGATTTTAACACATTTACAATGCAGAACAGCTAAATGGCCATTTTAGAGGCAATAGTCATGAAATGCCTTATTCCCCACAAGAGGTCAGCAGAGGCAGCCAGTGCATGATCTATTGTGTTTGCTTAACAAGGTCTTTAACATGGTCAAAAATTGCATTGAAAAAAATATTATCAAAATGAAATGAAGCTTCCTTAACGAAAAATGAAAATGATTTGTTACAATTTCGGAGGAAAAGAGTAGATTTAATTTTAAAAAACTAAAAATTCACTTGACCAGCGTGTTCCTGCCCTGCTTTTTGACCATTTCCTCCCCTTTATTTAAAAAAATTAAACAAATACATGCCACAGTGTGAACATACAGAGATGTTTGCATCAATCATGTTAACGTTTTCTAACCTTTCACAATGCTGGATAAGGCTCGACAATATGACAAAACTTTTATTACATCTTATTTAAACATTTTTTTTATTGTAATTGTATAGCCTATCACAATAGTGTTATTTAATCTTCGTTACTGAAAAATAAGCAATATAAGAAATATGCAAATTAAATAAAAAGTGCCTTAATTTTTTCAGGCATTGTAATCTGTACTTGCCCTCAAGATGTTCCAAATCTGTGAAATCTGAGAGATTTCTTTCTTTCTTTCTTTTGACAGTCTATGCAACTACCACTTTGATGCTTGTTCACCTTATATGATGTATATATATATATATATATATATATATATATATATATATACACACACACATATAAAACTATCCTATCATTTCCTCTAATCCCTCTAATAATGCTATTCTGAGCAAGGTCTGAAACTTGTATTGTCAGCACTTCCTGTGTCTATTTGCCTTTTCATGATGAATCACTTGTTGTATTCCTCGCTTGTAAGTCGCTTTGCGCTTTGGATAAAAGCGTCTGCAAAATGAATGAATTTAAATGTATATATGATGAACAGATTGAATTTAGCCTTTTATTCACGTAAAACATCAGTGAACACAAAATTCCAGAAGCTCAATCACTTAATTGTGACATTGTTATAAAGGGAACTTATCTATACTTTTTCCATTTTTAGTTTAATTTTTTTATCTAAATTTTTCAGACATAGACATGTAGCTAAAGGTAACACATAACATGAATGACTCTTTAAGAAATCTACCTTTTCTGTGTGGTCTTGTGAGAGATGATTTGGCTGCTATTAGACAGAAGGAACATTGTGCTCCTGTAATTACACTAACTAGCCACTAGATGTCAGCATAAAATGACCGCATTCACACCAAACAAACAGTATCTCACAGGCCAGTTCAAACTTTTAACGGTTGAAAATAATTCTGTGCCATTTTCTCGGAATCATAAACTGATGTGCTGGAGGGTTTTGCTTACAACTCGTGGCAGGCAGTAGACAGCCCTCATTTTCAGGCGTAAAATAAGCCATCTGTGCATAATTACATCCTGAATTCACCAAATTCCCATAATTTAATAGTTAGGATAGACGACATATTTAATTTTACGCAATTACTTGACACAGAATGGCTATGGGGGGCAGACATAGAGTCTGTACAATAGGTTGTACTGTATGAAGTCAGCCAGCTCCTTAGTTCAATTAGGGCATTTGAATACCTTTTATAAAAGTGCCTTAGAAAAAAACATTACTGGTGTGCCTCTTGAGACAAAACAATGGTGCTGACATATTTTAAGATATGTCAGTGCAATTTGCTTGCAGATAAAACAGCACAAACATGTGTTTTAGTCTGGGTCTAGCCTTGTCTGTGAAAAGGGAGTAGTTTTTTTCGCTAATAGATTTATTTTTATATAGGCTGTTTTTAGGCCATATTTCCAATGTGCATCCTGACATCTACCATTAGTCTGATTTTTGGAAATATTTAAGAAAAATAAAAGTAATGGTAAAAGTAATGTAAAAAAAAAATGAATATAAAAACTATTTTGAGCTGTTTTCATGTTTATAATGGAAGCTTGAAGAAAAAAAACTTGAGAAAGTGATAGATGAGAGAGAGAGAGAGAGAGAGAGAGAGAGAGAGTGATAGACAGAGACTCACTTTAAGGCATGAGAGGCAGGACCACCTAACGCCAATGCCCAACCCCCTCACCCTCTGAAGACACACTAAAGCACATTTACACTCTCTCACTCTAGCTCTTAGTGCCTCTGTCCAGACTCCTGCTTCAGACCTCACCGCCCCTTTCCATTCAAACCAACTTTAAGCCACACGTCTCTGTGTGAGAGCCAGCATTTCATCCAGAGCCTGCTGTGCACTTTTAGGAGTCTCTTAGTTTGTTAAAGTTTCAGTTGGAGGATAGTGACCAACAGTGACCAAGATGAGGATCATACTGCTGCTGCTGGTCGCCCTGGCAGGGCCTTTCTCTACCTTTACCCAAGCAAGTAAGTCAACACACACGCAGAATGCTATCCTTTCTTTCACACACTCTCTCCATTCTCTCCATCTGTTTCTACTTCCTTAATGACCATAACTTTCATTAATCCAATTCAGTTTTATTTGATTACACACAGCATTTCCACTAAATGATGTTTGTTTGATGTGTGAGTTTCAGTGCCTTCTGTTCATGATAAATATTATCCAGACATCTAAACATGTGCTGAGACAGTGTTTCTCTCATTTGAACCTTCTGATGGGAAAATGATGTAATGGTGCAATCATTGCTAGACCATTATATACCAGTTTTAAGGCAGCACAGATCTATTTCTATGTTTCTCCCAGTTTCTCTCAATCTGGACAGGGTTACACGTGTGTATTAATAGAGCCGACTCTATATTTAAGGGAAGCATTTGACCATTTAGTACACAGGCTGGTTACACAGGCTGGAGCAGTGCAGGCCTCAGAGAAAGAGAGAGACGCCCCATCTGCGCTTATTTTGTACGTCTTTCTCTCTTCTCCTCACCCCCCTTCGCTTGTAACCATCTTTGGCGGGGTATCAAGCTTTCACCCCTCTCGGAGGTGGGTTGGAGGGGCATGTGTGTTATTTTTAAACTGCAGCGCCTCTGACTCACTGCTCAGGGTCGGTTACAGCCCTCTAAACATCACATTAAAATGCTCAGCAAGTTTCAAACTTTGGAAAACTTCACTCCCTGCAATCAAAGGAGCGTCACCAGTGCACACTCTTCCTCTCCAGACTTCCTTCTGTCTCTCTCATTCTTTCTCCTGCTGCCATTCGTCTCCCTTTTTTCCCATTTTCCCAGTCTGGTGGTGCCACTCCCTGTTCTAAAAGTGGGGCTTTATCAGACAGTTAAAAACTTGTACTATACACTCTGTTTAAATATACAGCATTATGTACACTTTTTTATTATTATTATTTGAGGAGTAGATTAATATTTCTGTTGTTCTGTGATCATTTTAACTTTTCAGATGCCACACTCTGTTATGTGTTGTGTGTGTTATGAATAGAGTAATGGTAAACTGACACGTGAGAGCACATCGAGGTATTGGGTGTACTGGGTGTTAATTTAGCTACATGAACCCTGAAACTCTCTCAGGGTCTCTGAATGCAACCACAAACTCAGCCTTACCTATTCACAGAGCTCACTCAACTTCACATTTAACTTCAGAGTGCAGTCAGATTTTCAGATTTAAATTCATCTTTAGCTCTATATACAACTCAAAATACATGAGAGTCACTGTTCATTCTGAATCAGTCAAATCTATCTGAATTGATCTTATTGCTTTGTCTGAATTAACTCCATACAACTTCATAATCTGTATAAAGAATGAATCCAATCAGTATGAATCCCTTACTCCTGAAGGGTGTGAACTGAACCCGTCAGAACTCACAATCAACTGCTTTGTCTTCAATATAAGTAAACTTCACAAATGCATTTAGATTAGAATTCAGATTTGTGGGGAAATGTGAAGCTCGAGAATAGATATTGAGTTTTGTCTCCCTCAGGTCTGGATTGCTGTTGTATTTTAGATTAGGATGTGTGTGTTAGTCTGTGATATGTTGTTCCCTGGAGATTGTGAGTGTGAGAGCCTAAGCATGTGTATGTGTGCTGTTCTAGTGATAAGAGAGATTTTCCACTTGCTCTGTCCTCTGCTGCCCACTCATGACATGTAATGTGTGTGTATGTGTTTCTGTGAGAGGGAGGGAATCTGTCTTTATGAGATGTTCTTCACTCGTTCTTCGTGTACAAAAACATTCCACCATCATATACTCCCTCACAACATCACACACACACACACACACACACACACACACACACACACACACATGCTGAAACAGTAAATGCAGATTCTTTTATAGATTGTGAGTAATTGATTAGGATAAAGAAAAATGCTTTATCTATCTATCTAACCCTGTCTTCCTGTTCGACAGACACCTGGTACTGGCCTCTTGTGCTCACTTCCCTGGTTCTCTGCTCTTTTCCTCTATATTTGTCTGTCTTTTTCCTTGTCTTTTCCTTTTATGGTTTGTTTTTTGTTCAGGGAAATGTTTCAGGCTTGGTCATAGATTTGAATTTGATCATCTAATGGGTGGTTTTTTAACTGACGCGCACACATACCTGCACTATTTTCGTGGGTTTTGACTCATTGCAGTTTGTACTGGTAGAAAGGCTGCTTCTCACGGTTCCGATTCTCATATCCCCAGTCCCTCCCCATTATTACACGGCGCTCTGAAATTACTCTATTCTGATTGGTCAGTCACGGCATTCAGCGATCTGATATTTCCTAATCACCGCCACCATTCCCATGTCCACAAGCAGTTAGGAGAATGGATGGTTGATCACCAATGGCAATGCTGTATCAACCTTATTTTTCAACGCAGAAGTGAGGTATTTCCTGTGAATTTCCATGTTTAACTAATTCGTTCACTCGTTTTGATTTAACTATAACAAGGGAACACATTATTACAATGTGTCCATAATTAAGTAAAATGAGGGTTTTACTTAAAATGAGGGAACGAATTAGTAAAATGTGCTGACATAGTAGTAAGTCGTGGGAATGAGTTGTATAGTGGCCACTATATAGGCCTACACACGCGCACAGCATAAACTGTTTTCATTTAAAATAATTGAAGGCGGCTGTCACCAGAAGCACATTGAAGGTAAAAGTGGTCACGCCTGCTCTTATGTTAAAAATATTGTGGATATCAGTCTGTTCATAAATAATTGAACCGGCGCTAATTTCATGTCTCTCATATCACACCGCGGACTTGCTTGCATATAAACGCAACTGCCACCATCTTGCGTCTCAATTGTCAATTTTTGTAATTAAATTTTTGAAGTCAGATGACTTCAGTCGTAATTAATAAAACAATAATATTGCTGCAGTGTTTGTTTTGCTGCTATGTCAGTTGTTTTGTACATTGTAGACATAGTGGACTATTTTTTAGCAGAAGCTTAGATAAAATATAAAAGTAACGAATAGCCATTATAAGTCCTGATCACGCTGTTGAGGTTTATTTCGTAATAATGAGCAGCTGACTGTACATGATTTTTTTATTTTTTTTTTACATAAGTTACAGTTACAGTTTCTGCTCATGCCGCTGTGTACAACTCCGAGAAAGAACAGCTGGCTCTTTCTCCGTACTTTGCTCCTCCCATCACATCATGTGCGTTTATGTGAGTATGTGTGGTGGTGGTTGGAGGGGAAGAGAGCCATACTTAGAGCTAATTGTTGGGGTCTCAAACATAATGAGCTGATTGTTAGCAGCAGTCAACAAGAACATTAATATAAACACACAAACTTACACACATACACACAGGACATTCTGATCTCTGACCCCACCCCACCCTTACATGTTTCTTAATAGGACAGTTTTGTTTGATTGTGGCACTATGAAAAGCGACAGTGATCTGTGGACCAGAATAGATTTTTCTTTTCTTTCTTTTTTTTTTTTTTGTCTTTTTTTACACCCACTTACAAATTAAATAATGTTCTCCTCTCACGTAAGAGGGCTTAAATTGGCATGATGCTTTATTTTGGGAGAAGTTAATTAGGTTAAATAAATTTAAGCATAAAATTACAAACTGAGACAAAAGACAAACACAAAGGAACTTTTTTCGAATAATGCGCTTGTTGCCAATGTCTTCACAATGAATCAAGATAAACTTCAAAAAGAACTCAAAAGTGCCATAAATGTATCATAAAACTATATTGTTTGTCATTAATTTAGTGAATTGAACTTTAAAACATGATCATGATTGTGAAAGAATCATTTCAACTGGTTTTGGATCAACATTCAAATGATTCGTTCGCAAAATGAGCATTGCCTCACAATGAGCCACATGGACTATTCAAAAATTATATTCCTATAATTATAGAAGTAATTTATATATATTATCTAATATAATTTCAACATATTAAAAATAATGACCAGGATATTCTTCTGAAATTCCCCCTTAAGGCTTTACAGAAGAAAGAAAGTCATATGGCTTTGATAAATGAGGGTGAGTAAATTATGACACATTTTCATTTGAGTCACATAATAGTCAAAATGAAACTTCTTTATGAAACTCATATAAAAATGTTCTATTACCAAAAAACCCTAACAGTAATTTGCTATTAACCCAGAGTTGATGTGTAATGTGTGCTTCGTTTTTTAACCCGTGCTGAGTTTGATATTTTAAACTGTGTATTTCAGCAGCTGAGGTGGTGTTATTGTAAAGGGAGGTTCCCTACAGATCGCCAAGAGAAAATCTCTCATATGCAGTCCATCTGGCTTTGACACCAGCACAGATCTGAAATCAGTTTTTGCTGTGTCTCTAATGGTTTCTGAATTCGTTGTGAGTGTTACAGAAAGAGCTAAGATCAACCCCTGAGGAAACATCCCATTTTTGCCATGTTTTTTCCTCCAATGCTTCATGTCCATGTGTGCAGTTATTGCCAGCACAACCCAGGAAGTGAGACAATTAGTCTGGTTGAAAGTATGACGTAAAAAGGAAGTGATCTCATTAGTGTGGAGCTGAATAGTTAGGGCGTGACTTTCTGTACGGTGGTATGGCATGATGTTTTTGTACGTAAATGTCTAAGTGAACGTGTAAGTGTGTGTTTATTGGGCTGATGGAGAGGCCGGAATGTTCTCACTATTAACAGCAGGCCATGAGAAAATTCTGGCTCACCCATTTGATACAACCACTAGAGAACCAAAACACACAGCAAACGCTGTCAGTGTCTCTGGAATTTCTCCATATTCATCCAACTCTATCTATTCCTTATGTTGAAATGTCATCTACGGGTGGGTTTCTAATATAACATTTTTATTAACCTTTTTATTGTTCTTGTACCAGGTACTCTGGTGGTGCCAACAGCTATTGATCTGTCTTCAGTGCCAGAAACTGTAACAGAAACATCTGCTGTCATAGCCGCAACAGAAAAATCAGCTCCTCAAGAAGCTGGTTCAACACCAGCCCCTGTTCCTGAGGCTACAGAAGCAGCTGCCGCAACAGAAACAGCTGCCGCAACAGAAGAAGCGCCATCGTTTTCCACAGAAGCACCAAAGACACAATCAGACGTCCAAACAGAAGCAGCAGCCCCAACAGAGGCAACAGTACCAGCAGAACCTGAACCAGAAAAGGTGGCCACCACTGAAGCCCCTACTGCAGTTGAAGAGTTGACAGCACTAACTAAACTTTCTGAAGCTGAAGAAAAAGGATCAGAGTCTCCAGATAATGTAGACATAGATGAGGAAGAAGGTTATACTCACAGATATATAGTATATATATTGTTACAATTAACAATATCAATTGAGCCGTCATTGACATGATATCTGTTGTTTTTTTCTTATTCCAGGTACAGGTACAGGAACGCTGGTGGGGATTGTAATCGGCGCATTGATCGGAGTGATTGTTGTCATTGCTGTAATCATCTTGGTGGTCAGAAGAATGGGCCAGTACTCGTAAGTACTTTTATATATATATATATATATATATATATATGTATTTATATATATATGTATATGAGTGTGTGTGTGTGTGTAATTGCACTTTATTTTACAGTATGTGCACTTAAACTATACTTATCTAAGAAAGTACTGGTTAATATAAGGTAACTACATGAGTTAAGGTTAGGTTTAGGGGTAGTATTAGGGTTACTGCATAGTTATTACCTAGCTATTGTAATTACTGTAATAAGTACATGGGGAACTGGACTGTAAAATAAAGTGCTTCCATATCTGTATATATACTGTATACACTACCGTTCAAAAGTTTGGGATCGGTAAGATTTTTAATGCTTTTAAAAGAAGTTTCGTCTGCTCACCAAGGCTCCATTTATTTAATTAAAAACACAGTAAAATTGTGAAATTAGTTGTTTTCTATTTGAATATATTTTATTGCTGTGATGCAAAGCTGAATTTTCAGCATCATTACTCCAGTCTTCAGTGTCACATGATCCTTCAGAAATCATTCTAATTTAATGATTTTCTGCTCAAGAAACGCCTTATTCTTCTTATTTCTTAAGACATTTCTTATTATTATCCATGTTGAAAACAGCTGTGTACTTTTTTTTAGGATTCCTTGAAGAATAGAAAGTTCAAAAGAACAGCATTTATCTGAAGTACAAAGCTTTTGTAACATTATACACACGTTCAAAAGTTTGGGGTCAGAATTTTTATTTATTTATTTATTTATTTTTAAAGAAATTAATATTTTTATTCTGCAAGTATGCATTAAATTGCTCAAAAGTGACAGTAAAGACATTGATAATGTTACAAAAGTTTATATTTCAAATAAACGCTGTTCTTTTGAACTTTCTATTCATCAAAGAATCCTGAAAAAAAAATGTTGTACACATATATTTTCTACAATTGTACACAATGAATGTTTCTTGAGCAGCAAATCAGCATATTAGAATGATTTGTGAAGGATCATGTCACACAATTTTTACAATTACGAATTCATAAATATCATTCATTGGGATCGTTCACCCAATTTTTCTACAGTTTTAATTTCTTCAGAGGATTTTCAAATTGTCTTGAAAAATGTATTTGCTTTTTTCCCATACATTGAAAGTCAATGGGGTCCAGTGTTGTACTGATAATATTGTGTGACAGATGTCAGTGGCTGCTTTAGGAAAGTGTTCTAGGTATGAATGACTGAAGTGAAATTTTGCATGCTGACCGTAAATGATTTCTATGTTGTAGGACCGCAAAGAAAAGAAAGCCTCAAAAACAAGACAGCATCTTGATCTCTGTAACTGTTTTACTGTTTCATAGATAATCCTGATTAATCAGTGTAACCCAGTTGCTCATAAAATGTAAACATATTACAGCTTAACAAAACTATGTTGCTACTCCAAATGGTCTTCTACCAGTGTTCATCTAAATGGCAAATATTGGAGAGAGAGAGAGAGAATAAAAAAGAACCGCATCAAGGATCAAAGAAAAAGTAGAACATCACGCTGTAAATACTGTTTTGAAATGGAGTGGCAATACAGTGCTGTTGATGCTATATTATTTGTGGTACTAACATGGTATTGCCCAAAAAACAAAATAAGAGGGCCAAAAATAACCAATTGTATTAAAAAACAAGTATGTCAATGATTTCTGAATCAAACTCATGAATGAAACTGAGAAATCCATTTAACCTATTAATTTTTATTGGCACATACTGCTATTTTTTTGTTTGTTTATCCGTGTCTGTTACATGTATAAAATAATCTTTAATAAGTGTCTGTTGCTGCTGCATTTGTACTAAACTGCTATGTCTTCTTTCTTTCCCAGCCCCTGAAAAGGAAGGCAAAACAGGAAGAGAAGAAGAAGAAATTGTGGATGTTCTGAACTATTGTTCTAATGTTTAAAACAATGCAAGCAGCACTCTCCCCATCCATCCAGGTCTATTAGGGGAGTAGGAGAGTGACCCATCCCCTTTCCATTTGAAAAAGAAGCCCTCCCCAACCATCCGACAAAAACACCTCCCCAATGCCCACAAAAGCCTTTATTTAGATGCCTCATTTATACTCTAACAGTGGGAGGCCACAGGAAGTTACAGTATCTTTTTAATGCATATTCATGTAACAGGATATGAGTGAATGTGGTCTCATTAACTGTGAGTTTGTGAAGGGCCTAACAAAAACAAGTAAACAGCACATGCAAGCAAAAGCTTGTATGATTTTTTTTTTTTTTTAATTCCACTGAGTGTAAATATCATACAAAGAAATGTAATATCTTCACGTGTGACAAAAAAAGCCAATCCAAGATCATTATTTTTCTCAATTTCTTTCTTTTACCTCTCTACAGATGTGTCCAATAGGACTATGACGCATTATGTACAGTTTATGATACATATAGGCAGATGCTGTGGACACATTCTGTTCTCAGAATAGGCTTAAGATGTGTAATTTACCGATCTAGCGGCATTAATGTTTTTGAATTATAGTTAAGGGGAGCAGTGCTTGAGATTTACTCTTTTGAAGTGCATTAATACAGAGTGACTTGACTGTGTTGTTCTTAACTGTCACCCATTCCAAAAGTGACATCACTTCCTCTGAGACGCATCATTATCATGTGTTCCAATTAGCTTAGCTCCATGCACGCAGCTGCTATTGGCATGTATCACTAAAATCCTCATGTTCCTCGCCCTGGATTACTACGTTTTAACAGCATACAGACATTTTGCATGATTTAGTTGTTTGCATTTTTTTTTTTTTTTTTTGGTCAATGTTTGGTTTGTGTTTCTAACTGACGTTCTAGAGCATAGCTATCCTGGGCTTTGCTTAAGAGATCAGGATTAGGTGCACTGAATGATGAAGAATAAATGTTTAATATTGAGAAAGGACTTTAGACACTGCAACTGTTTGCAACGATTTTTTTTGTTGTTGTTGTTGCCAGATTCCTCTTTATATCCCGTCACTCCATGATCTCATTTTCCCATTTGATCCACTTAAAACTGTTTGTCTGTATTTTGGGGGTGGTGTTTTTTTTTGTTTTGTTTTGTTTTTATTGTTCAGTTTCAATAAAAAAAATTCAAAAGTATATTGTGTTGCCATATTGTGTTGTTGTGTTACTGGATTCCAGATAACATTATCTGTTTGTCTGTTTACTTTCAGCCCCTTTTACTCAGCATTCCAGCTTCTCTCTCTCTCTCTCTCTCACACACACACACACACACACACACACACACACGTTGTGTTTATGTGTTTTGTGGGGACTTTCCATAGGCGTAATGGTTTTTATACTGTACAAACTGTACATTCTGCCCCACTCCCCCAAACTTAACCCTCACAGAAAATGTTCTGCTTGTTTAGATTTTCAAAAAAGATAATTCTGTATGATTTATAAGCTTGTTTCCTAGTGGGGACCAACAAAAGGTCCCCACAATGTCAAGATTTACTGGTTTTACTTACGTTGTGGGGACATTTGGTCCCCACAATGTAAGGAAAACAAGTACACACACACACACACACACACACACAGGTATTCCTATCATTATGAGGACATTCCATAGGCATAATGTTTTTTTTACGGAGTTAATGACACTTTCTAGCCCCTAACCCTAAACCCATCACAGAAAACATTTTTCTTTGTTACATTTCAGGGAAAATAATTAAATAATTTAGTGTAATTTATAAGCTGTTTTCATCATTGAAATAAAAAAAAAGTCCCCACAAGGTCAAAAATTTCTAGTATTACTTTCCTTGCGGGGACATTTGGTCCTCACAACATAGGTTTACTAGGCACACACACATTCACGCCTATGCACTCTTTCTCACACAAACACACACCCACACATTCCCTCTTTGTCTCTCTAATCCCTTTTAAAAACTGACAGTGAGAGGAAGAGACAGAGAGAGTCAATGAATAAAGGAATCTTTGTAAATATGAATGTTTTTAAGTGACCTCTCTGGTTAAGTAGGGTAAATAACAACAGAGTCCCAAATGGCTGCACTCAAAACGTATTTAGGCTCTTAAAGTGGACAGTAACAAAGCATTTTTACCATATACTCATAAATGTTCAGTGAGGAGAAATGTCTTAAATTATTACATAATGTTTAACGTTTTAAAGAAACGCATGTTTACGAAGTGTTTCATGAGTTCATTTACCCATATAATCTTTAAGCTAATAAGGTTAAGCATAATTGGCTTGCTGCCCGCAGTGGAGGGAAGTAGCTTCGACTTGAGCATTAATATACAACCTAGTGGGACTACTAATGCTTGGATGATGGGTAGCAAGATGCCTAAATTATATTGGTGGGGTTGGGGAGGTGGGGGGGGGGTGGCAAAACAGCTGATGCTGGAGCAAGGTGAGCGGCTGCTTATATTCTCTGGCAGTTCATTGAAAGATTAAATGGGTTCGCTCCTCCCAAAATTATGTTTAGGATCCTTTTAATTCATAAAATTTAATCAAAAATAAATTACAATTAATTGGGAAACCCCTAAAAGGATCTACGTATGTGACAGAACCCTTTAAAGGTTTATAGACCTTTAATTTTAAAAGCGTTCAGTTCCGCACACAAATGCAAAATTATTTCAAAATGCCCATCTCACACATTTTCTTATGGCTTAGGTAACACAAACAAAATGGATGTGTATCATTATAATGGAGTTGCACATTAGGTCTTAAAGTGACAGCAGGCTAATATTCTTGCTGCTTTTCGATGTCATAAATGTTAAGAAACAAATAAATACAAATAGAAAATCACTTTTGCAGCTTTAACAGATTAATTATATTCAATTTATACAGTGAACACTATGCAGTGTTATTTTACATTTAATTATTCATTTTCTGTACCTGAATACTTACCAGAAAAATAAAAAGCCCTGTTTATTTCATTTAAATCACCCCAATAATTTTAGAATTATTCATTCTTTCTGAATAGAGCTATTCAAGTAATCTGGTGAATTTATATCATATTGTGGAAAAACAAATTATCGCAATGTCAGTTTTCTCCAATATCGTGCAGCACTATAAGGAACCTCCAGCCTGCTTATTTTGATCCTGAGATCCTCTAATCATACAACAGTCACTTCTGCGTGTGTGTATATGTGGGCGAGCTGTGCATATGTGTATGTGTTTGAATGTGGTTTTAGGCAGTAGCCCAGCCACTCACTCTCTCAAGCTATGAACAATGGACTCTTTTAGTGGGAGACCCACTCTGACGTCCTGCTCACAGTCTGAGATCTATAACAGTGTGTTTGTGATACAATGATTTCTGTACATTCCTAATGAGAAGGGCACTTCCTGACCAGTAAAAGCCTTCATGTACACTCACATGAACACACAGGAAAGTCCTAGTGCCAAAACAAACAAAGCAATGTCTGGACGAGCACACTCTGAAATACAAATATACACACAATTTTGCAGACATGTACAAATGTAAAAATAAAATCTCAGTGACATCACAAAACTATAAGTAGCTTAGATTGAATAAATGTATTCGAAAGCACAGACCGTCTGACATTCCTAAACACACAAATATATGCAAGATAAAAATGAGGTAAAGTGAAGTGTGTCGTTGAGCAAGGCACCTAACCCCTAATTGCTCCCCTTGTAAGTCGCTTTGGATAAAAGCGTCTGCCAAATGAATAAATGTAAATGTAAATGTCATACGTGTATAACAGAAGAATGTGAGTGTGTTCAAAGGAGGATGGCTAATACAGCAGCCTCATGTTTACTTCAGAGCTTAGAGACACACACGTGCAGAGTCTCCCAGTGTTTCTGGTCACTCCCCAGGCCTTGAAAAACACTCACTCTCGGTGCTGTCCACTCGCTGTGATATATTTCTAGGGAGGGTGTGTTCAGTACCAGTGAGAGACTGGACTCAACTGATAAGCTGAGTCCACAACACTACAGTCATGTCACTTTTTCGGGATCTTACCTATTTCATTTTCACTGTCACATTCTCTTGTCTCATTGCTCTTTTTTGACTTTGGTGATATATAAATATTTATATGTGTGTTACATTTATATATATGTAACACATACATTGGGTTTTCAAGTTTTATTGGAACATTTCTTAGACGACATGATTTTTATACTATACAAATTGTTTATTGTATCCTCTAACCCTAAACCTGCCCATCACAGAAAAATTTCTGCAGTTGACCCTTCGCAAAGATCCGTCCCCTTTAGTTACTGTTGCTATGTCCGACAAGCCATGCGCTCTCACGCCACACATCATGTTCTCACACAGTGAAAAATACATCGTGGAGCAAATAGGACACGCATCGACAGTCATATGAAACAGTTTCATATTTAATATATCTGAATTTTTAAAAGAAGTTTTGGTTTAGTTTCATTATGTTTTGGTTCTGTCTTCCCTGTTCATGTTTGCCTGTGTGCCCTGTCATTGTAAGTTGACCTATACTATAAAAAATCAAAAGCTGAGAAAACTCAAAAATCCAGCTGGTTGCCTTAAAACTTCTAAGTTTTCTCAAGTATAATTGTATAATTGGTGTACTCAAAGATAGGAAGGCATCAAGGCATATCTAAATCCAATGTTACCTTCTCTTCCTGTCTTAAATACTTTCATCTGATCGATTTTTAAGGGCAGCATAGATGTAACCTTCGCTGCCTTTTATATCCCACAATCCTATGCATTCCATTTGGTGACAGTTGAGCTAGAAAAATAAAGATGGCGTCTGAAAGTTGTGGTTTCTGGTCAGTTTGTGTGTAAATGTACATTTTTGACCAATGTTTTCCACTTCCGATGTCATGTCTAGTGAGAAATTACTACTGTTAAATATTTGGTTAGTTCTCACCAGAGCTCACTCTATTTTGCTGTAGATCATTAAACTGTTTCGCTGCCTCAGAAGTCTGTCCGAAATCAGTTCTGTGAGGTACCTTCGTGCGCAAACGCTGCCTGCAGAGTCATTGCTTATAAGGCAGGGAGGCAACAGTCAGCTGCCTAAGTTTTCGGATGCAGCCCCTGTGTATTTAAATGCTTAGTATTCTTCATGGGGACCAAAGGGAAAAATGGAAAAAAATTCCCCAATATTTGTGGATATTGCCATCTTTGTGGGGACATTTTGTCCCCATGCGGTATACATGAAATTCTGGTATTATTTTTTCTGGTAGATAATACTGTTTTTTTTTGTTTGTTTTTTTTAAGTATAAAGTCACTTAATGATGTTTTATTAACAAAGCTCAGGAGGAACACATTCAAATGATCTAACTAATCATCACATCACTCCAATCATCAATCAGCAATCAGCAATCAACATGTCTACCCAATCAGCATGAGTGGAGACCTATATATATATATATACACGCACCCGACTCATCTATGCTTCAACAGTTTTCAGCCATCCCTCCACCACCCCGTCTGCTCACACTCGCCTGGTTACTTTCCTGAAATACGGGGGGAGTACTGTGGGTTCGGGCCAACTACCCTCCCCTCGGACAGCACGCCAAATATGCATACTAATTAAATCTGATTATTTGTAAGTGTGAACTCGTGAAATAGATATTTTTTTCAGAAAGCAAGAGTTTGCATGTTATGTAATTTTGCTTCTCAAGTAAATGTATCTTCATTTAAGAATGTTTAGATATTTATTGAAAAACAAGACAAAAATAATTTATTTAGTTATTTTTTTGCAGTGTGGTTCAATCTGGAGAACATCTATTTTACACCTTACTGTTATGTATACACACTTATGTACAAGGGTCAAAGTTCAGAGACTTTCCTCTCTCTCCCATATACACATGTTAATGTGCTAATCTGTGTGGTCTGAACAGCCTAGTGAATGAGGGCATATGAAGTTAGGAAGGAGTCCATTTAACCTGAGACATGTGTATGTGTATTGAATGATTGATTTATAGGTATGGGAACCACACACAATTATAGGACAATCAAACATAAATACACAATAGCTTACACGTATACACATTTAAACATATAGTACACATATATACATTTAGGCAATAAATACATTACATACAAAAACATGTATGTGGCATTTAAAATAAAGGCAGATTATTAACGGGTATGTGTGCTGTTTTGGGTGGATAAGGGTGTGGGTGTGGTCATTAACGAGTTGTCCAAAGGTCAATAGCCAATAGAGCTTCTGCACATGAGGGATGAGATGTATAGTCTTACTGCAGTTTATTCAGCCATTTAGCATCACCAGATTTAACACCAAAGCCCCAGCACACCACATCGTAGAACATGGCACTAGCGACAACAGACTGATAGATGTGACGTATCTTACTGCACATGTTGAAGGACTTTAGTCTACTCAAGAAATAGAGTTGTCTGTCCTTTCTACATCGGCTCTGGGTTATTACTGAGTTCGTCATCAATGTATACTTATAGGAATCCACTATCATCACATCACAGTCACATATGCAGACAGGAACATTTTCATCCTTGTGTGAGTTGACCATGTGTGTATATAAATTAAATCGTTCAGATTCAAAGATTTTCCATGTTCTACATCGTGTAGACACATGTGATTGTGTGTTGTTAAAATGATCAGTACATGAGAAGCTGATGTAATGAGCAAGGCTGACATTTGAATTTATTGGACAGCTGAATGTTGTGTGTGTGTGTGTGTGTGTGTGTGTGTGTGTTGGGTGTGACAGGATGGAGGCCGTTGTTGAGTTCACATCTGGTGTTCTCTGATATGTAAGTCTTTCTCCCTCTCTTTGTTAAGCAGTTCTTTGTGCCATGTGGATGGAACATGCATTGTGTATGTGTAACACTAACTGCAGCTCAGAAGTGCCTATTGTTTAATGTGTCTAAGTGTGTGTGGCACTGGTCAGTAGTTGGCACAAACATGCATCTACCACACACAGTGTCCTGTAGATTGTTCTGCGTTCATGTCTTCATTCTCACTACATGAAAGAAATACATAAAGAGAGATTATGAGCAATGCAATTTTAGTTTTTGCTGAGCATAACCTATTTGTATGAGGCAGAGCCTCTAAAGAGACTATTGTGCAGAAAAACCCATGAAAATGTGAACAAAAAGATATATATACACATGTTTTGACTATCTGTGACTGATGAGAGTTTTTATTAGCAAGTTATCATTTTGTTGTCTGGCGATAATCTTAGAAAAACAGTTTTTTTGTAAAGATCTCAAAAAGAACAGTTGGAGGCAGTTGTGATTTTTGCAATTCATTTCGGTGCCACAATTATCTTATAATCTCTGTACTGATCTAGGATGTCGTTATCTTGGAAATGAATCAGTGCTGCATTTCCGCACTCAAGATTTTCTCACAGCTTCAGTTCTATGCTGGAAATCAATGGATGTGTAGAGTCCAGCTGAAACCTGGCCTTTCAATTTTTTGAGTCTGGCTTATCACCCTTTACTCTTTTTTTATAGATTAATTTGTATCCTTTCATATTGTAATATAGTTTGGGTGAGCACTTTTCCTACTACTCTCCAAAAAAATGTCTTGTTGGGACTGCAACCCGATCAGAGTCATATATTTCATCTGCTCCTTTATTTCAGAAACGCCAGATTCTTACTATTTATGACTTTAATATTTTATATTTTTATATTAATGTTTTTATTTACAAGATGTATTTAAGAGTATTCAAATATGTTCTTGCTTTTTATTGTATATATTTTATGTTGTGCAAAATAAAAAATATATATAAATGAATTCATCCATAAAGTAATAATAAAATGCTCAGTGATGGCATAACCTCAAAAGTCAGTAGCTTTAGCGAGCATTTATAAGGGCTGAAGTGTAATTATGAGGATTTGTGAGAAATCTGAGGGCTTTGGGTAACTGCTAGAGCTCATAGGTAACAATGAGAAAATGGTGAACACTCAATTCTCAGATTCTCACTCTTGTGAAATTGTTTCATTGTGTGGCGTGTGTGTGAGACTTTGAAGCAGTTTGTGGATTGTATTTAAATCTCTTAAATAGATTCATCATTAAGTTTAACTCTTCATAACTCATGCTTCTGTGAAATGAAACTGTGAAGAACTAAAATCTTCTGGCCATTATTTTATAAGCAATGAAACGCAATGAAAGTGATAGAGGGCAGAAACTCAATTTTGTTTGTTTATTCATTTATTTCAGCTCAACAGCATCTGTAACTGATGCTGGGCATTGAGGTCACATGATCTCATTCATCAACATGAGAGAGGAATATGCATGGCACATATATGGCTGACTCTCACACAAACGCATTCTAAATGTATAAAAGAATGTTCAGTATGATGGTGAAAGTGTGAGGGTGGAAGACTGATGATTGAATAAGAGTGGGACAACCCGCAGATGAAGGATGAGTAGGTGAAGATTAATGCAGAGTAATGTGACAGTTCTATAATGGGTGATTGTTGGATGGAACAGAACCCCGCTGACCACAGATGCCAAAGTAGGCACATAAATTCCACAAATGGCACATGTGATCATATCAGACTTGTGATTTTACAATATACTCTGGACACAAATGGTTCCCACTCCTCTTTAGACAAAAATGTGACCCAGGGTCCTACTTGTTGACACAGAAACAAACACATGCGTAAACTTACACCAACACACACAACAGAAGTCAGATTGAGGAGTAGCCAAAGCGGCTTGACAAACTTAATCTGTTTACAATTGATTAAGTCCCTTGTTAGTTCACTCAAAAATGAAAATTCTGTCATTAATTATTCACCCTCATGTCATTACAACCCCGTAGAACAATTGTTCATCTTCGAAACATAAATGAAGATCTTGTTAATGAAATCTGAGAGCTTTCTGTCCCTCCATTGACAACCTATGCAACTGACACTTTTCAAGCCCCAGGATAAAGACATAATTAAAGTAATCCATGTGACTCCAGTGGTTTAACCTCAGTTTTATGAAGTGAAAAAAAAACATTTTTTAAATCAATTAATTAATTAATTAATTAATTTATTTATACAAAATATTAATCTCGTTCGCTCGTTCACGCAACAACGTCAGCTCTAGCATCAACACCATATATTTATTGTCTATCTTCAACATTACACGAATGCATCATAGTGGTCTAGTGAACACGCGTTGGAGAATAATATTTGAAAATTAAGGGTGAGGGTGATAGAATTTTCATTTTTGAGTGAACTAAAACTTTATTGATCTCAAACACATTACATTGAGCAATTCCCCAGAAGTGGAGACAATACGAGCTCTCGCTTATCTTACTTCAGTACAAATTGGGATACGGCGGCCTCTAGTGGTCGCTCATAATAACTACAGGAATGTGGATTTCTGGAATTGAACATCGTTTTAATTCTGATAAGACCTTGAATATAATTTTTATTATTTTTTACATATAGGGTTTATTGTCTGAAGCATACATAAAAGAACACAAATATTCTGGTAATAAACACCGTGCTCCTTTGCTCTTAAAAGGATAAAATGCTACAACGTTTATGTAATTTAAATTTCGGTTCGAGGTTGTATAGATGCAGGAGTGTGCTGCTTAGTTTCTGCTGTAATCTATTGTTCTCTACTGTAAGGCTGTCATCTGACATAATGGATGATGAAAACACACCAGCAAATGGTGGGTGTTGCCTATTTGTAATTCATTTGCACAATTTGCATAAAAGATTTTCCATTGTGTATATGTCATTGGGATGCTTATTTAAAATAATAATAAAATAATAGCAATGTATATAATTGTAAGCTTAAATTATTAATATTTTTTATTAATGACCGTCCTTCAGATTCGGTTGGATAATACTGAGTTTGTTGTCTGTTTTTAATACACTGGGGGATATGCTAAAATCGCGTTTTCTTTCATGCATTTACATTTATAGTTAAAAAATAACAAAAAAATACCTTATTATCAGAAAACAGCATTCCAAACATTGTACATATAATTTCTAGATCTCTATAGCCAATAAAACATTCTTCCTTAAAATATTTGCAAATACGTACGGCATTCTGTTGTACCTTATTTGCCATGATCAAAATTAAGCAAATAATTAAAGCTGACTCATTACACAAAACTGAATATCTTAAAATGACTTTACATGTACTGTACAGGTGCATGATATCTCGCACATGCGCCTTGTTAGAAGTGCAGTCTGCAGTAGCGACCGTCCTGCGCGTGCCCACCACACTCAAGCAGCGAGGCGTCACAACAAAGCTGGTAAGCAATACACACGTATAGGCAATTTAATACAGAGACCAAAAAAGGCATTTCTAATCAAAATCATGTGGCATAAAACGGCTTGCCGAAGTTTTGCGATGTCAATTTCGTTTACGTTGTCTGAGAGTTAGCACTGAGACTAACCGTTCGTGTATTTTTATCTATTTTTTTCTTAGTAATTACGCCATAAAAATCACAGTGGCATACAGACGCACAAACTAAAATGCATGTCGAAGCACTTTAACGTGAAGCGTGTCTCTGGACCGTGACCTTCCCGTCTGCGCCTTAGCGACAGTGTCAAACGGGGTTTGTCTTATTTAAAGGGCTGTCAGACAGCCGCAACATGTGCGCCTTGACTGTACAACAGACATGTTTACACGATTATACCCGCTTTAAACAATTGAATCTATTTGCTGATACCATGCATTTATGTTGTGTAATTATTTGCACTCGTGCATAAATCTGAACAGGCCTTTTTGATATTATAAACAGCCGCTGCACGGTGGTAAATCGATCCCCCGCATATATACAGCGGGAATGCGGCAGTTATTGGGTGCATTACGTTATTCTTGAGCATCGTAGACAAAGACTACCTTGCTTAGTATGTTGCCATTGTGTTGATCTATTTACTGCATTAGGACACCCAGTGATCCTAAGAAGCCTCTGTAAAATGAGATTATTTAATATTAGCTTAGATAAGTTTATCTGACCCCACCCACACCTCCACAATCTTACAGGTAGACTACAAATGAACCCAGGAGGAGATCACTTCCTGTATGTTTATATTCAGCCACATCTGAATTTAAATTTTGTAATACTGGTAGAATGTGGGGGTATAGGTTGCAACACCAATTGTAAACATGGGCATTTTACATTTCGTGCATGAAGTTGTTGTGGTAATTAAATTTAAAAAGTAATTATTTCAAAGTACGTTATGCCAACCCACTCACCTCCCCACCCTCATTTCATTTTCAGCATTTTAGTTAAATGGAAACATTTGAATTAAACATCAAATATAATAGGAAACAAAATAGAACAAACACACCAAAACATAACAGACCTTGTGTGTGTGTGTGTGTGTGTGTGTGTCAGAATGTATATGTGGTGCTATTTTGTGCAATCTTGTGTCCAGTAGCAAGCAATATTTTGGAAAGTAGCATTTCAACCCTCTCTGTCTGGCTAGCCATGATATTTCATGTTTCTTTGTTTTTTTTAACGTGCAGGTGGATACTGTGGATACTGTATAGAGCCTGCCGATTCAGATGATACCAGATACCTGTCATTTTACATTCATTAACATGATCACGAATCAAATCATTAACCAAGACTTCTATTGTCACCTCGGGATTACAGTGAACATTTATCATTAATATTATTATTTAATTTTCCTTTGTTTACATATTTTCAAACAATTTATGAGTATATGTGTATGTGTTGGTCCTGGGTTAGTTTAAAATGTCAGATAAGAGTGACATTGCAGCATGCCATGAGTCAGCAACTGTTCTCTTTGTCACCCATTTGGTTAATCTGACACACAAACATAAATTCTGATAAATAACCTATGCAATTTTAATAGAGATCTCTTATGAATTGTTATTTTTAAGTTAGTATTGTCTTTGCCTGCTTCATTCTAAAATTACATCTTTGTCAAAAAATATTACTGTATTAATATTTCCCTTCAGCCAACAGGGGGCCACTCCTGCATAGCTAAGAAGAAACGTTAGCAAGGGCACTGAGGGAGATGTGGAGATCAGATGACAGTAAGTTTAAAAATGTTTCTTCATTTTGTACATTTAGAAATGTTTTTGACATAGGTTGAACGGGATTGCACAGGGTATTCATACAGCAAATAAAATTTAATCATTGTGTCATAGGCATGTTCATATGTTTCAGTTGTGGAAGAGGAGAGACATAGTATGCCATCAGAGGCTTTTCTCCAGCAACCTGAGTTTCAAGATGACCACTCTGATGAAGCTGTACTTCATACCATCTTGGAGCCAGAAGGGGGAGAGATAGAAAGACCCAATGAGAAGATGGATTGCAAAGACAAACAGACCCCCCAATTGATTCAGAATGCAAGCCGGCCTATGTCCCAAAGTTTAGATAATTGTAAAGCCTATTCGGCAAGTGACTTTGAGCATGCTGGAAAGATAAAACAGGATTCTAGGACTGATTTGCCTTTAAATGACACTAAGGCTGACCTTCACCCTGGTAATAAACGCCAAGGTGAATTCCCCTGTCCTCGCTGTGAGAGAAGGTTTACGAGTAGTCAAGGCCTGCAGCGTCACATACAAACACATGCTCTTTCAACCTGCCACACACAGCGGTTTAAATGCAATCGCTGCAGAAGGACCTTCAGTACACTGTTTAGTCGTCGGAGGCATGAGAAAAGACATGAAACTAAAAATAAGAAGATGAATGATCACACAATTGCCACTTGCACTGCTAGTCAGAATGTCCCAGGCAGTGGTGAACCTTTGAAAACAGCTTCACAGATTCCACAGCCAAATAAGTGCATTAATGTAGCTGATGGTGAACAAAAGGATGATAAAAACAGTGATTTCAAAGCCTCACATGTCTGCAAGTACTGCAAAAAAGCATTCAGGACTCAGACTAGTTTAAGGAGACATCAGCACAGGATCCATGAGCGCCAGCTTCTTCCTAGAGGAGTTTATAAGAAGATCAAAATCACTCAAGCACCTGAAGGACAGCAGCTTGTTGAGACGGCACAGGACTGTCGGACTGCTAACCCACAGTGTGCCGAGGACATTGATAAGGAAAAGGAATACATGGTTGACATCTCCAGTAATATTTCAGAGAATCTCAGCTTCTACATAGATGGGAAAATTGTCTCGACAAGTGCTGTAAGTAACTGTGAGGTGATTGAGATGAACTCTGGGGGTTCTGCTGTGATAGGATTGAATGCTGTTATAATCAGTCCAGCTCAAATTACACAAGCTCTTAAATTAGAAACCAGTAACAGCAGTTTCAGCCCTGACCTGTTTGGACAATCCTCAAGACGAAGGACGTCTACCCCACCTTTACTCCCACAAATAAAAACAGAATTGGAGTCTGAATCCATCTTGAGTAGCTCATCATCTTCCTTGTCCTCTTTAACATTGTCCTCTATGTCTGGAGCTCAACTGATCACTGCTCATTTACCTCAGTGTATTGAGACAGTTGCCTTTCACAAGGAAAAAACTGTCTATCTGTCTCCCAAACTTAAGCAGCTCCTACAGAATCAGGATGGCAGTAAACAATCATTTGCGTTAATTGCTGATGGCCACAAACTAGGTCCTCCCTTATCCCTGACTGTTTTACCTGCAACAACAACTAGATTTAAGAGAAGGACAACCTCCCCTCCCAGCTCACAACAGCAAACCCCTGATCTGAATGTAGAACAGCAAGATCAGGATTCTACAAAAGCTAAGATGTCAAAATCGGAGAGCCACGAGTTGAACATTTTGGGTAATGAAGAAACTGAGGCTTTAAATTTACCTGCAAACAGCTCTGATGGAGCTCAAATGCAGCAACAGATCTTGCCATTGGACTGCTCTGTATCAAGAACAGGTGGAAACTCCTGTAATCAACAGCCATTGGACCTCTCCAACTCTGTGGGTAAGCGAGACAGCAGTGACACCTTAGCGGAGTCCATTCTGGACTTAAGTATTAGTGGAAAGAGTTTAGACTGTGACTCAGTTGGAGTCACTCAGCCTGCTTTGAGGAAGAATAAACCTAACTCTAGTATGCTTCAGAAGGTGCTTATGAATGAGTATGGCGGAGTAGACATTCCTTCTGTTGAAGATTCAGCTGCTGCAGGTGTCGTCGGTGCTCCTGACCTAACAAATCTTGCAGTTATGCCAGTGTCTGATGCAAGTCCACCAAACCCTGAAAGACTTTTGTTTGAGTTCGCTCTTCCTCCTACCTCAATCCATTCAACCCCTCCATTGCTCACTCCTGTCAGTATCCATCCAGCTTCCTCAGACCCTCCAAGTCACAGTTCACCTTCTTCATCTCCAACTTTTGTATCCTTTCTATCAACTCCCACAGTGGAACCCAATCAGGACATTCAAACTCTCCATTCAACCTTCCTGGTATCTGACACTGTACCACCCACAGGGTCTGTAGAAGACTGTGCTGATAATCCTGTACATCTCTCACAGGGTGATTTGAAAATGACAATCCCTGGCTGGGTTTCCTCTGCTCCTGGAGGTCTGGATAACCTTATACCTGCAGCCCCTTCACTGACTTTACAAGGCCCTCATTGGGTCTCTGATCCTGCCATATGTGAACTAGCTCAAAGAACATTGGTTGTAGACTCTGTATTAGCTTCTGACACACAGATATTTTCTCCATCTCTGCCTATTAACCAGTCCAACATCACATCCTTGAGTTTTCCTCCAAACACTGTTGTTATTGAGTATACAGTTGCACTGCAATCTACAGAAAATATAGTCCCAGCTCTCCAAGCTAATCCTGTTCAATGTCTCTCAGATAAAATTCCTGTTGATGCTTTGCAGCAAGAACCTTATGTCCCATCTGAGCCGCAACCTCTCAGTCTAGACACCACCCTGCTTTCTGAAGCATCCACACAGTCGGTGCCTATAGAGCAGTCATCAAGCTCTGCAGATGATACACTGACCCTGACGGCTTCCACTAGTGTTATTAAAACAGAGAGCAAAGAAGAGGAACAGGAGAATGCCCAGTCCTCTGATTGTTCTAAGCAGGAAAACACAACTGAAGATGAATTAACTTCCTTGCCTCCATTTTGCAAGAACTTCATGTGCAATGTATGTGAAGAGCCCTTCCAGTCCATGAAGATTCTCAGTCAACATGTAGGTGATCATTCCAAGGATTGGCCCTATAAATGTGAATTTTGTGTACAGTTGTTTGAGAGTGACACAGGTTTGCTGGAGCACCGTTCCAGTTATCATGGCATTGGTAAAATTTATGTTTGTAAAACGTGTTCTAAGGAATTTGCGTTCCTCTGCAACTTGGAACAGCATCAGCGAGATCTCCATCCCGGCCAAGAGTGCTCACACACTGAAGTAGTACATGGCAAGTTAAGACCTGAAAACCATAACAGTCCCAAAACTGACATGACTGATCAAGGCCTTCCAATCGAAGAAATTAAGCAAGAACCTGACAACACAACCTCTAAAGCAGAGGAGGATGCCTTGGACAATACCTCTGAAGAGCTGTTTACAACAATAAAAATTATGGCATCTGGAGGGGTGAAACCAAAAGGCCCAGATGTACGTCTAGGCATTAACCAACACTACCCAAGTTTCAAACCGCCTCCTTTTCCGTACCATAATCGAACGCCAACTGGGACGGCAGCAGCATCGGCCACCAACTTTACCACCCACAATATCCCTCAGACCTTCAGCACAGCCATTCGTTGCACCAAGTGTGGTAAGAGCTTTGACAACATGCCCGAACTGCACAAGCACATCTTAGCCTGTGCTAATGCTAGTGACAAAAAGCGCTACACTCCTAAAAAAAACCCTATACCACTTAAGCAGTTTGCAAAAACACAAAATGGGGTGTTATCACCTGCAAGGATTGTTAATAGTAGACAGAATCTCTCTCAAAAGGTCGGACAACCGAAAAAACTGAACTTTCACGAATCACCAGTTAAGATAAAAATGAGTGTCCTGAATAAGAAGAAATCTCAGCTGGTGCAAAGAGGCAGACCTGCTGGGGGGAGAAGGGCCTTTGCTCAGGGTGACCTAGACATTTTTGCATGTCCTCACTGTAGCAGGGAGTTCACATACAATGCTAGCTTAAAGAAACACGTAGCTTTTAGCTGCCCCATGAGGCCGACCAGTAGAAACTCCAAGAAAAGAACACTCAGTGTCGTTTCAGCCCAGGAGAACAACGGGAGCCTTCGCAGGCAAATTGCAAATATGAGTGCAAAGCCACAAGGGACAAACCATGGGCCAAAAACAATAACAAAGAGCCAGATCATCAAGCAAAATGCAGCCGTTGATAGCACTCAGGATTTTAGGCTTAAAAGATCTTCCATTCTGTCAACATCTGTGGTTCAATCTAATAAAAAAGGCAAGCCTATTTTAAATAGCAGTTTTATGCCACAGATGGATTCAAAGCAGATAGTCCTCTCCTCAGTGGCTCAGGTTAACTCTCACGAGCCGGGTGTTCGGGTACATGTTTTAGGTAGAAAAATGGAGCAGAGAGTGGGCGATGTAAAGCTACAGCCCAGAAGAGAAGACCGTTTGTCTCTGAGGTTGAGAGAGAGAGTAGGAGGACCTATTACTCGTAGTGTGCAGCAGGCCAGCACCACAACAACAGTCCTTAAACAGCCAGACAGTCACAACATCATCATGCACCCTGTCATTCTTCAAGTCAAGAAATGAGACTTGTGAAATGAACAAATGATTATCGATGTCAACTATCTGTGTTTTTTTTAAATGCCTCCTTAGTGCAACATTTACCTGTAAATAGGCATCTAAATATTGGACACTGTTGAAACAAACTGGCTGAAATAAGAATGACCTTTTTATCTTTTTTAAATTCACTGGCTCAAACACAGCAGCCTATAATACTTGCATTGTAAGTATTATAAAATGCCATGACTATCTATTCATACGAGAACACAGTCAACATATGTAAATACTTTTTCCATTTGAAATATTTTAATGTGCTATTACAGTTTCTGGATATATGTCCTCTTAACAGAGTTTAACTCATACTATGCTCTAACATATGTAGTTTTGAAATGACCTTGATGAGCTGGTTTAGGTGTGTTAGATTAAACCATGAACTAAATTCGGCTGAGAAGCAGATCTCCAGGAGCTAGACTGACTACCTTTTGGATTACATAAACCTCAAACCTTTGAAATATATTGAAATGTCATATTAAACAAAGCCTGAAGATTGGGGAAATGGGGGGTCTCATGCACTTTATGCTGTAGTTCATATTCACTTCTGTCAAAATGCATTGCAATACAATTAATCAATTACTACTAATTATTTATTAATGTATGTATTCTGTGTTTAAGAGAAGATAAGATGTGTTTAGTGAGGTTCACTGGAAAACAGGTATTGTAATGGTAAATGGCTTCTATTTTTGTAGATTGTGTTAGTTGTGTTTTATTTGTTGTATAGATGCAGTTTAGACTCTTCATGCATGCCAGAGATTTCATGTATGAGTGAAGGGAAGGGTCAGAATATAATATCTACACCTCAAGGGGCAGGAGAAATGTATATTCTGTTCACAAAGAATATGTATGGTTATATTTTAAAAGTCTCTATTTCTCTCTCCCTTGCTTTTTGGGCTATTCTCCTGTTGAAATATAAACCTATTTGGTCAGCTGTCAAATGAGTAGGTCTCATTTTTTAATTTTTTTAATGCACATATTGTGTAGCATTTGGGAAAATAGTCATTTGTTAAATAAGACATTGGCCACCAGGTCTGGACATTTAGCTCTAAAGACGATTATTTTAACATAAATTTGTGTCTTATTGAGTGGCCATGCTGATGGTGAACAAAAAATACTAAAAGGGTCAATGATTTATCAATCATCATAATGCAGAGATGCAGTGTTTAGGACACATTTTAAATGATAATGTGTTTTTATTAGAAGACTTGTTCTTTAATTGAGTCCATTGTAACATTTTAACAGCTAAAAAGTTTAAGGCTAATATGAACACTGTGAAATGTTTACACTATTGATTGTTGTGACTGAAAATGTTACCAAAGCTTGCTAGCAGGAAGATACACTTAGCTAAATGAGCTACTTTACTTTATAATATATTAGAACTGATATCTATCAGAACTTGTCTGTGTCTTGAAGTCACAAACAATTATTGTAGACTTAATCCTTTTTGCAACTTTTAATCCATTGTTTATTTCCGGCCAAAAAAGTTTGCTTTGTGGCATTTATATTCTTGACACAAAATAACTGACCCAAAGTTTTCAGGCTTGAAAGGGTTTCAGAAGCTTTTTTAATGTGGAATGTGATTGATTGAATAAATTGCTCTGTTCTAAGTTCATTTAATGAATATGTGTTTGATTCTTCTATTGCATATCAAAAAACAAAAAACAGTGCAGGCTAAACTACACCCTGTATCATAAACATATATAAATGTATCAGTTTTTATTCATCCCAAGAGTAAACAGTAAACTTAAGCCCTTAGTCCCAGACAAAAATGTATGTTCGAGCTGTTTTAACCGAGAGCAACTTGCACTGACATATCTTACAATATGTCATTGCCATTGTTTTGTCTCAAGATGCACACCAGTAATGTTTTCTAAGGCATGTTTATAAAAGCTATGAAAATGTTATAATTAAACAAGACCTGTATGTCTAAAATGACTAAAAACTAAATGCTAATGAACAATGGATAGTGTTTATTGTCTTGTACAACTGGTTACTTAAAAGAATCAAGAAAAACATTCAAATATTATATTTATTATTCTATGTATTTAACGTATGAATTTTATCTACATTATCATGTCAATAAAAGCTTCTTCAATCTTGCATATATGGTAGTGGTTTAAGTATGTGCTGATGTTGTCCTCTAGGTGGCATTGTTGACTCGCCGTTTACAACAACATCACGAAGTTTACATCACAGACGCCCACATCACTGTTTAGAAATAATGTATTTGTAATGCATTTGCTGAAGAAAAACTTTCATTTGTCCATCATATTGAAGCACTTTGGTAACATGAGTGGGTAACAGTGTTATAAACATTATTCTGGCTGTGCAATGTACATTTTACGTATCAACATAAAAGAAATAAATAAGTATCACGCCATCAATGTTCCGCCCTGAAAATATTTCTTGAAAGCTGATTGGCTAAGAAAATTGGCGCTGGAGGTTGATAGACGTGTTAGGTCAAAATAAAGGCGGGGCCAACAGTCCTTTAAGGCTGAAATGAGGATTTACTGCATTGTGTTATTTTTGTGAACGGTACAGATCACATTTCACAGAGAACAGGAGAAAGATTCATTTGAGACAGGTTTGATTTGACTTAAAGCCCTTTATTTACCGCGCGGTTTATTAATGTCTGTATCTATAATGCCTGTTTTCTCTCGCCCCTCCCTCTGCCTCTCTGGGTGTAAACAAAGCCAAAGTGGGTCATTTTGTCGTGGTAGGATTTGATCTCACGTAATAATAGTAAGGGTTCTGCATCCGTGATGAATTATTTGAATAGCCTCCAAGCTATGTATTTGTTACTAAAACAACAAAAGAAATTAAACAAAGCCATTAAGATGGCTCTGAGATATAGTGGCACATTGACTCGAATTTCTAAACATACAAGCTATCGATTTCAGACATCCATCTTTAAAAAACAAAAAGACAGATTCTTCAGTGTTTTGTTGTTATGGGGTTGCCACGACATTTCAATAAACGCTGTTGAGATACACAAAAGAGTGAGGATGCGCCTGCAGACGCTCTCATTCCCCGCCTCCTCGGGGTGGGGGACTCTTCGCTCAACCGTTTTTCGTTTTTTTTTTCTTTGACCGTTTCAACACGTAGCATGAGCGAGACAGGCGTTGGTATCCAAACTAAACCAAACCAAACCTCCCCACGCCCGGTCTGAACCGGTTCGGGGGTAGTGCGCGCTCCTGGAGACTCCCTCCCCTCTTCACTTGCTGAAATTCCTGCCACGCGCTCATACACACACAAAAAAAATCCTAGCAGCGAACGAGCGCGCGCACGCCCGCGCCTACGTCACCTCCTCCCCTCTGCCTTGTTCACCCCGCATCTCCCATTGGTTCCTGCGTACATCTCGAGCCTCCTCTTGTTCTCTCCCCCGATTGGTTCGCGGTGAGGACTGTGGACTGCGATTGGTCAATGTGAGTGCGAGCCCTTATCGCTCATTGGCTGGTGCGGGCTGTGCATGAGCGCGAGGGAAAGAGTTGTAAACGCGAAGCGCGTGCTGGAAAAGCCGAGGCGTAGGGCTGAGAGCAGCGCGAGCACCGGAGATCAGCAGGGGCATCACTCGTCACAACATCCAGCCTCTCATCCGCCCGCTCTCCATTTTGTCGCAATTTTCGGTATATCTTTGAAAGTCTGTATCGTAGAGAGCAAGAAGAACCGAGTTCTGTAGCGAGGCTTTTGTTAGCCCGTGTTGGGGGCAATTACTGTTGCCCTCAGTGGGGGAGCGCGTTATCATTTTTCGGTTATTTGGGAGACACAATTGCAGCCTCTCACCGCGTGTTCGTTAAAACAAACAATCGACTGTAGGTTCGTTCTTACTTGATCTCGGATCTGGTTAGAGCGGATTAACGGGGTTTTGTCTTTTTTAAAAACAGTGTCGCGGCTCTTTGTGTGGGTTCAGCTTCGTGTCCCTGTTGCAAGCTACCCGAAGTTCCGAGCTCCAAAACATGTGTTCCCGGGTGTGGTTTATCACAGATCGGCGGATCAGCCAGGAATACCCGCAGGTCCAGATCCTGCGAGCTCTGAAGGAGCGCTGCTCCGAGGACGATGTGGAATTCCGCTATCTTCTAATGGATGAGATCGTCCTGACCATCACGGACGGACAGCTCGGTAAAAACCGCACACACACATATAATGTTACATATATTCTATCTGCACTGAAATTGTTTTTGTGTTTAAACTGTTGAGTTGGCTAAATAACCGGCCAGTGCGGATGGTTAGCACGCTTGCATTGAGCGGATGTGCATCACCGTGTGAGGGGGTTTTGTGTAGATGTGCGGGTGGGTGACCGCCTAACCCACTTTCAGCCAGTTCGCCAACACAGCCTTGTCGATGGATGGAAGGCCGTTTAAAAGAGTTGAGAAATCGTTGTAATCTCATAGCGAACATTTAAATATATTCATGTCAGTATTTAGATGTATCACCTTTTATTGTTGCGCCATGTGCGCGCGAACAGTCACGAGTGTGCGGCGCGAGCGCGTTCATTATCAACACATAAAGCCTCGAGCGCAGATGGCGCGACGTTCACAAAGACCCGTTATATTCAGGTGCTACACTCGCCGTTATTTTGTATTTTTTTATATTCAATCGGCAAGCTTTAATCGAAATGAATTGAACTGATATGATATGACGCATTCGCGCGAGGTTCCACATACAAAGGACTTTAATCGACATAATCGATTCGTCGCGTGCGATCTCGACTGAAATGCGACTTTAATAATGTTTAATCAGCTGGAAGATGTTTGTACCGTCGTTTAGACGATGATCGATGTAATAGCATCACGGTTTGGTAGCAAAGCAATACTAAGGATACAGGCATTGTCTAATGAACTTGTGATATCCGGGATGCTTAAAGATACACACACCTATACTGAATCCTTAAGTCTTACATTATCTAGTTTTACCAGTCTTGTTTTTATAGACACTTATATACATAAGAAATTAAACATCAATGGTTACTACCAATGATGTCTTCAGGTCACTTTAAGACCGTGTGTGAATTGATCTTGCAGAATCCCTCATGAAATGCAGAAAACATGTGTGGAGGTCATGCTGTTAAATTAAAGGATGGTTCATAAATCTAATACATTTCTTTATATGTATTCACCCTCATGTTGTTCCAAACCATCATCATGTTGATTTTCTTCAGTGGTAAACAAAATGAGATGTTAGGCAGAATGTAAGAGGTTGGCAGCCTGAGTCACCATTCATTTCAATTGCATCATTTTTCCATACAATGCAAGAGAATGGTGACCTAGTCTGTCATTCTGCCTAACGTCGTCGTGGAAGTAAAGCGTATTGCTTTGGAACAACATGAAGGTGAGTAAATTGTGATAGTTTCATTTTCAGTTCAACTATCCCTTTAATAATAAGCTGACAGCAAGTTGTAAAGTGTTTCATAAGATAATGATCTGAGTTATTGACACCAGTATGGCCATTGTTGGTGGGTGGGGCTGTTTTTGCTTTGACATGACAGCATTTCTCTTAGGTGGTGCAGATGGGCGCTGGGACATAGTACATTTTGCATGGACCTGAGGTATAGGGAGTGGCTATGCACCAATGCAGCTCTGCCTTGAATCAGCTTCTTTAGGTTTAGTGGTGTGACTTTGCGACATAATGGATAGCCAGTCTAACATGAAGACCCGAATAGGCAAGATAAGGCGAGAAGAACTGAGACCATATTGACCTACTTTAATGCAAAGGTAGACAGCTGTATGTTGAACATAACAGCAGCACAACTGGAGCAGGTTGTTGGCCCGTCATGTTTATGTCTGTGTGTGTTTAGTGTGCTGGCCTGGATCTTGTCTTGGTCCGATAAATAGGTGGTTGACAGTTGGTCAGCTCTGGGATTTAAACCCCCAGAGATCCTGACATTCTGCTGAGTTACATCATCAATGTGAGACACATGGAACAGAGTAGGTCAGCACATAATCGTGATCGCCATGTAATGTCAGTAAATGCATTGCAAATATCAAAATTCCTGAAATAATAAATTCCAAAATTCCTGAATTTATTTTTGAACCTGTTGACAGGCGCCCCCAGAGTGTGTGTATAGTCACCACCTGTTGTGCGTGTTACGCCACATGCGGCAATCAAACAATCGATAGGCAATCAGGGTTCAGGACTTTTGGCTGCGTGATTTTTTACACTTCGTGTGATGGTGTGAGCGACGTGTGTGCGCGTTACTTTTTGATGTCAAGTGTCCATTCCTCTAAGACATGTGAAATCTAACACTAATTTAGTGTCTCACACATGCACAAACTGCAAGCATGCTGGAAAAAATACAAAAAAAAATGCAGATAATGCACACAAGTGACTGTATAGCACTGTAGTTAGTGGCAAATTAAACTTAAGACCAGAACGATTTAATCAAATTCCCTAGACATTTCTTTCTATCAATAAAGTACTAGGGAAGATTTTATAGACATAGAAGAGGGTTGGGAATTGTATCCGTTGTGGACTAAAATTGAGGTAATTCCCATTGATTATCTCAATTAGGAAAAAGCAAAATGCACATTTGTAAACAAATGCAGGAGGTGGTTCACTTGAGTTAGGAACCTCAGTGTTTGATAACACTACTGTAAAGTCAGTGGCTTTAGGTTTTTGTGGTGTATGCTTATGTAATAAGGCTTCAGTCTGGATTATACAGGAATTTATGTCATTTCTAGCCCGTAATACACACAATTTGGCCTGTATGTGAGTTGTTTATGATGGTCCCGCTTGTTTGTGAATGGTAAGCCAACATGGCTTTTTTTTTTTTTTGGTGATTGTGGTTGAAATTCTGCAGGATTCATTTGAATATGGTAAAGTAGTTTTGAGTACCACTCTCTCATTGGCAGCTGAATGACAAGTATTCAGAACACTCAGTGCATTTTAATTAAGTAAAGCAAATGAGTATTTGAATTTTTCACTTGCAATACTATTCAAAATTTTAGGGCCAGTAAGATTTTTTTTTTTTTTACCAAATGGCTTTACTTAAATTCTTTTCTTTTTGAACTTTCTATTCAAAGTATCCTGGGGAGAAAAAAAATTAAACAGCTCAGCTGTTTTCAACATTTATGATGATAAGAATGCGCTGCTTCTTGAGTATAGTGATTTAATGTGAGACTGGAGTAATGCTGAAAATTCAGCTTTGCCATCACAGGAATAAATTACATATATTTAAGTAAGTTATTTTAGGCTTTATTTATTTATTTTTTTACAATATTATTAGTAGTTTATATTGAATAATTGTGTTTTATTATCCAGACACTGTGTGATTGGCTGTTGTCTGTTAATGGGGATTAATTGTCTTGTTTTGTCTGTTTATCTACCTGTGTCTAATTCCAGCTCATCTCACCCTCAAAGCATACCTCTGAAGTAGGTTAACCCTGTGTCTATACTGTGCTTAACACAGTAGGTTACCCTGAAATCCTCACTTGCTCTGGATTCGGTGCGAGTGAGTCAGTCGTGTTTCTTGACCCACAATGAGACAGCTGCCGCTGAACTGACAGAAAGGGGAAGTGAGGGACGTGCTGTATGTTCTGAGTCTGTGGATACATTTACTGAAACAAAAAACCTTTATTGTTTGTGTGATTGTGTTTTGTATTATGTACATGTAAGATGATAAATCAAATAAATATCTGTACACACAAGTGCTTAAAGGGATAGTTCACCCTACAAAGAAAACTTGAGAGGGCGTTTACTAACCCTCAAGTTGTTCCAAATCTGTATGAATTTTGGGCCTCCATTGACTTCCTTAGAATGGAGAAAAATACATATGTATAATAATAATACCATGCAAGTCAATGTGTTCACCAGAAGAAAGAAATTCATACAGCTTTGGAACGACTTGAGGGTGAGTAAATGATGACAGAAGTTTCATTTTTGTGTGAACTAACCCTTTAAGGGGTGATTCTCTGTGCTGCTGTGAGTGTATGACCATCATTTCCTCCGGAAATTAGTCAGTCTGATATGAGCATCAAATCTGTCATTGTACCTGGTTGGTGACAGTTGGTTTATATAATGCATTGTTTTATTGGGAATTAGTCATTTAAAACCAAATTACAAATAAATGTGCCACCATGTTTATCAGTGATGTAAAATACTAAGTAAAAGTTGACGTTTCAAAACCTACATGGATGGAAAGTAAATTGATCAAGTGTGTTAAACATTGTTGCAAAATATTTCTATTTCAAAAATGCTGTTGTATTGAACTTTGTTCATCAAAGAATCCTGAAAAGTCACTATAATTGATCTTTTTTGGTCCTGTAAATGCAGCCTTTGGTGAGCATTAGAGATTTTTCAAAAACAAAATTTCGCTGACACCAAACGTTTGAATGGAAGAGTAATTACTTGGTTGTAATTAATATATTTTGTTGTAATTTAAATTAAAATTGCATTATTAGTGTGTGTGCTTTGTATTTTTATTCTTTCTAGAGTGTTATGCATTTAGCTTAGCAACAAAGTAAAGCATTCTATTCAAATCAGTTGCAACACATTGCAAGTGTGTGGCACATTGAGATGCTTATGAGATTCTGTGACAATTAGGATGCTGCCTGTTTAGGGAATTCGCTAGGCTTTGGAACAGAGCCATTGTCTCCTCAGTTGTTCAACCAGGTGGGAAAAAAAATCTAAGCAGATGATTGTACATACAATACATAGTTATATTATTTGAACTAATTTTATATTTCTTGAATCAAATGTTTATTTCTTTCATTTCATATATGCCAGTACAGTCCTGTCATGCTCGTTTAACTGCATTCAAGTCTCATCTGCTTTGATTCATGAGGAAAAGAGAGTGCTGATCTAGCAGTTGCTAGTGAAGATGCTGAGTCGTGGTTTGTGCGTGTTGCTCCATCCTAAGATGGCGGAGAAGCAGGAGAGATTAGAAATACAGTGACGCATTCATGTTTTGTCTCTTGTTCTCTCGTGTCTCCTTTTATATCCTCTGATTTACATTTCCTGTTATTTCTTGAAGTACTCAATTTCATTTCTGGCTTTATGTAATCTCTGAAATCCATTCCTCTATTTCGTGTGTTCTGTTCCATCCAAACAACAAAATTGCATGTTTGCCATTTTTAGTAACGTTTGATTGCTCTTAGCTGCTCTTGTATTCACAATCGGAGTCAAAAAGCAAGATGTAAGTCAAGTCCTATGAACTGCGGTTTTAAAACTCGTTTCAAATTATACTCAAGTGAAGGCTGGCGTTAAGTGAGCATAAAACCAAACTGGCATCTTAATTAAAAACAGAAAGCAGTGCAAACTGGGTTAGTGGGTCAATGTGAACGTCTCTCTGAAGGAGATCAGATCTTTAGTATTACAGAGATGCTGTTGTGTGTTGTTTTGTGAACGAAGGCCAGCTCATCTGTCATGTTGAGTGTTTGTGTATGAGGGTGAGAGAAAGGGGCGACACATCCAAATGAAAGTCTAGCTCATTGGTTGCTCAGATACACGAGCGTAATCCCTCCACACAATACTGCACTGGCCAAAACACAGGCTGGACTGCAGCATGTGATTTATCTTGCCTCTCTTTTTTCAGGTCTGCGGGTTGGGCAGGAAATCGTTACCTCATACCCGCAAGTTGCTGTGGTGCGCGTTCCGACCCCATGGGTCCAGTCGGACAGTGACATCACCGTACTGCGTCACCTGGAGAAGCTGGGCTGTCGTCTGGTCAACCGCCCTCAGGCCATCCTCAACTGTGTCAATAAGTTCTGGACTTTCCAGGAGCTCGCTGGGCATGGAGTGCCTCTGCCTGACACGTACTCCTACGGTGAGAGATCATCTTTCTGAAACCCGTCAATCCCCAATAATCAATTTGTGTTTTTATTAAAAGGAATCAAGTTTTCTTTTGTACATCTTACAATTAGTAGGGCTGGGCATTGACACACAATTCACGGCTCTCTTTCAATTCAATTTGTTTCTAGATCAATTAATTGGGCCTATCTCTTAACTAGTGCTGTAAACTATTCTGAGAACCCCAGTTGATGCATCACTATAAAATGAATGGTGAAAGTTAACTACTGTTACTACTGTAGGCTACTTGCATTTAAATTACACAAGGAAGTTTTTATTATAAAGTTATTCATTTATAATGACATCACTTTGTTTAATATAAACATTTAAATGGTGGCTGTCATAACATGAGTCATTCAAACACACCTTTAATATTGAATTACTGTTTAAGTAAAAATACAATGAATATGCAATATAGAGCATACGTTTATTAAAATACTAAAGTTCATTTTTGTAGCTGACTGAGTTTTTGGACATTTAAATTGCTAATATTGAATTGGTAAATGTGTCATTATGAGACAATGTTTAGAAGCTGTCTTTCTGTGGTTGAAACACTGAGCAATTACACGTGACATGGTTACGGATTTTGGTAAGTTGCATCATTCATAAAGAGGAAGAGATGAACAGTTCATGTGCGCTCCGCACTTCTGCTTCTCTTGAACTGAGGAGCTACAGCAATCCGTCACGACACGAGAGAACAGCAAAACAGTGTTTGTTTAAATTTCATAATAAAATTGACAATTTGAAAGCTGAGACCTTTTCATTTAAAAAGTAACAAAGCACAAAGATCACGATTTATTGGATGGGACGCACTACACAAAGATTTGTTAATTCATTAACTGAAAATCGCATAGACCGATTATTAGACTGTATTTTTGATCAAGTAAATGTAGCCTTGGTGAGCATAAGAGACTCATTACAAAATGAGTTACAACATTACATTACAAAATCTTACCAACCCCAAACTTTTGAATGGTGCGCTCTTGAATTGATCATTTATTCAGACAGACAACGGCTGTTTATGCGACATTCTCCTGTTTGTAGAATGAAAGGGGAAGCCCTCATTACTAAAAACCAAAATCAGAGAGAAAAAAGAAAAAAAAAACAGAGTGAAAAGAGGGGGGGGGCGGCGGGCTGTATAAAAGCAGTTACAGCTGCTGTAGTGACGTGTTCATGGCAGAGCCAGTCTGACATACCTTTCATTTTCTCTCTTTCACCCCCTCCTATGTAAGTTCATCTGCTCCTCTCAAACCAGACAAACAGATTCTACATCCATAAAGAATGTTCTTTAAAAGCATGAAGAATATTTATATTTGAAGATGTACAGTTTGCCTTCACATTCAGCAGTTATACTGCTTGTGGTTTGGGTTTGAGCTTAAATTATATTTCTACCCACATCTTCATTTTCTTTCTCTCTTGCTTCTACTCTCTTTCCGTACATTCTGTTTGTTTCATCTGGGACCCGTTCTATCAAACCAGAGGTTCCGTTAATTAAAAATTCTGTCATTTGCTGAACATTGATGGCTATTTTCAAATGCTATCTGGCATTGTAACATAAATACAAGAGAGAAAATAATTTAAACCTAGATTTTTTTTCTTTTCCTTTAAACATATCTAGCTTGTAGTCTGTTGTAGCTTGTTTGCCAATTTTAGATTGTTGAAGTCATAAACACTGTGACTTGAAATTTAAAAAGGGGCTACAAATACATTGTTAAAACATGAATAACATGCCATACGCGAGCATGAATTACTTGAATTGTAATTTTTAATTATTGAAATTAATCATTTTGGCTATTTTGAGATTATATAAAATGTACACATAGAACAGTATCTCTACATTCTTAAATGGGAAATGAAAACAAATTTCAAGTATAAAAGTAGACAATGAGGGGAAAATTTTACAGAGCGATACAATTATTTATAGCACAGCCTCTGGGTCTGACATGTGGCCATCATGTTTCTTCTGAAGAACATATTTTCCTAAAACATCTTCGAGCCATTAACCTTTAAAAACTGGCCACGTAGTTGGACAGAGTGCCGTCCAGGAAATGGGAAACGTGCGTGGCAAAAAAAATCTGTCAGTGTTGCAGTTCTTCTCATGTAGATATTGAATGTCTCAGTGTTGCTTGTTTCATTAGAGCTGTTTGCGTCTTGCTCAGGAATCTCACACTCAAATTAAATCTTACTTTTAATTACATTCATTACATATTCACTAAGCTGTGTGTGTGTCTCCAGGAGGACACGACAACTTCCGCAAGATGATCGATGAAGCTGAGCCGCTGGGTTACCCTGTGGTGGTGAAGAATGCTCGTGGACACAGAGGTAAATCACTGATCCTTGAACAGTCTGTGCATAATGGCTCCTTTGGGGGACTGAAAGTAACGGGCCACATTAGAGTTCAGATCTGGGTACTGACAAACCTTCAGGAGCCCTGAGAACACAAACACCTTAAAGTTATACAGCAGGCTGGATCTCTGAAATCAGGCAGCTTAGAAACATCATCTCTTACTCTAAAAACAAAGGTTGTCTGTCTTTCTTTCTCTCAGTGCACAAGGTGTATTTGTCCAGCACTACTTTTTTCAAGCAAATTTGAGGTGTGTGTGCTTGGAAGCCTTTGTTTTTTTTTCTTTTTTTTACAACTGCTATTGTTTTAATGGTATTTGCTGATGAATTACACAACCTGCTCTGGATTAACTCTAGTCTCACGGTCAGATAACATCTTGCCTCATTAAAGGTAAGACTAGTGGCCACACCGAGGGGGATGGGGGTAAAAAAATGATTTCATTTGCTCATCTTTTATTATTTGTACATATTTTAATCACTTAATATTATTTTTATTGTACTGGAAAATGCTCCCAGATCAGTCCAGCCTGTCTCAAAATGCTGCACTTCATGTCTACAGGTTCATACATGCGCTGAAATCTGTTTTGAATGTTCTGTTCTTTGTCAGTGTTCCCACAGAAATTAAAAGGGAATAACAATGTTAATACAATGAAACTATTTATTTTATTGTATTGATTTAAAGTCTGTTAATAGAAAATTAACGAACACATCTCAGCTCAAAAATATTTATTGGCTAGAAGTCACTTTTTTGCAGTCTTAATTTTTTTAATCTGTGTCCCGTAGTGGTCATAAACTGGGCAAGGCATGGACATTTTTTGGTTAAAGGTTTCGGTACACTAATTGTGTAAAACCAGACACAAGTATTTCAGTCAAACCTTTGTTAAAGATTGAACTACTGATAAAATAAAACTTCTCACAATTTTGATCTTTATTGGGCTGTGACATGTTTTGAAAGGATTCCTTTTGTCCAGGAGGAATTGGGTGGGGTGGCGGCAGCCTGATGGTTTAACATCTGGAGAGTTCACAATCCTGCTGTACGACATTTGTGCCCTTGAGCGAGACACTTAACCTCTGGCTGCTCTTGGGGGCTCTCTCTGCAATTAGTGTCTTGTATATCTCCTTGGGTCTGATAGATGACTATTGCCTAATTCTTTTCTCTTCCTCCTCGTGTTAATTAAAAACATGTGTCCAAATTCATGCTGCTACACCTAGCTGTGTATCAAGAGTAACCTGATTTATGTGTGAAAGGGATGTATTTGACACTTCCACAAGATTCTTCACATGAAGGTTCACGCATTTTACCCTGGATTGTTGCTTTTGCTCCTCGTGCAGAGGAATAAATCATTACTTTAGCCTTTAAGAATCTCTTTGAAACTTCTTAAATATTATGAATAAATTAAATCTATCCATTAAATTAAATAATCCATTCTGAGAGTTGAGTAATCAATGTACTTTTACAGTCAAAACCTCTATACTGTTAAACTTTCACTCGATTATAGTTGGTCTTTAATGATGTCCCATTTTGATCTGTGCAGGTAAAGCTGTGTTCCTGGCCCGGGATAAGCACCACCTCTCAGACCTATGTCATCTGATTCGCCATGACGCCCCATATCTGTTTCAGGAGTATGTGAAGGAGAGCCATGGGCGGGATGTGCGAGTAGTTCTGGTTGGAGGGAGAGTAATCGGGTCTATGCTGCGCTGCTCTACCGACGGTCGCATGCAAAGCAACTGTTCACTAGGTACGGAATTGTACACACCTCCCCCGTATTGTTTTTTTTGGTAACTGCTGAATTATTTTTATTTTTTCTTTATCAACCTTTTTTATAGAGATTCCCATGTATAAATTTAAGATATATATATATATATATATATATATATATATATATATATATATATATGTATATATATATATATATATATATATATGTATATAATGTATAGTAATAATAATAATTTCAATAATAAATACTAATGATGTTGGGGAGAGGGGCAATTGATGTTCATGTTATATTTATCAATGTATGTAGTGTCTCATCACTGTTAATTGAATATTACTATCTTTAATTACTAACTCTAATATAGCTTTAATTTTCATGTTGAGTTCTCAAACTTACTGCTCATGATTTCACTTTCTTTTCTAGGTGGGGTGGGAATGATGTGCCCCCTTAGTGAGCAGGGCAAGCAGCTGGCCGTGCAAGTGTGCAATATTTTGGGTATGGACGTCTGCGGGATTGACCTGCTGCAACTAAACGATGGTTCCTTTGTGGTGTGCGAGGCCAATGCGAATGTAGGCTTCATCGCATTCGACCAGGCGTGCGGGATGGACGTGGCAGGCATCGTGGCCGACTACGCCCTCTCTCTCCTGCCGAATCGCCTCAGCAGGAAGATGTCGCTGCTCTCTGTGGTGTCCAGCACCAGCGAAACTAGCAGTGAGCCTGAGGTGTGTATCCCCACAGAGGTCTGTATTCCCAACGAGATCTGCCCACCCGGTACTACCTGTGCCATCCCTGACGGCATGTCCACCATGAGCACAAGCTCCACCTCCAGCGAGAGTGAGGGGGATCTAAACGAAACGGGCCCTAACCCTGTCAATGCAGATCCCACTTACAATATCAACTCCCTCCTCGCGAGCGAGATGAAACTGTTGACTGAGTGAGCTGGAATTGCAGCCACACACACACACACATTCACAGACATCGAAGAGCAACACATACTGAAGTGGACATTAAACGCATACAGATGCACATGTGTAATCATACTAACCCTCCCTGTAAACCCCTGTCTGAGGCTGCTCCCCTGATGTTTCTTCTCCATTGACAGACTATAGATTTAAACAAGTGTACAGTGCAGTTTGGAAGTGCACTAGATAGTGTACACTCCAGCCTGGCTGTAGTGCACCAGCTGAATATGCATTTGCCACTGTAATTTGAGGGTGCATGCACTGTAGAGTGGTTTTATCGGGACATGATTCCCAAATGTAACCTTTCAGCTACCATCAAACTGGATTCTGATGTTCATACTCTGGGTTAGGGTACACACACACACACACTGACATACACCTATATGAATGAATTTTGTCTGTTACAAACCTTGTGGTAAAGCCTGGCTGAAGGCATAATGCATTTGCCTGCATGGGGCGAGAGAGAGGAAACTGAATGGACCCAAATTTCAACTGCCCACCAGGATACAAAGGCACATACTCCCCTACCCCCAAAAAGCCCACACAGACACAGAGGGACAACAAGAACAAAAACTGGAAAGCTGTGAATATTCTCATCCATCCCGACTCTTTTAAAAGCATGAATGAGTATGAGTTATTTTAGTCTGTTGCAATGGCTGCCTGTAGTAAATGAATTACTGCTGATCAGACAAGCGTAAAGGTTTCATTTGCTTTGCCGGTGTCTAAAATTGAATGACTGACTGATGTGGGACCCGTTTTGAATTACCTTCCTTAATGTGTAAGTGATATTTTGGCCCATAGGAACTTACTTCTTACAGGCATCTTCTGCTTGTAATTGAGGCGGCCATTTTAGAAATCTTCACTGTCCACCATTTTGGACTGGTTAATGTACTCTGTTTACAGCTCAATAGTATGGAAAATGTGAACGGGAACAATTTTTTTTTTTTTTAATTCTTTTTCCAATGTCTAATTCAAATCTGCTAATGACCACACGTCAATCTGCATGTCTGCCACTCCAAAAGCAAATCTCCCAATATGAGTCTGACCAGTGAGTTGCATAGAAATAGAGCAAGTAGACTTTTAAATACTAATGTTTTTACCACAAGGGCTGAACGTTTTGCCAACACTAAGCGCTGACGATGAATAAGCTATTTGTCTTCAACGATTTGTTTGTACAAAAATACTGCAAAAATAAAACTGAAGTGTCAACTCAAATGGGTGCTACAACTTCTCTTAATTCAGCCCAGTGGTCTAAAAGCCAATAACCTGAAAGAAACCACAAACTGTCCTGATTTGAGCTAAATTTACACTTATTTGTTGTACCTCATTATATAAATGCTCTGCCCATTTATCACAAGTCTAATTCTTCTATTTAAAATTAAGTGACTCTTTTAACGTCCCTTTTTCTATCTGGAAATGTCTTGATCCAAAAATCCTAACTACATATTTACATTTTGAAAATTACATTGAGTCTTAAATGGCATATAACAAACCTCAAATGGACCAAACTCTTGATCCAAACCAGCTCAGAATGGTTTGCCATGTTAAGTGTCATAGTTCAGATCAATTAAATGTGAGTTCAGACTTTAGATGAAATAGTTTACATTAAGCTGCAATATAGACTTGAAATTTAGAGTTAACTCGGGGAAGCAGCCTTGATCAAATTCCTGTCCTTGGAAACGTGTGACATTCATTTTAGGCAGTCCTGTCTGTGTATCAATAAACAAAAGGACAAAGTGTTATAAAAGATTAAGAAACAGATGCTGTGAGACCTGATGGTTACATGCAATCTTTTCTTGTTTGTTTTATATTTAGTGTTCTGTTGTCTTTTGTTTTCCTTATTTATAATTTTATTTTTTGTTGAGAAAGGAAAAACTGGTTTATATGCGATTAATCTTTGCTTGGGAAAGGCCGAAGAGTGGCGAAGGGTTTTAGTGTGAGTTTGACCGAACAGACGTTGACCACCTGAGACACACACACACACACTCTTCTCACCACCCCCTCTCAAACGTTGTGATTTGCCGTCTTGTGTGTGATGTGTTCCATCATTCCATGCAACCAGAGACTTGCACCCTCCACCTCATCCCACACAAGAACAAGTGTCCCTGTAAACTCTTGACACTTTTCGGTGTTTGCGATAACGCACCATATGGTTGTTGAACTCTTACACACTCTGCCTCCACTTCCGGTAGAATACAACAGGAAGTTTCTTCTCCCCTTATGTTTAGTATCAAACCTGTGTGACTCCAAATCTAAATATTTGGTGAATTTGGAATGGAGCCCCAAGTCTGAACTGAGAGTTAAAAGAGAGTCATCAGATAGAAAACATTGTATGAAGTAATACTCATTCTGATTGAAAAGGTACCATTATACTCCTCTGACTTGTGTGCGTTGGCAATTAACTTAGCATCACAACTAAAACTAAAAACAACAGTTGCTGCTAATGAACACTCAGCTCTATGGAATGGAAAAGGGAAACATTTTGAGACTCCATGTGTTCATTTCATTGCCTCTTTTTTTTTTCTTCCTTTTTTAGTGGGAACCTAAATGCCAAAAACCAAGCAATGTTGTATAATTTAAGACAAGAAATTATTAGTGATAGAACGCTAACATTGATGTTATGTGTCATTACGTAATAATACCAATAAAGACATTTAAAAAATGTCCAGAACATGAAATTTGTGTCAGCTTGTCTATTTATCTCACATCACAGTTGCTAGACCTTTCCACCAAAATTTTGCTATTGTTTACCTCACTAAAGGTGCGGTCACATTTACTGTTGATTGGTGAAATTTTGCAGGCAAAGTCCAGTCAATACAACCCAATCTATGCGCTAGGGAAATTTGCATGAGGGCAAAACAGTTGCCTATACAGATTTCGCAACGGGTTGGCCCTAGTCACAAATTCACTGCGTTGAAAGGTTTGAAAGGGACTTCTGGGGGAGCAGTGCTTCATACACTATTAACGATAGGCAATTTTAGAATAGGAAATTTTACTAAAGTGACTGCACCTTAATTGCACGTCATTATCTTCCAATATCCATTGACGAATGAATATAAAATTAAGCAGGATGCCAGTTGCTTTCTGACTGTTTTGATGTGGGCAGTCTCAGTCCAAGTGTTTTTCAGCATGTTGGAGGAGATTATGGATTGACTCTCTCATTCTGTTTTGCTCACTTAACCCCTGGATCAACCCCTCAGCCTTCTTCCCATACTCCAGAGCCTATATATACAAACACAAAAACATAAAAGGAATATATATATACCAAAAGCAAAATCTGATTTCCAAACTTAAGAAATAAACCAATTTTACTGATGAATAATGGGATGTTAACAGTTTGACAGAAGAGCTGGGGAGATGTGAGGTGATAAATGGGACGTTTTTTGTAATTGTATATGAGAGGCTGAACTAAGAACTAGGGATTTAAGCTGTAGTCTGAGATGTAGCGGAAGTAGAAGAAATCCTAAAGCAGAATCCCATTACAACCAGAATAGCAGTGAACTGTCTGACTGTCGAATTCCATCATGGCTTTAGTCATTAGTTTTAATCTCCACTGAAGTCGAAAGAACTGAAACGTGTTCACAGCACAGCATGACTTCATATCCAAACATGCATCCAGGTCTAAATTCAAACGTTCCATCTTAGCACTTTCAATTTAATTAGACGTTTGGTTATTTACTATGATTTGGTTATGCAGGACAGCGCAGGAGGTGAGTGTGGAATTCAGGAGCGTATTGTAAATGTATTATATGAGGTTTCTTTATTTATTGTTTACCTTGGTGTAGTTGTTGCATAGCAACCATAGCATAGCCAGAGAATGAGCCAACATGGCTGCCTGGTCAGGGCGAGGCTTCACACACTGTTCCTCAAACTCTAAGATGCATCTCAATATCTGATCAGCCTCCACACACTGGGCCTCATCTATACACACACACAAAAGAGGAATATCAATGTCAGCTATAAAGGTCACAGGTCAGTGTGGTAGCTAGATTATGAGAAAACAGATCTATTCTGTTTCAAGTGTCTGTATTAAATAAAAGCTGTTTGAGGTGTGTAAACCAGATAAATTCCTGTGAAAAGTTGAATGATGAAATGTGCTGAATAATCTCCTGGAGATTTTTCAGCAATATGATCTCCCGTCTAGTGTTTGAAACATATCACCTTACACCGAGTTGTTTCCATTTGACGTTGTTTGCCAGGCTGATGAATTGGCCAATATTTTGCTACTTCAGTGTCTGAATCGTCTGATAACCATGATCACTCCATTAGAAGAAATATTAGCTCTCCCTTGTGCCAGTTCAAAAATCTACGAACAACCTAGTCTATGGAAAGTTGTTTCCAAATATTTTTAGTGTATTTCAATAAATATTGCATGAAAATGTTTAATTTCAGCATATGTACTCAACCATTATACACTTTGTGGTCAGTAAGATTTTTTGTTATTTATTTTTAAAAAAATAAAAATTCAGCAAGGACGCATTAAATTGAAAAAGGTGACAGTAAAGACACATAACACAACATTACAAAAGATGTCTATCTCAGAAAAAAAATTCTTTTGAACTCTATCAAAGAATTCTAAAAAAAAATGTATCATGTTTTCCACAAAATTATTAAGCAGCACAACGGTTTTCAAAATTGATAATAATAAATGTTTCTTGAGCACTAAATCAGCATATTAGAATGATTTCTGAAGGATCGTGTGACACTGACTGGAGTAATGATCCTGAAAATACAGGAATAAATTATTTAAAATATACATATTAAACTAGAAAATGTATTTTAAATTGTAATAATACTTCACAGTATTACATGCACTGTATTTCTGCTAAAATAAAAGCAGTCTTGGTGAGACTAAAAAAAAAAAACAGTGAGTGTGTACGTCAATTAAAATTATTGAAAAGCATTTGGTAATAGTTTATTATTAGTTTATTTAAAAATTTCAACTTGTGTGTATTACCAACAAACCTGACTGCACAATGAACAATAGTATTTTTACATTAGCAATACACTGATTGACTATTATATGAATTAATTTATAAATAAAATGAGTAATTGTGATGATACCTATTGCATTTGCAAGTGTTACTAAGTGGCTTGACTGAACGTTGATGTAAGGCTCCAATGACATGATCTGTCTGCCCTATAGAGACAATAAAAAAATCAAACCATGGCTAGTCTGTGTCCCTAATTGATATCAGGTCATGCTTGTTGTTGTTGATCTGTGCAGTCTCATCCACAGTGACATGCAGAGCAAGGGCGGCTGAGCTGTTTCCTGCTATAGAGTCATCTCGTCAGAAGTTATAATATGAAGTGGCTGGCCAGAGGGCGGAACCGGCGCCGGCCTACTGACCTCAGGTCAGTCATTAAGAGGCCAGAGAGCAGGATGGATCAAGTGTACTGACCAGTGAACAGCCAATATGGACGCTAAGCTAAGCCAGCCACGTCACTGGAAGACTTAGCCAAAACACTGCTGAGGTTTATAGGCTTAGAGAGAGAGAACTAGGGCAGGAGTGCCGCATGCACTCGCAACTCTGTCACGTTTGATCTTAATTAGCAGTGGAATAAAGTAGGTTTTGCTCAAGGACACAACCTCATGACATGACTCTAAATATATAGCTAACCTCATACAAACCACAAACAATACACAAACACACAATCATGATGGTACAGGCTGTCATAAAAGCTTATAAATAATTAAATCCGTGCCATACAGACGTGACATTTCGTGAGAGATCATAGCAATAAGTAAAATCAGGATATGAATTACATATTAGAATTAAGTTTTTATTTGTACATTTCAATATATTTAAATTATATATACAGTATATAAATTGGCAGGAATAAAGATCTGAGTGACTTTCACAAAGTCCAAATTGTTATGGCAAGGCAATTGGATCAGATCATCTCTGGCAATGGCAAGGCTTGCCGGTCAGCAGTGGAGAGAATTTACCAACAATGGTCCGAGGAGGGACAAACCATAAATGGCTACAGGGTGTTGGCCGCCCCTGTCTCATCAATGCACGAGGGCAACGAAGGCTATCCTGTCCGAGCCAACAGAAGGTCTCCAGTGACAGAAGTCACACAAAATTTGAATGATGGTTATGGGAGGAATGTGTCATAACACACAGTGCACCACATTCTGCTGCGTATGGGACGTGTACGTGTGTGCCATTTACCTGAGGTAGTGATGGCAACAGGATGCACAGTGGGACAACGACAAGCTGGTGGAAGGAGTGTGATGCTCAGGGCAATGTTCTGCTGGGAAACCCAGAGTCCAGTCATTCATGTGGACGTAAATTTGACACGTACCCTGCCACCTACCTGAACATTGTTCTAGACCAGTTACACACACACACATATACACACATATATATATATATATATATATATATATATATGTATATGTGTGTGTGTATATGTATATATATATATTAGATATCAAATGAACTGTTATAGTCCACAGAGATGAGACTGTTTGTGGATATGTCTTTGTGTAGGTTTACTGTCTTTATGCCACTTACCAAAACATTCTTCTGGTTCAGTGCCACTCTGACTGATATCATCCATCAGCTTACACAGATGAGTGTGCCATGAACTTGCCACCTGTACACACAGGCACGCAATGCGATGAAAGACATTTCCCAGACACCGATGTCTCAATGTGAACTGATGGTGGGTGTGTCTACCTCTGTGTAGAGAGAGAGAGCAATGTCAGGCTTATTTGTCTTCAGAAACACATCAGCCATAAGGAAATATCCTCCGGACGTCACAGTACTGTCCAAACCAAACATCTCACTGGCATAGTACACCTGCACAAAGAAAGAAAATATTAAAATTTAAAAATGAATGTACAGTTAGTCAGTACCCCAAAATGAATTCTGGGTGTTTAAATAAATAAACAAATAACTGACATAAATAAATGGACATGGAGTTACAATTATAATTATTAACCAAAAATATCTAATTGCAATATGCCACTAATGAATAATAGTACATAATTATGTACATGCAATCCAATCGCAGTGTTCCACGCATATTAGGACTTACGTCATTGGCAAAGTGAGTGAGAGCAGATGTGTATTTTCCCATGGCAGTGTGCAGGCGGCCCAGGGTTCTGTGTAGCTGATGAAGGACAGCGTGACTGCAGCCTGGTGTTTTCATCACTGTCCACTCAGCCTTAGACAGATAGTCATGTGCTTGGGAGAGAGAACCTAAACCTAAACACATACAAACAACATACACTATGAACAAAGGGATTTTGAGTCAACCTGGCTATTAGAGGGCATGTCTGTGTCCACTCAATTCAACCATCTTTGATGTTTCTGTTGGAATAGACATCAAGTGTTTTAAAGATTCATGCCTGGTTTGCTGATTTGTCAAAAAGAGATTGAAAGCAGCCACTGTGAATTCTCAGCAAATAAAGTATCTATGTTTATAAACAGAAGCTTAATGATCAAGGGTGTGTCTCAATCCGCTCCCTAGTTCAACAGTGCACTGCCCTTGCCCTAGGGGTTGGCCTTTCCTAGGGCTCAAAATGGTTCCACTGATCTGAAACGTTCCCTCCCAAGAAAGCCACTAAACTCACTAAAAAAATGCCAGTAAGTATAAGCTGCTCACTATATTCACTTACTGGAATTGTCGTCATGTCTTCAATTTCTCAAGTTGTGAGAGGTTGAGTGCAAGTGTAAATGCATGAAGACAAAGCTTTATTTCTGTCTTTAAAATCTTTTATTCCTAAAACAATCCTGCAAAAAGAATTATACAGGAATAAATATAAGGTTGATTTTCTATTTAAATATATTTTAAGCGTAATTTATTATGTATATGGAAGAGCATAGTTTTCAGCATCATTACTCCAAACTTCAGTCACATGATCCATCAGAAATCATTCTAATACGCTGATTTGGTGCTAGAGAAACATTTCCTATTATTATCAACATTGCAGACAGTTGTGCTGCTTGCTTGTGGGAAATGTTAAACATTTTTGTCAGGATTCTTTGATGAATAAAGTTCAAAGCATAGAAAATAGAATTCTTTTGTAACAGTGCACCTTAGATCATCCAAACTTGTAAACAAGCTACTTTACACGAATGTGAGTGGATTAGCAGGTAGTTGCTGAATCGCAGGTGTTTAGGCTATATATGAGATGAGCACATGGCTGCAGCAGAAACCAACCTATCCAGTGCAAGTACTTTGGCTACCTAATTGAAGTTGAAGTCGAAGTCAATTGCTCTCCTCACAAATCAGCCGTTTCTTGTTTTTCACTGGCATGTCTCTATGGTGTTATGTAGGAGCCTACATTCAGTAGAAGTAAAATACTTAAGTAATGTTAAAATCAGATACTCTAACCCCTGGTTTCACAGACAAGGCTTAAACCTAGTCCCAGACTAAAATGCATGTTTGAGCTGTTTTTCAACTTGCACTGACATGTCCTGAAATACGTCAGTGCCATTGTTTTGTCTCAAGATGCATTCTAGTACTGTTTTTTCTAAGGCATGTTTCTAAGGCCTAAACCTGGCTTAATCTAAACCATGTCTGTGAAACCAGGTCTTTGACTCTTACTTAAGTTGTGTTGGAATTGGTGACTTGTAACTTGTAATGAAGTCATTTTTGCTGGTCCTCTTTACACCTCTGGATGTGGTTTATAAATGTGCAATTTCTTGTCACAGCAAACTGAGTCATTAGCATCCAAATATTTAATGGATCAAGGCCCCAATTTCGAGTTCGCAATATGCTAATTCGTGTCAGTGAATTTTCCCATGCAAACTATCAAATCTTCAGCCACATAAAGATGAATCCTTCATATGCTTATGCCGAAGAGCTTTCAGTGCAAGAGGTTTTCACTCAGACAGTACACATCTGCATGACTAGTCTGCCACATCCTGAATTACATAACAAGCGTCTCTCCGTTCAGTTCACATCCAAGCACCACCCTTTAGTCCACCAATAGACCGTCCCACAGGAAGTAAACAGAGCTCGATGTCAGCCTTGGTTTTTAGCAAATGTTTGTTTCCATTCTCTCCTGAAGTGGAAGTTATTGGCGGTCAGCCTCCAGAGAGGCTCAGAAAGTGAAGCAAACTTTTTGAAGTCTACCATCTAAAGGACCTTAGAGAGATTTAAAATTAGTACAGCCATGCAGGAGCATAACCATCATTTCAGAAGTGAGGGGGACAGAAATTTGGGGTGTAATACCAGTTTTTATCTGACCTTTGTCAAACTGATATATTGTATTTTTTTTAATCTCAACTTTTAATAATAGGGTAGTTGTTGCCTAATGGTGAGGGAGTCGGGCTTGTAACCTGAAGGTTGCTGGTTCGATTCCCATGCCGGTGGGGATTGTGAATGAACAGAACTCTCTCCACCTTCGATACCATGACTAAGGTGCCCTTGAGCAAGACACCTAACCCCTGATTGCCTCACTTGTAAGTTGCTTTGAATAAAAGCGTCTGCTAAATGATGCAATGTAAATGTAATAAAAAAAATCAAATACACTGCTGAAAAATAACCAATGTCTAGTTTTCTTTCCCTATGTTTTATGGCAATTTTATGACCATTTTATGTCCTACAAACACTGCATTAAGTTCTAATGGATTAGATAAAATGTAAAAAAAACAAAAAATAAAGATCACAGAATAAGGCAGAAAATCTTCTGCTCACCAAGACTACATTTATTTAATGACAAAATTGAAAAAATGCAGTAAAAATAATATTGTGAAATATTATTACAGTTTAAAACATGTTTTCTATGTGAATATATTGTAAAATGTACTTTCTATTCATCGAAGAATCCAGAAAAATTAAATGCATCATTTAATTTGGTTTCCACAACAATTTTAAGCAACTGCTTTCAACAATGATAATAATCATAAATGTTTCATGAGCAGCAAATCAGAATGATTTCTGAAGGAAATGTGACACTGAAGGGAGTAATGATGCTGAAAATTCAGCTTTTGATATCACAGGAATCAAAAGGTTGTCAATTAGCACTGTTAATTCGTTTACATAGTCAATAAATACCTTGAGATGGCTTGAAAAACACACATAAACCATATCTTGTCGTGTGTTTATTGTCTACACGTTTCACCGGACAATTCACAATTTATTCACATTGGCCTCTAGTCTATATGAACACACTTGCCCTTAAAAAGTGCAGCCATGGGGTGGTTTTTGCAGGTTTTGTGCACATCTCACCTATATTAGCCTGCGCGAGCAGTAGATAAGCTGGTACTAGTTGGACAGCACAGGTTCCGTGCACCCGCACGGCCCAGCGCAGGAACAGAAGAGCAGCCGGTAAAACATCTTGGAACCTCTTCTTGGACACCCACCTCTGCGCCTCTGAATGAGCAAGCTCCATTAGACACTCCTATTGCCGAAAACACACACTTATCAGACATCTGCTCCCTTAACAACCCAATTTGCCCCATTTTACGTGCTGGAATGCATATGAACCTGTTTCTCGGTTTCTTTGTGGTGCTGGTCTTGGTCGAATGGTGCAGGTGTGTGAATTGATACCAGTAACGGACAAACTTTTTCATGAATACTGGTCCAGTCGGTCTGCTGGTGGTCAGGGTCACTACACACACACACACACACTCACATTACTTAGTTATCTAAATAAGAACATTCAATAGACTTTTATTGTTTTTATATCCTAAACCCAACAGAAACATTTTGGTTTTAGGAGGTTTTAAGACTTCTGGGTACAAATTTATCCCTAAAATATAAGCACACACACGTTCCAACTACTTATAATTCCTCCGTTTGAAAAACAGACACAGAATAAAGAAGTAAAGGAAGTCGTGCTGGTTCGAAACAACACGGGTAAGTAAATGAAGGCAATAAAATATTGCATTCAGCTATCGCTTTAAGAGCTGCCCGTCAGAGGACATTCTGTTTCAGAAAAAAAACCGTGACTGACCGAGTTATAAGATAGACACACATTTGCATGTTGACACTGTGAGGCCGTAGATATGCGTCGTGGTTCGTGGTGTCTTTAAAAAGGCAAGTGAAAACTCCACGGATGCAAACTAAAACATATATTTTTCCAGTCATATTTCTTTCTTTTTTTCCTGGTTGGTTTTAAGCACGCATGGCTGGCTATTCTCTTCCCTCTGCACATAATTTCTCCTCCAGCTGTTTGAACTCGTTCAACCTTTCCATCTCTGCAGTAACAGGGCCAGGAAGAATGCGTGCGTGACACGCGAGCCTATACCGCCACCTGCTGTCTGTACGCGCAATTACACGATGGGGTATTACTTACCAGTTTAAGATACTGTGTTATAAAAACAAAACACATAATTGAATAACCAGAAGGCACCAGACTCACCAGTAAAATGTGATCAGGCATTTTGTGCACCGTAGTTTTGCAGGTTTCTGGCAAAGTTCGCACAGCTTCTTTACTCCTTTAGGATTTGCCAGAGGGTTAATGGTGGACGACATCCCAACTAAAACGCTCAGCCAGCAAAATGTGCTTGAAACTAATTAACAATACAAAATATATATATATATTTTTTTAACTCTGAACACAAACCGATTCAACAGTTTCCCTTTTTCAACTCAGCTCACGCAATATTTCTTGCTTTGTATCTGATCTGAACAAGTTAGAAGTGTTTTTCAAAATGGTTCCCATGGAGATGACCTTAGGGCAACCGACGAGGATTTAACTCCCTATTTATTATGTTTTTATATGTTATTATACGCTATTCATCCATTATTTTGTATATTTCAATAGCGTTATGTTTAAATATATATATATTACAACATATCTTTACTTAAAACCCTTCATTTGCTTAATTTCTGTCTCGAAATACAGGTAAAACGTGATTTTCAAGTTTATAGCCATCTGGTGGTGAAATTATATCCGTTTCGGTGATAAACATGATTTATCTAACTGTAGTGCATTTCCTCTCCTCATGACTGGGATAGTTGTCACCCGTTATATATTCCACATGCTTTAAATTACATGTAAACTGGTGATTTTGTTGTACAATATTTATTTATTAATGTCCTCCATCTGTATGAAGAATGTACATTTTTACCTAAACATTTATTCGTTTATCAGATGCTTTTGTCACAATGGTTTCATATTTTTTGTGCATTGCTTTTCACATTAGTTTTGTTTCATAATTACTTTTAAATAATTGTACTTTTAAAATCTAGTTTATAAAATGAGTAGAAATTGGATTTCAAACATCAACCAACCGTGAAATATTCATTAGCGTAATAATGTGATATCTCTCCCAGTCCCCTCACAACATAAATAGGGTGTATGCAACAATGAATGACAAATTACAATTTATAAATTTAACTCACAGCAATAACACATTTACATTTTTAAAAAAGGTTTATTGGTTTGCTCATCCACACAAAAAACATCGAAACATACAAAATTTCACACGTGATGGTGTTTAAAATACCTAAAAATACAATTATTTTTCCTCTGCCCTGAATACCTTATAAGGGCCAGACTCTACACTCTCTCCTAAATTAATCATGAAATCTTGAGTTTGCATGGAATCTGTGCACAATCACACACAAAATACAGTCAATCTCCAATACTTCCTACCCGTGTTTCTGACAGGAGACATTTTAAAAGCACTCTGCTTAGTGTTACTTCGGTGTTTAATCGGCCCACAAGAAAAAGTGGGAATAAGAGGATGGAAATTTTTCAAGGGTGGTCCATTTTCTGACACCAGTATTTTCCTTCACAGAATCAACAACACTAATAAGAAATCCACCTGCACACACAGTTTAGACAGCTCTTCCTGTGAACAGAAGTGCAGTCGGAGCGATACTGATCTTATCGGACACTGAAATGGAGTCGTTAACACTGCACCAAATCTTGTTGTCTCTCAGCTGCTATTATTCAGCCTAGCTCTTACTGGAGCACACACCCGCCAGGACCCAGACCGTTTCATTTCTGGTTGAATTTCAACTTATATGTATATAATTAAAGTGCACTATACAAAAAATTGCCATCTACTGTAACTCAAACAACATTACTAGAAAAGAATTGCTTGTATTTGCACAAAACTGCTTCTCAAACACCACACAAAAACTGCAGTGAACTAGCATATTTGAGTGACTGCTGTTGGGCCGCAGTGTCGCAATGAACGACAGCGTCCAGCAGGTGGTGGTGTTTCCTCCCTTTATCAATGTATTTTTTTCCTGAACGTAACAATGCAGCACTCTAGAGTGCAAAAACTGATGTTTGAGATTTGCGAAGTCTTGTGTATCTTATCCTTTTGGCAGACCTGAGTCATGTTGTTTTCCACATCATCAGCAAAACATAATCTAAAAAGCAGAAGGAATAAAATGGCTTTGGAAACAGAAATATTCCTTCGCCTACTTGCATTCGTAAAAAACAAACACCTTCCTTTTGCACTAGCAGAACTTGAAATGTCTGTATCTTCAGCCAACAAAAATTCAGTGCTGTGTTTGTTGCTGGCTCAGTTTGAAATGAAGCACTCTACTCTCACTCAATATGGCACAGAACAAATTAATAGCAGACTATGAAGTTAAAATCAATACACATCCTCTTGATATCGCAAAAAGCTCTGTAAAAGAGGCTTCAGGAATTAGTATTATATATACCTGCAAGTAGATAAAAAGGCACCCAGTATAAGGCACAGGATCTGTTGGCAACCGTAATTAAAAGTTTCTAGACATCTAAAAACAGCATGGTCAAAAATGCAAATGAACACACTTTTAAAAGGAAAGTCCCCTATTTGAATGTAAGCTAGTGAAACTATTATCTTCACTAAATTAAAAATTGAAACATAACCTAAAACATCTCCAACAAACTGCTCATGTGAAGAAGTGAGAATTGCCTCTCAGACAAAAACAAGACCTTTGCAATATAGTGTCTGCTGCCGTTCCTAAAAACAGTAACCACCGAAATCTCCATGGTTACAGTACAGTGAATAAAGAGTTTGATGAGCAATGTGAGATCATGAGATCACCAGAGCAGGAAGCAACCCGTCCGAGAACAAAAAAAAAAAAAAAAAAAAAAAAAAAAATTTTAAACAGGACAGAAACAAACCGTGACTTCTACCATGCAAAAAGACAAAACACAGTAACTACATATTTTCCCCTAATTCAAATCGAGTCTATGATGGGTTTAACTAAACTATGTTCAGTTTCTGAGAAAACGGAGCATGAAAGTTGACACCAAATCAATCCAAAAACTTTTTCCATTTTGACATTTCTTCATTTTGCCTTTATATGGCAGTCTAGCATAGCCTGACTGGCACAGTTTTCTAGCAGTCAATCAGAACAGGGAAGACTACAATACAGATACTAAAACATAACTTCACACTCAATTTAAAAAAAAGAAATAAAGTGTATCCTACTACATAATGACCTTTAGTCCAAAAAACTATTCCTAATATCCTTCTTCCACGTCTTGAACCGACAAATTCTGTGCGCACGTCACCTTAAATGTCACACATGGCAATTCTCTTATGAAAACGTGATCTATTTTGAAACGTGCATTTTGAAGTTTCATTACCAGGTGAGATGAACGGTGTAATTCTGGAGTCAAAAACTAGGAATGCTCTCGTAATAGTTGTAATACAACAGATAAAGGTGAATTTTGACATTAAGGTACAGAGAAACTCCCGTTTGAATGTTGGGAAAGTGACAGTAACACCTGAGGTGTGTGTGGGTCTGCATAAAAGAGACTATTTCTTGGCAAGTCTTTTTGTGCTTTTCTAAGCATTAACTGAATCGTTATGTAACCCATTAGAGGGAATTTTTTTTCTGTGTTTATCATTTTGGACGGTAAAAACTGGAAGACATGGATTGTTAGCATGTGTGCGCAGTTCAGTGTCCTTTTCCGTTTGGCAACATCTGCTCACGCATCCCATGCGTCTCCATCCGCCTCCTTCGCCTTCTCGTTCAGGGCATTGTCTATATTAGTCTCTTCATCCTTCTCCTCCTGCCTAGCTCTTCTCTCCTCCTCCCTCTTCTCTTTGTCCAACAGCCGGTAGTTGATTCCCATTCCCACGAACAGGAATATGCTGGCAATCACCAGGACGATTCCACAACCCTGATATGTGTATTTATAATCATCATAGATATCATTGAGTCGTCCTGCAAGAGGAGAAATGGAAAAAAAGTTTCATCAATCTCTGTTACACACTATCTGGACCACAGCATGGTATATGACGTTTGAGTTATTAGCTTAATAGCCAATGTTGCCATGAAAAACTGCTCGGGACCAGATTTTTTGAAACTGCCACAGGCTTCTAACAAATGGCTCACTTAGTGTTAATTTTTAAACTGTGTTTTGTTTAAGTTAATAAGATAATATTTAGATAATAAAAATAATAATAAATTTAGATATTAAAATAACCATATTAAAAGCTATTTTTATTAAGTCACTCATTTATCTTAGCATTTTAGTTGAGAGCAGTAAAATTAGAATATCTGAACATGTTATATATTAATTTAACATTCATTAATATTAATAAATATTATTAATGTTACTTTAATTTTTTTAATATTTAATTTTATTTAATTACTTTAATAAAAAATATCCTTTAAATTTAGTCTATATTTTTTCATCATATTCATTTATTTTTTTAATATCATTTTAGTTGATGAGAGCATTAAACCAAATATTTAAGCATTTTACACATTTAATTGTAATATTAATTAACATTTACTTTTAATATTTTATTATTTTAAATATTTAATTTTATATATCTATTTTTTTTTTAATCAAAAGTAAAAACATCCTATAAATTTAGTCAATATTTTGTCATGTTATATTCATTAATTTTTAGTAATAACACTTTAATATATATAAAAAATGCTTGATTTTTTTTAAATTTATTAATTAAACATGTATCTACATTTAATAAAAACAACATGTGAAATTTGCCTTTAAAGGGATATTTCACACAAACTAATTTAGCCATCATTTACCCTCATCAATCCAAACCTGCATGACCTTCTTTGGAATATCAACTGGTTCACCGTAAACAAAACTGTTTGGTTATCAACATTCTTTAAACTATCTTCTTTTAGTTGTTCCACACAAGAAAGTCATGCAGGTTTGGACCAACATGAGGGTGAGACAATGATGACAGAATTGTTATTTTTGGCTGAACTATCCCCTTAAGATGAAATGGGTTTACACTGAGCCAGTCTTACCCAGTAATGGCGGCCCCAGCAGCACAGGTCCACACTCCACGATGGTGACCAACCCGACAGCACTGGAGAATCTCTGAGCGCCCACCAGGTCCATGAGAGTCTCAAACAGCACAGAACTGAGCCAGCCGAACGCCACACCGAAAAACACTGCATAAATGGCAAAACCCAAATAATCGGTGGAGAATGGTGCCATCAAGTGGCACACGCCATTATACAGCACAGATGCGGCAAAAAAGTACTGAATACGTGGACGGACCCAGCGTGTATTGGCCACCAGGCCCATGGATGGCCGAGCAATCATGTCAGTGAAGGCCAGGATTGACAACAAGAACGCAGCCTTATCCTTGGAAATGTCTTTACTCTTCGCGTAGTTACTGAGGAACACAAGGGGCGCGAAGAGGCCGAAAAACATGATGACGTTTCCGAGCAGATACAGCAAGAAGCCTCTGTGGGTAAACAGGGTCAGATCCAGAAAGCTGTTGACGGTCTGTAGGCATGTTTTTTTCTCTTGACGTTTGGGTTCTCCATCCTCTTTTGAAATGGCAGGTTGTGGTTTTGGTCCAATGGGCCGCATTAGCGACCCCGCAACACAGCAGTTCAGCAAAGCTCCTCCCAGGATGAGGAAACTGCCCCTCCACCCGAAATGATCAAACAGCCAGCTGTTCAACGGGGCCAGGGTGGACAAGAACACCGGGCTGCCCGCCATCGCGATGCCATTAGCTATTGGCCGCCGCTTGTAAAAGTATTTGCCAATCATCGTCAATGCTGGATTCAGATTAAAAGCCAAACCCAGTCCTAGAAACAGAGGAGAGGAGAGGAGAAGAGAAAGCTTGAATGCAAGATTCAGAAACTGAGTTTGTAACTTTCATTATTTAATTGGACTTGCTTGGTCTTCATGATCCGTGTCATTCAATGGACTCACCGCCTATAACTCCCACACAGAAGTAAAGACCCTCCACTGTGTCACAGAACGATGCGGCGACTAATCCTGCGCCAGACAGACAGCCACCAGCCATCATGATGGGTCGACTACCATACTTATTCACCAGAATACTGCTGATTGGTCCTGTTGAGAAAAACAGGTTAGTTTATAAAAAAAACAAAAAAAGACAATTAGGATACATCTAAATACAGTTTAAACTGACTTGTCATTATTTATTATTTATATAGCTAAATACCAACTAAATATAAAACACTAGATTGAGTAAAAATTTTCAAAATGTTTTATATTGTATTAATCTGACATGAACTTGACTAGTCCTGTTAACAGAAAACAGGTGGGTTAAAAAAGAAAAAAAAAAGAAGCTAAATTTTAAACCATTACCCCATTGTGGTGGTTTAAACTATTTTATAAATTGTATATTTACTTTGTTAATCTCATGTTTAGAAAAAAGGTAAATAAACATTAAACTGAATCATTAAAGTAAATTGTTTTAAACTATTAATTTTTAACAAAAAAAATAATAATATAAAATAAAAATACACAATCCTCCCTGTGTAACAGAGTTTTGCACAAAATTGTGCACATCTTATCAAATAAAAGAATATCAAATATATTTGATATACATGACCTCTTCAGGTTGACAATCAACATTAAAAATGAAGTGATTCTTCTATCAAAGAGTTTCAGGCTGCATTTTGGAACCCTTTAATGTTCCACCACCAGATGGCATCACAACAGCAGCCATTCACACCACTGCTGACTATTTCAACGCAAGACTGCCGGAGGACACAGGAGACGATTCAGAGGAAGGAAACTGTGATGTGATATGCACACACACTTCACTACATGGCATGTGCTCAACTGATGTGGTGAGGGAGAAAAACTTAATCAGCAGAATGAAGCTGGCCTACAGTGACCAGAACAGGAACAGACTAGAGCGGTTCTGTAAATCACAGAAGACAGTAATTCAAGTATTACTTTTTGCATTCAAAAACAAAAAGAAAGGATGAAATAGCCAGGCTTGCTCAGTGAATAAATAAACTGCTTCGTCAGTGCAGTGCTTCTCTTGTGAAAGGCCCTATTTAGAGCAGTGCGTCACCCACAGCCTTTTTAAAAGAGGTTATTCAGTCAACATGCTAACTAACACTTTTTAAACGATAAACACAGAAAATACAAATCCATTGCGTTGCTATTGAGAGAATCTGAAACAGTGCAGAAGAATCTAGAGCAAACGCCATAATTCGTCATAGCCAATAGTATTGTGTACACACAACCCAAGCTAATGCGAACATGTCAAGTAGCTTTAGAAAAGACTTGATAGATAATTCCTTTTTGGTAATGACAGGGTAATGGCAAGGTAATGACAAAAAGCTCTAAAACATCTATGAACACTTCATTTATATTTGCAAATTTTTAGTTTGTAAATATCTGCGAACTTTACATGTGCCGGTTTGCCAAAAAGCTAATCTATCATCAGGAGGAGCAACTTTCCTGCATGTTCCAAGCAGCCAATCAGAGTTCAAAGCAATTTGTCCGTCCCCCAGTCACATTCCTTGAATTAATTTATTCTGACAGGCTTTGTTTAGCACCAAACAGGCCATCCTTTCCAGTCCCAAAAAAGACAAAAACAGCAGTGATCCAAATACACACATACACGATTATATAAACTGGTTCAGAGAGACGGGAGTCAGCAGAGGATAAGTTTCAGATATTCAGCCGAGAGCTGCTTGTAATGTATTCTTACAGAGAGAATGTAAAACGTACAACTTACAGGAGCACAGCAGTGTGATTCTCACAAATACTGGAGAAAACTCAAACACTCTACAACGCTGAAAACAGACAGATCACACAGAGATATTATATGGCATAACTTTAATAAGTGCTGACATGAGCCAAGAGAAGTGTCCAGACATCTTGCTCAGGATGATTCTACATCGGACCTTGAATAAAAGTAAAGGACAAAAGGGTCAGCACACTAGATTGCGTGCTCAAATCACTTTATTCATATAAAAAAAGCATATGTATAGATTTCCCAAACTGGTTCATGAGGAAACAGTTTACCTGCATGTCATGTGACCATTAACTGACATCAGATAACTGAACATGCCATTGTGTGGTTACATTTTTGAAATATTAACTTGTAATCTGAATGACTTTTAAGGTGAACTTTAAGTTAATATTTCAGGTCAAAGGGGTTTAGACCAAAGACCAAAAGAGTTTGGAAATGGCTTGGGCACGCTCCTACCTCCACTCACTTTTACGAGTCTACATCCCTACCAGAAGCCTGCGATCACAAAAGGAGCGAAGGCTCGTGGTACCATCACAGAGAGGCACACTCTCCAGAACATTCTCGTCACTGTTCCTTGCTGGTGGAATGATCTCCCTACCCTCATCCTGGCAATATTCAAAAGACAGCTGAAAACTCATCTCTTTCGTGAGCACTTTACCCCATCATAAAAAAAAAACTTTCTTCTAATCCCTCCCTATTCTAGCTTATGCAACTCTAAACAATGTCTAAAACTTGTATTGTCAGCACTTCCTGTGTCTATTTGCCTTTTCATGATGAATCGCTTGTATTCCTCACTTGTAAGTCTCTTTGGATAAAAGCATCTGCAAAATGAATAAATGTAAATGTAATGCATAGAATATTCTCATTTTGCTGTGTTTACATTCAAATTTGGTGAACTCTCACCAGGAAATTGTAAAGCAACAAGGTATTTGACCAAGAGAGGGTCAAAGTCAGATTGACCTCTTGGTCAAGACAAAGTCAAACTAATTTATATTTATATAATAGAAACTTTGCTTACTAGGAGAATGGTTGATGCATGATTGACAGAGTCAACGGAGTATTTTTTTTAATTTTTTATAATGATTTTTTTTTTTTTTTTTTATAATGGAAGACAACATACACTACCATTCAAAAGTTTAGGCATGGCATGATTTTTTTCAAAGGTTTTTGAAACAAGTCTCATGCTCACCAAAGCTGCATTTATTTGATCTAAAAATAAATAAAATAAATAATAATAATTAAAAAAAAGAATTACTCCTGTTTTCAGTCACATGATATTTCAGAAATAATTTTAATATGCTGATTTGGTGCTCAAGAAACATTTCTTAAAATAATCACTGTTGATAACAGTTGTGCTGCTTAATGTTTTTGTAAACTGTGATTCATTTAAGTATTCTTTGAAAGAAAGTTATAAAAAAAAAAAGTATTATATGTTGCAAAAATTTCTATTACAAATAATAATGCGTTTACTGTCACTTTCTATCAATTTAATGTATCGTTGTTGAAAGTATCCAAAAAAATTATTGACCCTAAACTTTTGAATGATACCGTATAGCAGCGACATCATTTTGATCATATTTTGTTAGTCTACTTTGAAACAGTTTAATTTAGTGTGACCACCCTTTATAACAAAGAAGAAAAAAAGATGAAGTGATAAAGATTCATTAGGTTACTACAGCACATGCTCATTTGCACAACATTTACATTTATTGAATTATACTTTTCCTTCACATTCACTTTTTTAAATTCAGTCACTTGTATACCAACTGGTTCACAAGAAAGAAAAAAGAAAAGATCAACTCCATCTCTCCCTCCCCCTCCCCCGCTCTGCCTTTCTCAGGTTATAGGTGACTGGAAGAGCCTCTTTGTTGAGTTCAGGCTACGTGCAGAGTAACATGAACATAATGTAGTCAGTGTATGTATGTGTGGAGGGAAACCACAGACATGTTTGACTCCAGGAAGTGACACCATCAGTCTACACTGTACTCAGCCACTTTCTCTCTGACGTGATATTTGACATCAAATATTAGTCATAATATGGGCTCATGTTTGTATCCTCCCTTATTTAGTGTCAAGTGACTCAGCAATTCACATCTTAATCCAAAAACTCATGAAAGTAGTAAAAGAAGTGCGGTTTCATGGTCTAATGACAAATCAGCATTGCATTCTGGTTGACTACCTGCAGGAACATCAGGTTGGAAAACCATTTTAAACCTACCTTATATGAAAACTTGTAAAAAATTAGGGCTGGTCCCTAATAGATGACGAACCGTTAGACGACTAGAAGAGGCTTGGTCGACAAAGATTTTATTAGTCGGATAGTTGCAGAAAAAAACAAAACAAATATTCATCAACCTCAAAAATGGCCTGTTACTTGAAAATTGTAAGTAGTAGAACCTTGTAGATTATGTATGTAGATGTTAGCCAACATAAATGTGTGCTACTAGCCTATTTGGCGCATATCCAAGTTTTTGTGTGGAGAGCGCGCTTACTGCATGACATGGAGGCGCCGGGGCGATCACTTGTATTTAACATAAAACACTCCGTCCTTTTGGGCATACATAAGAGTAATGCAAACAGTAAAGAGTCCACTTTTATTTCTGTAAACTCAGTATCGGCAAAATGCTGTGTTTTTTGTAAAATAATGAAAACGGTCAGGTCTCAGTGAACTTGATCACATAACAAACAGGAAACGAAACTCAGTGTATATTTGGCTCACAGACACAAGAAATATATCTATAGAAAGCTTAAAATGTCTAGGATTGAGTAATCCATATGAATTCATTATGAATCCATGAGTCGGCATCACTGATAATCTCTTCAACAAATGTTTAGACCGTTTTTTCACTACAAACTCAATCATTACCTTTGCCGGTGTGCTGTGGCAAGTTTTATGGGTGCGCTTAAGCGTATGTAACATACATATATATGCAATTAAAGGCTCAATATTATGATTTATGGCTTATTAATATAAATGCGCGTTTAGTCGACCAACGGCTAAAATGAACGACTACTAGTCGACTAGAAAAATCTTTAGTTGAAGGCAGCTCCAGAAAAATACACACAAACAAACACAGATGAGCAGTCCTGCAGTGCACATCAGCAGCAAAAAAACAGGTCAAAGTTTAAACAAAGCTGCATTTCAGATCTGACCTTATTTTATTCTACCAGAACACAACAGAAACAAAACTGCTAGAGTGAGTTAAGGCCAGTTCACACCGTTCTTTAAAGTCTGGTGGTTTCTGATTGGCTGTCACTGTTTTTATCATTTATCAGCTGGGAAAAATCGTCCTGAAAGTGGTTCTAACTCTGCTATTCTTTTATATTTAGAACACTTTTTAGAACTACATCTTTATTGTTAGATTCATTGGTGTTCATTCACTGAACAACTCAGTTTTCAGTCAGATGGCTGGTGCAGACCTGGAGGGCAAAATATCCATTGAACTGCAGCACAGGCCTGTCTATTTTCCATTTGTTTCATGCCACAAATATTTAGATCAGCTCTCAAAAGAAGAAAAACGAATCTATGTAAACAAACTGCAAGTTCTAGGCACCTGCGATCCATATTTCCCACCCCAGTATTTCTGTCACTAAAAACAACAGCACGATCTAAGGGACTGTTCACACAGAATGTGTTTTTAATGTCTTTTTTTTTTTTTACACAATGGTTTTCTATGGGAAATGCTAAATCTACAATACAGTGCATTCATATATTGGGCACAGATGGTTGCCTGTTTGCTAGAGCTAAAATCCCTCACAGATTATGTTTTCAAGTTACTTTAGGTTTGAATGTGACATGTCACATGACAAAGCCGTGACATCAAGTCAGTGAGATGTTCATTTAGTTTTAATAAGGTATGCCATTAAATGCACAGTATGCAAGTTTCACCACTAGAGGTTGCTTACTTACAAGAAAAAGACGTAATTTAACTCAGGACGGAGCACGGAACTATGGGAGTTTTTGTTTGCACCTCCACAGCTGTCTTCGCGTTATGTTGTTAAATTTTGCAAAGGAACACACAGCAAATGATAATGAATAATTATGGTTCATCATGACTGTGCTAACCAAACAACTGTGGCTTGCTAGACACTACCAGAGATCGCCGGCTTTGACAGTACAACTCCTACTTCCGGATTTTTTCAAAAAGCGTATGTTTCCACGGTTTCTACTGGGAGCTGATGTTAGCGAGGGGATATGACGGCACTGACACGCAACACAATGACATGGGCCGCGTTACATTTCTGACAGAGAGATAAAGTAGGTATCAAGCATGACAGAAATGAAAGTAGTAACCAAAACTGACCTCCTGCATACATGACAGCTAGCATGATCGATGAGATCCATGACACTTGGCTGCTGGTGGCATTGAAGATCACCTCGATCTCTTTGAAGAACACCGTAATGGATTTTGGGAAGGCATAGGAGAAGCCAATGCTGATGAAGGCCCCTACCACCACTGCCCAGCCCCAGCCGCCCTCGGGAGGAGTGTAGCCCACCGGTCCTCCTGTCGCTGGCGGCATCTTTACACGCACACGCTGATGAGGATGATGACGAAGAAGAGAAGAATCAGCTGAGCTTCAAGCACACTGGATCAATCTGTGAGGAGAGAAAGAAGGATTTAGAGAAGAACACGCACACCAACAGACTGAAATAATAAGATGATTCACACAGCAGATCTCAACCCTAACCCTGTGAACTGTCAGACGCTGGTAGATCACACTGGACAAGATCCAATTCGGGGAAAGCCATCCACGCAGACAGAGCAAGAGTACAGCATGTGAATGAACAAAGCGTGAACAAAAACACTGTGTAAACAGCTTGTAGTTTGAGCGTAACCGCTGTAGTCAGTTACTCTTTAACAGAGCCGATGTCAAAACACACAAACACGCAAGACATGGAAACATCAAACATCCTTCCCACCACAGGTATCTCTGAGAACAGAGATGTTGCCTCGGATGCCGTCACACACAAACGGTCTCTGCTTCCAGTGTACAGAATCTCTCAGGCTTCAGAGAACAGAATAGGTTCATTTTAAGCCTGAAAGTCATGGTCTAGGCTGGTATGTGTGCTTGGGGAGGTGAAGGCTAAATCATTGCCAGGGCCTCAGATAGAAGGAGGGGTCATATATCAGAGAGGATAAAACAGATGGGGGTAATGAGACCTATTTTAATTAAGTCCTCTCTTTGTAGCTTCAGGCAGAACACAACTACTGTGAGGTAATGTGTGGAACGACACGTGTACTTCAGGGGCTGTTTTACCTGGTCAAATCAAACATACTAAAAATACATTTGAGTGTGAAAAGTTATGTTAACGTTACTCCGTTTTTGCACTGTGTTGCACACTGCAGTAAGCTAGATCGATATTAGTATATCTTATTAAAAAAGTTGGATGACTTGTGTTGCTAAATGGAATGCAATTTAAATTTAAAACTTTGTATGGTAGAGAAAAAGCTGTATTACTGTTACTACAAATAAAGCTCTTTCTGATTATGCTATGTTAGCTATATTGACAAAATAGTGTTGTCTACAAACATGTTACTCACAGTAAATCATGGAAACAAGGGATTCAAACCATGTTGAGCTATATAATAATGATTTCTGTTTTCTGTCGATAAAGGGATCCAAACAGTTGCTAAGCAGTCTAATAAAACGCATAATATATTAAAGCTTCTTTGGGGTTTCCATGGTTTCTATGGAAGTAAAATCTAGGGTAACCCGGATATGACGTCACTGACAAGCGACGCAATGACATGGGCTGTTACACTGGTTAAAATAGCTAATTTCTCTGGATTTAAACATTGTTGGACAGATTTGGGATAATGCAGTTATACCTTTAGCCTTTAACATGCCTCTGGTCATAGAAGCGTTTTTTTTTAGGTTGAGTAGAATCTGCGATCTCTGACCCAGTTTATTTGCTGGCTTCCATGGCTGCATTACGCTGTGTTTTCCACCAACTGGCAATCAGGGGTGTCGAAATACTATTACTAATACTATACACAGACAAAAAGAGACATTTTGTCATGGAACACACATTTCAAATTAGAATAATTGGCTGTAGCATTGTTTCTCTGAGTAACATGTATGTGAGCTTATGTTTATCTAAATATCTGCAAACACATTATGGTATGTTTATGCTTTAGAACAAATCAAAAGAAATTTACATACAGCACCTGGAATACCCATTCTCATTTACTCACTCTCATGTCATTCCAAAACTGATGGAATGATTTTCATCTGTGGAACTCAATAGATATTTTGAAGAATGTTAATCAAACAGTGTCGGTTTCCACTGACTTCCATTGTATTTTTTGTCCATATAATGGAAGTCAAACTGTTTGGTTTCCAGCATTCTTCAAGATATCTTCGATATTCCACAGAGGAAAGAAAGTCATATAGGTTAGTAATGACATGAGGGCGAGTAAATGATGGAAGAATTTTCATTTTTGGACTGTCCAACATTAACCTAGGATATGTTTCGTCTGAGCAAACATGACAACGTAGTTTCACTCTAAGTTAAACCGGTTTAAGAATAAGGTCAAATGGTATTTGCAGTATCATGGGAATTCTCAAGGCCTGCTAATGCATGTCTGAAGAAACTAAAATCATGGCAGTGTAAAGTATACTCCTTCCATTCAAAGGATGAAGGAAAGATTTAGCAATTTTGGGTAATTGTTGGTGAAATCTAGTGCAGTGACTGGGGTTTTTTGGCATAAATAGTGCAGTGAAGGTTATTTATCAAGATAGCAGATGACACAAACATTTGGCAAATAAATAACATATTTGTCAAAGAGGTTCGAACTGAGACTAGCTGTTATTGCATGTTAAGTAAATACAAATATGAGAGATAGAAAAATTAAGACACCGTTCCATTTCAAAAGCGGCACATTTTGTTATAGTAGGGAAGCGCTTCTGTCTTTCTGCCACTCGACAAAGCTAGGACCTCTAATCTTGAATTGCCAAACTTTTGACATACAACAAAAAAAACAAAAACAAAATAAAAACAGGTCAGGACAAACATCTAAATTGCCTAACCACTTGCTTTTATGCACCATTTAAGACATGTCTCTGTTCTAACATTAGGGAACATGTTGTTCTCACAAGAGTAATTGTGTTGTGCATAACAGAGCCAAAATATTAAGAGAGTTGCACAGATAACAATGAACTATGAGATGCTGAGACATGCGAGCAACCGTTCAGTCTTCAAGTATTAGGACACGCATAACATCACTGCCAATACTGAAGTCCTGAAAACTCATGTTAGGAGAAAGAAACTCCTGCTGAAATTTTCCAAAGAGCAGCCTTCACTGGCACCCATAATACAGGCTCTCATAAATATTTACACAACACAGCAACTTCTGCCTTGCCAAATCCTAAACTACAATCCAAAAAAAGCATAAGCAGGATTAAAAAAAAAATGCAACATTTTAAACTTCATCTGAACTGCAACCATTTTACTTTTCCAAATTTTGAGTGAAATGAGAAAAAAATAGTTGGAATTTGATTATCAAGAATGGAGTAGAATGTGACAAGTGGAAAATGCCAGAATGGAATCAAATGAGAGCAAATAATATTATTAACAAAATAGAATGCACAAAAAGTGACTTCAGCAAGAAAAGTAAGAGAAAAAAAAAGTTGAAAGATTAAATATTAAAAAAGACAAAAAAGTAAATGGTGTCAATTTTGATTTCATGTCAACTTGCATGTGACCGTTTCGATCCAGTGTGTGATGTCAGCCTCTTGTATTAATGCCATCAAATGTACAAAACATCTATGGTCAGACAAGCACAGACACATTAGCTGGATTGTTCTGGGAACAAACTGAGAATCGAGACTTGAGTGTTATGACCTTCCCTGTGATGTTTTCTTGATGTCTACTGACCAATCTCTGTTTGGTTGGCCAATGAAGTGATGCTTAACCCCACCACTTAATCCTAATTGGTCTGCAAATCCATCAATGTCAACTTTATTCATATAGCACCATTAAAAACAACAACAACAACTGTTGACCAAAATGCTGTACATTATATCAAATACCAACAACATTTAACACCATTTACATAATACAAATGGACAGCTCATTGTCAATCACCTTCACAACTTGCTGATTTGGATTTTTTTCACAATGTACCACACACACAAAACAACATTTGCAATGAGAAATACCAAACAGCTCACTGGAGCTGAAACAGAGCCACAATACACACTTGAGAATTTTTCTTGGATGCCCAGGTGTTTTTTCACTCACGCACAATGGGCTAATAAAGACCACGACATGTCGACAAAACCTCTGAGTTTGGAAACATCCGTAGGCTTGAGCACTTTAAAGTGCTGATCTGTTTCCGAACACTCCAATGAGACCTGTGAGGGAGCAAAACCCCAGCAGAATACCAGATCAGCTGGAGCCAGATCAACTCATTCATAAGACTTGTGCATTCCTACCCGCTGTTCTTTTAATCCTCTGGAAACGTATGCATTTAATCTTAATGAAATCAGGTACAGGAAAAACTAATGTGTGTGTGTTGCAACTTCAAGATACCTACAATAAGCGTTTTTGTTTTCCGCTGACTTCGCATTTGCCCTCATAAGGACAGTGTAGCTTAACTGCCATAGAGTCATTTATAAATCATTAATAAAAAGTGTATGACAACTTTGCAAAAACAAATAAGCAAAGATTAATACCTCTGGTTACTGCAGAACCACTTTGATGTAATACTCAGTAGTTAGAAATGAATTTAAAAATCAGCACAACGTTATTACAACACCTATACAATGTATGCATCTATATTTATGGGAAATCATTTCAGTTTCAAAACTGAATGCTTATTTTAAACTCAGTTGAGGTTCCTTTTAAGGACCATGAATACCGGGCTAATATTAAATAGCCTGTAAATCTCCCAGAATGCTTCAGTATGGCCCAATTAAGCCATGAAGAGGCTCTTTCCTCCCGAGACTGCAGTGTTGGACAGGCTGCTGGTTCAGCGGTCTCCTGAGAGTCTATGGATGTCCTGAACTGCTCTCCATAGTGAATCTGTGTGTATATCTAATCAGACTCTCAACAGAGCAGGTTATGGCCTAATTTTTCTCCACTGGGATACTGACTAGTCATCGGTTGAAAGATGATGGTCTTATGCTTTCTACAAGAGACAAGAGATCAGCACTAAAAGGAAGCAGATGTCCATTATTACCCTCTCAGTGTCGGTCAGGTGTTCCATTTAAATCTAAAGTAGGGATGAGTCAGAATGGTCGACTAGTTAGTCGATAACAGATAATAGATAATCCATCATCAGCTGACATTAACTAAATCCCATTAAACCGAAATCATTTTGTATACACACTGATAATGTTACTCCATATTCTGTTCACATTTTAAACGGATTTTCACTTTGCTCTCTGAAACTGAAATGCAAGTATGACAATCAAGTGAAATTCTTTGAAGGCTGAAACGTCAATTCATACCATTTTTCAACTGATCTGGAGAAGTTTTTCAGAAAAGCCTGATTTAAATGTTTTTTTCATTATTCAGACAACAGGTATTCAACAATGCATGGTGGGTAGGAAGAATACTGGTAGTAGAGGACTCTGTGTATAGGATGCAGTAGCACTGACTGTACAATTTACAAGATAAAATATTCTCAAGATCGATTGAGCACCAAATCCTCCACCATCATCCTGTCATTCATCTCATCTCTCCTTTCTCCCATCACGTAGTAAGTGAAATCTGACTTCTGCTACACTGTGCTGCGACTCTGCAGCTCTTGCTGTATCAAAGACTTTATATAGGAAGACACTGCTATTACTTATGAATGGGAGAAAGCGCAACACCAAATATGACAAATATTCCCAGCCTTCCATGTGAAAGAGCCAAACGTTGGTTAGTAAATTCATTGCATCACTGAAGCTTTTCCTTTTGAAACGGGCAGCGTTCTCAGACTCACACTCATGACATGCACATTGGCTGGTCTAGCATCAAAATACTTGCTTTTTAAAATGCTATATGAACATAAGAAACACACTTTGAGACAGTTGTTGTCAGATTTCATTGGCGTTTATAAAAATTAAATTTAATTGTAACTTAACTTAGTGAATAGTTTTGTAGAATTTTATGTTTCCCCATTCAAAAAGATGGGAGCTGCACTTGGATGGCCACTGAAAGAAAGGACTTCTCTCAAAGGGACTTTGGCTGTATGGAGCGGGGAAGACAATTTCAGTTTATAATTGTAGCGTCCTTTGTCCAACTGAACTAATTGGTTTTTATTTCTATAAATAAAGCAAAAAGTCAGTGCGGGTGGTGCCGTGTTGGGCAAGGCATGCAATTATACAGGTAACACAGACTACAAAGGCAAGCCTAGTATTAACTTGACAGGTTATTAAAAATAAGCACTCTGGTGATTAATCTGTCAAGCACTCAAGTATACAAAATGACAAGAATTCCTATCCCTAGTTTTTAAAGTATACAAAATGACAAGAATGCCAAGCTCTATTTTTTATATCTTAATGGTTAAATCCATCTGAAATAAATATCACTTCCTGCACTGCCCCTGACACATAACCTCCATCTGTTATGCAGGTGACATTTAGTCTACCTACCAAATGCCAAAAGAAATGGATGTTCCTGTGAACATCAGTCCTCTCTGGCACAGACCAAAACAGATCACTAAGAATAATCCCATCATAAATCCTAAAACTTTATATATGCCGGACATGAGTATGCATTTCTGAGATGCTCAAAAGAATAACAAAATCCCAAGAATTTTAAATAGATTACATTGCTGAATCTAAATAAACCTTCAATTCAACCTCCATCAAAACATCTGTACACACATCTTGCATCTTGTTGTGGAATGTTTAAAAGACAGAACATTATTATTGCAGAAAGACCAGTGACAGTGTACAAGAAATGGCACTTAGATTAAACAAGAGAAAAAGCAGTCACTTAGAGACTATGATATTTTAGATATGACCAATTACAGCTGTCTAGACTACAGCTGTGAGCCATTATAATGAGCCATCAGCGATGTTCAGAAGACTATACTATTTTTAATATTGCTGCATTAAGTATAGGAATTTTCTTTACTGACAAAATACTGAGACAACATATGACATCTGGATAAATGTGGGGGGAAAATGTATCCCACGATGCAGTGTGCTCTATTTTACCTTTTATATCGACTGTGATAGATGAATGTGAGATGTTGCAATGTCTATGGTTCATTATGTGACTCATGATTGGACTGCCCAGAGTTAAGACATAGCCTAACACAAAAAGGCAGGGCCGGCATAAGCACAACTGCCGCTCTAGGCAAAACACTGTCGTGCCACCCTCACTTCACACTTTTATTGATTTTTTAAAACTCTTGCACTAAAATAAAAGCATATACAAGCACATTTTCGGATTTCTATCCTTTTTTTTCTTTCATTCTGCAATGTAAAAAAATGAAAGGACGTAACCAAACTGCGAATGCATGCTGTATTGTATTATAAAGTAAGAATATCTCCTGGAACATTCGGGAGAATTGCTGGTGGGCCACTGATAAATTGGGCCGGCAGTAGCCTACTTCGACAAAGACACTTTACGGGATGCGCAAAGCACAAGTCTCTAGTTCGTTTCAATGAGAGACACACGAAAGCGGAAAAACGCTGGTAGGTCTAATAGTAGTGCAAAAGCGGTGCTCGTACACCTGAAATACTGTCACTTTCGTGAGCACACTTCTTCATTATAAATAGAGGTTAGACATATGGCATATATAAGCATTACGCACACAAAAAGTTGAGTTATGTGACCTCTCCTCCGCTTTCTCTCTCACACACATGTAGGTGGAGGGTGAACTTCAAGGGAAGGCTGAGGAGAAGTAATTCCCCTTTAAAAACATATTTCCTTGTAATAGTTTCAATTTATGTCGTCGCACAACCTACACAGCCCAGCACAAACACTCCTGATAAATCATTTGTAATTAAAGTGTCTACATTCACAAACCACTGTTAATTTTAACAGAAAAATAAGCATTCTGTATAAGGGATTTGACATGGCAGAAAGCGTGCAAAAAGCGCTACCTCTATAATCACTAAAAAGTTGTCATATTTGGCTACTTTATCGCGATCTCAAAGTTCTGTTATAATAAATGAAGCTGTCTGCATAACGAATCTCTTATTTACATAATGTCTAAAATTTGTTTGTCATTATGAGAGGATATGTGAGTGTGCAGAAGTGCGTTTACTTAATTACCTCTGATTGGCTATTGCGAAATCAACAAATATGACCCATATGCCGCTCTTGGTTGGGGCGGGTTTTGGTACTTGGTAGAATGAAAGAAAGATAATTTAGATTTAGAACTAATCGGGTGATAAATGTTTTTATATAAATGAAAATTCCAAACGAATGTGCCAAAAATAAATTAATTGAATTAAAAACTAAATCCCTCTCATTCTTGCCGCCCTGACTGTGCTGCTGCCCTAGGCCGCTGCCTAGTTTGCCCATAGGCACGCGCCGGCCCTGCAAAAGGGTATTTATTTTCAAGATGCTAAGTGAGACTCCACTTCATAAATTAAACATTCACTATTTAAAAATAAAGCAGGTAGTATACTGTGTATATTGTGCAGTCTTTAAGCTTATCGGGCGTAAACTTGAGGTTAATGATCTCATTTCACCAAAGACAATAGACACATGACAGTTGGCTACATCTCAAAAGGAGGAAGTGATTGCTTCCTGAAACTTCTTAGTCTGGTCTTAAAGTTTAGTCATTAATGGTCAAAACGTCAAGGGGATAAGTGTGATGAAATGCATAAGTATGCCTTGGAGTCCAATCTTTTAGGTTAAACACTTCACATCAAAATTTCTTTGCAAAAACAGAAGGACATACTCCACTGTATTGAGCTTGACTAGTGTGACTAAACTACACTCCCCTCAAGTCATTCCAAACATGTATGACTGACTTCATTGGAGCACCACAAAAGAAATTGCAAAGGAGTGTTAAAGGTTGAGAAAAGATGTAAAACAACATTATGAAAGTATAGCTATATTCCAAGTCTTATGAAGGTGTACTATAACATTGTGTTGAACAGACTGAAAAAAGTCTTTATTCAATGAAAATATTCTCTGCTTGGTGGGATACTGAGAGAACGGATTCATTTATTGTATGCCTTCAGAAGACTTATGATGCTGGACCACTTAACTCCACGTTCTTTATAAATGCATGAAAAGAAAAACAAGCACATTATTTATTTCTCCTTTTGTTCTCCACATTAGAAAGGAAGCAAGATGGAACGATACGCAAATACACAACAAAATGAGTAAAAAAAAAAAAAATCCCATTAATTTTTTAAAAACATTTTTGCAACAACTCTGAAGAAATCCTCAAACCATTTCCTCTTACGAAATCTGATAGATGTTGGGCGTTCTGTGTCATAAGTGAATTATTCATGAAAATCAATTCATTGCTTCATAATTGGCCTCACTTATGAAATTTAATTAAATATGAGTAAATTTGGTGTAAAACTGGCTCTCCTCCAGACTCACAAACACTTCGTAAACATCAGTTTTGATATTTAAACGCATATATGTTAATGAATTCCAATCATTCGTAAATAGGGTGCGTGTGTACACTCATTTACAATTAGATTAATCCCTAACTATGAATTACAACTATGTTCTGGACTCCCTTGGAGAAACTTCTGGACTCCCTTCTCATGATTAGCTCCAGTATATTGCATAAATGCAAAAAAGACTAATAGGCCATATGTCTAGCAATAAACTAGTTTCCTATTAACGTGTCCACTTCAATTAACGTGTCCACTAAAGCATTTTACCCAGCTGAAAAAATGCCTGGAGCTCTTCTGATAACGGCCAGCTGGTGGCACTTGAGAGCGCTTTGGATGCGCAGCGTTATTCCAGCGGAGACGCTTTGGCTGCTATGATATGGAATGTCCACGGCAGTAACGCGTTACTAGCATCTCATTTTGAAGAATATTACTGAATATAAAACTGCAGTAACCAGCAATAACTTCTCAATTGTTGTTCAGTCGTTGTACAATTACTATGCTTGGCCGGTGTAGTATTTGTGAATCCCACTGTGATTGGAAGACTAGGTAAAAAGTGACCGTGACGAGTGCTGTGTTTTACCCAAAATTGAACAGTTTTCAACTCTCAGCTACATTAAAAAAGTCAGGACAAACAAACTCATGAAATATTAATATGGTTGTATGGTCCACCCAATTGGCCCAACAACGGTTTCCAATAGGGTGAATGAAGGTTTCTACGAAAGAAGGTTTCTTTTCAAGCGTGGCAAAGTAATTTGAATTCCAATTTACTTTTATCCGACTCCATTTTTAAGACCTCAAATTTGGTTCAGATTGTCAATTTAAGACTATATCTAACCAGGTCATGACCATTACCATAGAAATAAGCTGACCAACTTAAATTCCTCTAATGGTAACTTTATATAATCATGCAGTGATTTCCCACATACACTTAGTTAGAATAATATAACAATAATCAGAGGTTGAGGCTAACCCTATTTAGATTGGTCTAGCAACACTCTGTTGCTCTAAACAGAAAACCCATTATTAGCCTCTACAGTCTAAGTACACATGACTAAAGCCAATGTGTAAATCGGAGCTCTAAAACTTGAATTGGAAAGCCCCAATGCTCCACCTAATTGAGTTTTAGTCCATTACTAACCTGAGCACAGATTTGTGGTGTTATGGACTTAACGTAATCTACTAGTTAATTTCAGAGCAAGTCAGAATAAAATCGAATGTAACAATTTATTAGTCAGGTAAATGTATCATGCCAATTATGTAATCAATTGAAAGATAATTTATACAAAACAACAAATGGTCAGAAATAAAGAGTAAAAGATGCAGAGCTGACAACTGGAAAATACATAAAGTTGAGGGTCTGGAAGACACTGTGTTGGAAAGGCGGGAATTAGCGCGCCTGTCAATCATTATCAGAACGCAGCTGACGAAAACGAGAGCAAAAGGCTGCCCGGGACGGGGAGAAATAACTTCAATTTGTGTGCTATAGTGTGCGTCTATGACTGATTGTGAGTACCTATTTGATTGTTCACAGTATTTTCAGATCGTATTTGATTATGGGTTGTTTTGTTGCCGTTATTGAAATAGTCAGACTGCACAGAGTTAAGGTGAATTTAGCACGTTCGTTGTATTCACGCGCTCCGTGTTCATAATTATAATATCGCAGTTTGTGATGTATTCATCTTGTTCCATTTATGTCACAATGTAATATAACGAGAATTATTTGTTATGGAGCACTTTATAGCACCTCATTTGATAGATATTGTGAGTAGACAGACACTTTCGGTTTCAGCGTCATGATTGTGTACATGACCAATTACTGCGGCAGATTGTATTATAATGTTCCACTGAAAGTTAATGCTCTACTGTAATTATGTATACTATACGTTTATAGTGCAAGGTGATATGTAGTGTGATTTATTTTATATAATATATGTTGCTGATTATTTCTTTTCTATGTTTTATTGTAGAACCACACTCTCACACACTCACCTGAAGTATTCAATAAACCTTTTGATTGAATCTGGCTGTCCTGATCCACCCCTGTGTTCTAATAGACACACCAGGAGGAAGGCTTCAAACATTAGAACCTCCTTTGGGATAAATCCTGGTTTAACCCTTTAAATACACTGCGTTACGGGTTGATCTGGCTACAGAATTGCGCCTTGAGGCTCCTGCAACAATTCTCAGAAAATTCTCAGACCAAGACAGAAATCTCTTTCAAATAGAAACATGTGCTAACAATGGGAATTTGCATTATTCAAGTCCAGACCTGGGTAGTTTACACCTTTTGAGGACAGAAGGTAATTAGCATGAAAGACCAATTAGATGATCTGCCCTCAAAGCAAAAGATGTCTAAACTCTTTAAACCTTACGTTTTGGTTTACTTCTGTGGGAATGAAACCTTTGTATCAACATTTCAAATGATACCAAACATGTATAGCGTTGTGTGATAATTGTTCACTTTAAACAATATAGATTTTGGGGGGAATTTTAGGTAATCTCCGCATGCAGGGATAAGAGATGGGGGAAGAGGGGGTGAAGGACAGGAAATGTAGATTAAGACAATACTGAGGTGTGATTGACTCAGTGTGATTGCGTCTCAGATGGGGATGCTAATTTTGCAAGAGAGTTCAAATGTTAATTTCATTTGTGTTCTCAGAGTGTAGCCCTTTCTTGGTCCAGACAGTTCGGCATAAAAGAACACAGAACGCTCAAATGTTTTACGCACCATTTACACGTGGTAGGGAAAATGTGTAAATTTGCTTCATACCTAACATTTTGAAAAAACAAAAATTTTCATTAATCCAAAAATTTATGTCTGAAAGGCTTTAAGAATGATTTACACAAAACTTCTCTGCTCGTTCTGCTCGTTTCATGAAAGAGGCCCAATGTATGGCCTCTAGTCAGAAACCAGACCGTTCATTTAGCAAAGTTTTGCATACATGCATTTTAAAAATTGTGTGAACTACAAGTTTTACAGTTCATTGAAGCCAAAGGCTTCAAAGTCTATCAGACTGATGGTATTTTTCACAATCTCTCTTCTCTCACTCTCAGCAAAGCAGCCAGGATGGTATGTACTTAATCCATACACATGACCAAAGTACACACAAACACAGCAGGTTATTTGCTTCTGAAAACAGACTGCTCAGTATAATGGAAATCTAAAAGTGGGCCCATAATCACTCAAGAGCCGCTCTTATGACTCTGATCAATTATTAACGGGTGAAACAAGTATATATAAGGTAACACACACAGTAATATATAACGAATAAGGCACTTACACATCCACAAAGACATTAAAATCACTTGCCCTTTCAAAGTCATGAGGCCTGAGAGGTGGTTTTAAACACTCCCCCCAAAATTCATTGGTTTCTGACTGATATACGCACACTAAACGTTTACATGTGAGGAGAAGCTGCCAGAGACTTCTTGTCCACTTAGAGTTAAAGCAATAATCCGTTCCAAATATGAATTTACATTGATAATGACTGAGGGGACTGAAGCTTTCAAGCTTCAAGGCAAAAAATCTCTAAAAAGTATCATAAAACTATTCCATACGAAACATGCTCTATTTTTTTAAGTTTTCATGATAACTTTGTGTGAGGAACAGAATGAAATTCACTCTATACTGATAAAAGCAGTTGAAAGCTGCAAACAAATCAATGAGTGAGTTGAGCTCAGGAATCAGTCTAATTTGTAAAAGAATCATTCATTTTTTTAGTTAGTTCTTCTTCATTGTTTTAACATGTAAATAAATAAGCAAGCAATGAAAAAAGTCTTACATTTTCTCCTTTCTGTCTGTGGAATAATATTGGGGTGACTCAGCTAACTTACAAGGGGGCTTCAAGATGACTTAATATGATGTAAAATAAGACAACAAGTTTTAAAATAAGCTAAACAATTAATAAAGACATTTATATTAATTCACCTCCTTAACAACCGTTTGTTTTTTCTTTGAAGAACCAGGATTTCCATGGTCTTGGAAAACCAGAAAAAATGAGAAAGCCTCAGTTAAAAAGTGTGATTTCTAGACCTGTACAATTCATGTAAATTGATAAAATCTTGGGCATTTTTATAATGAATTCAACTGACAAGATATGCCAAGCTCTAAAATGTTTAATGGGCAGAATTTGTTATATATATATATATATATATATATACACACACACATATATTTATACATATACATATACGCACAAAAACTTATGGTAAAAAGTTATGGGGTCTTTGAATATTGTGGTGAAAAAAGTGGGCCTTGGAGTAAAAAAGTTGAATGCTTTGAGGACTTTGACAACTGTTTAAGAGTGTGTGCATCACAATCAAATATTTATCACCAAGAGAACAATGGAACAGCCAGATGTACCAGCCCTAAGCCATGCACACCTCCCTTTTACTCCATTTAAATGTCCTTGTATTCTCAACTTTGACTTCATGCTCATCTTTTCCTCTCATAATTTCATCAAACCACAGCCTTTAAGTTACACAATAAGCTGTCAAGACTGAATGTCACAACCATAGACTCTGTGCACTCAAAGAGTGGACGCAGTCAAAATCTGACACGCAACAGTGAGTTTGCGGCATTCATAACCAGCCAACAATAGAACGTCCTTTCTGTCACATTCAATTGCCACCTCACACAGGGCAAACAACAACTATGAGCCTATACTTATCTGCCAAACTACCACAGACTGACAGTATAATAAGTTTGAGGTTTGTCTTAGCAACAAACTATACCTAAAAGAAATATCAAACTTAGCACTAAACAATGCTTGTAAAGAAATATAATATCCATCCCTGTGTCCTTGATGGTGACAGTTTGGCATCCTGCACAAATCAATTCAATCGTGTGCTCGATTGGTCTTGTAATTGCTGAACCCTTTACCTCCCTTTCACAACCTCAACATCTGCCCTTGTGCGAACCTTTGCTCAATTACAAATCAGACGTAACCGCTGAACTTTACGTTAAATCATGCTGAATGTTACGTCAGTCGACTGGATCTCAAACAACACAAAAACAGCCCAGTCAAATGGACTTAAGCAAACATTACAAGCAAAACATTACCGACGCAGTTTCATTGATGGGAGATTATCGTTACACTCTCAATGGGGGCCAAAGTTAAAAATTAAACTGCATCAGAATCTTCTGGAATTCATTAGTACTGAAATCATTTCAAAGTTGCTCTTCTGTAAAGTAATGATTGTGTGTGCATCTCATGCCTGAATTCACTTTCCAGTCGTATCAGGTTTCTGGCATTCAGCTACCTGTCTTGTGCCACACGGAGCCCAGAGTGGCACCATTTGTGCCCTTATAAGAGTCTGACCTCACTGACATTTCTCTACCAACCATTTTTATTCTCCATGCCAGTCCTAAACTGGTTATGGATCTATTTAATCTGAGGCGACTTGGTGACCTACATTTAACCTCATGAGATTAGTTTGCACCATTGATGACACCAATAAGCTCATGACGAAATATCAGATATGTTGAAACTTTCCCCTGCTATAAAAAGCTGATAAATTAAATCACAATCTCTTCATGAGAATCAAACCTGACAATGGACTATATAAATATGGCTTTCATATAGTTTGATATGGTTAGCATTTTGATACAAATATATGAGTGGAGCAGAGTGAAGTTTGCTTAGAACTTCTTATTTGTTTATTCAAAGTGCCAGTTTCCCCTCACGAATGGACGTGGAGCTCTAATTTAACAAAGTCAGTGTTTCTCTTACTCACTTTAGGACGGAGTTGCTTTGTGACATTGTTTGAGAAGAAAATCTCGAAATATACAAACTGGCCAAATTACAAGCAAGCCATTCAATGTCTCGAAACCTGATGATACATCTGCCTAGAGAGCATTTGAAAGCATCATATAAACCACATATGCCTATGATGCTCAAAAACAAGATATCTACATATCAAAAAAAGAAGATATCTAGGTAGGCATCTCATCAGGATTTGATCCAGCCTAAGAATAAATAAAAGTAACACGTAAAGGTGAAAACCTTTGAGTGAAAACACAAAGGTAATCTCCAAAAAACTATCAATATGATAAAACAAGGGATATAGCCGCATTTTAACAGATGCTGTGTTATTCACTATTATATTTTTTTAGTATTATTTACGCACATCCATTGCGCACGTGACACGCTTGCGTGGCGATGAACTGAAAAGGCGAGAAAAGAGAAAACGTGATAATGGAGATCCACTTCTCGGTCTAAGAGAAGGGTCTGTTACGATGTTGGAGGGTCACAAGCACCCTTATAACCCCAGCAGCCCGTCTAAAATGGGCACAATGTCTCAACCTGCAGGTCTGCGCGCGCCGCGACATCGCGAATGATGTAACTGACATGAAACATTGAGCGGAGACCACAAAGAGACTGTGCTTGTACCCTCCAGAGTTTAGGTTAATTCATTGTGTTCTTCTAAAGCTCAAGATGGACTTTTAGACGGACCCCCTCTCTCACTTTCTCTCCAGCAGGAGCTTGTGGTCCACAGTACGTCTGTAAACACATACCTGTGCGTTTCATTCAGCAACTCCGGTTGCAAGTGTGCGATATCCTTCTGCGACGAGCGGTCCGGGGTCACTGAGCAGCATGGAGAGCTCTGAATGGCTCCATGGATTCGTGGATATATGTGGTGTGACTATCCGCTCGACTGTGATAGAGAGCCTGCTGCTGCGCATGCGCAAAACTAATGCACGGCCTCACGGGCGCTAGTATGTGGCGCAATAGTCTCCAGTTACAAGGACATAAGTTTAAATGACTTTGAACGTGATGTTAAAACTTCACCGGAACCCTTTGAAGCTTATGGCATGAAATTTACAACCCCAGTGTCATTTAAATGAAAACGAGGAATGTGTAATCAGGACAGTAAGTAAATTTCAGCTTAAACTAAAGTTGAAACGTGCTGAAAAGTATTTTGGTCTTGTTTAAAAATAAAAATATATTAAATATTTTTAAACAAGATATATTCAATTCAGATGAAAAAATGGATAAGATTTTAAAGTACAATTTAATGTGGATACTTTTTCTTGCAGTATTTTTCTATAGGCCTATACCCTTGATTCTAAGACAGGTCTAGTTAACGTCTGTAGCTTCTTTTGTAATCACAATATTCTGCTTTGTCCCTCTCTTTCATTTCCAGCTGACAGCATGTGAAATTGCTGTTCTGTACCAGCAGAGATTAATTAGTGTCTTTTGTTAATAAGCATGAGCTCCAGTCAGCAGCAAAGAGAACACATTCCTCCGTTCTGAATCAGAGATTGACGTATGAAAGAACACTGAAATGAATGAAAAAATTCCAAATAAGTCTTGGTAAACCACTTGTTCTGTTGAATATGAATATTTCTGGTGTGCCAAGCATGCAAATTCAGATTGTGGCTACAAAGTTCTTAATCAATGAAGCTCTTAATGGAAAAGTACATCAATCACTCATGACTTAAAGCAAAATCCAGCTACTTCAAATGACTTTGCACATCATGGACTAATTTAGAATAACTAAAGTTCAATTTTGTTCTCACCACAGAATTCCAAACTATACATTATGAAATAACTGAAACATTTGTTCACACATTGTGAACATTCAACTGACAGTTCAACTTTATAGTGGGTGTGTCTTTATTTAATCCATGCTAGGCAACAAGGATCAGGATTTGTTACCGGAACTGATATATTAGAGGTCCACCATAGTTTGTTTCTATATATCACACCCTGAGATCAGTTTTGATGAAACATTCCTTTTCTGACCCAAACCATCTAGTTGTGATTGTTTATTTACATTCCATATTTTTATTACATTTTCAGTGTATAAAAAATGCAGCAGAAGTGAGAGCAATAACTCTGTCAAAAAACTGAAATTCCAGGAAACTCCCCACTCAAGTATTCCAACTTTAAATAGGAGTGGACATCAATACAAGTGGAATCTCTCAGATCTCTATAGTCTTGCACTAAAGGACCATATGTCCGAAAACATTATTGCTAACATGATCCATGTGCCAAATCAATTCAAAGGTGACATTATTGCCTTTTCAACACACTTATAGTAAGTTCAGTAGCTGATGTTTAGCAGAGCTCGATACGAGCACTTCCATATTCAATCAATGCATAAATAAATTATTAATATGCTGATCTTTCTCTCTTTCTTGAACTCTCTTTTAAACAGGCACTGGCATTCTCATGTAAATTGCTTTCATCATCTTTTAGGGTTCAAAGTCCACGAGGACAGCTTTATCAGGAGCAGACACGCCTGTCACTGCCGTCATTAAAAGCTCAGACTTCACCTACTATAGTAGTATTATAGAATAATACATTGTGTTGCCCCTCACTTGATCCATTCTTGTTTAAATCACCAATTCATTAAAGGCACAATATGTAACACTGTTATATATTTTGTGTGTATTTCATGTACATACGTTATCCCAAATCTGTCCAAAAATGTTTAAATCCAGAGAAATAAGCCATTTTAACCAGACAATTTAACATCATACCCGCGTTACCCTTGATTTCCGAGGAAAACCATGAAAACACCAAAAACGCTTTAATATATTATGTTTTCATGAGACAGGTGAGGAACTGTTTGGATACTTTTTTGACAGAAAACTAATTGTTATATATCTCAACACGTTAAGTCTCATTGTTTAAATCTAATTTTCTTGATTTCCCACGAGTACTATGGTTTACCAAACCTAATATTGCTCTAGCTAACTGCAGTGTGTAACAAGTGTCTCAAAGTAGCCGCTGAGCGAATGCACTGCGTAACAACTTTCAACACACAAATGTACCTAATATAATAAAGCAGGGCCGCATTATCCCATGTCTGCGGCATAAAAAAAGCGCCACTGCTCTCGAGCCGTGTGGCGTTTGTCTCTCATTAGCGTTCTGCCTCATACTACAGTAATCTTAATAAATCTGTAATACATTAGTTCATCCATGAATATGATTTCTGCCCGAGTCTCATCGGATTCTTTTCCCCTGGATGTAGAAGTGAAGACAACATCTTCCATGATTCCGCGAAATCAAGGCATCATCCAGCTACGCCTTTGTTTGGAATAAGTGACCTCTAGCTGTGAAATTTACATATTGTGCCTTTAATTATCTTGGCAAATGTTAGTCAGTGTCAAAGTGTCAAAAGCCAACAATTGCCAGCAAAAACACAGTGATAACATCATTTGGTTAGATCTGCTTAGCCGGCTTAAAGCTAGATTAGATTTAGCTCGGAACAGTTTCCATAAACATAAAACTATTTTAAAGTTTGTCATTTTATTTGAATTGAATTCTCCCCCTTATGTCGTTCCAAACCTGTATGACTTTTTTATTCTGTGGAACACAAAAGAAAAGGTTTCTCACATCGACATTCATTATATGTACCAAAACATCATTTCAAACATCAAAATATCTTCTTTTTGTTCTAGAGAGTATAGATTTTTCCCATATCACTGAACCAACACGTTCCTGCATATATCCGCTCCCTCTATCTGTTGTTTTTTCACTACTGCAGATGTAGAAGGGCCCATCTCTGTTTGAACAGATCAGATTGGGGAACTTTAACCCACAATCCCACAACACAAGCAAACTAGACTGCAGGCCTGTTTATCCATGCTGAACTTCCTCTCTTCTCAAGTCCCTTTCAAAATATCTCCCTGCAGTTCACGAGGAAAACCGCCTGCATTTCCCCCTGTTTCGGTACCATTCATGATAAACAGAAGTCTATTTTTCTGCACACAAACCAAATATTTACACCAGCAGCTGAGATGAGTGAAGTAGAACTTTAACAGAATAATGTGATTAAACTATGGATACTGTGGGTCACAACCATCAACTGGGTGGATGGCTCTCTGATTTCATTTGGCATGGCAAATGTTGTATAAGCATGTCCTAATATCCTTTCTGCTTTTCTCAAAGTCATTTCCGGAATTCATTAGCTAAAGAACAGCACAATTCTGAAATAATCTTTATATCTGGTTGTTTTAGTGATTCATTTTCATGTAAGAATCTTTTGTGTGATTCTGATAGTACTGGATCCTGCTAAGAGCTAAAAAGCCAGGTAGAAAGATTCTATTTAAAGGACAGTTTAGTTCGGGTTAAACAATACAAATTAAACTCACCAGCCCTACATCACAAGACCTTCAGTACAACAGAAATATCAGTTGCAATACAGTTGCAATTAGACAGCCGTCTACAGGACTAGAACTGTCACCATGACGCTCACCAGAGACACGCAGAGAAGTTGTGCTCTTTTTTTCCGTTACTAAGGGGAGGCATGTGGAGAGAGAAGCATGTGACATGCTCTAGATAGTACAGAATGTAGTATAACTCATCTGATTTAAATGCCTAATTCAGCTGCACATATATTTTAGACCAAATTAAAGAATGTGTTGCCCCCTGAGGATTTTATGTTCTGTGACTGAGCTGGAAGGACATTCCTAGCGCTGATCAAGGTCAGAAATGTTCACTAACTACCCTTCAACACATACTATTGAATACTGATCACAGATCACAACAGGTTCTAGGTCCAAATGTGTAACATATCAGTCAGGCTATGTTGTCCTCTGCTTTATGTACAAAATAATTGTACATAAAAAAAAATTGGCGTAGAGCAGTGGTTCTCAATCACTGCCTCTCAAGATGACTTAAAGGGATTGTACACCCAAAAATGAAACTTCTGTCATCATCCTCATCCTCAAACTTCTGTTTACTCATCCTCAAATTGTTCAAAACCTGTATGAATTTCTTCTGCTGAACACAAAAGAAGACATTTTTCAAGACATATAGGTAACCAAACAGTTGATGGACACCAACCACTGACTTTCATAATATGGGGGGTATGGATGGCTATGGAAGTCAATAAGGCCCATCCGCTGTTTGGTTACTGACAAAATATCTTATGTTGTGTTCAGCAAAAAAAAAAAAAAATTCTTACAGGTTTGGAACAACTTGAGGGTGAGTAAATGATGACAGAATTTTCATTTTTGGGTGAACTATCCCCTTAAAATGATTTAAAAATCTGTATCCAGTACATCATGAACAACTGGAAAAGTCATATAAATATAATATTTTAAAAAAGCAGAAAATTTCTGTAATCCGTCAAGTTAAATTTGAATTATAATTATTTGTCACTTTGTTAAGGTAATCATAACTTAATCTTAATTACACATTTTTATTTCTCAGAATTGAGACTCTGGTTCCTAAAACTGCATCTTTGACTTTGTATGTCAAAGATTTGCAATACAATATAACTTTATATGTCACACGTTCTCATATCTCATAATTACCTGATTAATCTGAGGCAGAAACAGAAGAACTGTACTGTATTTCTAAGTCACTCAACGCCTTAATGCTGCAGTGCATAATTTCTGTGCCATTAATGGTTCCAAATTAAATGGCAAAAATTGCGATTACTTTCAGACTGTTTGAACAAACAGAGCAATGTTTTAATACCACTACACATCCACAGTATTTACATTTTTTTGGAAAGCAGACCTACAAATGGCTTACTTATAGTTGTCTCTGCATATTAAACATCAAAAAATGATGTACCTCATCGTATATCTATACTGTTTGTTTTTTTACCTTACATGGTATATTGTACTATATACAGACTATTTTCCAAGAGTTATTGCTCTAGACCCCATGCGACCAGCCGTATCCCACCGCACTACCAATCCCGTTCATGTGTGTATAGGTGCGCATGTTTGTTATGACTGTCACGCGTGTCATATTTACAGCACAGAGAGGCTGTTTCATCTCCACATGCACTCTGTCACCCTTCAGTCTTCTCCGTACACCGGGAGGTGGAGCCTGCACCCGCCTCTGCTGTGATTGGTGAACAGGAGATGGTTGTGTGGCCATCTGTATCTGATTTAAGGCAGGGATTTGAAAGTGAAGAGGGGTGATTGCTTTTCATAAAGCTTGTGAAGGAAATGAGAGATCTGTTGGCTGCTAGCTTTGACCTTTAATAATGTGCTCATGAATATGTGCATGCGGTAAAACATAGGGAGATAATAGGGATCTTGAATTCCTTAATTGTATTCGTAGACTGATTTCTGTTAAGACTTCTCATAAATCACCTTCACAACCCTAACCCTTCACAAAAGTGTATTTATATAGACGCATACATGTTATTTAATGTGACTGTAATGTATTTGTGTGTGTGTGCATGAGTGTTCATGTTCCTTGGTGTGGGGAAGTTTTAACCAGAACCAAGAGGTAGGAATCGGTTTCAGTGTGTGTGTGTGTGTGTGTGTGTGTGTGTGTGAGGTGTTCTCACTATAGTCCTGGTGGAACAGTGCATGACATAGTGAGAGAGATGCTAATATACTAATTATAGCAACAGTACTGCAGATTTTCCAATGAGTTGAAAAGCACAATCAGGTTGAACACATGAGAATCAGTTTGTTATTCAGCAATTTTTCCTTAACATAACTAATCTAATATAATGAATGAAAGTTTATATATATATATATATATATATATATATATACACACAGTGGGTACAGAAAGTATTCAGAACCCTTTCAATTTTTCATTCTTTGTTATATTGCAGCCATTTGCTAAAATTATTTAAGTTCATTTTTTCCCTCATTAATGTACACACAGCACCCCATATTGACAGAAAAGCACGGAATTCTTGACATTTTTGCAGATTTATTAAAAAAGAAAAACTGAAATGTCACATGGTCCTAAGTATTCAGACCCTTTGCTCAGTAGTTAGTAGAAGCACCCTTTTGATCTAATACAGCCATGAGTCTTTTTGGGAAAGATGCAACAAGTTTTTCATACCTGGATTTGAGGATCCTCTGCCATTCCACCTTACAGATCCTCTCCAGTTCTGTCAGGTTGGATGGTAAACGTTGGTGGACAGCCATTTTTAGGTTTCTCCAGAGATGCTCAATTGGGTTTAAGTCAGGGCTCTGGCTGGGCCATTCAAGAACAGTCACAGAGTTGTTGTGAAGCCACTCCTTCGTTATTTTAGCTGTGCTTAGGGTCATTGTCTTGTTGGAAGGTAAAATTTCAGCCCAGTCTGAGGTTCTGAGCACTCTGGAGAAGGTTTTCGTCCAGGATATCCCTGTACTTGGCCGCATTCATCTTTCCCTCGATTGCAATCAGTCGTCCTGTCCCCGCAGCTGAAAAACACCCCCACAGCATCACCATGCTTCACTGTTGGGACTGTATTGGACAGGTGATGAGCAGTGCCTGGTTTTCTCCACACATACCGCTTAAGGCCACAAAGTTCTATCTTGGTCTCTTCAGACCAGAGAATCATATTTCTCACCATCTTAGAGTCCTTCAGGTGTTTTTTAGCACACTCCATGCAGGCTTTCATGTGTCTTGCACTGAGGAGAGGCTTCCATTGGGCCACTCTGCCATAAAGCCCCGACTGGTGGAGGGCTGCAGTGATGATTGACTTTCTACAACTTTCTCCCATCTCCTGACTGCATCTCTGGAGCTCAGCCACAGTGATCTTTGGTTTCTTCTTTACCTCTCTCACCAAGGCTCTTCTCCCCCGATAGCTCAGTTTGGCCGGACGGCCAGCTCTAGGAAGGGTTCTGGTCATCCCAAATGTCTTCCATTTAAGGATTATGGAGGCCACAGTGCTCTTAGGAACCTTAAGTGCAGCAGAAATGTTTTTGTAACCTTAGCCAGATCTGTGCCTTGCCACAATTCTGTCTCTGAGCTCTTCAGGCAGTTCCTTTGACCTCATGATTCTCATTTGCTCTGACATGCACCGTGAGCTGTAAGGTCTTATATAGACAGGTGTGTGGCTTTCCTAATCAAGTCCAATCAGTATAATCAAACAAAACTGGACTCAATCGAAGATGTAGAACCATCTCAAGGATGATCAGAAGAAATGGACAGCGGCTGAGTTAAATATATGAGTGTCACAACAAAGGGTCTGAATACTTAGGACCATGTGATATTTCAGTTTTTCTTTTTTTAATAAATCTGAAATATCTGAAAAATAAAGAATTCTATGTTTTTCTGTCAATATGGGGTGCTGTGTGTACATTAATGAGGAAAAAAAAATGAACTTTTATATATATATATATATATATATATATATATATATTTGATACATCCGGCATTTATGAATCATATTGTATGATAGGAGCTCATACTCTAGGCCCAAACTGAGCAAAAATATGCAGTTTGGTGCAGTTGCTGATATTTATATTGTCAAAAAGTAAGATCAAAATTATGATAGCTTCTAATGTAAATGAATGAGATCAGACTACTTAAGTAAATGCAAATAGACACGTGTATCACCTGAAGAAGAAGGATGCTTTTTAAAAACTTATACTAAAAGGCTACTTGCTAAAAAAAAGTAAAAAAAATATAAATTAAATGAGAAATTTAATGGCATGAAAAGGCATGATTGTTTTTAAACCAAGTTTTGATCATCCTGATAATTTAGAGGTCTTATAAATTTGTGTATCAAATGTAATTAAGTAATAAATTCTAGTGTTAAAATAAAAATCAACTATTAGGACCAGGTTTGGTTTATTTGGTTCGTTCTTGGCTCGTGGCATTGCTATGTCTTGCTTATGGCTCATGGTCAAATAGTGGAACGCACAAGTGCCATCATTACACGCGGCCTCAGGGCTGAAAATATCAGGTGTGGGCTGGATCTGGGGTACGCTTTATAGGGCTAAAGCACTACAAATTAGTCTATATGCCTTAAAATATAGCGCATACGACAGCTTCATGTGAGATGTTCTTCACTGTAAAAAATATAAAGTTGTGCTAACTTAAAAAAAAACAAGGCAACTTCAAATCACATTCAACTTTTTAAGTTAACTAATCCATTCCAGTTAAAATCAACTTAAATACTTGTGTTCATCAAATAAGTACCAGGTAATCTTTTGAAATTATAACTTCTTGTTAAGACAACTAAAAAAACAAGTTGAGCCAACTTGAAAAAATAAGGCAACCTAAAGCACTCAACTAATTTAAGTTAGCTCAACTAATTAGTCAACCTAAAAACTTTTGTTCATCTAATGAGTACAGGTAGTCTTTTAAACTTAAAACATCTAGTCAAGACAATCAAAGAATGTTTAGCAATGCAAACAGCAATATAATCTTCCGAAGTTCAATTCTTAACTGTTCATGTTTGAACACAGAATAGAAAATAGATTTATTTTCTGGGAATAATTACTTATATTTTGGTCTGTTGTTTGTACAAAGCTATCAGAAGACTTCAGAAGACTTGAATGCACAAGCCACGTGGAACACTTTTTATGGTCTATTTTTGTTCCAGTTAAAAAAAAAAAAACAGCAGTACAATTTCTATACGCTAAGCACTTTGTTCAAGGTTATAATGGTGATAAAGCAGCACTCTAATGTCTCCAGTTCATAAGCCACCCGATTTACATATCTGTAAATGGTTGAGTGATCTTCCAAACTCCCCTTGAGCAACTGAAAATCATTAAGAAACACTTGAAGCCTTATTTAACCCTTACTAAAAATTATAGCCTCTGTGAATAATTCAGTGAATTAAAGCTAATGTTCTCTAATGGAAACAAGAGTTGACAAAATATTAAGAGATGTAGCAGGATGCTGCTAAGCAGAACTGTGACCCAAGAATAGCCCTTTTAGATAGGAAATCCGGACTAGGCGGAGCAACAGAGCCACCGCTGCGGTTTATGTTAAAATGACGACATCTAGTGGAGATCAGGAGTTATTACAAAGTCGGTTGACGGCGGTGATGTGAGTGGATGTTAAAAAAAGATAAAATAAGCGAAGATAGCCTAATCCCATTATTCCAGTGAAAACCCAAATACACTTTGAATGTCAGTAGTTTATTAAAATTTAAGCAAATTATAGCAGAATAAACTTTATGCCTATCAGTAAATGTAATTTCTATTTCTTATAGGATTTTTTCGGATAAACAATAATGAGTAGCTTACTTATTTAGGAAACTAAACTATGGATACTCGCTTTTCAAAAAGCATGTACAAATAAAAAAGATAGACCTATGTTTTTTAATCTGTCACCGTTTACTTGCAGATGAATGAAACAAAGTAAACAGATGTTCAGAGCCTTGCACGTTTTTTTTCTTCTTCTTTTCTGTGTGCTCAGGATGTTTCTCGAACTGTCTGTAGCTGCTGGGTTTCTTCCTGTCCGACTGGCAGCTTCAGGCTCATTACTCAGCATCAGATGTTCACAGCAGGTGCAACTCGGAGAAATGATGATTCATATTTCAACTAAACAACACCGACTCTTATGAAAGCATGTTTTCACCACGGAATAGAAAATGTAAAAGATAATTTAAAATTTTAAATGATCTAATTTAATTATTTAATTAATTTAATTATCAAAATTTTTAATTTAGAATTTAAAAGATAACTTTTTTTCCCTCGCTATTGCGAGTTTAGGCCTACATCACGCAATGGCGAGAAGAAGAAGAAGAAGAAGAAAAAAGTCAGAATTTGAGATAAAAAGACGCAATTACTCTTGTATTCAGCAGCGGAAACAAGCTTGAATAGACTCTCTAATTTGGTAGCCTATATGCAAAAAAAATAGGTTTCATTTTCACCCTTTGAATTTTTTTTGTAAAGGTTTAATGAGTTGGCCTACATTAGGTAAAGTTAGCCACAGTCTTTTACAATTATTTGAAACATAAAATTTTGAATCTGTGTGATAATAATAGATGGAGATTATCAAATGTAAATACAATGGTCTATTCTACAATCAACACAGTCTTCGCATTAATCTACCTTGTTCTTGTGAGCAACAGCCCCCTCTAGTGGACAAAACGAGTTAAGTAGGTTGTAGGACATTTATGTCATAAATTACATTTTACAGATCTTGGGCGCAGAGCATGCGAGAATACATATCATAAGATCAAAACTCACCTAATGAAAAAAATACTGATTAATTACCTTTGCTCAGAGACTTGCTGTCATCTGTACATAACACCCTCAATACATGTATACATTTCATACAAATATTCCATTCATAAAAATTCTCAATTAATACATTCAGTGAAGCCAAAGAAAATAAAAACAACTCACCCAAACAAATCTTTAATATCTCTGAACTGAAAATGTTGAAGACACGTATGACTGTCATTATTTGCTACATTATATTATAGTTCATGACATGAATGAACATGTTCCACAAATATTTGACAACCACAAAGTTTTCAAATATATTTTTGTCTAAATTTTGAACAATATCTTATTATTTGTCAACAATATTATATTTTTAATTTTTTTAATTTTATTTATCTACATTGTCTGTGTAAAATGATTTAGTTAAAATGTTAAAATTTTAAACATTATTTAAAATTTTTTAAAAATCTTTGGTTTGGTATTTTGTTATTTTAAGTTTATAGAAAGGGGACGTTGTATATGAAATGAAATGGAATCTTCTCATCTTAAAATGACAATAATTTATAGTTATGGGGATGGGTAATTCTACCTTTAAAAGTAATGTGTTACTCCCTAAAAACGTAACTAACTGCATCATTTAGTTATTTTTTATGGAAAGTAATGTGTTACATTATTTTGTGGTTTACTTTTTCTCATCTTGCTTGTTTTTTTTTTTTTTTAAATAACAACAAAAAAGTTATATTTTTGGAAAATGTAAAGGCCCTTTCACACCAAACTCACACCTGTACAGTAGAGGGCGCAGCTCAAACACACCTTTCAGCTCTACTGCCATTCTAGATTGCAGAAAAATAGGAAAAACTTAAAAAATGAAACAAACATGATGCTTATCTAAAGTTTATATCTTGGTTATTAGTTTGGTTGAATTGGATCACTGAAGGTCAGCAGCAAAGACATTCGTTAATAAAGTGAGATTAAACACATAAAGTATATTTCTGTTATTTAACATTAATTATTGCAGGTTTGCGTAAAATTCTGAGATTGCATTTCATTGTTTTTATTAATTTTGAGGAATACTGAAACTAGACTCATATTTAGTCTAGAAGTACAATAACCGTCATGTTTGCACAGCGCACATAACGCCTCTGCACTTACTCCTGATTTCTCTCAACATGAGGACAGGAAAGCTGTCAGTCAATGAATAGGAAGAAAAATTGTACTTGTTTTGTAATTTTCAAAGTAATGCGTTACTTTATTGGTTACTTGAAAAAAGTAATCTGATTACATAATCGGGTTTTACTGACATCCAACATTCTGAGCTGATTTTACACACTAAAATATTACTTTTACTCAAAAAAACAAACAAAAAAAAAACTGTGCTTTTAAGCCAAAAAGAATCTGCCATATCTCACTAAATCTATTGTTTTTCATTCTGCCTGAAGAACACTTTGCAGAAAGTGAAACTCCTCTGAGTGCTGATTTTAGGTTTCCCATAACACAACAACTAGATGACAAAGAAAACTGCTTTCAGCGAGAGCTGGTAAAGGTCAGATGAGGTCAGCGTTTTGACTGTAGACCTGCAGGATTAGATTAGAATAGATTAGATTAGATGAGATTAGAGGGATTAGATCAGAAAGTCTTGTCAGATGCATACTGTGTCCTGAAAAGCCAAAGAACAATAAGTCATCAGCATATTTTGCCTTTAAGATGATGAGATTGGGAATTCAGTATAACAACACGCCAACGCCGATGGCCAGCAAACATGGTTTGAAATTTGAAAGATTTTGTTCACTTGGAACTTTAAAACATTCAGTTTTAGTTTAAACGATTTTCAAATAGAGTTTTAAAGCTGTCAGAGCCAGTAAGACTTCGTTTACAGGCAGATAGACAAAGACAGAGTGAGAGAGAGAACGGTCTTCTCTTCGACAGTGGTCCTGAGTGGTCTGAGTCCATCCTGATGAAGAGATTAAAGGTCCCAAATTCAATAAATGCAACACATAAATGCATACACACACACACACACACACACACACACACACAAATTCACAAACACCCCTCACTGTCACACAGATACGCTCACTGACACGTAATTAAGATAAGTGGACAGGGGCATTATTGCAGCCCCACAGAGACAGACAGGTGAGAGCAGCAAATTAACCCCTGTGTGTGAGACAGAAAGGGAGAGTGAGATCACTGGGCTAAAAAGAGACAGGTAAATTGACCTTTGAAAGAGAGGAAGAGTGCGTGTAATTGAATAAAAAAAATAAAAGCATGCAAGAGAGTTTCTGTCTGACATTGATAAAATGGCTTCTCATGACTCAAAAACATATTTCAGAGATAATGAATAATAATGGATGGCATTTTATTTAAGGGAAACTCTCACCAGGAGTGTTCTGCTCAACTGCCTGGTGTCTAAATTCATTTACATAATACACCACGGCCGCAGGTTTCTACATCTAGGCAAAACTTAAACCTTCATTGATCCAATAGCAACATTGTGTCATATGTACATAAAGACAATGTAAAGCTTCTTAATAAATAAAATAAGATACCAAATTATTAATGTGGTTTGGAATGTAACTGTACAGATAATTTGATATGTCTAATGAAGATTTACTAATTTAGAGGTATGCGGTGGATTTAAGTGTCTGTTTCATACGGAACGTAAGAGCATAACAATGACAGCTGAGGACATCTCTCTTTATCACTTTCATTCTCTAGTTTTGTCATTCTCCATCTTTGTCTTCTGTCTTCCTCTGACAGTGTCCTGTGTCCCATCTACACATCAGCGTGTGAGAGTGATGTGTGGGGAGGTCTCGGATGTCAGGCCGTTGTTTAAAGTGCTATCTGTGGCCTCAGAGGTCTGCAATATTAACCAACACTCACCGGAGGTTCTCCTCCATCCTTTTCTGTCTTCATAATAGTGTTATCAGAAAGAAATGTTATGTATTTTGTAAGTAGTATAGCATAGACCTTTTGTATTTCATGTACATTTTGTATTTAATAATGTAAGTTATGGGCATTTTTCCTATGGGTGCATTTTTTGGTAACAATAAACAAATTTGAACTTTTATCTTTTTATTATATGAGGTCACTTTAAAACTAGAAACTTTTCAGTATCGTTTATTTTCTCCATTTTTCATGTTATTTTTTTTATTGTACTATTGACCAAGACCTTAAATCCAATAATAATAATAAAAAAATGTAAACACTCCTCAAAAGACTTCACTAGATTAATATTTAAGATCGATTTGAATTTAGTACATCAGTCTGGGGACGTCCTTAAAAAACTAAAACATAAATTCAATATTTTAATTTACAATATACAATTTTTATGTAATGAATGTTTACATCATTACTGTTCTTTTTCATTTTTTTTTCAAAAAACTAATATTTTCTGTTTCTTTCCATGTTTAAATTTAACATAATTAAAATATAATAAAAGTAAAATAATATATATATTTTTTAAATAATAAGATTTTATGTTTAGTTGTACTGTATATGGACGTTAATTGCGTATTTTTTTTATTAAAAATAAATATAAAGTAAGAAAGTTTAAAAAAATACATATAAATAAATGCACATCATATATAAAATGAATGCTAAAAAGTCCATGTTATGGTTTCCTTTAAAAAAAAAAAAGAGTATTACGGTAAGTCTGTAGTCAATATAATTCATTTTTTTATAAGAGCAATACATGTCCTAAAGTATGTACTGATTTGGATTGCTAAGTAAACACGTGTGTGTTTGTTAAAGACTCCTCTGTGACTGAATGAGTAAGCGTCTGCTTCTAAACTGTTCTGCATCTGTTCCTGCTTCACTGGGTTAGCATGATCGCTACCACGCTAAAGAGCAGCAGAGGAGGATTTGAAAGTTGATACACAGAAAGGGGATGTGAGTGGATCACTGTGAGATGCCAAACAGAGATATTTTAAAGCTACATCTTTGGAAGAACAAAAGATGGCGAGATGTTAAACTAAGAGTCCCTTTGTAAACACCAACAGCTTTAGACATTTCAAATTGATTTTAAACTAGAACATTATTGGAAATGGAGCACATGCTCTGCTCTATCTGCAAATAGTGGATATTTTCTCTGATTCGTTGGAAGGCCGCAAGCGAGGGCTCGTTAGCGAGTGGAGGTTAGCATGGGCTCATTAGCTTGTGCAGGTTAGTGATGGCTACTTAGCTCACTCTATGGGGGGTCTCTCAAGTCTGTTGGCTAATTACTCCCCATTCATCTCTTCTTAACAGTCAATTAAATAATTAATGTTTGATAAAGGTGCGATGTCAGACTGATCTTGCCTGTGAAATATTAATTAGATCAGGAAAGTAATTTATGAGAGTAGATTAGTAGAGTAATTTTCCTCACCCATGAGAGAAAGAGTGTCTTGGACAGAAATAGAGACAGAAAGAACTGAATATTTGTCCTGAATTAGTCTCCATGAACAACTTCATACTAGCCACTACAATTTTGCCTGCACCTGAAACAGGTATTTGATTTTTTGTTTTGGTTAGATTGGACTATTTACTTTTCTGTGCAATTTCTGAAATTTATTTTCTATAATGTATACTACTAAAACCAGTTGAGAGCCACTACTACACCCACTACTGAAGAGTCAAGGGAGCTATTCTATTGTTTCAAATAAAATACAATTAAATTAATTAACCTTTTATCGGCACAGCCTATTTCTTCAGGTTTTTAAAGCATAATTCTCTTGGTGACGACTTCAAAAGCTTTCTAGTGAGCCTCGACCATTTCTAAAAATAGCAAGAATGTGCTGCACTCTTATTTACCATTTTAATTTTTCATATGTAACTAAAATTCAAAATCTCCAAACCATTCCCCAGTTGGACTCTAAGGATCTTACTACTAAATACAGTAGAAGGACCAGGCAGAATGAGTTAAATGTTTTCCTGGCTCAAGTTGTCATGATAGGCTTGAACATAATGTTAGCAGATGCTGAGGAATAACATACTTGCAATTTTTAATTATAGAAGCAGCAGGAACACAATCCAATGCAGGTGAGCAGTGCAGTGATCACAAATTAACAATGGAGTCTTTGATGATAATAACTGGTATAATCTTACAAATGATCCGGGCGCACACAAGGGAGCAGAGGAGATGAGGAGATGACAAGAAGATGACTTGGAACGAAATAACAGAGTTTGCAGAAGAACACAGACGCTTATGGCAGGATATTCTCAGGTAAGTTTCCAAGTATGTGAACTGTGTTCTCTTGACGAGGCCAGGCAACTTGTGATGGTGTGCGTGTGTGCTATATAGTGCTTGTGATGAGGGCTGATGAGTGACAGGTCTGCATGGTTAAGTGCCAGGGAGTATCATGGGGAATGGAGTCTGTGACATTACTCCCCCTTCCTGTACGGCTGCTCCTGACTCAGTGACAGGGGAGGGCTGACAGAACAGTCGAAGGGGGAGAGGAGCTAGGGAGGAGATAAGAAGTGAGGGGATATAGTTTAATCCAAAACAGTGCAAAGATGAAGGCCCACGGCAGAACAGATGGAGGGAGGAGCCAGGAGCCTGCCCGACTGAAGTGGAGCCGGGAGAGGAGGAGACCCAGGCACAGCCGGAGGTACGGGGGAGTCTCTTAGAGCCTGAGGGATGACGAGTCATGGCGGAGCCAAGGGAGTGTTGAGCCAAGTTGGGCGAGACAATCCGCGATGAAGGAGACCTGGAGCTGGGCACTAATGATGGTAGTGTTGTAGTACTCAAGACCTATCTAATTTTCTGAAGGTCTTGGTCTTGTCTCAGACTAAGAGGACTCAGGATTTCCTGTCAAGACCACAACTGTCGGGATATCACTAAATTGCCCATGCATTGTCTGATCTATTTGTTATCATTAATGTGACTGGATGTAAAACTTCCTGCTTCAAATGCAATCAGTAATTTGTTACTAATTTGATTTCTTTTGCTGTTAGTGATTTCATATGTTTGGTAACAGCTCTATATAGTGTCTTATGAACCAAGTTATGTTTATTGATTAAATAGGAGACATTTCTCAGCCAGTAAATGTAGATTTTTTTAGATGAATTCTTGGTCCAAATTCTGGATGGCTTTAGCCATTGACTCTTGTGTCTTGGTCCTGACTTGGTCTCGCCCTACTTTGGTCTTGGTCTCGACCCCTCAGTGTCTTGGTCTTGGTCTCAATACATACTAGTTTTGATCTTGACTTGGTCTCAGTTTAGGTGGTTTTGACTACAACACTAGATGAAGGACGACAAAGGAGACCTGGTGCTGGTTTGACTCAATGGCAACAAAGACGACTTGGGACTGGATGGGACCAACAGTGGGGACAAGGCTTGAATGTGGCTTGTGGTTCATGCTCATGGCGAGTGCAGGTTTGGGCTCTGGGATGAACACTGGCTCAGGCTCGAGTTCCAGGACAGACACTGGGGTAGTAGTGAGGAGTTCAGAGGCAGGTGGGGACACAGTGATGTCCTCAACTTCCAAATAGCTAACCCTGAATGGTGAGCCACTCAGCCACAGGGGATAATCCAGGAACTGTGCCTGAATGCAGGTGGTAGCTCCCGCTGGCAGTAAGTAAGGTCAGTGAGACTGGCTGCATCTGAAATCGCATACTCTCTTGAGTAGGTACTTATTTTGAATGAGTTATTACTTCATGAAAAACACTTGAAAAGTATGTTCCATATAGTATGAATGTAATTCTGGCATACTATATTCGCCATGTTGTCATTATCATGTGACCTACCAGCATCAGTTACATCGCTTCACTGCCATTCGTTTGGATCACCCCTACAAATGGTTTCCCCTTCTTGAAGTGCCCTCCAAGGGTGCAAAAATGCCCCATACTTTTTTTTGGCCAACTTTATAGTAGGGAAATATGCAATTTCGGATGTAGCCTCTGTGTTCTCTTGATGAGGCTAGACAACTTGTGATGGTGTGTGTGTCTGTGCTATATTGTGCTTGTGATGAGGGCTGATGAGTGACAGGTGTGCTTGCTTGGGAAGATCATGGGGAATGCAGTCCAAGACACAAATATGTTCATTTAAATGAAAGATAAACTTATTTTATTAAAAAAAAACATTTTACGATAATCATTGGTCATTTGTGGTGTTGGTGTATTTATTTTAAAATAAATATTAATCTATGGACTAAGGACTATGCATATTTCTATAAAAAAACATAATTTGTAATAGTTTTAAACACATTTTTTGCTCCAGTTTGAGAGAATGACTAAAAAAAAGAGAAATCAAGAAATGACTCATGCACATCTAATAAGTAATGTAATATAATTGGATGTTGATTGTATATCCTGTAGAACAGCATGTGAGAAGACGCAAAGTGTTGTGTCACCACACCCTTCTCTATCATACACACAGTCACTTACACACAAACAATTGTTCTCTGGTTCTGGGAAAGGATAATATCAGCAGGAAGTGGTGGCAAGGGCCTTAGATCAATGTTCTCTTAATAACAGCACAGCACAGATCAGGACAAAGCTCTTCCTCAGAGCACCGTTAACTCACACACACAGCACTGCTGGGCAAATGAGAGAAAGATTAGGGGAGTTTATATAGTGGTGTGTGTTGACTCACAGTAAGTTTGGGCCCAGAACTTGCTCCAGGCTGCAGAGCTGTTGAGGAGAATACCAAGGCAACAAATGACTGTGTGTGTGAATGCCTTTCAATTGCTATGGAAACGCATCTCCATCCTCCCATCTCCGTGGGCAACAGGCACCCTGAGAGAGTTATTGGATAAGCATAAAAGCTTCTTTCACAATAAAAAGCACTTTTATTGCTCTGATCGTTTAATTTCTAATGACGTTATGTCAGTGGGAGATCTCCGACATGACCCTGCATGGCCTGTTCATCCTCTTTGGTTCTTTCTTTTCATCATGGAATTCTAGAGTCCTCTCACATAACAACAACCAAAGTTTATTTTTAAAAAATACATCACACTAAACACTTGGACATTGATGCAAGAGGCTTGAAAGTAAATAGATGGATAAACGAACAGACAGACAGATACAGAAAAGCACATTTTGTTAAAAGAAACATTTTTAAGAGGTTTGAAAGTCAATAGATGAGACAGGACAGACAGATGTACTGTAAAATATTCAATCCTCACACACAGCATTTGTGCCAAACACACTTTTCTGAGACTCTATCAGGCTGCTCTGAGATATTGGGATTTGTTTTGTTGTGTCTGAGTGAATCTGAACCCGCTCTGGGTTTCCTCTAGGTATGCTAATCGCTAAAGAATGCTAGCACATTCTGTTTCATCGAATCTTTGAAGAGTTAGTACTATTATGTGTAAGTGAGGTCAGAAGTTCCTGTCAGCTCAGCCTGGTGTGTGATGATAACTGAAATCCTGCGGCCTGAAGCTCCTGTGCGGCAGTGAGGAACATCACGTACACCCCTCTGATGTTCCAAACATGCCAGGAAGTCCCTCATGTCTAGATATAAGCTATAGAAGACACCTGCGGGATGTGCTGTTTTTAGGATAGTCTCTCCCAGTAGATTCTGTTATCTTACATTTGAGTTAATGTAAAAAAAAATGTGCAGCAGCACACATACTCAACGTTGTATCTACATTGTGGTGATACTGTTTTTAGCCCTTATCAGGTCCCGATCCAATTTCCCCTCTTCAGCCAAAAATGTCTAGTCATCTAGGCATTTCTAAATGAATTGACCCATATGAAGAAAAGATTGCATGAAGCATTTGTCAGGATAAACACACTTGACAGGGGGGTAAGTGAATCCACACAAGCTTTACTGAACACATGAGCTGAAGCAGAGGTAAACAGGTGAGTAATCATCAAGTTTGTGGAAGGAATGTAGATAATAATAAAATGATGAAAAGAGTGGATGGCAGAGAGGATTGTTGAAGCACACACCTCAGCAGGAAAACGTAGGAGATGAGCGCAGGCAAGTGTCAACAATCAACAATAACTAAAATATAAAATGTAATTTAATATGGCTGAAGCAATTCAGGTCTGAATGCTTGCATTGGTAAGTTGAGGACGCATAAACACCACCTTGCTTTCTTTTTATTTTTTGAGAGTTTCTGATTTGGTGGAAACAAAATGTTATTAATAAAATTAGGTTTCATAGACATAACAAGCTTCAGTTTTACTGAAGGTCCTGCCTTTGACTTGACTTAGTGACCAGTCAAATTTTAGAGCATCGCCCTGGCCACTTGGACACACCTGTGCTGTAATCTCTCTCTCTGTTTTCAATAAAATCATTTGGAGGATCAGATGAGACAGCTGTGAGCATGCCAAAAGCATCTCTGTCTAAAACAAGTTTTGCTCAGTACCACGGGGCAGCATTATACAACAGAAAGATCTCCAATCATAGAAATGATGAAATATTAGGATCTTTATAAAGCATCTCTCTACTCCCCAGACAGTCAGTTCCACCTGTCTGAGAAATATCAGGAAACAATGAGCACAAACAGCATTGATCTACAGTATATGTGCTGTCAGCCATGATGACTCAGAATTATTCAAAACATTCTCTGTTCTCTGATTTATTTATGGTGGAATGGATTAAAATAAAATCAAAAGTTGAGGATTGTTTTTTTTTTGGGCATAGGTTAAAGTCTTCGTAATACATTTGCAAATGATGCTCCACTGACAGCATTTTCTGCTGTGGGACTTATCAAAAGCTCCCATTGTGTTTGAATATCACGTTTCTGATATGAAGCAGAGTGTGTGTGTGTGTGAGCGAGACAGCGAGAGAGAGAGAGAGAGAGAGAGAGAGACAGAGAGAGAGAGACGTATCATAGTGTATTTGCTGTTTGCTGTCACACGATGATGTTCCAAGCCGGATCAATATCCAATCAGACCTGCATTTCTCACCTACCCAGAATTCCTTCTTGCTGTTGGAGCGCAGCATCCTGGAGATGTGTAGAAACAGACTAGATGAGAACAGCTCTGTGCGTATGAACAAAATATATACAAGCTACAAGGACTCGTTGCCAGAGATCAGAAACTATCCCGTTTTATTAAGGTACATTATTTTAGGTTTCTCCAGCTGAGATCTGCTCTTCCAAGGCTACATGAGTGTTTCCATTTACTAAGGTCCAGTGTTGGGGAGTAACTAACTAAAAGTAGCAAGCTTGGATAGATAGATAGATAGATAGATAGATAGATAGATAAGAATTAGGTGACATTGGAAGCTCATTTCTCTTAAAGTGCATCAGTTTTAGTGATCAGTGATGCTTCAGAGATTGATCACCTGTGCATCTTAGACTGCAGTGAGTCATAGGCTCAGTTGAACACACATCACTCAATATCCTGCTTATTGCAGCTGAACGTGACGTCTCATTTCAAATACAAAAGACATCCTGATTATCTCGTTTTCTTCATTCCTTTTATTTCTCTCTCCATTCCCCTGTGGGGTCGAGCCTTGGGTGTCAGATCTGACCTCTTTTGTGGAGGGTTTTTAGGGGGGACGTGATCGATTAATGAGAAATTCTCAGCAGAATAATGAAGGATGACAGGAACACTAATCACTCTCACTGTGATTGATCTGCATGCTAGAGTGATAAATTAGTAGCTTCACCCTCTTTCTCGCTCGGACGTATTCTAATCACTCTCACTAATTAAAAGCTATTGACGAACACAGCGAGGGGCGTAACCGGGCGGCAGCGACAGAGATGAACTCTCCGTGACACGTAACTCTGTCTGTACTGTCTCGTGTTTGCATGTGAAGTGTGTTCTGTAAGTGTCACTGGCCTTGGTTTCATTCTTTCTCGGTAAAATGTTTATTAGGGCATCACAGACAGGCTTTCAGGCTCTGCAGAAAAGATGAACATGTGTCAGAGTGTCCTCTTTAAATTGGCACCCCTAAGTTACTACAAGTCAAAAGTAGCCTAACGGTACTTAAATTGATACCTAGTAAATGCAATATTTTTTTATAAATGATATAATAATACCAGTCTTTCTGCAGAATAGTTCAAATCAGTAGACATGTAGGCTACTGTTTGGCAAACACAAAATTCTCATCATATCATTATTATTAATTAGTATTATTATTATTATTACATTATTAATACTTATATTAATATAAGTATTACTGTTAACTAGCTAAAAAACGAAAAATGTTGAATCAGGCTCAACACTAATGATTTTTTTTTTTAGACCAGATATTTATATTTATAATATAAGTTCTTGCTTTCATTGTTTTTGACATATGGAACCTTAGATATTTTTAGATAACTATGAAATAAACAGTAATTTACAGTGCTTATGAATATACACAGATACCAATTAAAGTTACAGAAGTTATTTAGTTAAGAGCAGTGATTGATTCTCTTTTTCTTTTGCTTGATTAACATTATTATCATGGCAAACATATGAGGCTGCTGTCAATTTAAGACCTAATGCACTGATCTGTTATATTGACACACATCCAATATTTTCTTAACTTTTTTACATTCACTTAAGACTCTGATTATGTTGATATTCATCAAGACTGGCAGTTTGATATAATTTTGTGTGTATTTGCATGAGAACACACGAAAGCATACTCAGTATGTGCTGTCTAAGCGGCCCCTTAACAATCTATCATACCACATTGAGGTCTCTTTCACAGCATTTTGCACGTGAATGGCTTAAAATCACTTGAATGTTTAATCTGACAAGAAAAATGCAAAGCTTTCTGGAGGAAGCAACACTGGCCAGATCATTCAAATAGGTGTTTATAGTTTTAGGGGGTCTCGTAAAATTTTTAGTTATTAAAATAATTTAAATATTTTATTTTGCATATAATTTTAACCTTGTAATGCATGAACTAAAAAAAAAAAACAATTGACAGTGATGGAGCCGTTGGTAGGAGCCCAGGATGCAGACTGAGCGCAGATGGGACAGAGTGATGTTGATGGTTCCGGAGACCAAGGCGGAGCTGCTGCAAAGAGCATCCGAGGTGGAGCCAGGGTGCCTGAGGACCAACAGGGAGCCGGGGGGAAAGTGGAGCCCGCTGAAGCCTTAGGGGTGGAGAGATAGAGCGCAGCAGATGGTGTGTAACTCTGCGGCGAAGGCAGGATGACGACTGACCAAGGTGAAGCCAGAGGGACGAATGAGCCCGGTGGTGCTGTAAGGCTGAAGGTCTCTGGTGGAGCAGAGGGAGGGAGGAGCCAAGGTGGGGCTGACAGGTCGACGGGCCAAGGTAGAGTGACGAGATCAGCGGCTGGAGGCGGAGCCAGGGGACCAGGTAGGACCAACAGTGATGATGACACAGAAGACTCATGGCCGGGTAGGACCAGTGGCGATGATGAAAACAGAGGTGACGAACATTCATTAATGCAGGAAGGGACCAACAGCTGCCACCTTTAGCTGCTAGCTCTGGCTTCTTAGTGGACACAGGCTCAGGCTTAATCTTCGTTGTGGGAATCGGCTGAGTCTCTTAGTCTGTGGTGGGCTCAGAATCCACAACTGCTGCCGGTATGGACACTGGGTCTGGCTCTGGAATGGTTTGAGATGTGGTGTGGGGTTAGATGCTGGTGACGGGATCCTCTTCCACATTGCCCACCATAAAGGAAGATCCATCCACCCATAAGGCAAAGTTGATGTAATTGGCCAGCGTCCAGCAGGGGTTTTCTTGTGTCATCACCAGCTGGATATCATCCAATCTGCACCAAAATCCCTCCATGAGCGTCAGGTGGCGAGATGACAGGTGCTCACAAACTTCTCCACGTACTTCCATTCTGAAAAATTAAAGTAATAGCTCCATTGGGCATGGGCAAGGTCCCCAATGGAGCAATGATAATGGAAGCTAGTTCCATATCCTTTATGTCTTCGTGTGTATTCTGTAACATTTTAGGCCAGATGATGAGGAGAAAGATGAAAAGTGTTCCAAAACAAGTTATTTATTTAAGAAAAACAAACTCAAATAATCCAAAGGGAAGAAGCAGGGAATGAAACAGTGCGTGGCAACAACATTACTGGACAACTGAAGTGAGCACTATGAGGAACTTAAATACACAGTGTAATGTTAGGATGGCACGTATAAATGAGGCGATACAAGCGTTGCTCTGTTTCTGTTATTTATTTACAACTGCACAAGATGTAGCAGCATTAACACTCTCTCTCTATATATATACCCCATTAGCTATGCATACCACAACAGGCATTAGTTGCTTTATATATTACTGTGGAAATAACAGATTCTCAAGCTATCATTACACACAGTGATGACGACACAATGACAAACAGCTGTTGGTTCAACAGCAGATGGTTAAATGAATATCCATGGTAACTAATAAGTGGTGGGAAACCAGGAACAAAGGAAACAGGAAACTGACAATAAACAAACTAAAAGTAAATGAAAAACTAAACTGAATGTAATTTTGACACCATGAGAAAATTAATCTTTTCAGACAGAGACAGACCATTTCACATCATATTTGCACTTTTTAAACATGACTTTTGGGCAGAGTTTGCACCTCTTCTCTTATTTGGGCCTTCAGCTCTCCTTTCCTGTTGTAGCCTCTCACTACACATCTACTTTATCTGAAGTCGCTGTTTGAATATGTTTTACATTTGAGAACTTTATGACTTAAAAAAGTGTGCATGTGTATAGTATGCAGTGCTCGACATGGGCCGGTATACCGGCATACCAGCATTTTTCACATGTTGCTGGTACTTTGACTGCAACAAGTGTTTAAAAACAACTCTGACTGCAACAACAACAAAAAAAGCAATTAATAATATATAAAAAAATGAAGAAAACTGAACCTAAAACTTATCTAAACATTTTATATATATATATATATATATATATATATATATATATATCATATTTCAGGATCATCTCACACATGACAACACGGCACATGAAACTGATAATAAAAGGGTGTCAAAACATATTTCCATTCCAACTTTTTTTCCTCTGATTTTCATCCAGTGAAGTAAGTCTGTGTGTGTGTGTGTGTGTGTTTGTAAATCCCTAGTTCAATCCAGAGGCCTTCTCACTTCACTTACACATGCTGCTCTCACTGGGGAATTTCTGTTAATTAATGCTAGATTGGAAAAATTAATTTAGCTGCAGGGTAGCTAATCAATAATCATGTCCCAAGTCCATTAAACGTCTCTTTCACTCTCTCCTTACCCCCCCCCCCCCTGTTTCTTTCTGGACTCACAAGGTGATTTTCTCCCCAATTAATCATAAAACCCTAAAACCCTGTTACATCCACTAATGCAGGTCAATCAAATCAATAGACTCATTATTGGACGACACACTGCCAAAACACTTCTAACAAACCCACAATCGCTCTGTTTCAGAGGCATTGTGGTTATAGAGACAGTAGAAAGAATATTTTGTTATCTTACACAATCAAGTTACCCATCTAACAAATTTATGTTCCAAAAACATTATGGGATCAGTGATTTGCCTTGTTTCTAAAAGATTATGATAATGTTAGGATAACATTCTCCTAACCGTATATTTTTATTCAAAATATAACATTCTTTGAACATTCTTTTGTAATATTCCAAGGTTAATGTTAACATTCTAATAACATGATGTTCCAAAAATGTTGTTCTCAGAATGTTTTTTCAACATTATGATAATGCTCAAGTAAAAACAAATGACATAAATTACATAAAGACATTTCTAGTACGTGGTTCTAAAAATGATTCTCGCAAAGCAACGAGAATGCATATTATTAATAATGTTATTTAAAGAACATTTTACATTTACATAACCTTTATAAAACGTAAGTGAAAGTAGTGGGAATGTTCCTTGTTAGCTGGGTAACTGTCATTTTCTTTCCTCATTACATTTCTGTTCAAGAAACAACCGTGGTTTAAGTGAAAACAGTATTTGAGATACATGTGAGGAATATTAAACTCTTTGCACTTCAGCCACTTCGAATCTCATTAGTCGTTTTTCAGAGCTCATTTTTTTCAGAGCAGGTTTCTCTCTTGAGAGTTCATTTAAAGTTGGACATTTAATATTGCAGATATTTTTTTCTGCTAAAAAAATCTTCAGCTCCAGCAGACAAAATCTATAAATACGTATTCTGATGTGAATGACTCAACATGCATACTCAACTGCTTCAGACATATTTTAATTTCTAAGATATTGATAACTTTAAACATCGATCGATCAATCAATCAATAAATAAATCAATCAATCTGTCTGTCTATCTGACTGTCTATCTGTTCTTAAAAGAAAATCTGCAGGTGCTAACGGAACTATTTATATAATGCCAGAATACAGTATTTTAGTAGAACTAGGCCTTACATTGTTTTTGTAAAAGCTTACAGACATTAATTAGCAAATCTTTTTCAGTTTCTCAAAACACAAACTAATTTGAGTGTTGCTTGTCAACCTTTCATTAACATTTTTTATTTTAGCAGATTTAAATTGGTTTCCTATAAACGTTTTGTGAATTTTTGACCTTGTATATTGTAACAAATTTCAGAAGACTACATCTTTGCTACAAATATGAAAATAACATGAGAAAAGTAAGCACCAGAACATTTATGAAATAGAAAAAAATTCAGAGAATAATATTCGGCAAATTCCTTAAACAGGAAAAAATGGTCATGAAAAACTAAAATATTTTATAATCATTACAAATAGACCTCAGGAGAAAAAAATAACAAAAAATAATAATAGAAGAAATCCTTTTATTAAAGAAAATAATAAAATTGAATTAGAATTCAAATGAAAGAAATTATAATTCATACCTTTAAATAAAAAGGCTTTTCATTTCACTTTTCATTGGTGAATATAACAGTACTGACATTCATTAAGACCATAAATTTATAAAGATTTATATGATTTCTTTAAACTCTGTCAACTAGTGTTTTTTTGTTGTTGTTTTTTTTTGCTGAATCTACTGCAGTACACTGCAAGATTACCTTCTCCGCAAAGGAGAACTGATACTGCCTCAAATTTAGGCAAAAAATGAGGTATCCTTCAATTTACCTACTTAGATTTGAAACGGCTGCCATATGCTTCATAACAGCTCACATATGGTGGCTAAAATTCTGTCTATAGGCAGCTTTGAAAAGTTTAAAGTAACGTTTCCCACCGCATTTGAACATCCCTTGGGATCTCATTCCTCATGGGAACAGTTTCTCAGTTTGAGACAGAAAAAAAAAAAAAAAAAGAGTTGCAGAGTGTTTCTTAAAATTCCATACCCACCATCACAAACTTGCTGCAAAACATGTGATGAAAACAATCTTCTCTGCAGGATTATAACTTTGATTTGATTTGTAAGACTTTTTTGAATTATTGTTTATCATATGTCTGAGATGCATACTGATATATATCTCCATGACAACTTGAAATATTGCATATATAATGTATATATATATCGTTTCTGTTCTATAGATTGGACAGATTTGCTTCTGAAAGTCTTGCTTATTAGCTTGTGTATGATTCAGAGCTCTGAATAATCAATATTTCCTCTCACACAGGCAATGCACTAATCCAATCACACAAAGCCTAATATCAATTACAGTTACATTATCCACACCTGCATCGATCTCTCTCTCACACTCAGATCATTACCCATCAAATCATTAATCAAAACCATCTCGTGATTCTGAGTTTCTGAAAGATCTGTAACATTCAACAAAGAATTTATAAATTAGAAATAAGTATTGAGTTCCTCCATCAATGTAAATTTATTCATTTAGCAGTAAATCTCCCCATACTAAAGAATCAATCTAAAATTAGAAATGAATTGGTTAAAGGATCATAAAATAAATTCTTTCTTTCAATGGTATTTACTGTACATGCTAATTTTGTCTATTTTACGCTTATATTACCTTTCTCGTCATAAAATTTCTTAACTTCTTAAAGTTAATCTTTAAAACCAATCCGTTCTCATGAGAAAATGCAACAAAAATATATTAAAGGATGTTTCCTCGTGAAATTATTTTACTCTTTGGTGAATTGCTGGCAAAAGTGAATTTGTATTATTTTTAGAAAAAAGTAAGGATGAAGGTCTATCACTAACCCCACCTGTAAACCTAACCGTCATAGACGGACGTAAGCAGATCATACAAAAACTTACGAATGAAATTTTATGAATTCGTCAAAACACAAAATAGTTACCGACTGCCACGACAGTGTTGTTTAAAACACTAATTTAATATTTTTAAATGTAATCTTTAGCAAATCTTAAAATCAATCCCCATTTTTCATACATTACAATGTTGCGATGTCTAAATTCATTTGCATTTAAAATTGACATTGGCACAAATAACAAAAAACAGCTTATTGAATCAGCCAAAAAATATACTAGTGCATCCCTATTTCAAATCTCACTAGCTTCTCAAGAGATTTAGTGGAGATCTCAGAAGAGATCTCAAAGTCATAAACTGTGCTCAGATTTGCTAAGATACCAAAGTAATTTAAAAGTCACAACTCAAACATTTCTCATCAACACGTGCAAATTACCTGGGCTACGCTAGCCACATCAATTTTTTATACTGTTACTGTCAACTTTCATCCTATTTGTGCCCATTTATTTCTCCTAAGACATGTTTTTTAAGAGAATCAAGCCAAATAGTTAGACAAATATTACATACAAGAACATGCTAAGCTTTGAAAGATCAAACTATGAGCAATATAACTTTCATCAAACCACTGCTCACTCTACATCCTAATAATCAGACATTCAACCCACAAGCGGAACAACCACAGGGGTTGGGAACCAAAATTCAACCTTGTGGACTAAATGCATTATTTTTGCCACACGGGAGATTCACTTTATTAAGTCAGTTTAGGTTTGGTCATGCCAGCTCCCCTCATGCTAATGTTTCTAAATAATCCTGTTTCTGAAAACAGGCTTAAGTCTTAGCAACTATGGGATGGTGGAATTCAACCACAGAGGCCCTTGTTAAGCTCGCTAATAGACTTTTCAAAGCTGCTAATTATTTACTTTGTGTAGGGCTGCCAGGATGTGAAAAGCCTTAACACAAAAAACTTCAGTCTGTCTTATCTATACAACGCTAAATGACGAGTTCTCTCAACAGTTTAGCATGTGGTATTTCAGCGCAAAAACCTGAATGATTTTGTATGTCTAAAAATAAACAGTGAATTATAACTGAATGTGTGGCATAAATCTTTCCCTCAACACTCTCCTGTATCTTCCTCTGTGTCTGTCTGCCTCATCAGTCTAATAGGAAGTTCTGTTCTCCTACCGGCATCTCATTATGTGACAGTAAATTAGAGATTTATTATTCTGATTAGTCGTGTTCCTCCAAATTCTTTGTTTCCGATGAAAACTATAAATAACTCTGCAATAGCTGGGAAAACCACTTTAAGCCCTCTATGCTAGAGCTGCTTAATAACGTGACCCTTAGAAAAGTGATTCTTTCTCATTTGGCACTGAGGATCAGAGGCCGTGTCCCCGCGATTTTACGTTCCACTTCAAGGAACTTGCAGTGAAATTAACCATAGAAATAACCCTAGCTTCACCTCTCATACTCTCTCTGAATATGATGAAAAAAGATTCAGTGAAGTGATGTGTCAAACTACAGCTCATTTCAAAATGTGCAAGCGTTGTTAAATGTGTGATATTTACGAAGGGTTATTAACACGATGATAATGATCATTATATACTCCAGATAGTTATATGGAGTCATCGATGCTCAACCAATAAATGAAATTCCCTTTTTTCAAATAAGATAAAATTAACTATGATTTACATTATAAACACTACTGTTCAAAAGTTTGGAGTTGGTAAGATATTTTTTTTTATTCTTATGCATACCATGGCTGCATTTATTTGGTCAAAAACACAGAATAACATTAAAGAGTTAGTTCACACTAAAATGAAAATTCGGTCACTAATTACTCACCCTCATGTCATTCCAAACCCGTAAGAATTTCGTTCATCTTCAGAACACAAATGAAGATCTTTTTGATGAAATCTGAGCACTTTCTGTCCCTCCATTGACAGGCATAAGCAACTGAAACTCTGAAGCTTCAAAAAGTTCATAAAGAGATCGTAAAACTAATCCATGTGAATTGAGTGGTTTAGTCCAAATTTTCTGAAGAGACATGATGAACAGATTGAATTTAGCCTTTTATTCACTTATAAACATTCATCAACTCACACATCAGTTGTGGTAAACTGAAGCTCAAGCATGTTTGCTTGACTCGTGTGAGAACCAATGAGGTTCATTCTCGTGTGTTACGCAGCATGTTTGAGCTTCTGCCATTTTGCGGCGGCATGTTTCTACAGCAGCCCTATACGGACAAACTGCTCTACAGAGTGTTCTGCTCTCTCAGACCATGACATCTTTGTCCTATGTTGGCCACCGTAGCTTCTCTATATTGCAATTCGCAACCTCACCGCTAGATGCCTCTAAAATTTACACACTGCACCTTTAAGAAACATTTCTTATTAGTATCAATGTTCAACCCAGTTGTGTTACTTAATATTTTTGTGGAAAAGGAATTCTTTGATGAATACAAAGTTTAAAAGAACAGCGCTCAATATTTTGAACGGTAGCGTAGATATTTTTATCAGTTCCATTTATGCAAATATCTATTGATATCTAAATCTGGATTATACATGATTATATGACTAAATAAATGAACCTAAAAAGAAAAAAGTGACCAGTACGTTCTTCAAAACTTTGTTTTCCACTGAATAAAGAAAGTCAAAGTAAGAGTGATTAAATAAAAACAGAATTTTTACTTTTTGGTGAACTGTTCCTTTAATTGCAGAGGATTGTGGTTATAAATAGAGCTGTGTCAGCTGCAGGACACAAGCACATTTGAGAGATATTCTCATCTCCATTACAGAGATGAGAAAAAACTCAGTTAGCAGGCAACAGGTCACACACGTCTGCACACATTCACATACTGTAATTGAGAATGAAGTACACCATTGCCTTTCATAAAAGAGATGATGTAGAGTTCATTGGTTGTAATTAATAGGTTTAACCTTTGTCAGTGCAAATAATCAGTATGAATAGATTTTGATTGCACTGAATTGCTCATCCTGGCTGCTCATCGATTTAAATAGCTTTGAATAATGCATTTGAAAATTTGTTTTATGTACACCCTCAGTTCCATCATAAAGACCTGTACAAGTACACATAAATATACTTTTCCTTACATTGACTGGATATTATTAATATTATTCAAGGGGTCATTATTACAAGATTGCCAAGATTACATTATTAGAAATACCCTCTCAATGTACACACTTGTTTTATGTGCAGTTTTTGCACTTGTAAACAGCTGTTTTGTACACAATTTCCCCTCAGGGGTAAAAACATTTTCTTTCTGTCTGGATTGCTGTCTGTTTATGTGAAAATTTTACCAGCTGCTGAGTTATGCAGTGCAGTATAAAATGTTGCAATGGGATGCAATAATTCCATGTGCCTTGGAGGAAATGATTATTAAAAGGAGAAAACATTCATTTAGAATCCCAGAGCACGGAGAGGTCAGAGTCGCAGACAGCCGTCTAACCTCAAGCCTAGACAGATGAGAGAGAGCTCAGAGCATCACACAGATAGATGTAATCCATGTTCACCATCACACAATTCTGCTTGCTTTATTTCCTCTTATTTCGCCCGATTTCATCCCTCCTTCACAGATATTAAAGAGATTCAGAGCCACCAACACAAACTCTCCGTCTCGCTCACAAACTCTCGGGCACTTAAACAAACTCTCGTCCTCGGGGAGCATCTCTATCTAATTTCAAGCACTCACTCATGAATGACAGTGGATACATCCACATAAGAGGTGATGTGTTTGTGTGGGCGAGGCTGAAGTGTGTGAGTGTGAGTTCGAGTGTGTGTGAGAGACAAAGGCAATGTGAATATGCTAGTGAGTGGGAAGTTAGCTGTCACTTTAACTATGGGCACTTTTATGTCCAGGGATTGATTTTTATTCAAACTAACATACAACTTTTTTTTTTTTTAAATAACTTTTTGTTATGTGAAGGTCACATTTAAACATATTTTAACCTTTTTTTACTTTGCTTGTGTCAAGGCAACACGGTCTCATCCCTATTCGGTAAATGACCAAACGGCAGCATGTGACGAATAGGGATGAGACCGTGTTGGTCAAAGTCCCAAAATTTACATCATATATTTAAAAAAAAAAAAAAAAACTCATATCAGTAAAATAAAAATAAATTAAAAAAATAAATAAACAAACAAATACATTAATAAAATTGTGTGTGCGCTTGTTTTCATGATTTATGAGGACACATATTTGTATAATGACATGGGTATTCCACTGGTATTATGACGTAAACATGTTTTAGAAGTCCATTTCATGAGGTGAGTCCTCATATTTCAAACAGCTTTAAAAACATACTAAACAATGTTTTATAGAAAATGTAAAAATGCAGAATGTTTTCTGTGATGGGTAGGTTTAGGGGTAGTGTAGTGTAGGGGGACAGAATGTACAGTTTGTACAGTATAAAAACAATTATGTCTATGGAATGTCCCCACTAAGATAGCAAAACAAACCTGTGTGTGTGTGTGTGTGTGTGTATGTGTGTGTGTGTGTGTAGGATAATGGATGGATGGATGGATATATAAATTAACTGTTTTAAAATATTCAGTTTGCTTCCAAAATGTCCATCTTGAAGGGTTTGTTCACCCAAAAATGAAAATTCTGTCATTAATTACTCACCCTCATTTCATTCCAAACTCATAAGACTTTCATTCATCTTTGGAACACAAATGAAGATCTTTTTGATGAAACCTGACCGCATTCTGAGACTTTACAATTAAAACTTTGATGCTTCAAAAAGTTCATGAAGAGATTGTAAAACTAATCCAAATGAATTGAGTGATTTAGTCCAAATTTTCTGAAGAGACTCGATCGCTTTATTTGATGAACTGATTTAATTTAGGATTTTAATTATAAATTGGTCGAGCTTTTGTGTATTTTCGCTGATCAATCATTTTTGGGCGAGCTAACCCTTTGAAATATAAAAATGTGAAATAAAAATAATTATATAAACAAACAGTTATTATTTCCACCACGGCACATCACATGTTGTAATTTTGGAAAATTATGCAAAAAGTTATAATGCTCACTGTAGCCACAGCAAGACAAATGAGTGAACAATTTCCCTCCAAAAATTATTTAGATTGTAATTTCACAGAAATAATCACAGAATATTATCAAACATAATCCATCATTTGAGTTTTGATAGAAATGACACAGTGGTGGAAATGTTCATGATGTTTAATAAAAATATCATAATTTTCATGTGATTCAAGTATATCCACTGTTAGACATTGTTAGAAGACTAAATGTTTCCATAAGTCCACAGGCCTACAAATGTCAATAGTTGAAGAAACACCCAATCATTGATGCTTCTCTCATGTGGTTTATGGGTTTTGACTGAGTGTGTTCACAAATAGGCCTGTCTGAGATGTATGGTGATGTCATTTCCTCTCCAAAAGTGACACAGCATGTAGCCTTAGCTCTCTTTTCTCTATATCCAAGATTATACTATTGATGTTCCACCCCCTCAATGAATGGGAAATTTGAGAGATGGACTCATCATTTAAAGGAAAATATTGCTTTATGCTGCAAATTTTCTGGGAACATCAGTACTGTCATCCAAATCAATAAAAGTACAGGCACACCAAGAACGTGTTCACTTCAGTCCACAATCCTTGAGGTTTGGGGAAATATGTGAATAATTTAAATTATAAGATGACATTTCAGTAGCTGTTTTAATAAGACGATGATATGCTCAAGATATATGGAACACACAAAAAAAGCTGCCATTTTTTCACCATCTGGAGTATTACTGTTGTCAATGCTTCATTTGAAACGCTCAAAAAGTAGGTATAAATAAACCACAGTTTTGATCCTCTTTTGTCAGTATGAAAGGGATAATAAACCTTCTAATACTAAAATGACCATAGTTTATCCCTGAATGGCTGATATGGGGCCATAACAGGGTAAATGAAGGAGAAAATGAACAAATTAGCATGTAAATGTAATAAGATGCCATTAGAGATTTAAGAGTGGGTTAAATAAAAAGGACCCACAGGCAGTCCTTCTGACAAATGGCTATCTACACAGAATTGCATTAAAGTTTTTATTTAATGGGCCTAATAAAATGAGCGTATGATCATAGTTATTATAGATATGCACTGGTATGCTTCGGTACGCGAGCTGTGAGAAGATGTGGCGGTAGATGAATGTTTTCCAGTGTATTCATAAAAGCAGACTGCCTTCCCTGCTCAAAGCCCAATACATCTCTTCCAACTATGCGGCAGCCAATGGCACATCACTCAGAAAAAGTGACAGATGCCCCCGCACTGCATTCCGGAATGTTCTCCCGAGTTCTGAGTTCCACCTCGGGTCAATCTTCCAAATGTGATTATGGCTCAGGATAACTGAGCCTGCCAGCGCTCTTCTATGGCCAACACATCTAGTGAAACCCACGAGAGTGCTTCGCCTCACCCTTACCTTCCCCGCTCGCTCTCTCGCTCTCATTTTCTGTCTTTCCCCATTAATCTAACATCTACAGTAAGGAGAATAGCTATCTGAAGCCTCACTGAAAACAAATCTGCTCAATTAACAGCGGTAGACAAAGTTCTCTTCCCCAGGTGATCCATTCATCTTCGACTTGGTAAAACGAGAGCAGCTTTGAGTTAAAAAAAAGGAAACGGAACCTTGAGGATGCAGAACCAAAACGAAACGAGCCAAACAACAGGATGACAGTTGGGAAATGGACAGAATCTGTAGTCTGCACACAAATAAAGATGAAGAGAGCGAAACAAAAGAGGGAAATATGAGATGGATGAGTGGACAGCGGGATTGGGGTACGCAGCGGGAGCCAATTTCCAGCCCAGTGAGACAAACCCATCTCTATTTCACACCTCTGAACCCTGCATTCGCTGCAGTTCGGCTCTCACCTGCCCGCTGAACCCAGAACAGTGTGTCCTTTCCTCATATAGTAGACTGAAGAGGCGCAAAAGTGCAGGAGGCTGATGCCAGATCCATATTTATGTTATTGCTTTAGTCGGAACAGGCAGGAAATCAGCACAGTAGAAGAAAGCAAAGGGCATTCAGGGTCCCAGCCTGAGATCATTTGAATTGAAACTGCAATACCTGACAGTTTTCTCATATACAACTTGTTAGGCTCCGCCCACCTGTTCACACTCAGTTTACCCGCTGTGAACTGATTCAGGCTATAAAAGTAGGGCTGTTTGAAAGCTGCTGTCCTTACTGTTTTCAGACCAATATAACACCACTTAAACATGAAGCACACAACAAACAAAAATAGAGCTGTTCAGTTTGTAGCGCTAAAATGTGAAAGAGAGCATTTTCCAGCCAGGAGAAATTTCTTATGGGTGTTTTGAATGGTTTTTTTTTTTTTTTTTTTTGAGTAAAATAAAGTCTGTGGTTTTTGAAGAAAACAAAACACATTTCAATCACAATAATAACTCAAATATGAATTTGGAAACCATTGTGCTTTGAAATTGAGCTGCAAACAAGTTGCAATAAAACAAAGAGCAAACAGTAAGCAAAAAATAAATGAATACTTTTAATCAGGAAGAATGCATTAAATTGATCAAAAGTGACATTTCTAATAAAAGATTACAAAAGATTTCTGTTTCCAATAAATGCTGTTCTTTTGAACTTTCTATTCATCAAAGAATTCCGAAAACATGTATCACGGTTTGCAGAAAAACAGCAGCACAGATGTTTTCAACATTGATTATAATAAGAAATTGTTTTGAGCAGCAAATGATTTCTGAAGGATCATGTGACACTGAAGACTGGAGAAATGGCTGCTGAAAATTCAGCTTTCCCATCACAGGAATGAATTCCATTTTAAAATATATTAAAATAGAAGACAATTTTAAAACTGTAATAATATTTTACAATATGAAAATGTTTACTGTATTTTTTCTCAAATAAATGCAGCCTTGGTGAGCGTAAAGGATTTTTTAAAAATTGTACTGACTGGTAGTATTTTAGCAACTTATATTTTGAAAGCACAAAATGGTTTTAAGATTCTATTTAACAACTAATGTTCACCACAAAGTGAAATTCTAAGAGAATCCATGGTGAATGAGCTTTCTGGGCCAGGCTACAAATTGACAACATGACTCAACAGATTTCAACAGGCCATGAGGTTGAAGAGAATTATTGCAGTTGTCCTTATTCTTTTGTTTGCTGTTCCCAATTAAAGTGAAACACAGGAAGACACTGCGCTAGAGGTTCAGTTTAATCATGAAATACAGGATAAATGTTGATTGTTAAGCTATCAGTCACTAGACGCAGCTCATCATAAACTGATCCAAGCATCATAACAATAATATCAGTGAAGAATTACACCACCCAGGGCCTGACACCTCATTCATTTTTCAACACTTTCACCAAAACATTTTTCACAAACTTTGCATGAAAAATTGTTTATTATTACGAAAGTTTCAAGCAATTCATTGTTATGGAGGGGGTGAATATTTTCAATATTCTTCCCACACCATAAAACTCAACAGAGCCTGAGAGAAAATCCAGCTGATATCCTCTTATGTATGGGAATTAATGCGATTTTACTGTCTGCTTGGCTCTCACTGTTGATTTTCTCTTCTCAGAAGGCCAAATATATCTGGTACACAAATCAGGTGCTGTATATTTGGTCTGTTAGTTATTCACACATCACCTGACCTCTGTGGTCTAAGCAGTATTCTATTTAACAAAGATTAATCAGCATTGTAGATAAAAAGATTTTCAAAAATGCTTGTAACTCAAATACTATTTTTTACTCTAAAAAGGGTCATTTTAAAGAAAAAGAATGTACAGTAAAAATATAATTCTATTTTTAAAATATATTATAAAGATCAATCAATAAAAAAATTAAAACAATAAAATGAAAAGAAAAATCAGTCAAATGTCAGGTTCTGCAAAAAAGATATTAGATTCAGTAAAATGTATAAAAAATGTTATTTCAGTTTCTGAAGTAAAAATGAATTAAATATCTACCAGTAAAAATATATACAATATATTTATATACAATTCAGTTCAAAGGTTTGGGGCCAGTAATATTACATTTTTGAAAGAAGAAGTTGCATTTAAAAATATATTAAAATAGAAAACAGTCATTTTAAATTTGAATTAAATTACACAATATTACTGTTATTACTGTATTTTGTATACATCGGCATAAGACACTTAATTTATTCTGATGATATCAAAGCTGAAATTTCAGGAGCCATTACTCCAGTTTTTAGTCTTTCATCTATCCCGATTCACTGTATATTTAAATCCACAATAAACATGGGACGATGAATAAGCAAGATACCAGGAGACTTTAAGGAGAACACTACACATAATACAATGACGACGCCAAACAAAAAACAGAAAGAACTGAGGATTTGAATACACAGGAAGAGTAATTAACTTAAAACACTAACTAGAGAATGCAGGACACAGGCAAAACATATGATAGCACAGACTGAAAACAAAACCAAACATAGTGAAAATAAACATACCTGTTGAAAGATCCTTTACAAATCATTTTAATATGCTGATTCGGTGCTCAAGAAACATTTTATATGTAGCCTATTATCTGAATTAATGTTTTAATAATAAAAAAAAAACTTACTGACCATAAACTGTTGAATTGTAGTATACAATAAATGCATGTGTTTTTTTTTAAAGTGAAATAATGGTAATGATTTGTCACCTTCAAAATATAAACTATTTTAAGGAGTTCAAGGATATAAAATTACTATTTTAACAGTTAGTGAATACAGTTGAAATATCTGAAATACACAGGCACCAAAAGCCTTCTGTAATGCCTGAAACATTGGCAACTTATTTTGTACAGATAATATCCAGCTACCACAACTGCCGATATATATTTTAATATATATTTAACAGGCTTTTTAAAGACCATCCAGCTGCATGAGGCCAGAGTTTAAGTGTCGTCTTGGGGAAGATAGACAAGAGGACCCCAGTTAAAATTGCGAGGTGCTAAAATATGGGAAATACGGTGCTCCATGTGGATTTAATGCGTTTATTTTCCTTTTAAATATGTGATGATTCTATAATATAAGAGCTTGCTGTTATCACAGGTAAACAAATATTCTTATAAACTTTCCATAAAATTCTGCATGAACTGCAGTTCGACAAAGAATGAATGAACTGACCATTCAGCTGCGAATGAACCACTTACAACCCATTTGACAATCAACAAAACAATATGACCCAGCACTTTTTTGCACCCTCCTTATAAATCATTGAAAGACGGAGAAAAAGAGACAGAAAGGGAAAAAGAAAACGGAAGCATGACTAACGAAAACGATGCTCTTCTTCTCACTCCCTGCACAAATGCCATTTACCCAACAGCCGTTCTCTCTCTCACACACTCATACACACTCCCATAACTACTCAGACTCAGTTATTGCATTAGCTACCACTTTCTTCCTGTGTGATTTGTGGGTAAAAAACAAATCCGGCCTCTGATAGAGCGCTGCATTGATGTAGATTACCAGCGCTCATATACACGCATCTCAAAACGGCAGATAGGAAATGCAGCGGCCTGATTACGAGTCTTACTAATGGTGCATTACTGAAATGGTGCTTTTAAAATAGAATGTGTTTTATGAGTGAGCTGTTTATGGGGTTTTGAGGCTGGTTCCCTTCAGTACCTCCATGGGAATTCACATGGCATCCGCCGCCCAACGCTGAGCTTTATAGAGATGAATATAATGTGCTCTGATGCAGTGGGCCGTTATTAAATTCTTCCATAGGCAGTTACGGTGTGAACGATGCTGCTATCCGCTCCTCTCCTTCCCTTCACATACCATCCTCTCCATTTCGCCTCCTTTTTCCTCCTCCCTAACGACTTCGAAGTGATAAATGTGATAAAGTAAAATGGCAGCTGCTCTGACACAATAAATCCAGTTCAATATTATTAAAATTCAAGTTGTTTCTTCACTTAAAAACCCTCCAAACCAAAGGGTCAATTATACTTATTGTTTCAAGCACACAAAATACAATGGAATCAGTTAGAAGCTTTAGAAACTCTCTTTAAAGTCCCCATGAAATTAAAAAGGGAGTCTTTTTTTATGGAATATTGCAGTATTTATTAAAAATGATTTATCTGTGTACATAATTGTCATGATCTGGTGTTTGTTTATCTGTTTCTTTGTTCTCCAGTCCCATCATTCGTCACATGTTTCTTGTTTTGATTTCTAGTCCTGTCATTTGTCATGTGTTCCTGTGTTTTGCTTTCGTTAGTCCCTGTCAATAGTCACATGTTCTTTGTTTTGAGTCTAGTTCTGTCATGTGATCTTTGTTTTGATTTCCCATGTGCCAGTCTTATCATTAGTTAATGTCAGTCAGCTGTGTCTCGTTAGTCATTATGTCCGTCACCTGTGCCTTGCTTGTTATCCTCTTGTGTTCCTCAGTATATATTCCCTCTGTGTCAGTTCACTCCTTGTCCGCTGTTAAAGTTTTGTGGTTGATGTTATTTCCTGTATCCTGTCCTTATCCTGTTCAGAATTAAACTGTGTAAATTGTATCCAGTCTTCATGCCTTGTTCCTGACCAGCACGTTACAATAATTATGTTAAAATCCAAAATAATTTCCCCACCCACCTGCATTGACATCTCTTCTTCTCTGATGATAGTACATGTGTACTGGACAACCTATCTCTCACGTGACATCACAGCAATAACAACCCACAACCATCCAATGAACCAATCAATTCCTCGTGGGCAAAATCAAGTCCCTCCCCACATTTTTGTTGTTGTTCAAGAAGCCATTTCACTTGAATACGCGTCACAAAAGAGAAGAAAAGACTATCGAAATTTCCGTTTTATGCTGACTTTAAATGCTGACAGTTAGCAAGAGTAGAGTTCAGTGCAAATGTAACAAGACTAAATGAGATCACTCCAAGATAAATGTTTACTCTTTCTCAATGGCCTTGCCCTCTTGATAGCCCTGGCCTTCATGGTTTATGCTTTCTGCTGTGATCTCTGGGGTTAAATGAGGTGTTGTTGTGTTTGGCGGGTATCTGTAACAGCTGCGTAATGGTAGCTCGCAAGCCCTGCTAACCTCTGGGTAACATAACTGCATCACCACACTCACTAGCGACTGATGTATTTGACACTCAGTCATTGCCATTTCTAATTAAACAGGTCACGTATCTGAGTGTCCGGCCGGTTTACGTGTAACAAAATGTCTCTCTTAGAAAGCTGTTTAGTTTGTTAACCCAAACCAAGTGCTGCTTAATAACTTAATAACTGGGATGTGAACACCAGAGCTAAGTTAGTGTCACATGTCACCTCTGTTTGGATTTTTCGTTTGGACCATTTTTCTAGTTTGTTGTCATAGTTACAAATTAGATTCAAGTCAGGTGTGTGTGTGTCTAATCATCCTTGTTTGCAGCTGTAAGTTCATATGTGTTAACGTTTAGTTTGTAGGGCCTCGTCTATGGTTACATTGTGTTGCTTCGCTCTTTTGTATTTGGATATTCCTGTGGATGTTATTAAACTTTATTTTGAACTTGAATCTTCTTCATTATGCACTTAATACTACACGACTCGTGACAGAAATGTTCAACAAAAATTCACAATCATATTTTACATGGCTAATTCAGACAAAAATAATTTCAACTATACTAACAATAAAACTTTTGTTAAATTGCAGTTACATTTTTAATAAATCTACACAAAAACAGTTGGATACATTTTTGTGCTGCTTTGATTTTTGTTGCTAATACCAGAAACATTTAAATGTAAAAAAATGTGACCATGGACCACAAAACCAGTCATAAGGGTACATTTCTTTTTAAATAGATAAATATAAATCATTTGAAAGCTAAATAAATAAGCTTTGCATTGATGTATGGTTTGTTAGGATATGACAACTATTTATAGTTATATAAGCCGAGATACAACTATTTGAAAATCTGGAATCTGAGGGTGCAAAAAAATCTAAATATTGAGAAAATCACCTTTAAAGTTGTCCAAATGAAGTCCTTAGCAATGCATATCAACATGAATGTTTTTTTTTTTTTTAAATATTTGCAGTTGGAAATTTACAAAATATGAAAAAGAAAAATTGATAATTTTGACCCATACAATGTATTGTTGGCTATTGCTACAAATATACCAGTGCGACTTATGACTGGTTTTGTGGTCCAGGGTCACAAATCAGAACTACTTTACTTTTTTAAAAAGTACTTTTTAAACTTAAAACTAACTGTGACTACAGAGTATAATGACTAAACTAATAAGGAAAGGAAAGCATGTTAAAGCAGAAAACGGACTGTCTGCTTGAATTCTGCATCATCCAAGTAATCCTGTTATAAATTATGCTCATAGAAATTACAGAAGCGTTTCGGACTCACACACACACACACACACACACACACACACAAACTGTCACAAAGTAATGGAGCACCTGTGAGTGTAATATGACGTCCAGTGGCTCAGGTGTGTTGGTGAACTACAGATCCATTAGCACTGTGAAATAACCTCCATTTCCTCCATATGAGCGTGTGTGTATGAGAGTCCAGTAATTCCAATAATCACAGCTGTTGGTCTGATGAAAAAGTATCTCATGTGTGCTATAATTCACTGTGTGTCTAAATGGTTTTAGCCAAGAAACGACTTGTTTAAATCCTTAATGAAAGGAGACGAAGAAACTTCATTGAAAATATGAGGCACCGGTGGTTATTATCTAAGAACTTAATGGTAGAAAACATCAGTGACTCACTGAATGTCAGTCATAGTGCATGTGTGAGAGACAGCAAGAGGTGGAAGCGGGAGCTGGAGTCACTCACTCACACCTGCAGTAGAGTAATTGATTTCTGCCATGCTCTCTGCGTGTGTGCGTGCACATGCACACACACACACACACACGCACACACATACACGCACACACACCTACACGCACACACACGCACACACACACACACACACACAAAGGGTAAACAGATTAAAGTTACTTTCTCTCACACCACAAAATCGCTGTCACACAAACAGAACTTTTAATAAGCATGCACATCCACACAATCACACTGGCGAAAAAGTTCACTCTGCAAAATTATTTAATAGAAATTATTCAGTTATTTGGCCAGGTGCAGGGTGACACATGCAGGATGGAACGGATCTGGAATAGGAAAAGAGGAAATTTATATGATAATTGCACTAAGTGACTTTATGAATAAATGCAAGGAGATTACAGATAAAAATTCATCTAAATTTCACATCCGCTTTACCCAGATAACCACAGAGCGATTGGGAAATGTTTTGAAGATCATTTGAAGGGCATTTTGTTCAGATGTCGGCCATGCACAGATGTGCCCTGACAGTAACAGATGTGTGCACATGTGTAACTCTGTTTAATGGCCCACTAGCAGTTTGAAAAGTCATTTCATAGCCATGTGTCAATAGAGGAAATCAATTGTCAGTGCAATTGATTATTGGGTTTGTTTAGATCTTTGGCTGTGAGTCTTGTTATGAAGATGGTGAGTGATCCAATAATACAAACAAACCTTAAATCCAGAGAAAAGAAAAAAAACCCCAGTTATTTAGCACCAATATTAAAATTCTAGCTATTACACTTTCACAGAGTTCAGAGTTCAACTTCACTTGCCTGTTATGGCCGATAATAAAATATCTAATTAAATTAAAATTAAAACACTACGAAATGAAATTAATTGTTTAAAATTCTAGAAGTAAATTTACTACCCACAACTTTATAATGTACAATATGAAAAATGGAAATTAACTGTGAGATCTGCTAAGCATTTCATTTAACAGTGTTTTTAAAGATTAACTTAAAGAGTGGTGGATGGCAAAGATAATCTAAATGTAAAAAAAGAGAATATCAACCAATTTACTGTACATCTAATAATGAACAGTATCAATAAATTTAAAAATGTGAAAAAAAACAAAACAAAAAAAACAATAATAGTAAAAATCTAATGATCAATAACGTCTAGGTTACTAATGTAACCAACGTTCCCTGAAGGAGGGAACGGAGACGATATTGTTTAACCATGACTGACTGAACGGGAACTGGTGTGGTACTGATTTCATCATCATTAGTTCTTCTAATAAAAACAATAACACTCTTCAATAGGTTTATATGACAGTGACATTAGTTTAAATTAAATTTATTTAAATTTTAATTTTAATTTATGTAACACTTTAGTTTAGGGCCCAATTTTCACTATTTATTAGTTGCTTATTATCATGGATATTACTACGAAATTGGCTGTTTATTAGTACTCATAAAGCACATATTAATGCCTTATTCTGAAAGACCATATTCCACATCCCATAATCCTACCCAATACCTAAACTTAACATGTACCTACTAACTATTAATAAGCAGTAATAAAAGCAGGCGAACGTTGTAGTTAATATTTAGTTAATAGTGAGAATTGGACCCTAATCTAAAGTGACAAAATACCTAACGTACATTGTTAGTTTATGTTGATTAATGTTAATTAATGCCAATGTACACAACTTTATTTTAAAAATATATTTATCAGAATAAATATACACAGAACACACAGTACTGTGTCATCACAGTACACACACATATATTATGTAAACACAAACTTTTGTTTTGAATGCGATTAATCACGATTAATCGAATGCCCAGCACTGTTCATTATAGGTTCATATTAAATATAATGCTGGCATACACAATCTAACTGCAATGTCTTATAAAAACGAATATCAATATAAAGTTATCTTAATACAAAGAAACGATAAATATGTAAATATGTATGGCAAAACTTTCTCCAATAGCCCCTAAACCAGTCCCTCTCTCTCCACAGATGCTGGTGAAGGTGTATGGAGCGTCAGTGATCTATTGTGATGGCAGGCTGATGGATTGGCTGTCAGTGAGATTTGAGAATTGGCGCAGTGGAAGTGTAGCTCACAGTAACGATTACCAGGGGAATTCAATACAGTCAACTACAGCCCTCTGCTCAGTGCCACCAAAACCTCAAAGGGCTGAACGGCCACATACATCAGCCTGTCATCTGCTGATATGAAAGACAACAGTGGTCATTTAGAACCGCTGTGCTACGTGTCAGTCATGTATGTTTATTGATGAGTGTGTGTGTGTATGTGTGACATTTTCCAGAAAATTGCAAAGCAAAAGAGTCACTAACACCATAACCCTGAACTTAAATCACCATTAACCCTTTTGGTATCAGTGGATTTAAAGCAAAACATGACTCAGAATGATATATGCATATCAAATAAGGAATACTTACATTACTGCTCACAAGTTCAGGATGTTTTTGAAAGAAATCTCAGTAAAAATTCATATTATGAAATATTATTTCATTTTAAAATAATTGTTTTCTATTTTGATATGTTTTCAAATCTAATTTACACATGGTCCGTCAGAATTCATTCTGTTGGTTTGGTGCTAAAGTAACATTTCTTTTTATTATCAATGTTTAATACAGTTGTGCTTTCTAATATTTTTTGTGGAAACTGTCAGGATTATTTGATGAATATAAAGTTAAAAAGAACAGCGTTTATCTGAAATAAAAAAATGTTGTGATATGAAAGTCTACACTGTCATGTTTGATCAATTCAGTGCTGTGCTGGATAAAAATATTAATTTCTTATTTTCAAAAATATTTTGAATGCTACAAAAGTCAGTTTTCAACACATTTTACTATACTTGGAGGTTTTTTTTTTCAAACAAACAAACAAACAAACAAACAAACAAACAAACAAACAAACAAACAAACAAAAAACATTTGGTCCTTGCAAGTGTAGCCAAACCTGTACACAAAGCAATACAACAAACTCAAAATGAAATTACAACTACAGGAGGCCAATATTTATCACAATATGTTGTGTTTTCTGTCTGTTTTCAAGGAATTTTAGTCTTTTTCTCTGTTTCCTTCCTGTTTACTCTTGCTGCCATGGTTCTTCATTTGTTCTAGCATTGATTATCACACCTGTTCCTCATTTAGTTCATTAGTTTGCATGTATATAATGCCCTCAGTTATGAAACTCTTTGTATGGTGTTATCTGTGCTACACACATTGTTGTGTTGCCTTCTCGCTTGTTTGGATTACTTTTCAATGGTGGATTATGCTCTTTTTAATTTAATTTAATAAAGTATTGCTGCTTTTAGATCCACTGTGCTTCACCTCATCTTCATCCTCAGACCAGCCGTGACAATATTCAGCTCTTCTATGATACTCAACTATCATGTGTCAATAAACTTTACAGTGCAAATGTGAATCGATTATTGGAGTTGTTTAGTGAATATTTCGCTGTGAGTTTTGTTATGAAAGTGAGTGAGCTTTAGACCTGTTCGATCCAATAATACAAAGGCAATATACACCGATATTAATTTAAATTAAATTCAGTCCCTCTTCCACCACGGATGTGTGAAAGCTTCAGTGATCTATTTTGATGGCAGGCTGATGGATTGGCTGTCAGATTTGAGAATCTCACTGACAGCCAGTAAAAAAAAAAAATCAATAATGAACCCCCCCAAAAAAGATTATTTTTTACGGTGGATGTTTATTGTTTTGACAATATTAAACGTAATTTAAACAAACACGTCTAATCAGTTCACAAAAAAGAAGGTAGAAATAAGTAGTCAAAATATTCATCTTGTGATATTATAATATAATACACAAATTTAACACATGTTAGCCTCAAGATGTTGTAGTGAGGTGTGTGAGGAGTCAGTAGTGAGGAATTGATGCAAATGGTGTGTGACAGGTTTGCTCAGACACAATGTTTCCATGTCACTAACGGACAGCTGTTCCTTAGAGCAAAGCAGGATACAATTTAACATCAACCATACATGAATCTGGCTGATCTAACATGAAAAGGAACTAATAATTCATCTGCATTAGAGGTAACAAGGCAATACAGCGTACAACTTCATGGACACAAACACTCTAGGATGGTCCATCTGAGTCACTAAGATTAACTTCATAATGAATTAAACTGCTTATGTCACAGAATTACAGAGTTGAAAATACCACAGTCCTCTCTCAGAATTTACTCTCAGAAAAAACCTTGTATATGTCCCTAATGTATTATGATCGGCTCTCTGCTAAGTTCATCGTGTCAGATTGTTTCAGACAGAATTCAGTCACACTCACCCTGTTCTCAGCCATAGTGTCTCTCTTAGTTAGAGTTAAGAGTAACACTACGTGCCACTAGCTCCACAAATCCATTCAGCCCTTACCGTGAGTTTCAGTTCAAGAGCAACTCACACAGGAGTCCAAGTGAATAACAAGAGAAGTATTTCTCAAGGTTCCTACTTCACGAATAGCCCCACAAAATATGGCTCAAATGGAACTTTCTGTAATTTTTCGCCTCTATTTATCATATTTTTCCACACTAAATCGAAGAAGCTAAAAAGCCTCAGGAGTTGGTCTTGCTTTAAAAGCAAGGGTTCAGAGAGAGGTGAGTGTATGTTTTGTATGTGAACGTTTGGAGGGAAAATCCCATCAGCCGTAAAAAAAAAAAAAAAAAATGCTGTTTTAACTCAGTCCTAACAGTCTCTGATTGAGGAAAATACCAGTTTAGTTTAAATGGTCCCCAGTCACGAGTCTTTAAGCACATACTCATGAATCGTCCCTCTCTTTGGGCAGACTAGTAGAGACTGTGCGCTTTCTGGCAATTCCACTTTAGGATTATTGATACATTCAATAATGAAAGCGACTGAAATCTCTTAGGCTTCCCCAGCTCAGGTGAACAGAAGCGAAACACTAAACACACACACACATACATTCAGTGTTGTTGTGTCAGGCTGTCTCCATGACAGCCCCTGTGAGGGTGTTTAAATATTTACCTGCTGAGGTCCTGACGGATCATGCTGACTTCTGTTTGCATTCTGATCCATTTAATACGCTTACACACACACACCAGAAGACAAACTGAAGAACCTCTCATTCTCTGTCTCACACACACATGCCAGAAGACCTGTTTTATGACGCAGCTTCAGCAGCCATTCACACAGAACAGTTTTTGTGGTTAAAATAATGCAGCGCAGTGAAATGGAAAAAAACGCAAGGTCTAGAGAGCTTTAAACTTTTAAAAAGACCTTTTAACTTGAGCGCTGTCACCATATTTTTAGAACGCTGTGTCATGCATATGATTCTGCAAACGACGCAAGTGCAATGGTTAAAGATATTCATTTGGCATGTGTTTTCATTGGAAAACACTGGAAAAGGAGCACAGTGTAACAGAAAAACACAGTGTGAATGGACTCTAAGGCTGCTGGACAATGTCAGTCTTCTTTAATCCCTAGAATATTACAGCTAAGGTGGGTCATTTAAACTGGTCTGAGTACAGATTTCACCACTCCCATCTTATGATTGCTGTGACTTGAGCTGATCCCAGAACAGCACTGATGTGCACTTCAGACTCTTTCCGACTCCCCAATAAGGTAATTTTCATTCGATCCCCTGAAGCTTTGACTGCCTCTTTGAGCAGATTGGGTTATGGGGCGGATGAAAATTCATTTTCAGACTGCAGTTCTGTGCAGTGTGCAGTTATTAATAATAAAGATTTTAAAGCTAATATCACATAGGGGTAACTCAGTTCAGCATATCTGCGCCTCCAGTCGGAAATACTGATTACTAATAGGAATATATCAATCAGACTTGCTGACCCATACGCTTACTTTGATGATGAATGCAAATAAGACTAATGTGCGAATGTCATGTGATATGATTAACTGAAATATCTGTTTGGTATATTTAAAGTCTATAATGTATAATGTATAGTCTACTCTTAATGAATGAATGAATAAACAAACAAACAAGTAAATATAGCCTTTGAGTTTTAGGCAGTGACCTTGGATATACACTACACACTACACTGGATATACACATTCAAAAGTGTGCACTCATTAAGATTTTTTTAAAGGAATCAATACTTATATAAGCAGTAAATTGATCAAAAGTGACAGTAAAAACATTGGTAATGGCACAAAAGATTAATATTTCAAATAAAATGCTATTTTTATATGACTTCTATTTATTAAAGAATACGGAAAAGAAATATATCATGATTTCCACAAAAGTATAAAGCAGAATAACTGTTTTTAACTGATAAAAATAAATGTTTATTATGTTTCAGGAATAAATTACATATTAAAATAGAAAACTATAAAGACAAACATAGAAAACATTATTGTTTTATATTATTACTGTTTTTACTGTATTTTTGATCAAATAAATTCACTCTTGGTGAGCATAAGAGGCTTCTTTTAAAAACATTAAAAAAAATCCAACCAAACTTTTGAATTGTAGTGTATACATACTTTGAAAGTCACTTTGAATAAAAGCATCTGCTGGATGAATAAATGTAAATATATAAAGTCTAGATGTACTCAGTGGCAGAACAGCTTGCAGGATTTAACAGGAAAAGCTGCAAGTGAATATGTCTTTTTTTAACAGATGCCTTTTCCCCAAATCTATGTCAAAAGTAAAAAAGCTGAAAATTAATTCTCTTAGCAAAAGAAGGATATAACATGCTTGATATTCCATGGTAATTTAATTTCTTGTCAGGAAAATTAATAATGAATGTCGGGAAGCGTTCCTTCTCTTTCTTTCAGTCATTCGTCACTCTCACGGCTGCACACACCAGCAGCTGCTTTAATACTCCTTTGAATTAAGAAGAAAATACCACGAGTGACTCACACACAAAACCCGCCAGATACCGGCTTAAAAAATTCACATCTGCACCACTTTCTGCTAAAAAAAAAATCGCTATTATTTCTCATATCAAACACTGAGCACACACACACAGGTGCTATTGAATGCAGAAGAACGGTGCTGTCAGTTAACTAATATTGGATACAGTTTTGTGCATTGAGTATTAAATGAATTATTTTGGCCTGTAAAGAGCTGAATCTCTCTCAGCTCTGATATAAAACCCACATAATGGAGAAAAAGAATAAGAGCAATGCGTTCCTTGCTGTGAATAAGACAGAAAACGCTTTTTTCTGTAGATAATCATTGATATGCTATGCAAACTGAATCGGCTATTTAGTTTTAGAGTGAACCGCTCCGTAGCTGATATTAGAAATGTGATGGAAACTGTCCTTATCCTTTTGCAATGAATGTGATTTCATTATATATTTACATAAAGTGCATATTAATTGCTGTTTAATGTACAGTGACAGAATAGATGCTAGAAACTGTATCAATTCAAACACACAGTGCAACTGAATTCACTAGCATTCCCCTCCAGGAGTTAATCAGATCCATTAGCATGTATACTGTGATGACCCTCCATTGCAGGAAAGAGTAATCTGCTACTCAAAATGCATTTTGTATTCATTGTTCAATAATGTGGAAACATTCAGCAGAACTTGAATGTGGCATCACATGCTGTGCGCAACACATTTGACAGAGAGATACGAGGTGATAAAATGAGGGGTAAGAAAGGATAAGCAAAGATAAACAAGCCAGGATCAAGTAAATTTAGTTATTTTTAAAAGACACAAACATCTGTTCAGGGGATTCAAAATAAGTTAACAGATGAATCACAGACAGAATTGTTCTTGCCTGCTTCTCTTCCACTGTACTGTAATGGTTCGATCCTACCTGACAAATTGATTTCACCAGGCCTTAGGGTGATAACCTTCACTATATGGTAATTAAAGCACACCACACACACAATACTCAAGTGTGCTTCACATTGTAATTAAAACTTCCCTGAAAATTAGTGCTGTCAGCTTCTAAGTAACCTGAACAAGGTTGTGGGCCAGTGCTCTGTATCCCATCATGAAAATACAGCTCTCTTGCAAAACGTTATTTCCTTAATCGGTATCCTTTTTTCCAGTAAACATATCTAAATATCCCTCAAACAAGATACATTTATATGACAACCAAAATTGATAATAATTGAATCTTCGAAAAGCTCTGCCCCCTTTAGTTACTGTTGCTTTGTTCGACAAGCCATGCACTCTCACGCCACACATCATGTTCTCACGAGGTGAAAAATACATCCCAGAGCAAAGAAGACACTGACAACGCGTCGACAGACATATGAAACAGTTTCATATTTAATATATCGTAATTTTTTTAAAGAAGTTTAAACAATAAATACCGTATAGTGTCTCTTTAATGTGTCGTGACAGATCGCTGTAGCTCCTTCAATCGGCTCGTGAACCAACCATCTCGTCGTACTAGTTCATTTATAGCATCAAATAAACCTGAATGGACATCAGAAGGAATTTATTTTCAAGTGTGGAAAGACGTGAGTACACACAATTTTTCACGTTCAAGTTCACCAGCGTTAATCTACTAAATCCCCTGACTGCTTTGTTAGACAAAATGGCGGATTCGGGGTTATGATTGATCAGATCGCCTGTCAATCACAAACTGTTTGCTAAGGGTCAATTATTAATGTTTTTTTTCTTTGTTTTCTTGTTTAAAGCATAAAAGTGCATTAAATTTGGTTAGAATTCTGTCATGACAACTCTCGGAGTGTTTGCCATGGTAATGGGAATGATAATGTTGATATGTGTGGTCATCGCGGAATAGATCTGATACGCTGCTGCGCTGCTGCTGTTGGTTATTGCTACTGCTTCTCAGAGCAAGTACAGACTTGCTACTGGCAATACACACTGGACACGCTGCTGTGAGCTAATAAGACATGCTGTTACTGTATAATAGCATACATGAATTACCTGTAGCAGATCTATACAGGTGGAGCTGGGGAAGGTGGAGGGTTTCTGAAAGTGTGCTGCAACTGACAGAAAATACAGAAAAGTATTTGAAGGTTGAGCAGCAAGCTCATTGGCTAAAGCTTCATTATACTGTATGTACTTAGCCGTTTTACACTTTTCTTTGCGTGTGTCAGGGTACCTTTATGGAATCTTGCAGTACTTACTATAAATAATTCATCCATGCAAATCATGCACATCATGTCCCCTCATAATCTTTAATCAAAATAACTTCCCCTCCCTCTTGCACCGACATCTCTTCTCTTCTCCGATAACGTTTAATGGCGCAAGGGCAGGACAACCCGTCACTATGAGATCACAGCCAACCATCCAATCAATTTCCATTGGACAAAATCAAGTTCTGCCCTGCATTTTTTCTTGCCATTTTACTTGGATATATGTCACAATAGAGTGGTGAAGGTCTGACATCAGAATCCAGAAGTCTAAAAACAAAGACTTTTGCAACATTCGTTTCATGCCAACTTTAAATATCAATGAATTAGTTTATACTTATACATGCCAATCCTGCCAAAACCTAACAGGAAATAAATCTCAGTATTTATCAGCAATTATATTCATAAACAGCAGTCTTAACACTTAGGCTATTTGAAAACAGTTAATGGGGAAAAGCACACAACATACAGTAACATGGGTGTTTTATTGTTCTGAAAGCAAAGCAGCTTCCAAACAAACAATGTGGTGGGAGGTGCAAAAACCAATTATCGTCTGCAGTAGGAAGTGCACACTAATGACTACATAATAAGAATGCACTCTGAGAAACTCATCAAGTTCTGCTGAATGAAAACTGCTCCAGTATATTATAACTGTAATCACTGCAGTGTTGGATGATAACTAAAAAGAAACAATTTTACTACATTTTTTCAGTCGTGTGATAGTAGCTCAATAAGTCTGCTTCATTTCAGTGAATCAGCTAATTTACACTATGGTTCATAATGATTTATTTGATGAAAAATACAGTTAAAACAGCAATATTGTGAAATTTTATTCGAATTTAAAATGACTGTTCTATTTTAGTATTTTTCATAATGTATTAAATAATTTACTCAACTGATGGCAAAGCCAAATTATTATTATTATTCCAGTCTTCATTGTATCATGATCCTCCAGAAATCATTCTAATATGCTGAAACATTTATTATTATTTTCAATGTTGAAAACAGTTAATATTAACTGTTACTTAATATTTTTGTGGTAATTTTAAGAACAACAGCCTTTTATTTTTCTATTTGTTTGAAATATAAATCTTTTTTAACATTATAAATGTCTTTTCTGTCACTTTTGTCCTTGACGAATAATGGGCTATTAATTTATCTAAAAAAACTGACCCCAAACTTTTGAACAGTAGTGTAAATAAATGATTCATTCGAGACCCTTTATCATTTTTTAACCAAATCTTTAGATTTGAACACCATTTTGAAGTTTATCTTTGCACCAGATAAACATGGCTCTGATTCCAGAGTTAAATATTATCTGATATTATATATAGTCCCCAGAAATGTCTTCAATATAGTTAGCTTTCTGTTAGCATCTTAGTAACCCATTACTTTTTCTTGGGTGTAATTCAGCTGGTCCTACTTGGAATTATGAACGGTTTCTCCAACATCCAGGTATAAATGAAGAATTGTGCAGATATCTGTATTGTTTCCTGTACCAGACCAAGGAGGGAGAAAGATAGAGAGGTGGAGTGAGGTGGAAAGGTTATATTACTAAAGTAGGAGTATATTTTTTTTGGACAGTCAATTTTTGTCCTCACAAATTTGAGGCAGAATCCATGAACCCAGACAGAGAGAGATGACCACTCTTTCGGGGGCGAAAGCAAGAGAAAGCCAGAATTTAATGGGATTCAGCGAGAGGGATGAACGGAATGAAAATGACTACATCATTGTGTCGTCTCTCCTGATAAACGCACGCAATAAATAAGGAGAGAATGCTTTAAACAAGCCAAACAGCTCATATTCAGTGTAATGCCTCCATGTGTCATTTACCAACAGTGAATAAAAAAGTCCATAGAACAAACACACACAATCATTTGTTTTTCTATCATTTCTGTTGACTTCTGTTGTCGCTTATACTGAGATAATGATATTTTCTATTCAAATGGGATAGTTCACCCAAAAATGAAAAATATTTTTTACTCACCCACATATCGTTCCAAACCTATATGACTTTCTTTATTCTATGGAATCCAAAAATGTGCTTTTGGTCATACAATGACAATTAATGATGTCCATTGTTGTTGGGGACTCTGTTAAATCTAAACGTATGGACAGTTGAAACTTTCATAAAAAAAAATTATTTTAGGGTGATGAAATATCCCACAAACCTCACACAAATCTATTTGGCTGGCGAGCAAGTGAATTCTAAACATGTATCTGGTTTTCATGTGGCTCTTTTCAGGAGGTTTGAACTATGACCTCTCAACATCCATAACAGAATCATATTACAGTAAAGCCATAGGGTCCAGGCCAGAGGTCCAAACAGAGGTCCTGCTTTCCATTCTTTTTCTAAGACAAACACACACGTTCGTTCCTTTCTCCTTGAGTTTGTTCTGCTCCCTTGGGGAAGACTAGAAAAGACACTTCCAGAAGGCAGAAGGCTGGTCTGAGAGGAATAATCTGTGTGCTGATTTTTAATGGAAGGCTAAATGCATTCTGGGAGGGTAGACTGCTGTCTTAACCTCCATATGATGACTGAATTTCAGACACTTCAAACTATTGCTGCAGGCTTCCAACTGTGTGATTGTATTATAATACAGTCATCCTCCATCTCTGCATATGTGTGTGTGTGTGTCGGGGCAGAGAGAAAACAAATGCCACACACAGTGTAATTCCACAGAAACAATAATCCAGCGGCCCATATTATTCAGTGGCATATGATAAAGCTTATCAACCTTAAATCTGCATGGCTAAAGGGTCTTACACGCTCTTTCCATCTCTCTCTATCGCTTTCTCTCAGTCTGAGTGCAAGATCTCATTTAACTCAGGCTTTTCTTTTCCTTCCACTGCTCATTCGGTGTTTGTAAGAGAAAATCAGCTGTATTATCTGAGGAATTTGGTCCTTTTGCAGGAGCAAAACCATTTGGCTGCTCATTATTTGGTGGATATGATCTCTAGTTTTGCGGCATGCTATAATTAAGCTGTAAAAACAGATAAGAGATTTTTTAATTCACTTAGTAGCAAGTGTTTGAATATATAATAGTACTTAATAAGCAGATGTCAGGATGATGTTTTCAAGTTCAAGTTCAAGAAAAGCTACTAGACTGAATGAAAGCACACACGGTGATAATTAGTTGTTTCGGATGGTGGTGGACGGGGTGAATTAACAGGTTACTGAACCGCTAAATGTGACAGCTGATGAATCAATAAAGCCGATCTTCTCGCTTACTCTCTCTTCATCGACACAGATCCACTCCACTCTTTACCCATCAGCCAGGCAGTTAATCAATGTGATTATCCTTGAGAGAGATAGATCTGAGAGTGAGAGAGAGAGAATAGACACACACACACACACACCTAAATAATATTTGAGTGGCATGTATCTCAAGCAGAAGAGATGAAGAATATGTAGAGTGAATTGTTTGACCTATTGGGAAAACTGACCTATTGACCTTAGGACAGTATAAAACTGTAACATATACAGGAGCTGGTCATATAATTAGAATATCGTCAAAAAGTTGATTTATTTCACTAATTCCATTCAAAAAGTGAAACTTGTATATTATATTCATTCATTACACACAGACTGATTTATTTCAAATGTTTATTTCTTTTAACAGTTATTTTAAATTGTAATAACATTTTACAATATTTCTGTTTTTACTGTATTTTTAATCAAATTAACACAGCATTGGTGAGCATAAGAGACTTCTTTCAAAAACAAACAAATCTTACTCCAAACTTTTGAACAGTATGTAACTTGTACATATTTCTCATATGAATCACCAAAAATGTCACAGATCACAGCAGTGCATGCTTTCAAACGGTGGCACTCCTCACTCCCTTAGGCTACACTTCTCGTGCTACTAAAAAGTAAAAATATATCCTTTCTCTATCTGTATAACTCACACTCATGTCTTAATTATGCTCATTTTTATGTCTAACTATAAACCTGATGATAATGCAATGAAACTGATATGTAAAAACATTACATAAAAGAGGAAAAAAAGTGTTTTCCCTACCATATTTCAACAGAAAATGTCCTGAGATAAATTACACCTCTCTGGGCTGGTCCAAACATGAAGAAGTTTGGGAATCCCTGGTGTAAACCTACAGTTTAAAAATAATCGCAGCTGGAATACCAGATGTCCCCTGTGTCCACCTCACACAAAACCTGCTTTCAAAATGGACTGGAATAGACTAAGCCAGTGGTAATTGTGCCGAGGTTCACTTTCAGAAAAAAAGGTACAAAAGCTGTCACTGGGGCAATACCTTTTGTACCTTTTAGGTAGTAATATGTACCTTTAAGGTACCAATACGCACCATTTGGGTATAAAGTTGTACCTTTTGAAAAGGTGACAGCTTTTGTCCCATTTTTTCTGAGAGTGTTTTCTTTCTTTATGGTCAACAAGGCTGCATATATTTGATGTACAAAAATATAGTAAAAACAATATTATTCTGAAATATTATTACAATTTAAGAAAAAATTCTCTCTCTCTCTCTCTCTCTCTCTCTCTCTATATATATATATATATATACATATATATATATTTGTCTTCAGTGTCACATCCTTCTGAAATCTTTCTAATATGCTGATTTCCTTAAGTAATATTTCTTTTTATTCTCAACGTTGAAAACAGTTTTTTTTTTTTGTGGAAACCAAGATACCTATTTCTTTGATGACTATAAAGAACAACATTTATTTCAAACAGAATTGTTATAATTTAAATGCTTTTATAGTGCATTCTTGCTGTATAAATGTATGTTTATTAAAATGTTTTTTAAGGGTATAATGTACATTTAGGGACATTTCTAATAATGATAACATAAAATGGTAGTTTTATTAATATAATATACATTAATACAACTACCATTTCTAGGTACTGTACTTTAAATTGATTGACTGCCATAAAGTTGCACAGTTAAAAATGTACAATTTCATTTAAATGACAGTAAACTGCACCTTTCAAACTGTGCTGAAAACTGTTTTTTTTTTTTTTTCAAAGCAATCTTTAAACTTCCTCCATCATTCCCACGGGTAAAGCGGGATGAGGGACACACTAGGTGCTGATGGGAGATTTCAGAGCCTGTGTCCTCTCTCTGCTCAAGAATCATCCAAAGAATACTCCAACCGCAAGCTGATGAGAACATGCTGTTTGAGTGCAGCTTCTGTCCTGCCATTTTAAAAAATTTATGTCTCATTCCAGAAAAACATTCGAGACAATTCCCAAGAATTTAATCTACGTGTCACACCTCTGTTCTACTGGCAAAGACAAGATTATCAATAATCTCATATTTTCACACAGATTACACATTACAGGCAGCAGCCTTGAGGTGAGGTATAGACTTGGATCCCATCAGCGGGGGGCATTAGTCTGGATCCCACCATATTGTGAAATTGATCTTGTATCTGAAAGCCAGGATTGCTCCTCTGACAGCCGCTGTACACTGGGTTTCATTTAAACACACTCCATGTCATCCAAACACCTTGAATGTGACAGCGGTTGGGAGGAGGGAGATATGCACCATGTAACCGTTTTACCTCACAGTCAAATTTCTGTCAGAACAGCACGAAATAATGTGTGAAAATGGTTTCCTTTCTTTAGTTGTAACTGCATGAAAGTAAAACTAGAAAAAGACATCTCATTACTTACAATTTAAGTAATGGACTGTACCTTCAAGCAAAAGGAAAGGTTTTATAAAGAACAGAATTGATAATGAATCTGTCTTAATGTTGCTGATCATCTGAGCTGTTCTGGAATTGACTGAACACAATCAAGAGAGTACAGACTGTCTGATCCTGTCCGATGTTAAACCACACACATCCCTTTCACAATGTTCTCAGCATGAACCCACCAAAATGAATTCATGTCTACTGCCCTCATTTTCACACCAGAACTTTCTGTTCTCAAATTGGTACCCTTGAGCCTGCTGACATCTCCTCTTTCTCTCCTTTTTTTTCTTGTCTGAATGCTCCTTATTCTTTCCAAGCTGATCAAATAAAAGCCAATTCATTTCACATATGGATGTTTTCTATAAAACAATAAACAATATTATCAATATCAATCGTCCCTCTAATTGTTATTCATATATGTGCAACAATGAGCCAAATTCAAGTCAAGTCAAGTCACCTTTACTTATTTAGCACTTTTTACAATGCAAATTGTGTCAAAGCAGCTTTACAGTAATAATTGGCTAATAATTTTTGGCTGCACAGCAGCTCCCAAAGAAAATGGTGTCATTGTCCAGTTTATTCTATATATTTGTATTGATTCATTCCATTGCAAAGATCAATAGTTATTAGTCAGGATAATTTATGTATGTCAGCACTGGAGAAAACAGCGATGTAATCATCCAGCTCAGCTCAGTTCACAAACAACGGCGCCAATGCAGGCATACCAAAAACACTATGACCACCTGTCTAATATGATAATATGATGTTGGTCCTCCTTGTGCTGCCAAAACAGTGCTGGCCCACGGAGGCATGAACTATAAGACCCCTGAACACGTCCTGTGGTATCTGGCACCAAGACCTTAGCAGCAGATTCTTCAAGTCCTGTAGGTTGTGAGGTGGAGCTGCCGTGGATTGAACTTTTTAGTCCAGCACAACCCACAGAAGCTCAGTCTTGTTCCTCAAACCATTCCTGAACAATGTGTGCAGTTTTCATTATCCTGCTGAAAGATGCCACTTCCAACAGGAAACACCATTGTCATGAAGGTGTGTACCAGGTCTGGAACAATGATCAGGTAGGTGGCAGGGCACTTGACAGGGTTTCCCAGCATAACATTGACCAGAGCATCAGACTCCCTCCACCAGCTTGTTGTCGTCCCACAGTGCATCCTGGTGCCATCACTACCCTAGGTCAATGGCGCACATGTAAACGGCCATCCATGTGAAGTAAAAATAAAATGGGACTCATCGTACCAGGCGACCTTCTTCCAATGCTCCAAGGTCCAGTGTAGGCACTTTCGACAGTGGACAGGACTCATAATAAGCACTTTGATTTTGTCTTTTCAGAAATAATCTAACCCAGCCTTGCTATAACAATATGGCTGGTCAAGGTCACAAAACAAAAACATAATTTTGTTGGTTACTGTATGAGCATGAAATCTCTATACTATTCACAAATTAATCATAATTAATCCTCTTGTGAATTAATGCAGCCATTTGGATAGACCATATGGATGAACACTTGAAACTCTGCCCATTCGTTTAGCTCCACAGTCTCTACAAATATCTCCTCTTTTCCCTGCATAGCCTATTTTTGAGTCTACCTTCTGCATTTTTTCAGCAGTGTGTAAGCTCAGAGGTGCGTGGTCATTTACGCTTGTGATTTTAATGTTATTTGGTTTTAGTATACCAGTTTAGTGCCAGGGGATGTTAGCTGCTCTCCAGGCTATGAATTAACCCTCTCTGGGTTTGAATGTGGGTCATCAACCCAAATCCTTAATCACAGACACCATACACAGCTGCTTAGTGACAATATCTGTTTCCACAGTTGTGTCCCTGTCTGTGCGGTGTGTTACTGCTTAAACCGTAGCAAACAAATCAATGTCTAGTTCAATGTCCCCTTAATTCATTAAAGATTGTGCAAGAGAAATGCCAAGACAACCACAGCTACAGGGGAGAATAATCTTTAAACACAAAAATGGTCAAGTACACACAAACTCAAATGCTTAAAGTACACTCTCAGGGGGTCCCCACTCAATATTTTTTTCAAACAAACACACATACACACAGTTGTAGCCTACAAGTTTACAATTTAACCAGTCTATTGCACTTAAATTAAGATAATTTAATGTCTGTACCACTTGGAAACTGTCACAGTCACTACAACTCCCAGCATTCCTCACTCTTCAATCACCTGTACCTGCAAGCCATCACCCTTATCAGCACTTCCTATAAAGACTCAGTCCTCCTGCACACCAGGTTCTGGTCGAGTTGATGTGTACTGCCACTTCAATGTGTACGACCTTGACAATGACAAGCTCCATGACCCAACCTATTCGACTCACCTAAGTAACCTGCCTGTTTGTTCCTGATCCATCTTCTGTCTTCTGTTGTCTTCTGTTCCCCTGTGTTGCCTGCCTGGATCTCCTGCTCACCTGTCACCTCCATCACATGCCACCTACACTGAGACTTAGCTGCACTATCACCACCAGCTAAGTCTTCAGGATAACTTTCATCAGCCATTCATCAATGAAACACATTTTGTTTCTATTTGAATTAAGGTGTCAAAAGATTTATATATTTGTTTAAATGCAAGGACAGTCCCAATACACCTTTTTTAAAATATTCAGTACCATTTGAAAAGTTGGGGTCTGAGATCAGATGACAGAGCTGAATTTTCAGCATCATTACGCCAGTCTTTAGTGTCACATGATCCTTCAGAAATCATTCTAATATGCTGATATTCTTGAGCATATCTTGAAACCGTTGTGCTGCTTAATATTTTTGAATGAAGTGCTTTAAAACAACCTTTGTTAGACATTAATTAGACATTAACTGCATTAGTATTAAGTGTTTCGATGGGTGGATAGATGTTTTTTTTTAATCCTTTTATGTAAAGCACTTTGAATTACCAGTGTGTATGAAATGTGCTATATAAATAAACTTGCCTTGCCTTAAAATAAAAAAAATCTTACGGACCTTTCAAACAATAATGCATTTGCAAAAACACTCAGAAAATTGTGGAACCATTACTGCCTTTTACTGCTCCATGCGCACATACACATGTTAAAACCTTCAACTACTCGGGTAGTGTCCTGTCCATGATCTCTGCGAAGACAATGGATGTGAAGCAAATTAAATTTCATTTGTAATTTCATGCTTGAGGCCACAGCCTGCGCCAGATTTACGCTGCAGTTACTCACTGAGACAAGCAACCTACAATTACAGTGACTTCCCCAAACACACACACACACACACAGAGAGAGAGAGAGAGAGAGAGAGAGAGAGAGAGAGAGAGAGAGAGAGAGAGAGAGAGAGAGAGAGAGAGAGAGAGAGGCAGGCTGTCCTGACTGTTAAATGTGGTTTGTTCATGCATAGTGCTTTAGACTGAGAGAACAGACCTAGAGGTAAACATGAAAATCCGTGTAAAATTGATGGATTATAATGGGCTGTTTTAAGGGCTTGAGACCTCTGACTTTAATATGGAAGAGATGCATAACATTAACCAAGGATAACAATGTGTTTCTCAGTCAATCTACTATAAGCTGACTCAGCATCACTACAAAGAAAAGCATCATCACAAGTGTTCTATACATTAAATCGCTAGGTATCGCGATTAATCGTAGACTCCTGCTCATGGCATTATGCCTATCTGAAATTACTGAGGTGGCTTCTAGATTAAAGTCAAAGGAATTGCATAAGAGATGACTTTTCCAAAGAGAAATACAATTGCTCACAAGGCAGAAAAATAATGTTTTAGGTAAGCTATACTTCAGGCATTGGTTCTGCATAAATGCAATCCTGCATCAGAGCTACTGTTGCCATTTTCATAACACATGAGAAAAGGAAGTTCAAACTCAATTTGAAGCATTCCTATAGCTCAAACAGTAGCAATGCGCTAATAAGCTCATATGTTTCATCCCCAAGGAATACATGAACTTATAAGTAAAAAAGCACATACATTACCATTTAAATGTTTGGGGCCAGACAGATTGAGAAAAATCTGATACTTGTATTCATCAAGGGCACATTAAATTGATCAAAAGTGACGGTAAAGACTTTTACATTGTTACAAAAATGCTGTTCTTTTGAACTTTCTATTAATCAAAGAAGATGCATCATGGAAGAAGGCTGTTTGCAACACTGTTAATATGAATAATATCAAGAAACATTTCTTATTAGAATGATTTCTGAAGGGTCATGTGATACTGAAGTATTGATTTTTTATATATATTTCAAAATTTAATTTATTCCTGTAACTGAATTTTTAGCATCATTACCCCAGTCTTCAGTCACATGATCCTTCAGTTTCATTTGGATTTATGCCACATTACAGAGGAAAAAAAAAAAAAAAACATGTGACATGATGATTTTAGAATGTGCATTTTTTTTGGCACAGCTACATTATTTAGCCACTTTCATTTCATTTATATGGACATTTCTCTACATTTCTCAAACATTTCTCTAATAATTGTGTAAAATAAAGGTTCTTGTTTGTAGAAATTTTAAATGAGAGAGTAGTTAGTATAATATACACCTAATAAATGTACATATTGGGGCTTGTTGCTCTGAAACTTAGTCATTATTTTTTTTAAAACATGAAAATATGAAAACTACTTTACACATTCCATGTTTCTAAGGCTACCAGTAATATGATGGTTGAATACATGTGGTTTGAGTTGGTTCTAAATTTAATATTAAAAACATGCAAAACTTGATGACTCATGCATGACAATGTTCAGACAGGTTTTATGTAAATAAAAATTTGCGAATGCTTAATGAATGAGACCCACTGTGTTTACCTTGATACTACAGCACTAGTAATATGGAAATGGTTTTTAATTAATTCATTACGAAGGGATGTAGACTAAGAACTGGCCTGGATGCTGTCACATTAGTCTTGGTGGCATTAGCGGAGAAAGAGAGGCGTGAAAATGCCACCATGAACAGACTGAGTGTTGTAAATGTCATTAGACTTTTATTGTAGTGCTGGGTCTCTAACACAGAAGATATCGCATTAAATGCTGAGCATTTGAGTTCTGCAGTGACAGTAGGAGAAGTAAGAGGACTGAGAGTTGTGTTAAGGTATGTGTGTGCTGTTAATGATGCGTGGATGGTGGGAAGAGATACTGGTGATGCAACTTCCCTAACTGACCTCTTCATCTTTTCTTTTGCTGTGAATTTGTTTTAATGATCAAGAGTTTGTTCCACCACAAGAAGTGTCATGAGTTTGTTAGTTTCAGTCTCTAATTCAATATTCTCTGCCAAATTAGACAGCAAAACCATGTATTTGTTGTTGTTGTGATCAGCCAAACCTTTTCATGTTGCATTTCTATTTATAGCTAACTTACAATGCCTTTCTAAGTAAATCAAACGTGCAGTCATTTTGTGGTAGACAACCCGTAACGGGAACTAATTAACATAAAAAAGCTCAATTAAATGTGTGATATATTTTAATAAATACTCAGCAATCAGAAAATATGCTGTGTGTAAAAAAAAAGCATCACAGTGTAGAATATAAATACATTTTCCCCTCAACATATGCAACAACCATATATTTTGTGTAAGTGAATACCATATACATGTTATAAAAAGGGAATTAAAAGGTGTGAGGATGCTGAAGTATGGGGTGAAGAGACGATTGGCTGTGGGAAGGTATTAAAACATGTTATACATCAGTAAAAGTTTTAACCAAATGATGAAGAGCAGTGAATAGACCAGAAATAAATGTAACAGGCACAATTGCAGCACAAATGTATATATTTGACATGACAGTGAATGCCGTTTTACTGTATGGCCTCAGGACAGCCATGGGACTTCGTGGACAATGAATATTTAAACAGAGGGTTTATGCATACATATCAACTCATAGAGTCTTAGTGGACTTCTTGACATTTCAGCTGGTTTACTCTGTAACCATAGCACTGAAGTCACATTTATTCCCTTTTTGTTCTTCAAATTTATACAGTTGAAGTAACCACTTTTTACTGTACATTTTTACAAATAATGTTAGATTATCATCTCACATTAGGACTTTTCACACTGCGCATAACCCCAGGTTATCATCGTTCTAAACGCCGCTATTAACCACGGGCAAAGGAAAACTTGTAATTTCGAAGAAGGGTTAGCACCGCTTTTTACACGGGGTTACCACTTTTGCAGTGGTAACCCCGCATTGCAGTGCCAAACTTGTACAGTGTGAAACGATGAATGTCACAGCTAGCTACTTAGCAACAGACAACCAATCATGTACTTTTATTTGGCAGCTTTGGACAGTCATGGAAACACCACACGTTGCATATAAACAGTAAATTCAGCATTTGAGAGGAAAAATGTCAAATGCTTATAGAAAACACAATAATTTCAGTGAAGAATAGACCGTTTCATTCTTTCATTCTTTCATTCTTACCTCTGAAATGTCCATTCAGTATAAACTTGATAGTGCAGTCGGCAATACGAGGATGTGCAATGAGCTCTGTAAATAGGCCGCGTACTGCGGTTATCCAAGCAATGACACTGCAAATATGCAAATAACGTTAACCAAGGGTTTAGTAATGTACAATGAAAAACTTCAGCTTATGAATACCCAAGATTAATTCTTAACCCCAGGTAAAATTATGAGCAGTGTGAAATCTGAAGCAAGATAACCCAGGATTTCGTTTACCTGGGGTTTAAAATGACCCAGGGCTAACTATTATTTGCCTTATTAGATTGTTCAGCCATATTCTCATAGTGAATTGCAGTTGGTCTTTTTTTCTGCATTTATTTGCATGTGATTTGAGTCATTATCAAGCCCTAAATTGTAAAATATGATATATGTTGTTTTATTCACTTTACTTTGCATTGAAGTCTGCGTTAACTCAGATATTTCAGATATACACTACCGTTCAAAGGTTTAGTGTGGGTAAGAGTTGTGCAAAGTCTTATTAATTATACTCACCACAGCCTCATTTAAATAAATGTAGCTTTGGTATAAAAGAGACTTCTTTCAAAAACATTTAAATAACTATAAAGACCCCAAACATTTGAACAGTAGTGTAAGTGATGAAATATATAGAACAAGTAATGATTTTAGTTTGAATCATTAAAAGTAGATGTTACGTAGATGAATGAAGCAGAATCTTTAAGCAAGTTTGCTAAAACAATGCCTAAAATAGTTGATGAACATAATTCAGCCAACATGGTCCAAATGATCAACAAAAACTGTTCTTTTTCATTTAAGTTCACTGGTACTTCATTCACTATAAGACCATCAGCATGCAAAACAGTAACTAGGGTCACTTTTTAAATTCATGTTCTGTTTTGTGCTGCTATTACAGTCTGACTTGTTATAAATGGAACTGTGTTAAACAGATGATAATTCCTCAGTTGTCTGGCCCTTTCTGGAGTGTTGGAAGCACATACAGCCAATGGGATTATGTCTGCTTAGATGCTGTGTGTGTGTCTTGGATTGTGTTGGTCTGCAAGGAGGCAGGAAGGGTTGGCCGAACAGTCTCCTGCCCCCTCCATCACCCCAAGACAACTGGACTAAAGACTGAAGGAATCGCAAGCACAGAACCAGAAAACAGCCGTGTTTGGTGGCCCATCCGGGAATTCACTTGAAAGCATCTATTCCTTGTCAGTTCTGGATAGAAACTGGCAATGTTGGCTCATTTTTTAAAGCAAACACAAAGCCAACAGGCTCACACTGCTGTTTCCCTTTACTCTCACAAAGAAAAAGATTACACTGTGCCATCTAAACACACAAAACCATTCCATCAGAACTGAACACTAACAACACTCCAATACCTACACCACTATGCCACAAGTCTCTCCAAGTCACTTGCTTTGCAAAGAAACAGTGTTTGTCTTCACTCCCCACTGAAATGCATAGAGAACAGCATGTCTTATAATGCCAAAGATAGAAGCCCAGCAGCAGTATTTATAGGTTGATCACAGACAGTCAGTGTTACCGCTCTGTCACCGCCAGTGGCCGATAAAAACAAAATTAAACTATTATTAATCTAAGCAACTAATTTAAATGCTCTGTCTTATAAAACTTAATTACTCACAGGCCACATTAAAGACTAAAATGGTCCAATAAAAAATATTTATTAGAAAGAAGACTGCAATTAATGAAGTCTTGGTGAGGTGAGAGTTGCTGTCAGAATGTTTATTTAGAGAAAAACTGACTGGCTGCATGTAGAAGGGAATATAATGAGCCTGGCAGAAAAATGCATCTGTAAAACTTGCTGTATAATGAACAAGGTGCACTGAAAAAAACTTTAGTTAAAAATTTACTTAGTTTTTCTTTTGCAAGTTTTAGCACGGATATTTATTTATTTATTTATTTATTTATTTTTGAGTTTTTCATATATGGAATGAAGTAAACTCTACTTAGTAAAGTACTCTACTTAGTAAACTCTACTTAGTCTACTTGAGTAAAATGGACAGAGAAAGTAAGGAATTGTAACTAGGCTAAAAGATTGAGTAATTTCTTCTTAGTTGAAGTTTATTTTGCAATACATTTTACTCAAACAATATAACACTGACTTAAACCACACTTTTAAAGTGAATGCTTTACTTAAAAACATATAAATAAATAATACAATAGATATTGTGTAGACACCATATCTACATACTAGAAGTTATGCAGCACTTGAACAGAGACCTCAATACTTGGTACACAATACACAATGACAGTAACATTCGATGGATCATTTGATTATGAATGTGCCATTTTGAGTAGAAAATGAACTCCAAATGTCACAAAATGCTAGTTAAAAGTTACTAAATCTAACCACAAAAGCAATGATAAAACAGTGTAAATACAGCAGGAAAACAGTGAAAAATCAACCTCATTAATTATTCAAGGCCCAGTGCATGATGGGAACACCAGTATCAGAAAAGTTGTCTAGTTGTTGTTGTTTACTAATTTTGATATTTACATTTTAATTTCTACAATCTTGAATTGAGAACTAATATAGAATTTACTTAGTTTTTTAAATTCTCGAAAATGAACGAAAACCTTACGAGTTTGGAATGACATGAGGGGGAGTAATTAATGACAGAATTTTCATTTTGGTATAAACTAACCCTTTTTGAACTAACTAAGCCCTATTTGGACGGTAATTAATTGTTTCTCATATGGATGAGACGAGAAATTTTTCACTGATTTTTATCACTGAGGAGCCATGCAAATTTATTTTTACAGACATCAATTACCGTCCAGATAGGACTTTAGAAGTAAATTTGGCTCTCCTTAATTTTTTTTATTAATATTTAAATGTTTCATATTATGTTATATTACTTCTTTGTCAGATGCTGTCACATGTTTGGATTAGTACACAAGCAGTAGGCCAGATTAGTCAAAAACAAATAGTTGTTAATAGCAATCAGAGTCATTCTTATTCAGATGGGATTATTTTTCAGAGGACCTTTGAGTTTGCCGAAAAACAGTAGGTAACATGCTCTGGAAGTTTTTGCAGAGGTTGTGTAAGAAAAACACAGACTTTGCAGATTTGGACAGGATTAAAATCGCAAAGAACGTCTGCGAAACAAATTTCTCTAACCTTAGGGAAAACTAGTACCGTTCGAATAGAGATAAAGGTGCATTTGATAAAGGCTCTTTTGTCCCAATCTTCACATCCTCACAAAAGATGCTTGTTTTTGTTGTTTTAGACAAGAATTATGTTATACAGTATGTGAGCACTGATACAAATTAAGTCAGATAACCTCAGCTACTTCACTTAAACATATGCACGTGTTGACATATGCACTATTAAATATTTTTGGGCTGCTTATGTTCAAATCAATTAATAAACACACCTGAATGGGCCCTCACTTTCACATTTGAAACTATGAAAAATCAAGTAAGTTAAGAAAAATCAAGTTAAATATCACTTGTTAGCAGAATATAGTAATATATAAAAAGTATACATATTTTTAATGTGCATCATTTAAAAGCATTGCTGTTCTTTCTTTAAATTATATGAAAAGGATGTAATTGTACAACAATTAATGGAATTTGGGATACATAAAATTGTAGCCATGAAAATAGGCTTTGTAAAAACAAGAGTTTGTCATTTTATTCCAAAAATGTAAACAACAACAACAACACAAATCTTTTGAGATTGTAGTGAAAATGCTTTTTTGCAGAATAGTCTGTAATCACAGTTTGCTTATAAAAAGTTTTATGAGTACCATTAGAATACATCTATTAGAAATCTGAAGTGTTCCCAGAGGCAATACCTGAGGTTTAGGTTTAAAGAATGTGGGAAAACAAGCTGCTGATAAAAGAGCAGAAAAGCCAGCACACATTACAAGACCATCAATAAAGTCACACTCCCACTGCACTGGAGTGAGACCACACACCTCGGTCAACTGTTTATGTAGCGTTAGTGACACAACAAGTGACACAGACGCACAACAAGCCAGCGAGAAAACTCAACAGAGCAGAAACAGTTTTCACCCAGTATAGCTGATGGCTGTTTCTCTAGATGTTTATTGACTTTATATTTCCTCCAAAGCCGACTACCATATTTCATATATACTGCTGAAAGAGGGCTTTATTTCTGCATTTTTTATTCCAGGAGCCGAATTTTGCCGACTAGCATCTTTCTGCACTGTAGACAGTGTTCATACGTTAGGAGGAAAGCACAGGGGCATTATGGGAAGACAGTATCCATGCTTCTTCCTTCTTGCCAGAGTCTCAAAGCTGCCGTCGGACTATGACTGCAGATGAATCTCTCTGTCCTGCACCTGCCGGGGTGATCAAGAGCAGCTTTCCAGAGATTAATGCCAGTGCGCTATCAGACCCAGAACAACACAATTCAGCACACACCGTAACACCATATAAACAACTATGTTTAGAGTAACCTTAAAAGACTAGTAGTTATTATACAGTGCAGAAACCCTCCTGTCTTTTCTGTTTATCTCTACTGAAGGAAATAAGGGAGACAATGAGAAGATACAAGTTGGAAATAAAAGGTAGAAAGAAGAAAGACATGACATATGTCTTACATTTTTACTCTCGACAGATTAGAATTGATTAAAGTGAGGTGTGTTGAGATTTATACTGAAATCTGTGTTTTTGTTTCTTATTCTGAGGGGCTTTCAATTGATTTGTCTTGTGTGTGTGGAAGAGAATGCTAGTAGAAATACGTCTTTTGTTGTAAAATTGGATCTAACACTCAAATAGGGCGGCTCATGTCAAACAGCATGGTTAATCACCTTCCCAGCTTGGACTGCGGTCACCTTCATCTTCAACTAATATTCATGCAAATCGACTGTGTAGTCATTTTTATGTGCATTCTTACTGAATTTTTTAATACAAGGATTATATCTTTATGTCGGAATACATGCACGTATCAAAAATATAGAGAAAAAAAAACTGCATGAAGAAAGATTATGGTGAACATCTGAAAGAGACCAAAGTGTTAAAAACACTAAGGCAAGACAAGCAAACCACAAATTTGTAGCAGCAGATTTTTCTATTATTTATGTAGGTGCATCTCAGCTGCCGTGTGTGTGTGCACTGACATATGGCCAGAGAGTGTGGGCAGTATGGCCAGGTGTCTCTAGGGTGGTTATGAGACTCAGGTCAGGCAGGCAAACATCTGGACAGCTGTTGCACAGGGGTTCTTTCTTATAAACTCTGGCTAATTTGTTGCCTGTTACCTCAGGTGTGTGTGTGTGCCCCAGAGCAACCCAGGCTCATAAGTATTTATACTATGTAAATAAAAAAAATATAAAATTATACAACTTAATAATACTTTAAAATATTCTGGAATACCTAACAAGGGTGTGCCCCCCTAAAAAATATCATTAAAACCCATGCTGTTTTGTAAATAATATAATGATATATACTTAAAATAATTGTGTAAGTATTAAAACAATAGAAACACAAACAGGGCAAACATTTTGAGTCCCCCCACCCTTGCCTCAACAGTGCTTTGGTCCACTGCCTAGTTTCCTCTTTTACCTTGCACACAAGTCCGGTGGGAGAGAACCAGTGTTGCCAGGGTCGCGGCATTCCCTCACAATTGGGCTATTTTGAAAATGCAGTCACAGGAAAAATGATAGAGCCACGGGTTGCTTTTAGGCAAAGAAAATGAAAAAGGATACAGGAGAGATGGTACGTTTGACTATTACGTGAGTTTCACCCACAGCAGAGATTTTAAGGCTTTCACACAGAAGAAATGAACTCGCCAACAGCCAAGGCATGTCACTTATAAGTCAGCATGATCTGCGTGTCTCTGTGTGAATGAATGTCGTTTGGTCTACTACACAAATTCAACACAAGTGAGGCTTACTGTGTTACATGAACATCTCAGTCACGTCAGAGCTTTCTTCACCATTTCATTTGGAAAAACCCGCAAAAATAAAAGTTCAATTACAATAACATGGCGATAAGCCTATGTGAGAACTGTTATTAATGTTGTAGATCTATTGTTGTGTTTGGTTTCGCTCAAGATGATGTTAAGTGGCAGATCAGTGGGGAATTGAACTTAGTAAGAGACGTCCTCTGTCCCTGACGAAACCTTAAATGTGACCCTGGACCAAAAAAAACGGTCATAAGCATCAATTTGTGATCTAAAATCTGAATAAATAAGCTTTCCATTAATGTATGGTTTGTTAGTATAGGATATACAGATTTTGGCTGTATAAATTGTGTCCCCTTTTCAAAAATAGCTTTTGAGACACTTTATGTTTATTGTGCCCCCCAACTGTTATGCCCGTGGGCATGTGGAATATCTAAATTAAGCTTTTTTTCCCCTACTTTGCAGGCTGTTTAAACATACAATAACACAAGCACATTTCTGACATGGACAAGCTACCAAAAACAGAGACTGTCCCCAAAAAAGACCTGTCCCTGTCTGGTCAGCCTAGTTTGTGTTTGACAAGGGAGTACAGAGCCGGCAGAGAGTGAATCACTATTTTACTGATCCCCACCTGCTGAGAAACACAAGCGTACAATTACCCTCCACTCACAGCTAATCTGCTGAAATGAATCATGTTATTATGTGTACAGACACGGGTAATTCCATGTTCTAGTCCTTCCCTTCTATTTGCTGAAGCAAATATAACATCCCTGCAGAATTCTGAAAGGGCGATTAATTTTCAGTTAATTTCTTTCCCTGCCGAAAAGTCTGAATTGCACTCGGTGTAAACACAGGAAATTGCATCTAACAAGCATTCAAAATAAATCTTTCAATGGTCTACATTTTTACACTGTATTTATTCAAGAGCTATATTTGCTGCTCATATACCATGATGTTATTAAATACATATTTGCTCATTCTAACAGGAATCCTGACCCACATATCCGATCCACTCCAGAGAGGACGGAACCAGTATAGAACCATTATACAACTGTGTCAGAAAGATGCAAATTTTCAAAGACGACACCTGTGGTTCATTAAAAATGGTTATATGAGTGCAAATGTCTCCCATAAGTGTAACGCTTGGTATTAATGTTCATCTCGGATGATCAGACCACATGCAGACAGATGAGACACATCGCCATTTACACCTGGTATAGTAACACATTTGAAATGCATCTCCAGTGACTACTTGTGTGTGGATTTTATGACTAAATACAACACTTATTATGCCAGTATGAATCTGCATGTTGCTAAAGCCGAAAACAAAACAGGGAAAAAAAAAGAAAGAAAGAAGAAGAAGAAGAAGAAGCTCTTACTCTAACATTTAAAGGATTATGGTCAGTATTTTTTTTACTGAAAGAAACAAATACTGTTATTCAGCAAGGATGTTTTTAACAGGTAAAAAGTGACAGTAAACACTTTAACATAAAGGTTGTTCTTTTAAACTTTCATCAAATAATCCTGAAAAAATTATAATAGATATTATTTTACACTGTAATAATGTTTTCACAATATTATTTACTGCATTTTTGATCAAATAAATGCAGCTGAGTATAAGAGATGTTGTAACCGACCTCCATTCGGATGGTAATTTTCTTTGAAAAAGTTAAACCCTTGTTTTAGAGCAACAAATGACTATTCGCAAAGATCCGCCCCCTTTAGTTACTATGCCCGACAACCCATGCACTCTCACTCCACACATCATGTTCTCACGCAGTGAAAAATACATCCCGGAGCAAAGAGGACACTGACAACATATGAAACAGTTTCATATTTAAAATATTGTAATTTTATAAAGAAGTTTAAACAATAAATACCGTATAGTGGCTCTTTAATGTGTCGTGACAGATCGCTGTAGATCCTTCAATTGGCTCATGAACCAACCATCTCGTCATACTAGTTCATTTATAGCATCAAATAAACATGAATAAACATCAGAAGGAATGTTGTTTCAACCGTGGAAAGATGTGAGTACACACAAGTTCAAGTTTACCAACATTAATCTACTAACTCCCCTGACTGCTTTGTCTAATAAAATGGCGGATTCAGGGTTTTGATTGGTCAGATCGCCTGTCAGTCAAAACTGTTTGCGAAGGGTCAATTGACAGACAGGGCAGTCTTTGCTGCTGTGTGTTATGTACAACATTTGGACCGATTACCATTGTACTCTACAAATGCAATGTGCCATATGCATTTCTGATTACATCCAAAAGTTGTTTGAGTGTTCGGATCATAAATGTTGTCATTTTGACCAGTGGTGTTCAGTTAACCTTATTGGTTTCATTAAATACTGTTGATTCCATCTGTATGCCATTCAGTTGGGGATTACAGCAAGGTGTTATCACACAGAGACAGAGAGAGAGAGAGAGAGAGAGAGAGAGATAGTACAAGATGTGTGATCATGTATGGGTGGTATACAGTTGCTGTCCAAGTGTGATGCAAATGTTATAGTAGCTGACAGAAAGGCCTTGACGTGTATGTGAGTGTGCATACTGAATACAGAGGCCTTGGAGGTTGAATATGAATGCTACGGTTTAGATGAACTTGATAGATGAATTTGAAACCACCAAATGTGTCCATTCAGACATAACAGTTTTCATTCTGATAACAAAAGTCAGAGAAAAGGCAAAGTTAGTGAATAGCTAGTAAGACTCCACAGCACTAAAACAGCTGGTAAACATTGGCTTATTTTTTTTGAGTGTGTTTGTGTGTTTTGTAAAAGAGATAAATTTAACACCTCCAGAGAGACACAACAGATGCTGGAACTATATCAATGCTGAACACACAAACCACTTTCGGCGGTAGCCAACACACAAACACTCAGCATCTTAACAAATGAACCCGCACAGAAGCTGCATTTTTCATCAAAATTAAACTTTACAGTCCTGTGCTTGCTCTCTCTCTCTCTCTCTCTCTCTCTCTCAAAAAACTTCCTATTGTCTTTTTTAAAAACTTACTGTAAAGTCAACATGAAATCAAAATTGAACTTATTTACTTTCTTAATATTTGTTCTTTATGGTGTTAAAGGTACAGTTCACCCGAAAAAGAAAATTCTATCATCATTTTCTTAGCCTCAAGTTGTTCCAAACCTGTATTAATTTCTGTTTTCTGCTGAACAGGAAAGAAGATAATACAATTTTTAGGTGAACTATCCCTCAAGAAATTCCAGACTTAATGAATTCCTATTGAAATGACTGGAATTCATCCATGAAAATTCGTTGAACAACTGCAATTTTACTCTCCTTTTTGTGAATTCTTCTTTTGGTAAACTTCAATCAAAATAAATCAACTTGTTCTTGTTATAAAACAACTTTTCTTCTCACTTAAGCCACACAGCCTAGTGGATAATGTTAACCAATGTGCCAACTCCTAATTAGGCAAATTTTTTTGCAAACTCACCTTTCATTCTGGTACGCAACACTCAATATTCAGGATAAAACCAAGCATCGCTTTTTTCACTCGTTTCACTCGGAAATATGTCAAATTATGGTTGCAAATGACAATTCCTGACTTGTTCAGTGTCTTCTACTCTCCTTGTGTCTTTATCCACCTGTCCTAACAGTTTCACTCCATTTCCTCTTCCTTCAACTCTCTATTCAGGATCTCATCCTCTGTTCCGCTGTGCTGATTCTTAATTCAGTACTGTGTGAAGATTACAGAGACACATTTCCACAAGTGTCATCCCATGAGAAATTAATGTTCTGCTGATGAAACTCTAAGGTCATTTTTTCCTAAAGCTGAAAGTTAAACCCATGTTCAACTGACTCATTCTCTGACCGTTTTGTTTTATTATTATTGTTATTATTATTAATTTTTGATTTGCGTTAGTGTCAGTACAGTGTCAGGAAATTTTTGACGAAAGACTGGGACATGACACAGGTTTGATTCTGGGACTAAATCTCCAGGTTTGATCTGCTTCTTTGTAGGGCTGCACAATTTGGCCAAAAATGTTCTGATTATACAGTAATCTCTGAATGACAATTTTTAAAAAAATGACAGCTGTGGCTCATTAAAGATGGTTATATGAGTGCAAATGTATCCTGTAAATGTAATGTTTTGTATTAACATTAGACAATAGTGATATTATGACATGTAAAATGATACTACTACTACTAAACATAATGAAAAAAAAATACTAAATAAATATATCAAACAAAATAAGTATTGCTATTGCATTGTCAAAAATGTCAACCTATTTCAACTTAAAACTTAAATTCAGTTGCTATCTTACATTTTGTAAGTATAATCACATTGGCTTTACAAATCATTTCAACTTAAAATATATGGAGTTGAATCTAGTATAATTTAAAAATGAAACTGCTTAAATTAGATTGATTAGTTCATGTAAAAACATGCTGCTATTGTGTGTAATGCTTCACTGTAAAAGAAAAAACAATCAAGGATTTAAGAAAAATAATATTAATATTTATGATTTTATTTTACAATACAACTGTAAAACTGCAATAATACAATTTAAGACTGTTCTTGTTTCTTAATTTTCAAATGTCAAACCATCAAACCTTCATTTTGACTGAAAACCTCAGGGAGACCTTAAAGCTTCTCTACTGCCAGCAGCCAGTTTAGAAGCGCTTCTCATTACAAGTTTGAGAAGATAGTTGGCACGCTGAGTTTTAAGTGCACGTTGCAAGCAACTCAAACTCACAGAACATGCAGAGATGAGTTTGTGTGACGATAATTGCACTAAGCCATAATCACAATTTTGGTTTTATTTCGATTAATCACGCAGCCCTAATGTTAACCTACACATATCTCAGTTGAAGTCTGTGCACATGGTTCCAACATGTCTGGAGTGCTAGCACTAGCGCTAGCTGCTAATGGAGCTCTGAATGTTATTTTAACATCTAAGCTCCCATCGTTTGGACAAACAGGTACTATAACCTTTCAAAAAATATCCTCAGAGCCAGACCCAACAAACTGATATCATTATCACTGTTTTCTTACTCAATCAGTAGCAATAGCCCAGCAATAGTAATATAATCTCTGACTACACAGGTTTAGAGTGAGTCATGACAGTTTTTCTAACCTGTGCCCTTTAACAGACCTGTGAGAAAGTGATACTTTCAGAAAAAAATAAAAGACATGAGAGAGGGAGAGAGAGAGAGAAAAACAATGACTTAAGCGATAAGCCCACTTAAGACCAAGCACTTCAAACGCCATGGCAATGAGAGTCAAAGGTTAATGAAAGGGCACTTTGGCGGAGGGATGAAGACATGACAGAGGAATAAAAAAGTGGATTACCCAGCTCTGATATCAAAGAGTCCCTCTGTGAGCTCTCTCTGGAATACCTCCGAGTTTGAGTTTGATCAGTCTTAGTCCTCACTGTCAGCCAGCGGCAGTTACCGCAGTAAAACTGGGAGAAAACAGATTAAAAACATACAGATGTCATAGCAATTAGCAATCATCTTCATGATTAAGCTTGCACCTTGGGTGTGATTTTTGTTGTTTTGTTGTTGTAACAAGTCTTGTTTCATGTCTTCACCTTTGCTGTTTCTTTGCTTCATCTTCTGCCCTGATCCAGACTGCAGGAGTCAAGAGGTTATACAGATCAGAGAGATGATTCATCATGCCTGCATCACAAAGAACAGAGCGCTAAAGAGAAACAAGGATGAGCTTTACCTTTGAGAACTCTTTAGCGGTTATAGCAAGATGCCTATATTATAATGGATGCAGGGATAACATTCGTTCGAGCCATGGTGTGACTAGCTAGCACAGGGATTGTTAAACTTTTTTTCTTTTCCCAGTCTGCAACCGATTTTTCACCCCCATCCCACTAACCTCACCGAATGAAAACCCATTTCCACCACCTAAGAAGAAAATCATGCTTTGGTAAATCTTAATTATGACATAAAAACTAGTGCTGTCAAATCGATTAATCACGATTAATCGCATCTAATGTAAAAGTTTGTGTGTGTGTATACACACAATATACAATGTGTTAGATGTGATTTACAGATTTGACTATGAAATTAAAGTTAAAATTATGACATACTAAGTCATTATTATGACATACTAAATCCCAATTATGAGACAAGTCAAAATTATAATTTATTTATAATTATATTTATTTATTTATTAATTATAATGGTATTAAATCTGGACGCAAACACAAGTTCTTGTGGCAAATTGTACAGTAAATCTGTCAGTCAATTCTGCTTATTCACTTTTTGAGGCACCTTGTTTGATAGCTTGTTACGTTGAGATCGCGTACATTTTTCACCTAATATTTTAAGCGCAAGAGACGCCGTTTAGAATAAATTTACACGGTACGTGAATGGCAGAAAGCGTCCTTGTCTTCTTTTCAGGTGTTTTCCATGCGAACGGTGTTGAACTCGAAGGCGCCATGATGCCAACTGCAGTTTCAGCGCGCCGCTCTTGCTATTGACAGTTTTACAAGAAACCAGCTCACATATTAGTGATTTCACTGCAGCTGAAATGGTGTAATCTTGAAAATGGCATTTAACTCATTTGTGCCCAAATTTTTCTGAATGGTTTCATGTATATAGTCGTGTTAATAGTGCCTTATCTGATCATGTTCTGCATTTATTTTCCCCTGTTTTTTTTTTCTTTTTCTTTTTTTTTCTTGAAAATCGTATTTGAATAAGTGGCAACTATATTTGCTGGTGGGCAAATATGTTGTTTGCACCCCTTCAATGCCAAATTTGAATAGGAGGAGAACATTTGGCATCTAACTCAAAATAATTGCTTTCAACAGATCAATCTTTATTCATAAACAAAGATCGAAGAACATTCGATGCGAACCCAATGCTGCATCTATACTTAATCTCTTGAATATGAAAACACAACGGACAACAAATCCATTTGTCTAAAAGTGGTGGAACAAAGTATAGCAAAGTCGCCCCAACAGGGCATTGTGCATCTAACAAAAAAATTATAAATAAAATAACACTATACAAACAACTTCTTTCAAAAGGGAAGTTATGTCCTCCCCGCTCCCCTTTTCTATCTCTCTTCACTTTCCGCTCCTCTCTCTCCTGGAGTTTTAGTGGTTTGCATGAAATTTCTAGAAGCACTCAACATGCAAGGCAACACCGCATTTCTGAAGTGCGTCCATCACTATCAAATTAAGGTCTACTGTATAGTAGAGATGTCAGTTAAAGGGTTAAGTTATATTTTAGGTGGGATATTATGAAAGCAAAAAGCACTAAACAAGACCAATAACCTTGATTTATTAAGCTATTAACACAGTATACCCCATTTCCATTTGATATATGTACTTACAAGTCATTTGCCCATCGGCAACTATAGTTGCTGCTTTGACTTTTGACTAAGGATAGAAAAAACTATCGATCTCTTGTAAGATTTGCTTTGTTTGGATGATTCTAAAGACCTTCATGATCATGTATATAAATATATATATATATATATATATATATATATATATATATATATATATATATGTGTGTATAATATATAGTCAACAAAAATTACTTTTCTTTGGAAGGGTTTGCCTTTGCCATGCTTCCTGGAAGTAGGGGTAGGAAGTTGTCGGCCTCATGTGACAGGAAGGAGGTGAATATTTTTTTGTTGTTGTTGTTGAAATCCTTTATTTGGTTGTTTGCTTGCATGTCATTGTGACATAAAACATGGATAACATCAGGAAAAAAACTTACAAAAGGAAAATAACAACTATACAACTAATGTAACTAGTTTTGCGTGCGCTTAAATGGGTTATTTTTTTTTTTGTTGCTTTTGATTTACTGTGTCCGAAATCACTCTGGCATTCCCTTTTCAATATACTCATATGCACTATATTAGCAGAAGTGAAACATTTTGGCCACAGCTATTTTTAAAGGCCATTAAAGGTACTTGATATTTGATTGGGTGTGAATAAAATCGCCTGTTTGGTCAATCACTCAAGACTTCTCTAGGACCTTGTCAAATTAAAAGCTATATTTTAAGCTCTATATTTTTATATTTTTTATATTTTTTCTCTGACCTAAACATCCACTATAATTCAGAATGAATAAATAAAGTTGAGACGAGACATATTTTTCATCCTACAATTCTTTCAGAACCCTTCACAAATTCTCCATTCTGACCGCCTGCTTAGGTTTGGATGTTAAATTGTCCATGCAGAATTAATGGCCACCACTGCCCTATAACACTCCATTACCCCAAGTGGAAGCAGATGGGCAGGAGAAGAAGGGAATCATGGGTAGAGTCTCCCTGCTCAGTCTCTATTCTTCCCTTCATTGGTTCTGCAGATGTGTGATGAGGCACTCCCAACTGAAAATCACTGACGCCTTCTGTTGCTGTTCTGTCCAATCAGCAGATCAGATTTCCTCTTCACATAGCACAGCGTTTAGCAGTACTGGGTCATTTCTTTTATGCTGTACTTTTTGAACTATTTCAAGTATTTCTATAAAGGATATAGCTGAGCTTTAGAAATATGCTCTGAATGATGGCCTTTGTTATTTACGGATAGTATGTTTTGTTTGAAATATTCCAATTATAGAAAGTAATGCATGAAGAAACACCTGTCAGTATGTCTTAAATTAGCTGAGAACATGACAAAAATGGCAACATCTACTTAATTTTTTTTTTCTATAGTTAACATGGTAAACTTATGCAATATCAAAACACACCGCAACATGAAAGTTAATGCAGAACATTCTTCACACTTAACCCTTTGATGCATAATATGGGTCACAAGTGACCCGACTAAGTTTTTATTTTATCTATATCTTTGCAAGAAATTAATTTTGTCATTCAGTATTCCAGGTATTCCTCAATTTTTCTTTCTTACTTTTTGAATGAAATTCATTTTTGTATCACTACCCTTCTAATGCATAACATGGGTCTGAAATGACCCATATTCGTTCCCTATCTTGTTTCAATCATGTCTGAGTGTTTCTTTGCTGAATCTTTGAATTCTTTAAATATCTTGTATTTGATTTCCGCAAATCATTGTTTATTTTTGCTTTCTTACTTTACAAACAGACAGAGTTTTTGTATTTTTTTTTTCATCAATTTTACACACATGGGTCAAAAATGCCCCATGTATTGGTCACCCATTACCTCTGTCAGTGTTCCTGAAAAGAAACAGTTTTGGACATACACAACATGGATCAAAAGTGACCTGACTGAGTTATTATTTTCTATATTGCATATATCGCAAGAAATTAATTTCATTGTTCACTATTCCTGTTATTCCTCAATGAACAAATCCTTTTTTTTTTCCCTTTCTTACTTTTTGAATAAAAATTATTTTTGTATCACTACTCTTCTAAAGGCCAAAGTATCATTCACTTTCTACTCGTAGTCGAGGGTCAGCGTACAGTGTGCGTGACACGAATTTCGTGACCAGAACGATGACCTCTGATGGAGACTTCGGAGAACGATGACCTTCGGAGAGAGACCTGGAGTCTCCAGACTTTTCGGACAGAGAACCGGAGTCTCCGGACTTCTTTGGAGTCTCTGGACGGGAAAGTAACCTGAAAGTAACCTTAAAGTAATGTTAAAATAACCTGAAAGTAATGTGAAAATATTGTTAGAATAACCTGAAGATAACGTTAACTATGGTATGTGGAGGGTGCTGGCTTAGGGTGAGCTGGAGTGTCTACATGCTTTCGGATAGGAACTGATTAATAATTTAGATCATCCTTGTAAGGACCTCCCGTCACCCCAAGGACGCAATCTAACGGCTTGGGCAAAGGTATAATCCGTGTATGTCTTTTCAGCGCCCATGTGAAGTTCAAATAATTTTTAGGATTTAGTTTAAATTTTACTTTAGCTGCTCACTTAATCTGACTCCAATTTTAAACTATCATTACTTTTAAATCGTGTGCATACTTAGGAATTAATCATTGGTCATGTCTTAACTCCGGTGTTCGGTTATTCTATTTAACTTTTACTCTTATTATACTCGGGTCTCAATGTCGCACAGGGTCCTAGCACCGGCCGTTTATGCTGGCCCATGATCAGAAATCCGTCAGTTCTGACTCTTACTCAGAGGAAGCAGAGTTTACTAATACGTTTCGTAGAATCGCCACCTGCTTATTCATACAAAAATGCAGTTTGCATAGTCACGATACTGCAACTTGTTAAGGCAGCGATAGACAGAAATCTAAAGGTCTCATATGATGTGCATCAGTATATGTCTGATCCTGACGCAGCTTTGCGGTAACAATGGATACATCATAATCTACTGAAGACAATAATTTCAGAGTAAGTCAGAATAAAATTAAATGTAACAATTTATTAATCAGGTAAAAATGTATCAATGCCAATTACATAATTACACAATTATAAGCCAATTCAGACATAATAAATACATAACATCAATTACTCAAAAGATTTCTCTAAGAGTACTTAAAAGTTATGCGTACACGCAGAGAGGTGGGAGAATGCTCTTAAAGACACTCACCCATCCCTGTGTGGGGGTTTCTGGCTACAAAATGTCCCCCCTTGCTTTTGTGCCTTTTCCCTGAAAATACCCAGACCAGAACAAAAGGATGTAAATATTTATTGCACCGACACCTGGTTTCGGGGGAGAGTAGAAGGTTTTCTTGAAGAGACACCACCCATACAGGAGAACAGAATGCTCCTGAGTTTTCAATCTTTTTCATAATACTAGTGACTGCTGTGAAATTGAGACCACTTTACCAATTGCACTGAGACATTTAAAATGATATTAAACATGAAATTGGAAAAACAATAGATTCACAAGATACATCAAACGCAGTACATATGCATTCTTAGAGAACTTCAGTGTCTTGAATCAGGGGGAAGGAAGGGAGTGGAGGGAGGGGGGTTGGTTGCATAGATGAGTGAGGACAGTTTGAGAAATCTTCTCTCCAGATGAGTTTTATTGCTTTATTGCAAGATACTTGATCTCAGCTTTTGTCTTAGCAGGAAAATCAAGCCTTACATCCTCATTAGCTAAATCCACAAAGAAATCCGAATCATTTAATCATTAATCATTTATTCTCAACTTGAAATGTTTGAGTACACTAATTCATACATTTAACTTAAAATTATTGTGTAACCTATGTAAACATTTTTATTAGTGTAAACTTAGCTATAGCAAGCTCATTAAAAAAAATGCTTGGTAATTTCCTAACATGTTTACAATAGCATGGTATAGCACTTGCTGAACGAATACAGCAATAAACCATTTATCACGGTTTTTACCATGATAAACACTTAACATTAATCATGCACAAAAAAACATTATGCATTTAATTTTAGCATTTACACCTTTCGAGGTAATTTTACCCTTTACTTCCCTTTTGAGTGCCATGAGTAAACCATGCTGGGAAATAGTAATCCCAGCCCAGTTTCAGTTAAATTAAAATAAATAATTCCTTAAAACTCAAAACAATGAAACTGTTCAGTTTACTTAAAATATATCAGTTCTATCAACTGGAAAGAAAATGCTAAATACTCATAAAAGTTCATTTGACTGAACTAATTTGTTTAAGTTTGTCTTACTCAAACCAATTAAGTTGGGTTTGTGTGACACTGGATGTGCCTGCAGCTTCCAATCAGTTTTTAGAAATCAGACAGAATAGAATGAAGCAGTTATAAAGTTGAATTGAATAAAATTGCAAGTTTTATATTAAAATGTAATATTTACATTTAAATTACACTAAAATAATTATTCATTTTTAATGCCAAGACTAAATGATGGGGACATACTCTTTGGAATGACCCTGTACTGTTTTTGTGAATTTTTGCCCTAGCACACAGGAAGCCTATAGAAATGTGTATAATGCAGCTTCTTATCAATGAAGAACCAACCATCATCTGTCACAAGAGTCCCTTTTAAGCTCTGTGGATCAGAGCTCCGTTTCATTCAGAGACAGATGACACACAGAAGTCAGTCTGAATGTCAGAGATCTCTCAGCATAATACCTGTGTCCTTGCCTGCAGATAACCACAACAAATCCACTTTCTTTCGGCCACTCTCGGCATGTCTCAGGTGTGGAACAAACATCACTTTACAATAGTAGTCCAAGACTACAATCTCAGGGGTTGAGCAGAAAAAGACATGAGATTAGGGTTTATGGAAATGAGTATATCAGGTTAAACTCTGACAGGCAAATTGTGCTGTCCATAGAGTTGTTACAGAGAGCTGCTCTCCGTGCCGGGTGGCACTGTTTTAAATATGATTAGAAGATTGTTTAAACAAAGAGAGGTGAAGAGAATGAAGAAGGGAGGGAGAGAAAGGACAGCAGACCGGGTGATACAGCACTCTCTTCTCTCACTCTTTTAATTAACTTCAAGGGTGAAGGTGTGAAATTTAATAAAGGGAAATTAATAGATGCCAAAACCAGTGTGCTGGCACGAATAAATTAATTTCAATCAAAGGAAATGGTCTTGCATCATTGTCCTGAGTATGTGTGTGTGGAGATCAGAGCAGATGGAGGAAGGCCAAATGTATTCCAGTCCGTTTATGCCAGGTCAGGCTGGTATGGCAGGTTTAATATATGTCCGTGTGGGACTTTAACGCTGGTGTTCAGGCCCGCTCACACCAAGGATACTAGCTAGCGTTAAAAATTGTTCAGAGTTCATCCTGCTTTAAGAGCTCAAGCCTTTAAAGTAGCAGACAACAGAACTGCAGCTTATGCTTGTAATGCACAGAGCGTTATCATTCATTGGTGTGAACGCTAATATAGTTAGCGTTCTTTGTGTGTGTAGGCCTTTGGGTCTCTGAAAAGTCTCTTTAGGGACAAAAAAAAGATGAAATAAGAGCATATCTAGTTTTCAAGGGCTTACCTGTATACATTTACTGTCTAGCTGAAGCCACTTTTAAACTCATGAGAAAAGTATTTGTCTGAGCATTTGTCAGTTAAAGTCACACTAAATACCACAAATAAAAATATAATAAAAACAGTTATGTTTAATATTTCATGGAATTAAATATTAAGTTAATTTGTAAAATTGTAACAAATATGATAATATTATTTTGTTAATTGCCTACAAAAAAGACTACGGCGAAATGATGTGCAACTGTGGAAACAACACAAATAAATTGGTGAATAGTTTTTATAAGTTAATTTAAATGAAAATGAACAAAATTCCCAAATGCTTCATATGAAAAAAACATTTGATTATTACCTCAGGTTCAATAAATAAATAAGCTGAGGCATTTAACAACTGAAAATAAATTAAGAAAATACAAAAAAAAAAAATTGTAAAAGTTAATTGGCATTAATATGTAATATGTATTAATATTAGTTATTCCTCAGCACTGTTATGAAGATAAAAAGTCATGAAATGCAGATGATGCTTGAAAAGGTAACTGCAAAAATTTCTTTTACAGGAGTTTATGGGGATTTTATAAGAGCTCAATCAGTAGAAAGAACGAAGGAAAGAGCAAAAGAAAAAAAAAAACCCTCAATCAATCAGTTGAAAGTCAGGAACCCTGTAAAGAGCTTAATAAGATGTTAAAAACAGCATGCTGGAAAGCTCATTTATGCCTGCTTGGTCCTGGATGTTTTACTGTTATTGATTAGTTTGGCTTCTCTGCACACTGAACCACAACAAACAACAACAAATACTGTTGTCGAAGAACGTTCACACATCGCAAACTTTCACACTCACACTCAAAATCCTCCACAGACTCGTCTAGACGGATCATTCTCCTTGATTCATTAAGAGTCCTAGCAGGATCCTCTCATTCATCTCCTCTCTGATGAGAACTCTGATTGTCCACCCCAGTGGATCCAAGTCCAATAACTGAAGCCCAAAGCTCTGGATTAAAATCACTACATTATATAAAAGTTAATCGTCTTTTGGTAATTCAAACCTCTTAGATTCAAATTTCAACCCAAGTTTGTGAGCCTATATGTAGAGCTTCTGTTGTCTGTGAATATTGTTGTGACAAAGTAGAAAACATAGATTGAACCCGCATGATCCTTAAATGTTATTTAACGGTGTTGGTGTAATTGTATCGAGTGTCCTGATTGAGTATTGTGAGTTTCTCAGCATGCTGTGACACAGTGAGGCCTACTGCCACTAATGAAGAAATATCTGTAATGGTGTCGACTGACCTTGCTGTTCGTGTACTCTTGTGTGTGAGTGTGTGTAGATAAATGTACTGAGCCTTGTAAGAAGGTCATGGAGCTTGTATCATAACAACAGCAGCGCACTCTCTCCCTACCCCCCCCCCCTTTTTTTTTCTCTCTCCCTCTCTCTCTAATTAATAAATAGTTTAATAATATACACAATTACTAACATTCATTAATTAGACATTATTTATTTCTGCTTCTTATATAGCTATTATGTTGGTGTTTTCATTATTATTTATTGAATTAATTAAAAGTACTAATTTAAATAATATCAATTAGAAGAAATTGAAATTTATAGTATTATTCATATATTATTATTTATGTCATGACAACTCTGAGTGTTTGGCATGGTAATGGGTATGACAATGTTGTATGTTTGGTCTTGGCGGAATGTGAATGCCAATACATACACGACACGCTGCTGTGAGCTAGTAAGACATGCTGCTGCTGTACAATATAGCATACATGGATTACCTGTAAAAGATCTATACAGGTGGAGCTGGGGAAGGTGGAGGGTTTCTGAAGCACACTGCACTGCTAAGACAATGCTACCAAAGTATTTTGAAGGTTGAGCACGCAAGCTCATTGGCTACTGATACAGCAGGAACCAATCAGCTGTGCCCTATAGATAACAATGTGATTACGAGCAGGTTGAGCCTTCGCCATCTAAAGTTTCATAACAGAACTTTGTATTTAAATCTTTTTTTTTTTAATAATGTAGTATTTAATTTCATGAAAATTTATTTAATCATAATAACAAGAATAATAAATATAAATAAATAAACTCATATTATTATTATATTAAATAAAAATAATAATAAATATTCCATGAATTTTTATATTAATAATAATTAACAAACTTACATTCCCGATTGTACATAAAACACAGAAATAATAACAAAACAAATCAAAGTGAGTAAAAAATTAAAGGTTGTGAAATGAAGAAAGAAATATTAAAGATATATTTTATGCCAGTGACTTCCATGGTTTTGGAGCCTGAAATTTTGGACGGGGAGAAGACCTCAGTGTATGGTTGAATAAGCTCAGTGAGATACTGCACTGCAAGATTCTGGAGAGCTTTGTAGGTCAACAGAATTATTTTAAACTGAATTCTAGATGAGACGAGTAGCCCGTGTAGTTCATAGCAGATATGGTCAAATAATTTTGCTCGCTTCCACAAACAAATGTGTTTAGCTGACAAGGATTTGTGCTTACAGTGATCTGCATATGCCTTGACCGCTCAAAGAATCCATAAAAAAAACTAGCACAACTGATTCTAAACCGGTTAACAAGATATGTTCCCTGACCTATCAGCCCATGTGTGTGTGTTATTGAGAGATGTGTTCTCTCTCTGCCCACTGTCTGATTGTGCAGATAGCTGTGCCGTCTCGTTTATAAGCTCCGGATGAGGAGACAGGAAACACGGTCTGGCCAGGCGAGATATTCGCATTACAACTAGTCAAACTCTCTCCATGAACCAAACTCCCACATGCTGTCTGCTCTGAGTTCAGCTATCACACTTCCACCCTCGAAATCATTCTGAAAACTCTTGTGCACTTCCTCCGGGGAGCAAGACCGGGTGACTGCATACTGGGATCTCCAGGGAGGGCGACGGGAAATGGGTTCTTTTTTTTCCCAAGATGAGGAGGATTGAAAACTCATGAGTGGACACAAGGCATCCAGATTTAATCTTACACACATATGGCTATTTGAAGATGGTTAGAGTGATGTGTGTGTGTGTGTGTGTGTGTGCGCGCACTGGTGCTCTCAAATAGCTGACACTTTTTTCGCCCCTTTTCGCTTCATGTTTGAAACAAGTGAGCAGTAGATGAAGTGTGAAGATGCCACTCTGTTTCTCCATCCCTTTAGCCCTCTGCGTATGAACTGACGTGTACATGATACACCCTCCAGAAAGAGCAGAGAGAATCAGAGGCTACAAGGTCAAGTTTCCATGGCGACAGGAGAGCGAAGATGATGAGTATCCTCCTCTTCCTCCGCTCAAATGCCAAACCTGTCCATCCTCATTAACCTCTGAGCTCTTCCGCTCTCGCTCTCTCACTTCCTTAGGCACATAGACACCCCTGTCATGTCAGCACTAAAATATATGCAGTTGACTTCTGTTGATCTCAGCTGTAACGTCCTCTGCATATAAACATACGGTAAAGAAATTCACTCCCTGTGAATGTGTGATGGCCGATTTGGAGACTGAAGAAAAACAGTGAGGTGGTGGAAATCTTTTATAACTGAGCTGCCCGAAACAAGTGCATTACAGGAGATAACTTGTCCCTGGGCTGAGCTGTGTTCTGGATGGCTGGTTTAGATTGGGATTTTTATTAGTGGCACAAACTCCTTTGTGCTTTTAAAACCAAGGCCAGGGATAATTTGAAGTCAGAATAACGTGAGGCTTATTTCTGCTCTCTGGGGTGTTGCAATTTTTTTTTTTTTTTTTTTTTTTTTTTTAGGATTGCTGGACTGTCTCAGGTGTTAAGAATGCTGAATTCAAATGCAGGGTATTACTATAAATTTAACATTTTAACAGCTTGTACATAGAAAAAGTGAAAAAATAAAAAAGCCACATTTGCCTTTGTTCAGCTTCTGGAATTCTGGAATTTCATGTGAGGGCGGAAGATTTGCCAACGTAGAAAGCTATTTGCTGTGCTTCATACATCACTACGCTATTGACTATTGACAATATAACTTTTGCATGTGAAATTTACCAGAATTTGACTACACATTTACACTGCAGAACTTTTAACAATAATGTTTTGGACTAGGGGTGTTGAAATTAATCATTTCTACGATGCATCACAATGCGGACGTGGAGGATTGTATTTCTGCATCGAAGCAGCAATAGATAAAACGATTATAGACTACTGACGTCCCTCTGACGCCATTGCTTCTCTCGCTAGTGTAAAATGGCGGAGAGAGACGAAACACAAAAGCGAGTAATAACAATTGCTTTTTTAACATTTACTGTGTGTGTGTGTGAGTGAGTGAGAGAGAGAGAGTGAGAGAGAGAGAGAGCTCTAACTTAAGAACACTTCTTGACAGTTTCATATGCTTTTAGTATTTACTACTGCAGTGGGGTTATTAGTTCTAAATGCTCCTGTCGTCTGCCGTGTTCAGACTTAAGTTTTGTGACATTCAAGAAGTGTACTTTCTTGGAGCAGATCAAATAAAAAGGGAGTTCAAATATATGTCTGCTTGTATTCATTGATGAAAATTTAGCCATGGAAAATGGGATTTAATCGAATCGTTGACATGAAAAACGTAATCGAATTGAGTCGTGAGACCTATTTTTGACTCATTTGTCAACCCAGACTGATTGCAAAAATATGACAAAATTTTTGCAAAATTATTTACATTGCATGTATATAATGCATGTTTCGTGACACATTCAATGTGAATCGTCCGGTAAGTGGCACCAAATGTGCATTCAGTTTCACTGGAACAGATCAACGTGACTCTTGCAATGTCTCATAATATTGGTTTTTTAACATGTCACTGCATTTTGGAAATTAAATGTCTGGTAAGTGGCGCTAAAATATTAACGTTCTATCACATTTGAAAATAATGTACCACCTACACTAAACCTTTCATTTGCTGAAGCAATTATGTGATTTTAGCTGGCTTCTCCAAGTCTTTGAGCTTTTTTGTTATGCTTTGTGTTTCATAGGACTTGTATGTGAGCTCTCTGGATTGCAAGTGCAGTGCTATACCAGGTGAGCTACTGAGCAAGTTTACTATGTTGGAAAGCCATACATATGGAGCTGGTTATGTGATGCAATTTGTGAAAATGTATTATTTTACAAATTATGCTCTATGGTATAAATGCTTAGAGGTCATAACATAGTATTGTGGATGTAGCAAAAATAAGTGTTTGTAAATCGATTGGCCCCTGTAATCTAAAAATGTAAAAATTGTTGGTGGTTTACTTCAATTTTTTGTTAACATTTTTTTTGTTAAAAAAAAACTGAAGTGAATTGTAAATACATGTTTGTTTGTTTTTTAGAGTTTTTCAAAAATGTAGGTGGAGGCATGTTTTTCCAATCAGCCTAACAAAAGTATTGCGACTCCTGTCCCTTGTTTTTAAAAAAAAGTAATTTTACCAGGTTAGCAAGCGAATATTTTAATGTTTATGAATTGGTAAACATTGGCTGACATTTGCTGAGTGAGAAAAGTGTGTGTGTGTTTGTGTATTTTGTAATGCTGTTGTTAGTCATATGCTATATTCTTTCTCTGATTGAATACCTGCAGTGAGATCCTTCTGAGAGGAAGAAAATCAAGACCAACTCATGAAACTGAGAACTGAAGACCATGCTGTTTGAATAAAAGAGGTATAAATCATGCCCCAAGAAATGGGGAAAGGGTAAATGGATGGAGAGTGACATAAATAGAGAGGAAGTATGCTACAAATTCATTAATGTCGACAATTAATGGTGTCATGTCTGTTTTACACCTGCATTACCAGCTTCTTTTGTAAAGGGGGAAGGTGGTACAGATGATGTTGACGCTATGTGCTAATAAAGATCCAGTACCTGGCCTATATTCTACAGTGTATTACCCAGCATCCATTGCACCACACATCCCACATTAGCCTGTATCCAGGGCTCACAAAACAGTGTCCTACACTACTCACTGATTAGACTGCTTGTTCTTTGCTGCTGTTTCACACTAATAATAGACTGGTCCTGAAAAATTTATAAGGCTGTCTCTCTCACTTTCTCTCTCACACACATACAAACACACCCTCAGACACACACTCTTGTTGTCTACGCTTCAGTGGGGCATGAAATAAGTGACTAAGCACTGACCTATGCGATTATAGGAGAGAGACGGGTTGGGGGTATATCCTATTTTTAAAATGATTGATTTAGACTGGACCATTTTTCTTTCACAGAGATTAATTTGCCTCCGGGTCCTACTGCTGCAGGCCACCGCGTTTACCAAGTACACCGTAAAACTCAAGTGAGGGGTTAACGCATAGTCTGGGGGCAAATTCATTAAAATGTGCAAAAATCTCTGCATCTTTTTCTCTATATGATTTAACCAGCTAAACATGCAATTATAGTACTGTATCATATTTTCATTCTGTTCAGTGCAAGTATGCATTTTTTTATGTCATTTATTATAGATTCTGCCTTATTCACAAGCTCTGTTCTGTTTGCAATTAATGTTTTATTGATATTAAGTCTCATCTCAGTAGTATATGTAACATTAACACATAGATCCATATTGCATGTTTCAGCATCTATCAAAAAGTACAAAAATGTATGTTTTGTACCCGTAAATTTTAAGTATTAGGCTAATCTTTGCTTATTAACAATGAGACTCAGCTGGAAACGTCTAATATGGCGTTACTGACAGCATATCAAAAATAAATGTACTTATGTAAACTGTAAAAAAAAAAAGGAATTGTTGATTTAACTTAAAAAAGTAAGTTACCTGTTTGCCTTAAAATTTTGAGTTCATTGAAATTAAAAATTTGAGTTAATACAATGAAGGCGATTGGTTTAATCAACAGAAACTCAAAATGTTGTTATCAGAATCACATTAATTATAGAAGTTGATCTGACAAAAGAAAAAATGTTGAAATAACAAATCATGAAAATATTTTATACAGAGTAAAACTTTAGAAATGTTTTATGAAGTGTTTGCTCACGATACAAATATATTTGAATTCTCATATGTTACTATTATATAGATATTTTTGAGTCCCATCTTGCATACACTAAACCTTACTACTTACAATGATGTTATTTGCAATATACTAGTACATATATATTTCATGGATTCTGATATGACACAAATAAAATGGTTTGTTTATGATACAACGTATGTCTTTTTTTAAGCTGTCCTACAGAAAGCAGTTTTTTTTCTTGTTAAATTGATGACAGAATTTCCATTCATTTTAATATTTGTTGAGTTGAATTTGGCACCAAAAATCACAAAGAACAAAATGAAACATTATAATGTCAGTGTGTAAATGTGTTAAATTTGATGACATTGAACAATTAATCTCATTTATCAACACAATAAAATCAGCCTACTAATTCCATGAAACCATAAATTCAAAGTTCTATTAATCTAAAAGGATTTGTAAACACTTCTCTAACCAATAATTAATAAAATGCTAATGTTGTCGATGCTGTCAAAGTGTATTTTTAGAATATGTAAACATACAAATATGTAAAATATGTGCTAGAACCACACTGTACATACAAATTCCCAACGATTACTAATGATGTCAATGAGTTTTGTTAAATGTACTGCTAGTATGTTAACTGCTTTAATGAAGTCCAGTTGACCCAGGAATCTTATGACTTTCTCAGTTATGGAGCATCAGGACTTGTCTGGTCTTAATAATGTTGCGTTTGAAAACCCAGATTATCCCCGGTCTATTCCGGTCACACAAGTGCTCCAGTGACCCCTTGACAAAGCAAATACATTGTTAACCTGATGGAGAAAGAGCTTTTGAAAAGTCTTTGGAGAAGTCTCATGATGGATTCTTTTTCCATTTTAACATAATACAGAGTCAAATCAATCTGCAGAAATTTGTAGGCAGCTGAAATAAGCTTTTAAAGAGCTTTGTGTGTAATCAGCACAAAAAGGGATTCAAGTCCCAAAACAGAGAAAGAGAGCAGGAGAGAGGGAATAAGAGAGGGGAAATTGGGAAAACCCACTGGATTTTCATCGAGAACAGATGCATTTAGGTAGATTCTTGGCTGGGTGTAAAGTGTGTGTAAAACGAAATGATATGATTGTGTTGTCACCCTCCCTCTCAGTGGAGTGAAGGTTGTTCCTCTGTTGTGTTTCCCAATGGGCACTGTGCATATGTGTGTGTAGGGTTTAGAGCAGTAATTGTGTGTGCATAATTGACTTTATTTTTTTATTTGTATATAACCTTTAGTATGGTGGCCCTGGGCAGCACAAAAGCTTTTGTAAAACAAACAAAATAATTAGCCCTCAACATGACATTATTATCCTACAGCACTACAGCATCAACAGAAGTGATATATTTAAATGCTACATTTCTAGTTGGTGAAAACAGAAAACAATGCTGAGCTGGTTTGGTTTCTACTGAGAAAATGAATACAGAGAGCAGTCTATGTGGGTTTGTTTAAAGATGTTTATAGGGTTAGAATTTACCTTTTTTTATTTAATTTATTATAACATATTTAATTAATGCAGGTTTGCATTATATGAGTTTGCATTGCACTGTTTTTATTTATTTTGAGTAATGCTAATACTGAATATATTTTACACAGCGGTTTGGGCAGTTGCGGCCTAATGGTTAGAGAGTCAGACTTGTAACCCGAAGATTGCTCTCTTCCACACTCATTACCCACAACTGAGGTGCTCTTGAGGAAGGCACCTAACCCCCCAATTGCTCCCGGGACGTCACGGCAAAAATGGCTGCCCGGTGCTCCGGGTGTGTGTTCATTGTGTGTGTGTGTTCACTACTCACTATTCAGAGTATGGGACACCATTGGCCACATGCCATGCACGTCACTTTCTTTACTGCATTGCTTATTTGAAAAAAAATAAGCAAAAACCTAAGACATTTTGTTGTCAATTTTTAAAGTAATGTGTTACATTACTCAACTCATTATTTGAAAAACAAAATCTGGTTTCATAACTCACGTTACTTATAATGTGTTACCTTCAACACTGGTGGCAACGATCTGGTAACTGTTAATACAATAGCAACAACCACATTTAAAAATGTATACACTGAATTACACAAACAAACCAATTATCAAGATAGAATAGTTCTCAAAAGAAGTGTGTGGTGTGTGTATGTATGTGTGCATATATATATGTGTGTGTGTGTGTAACAGTAGGTAGTATTATGAAATGTTACATTAAACCTATTAAATTAAAACTATCTATATTTTCTTGATATTTTGTTTTCCGATGCAATGACATTTAGATATTTTTAAATGTGACTTAAGTATCCAATAGTATTCATGCATGCACATGCACATGAAAACAGCAATACAGTCTTGTACTCCAGTAGAGACTTAACTGACTTCCTTCACGAATTTTGTTTTTGCAGTGCTGCATCCATGATGCTGCTTGCAAATGTCAGGGGGAAACTTTTAAGTTTCTGTGCTTATAGCACAAATAAATTGTGACCGATTCTGTAATGCAGCGGGTGACAATTTTATGACCTGGGATTCAGCACAGTGGCCTATAATTCAGAGAATGGCACTGACTTTTGTCTCAAGCTTATTAAAGACCATATTTCAGTCACATCATAAACAGCACAATCACCTTTATTGGTGGCTTAAGGGGGCTGGGGTGGTGTCCAACAGCTTTGACTCATGACTGATTGGCTGGACATATGGTATGTAAATCAGCATTGATGTTCTCAGATAAAACTGTCTGCCAAACTGCTGCCAGTTCTTTGAGTTGTTATGGGCTCAGTTTCATGCAATAGATTCTTTGGAATAATACAAATAAGATGCTGCAATGACAAAAAGTAAAATCTTTTTCCACATTGCACGAATCTGTTTTCATTCTTGGCAGGCTTTTAGTTGATGGAGTAAATCTCAATAAAATCAAGGTCAATTATGAATCCATGATAAAATATTTTTGTTTAAAAGCAGGTGAGTTTGATTGACTGAATAGTGCTCTTACAATCAATTCTGTAGTGTTGTTTTCCAATCATTATGTTTGATGAGTGACTGAATTAAGCTCCAGAATGAGATTCGCTGCGGTATGGTACTTTAATAAATATATTCAGTCCATCTTGAAATGTCTATAGATTTTCATCCAAAATGTATTCTCTCTCTCTCACACACACACACACACACACACACACTTATTGTCATATTGATATCTGTATGAATCTTCACTCATTAGTTGGGAGAGATTCTGCGTCACTTAGAAGGGAATATTTGATAAAAGAACGCTGAAAATTTCAACAGTCAGTGTGTAAACATAAATATTTTACTTCAAAGATAATTAAAAGCGGCATTAAGAATTCAGAAGCTGAGTATCATCAGGTATTCCACCAAAATGCTGAATTAAACACTGATGGTGTTTAATTTTTCAAGAGCCTGCTGGAGGACTCTGAAGATTTTGCGTGATGGGGAGTCTGTTTGCTTTCTAGTTCACTCCTAATTTTGCCAAACATCATTTGTCATGTGACTAGACAATTCTCTGCTATAACTTTTATATTAGCTCCCTGATTTGAAATATGACATGCGAAAGGAACAGAAAAGTCAAGTTGTTTGCTCATAAAAAATGAATGAGATGTGAGATCCAGATATCTTTATTAATCTCATGAATTAGTCAGCGTGACGGTAATTAAACCACCTCAGCTTCTCATTTATAATCATTAACTGTGGAGGAGGCAGGGAGATTTATGCGTAGGGATATATGGCTGTGCCTGTGACTGTATCTGACGGTACGATTTATAAATTCACTTGTTTGTCTTTTCCTTCATCTTATGGATTACGCCTAATGTAACAATACACAAAACATTCAGAACACACTCACATGCCTTGCAGTAATTCTTGCTGACTACTGAATCATTAAAGCTTGTGAGTGAACATGTGGTTTGGGTATGACATGTGTGCATGTGTATGTTAATGTGTGAGTTTCTGTAATCTGACCGATTACAGCTGGTTGACACTAATGTTCTCTCAAAGGGACAATCTCATACCTCCCATTTGTTCCTGTCGTCTTATCCTCTCTCTCGTTCTCTCTGTCTCTTCAACTCTTTGGTGTTTACATTTAACTAGTGTAAGTGGGATGTCTGGAATGGATGTTTATACATGAAGTCTCATGAATGCTGGGTTCCTCTTCCAAAAATAGTTTATTTATATTTAATGCAGTTTTTAGAGCTTAGTACAGAAGGATCACCCCCTCATTTTTTAACTATTTTTTTCTGTCATTCTATAAATCTAGCAACCAATCTATCTATCATCTATCTATTCTAGGCAATATGTATAACTTTGAATTCAATAACTTCTCAAGTTAGATCTATTACAGTTATTCACCATATATATATATATATATATATATATATATATATATATATTACTTAACTCAAAAAGGCTTAAACCCATAGTCCCGGACTAAAATGCATGTTTGAGCTGTTTTAGCTGAAAGCAACTTGCACTGACATATCTTAAAATATGTCAATGCAATTGTTTTGTCTCCAGATGCACACCAGTATTTTTTTTACACATTATAAAAGCTTCATAAATGCCTTAATTGAACTAAGGCTTAATCCTGACTTAATCTAAGCCCTGTCTGTGAAACCGGAAACTGAAGTTTACTTAAAGGCACAATATGTAAAATTTTATATTAAAATATCCAAAAACCACTTGCACAGTGTTTTATATTTCGTTCAGCTGTGTAATTACATTATCCTAAATATTTCCAAGAATTTGTAAATTCAGAGAAATTCACAATTTCAAATAGTACCCTGTCCCTCCCTTGTCACTTGAGCCTGTCATTGACGTAATATCTGCGTTTTTCCTGGTATCTGCTTGTACTGCACAGTAACCATGGTAACAGATATAATCGGCATGACGACAAGTTCCATGTTCCACTCATTCACTGCATCATCAATCTACGACTTTGTTATTGTCTTGAAGAGTTGAGTGACCCCTAGGGGCAAAAAAATACATATTGTGCCTTTAATCCATTTGTGTTGTGACTACATGAATCATTTTTGTTGATATAACTAATTGAAATAAGTTCATTCAACAAACATTTTCTTGCATGTAGAATCGAGATTTGATCTCCTGTCACCTTGTCCAATAATAAATAATTTTTCTAGAAGACTAACGTCACTCCTAATCATGAAATTTCACACATCCACCATCTCTTGAGTTTTATTAAAAATCTTTGCTCTTGACTAATTTGATTATAAAAGTGTTTTATCAGTTAATGTATTTGGCCATGTTTAAATCCATTATTTTTTTTTATTTTTGAGAAAAATATGCAGAAAAGTCAGCAGATTCCATCTTGGCCTAGTCATGTGTAATCTTGGCCTAGGGCAACGAGTGAACCAGGATTTACACTGCCACCCCTTCAGAATTAAAAAGGTGCATCACATCCCGATCTTGTAGTATTTATGAGAACTGAGTCCCTCTTTTGTGTGCAAGACATTTTAAAACCTGTCTCTGAGCTAATCTCTGTCATCATTTGGAAACAAAGAAATTGAAGAGAGAGATTTTTTATTTTGTTGGCATTTTCACTTCTCCACAAAACATTTCCTATTCATCTCTCTTGCCCTTCCTCCCTCCATCTCTTTTAATCTTTGTTCGGCCTTTCTCTGCAGTGTGGGTTGAGATAATGAACAGTGATGTAGAGACCCTCTTTGTGTTTGTGATTGCGTTCTGTTTGTCCCTCTCTGATAATAATGGAGGAGACATTCGCACAGGTGTGTGTTTGTGTGCGTTTAATTCTCTCACCGCACTGACAGCTGGAGAGCAGCACAGCGGAGATTCAAATAACTCAAATAACTCCCGCTCAGGGCAGTACGTTTTGTACAATCACCACGGTAATAACACCTCAAAAGAGTGAAGAGTGAACATATGTCTGCTTTATTTTTTTCATTCACATACCTTAGAGGAAAAACTTCAACACGGAGGTGTGCACGAAAAGGAGGGAAAGAGTGTGCGGCTCAAGGACACTGTAGCTGCGTCCCAATTCAGAGGCTGCGTCCTTCAAAGGCCGAATATAACTTTCAAAAAAGTCCAGTACAAACATTATTGGTTATGAGCAATCCTCCATAGTCTAGACTGTCCCATTTAAAGGTGCTATAAAAAAATTTTAAACTTAAGCATAATACCATACTATGTTTGCATAGATTTAGAAACTCTGCTAAGTTCAAATACTTATTTGAACGAAAAACAATGTTAAAGCCAGTTATTCTGCTTTGAAATATGTGTTCCGTGTTGGAATGTCTGTTTTTGATTTTTTTTGTGTGTGTGTGATCCTGTCCACTGGCAATTTACTCGATAATATTTCGGTTGCCAGTTGGCAGAATATACCACATATTGCAACAAGGGAATCCAGCAAACAAACTGGGTCAGAGGTCACAGATTCTAAAAACCTAAGCAATAAAAACATTGTAAACTTATACATTTGCTGATCGACTTATAATGTAAGGCTCATCACATCCCATTGTCAATTGCGCTCCTTCCTATTTCATGGCCTCAATCTGGCAACCCGTGTAAGCATTGAGTCTGAGGAGGAGGGGGCATGGGAACGCTCAGTCCGACTTTGCGTGGACTATTAAGTCCTCTTCCTTCGAAGGATGCAGCCTCTGTGTCTTTGCATTCATTGTGTAGAAGAGTGTATTTTCATTGCACATGAATGTCCTATCTTCACCCCTCACAGAACAGGAGGTGAAGATTTATAATAGGACATTCATATCTCATAAGATCATCTCATCAGAACATTTGTATGTGTATGTGTGTGTTGTTGTTGTGCATGGTTTGAACAGATGTATTCAGTCTGAAATAGGGCCTGAAGCATCTTCACAATTGTATGTGTGTGTCCTGACCTTGCCCCAGGTTGAGCTTAATGATGATCAGCTGGGAAATATTACATCATCAATATCATGCCTTTCATTCTGATTGAAACTGGCGCTATGTATCATGGGTAAATAGAATGATTTGTCAGACAGAGGGTCAAGAGCAAGAGGCGAGGTGAAGAATATTGTTTATTTTTGCTAGTCATTTGCGACTATTAAACATCTCTAACATAATGAGTACTAGTAAGGACACTTCTGTTTAAAAGTTCAAGGTGGATAAGATTTTATCAAGGCTGCATTGTTTTTGTAAAATTCAGTAAAATTGTGAAATTCAAATACAAAGCATATTTGAAAAAATCATTCAAATATGCTGAATAATCTGCAAATATGCATATTATTGTTGAAAGCTGTTGTGCTGCTTAATTTTGTGGAAACAATTATACACTTTTCTTGGGGATTTAGCTACAAAAAGTGAATCTGAACCTCTGGAGAATCTTAAAGTCAGCATGGAATGGAAGTTGCGATGGTCTTTTCTTCCCTGATTTCAGTGAAACGGCTTCTGGAACAAGACAAAATGTAGAGAAATGTAGTCTAGGTTTTGTCCTTTGGGAATTGATTGTATGGTTGGATGTTTGTGGTTTGCTATTGGTTATTCTCATGTGAGTGGCGGGTTGTCCCGCCCTCATGCCGGTAAACGTGATCAGAGAAGAGATGTTGCTGCAAGAGGGAGGGAAAGTGGTTTTGGTTAAAGATTATGAGGGTACATTAAAAAGAAATGATGTGCATGGATAGATAAATTGTTTATAATAAATACTACAATTAATGAGCCATTATCTTCGCACACCTGCAGGTGATAGATAGGTGCAAAGGATAGAGGACCAAAAAAGTCAAAAATCTAAAGAAAGTCCTGCACATTATCAGAGATTACAAAAGAATCAACATTTTTTATTTATCACAATGTTTCGGTCCCGTGACCTTCATCAGGCATATCCCTATCAGGGGCAATATTCCATAAAAAATAAGAATTGACAATTCTGATTTCATGATGACTTTAAGTCGTGGAGTTGTTTGTTCAGACTCATAATAAATCTCTCTCAATAAATTAATGGTAATATTTATACAACCAGTGCAGCATACAATGTCCTCAACATTATGCACCTTCTGTTCTACTGTTTTTTTTTGTTTTCTTTTTAAATTTATTTATTTTCTAATGACATTCAACTACTCATATACTTTGACCTGCAGGTTTGTTACTACCCAAATTCCCTTATTGTTAATAAATTATTTAAAATATATTTTAATATATTTTACATATAATTATATAATAAAATAATTTTAAATTTAATTGAACATTTTATAGAATTATTATATAAAAATGATTTAAAATAATTCCTAAAAAATAATTAGGTACACATTCTCAGTGACATATTTAAGACTGTCATTGTAGATTATTAGAAATCCAGTGTATGCAGGGTTCCCACTGTCCTCTTATTATTATTCCTCCTCACTTTAAACAGATTTAACTTTTTATCCCTGTGGTAGAAACTCAACAAACTTGGCATGCATGAAGGGTATGTGGCTAATTGCATTTTATGTCATTCTGGTGTGGATGGGATGTATGGTTGCCTAGCAACTAAAAGAACGTTAGGCCCTACCCTGTTTGAGCTAGAGACTTAAATTTTCACATGAGAGTTCCTCAACTCATGGGGAACAAATTTGCCTCAAGGACCCAAGTTACACCGTGAAAATTGTTTTAGTATTTTTCAGTATAAGCTTTACTAATATTTTCTCATGAACTGAAATAGATGACTTGAGTTTTCATGGATGTATAAATTAAAGTCTTAGACCATCAATGCAACTCCATACAGTAGACTCTAATGTAATATTCTGGGTTCAGTACATGTTAAACTCAGTCGACATTGCTTGTGGCATAAAGAAAAAAGCAAGAATTGAGGTTACAATGAGGCACATAGAAGAAAGTGGGGCCAATTTTCAGAGGAAATGTGAAGCTTATTTTATAAAAGCACTTACATTACTTCTTCTGTTAGAGTGCCATTTGTACAGTGGCCAAGAGAGCTCAATGCACCACAAATGAAGAAATCACATGCAAATAGAAACAAACACCAGCAAATTAACCCTAACAAATTAACCCTAGGGTTAACTAACCATAACCCTGACATCTTCATCAGTTTGACAACACATGCGCTGCAAATACTCACAACACAACCAAATACAGAAATGCGCTGCAAATACTCACAACACAACCAAATACAGAAACACACTCAAATACTCACAACATAACCAAATACAGAAACACCCTCAAATACTTACAACACAACCAAATACAGAAACGGTCTGCAAATACTCACAACACAATCAAAAACAGAAATGCGCTACAAATACTCACAACACAACCAAATACAGAAATGTACTGCAAGTACTCACAACACAACCAAATACAAATACACCCTCAATTACTCACAACACAATCAAATACAGAAACACCCTCAAATACTCACAACACAACCAAAAACAGAAACACCCTCAAATACTCACAACACAACCAAATACAGAAATATGCTGCAAATACTCACAACACAACCAAATACAGAAACACTGTCAAATACAACATGACCAAATACAGAAACATGCTGCATATAGCACAAAGCTCATTGGGCTGCAACTGAAGAAAACATGCAAATAGAAAAAAACACCAGCAAAGTAAGAAAACATCTTCATCAGTTTGACAACACATGTGCTGCAAATACTCAACGGAACTAAATACAGAAACGCCCTCAAATACTCACAACACAACCAAATACAGAAACACACTCAAATACTCACAACACAACCAAATACAGAAACACACTCAAATACTCACAACACAACCAAATACAGAAACACCCTCAAATACTCACAACAAACTAAGTGCATTTCTGTATTTGGTTGTGCTGTATTTGCCATACAACATTTGTCCATACACCACTTCAGTCATGAGGCAGCAGTCACACATATTTTGTTTACATGTTAAATATGTAAACAATGCACATAAGCAAACATATGCAAACAAAGCTGACTTCTGTTCTGTTTTTGACCTGATTGTGTACAGACCCTTTTATTGTCTTTAAGCAGAGAGGGAGAGAGAGAGAGGTCTAGTCTTTTAAATGAGAGTAAGTGAGGGAAACAGCCCTTAATTGCAGAAATGGAGACAGAAAGGAGAAACCCATGAGGATACAGAGCACACAAGAGTGACAGTATGATAGATAGCCTCTCGTTTTCTTCTCTGTCTGCCAGTCTCTTGTTTTTTTTGTTTTTGTTTTTTGTGACCTGTTGATTAATGCCAATACATACTAATCTCATTATAATAATTGTAAGTATTCATACGTAAAGTGTATTTAGCAAATATGTGTTAAAATGTAACAATATTACAATAAAACAATATTATAAAATATTTCTACTTCAAGTAAATGCTATTCTTTTGAACTTTCTATTCAAGAACCCTAAATGTTTTAGTTTCCACAAAAATATGAAGCAGCATAACTGTTCAAAATTAATAATAATCAGAAATGTTTCTTGAATGTTTCTTTATTTTCAAATCTGCATTTAGAATGATTTCATGTGACACTGAAGACTGGAGTAATGATGCTGAAAATTCAGATTTAATGAATTACATTTGCATAAATTAAAATATATTACAATAGTAAAAAGTAATATTTTTTTCACTATATTACTGTTTTTACTGTATTTTTTAACCGTTAGTGTATGTTCAGTGTCATCATCATGTATTTAACACATTTCCATAATTTGTGAAAAGATTCAGATTTCATGAAGATTTTTGTTTCTAAAGCTGTCCTAGATGTGGTTATTGTATGTGTTCATATAAATGCTTAACCCATCTGTGAGGCTGTCAGATTTACTGAATAAAAGTTTTGTTTTTAAAATAAGTATGGGCTGTTTACATATGTAGTGTGAAAAAGTAAATCCAAAGAAAACGCAAAGCTTTTATATCATGTGTTGAACTTTGGCTGGTCAGTGAGAATCCAGTATGTCATTGAGACCTGGTTCTGTCTCTTTGACCCAAGGTCTGTGTTGCTCTGTGGGAGTTGGATGCTTTGGACAGTTACATGCGGCTTGCGAGAGGCCATTTCAGTGTGATTGATATGACCGTGGTGCTCGACAGATGTTACTGGAGCGCTGTGGGAGGATTAGAGGATTAAGGCAACGTCCAGAGAGCATTACTGGAGTGTTAAAAAAACGCTCTACAGTAATGCAGGCTTCTTGGTAGGGTGTTAGCAGAGGTGGGAGAACGTTGTGCAGAAACACAAGAGTTTTGGGGCAATGTTTTTATATAGAGGGTGTCATTTTGTGAACATTATGGCATTTTTGGGCCGTGAAAAAATGTTTTCTAGTATTATGGATCTTTGGGAGTCTTTTCACTCCCAGGCATTTTGATATTACACTTAAAATGAGACCTGAGACTCGTGTCCCATAAATGGTTGGTTCTCAGGAGAATTTGTCTGTTTAATGCTACTAAACTGAAATAAACAAGATGATTACATTGCCAGAGACTATTTTCTTCTTATTTACTGTTATGTCGGGCACTATTTACTTGAAAGACCCCTGTGTGCATTTCATATGCATTTATTATTTTGACACAGGGAAATAAAATATACAGCTTTTGGAAAAGGGCTGTTGCAACAACGGTTGCAAGCTGACTTTTGACCTGGCACTTTTCAGATAACTGTGGCAATTTCCAGCACTCAGTCTAATTTTGTGGGAGAAAAAAAACACACTTTTGTTTAAAATGTATTCTAAATTCACAAAACAACACGTACACAAAAATCACATACTGTGGATGGCCTTATAAACATGTTAAGATGAAATTTTAGTTTGGGCTGAACCCAAAAATGTTATGCACTTGGCACTTCTTTGCACTTTTTTAGTTTTTTGATGGTCTTGATGGAATAAAGTTTATGTGAGCTTTTGTTTACATTTTTATGTATGGATCCTTTTTCCTCTTTTAAGATTAAAATTTATACATAAATATTTCATCCTAAATGTATTCATCTTAAATATACCCTTCTTAAATATAACACTCACTCATATGCACACACATTAATTTGCTCTTAACGTCATTCTAACATTGGTGTGTGTGTGTGTGTGTGTGTGTATTTACTGCCGTTAAATCGATTAATCACAATTAATTGCATTTGACATAAAATTTGTATTTACGTAATATATGTGTGTATACACACGCAGATACATACACAGATACTCAGACACACACACACACATAGACATAAATATCAATATATATAAATACAATATAATATATATACACACTTATATTATGTACTGTAAACAAAATTTTATGTTAGATGCAATTAATCGCGATTAATCAATTTTACAGCACTTATATAGAATGTTAGAACGACGTTGTTATAATGACGTTAAGAACAAATTGTGTCAGCATATGAAATAATGTATACTAAAGTACTTAAATTAAACTAAACAAAATAGATTGATTGAAATGAATGTTTTTCAAGTTAAAAATGGGTGATGTTAATGAGCCGCTCTGCTGTAATCATGCCCTGCATATTGTTTTATATAAACAACAACAACAAAAAAGGCAAAAAATCATCCCAATTATTAAAAAATAGACCACAATTGAAGTTACAATGTATGCTCCAAATATTTAAATAGAAGGATGTAGTCATGCATGGCAAACTGTGAGACTGAATTCCACTAAATGAGTTTGATGGTGCTGACAAGAGAGGGAAAGTGGAGGAGTGAGAGAGAGAAAGGAAGGAAAGCGGAAAGAGTGTGTTGTAGTTATTCCAATAAAGATCAGACCTGAGTTCTTGACAGATTGTTTTACTTCATTAGGGACTTTGGGCTGTTTGAATGGCAAGGTGAGATCTTACCTTCTCTAATCTTATGGATCAGCTAATGTAGACGCTGCAGGTTTAGCCTCTTTAAACAAACAGAGAGAGAGAAAGAGATAAGCTATGTTAAGATAAGCCGAGATCCACAGTTTCGCTACTGTTTATTGTACGATTTTCCATTGTATTACATTAATTGCAGGGAAAGACCTGCTGAAGCATACTGGGAATAAGTTTTTTGCTCAAGGGCACAATGATGATGGATTAGGATTTTAACTCTCCAGTTCATGGATCACGGTAACTTTTAGTTCGAACCAGTGCAAGAAGCCCAATTAGTCATTAACTTTCAGCCACATTTTCCCCCAAAGATAATGATGATGATAGTAGTAATAATAAACTCATCATAATCATCATCATCATCAGTTTTTATAAATAATTACATAATTATATTTTGTATTAAAATGAGCTGACCTCTATCTAAAATGTTTTCATTTTATCCTATGAAAAATGAGTTAATGAGTGGTCATCACTATTATTTCTCCACAGCTCCGGTCTAAAAGCCCAATATCTCACTTGGTTTCTGATCAGCTTTGTGGAGCTTCTGGTCCTCTCAAGCGTATGTTCAAACAGAATGAATGTCTTTAGGAGCCAAGCAGTGAGTGGCATCCTGTGGAGCAGGAGCAGGAGGAGGCACGGCTGAAATTAAACAGCAGGCTGGATTCAGCTTGTTCATCTGGTCTGACTGCCAGGGTGGCGATTTATCCAAAACCAAATTCTCAGCCCGTCAGATAAACTGCTCCCTCACTCATGATAATGTGTGTGTGTGTGTGTGTGTTTTCTATACTGAGAGAGCATGGAAGAGCGAATGAGCGGCACACAATTTGATGTTTATTACCTGGCTGAGGTGGGATATAGTTTCCTGATGGAAGAAGCATTTTCTGTGGATGGAATTGACAAGCTCCTTCTCTCCTCAGTGGGGGGGTGTGTGACCTCCCCCTGCGCTGGCAGACGGCCAGCCGACCCACTGCAAGGTGAATTTCATTTGTCAGAAGTGTTTACCAACATTTGACCAAAGTTATTACAGCCCTGTCATCGCAGAGAGGCAACAGAGTAATGAAAAGTACACAAATATAACAACCGAGGAGAGAGGGACAGAGAAAGAAAATGAGAAAAGAGACCTTTTTTTCTTTATTCATTTAGAATCAATGCTATTTGAGATGGCTGCCCTACAACCCTTTAGCACTCACCAGTTTACACCCTTGTTTTAAAGGCTCATCTCCCCTCTGACCTCCATAACCCCACTGACCCTGTCAAAGCTGCAATTTTTCAGCATGTTACATTATTCTGCTCCACCCACTTCCACTGGCTGCTGCGGTGTCAAGGTTTCAATGTGATGCTGTATGTGTGAGTAATGATGTGACTCACAGATCACATTTTAACAAGCAACTTGTGGCTGCATTTGTAATCTTAAAGGCACAATATGTAAGATTTTTGGATTAAAATAACCAAAAACCGCTATAACAATGTTTTGTTGACTTGTGTACTTACACTATCCCAAATCAGCTATTTTATCCAGTGTAACAGCCTGTGTTATTGCGTCGCCTATCAATGGCATCATATCTGCATTACCTTTGATTTATTTCTGAAACCATGGAAACACTGAAGACGCTTTAATATGTTATGTTTTTTATTAGAAAGGTGAGCAACTGTTTGGATCCCTTTTATCGACAGAAAACAAATCATTTTCAAATCACACAAATACCTCAACACAGTTAGTCTTATTGTTTGAATTTCTTGTTTTATTGATTTACTGCGAATAACATTTTTTCCTCATCATGCCATATAGACAACACTATTTTGACAAGTGGCTAACATTGCATAATCAGATAGACCTTTATTTGTAATAACGGTAATAGAGCATTTTCTCCACCATACAATATATTTTAAAATTAATTGTATGTCATTTAGCAGAACCTGATTTCAGCAAGTGTAACATGTCCTGGATTGACATCTTTGTTGATCCTGGAACAACATGCCAATCGCTCAGATTTGAGCGACAGGGGTAGCGGTAGGGATATGGTTGGGACCAAACTTTCAGTCCCTGTAATGCGTCTAATTCGGCAAAATAGGACATGCTGCCATTTAGCAATGCAAGTCATCCAGCTTTCATTAATATGGTATTCTAATGTCGATCTAGCTTACTGCAATGTGCAGCAAGTGTTTCATATCAGCAACCGAGCGAATGGACAGAGCAACATTATAACTTTCAACACAACAAATGTATTTTTAGTATGATTGTTTTGACCAAGTAAAACAGTGCTGCCATACTACACAATTTAAATTTGTCAGATGAAGTGATCTTTATGAGTAGTGATTCAGTACTTGTAGCTATTTCAGTAGAATGAGATCAAATCATGTGAATTTAAGCGATCAAATGTAACTCTAACAAAGTTCAAGTTCATAGAAGAAGGAGGCGGACATTAAACGGAACTTTAATCATAAAATATTAAATATAAGTAATATAACGAAAGGAGCGGTAGTGGCTGACTACAGCATATAAGCATAATAAAAACAGCAATGTAAAATGTCCCAGGCTCTGAGCCCTGCCCTGCTTCATACAACAGTAACGTTAATGAAACTTTAATTCATTAGCTTATGCATGAACACGATTTCTGGATGAGTCCCGTTGGAACTGTCACTGTCCTGATTGGGCAAGTACTGAATTGTTATAAAACTATTATAAAACTATCAGTTGCATGGGTTTTTAGCCTTGCCAATTTAAGTTTTCAAGTGCAAAAAGAGGTGAAACAGAACTAATGAATGCTGTTTGAAGTGTGAAGAGCACATATCACATACACAGATAGTAAGATCTCTTTTGCTGTTTTTTTTTTTTTTGTGCTTGAACAAACAAATATAGACAAACTTATGTCAATTTCCTGTCTTGGCAAATGTCCTAGTGAACAGTCATTTATATCTTAAGTGAAAGTAAACAGTTGAGAAAGATAACAGAATATTGGATCAGTGCATTTGGTCTTAAAGTGACAGAAACCTAAACTTCAGTTAGACCTAATTGTAATTGTATCATATTTTTGAAGTATCGTCAAACATATCGCTAGCTGTATCATATATATATATATATATATATATATATATATATATATGTGTGTGTGTGTGTGTGTGTGTTAAACACGTCAGAACCATCAGGTCTTCCTTATTTTTGAGTCCTGCTCTGCTTTCTAGATGATACTTCAGATGATACTCATTTTAACTGTCTTGTATGAAATAAGGTTTAATACGTTGCCCCTCAGTTCATTCCAGAATTCATACAATCCATAAAACCTGAGCTGAGCTATAAGCTTGTTCTAAAATGGTTCCTCTACACATCCAGGGAGAAAGCAAGAGGTTTATGAGGAAAGATAAAGGGTTATTGGATAGGGGAGGGATTTTATTGTTTCACCTTCTAGTGAATCAATCACTCTGAAATGCAGACTGGGGGGTTATTTATTTATGTGTTCATTAGTTTTAAATAATTCATGTTTGTACCGCTGTAGAAACAAAAAGATGCTCTGCAACAAGAAAAGAATAAGCAATTAACACTGTTCACCAGACCTATATTCAGCTAGTTATTAGTTTTTGAATCCATTAGCACACACACACTTTTGTCTCTCCTAAATCAATCAGGTTTCTATGTATAAAACAAATGATGGAGGGTGGGAAAGTGAGTGAGATAACTACAGAATAGACGTTATTCTCTGCTCTATAAGGTGTTAACAGGCAAATTTAAGAAGCGTCAAATATGAGGTGATAACAAGGCATGGGGGGAGAGGAAGAGAGGGGGAAAGAAAAATAGACAAGTGGAGGAGGGCTGTAATTTGGCCGTTGGCCTTCATTAAGGCTGATGTGGCAGAGACAGCTGGAGAGAAAAGCACCATCTGGAATTGAGAGAGCGAGAGTCCACAATCGGCTGTCTTTGCACCAGACTTTGAGATATAATAGACATCTGAGTTAAAATAACATCATCAGAAGAGGTTATTTGTGTGATTGGAAACCGAATATTGTCCAAGAATCCAGTAAACCACTGTGGGCCATCAGTGTGTAATGTACGATGACCCCGAGAGCACAACATTTCTGTATATTTATGACATCAATAAGCGTTATACTCATCATGCGGTCTTGAAACAAAAGAAAAAAAAGAATATTACGCCTTCAATACAGCAGCATTTGCGGCATAATGTTGATTACCATAACAATTATTTAGACTTTTTTCTTTTGCTTTTGCTTTCCTTAAAAAAAAGAGGTTATGATGGGGCACTTAAAAGTGAATGGAGAATTTAAAAGCAGAAATGTGAAGCTAATAATTTAAGAAAATCTCTAACATTCTAATAAAACCTGGGTTTATTTGAGATGTAAAGATGTTCCCATCATTTTTACAGTCAAAAGGTTTAAATCTTTATGACATTAAGTTGAAGTTGTAAAATTTGATAGAATTTTACACAGAGTAGGTTAATAAGTGTTTTTCAACCTAAAATGATGTTAACGCTCTTATTGTTTATATTTTGTGGCTTTACAATTAAAACAGCGAGCATTTAATTTGTAGTGTGCCCCATTCACTTCCATTGTTTTTGCTTTTTTTTTCAACAGAAATGTATATTTTTTGGTGTCTGTTGAGCTTGACATGTACTGAATATCACTTTAATCTTTTCGTGACATCATCAGGTAGGACCTTTTAGTCTTCACAGTGTTTTAAACGAGAGCAATGATTATTTTGTGCCTCAAGTGATTATTAATCAAAATAGAGCTCCAGGCCTTCTACTTACATCCTGGATATGCCATTAAAACACCATTAACAGACTTGACCTGCGGATCAGTGTCAAAGGCCAAGACACACGCAGCCTTGTGTAAAGAATAATGGTTAGTGGATAGATCTTCTCAGTATGGAGGGAATTGTGCAGGTCAAGAGCTATAAATCCAAGCATCACAGTCTCAGTGTGTCTTCCTTTAAGGGCTTGCCTCACCTTAAAGATTATTCCTTCAGCTCCGCGCCTGCTGTGACATACTGCCCTACCCAGTGCTGCTGACTTTGACAAATATCACATCTGCTCAAAGACAGAAGAGACACGGTCTAGACGAGTAGATCCATACACATGCTGACTGTGTCTCTCTCTTGCCCTGCCTCCCTTTATGTCCATTACAGAGCGCTTGTGTTCATTTGTAATCCTTACATCACTGATGCCGCATCACCCTTCATGTTCAGCCCCTCTCTCTTCTGCTCCAAGGCTAAAGTCTTTATGAATATAAAGTTGTTTACAAACCAACACTATGAGGAAAGAGCGGGCTCTCATTTACAAACCCTGGCAGAAAGAATCTATTTTGGGCTGGGTGTGCATGTCAGTGGCCTGAAGGAGATGCGTGATGGGTGCATTGAGTGATTTGTATGTCGGTGTGGTTAAGGCTACTATACGCCGAGCATTTTTGAGCATGTGTGTGTGGTGACAGAGCCCATGCATCTGGGCTGAGGGAGTAAAGTCTGTCTGCTCTAAATCAGTTTTGTCACTTGAGTTATAGACTCAGAGCGAACGCCAACACCTTAAAGGGACAATGCATCCAAAAATGAAAACTGTCATTATTTACATTATTAAACCTGTATGACACGCTCTAAAATGACAAAAATGTTTTCAGAGGTTATACAATAGTTTTGTGTGAGAAAATTATATCATTATTTGAGTTATTTAAGTCATTATTCACTCATAATCTTCCCCTCCAGTGAGCTGTTAAAGACATAGTTCACCCAAAAATGGACATTCTCTTATTATTTATGTCTCACCCTTATGTTGTTCCAAATCAGAATGACTTTCTTTCTTCTGTGGAAAACGAAAGATATTGTGAAGAATGTTCATAACCAAGCAGACTTCCTTTGTATGGACAAAAAACACTGACAAATTTCTCAAAATATCTTCTTTTGTGTTCCACAGAAGAAGAAGAAGAAGAAGAAGAAGAAGAAGAAGAAAACAATAAAGGTTTGGAAGTACATGAGGCTGAGGAAACGATGACAGAATTTTCCTTTTTGGGTCAACTATCCCTTTAACTGCTGTGAATGGATTGGTTTTGTGTACTGGATCAAATAATCCATTAAAATAGAGTGGAAAAGGTTTATATTTTACATCAACAATTTACATTTCAATCTGTCATGTAGACAAAGCTATAATATGGCTTCAGAAGTCTTAAATATTGTGCATGAGTCATATAGACTTTTATGGGATTTTGACAGGTTCAGTCTTCATTCACTCCATTAAAATTCAATTCATATTAGAAAAGAATAGTTTGGGATAAATTTTGTGTTCCATGGAAGAAAGACAGTCAAAGGGGTTTGGAACAACATGAGGTTATAAGGAAGCCCATTTCTTCTTTAGAGTAGTTTAAAATAAAAAAATAAAGTCACATTGTAAGATATGCAGTAGCAAGATATGCACAACTGTTAATTTAACGGTACTTTTGCTAGTTTAACGATGGAAAATTTTTGGATTATGGTCCAAAAGGGTTGTACCTAGTCTCTTAATGAGTCATGGGTGTGTTTTGGACATGAGTGTCATCTCCTATTCCCTTTAAAAGCCATGGCGGATTGCTATTTACAGGATGGAATATAGACACCCTCAACCTGACGAGTCAGTTAAAATACATGCAATGACCATCCATTATGACATGTAGGCATTTTTATCTTTATGTACAAAATAATAATGTTTTACAGTGTAGTTTTGGCATGTTTGTGTAACAAGTAGTGAATGTGTGTTGCATACATGTCTATAAGCACATATTACTAACGTGCCCTTTAAATAACACACACACATATATATATATATATATATATATATATATACTGCACCATTGACTTTAGACCAGGTTTTTGTTGGTCAATGGTGCAGTCGTTTTAAGTTGCCTCACAATAGCAACATGCCAACAACACACCGCGTTTTCAGACCAGCATGCCCATGGGCAAACAGATGGGTGCAAGTGCAATTGCTATTTAAACAACAAGGGCGCTGGATGTGAAAATGATAACTGCGTCGGGCTGAAACTTGCAAAAACACGGATGTGTGCCTGCTGTCGCATTGCACCGGGTGTATGATAGGGCCCACAGTGAGAGTTGTAAAAACTATAGGAGTTTGAAACTTGAAATTACAAGAAATAAAGTCGCATTTGTGAGAAATTAAGCTTCAGTCGTGAGATGTTAGTCTCAATTACCTTTATTAATTTCACTTGGAGGCCACTATATGAGAGTTTATGGCATTTTACTGCCATAAATAATGAATTTTATAATTTGGGTGAACTATCCCTTTAACATATGGTGGGTGGTGTCTATTACTATGGCTGCACGTACTATGTGATAGGCTACTTGTGAAATCAGTGTTCCTTTATGTTTATGATACTGTGAAGTATTAGTGTGTGTGTGTGTGTGTGAGAGAGAGAGAGAGAGAGAGAGAGAGAGAGAGAGAGAGAGAGAAAGGATGTTTCTCTGTCCAAGGTCTCTTCCTCACATTGTTCACTGTCACAGTCACTCATTCTTGCTGTCCCAATATCCACTTCACTCTGTTATTGACTATAGTCACACTAAAACACACGCACAAACATTGTTCAAATATGTCCTTCACCGCAGAAACCCTCACTGCTTCAAGCTACTGCTCAGAGCAGATGAGACCTGGATACCGTGTGGCTCCCTGGACTCATGATTTGTATTCTCCGCATGATATGTGTATGAATAACATTTCTATATATCTCTTTTACAAGATAACCGCAGTGTATTAAAAGAACAGTATGTGAATGCATGCACAGCGTGTACGTAAATGTGTCTGTGTGTGTTAGAGGAGAGGGAGGTAATTTGTTACAGGCGGAATGGAGCTTTACTCGGCTTGCTGAGAATATTTTAGCCCTCGCATGCTGCTTTGCTGTCTTTGAAATGCAAACAGCTTCACTTCAGCCCCAGAAATCAAAATGAATATATAGACCTTGAAGACAACAGTTATATTTTCATTTCTGTGTAAAATCAGTGTATTCCAGCAGGCTGATGCCCTGTAAATGGTTCCCTGTCTTGGTCATTTGAGGAGAACTGTGTTGGTGACACCAGATTTCATTAGATGTTATTGCATAAGAGCACACTGCAATCATTTCTAAGATTTTGACACAAATAACTTGTATTAAAAGCAACTTTATTCCTCCAACTAGATTTTATATTAATTTTTAATGGAAACTTTTTTTTCAAACAGAAAAAGAAAAAATATTACAGTAAGAACCCTGTTAATTCATTCATAATTCAACCATATTCTGTAAAATATAATATATTTAATAGTACATTTGCCTTTTTTGTCTATTTTTGAAATGTGAAAACTACCCTTTGGAAGTAAAAATATTATAAACATATAAATATTATAAATATAATCTATTATTCAAAAATACATTACATGTACTTTTATGTTTTTGTAATATATATATATATTTTTTGAATAAGAAATATCTTGTTTTGTTAACTTAAAATATAGTTTCATTTTTTCTGGCATTTTTTTAATATCTTTTTTTTAAAACGGTACATTTAGCAGGATATTTTTTCAATTGTGGTTACCTTCTTTTAAACACAATCATGAAGGTCATAATCCTGCAAAAACAAACTACATCAACTGCCCTGGTCACAGTCATTTCCAGTTTCTTTGCTCTCTATCTTCCTCCTCCCTGTCTCTGTCTCACTGTACAAATAAGAGCTTTACAGCAGGTTCAGAATTTGCTTTGAGAGAAAATTACCCTAAAACGCTGATCTCAGACCCATTTTGACTGCTCTAAATCACACCCTTAACCATTGCCAAGACAAAAAAGAACTCTGATCAGTGGCTGAATGCTGTATTAATGGTTATCTCTACTGTGATGGGGATTTGGTCTTAACAGAAGTGTACTAAAGTGCTGAGAACTATTGTGAGAGAAGAGGGTCATCTGGAGGCTGAGTTCACATTGCATCATGTAGCCCAAGCTGCATCATTTTCTGCTTGGTCTGGTCCTTGTCCTCATGGAGCGTGCTGTTTTGCAGCCAACACGCGTGCCTTCAGGACAAGAGCTCACGGGCCGCGGCTGGAGAGGCGCTGACCTGCCGCATTGCCACCGCCCCCCTGAGAGAGGGAGCTACGGCGTGATCCGCAGGAGAGAGAGGACAAAGTTCCCCATTCCCAACAAAATAAGCTCCTCAGCAGTCTGACATCTGATGCTGTGTGTATCCGAGCCTGCAAAAGTTCCCCCGCTTTAGGGAATGTTTAAATCGCTGCTTTGTTGCCTAGGGCAACTCCCAGCAATAATTGTCCAATGATGAAGACTGAATGGGAATACACTGAACATGCTCCTGACTCCCTCCACTGAGACAATCTAAAAATGCTGAGGAAGTGTTTAGTAGCCAGAAGCTGTTTTGCTGTTTGTTTTGATGAAGGTAAAATTGTGTAGTTGAATGCCCTGTCCATAAGGAATGCTATATTTTGTGAAAAATGACTGGAAAAAGCTACTTGAAATAAGAGTAAATAAAACACACCATCAAGAAGACAGCAGGGTTTTTTTTAATGTGCCAACAATTGTTTTTTCTGTATTCCAATTCAGAGTAAAATGCACTGAAGTTCAGACTCAGCCATGCAGCACAAACAGCATGCAATGTGAAGTGAACTTAAGGGCTTTTCACATTACACTTAACCCTGGGTTAACATCCTTTCCCAGAGGAACATTTTACCACTCGCTCTTTTATAGCGAGAGATTTAATGGAGTTCTCAGTAATGTTTCACTAAAGTCACTTTAAAATAAAACAGATGCAAATGGAAAAACTGGAATAATTTTATGTGAAATAGTCAAATCTCTGGTGTTTGATTGCAGACTTTGATTACACCCTCGCCGTCCTCATCTCCCCCTGGTTAAAGCCTAGAATAAGCAATTTTAACACTTGTGGTTTTGAAAGGTGGTTAGCACCGAGTTTCTAGAAACTGGAATGTTGAAAAGAAGTGTTATTTAGCTAAATGCTTATGTTTTAGAAAACCTAATGCTATGATTTACCCAAAAACAGATATTTTGAAAACTTGTTTTTCTCTGAAAACTTCTTATTGCATGCTGCACTTGTCCAATTAATATTATTACCATCATAAATATCCATCTATCTATACAGTATATACGTGTATGGTTGGCTGCTGGGTTGGGTAGTACTTTGAAAGATCACAGGCATGAGTCAGACTGGGTTTAGTACTTTCTCTCCCTCTCCTTTCTTTCTCTCTCTGGTTTTGTCCCTTCCTCACTCCTTCTACCACTCGTAATAAGGTCAATCTGATTGATATGATAATCCCAAGTGTGGAGCATGAAAGGGGTTGAAGAGACATGGATAGGCTGAGTGTGTGGATGATGGAGGCAAATGGATAGCCCTGGATTTAATTTCACCACTTTCACAGGACAAGTCTTACAAAGTCTGACCTGCTGTGATAATGCAGAAGATCCTCAGCATTACCATTAGCCTTGATGCACTTGATAATGAGGGAGACATCTGAAAGAACTGTTAAAGCTGTATGACTCACGTTGTGATGATTGTGACGGTAATCCCAAATATGAATTGCATTCAGTCTTTATCAATTGATTAGCAAAACCCACGAAATGTCAAATAAAAACATCACAGCTCTTTAATCTAGAGCTATTCGCCAACTTTTCCTCAGGAGATGCCATTGATCTGCAAGTAATTTCTCCTTCAATATCTGCAAGGAGTTCTGTGCCAGTGTTGTTGTTGTTCTTGAATCGGAATTTAATTTTTGGTGGTCCAACTGAGGCAGTGATCTCCCTCCGAGAGCTGAATCTCATTTAGCGTTTCTGTTCAGGGATAAAAGACCTGGCCTCGAAGAAATTAATTAATTTGTGTTTAGTGTCAACCGGTTTCACTAAGTGTTTAGTTGTTTTGTTGAAAATTGAGGCTAATGTTTCTCTCAGCCTCCTGAAATATATTTCGAAAATAGGCCTATGTGTTGAATCTTTATTCTAAATCTCTTTTTTTCTGCTGCTCACATGCCTCCCAAGTGATGTCTGCTTGGCATAGAGAGAAAATGAGACGGCAGGTCTGGCGAAGTTCAGACATGGTTTACTAATAAAGTCCCACAGAGCTTCATGACCTTTTCAATATTCTTCCTCAGATTAGTTGAGGGGAGAGAGAGGTACACTTGGATTGCTTTCAGAAGTCACTTTAATTCATATAGAAGTGTGTGAGGCAGCTCCAAAACATGGCTTCTCAAAAATTCTCACAATTTATTGGTTGTGGATCAAATAAAGTGTCAATTCACAGAGTGCAAATTAAAGATTTTTAGGAAGGGAAAGTATACAAAATCATAATGTCATTACTGCAGTTTAAGGTCTAATTTAAATAGTCGGGGGTCCTAAAATGATGCAATACATTTTTAGTTACTAATTACAGATTCATTTTCAGAGGTTTTTCAGAGGTGTTTCAGTTGAATGAGCGCAACTTGTTTACCTTTTAATAACAGTCACTCCTGCTGTTTTCTGTGATTAAAGGATTAATTCACTTTAAATTGAAATTGACCCCAAGATTTACTGACCCTCAAGCCATAGGTGTATATGGCTTTCTTCTTTCTGATGAACACAATCGGAATTGTCTTTATAATAACCTGACATTATGATGGCAGTGAATGGGACCGAGTTTGAAGCTCAAGAAAGGGCACTCATCCATCATAAACGTACTCCACACGGCTACGGAGGGTTAATAAAGGCTTTCTGAAGCGAAGCGATGTGTTTTCGTAAGAAAATATCCATATTCAACAAGTTATAAAGTCAAATATCTAGCTTCCACTAGACTGCCTTACATATTCAAGTTATGAAGAAAGACTTCTGAACGCCTCTCACAGTTCAAAACGCATAAGCTAACATCCTACGCCTTCCGTATTCAGCATACGAAACAATCACTTACACTTTTTTCATAAGTTGAATACGGAAGGCGGTCTGGCGGAAGCTAGATATTTTACTTTATAACTTGTTGAATATAATCGCATCACTTCGCTTCGCTTCAGAAAGCTTTTATTAACCCCTTTGGCAATACGTCATAAAATCTGACCAACTAGGTTGTGAACGTATCCCAATGCCAGGTTCGGTATCTTTTGGTTCGGTGATAAAATTGCCAATCTGAATGTTAATCGGGGCAGGACTAAATGTTTTTTTTGGGGTCCAGACCAAACAAATCGAACTACAAGTGTGAACGCACCCTTAGTTCATTGTGGAAGTAAGTTTTAAACTATCGACTCGACTTACTGACTCAGCAAGTGCCAGGATAAACCAGACTCAACGACCGAAACAGTACTTTGTTAAACTGAGGATGAAATGGAGCAATGCAGGTGAGTAATTATCAAAGCTTCCAGTTCTGAGTTTATGGTGATGGTGACGGGAGAACCTCTGTCTGAGCATATAGTCAGTATTCGGGTAATACTTTCCACTGGGTTTCAGGCAGAAATACAAAGGAGATCATTGCAGTAACAAAGGATATACACAGAGGATCAACAAAAAAATATATACTGGACTTACGAGCTTAACCACCAAGGTAAGTAGAGCAGGTAAGGAGTCCGTTTCCACATTCAAGGCCAGACAGAGTGAGTGACGGAGAGGTGTGTGCTTTTGTACTGGTGTTGAGTGATGCGGTGATGAGGAACGGGTTGTGGTGATTAAAACTCAGGAGAGAGTGAGCCCTGTATGGATGTGATGGGAGAGCCTAATGTGTCCGTGACAGCAAGCTTGATTGAAACCGCGAATTCACGAGCCAATTTGAGATTGTTTGGTGAACCTTTAAGACTGATTCTTGTTATTTGTTCAGGGATCAGACATAAAAAAACAACAAAAAAATTCCAATGTATTGGTAAAATAAACTTAATTTAAAGATAAAAATTCAGTTTATTTTAAGGAAGTTCAGGTGTGTTTTCTGTATGTTCATGAATATCTGAAGGAACCAGATACATTTTTCCAGACCTAATAGACTACTAGAATTAACTTTTTTTGTTTCATTTGTTATCATTTTAGTTACAGTGTGGTGTCCAATCACCCCACAAAAATGTTTGACAAAGACTTTTTTCTTTCTAGTGATGAGGTATTTCTTATCAAAATAAAGTTGAGGCAGATCATATGAAAAGCCTTGTGAATTTTGTTGATTTCACAGCTTACAAAATCATTATTTACTACTTCTTGCTGGTGGATACATTAATTGTAAAGAGCATTTTATTGGACAAAAATGCACATTTTGCAAAAAATGTGATTTCAAGATAATTCATCAGTATTTTTTGGTTAATTTTGCATGATGAAAAAGACTTGACTTTCAGGAGTACACTTTCCATACAATATATAAAGCTAATAGTTATGGCCTAAAAGCCACAGAACTCTTTAATCACATGAGCCAAGTCCAGTCCATTCATTTGGACTTGCTTATCAAACTATGCCTAGAATACTAATATGAGCATTAATGAAAATTCTAAAATTGCATTTGTTGTTTTGTGATATAATAATACATTTAATTACTATTATCATCTCATAACACTCTTGTGCTGTTGCTCACGTTCCGTTTTCATCTGTCTGTGCTGGCTCAATTTAGCCAGGAACGCACACACTCAGACTTCGGGAGACAGAGCAAGCTGTGTTAGTTCTTTGCTCTGAAACCTCTGGGAGATTAATCTAGCACCTGAGAAGAGCCATGATCAGAGACTCGTACAAGCCCACTGAATTTCACACAAGGCAATTAAGAGGAAAAATTAGGCACTTTTAGAGCGACTCGCACACACACACACACACGCACGCACACACACCAGACGAGTCCGTAATGGGTCCCTTATGGTGGAAAAATATCCAGGGTATCTGCAATGACAGTCCTGCTCCATGGACATTCTTTGATCACAGATTTGCATGGGACATCTGTGTACTTGTTTGTTTGTGCTTGGATTTCTCTCAGTGACACCTCAACAGCAACAGACATTAGATGGGGGAACAAGACAGATTTTGTATTGGTGCCTCGGGCTTTGTAATAGGCTTGGGATTTTATGCGTAGGGATAATGGATCAAAGGCTATGATGATCCCCACTTTATGGCCCAGTAGAATTTATATTCATAATAGCATACTCTCAAATTATTCATACTTTTTTGTTGTTGTATACTGAGTAGAGTTTGCACATTCTGTACTATTTATTTATTACTTATACAAAACTATTTATTGGTCTATTTATATATGAATTATTATTAAGTTATACGACTGAACTGTTCTAAGGAACTTTTAAGGAAACAGCTGAAATTTTCATTTTTATATGATGCTTGAAATCCCCGAATGCTTAGTCAAAAAGTAGGATGCTGTCACCCACAATGCATTACACTAAACTTTACTTTCCAAAATTTTGTTGAATGAACGGGAAGCAATATCTCTTTCTGACCTTTTTTTTCAGTGGCCTGTTAAAATTATTTTTACAGAAACATGGACTAAAATGCAAAATCACTTGTTTCTGAAATTAGTTAAACATGGTGAGGTAATGTGACAACAATGCAAAACTGTTTTAAAAATACTTATCATCAAATAGCATACACTGTAATTGTAAGTGTCACTCACTGTTTGAAACGCAATAAAATAAAAAATAAATGTACTGGGAATTTTCTGCCAGGACATTATTCTGTAATTTTACTGAAATTCCCGTTAACCCTTAAAACACAATCTAATACGATGTGTAATTCAAAATACAGGTAAAACGCATAAAATTCCTTATTTATACAGTACATTGTGCCCTATTTTTCAAACTTTTTCTTTTACAGTGTGGATATAAATGCAAGCAGTCAAAGTTTAATGAAAACAAACATAATAATAATAATAATAATTAACAAAATGAAACACAGGTGTAACTTATAATCAAGCAATGAGAAAACATAGAAACAAACTCAAAAACAGGAAACAGGGAAAAAAACACGCAAAACCTACCCAAACAAACACAAAACCCAGATGATCCCTTACAAAAATAATTATTACTAAAATGTCTAAATAAACATTTTCAAAATATCTGAATCAAACTGTCAATTTGTCAGGATCAAATCAGGTAGAAGGACCTTATAAAGGAAACTGTGGAAGGAGCTGGGGAATAACCTTATTTGGGGCTAGTTGTAAAACACATGGTTTAAAAGTTTTAAAACTTTTTAAAACTTGCATTTAGTAGTTGCCATATCAACACTTTATGAAGAAAAAATTGCACCAAAATGTAAAAATCTTTAAACATTTATTTAACCATAGCAAAAGCACATTTCTTCCTACAGTTCATTTTTCATCTCAGTTTTTAGTGTTTATATAAAATGAGACAAATCTGATATTATTTTAATCTCCAGTCTGTAATTTAGCAGTTTAATTCTTTAATGCTTATCTGACCATCAGAAGACACTAGCTGGGTTTAAATCCCAGTTGTGCAGTTAAGGTATGTTATAACACTGGATTACAATGTGCCCCTATTAGAATTATGCTCAACTGAACATTGTCAAACTTAAAATTTTTTTTATTTTAAATCATTAAATAAAATTTTTTTATTAAAAAATGCCATTTTATATGAAAAAGTTAATGAAAGTATTTTATTGAGAAAATATTTTAGTTTGTCGTGTATATTTTTGATTAGATCAGATAACGTTTTAAGCTGTCAACCTGGGGGCATGTTGTCACATTTCACTTCCATTCTTTCTGAGTCAATAAAGAAAAGAGTATACACTGCATTAATGAAACTAAATCACATAATTGTACTAGATGTGTGAAATTAATGTGGGGGGAAAAAAAATAAATACTCTTAACCACAAGTGGATTTACACAAACTGAGAAAGTCAAAAAATGTTAGGCTGTGCCTCGCTCTCCCTTTCCTTAAACATAGTACAGTACGCAGGAAACTGTATAATGCATGCTATAAGCAATACAAGGTATTCCAGGTAATACATAGCATTTCGATCTTCTAGAGAGACAAAATATGATGCATGTAGTCTTTCCTCCAAAACACCTTTATTTACTCAGATTTGTCTTTCAGGAGGCCTCTGATGCACAGGGACTGATGCAATGTGAGTGTGATGATGAGCCGACAGCCATGCCTCTGTTTTGTGTCTGACACCTCACTTCCTGTGAAGTGTTGTGGAGCTGTCTATGGTCCTGCTTTGGGAGTGATGCTGACAGCTGCTATGTTCCTCCTTAACACAATGCACAAACATATGCATGAACAAACAAACAACAACATGGACACAGACACATTCCCTACACCTCACAGCTGCTCGTCGGTATCCTCAGCCCAATCGACTTGAGATTTTACATTTTTGGAAAATCATCTGGTCTCTTACACACCGCAAACAAGGACTTTCCTAATTTTTGTTTGTTTTGTTTTACAGTAAAATATGTAATGTAATATCTAAATATTATTAAAGCAAGATTGAGAAGCAAATCTGCATAAAATATTATGGCTTGTTTTCAGAGACTTGCCTATATAATCATGCTTCGTTTCTTACTTCATTGGAAAATATTATTTTACAGTGTCCTTGTTACATATGTACATATTTTATGCATAAATACATGCAACTAAACCTTAACCAAACCTTTATCCTAACCCTATAGTAAGTACACATTGTTAATTCATATAAGTAAAAGGACACTTTACCAATATTTTTTCTTGTATTAAACCTATACTTAAAACAATAAACAACAACACCAAAAATATTTTACAATAAATAAGAATAAAAGAACACTGATTTAAGATATATTCTCTGAAAACATTTTTTAAAAATTATTTCTAGCTTGTTTGAGGAGCTTCAGATATTTTTAATGGAACACAGTATTTTAGATTTTTTATTTTATTTTTCATTTATATTTATTTGCAGTGCACGTTTCTCTTTTGTCTTTTTGGAGAATTCATTATCGATTTTTTTAAGGAGGTTCAGATTTTTTTTAATGGAACACCGTAGATATCTTTTATTTAATACTTTATTTATTTATTTATTGCAGTGCACTTTTGTCTTTTGTTTTTCTGGAGAATTCAGTATAAGAATGAATTGAATTGCTGGCTGAATTGTGCATGTAGGTAGCTCAGGTTTGGAAAGGAAATCACAGAGTGAAACTAATGAATGGATTTAGAGCTCCCAGCTGACAGCAGAGTATTGACAGAATGGCAATAGGACAGAACCGACTCTCACCGACCCCATACTAGCAAACACCTTTGCAAACACACCACTCTCACAGTTTCCATAGTTACAGGTTAAACCTGGCCTGCCGATACTCCAACTGGTTTATTGTACAACACAACATCTCAAAGAAATAAACTGTAAACAGTCATGACTCTGCAGAGATGGCGTGAATGTCATTTCCATAACATTCCAACAGAATGTGTTTTAAAATCACATGCTTCTGATGTTGCTTGAGAGGTCAGGTCAAGATGAAATAAGAGAGAACTAAGTGAAGTCAAACTTGTCTTTGATTCTATCTGCTGCTCATCAGTATCATCTCTGCTCAAACTAAATGTATTCAGAGAGAATGATGAAAGAGAACCTTCATCTGCAGCTCTATCTGTAAAAACGAAAGATTAAAGAGAGAGTGCAGTGAAAAGAGATCTATGCTGTGTTACATAGTGATGTAGTAGCAGTTTAATGACATTTGATGGGTATTAACATGTTGGCCACCAGATTGTAGTAAACATAATACAATGCTCCTTTCTCTTGAAGTCCCTGATGCTAATTTTACATTAAATTAGCCTTGAGACTGAATGTATATAGGACACATATTGCTCAGTAGTAATGAGTGCAGAAAATAGACTGTCATTGTCAATTAAATCTTATGTCGTTTTTGATGAAACAAACATTTTGGTCACACTTTATTTCAGGTGTTTTTAATTACTGTATCCTTGTTTCCTTAAAACATTTTTTTGCTGCTTTCGAAGTGGGATATGGGTAAGGCAAGGGACAGGTTTGGTGGGATGGTAAGGTTTAAGGGATGTGAAATTATAGATGTAATTACACAAAGTACATGCATTTTTTGTACTTACAGTGTACTTAAGAAAGTATAGGTAATCTAAGGTAACTATAGGTTAAGGTTAGGTTTAGTCTTAGACTCATGGTTATTACTTAGTTATTACCCTGTTATACTTACACATATATAGTATGTACATTGTGAACAGGACTGTAGAATAACGTGCTACTGGTATTTTTTAAACATAAGTACAATGTAAAAACTTATATGTACACAATGAGTGCATTGTATCAAATGATTGATTTAAATATTAGTACATAGTCGACACCTAAAGACACCTTATATATAAAGATACCAGCATTTTACTATATATGCAGCCATCTCTAATAATTAATAAATAAACTGATTTGCATTGATATAAACCAGCGGGGCAATAATAAATGTAATAAATGTTGTAATATTACATAAAAACAAGAATTGTCAGTTTTGATTTCCAAGGGTCGTTAACCTGGTTAACCTGTTAAAATGTTCCTGTAATTCTAATCCACTCTTTCTCTTTTTGGCTGCTGAGGATGTGTGAGCAGGACTACAAATTGCTGATGCCTGTATTGGCCCTCAGTGACTCTGTAATTGGACAGAGATAACTCGGTAGGGGGAGCCGGTCTAAATGCACATGGCAATAGCTTTGCGTAAACTAATGACTCTCCGTGAACCATTGAGGAACAGGGAAAACTCCTCCATTATGAAGAGCCAACCCTCCATAAAAGTGTTTCATAAAATGAGAGAGAGAGAGAGAGAGAGACAGAGAGTTAGGTCCATTAAACACAATATCAAAGGCATAGACAGAAAATTCTAGAAGATAAAAGACAGCAGAAATGTTCACTTTTATGAAATAAGTATTTGCATCAGACCATACCTTTTTATATTATACTTAAAGTAATTCATGAAGGATATTATATTGTGTTAGAGATGCAGGGAATCTTTTTCATTTAATAGACACACATGCTGTTAGCTGTGTGTAATTTTAGTAGTTCTTTAGCGAAATGCAGTATGCTGTAAAAGCATGCTGTATTAACTCTGTAATTTCTCTGTATTACTTATTGGTGTAAGCTATACATTATTTGGTGCCGTTAGCTATGTATATTAGTAATGTTAGCAATCAGTACTGTTAGCGGTGTGTGTAATAATAGTAATATTATTGAGCCAACCGTTTCTACTGTTTAGCTGTGTAGTAGGTACTATTGTTAGCGTTGCAGTGTAATTAGCATTGTATAGTGTAGAAAAAATAGGTGTAGGCCTAGTATTATTAATGTTAATGATGCAGCTGTATTAGCACTGTATTGTGTGCAGTATTATTCATGTTAGCTATGCAGTATAGGCACTGCACAGCTGTGTGCATTATTATTAATGATAGCTACAGTACGCAGTCCAATTTCCACTGTATAGTTGTCAGGGCTGAGACACTACATTGATTCTCTATATATTTTCAGATCGCCGTCCTCTCTTAAATCGATTCTGATGATTCTTTTCAAAGGCACTACGCACTTTAGAAACACCCATACTCTGCTTGCCTCCAGTTTCTGACACACACCATTTAAACAACAATAATTCATAAAGTTCGCAGTAGGCTGTTTACTTTAATCTCGCGTCATAAAAGCATTCTGAGCCAAGGTGTCCAGCACTCTTCTCCATGAGCATTTGAGTATGTGGTTAAAAACTAGCCTAGAGTGCCATCTGCTCAGAATCGATTCGAGAGAGAAAATATCAGAATCGACCCAGAGTCATTGTATCGCAAATCGAGAATCGATGTATTGTCCCAATCCTAATAGTTATTATAGTTCTAGGTGTATTATACTATAGTTATAGGTATTAATGTTAGCAATGCATTGTAGTTAGCGAAGTATGGAAAGTTGTGTGCAAGTATTATTACTGTTAGCAATACAGTGTTTGCAAAGCAGAGTTGTGTGTGTTATTATTAATGAATAAAATATTGTTAGCTTTGCTGCATAATTAGCACAGTACTCTAGTGTACAGTATAATTAATGTTAGCGATGTAGTTTTTGGTAACTGCTGTTTTTAGTATTAGTCAGGTCTTGTAGCATAAGTAGCGTTAGCGATCTGCAGCTTGCAGTAGTAGCCGCACTAGCCCGACGTGTTTGAGCCATGGGAGAAGAATCCCCTGCGGAGATCTGGACTGCTCCCAGTAACAGCCCTGTTTGACCCACTTCACATCACAAAGACTCAGACTCCAGAGACCCATACACGCTCCGCAGAGTGTCTTCACTTCGCAACAACACCAGAAACCCCTAATACATCAGCGTAAAGCAGATGACTCCCATAGGAAGAGAGAAAGTGAATTGCCCCTCTCTTTCTCTCTCTGAGCTGTAGATCAGAGCTTTAGATCTCGGCAGAGGGAAGTATACCATGTTCTTGCCACACTCAAACTGATTAGAAAGCACAATCTCCAAAAAGCAAGCTCAGCAAAGATTTTTACAGAATAAGGGAAGGAGGCCATCCTCTCTTTTCAAGCTACGTTTTAACAGTCTTTCAGTGTAGCAAAATGACACACAGTGTCACAAAGTCCTCTGTGGTGTGTGTCTGTGTGTGTGTGTGAGTCATAGTTCTGTGTGATTAGATTTGAAGATGTTGTGTGATGTGTGTAATCTGCTGTGTCAAGCTTTATCTTAGATATAGAGCACATATCTTGAAGTAACACACACACATAGACACACAGTCCCTTTGGAATCTGGCACTTTTTCACAGTGCTATTGATGTATTTCTCCATGCTCTGCATTAAAACATTGGACCAGAATCAAATTTTCAGCTATGATAAAATACTTTACACACATTTACAGCTGTGGATGTTTGACAGAGTAATTGTAATGAAACCTGCGAACATACTATACGGTATTTATATTATATGGAGCCACTATACAGTATTTATTGTTTAAACTTCTTTAAAAAAATTAAGATATATTAAATATGAAACTGTTTCATATGTTGTCAGTGTCCTCTTTGCTTCGCAATGTATTTTTCACTGCGTGAGAACATGATGTGTGGCGTGAGAGCACTTGGCTTGTTGGACAAAGCAACAGTAACTAAAAGGGGGCGGGTCTTTGTGAAGGATCAATTGTGAAATGGCTATTTTTCTTTTTATGGTGAATTTCATTACAGAGGAGTGGCTATCGTCAAGGGTTTGGGACTGTAAATGAGACGGCAGGTGTCAGATTTCAAAATGGCGTATTTCCAACCAAGTAAGTGCTATTTAATGAATAAGAATGGTAATTGTTAGCTCTCTCTCTCTCTCTATCTCTCTCTCTCTCTCTCTCTCTCTCTCTCTCTGGTATATAACTTTATCAGTTGTTCAGTGGGTTTTGTTTGTTTGTGTCACTTGAGGTTTCTTATAGTGACGGACATGAAATCCTCAGACCATGTTAAAGTTTAGAAACTTTATTTTTAACCTCACAGATCATTATATCTGCCTCTTGATATTTACTTTCTGTGAGGAACGGCGGAAAACTTCCAGCTCTGGAGACAGCACCTGTTGTGGCTGATTTATTGGTTAGACCTCATCAGATGCCATGACTCATCTGTGGCCTGCAGTCCTTGTTACCTCTTACCTTTACTTTTGACATTAAAAACACACATATTTACACATAGCAACAAGATGATGTGATTTCACTTGTGGTTGTAGAGTACACAGAATAAGATCCTATCTCATGGGGTGAAATGTAGCACACTAGATGTGTCAATAGATCTATTTTTAGGTGCACACACACTGTCACTGAAACATCTTTGCGCTCTCACTGAGACATCAAGACTTTCTTTCACAGTTGAAGGCAGAATCGTGGGGCAACATTAAATTATTGCAGTGCATTCAGTCTCATTCGTGCTTTATTGAAGCCATGAGCTCCCTGACTCCTCTGTTGCTTCTCTGTGCTCCAGTAACTGCTCTCTCCTCCTCGGACCTGCTCCCCAGCTGATCTTATACTCCGGGCTTTGCTCCTCTGACTGCACTCTGATTGGTTACAGCTCTCAGCTCTCTGATGCGCAGATCCTGTAATCCCACACGCTCACTGCTGATTGAGGTTCAGTTTCACCTCTGTCCAGCCTTGCACTTTTCGTCAGATCAATAACACCATACAGAGCTGAGGTTTCTTAGGATTTTACTATGAATGAAAGATTCTTTTAAGCACACAAACACACAATGTCTCGCTGCTTACATACACAGCTGCCTTCTACAAACCATGCCTCACTTAAAACTGTGACATGTACAGTATGTTGTCAGAGAAATTTGCTAAAATATAACGTCCTCTACAGAGGCAAAACATCTATTACTGGGTCTCATGAGGATATTTATGCCCCATGCAGAGTGAATCCAGCATCTAAATGTCACTTCTGAAACTTTGTAGCATAATTGGCCGTCGATCCTCTTAACAGCATGAAAAACAGTTTATAAATAGTTTTTTACTTAACTTGCTCAAAACAGGGTTTTCAAAAATATTGCCAACTCTAACTGAAATGTTATAATATTTCAGAAAGATACAGAGGATGGTTTTCTGTGTGTTCAGGCCTAGTGGGGTAGTTGTGGCCTAATGGTAAGAAAGACTGGTAACCTGAAGGAAATGACGGAGGTGAGCTTGAGCAAGGAACCCTCAATCATTCCCCGGGTGAATCTATTCCTAATGTGAGTGCACAGGCCTGGTTATACAAGGGTGCCAGGGGTGCTAAGCAAGCACCCTCAGTTATTACTGTGATAATATATTGGCGAACCAGATTTGGCAAACACTCCAGTGCATATTTGTGTTTGCGCTCTGGAAAACGTTAAATGAATCAGTTTACAACGGATTTTTGCAGTGGTGAGCAATGTAGTCAATCACAAATATAGTTGTAAATGCAATGGCCAATCAGAGGTGTTTAAATTAATCAGAATCCACTCATCGCTCAAAACGGTGGTTTTTATTCAGTGCTGAGATATGCAGGCTAGCCCAAACCTCTCAATAACAAACAATGTGTAAACACAATGTAATAAGAGTTTTGTTGTGCATTGTTGGCAGCTTTATTAATAATTACAGAACTTTGAGAGATTGCGATGAACTGACAAAGTGAAAGCGTTTTAGTGATTGTAAAGGGAACAGTCTTGGCTCAAACAAATAGTTTCATGGTCACAATTTTATTTACAATAGACAGAAGAAACCATACATTAATTTAATACAGTCTTTCAAAATCTACTGTACTGTAATTCTGGGCAATAAAATAATGGGCCAAGCCAAGAAAGGCAAAATATTTAGTGGTCTTTTAATGATCTTAACCATTTTAATCACAAATCACTGAGAAATGAGTCAATAATTGCACAAATACTGTGGAAAAAGTCACTTAGCACAGAATAGCCTTCCCCAACTTGCAGATGACTTCTTTACAGGAAGAAGAGCTGTTGAAGAGTGTTGTTTCACTCAGTGTAAATGGCTTTAAACAGTTGATGAGTAGTTGAAAAATCTGGACTCTGATCAGGACAAAACATGAGCCTGATGGACTTCTCAAGCCACTTCTTGGTTGTTTTTGCAATTTTGGGCAGGAGCATTGTCTTGTTGAAAAATAACATCTGATCATTCCTTTTTAGATAACAATTTTTCATTTTTGGCAAGTAAGCCATTCTGCAACATTCTCCTGTACTCTGAAGCATTAAATGTAAAGTAGTGAAGTAGCTTGCCAATACCAGCAGCTAAAAAGGCTCCTCACACAACGACAGCTCTTCCTCCATGCTTCACTGTGGTAGAGATGCATTTATAATTATATTTCTCAGCAGATTTTTGAAGACACTGCTCTGGAGCATCACCATGCATCACATGTTTCACAGTGATTCATCACTCCACTCAAAACTTCCCATATTCTGCCAAAAGCTTCATTCTGTCTTTGATGTTTTTCCTAGACAGCAATGGCTTTTGAAGTAGTGCTCTCGCTTAAATTTAGATTTCCTGACCAATAATTTGTGATTAAGACAATTAAAAGCTTAGTGTTAAGTCATTTTGTTGTTGTTGTTGTTGTTGTTTTGCCCAGAAGTGCACTTATACAATTCAATATATCTGGAATATTCCAGTGTCTATGCAAATGGAACAGCTGAAAATGTGGGTCCAGTTTATGTTCTGCTAAAACTCCGGTAAGAAGAATAAACAGAGCATGAGTCACAACTGTTAATATTAAAGCATGGATGAGAGATTTTTATAATTTAATTGAATTTTAATTTAATTTAATTTAATTTAACTTAGTGCAGAATGTTTAATTTAATTTAATTATTAAACATTTTATTTGTTTGTCAAATTACACAGCTACTTTTGAATAGCTGTGCATTGGAGAAACATGACATTTGCCCACATAATAGTGTGCTTTTAAGGAATAACTGCCAAACATAACCGGCCAAACCCTGACCAGTTGGTGTAAGTATGTGAATATGGACATATGTAGTCCTCACTTAACCTCCCATCGCTGGCGTCACCTCTTTTCCTCTTCATTTAACCACATAGGTTTGAGCAGCAACATCAGATCTAATCATTAGAGAGTCACCCTTCCTACAAAACATACAAAGACACATACCATAAATAGTTTATAAAGTAGCTAACCCACAATGCCTGTGTATGTATGTGTTTAGGCAGCAGTTGAAGGTCTCAGAGTGCATGGTGTTTATTGATTGGTTATCAAGCTCTACAGTGTGAAATAATGGCTTTGAAAGAGAGGTCAAACTCAGCTGCTCATTTCTGAGTTTAATCAGTCTCAGTGCTGCACACTGTCCCAGTCAAACACTGTTGCTATTGATCCCCCGCAGACACACAGAACTAAAGCATAAATAGCCAAAAGATGCTTTATATTCATTTTGCTTTATATAATATTTATTTGAATTCAGAAGCAGCTCGTTTTGTAACTGATTGATTATTAAATACAGTTGTTTATAGACCAATCACAGATCATCAAGCGTGTTGAACAAGCGTATATTGATTTTTCACAGGTGTTTTACCCTTATTTTGAATTATGCATTGCATTGTGTTTTAATATTAAAGGTAATGTCCGTGAAATTAACACAGATCACCGGATTTTTCTTACAGTGCACTGGAGTCAGGTTTGGCTTCCAGAAATGGTTTATTTCAAACATTTTCCTTCAGGAAAAAGACAAGGACAACTGACTACTGAACACTTAACATGTAAATTGTGACATTAAACATTAAAAGTGTGTAAAGTAAAAGAAAATATGCAAGAGTGAAATTTAATTGGCTTCTAGGATCAATAAAATGAATAAAAAATGAAAGATTTGAAGGGATAGTCCATCAAAAAAAATGAAAGTTCTGTCATTATTTACTTCGCTAAGAGCAAAAATTTTGATTTTTATGTATTCTATTTCAATGCTATTCGAATAAAGTCCAAATTTCTCAAACAGGTACTTAACTAGTATGAAGGACTTTACGCCCCTATGTGCACTATATATATTTGCTCTTATGGCAGTGGTATTATTTATCTGTTTTTCTCTTTATTCTGGCTCTCACAGCATCATACACAGTCCACAGTGAAACACCACCTGTCACAATTGGAGACACATAATGATTCATTTTAGAGAAGAATATTCCACATATGTGTCGCCACATGGAGTTTTAGAGGAAAACATCTGACTGTAAATTTTCCACCAAGATAAAAGTTGTTCAAAGATGTTTCGAAGATGATCTTTTTGTAAGCAGTAGAGCTTTTATGTCTTTGAACTGAATCAATCATTTCATTTACATCAGAAAAAAGGGTCTGACTAAAGTTCTTGCAACGTTTTTAATTAAGTAATGCTTAGCAAACAGCTAGTATTCTTGCCAAAGCATTTTTTCATGCACATTTGGCCCTTGCGGTATGTTGAAATAAAATAGTTCACTCACCCTCATGTCTTTCAAACCTATATGACTTTCTTTGTTCTTTCAAACACAAAATTTGAAACGTAAAACTCTTTTATATTAGTGAAAGCAAACAATGTATGTACCATGAATATGTGTGTATATATATATATATATCATGTATATAACATGTCCAGACTGTGCTATATTCCAAATCTTTTGAAGCCATAGCTTTGTGTGATTAACAAACTTTAATAAGACTTCAAAAGACACGGAATATTGAGCACAAGTTGTTTGGACTACTATTAAAACATGCTGCGTAACACACGAGAATGAACCTAATTGGTTCTCTAACTGTTTATAAGTGAATATGACATGGACTGACATGAGGGTGAGTAATTAATGATAGAATTTTCATTTTTGGGTGAACCAACCCTTTAATTTTAGACCAACACACACAGGAAAACTAGCCACATCCACAAACACATTTGTTAGCAAGGCTTTATCTATGTGTGCGTATGTGTGAATGCAAACATGCTACTTCTGTTTTACAAAAAAACCCATCCAAGCATGTGTAATTGAACTGTGAAATCCTTACAGAGGCCTGTCTGAGCACTTACATTCTGACAACAAAAACATGTTGGGGTAAATTAGGCATAGATTGATATACACACACACACTTGCATCTGCTCAGGTAAGTAATACAGAGAAACACTGTTTCACACGGCTCTGCTAATTAATGATGAATGAACTGCTGCACCACGTACAAATGATGTCTGATCTCTGAGGAGAGAGAGCTCGTACTGACTAACAAACACTCCATTCATATTCCCTCTCTCTCTCTCTCTCTCTCTCTCTCTCTCTCGCTCTCTGCCTAGGGCCTACATTTGACTCTGAACACTTTGCAAAACACAATTTAAAAGACAAGGCAAAACATCATAAAATAAACATTCCACGATACAAGCAGTCCATGTTCATCTACATATAAAGAGACTTTCTCTCGTACTGTAGATATAGCAGCCGTCTCTCTGGTGCAGTTTAAAGATCATTCGTCATTACAGGGATGTTCATATCCGCTTATGCTTCTGGAAAATTACTTAATAATTTCAGTTTACAACAGTGACACTGAGTGTGGCTGGATTTGAACTGCCGCTGTGGATGGAGAACATACTAAGACTCCATTAGTTAAGGATCAGTTACTTAGATTATCAATAGATCTTGTGCTTAACAGGCATTCTGCTCTAATCTCATTATTGCAGTACGTGAATGGTTGATGAACATCTGCCAGCCCTGCCTGCCAAGAACCATTACTGTAGTCATAAGATTCGAAGTGCGCAGTTATACACCTCTAAGATGAGGTGCGATGGGTTTCCATGCGTCCGCGGGCAACTAGGCAGACAAGGCTTTGAATATAGTGGATATATTTTGATATTGTTTTGAAAAGGAACAAATCTGGGCCAAATTCTTCTTTGCAGGTGTTTGATAGAAGCTGCATCTCAGACTTTTTCGAAAAGCAAGATGTGCCACCGCTCTAACTACCATTGATGTTTGGAGCTCTCTTACAATATACATACATGACAAAAGCATTTTATTATTTTACTTTATTTTGTTATTTTTTTTATACTATGTATATTTATTATATTGTTTTACTATTATGTGTCAAATGTCTTGAGTTTATTGCATATTTGGCAGCTGTGTACTCATGTCCAAAGTTATGTTCAGACTACCTGGAAAAATCAGATTTTTTTGCATATCTTGATTTTATCCAGATTTGGTTATGACAGCAAAAAAAAAAAATTCTTTCCCAAATATGATTCAAAACACATTTGGAGGTGGTTTGAAATGCGATTTTTACAGATAAGTCTCAGTCTGGATGCTCTGACTGTTCACATCAGATTTCAAATAGTCTTTTGCATCACTCTTAACACGACACACAACGATAACGTCAAAACCGGTAATGGAAATGCCTTAAGTATGATATTCATATGGTTTTCAAATGGTATATCAAAAGATTTCGGCTGTGACAGAACATCACAATATTTACAGTTTCCTCCATTGCTGAGTTTTTCTTGTGCGAGATGAGCGAGATGTGAGATCATGGAGAGCAAGATGATGCACCTCCATTTTCCCTGCATTACTTTTGAAACACTTGTCACATATGTATCTTATTAGATCACTTGCAATTAATAGTGTGGACAGTCTGCCTGAAAAGATTTGCCTTTGAGAAAAAAAATCTGATTTGCCTACAGTCTGTGTTATATGTATACCTGTTTCCGGACTGTTTCCTGTCTTCGGTGCTCCACACGTGTTCTTTGTTTTGATTTTGTTCCCGCCACTTGTTAGTCTCATCATTAGTTTATTCCCTTCAGCTGTTTCCTGTTAATTACCTCTTGTGTCACCTGTAAATAACCCCTGTGTTTTTCTTTAGTCTTTGTCCGATCTCGTTTGTGTTTACGTGTTCATTCCTCTCTGTCGTGTAATTCCCCTGCATTATTATTAAATAGATAAAGACTCTGTTAATTCGATTCCTGTCTCCTTGCCTTTGTGGACATGTAACGTTACAGTCTGAACATAGCCCAAGACAAATTTATCTAACTGGAACAAAAAATTTCTCTGATGGAAATGACATTTCGAGAGTTTTGGAATAAAATGAGTCTTTTGTCTTGCTTTTAATAGCTAACATTTTGGTATCCTAAATATACAGAGTTAAATTAGATTTTTTACACTTTTTCTATAATTTGACAAAATTGCTGTTGATTGGAAATGAAAAAATTTGGTTCACAAATATTTACCTTGTTTTCTTCACATCACATCCTTTCATTTAAAGCTCTTCAATGCTACTGTTGTTTACTTGGGAGACTTGCACACTAATATTTGATAAAACTTTAATAGGGGCAAAATTGTTTGTTGTGCGTTTATGACGCAAGTGGGACTGTCATAATTTACATATTGACAAATATTGAAATGGTTTATGGTTTTTTCACTTTCTGTTTAGATCATCATAGTTTTAAATCTAATATTTCATACTTTTATGTAGTGCAGTTATTTTAATGTTCAAAGTCTTGGTATGGGTGAAGGGTAAAACAATACAAAAAAGCAAAAATAACTCAGGATGATGGCATGGGTAAAAGTTTCCAAGACAAATTTGATGTGATCTTCATTTTGCAAGCTACAATTTTAAACAGGTTGTTTTAATAAAAATCAACCCCTGGGACATTAAAAGTGCTCAAAGTTGAGGAAATGGCTCTATACGGTAAAGCTAACAATAGAGAGCACAGAATACAAGACAGTAGCGTAAACTAGCGAAAGCAAGAGAGTGATCTACATCCTCTGTTGGCCAACAGCAATAAGCTGTCAGACATGGCTTTTCAGCCTGATCGGACAGAATTATGCTTCCACTCTGTATATCAGCCAGCCAGACACAGCTCACTGTAAATTATCAGACAGCGGGAAATCAGAGGTGCTCCAGTCGATGTGTTAACCCTCCAGTTACAGTCAGCTCTTTCTCCATTTCCATGGTGCTTTCTTCTGCATGCGCCAGCATTTGTGATTAGCCTGGCCTTTGCCCATGGTTCTCGACTCCGTCCACTCTTGCAGAGCGAGCATGTCCGCCTGAGACACCAGTGGCAAAACTCACATTACATATTACGCACCATGGCAACATGAACCTCAGCTTTCACGGATCAACTTTACCAGCACGCTAATTAGCAGGTACACTAACCTAGCTGTCTAAAATGCCAAAAGGCTAAGGGAACTTTTAAACGTGTTCCAGAAAATATCGCGCCTAATGAAGTCAGGTGGCCAGAGTCAGCCCATTCATTCTCGTCTCAGTGAAAACAGGTGTTTTAGCGTTTGCACATGAGCAAGGTCTGTCTTGGTAGGGTACTTTCTAAATCTACACTTTTCTATCCATGCTTTTGTTTAAATTTAATCTTCTTAGATGAAGTGAGCGCATAATGAATGTTAACCTATTTTACAGTTCTGTCGTCATTGAATAATTGATGTTACACAGTCTTGCTGAGAAAGAAATAATATGTAGACATATTAAAATAACTTTCCCAAGATAAAATAAAATTGATTAAAAAAAGGGATGAGTGAAATTAAAGAGTGAGCCAGAGAGGGGCCCTTAGGGTTCAGCTTCGTATTTAAATGAGGAGATAAAGCAGAGAGAGTTCTGTGAAGTTAGTAGACCATTTATTTAATACTAAGGTCTACACTGCTTCTGTAGTATTTATGAAGGCTGTTAACCATTCAGCCGCGTCTCCTTTATTTTATTAAAACCTGTGACTCTTTGACCCTCCAGTTAAACAACCTTGAGATTAATACTCACTGATTTAAATATAATCGCTCTAATAAAATAATAGTTATTGCTATTGCAGCAATCGTGGATATTATACTTGACAAATGTAAAATGAACTTATCATTAAACAAAGACAGAGATGTTGCAGGTCAGTTTGACCGGTTGCACTTTATTTTACAGTACGTGCACTTATGCTTACTTATACTATACTTACCTAAGAAAGTACTGGTTAATATAAAGTAACTATGGGTTAAGGTTAGTTTTAGGGGTAGGATTAGGGTTAGTACATAGTTATTACCCAGCTATTGTAACTGGGGAACTGGACTGTAAAATAAAGTGCTACCGTTTGACCTTATTCATTACAAGACATAATGAGAAATAGTTATTCTTTTTATAGTTTCATATTTATAGTTAAGAATAGTTTTTTTTTAACAAGGGAGCACATTCAGTTGATGAAAAATGACAGAGATGATTATAATGTTTTTAAAAGATTACAGTTTCCAATAAATGGTGTACTTTTGAACTTTCCATTCATCAAGGAATCCTGAAATAAATGTATTGTGATTTCCACAATTTTTTTTTTTTTAAATATTACTGTTAAGCTCCAGAGAGCCTGGCTTGCAAATAAATCTCTAGTTCTAGTTAATGCCATTAACTGCAGTTTGATGCTGATCTGCCTCAATTTGCAAGCAACTGTAAAATTACCTGAGTGGCTGATGCTCAAAGTATGCAGGCATGAGGGGGTGGCTGCATTAATTTAGAAAAGCTCTGAAATCAGCAGGGTTATGCTGGATGAATCTCTGCACAGTTCACCAACTCCAACCACAACCATCAGCAGAACTTGTGTGTGTGCGCGCGCTTGTGTGTGTTCGTGTGCGCGTGCTTAAGTGAGATGGATGGCTTCAACCCTGAAAGAGGACACCTGCCCTGCTCGCAAAACTCATGACAAGTTACAGCATCCCGAACAGGTTTTGTTGCCTTCAGGACACATAGAGGACATACATCAGAAACTTGTGCCAACATGTCTTCCAGCTTCCGTGTGACACCTGACAGGCATCCTCACAACCATTCCACTCACATCCCGAGAGAGAGAGAGAGAGAGAGAGAGAGAGAGAGAGAGAGAGAGAGAGAGAGAGAGAGAGAGAGAGAGAAAGAAATAGAGAAAGAGGGAAATAGAGAGAATAAGTAGCTTTAATTCTGGTTTCACAGGGGTCAAACACCTGCACAACTATATCCCCAGAGGAGCAGAGAGATGGAGAATGAAGGGAAGGAGGGATGAAAAGGAAGAAAAAACATGGTTGAGGTGATGAATAGGCCCAACTACGGCTGCTCGATCGAAGCGATTGATCGGCACGGACGCTGACTGATAGTTTCACCTTCCGTCAAACACACAAGGAGCACAAGGAGAGATAGAGTCTGATAGGAGTGTGGATTAATGCTGGGTGGGGTTGGGGGGAGGCACCTATAAATTAATCTAATCTTTCAAAATGTCAAGTGAAACTCAGCGCCTGAGTTATTTTCCACAGCTGTCACATAGAAGATTTAGGCCTTTTAATGAACTGGACACCATCTGGAAAATGTGTTTCTTCGCTTCATAAATATCAAAATGAATCATTAAAGCTTTAGATATACTTTATAATTATTTGGGACGTTAAAATGCATTCTTATACATATATACATATACATATACATATACATATACATATACATGAATACATATTATTCCAGACTAATATGCAGAGACAATTACAAAGTACTAGCTGTTTGTAGGTTGATTTGCCCTGAAAAGTCTAAACACTGAGGCTCCATGGCACTGTAAAAACATCACCTCTTCTGACCAGCCCATAGCAACATTAGATCAACCAATGGGGTCCCTGTTTGTCCGACCAATGGCATTCAGAGAGCAATGTTTCGGAAACCTGTTTGGAAACAATCGTTCATTTTGCAAACCCTGCTCTAAGTATGTAAACCAACCTAACCTTTGTGAAAATGTTTTGTTCTGCTAAGATGTTTGTTTGGTGATATTTTGGAGACATTTCTCAAATTCTTGACGATTAGGTGAACTCGACTAGTCTAAGAGCGTTGATTGAATAAAACAAATTATGGGTGTGCTTTTAAGGTGACATTTATTTACAATCATAGCTGCTAGCTGACGAGATTGCAATAGCTAGGTTACCTTCTTAACCTTAAAACAGATCCATTTGAAGCCCTTTGCAAAAAAGAGTGCTTTATCTGTTTTGGATGAAATTTTGCTCTTTTCAGTATGTCACACACATCTATTAAAGTTGGCGTGAACTGAAAAAGCATGCTATCTATTTTCTAAATGTATGTTATAGATTATTGTGCACGATTGACCCTTCGCCGGCAGGTTGATTGACAGGCGATCTATCCAATCATAACCCCAAATCCGCCATTTTATCCAACAAAGCAGTCAGGGGAGTTAGTAGATTAATGTTGGTGAACTTTAACTTGAAAAATTGTGTGTACTCACGTCTTTCCGCGCTTGAAGAACTACATTCCTTCTGATGTCCATTCATGTTTATTTGATGCTACAAATGAACTAGTATGAAGAGATGATGGTTGGTTCACGAGCCGCTTGAAGGAGCTACAGCGATCTGTCACGACACATTAAAGAACCACTATACGGTATTTATTGTTTAAACTGCTTTAATTACAATTTCAAAAAATTACAATATTTTAAATATGAAACTGTTTCATATCAAAAGTAACCTGCTCTGTCTCGCGTTGTCAGTGTCAGTGTTTGCTCCGCGATGTATTTTTCACTGACATGATGTGTGGAGTGAGAGCGCATGGCTTGTCAGACATAGCAACAGTAACTAAAGGGGACGGGTCTTGGCGAAGGGTCAGTTCAATGATGCGTTTCTTTTTTCTTTTTACCTTTTTTTAAAAAAACAACATAATTTTCTCTGGTACAGAAGGTTGTTTCCACCACTAAATAAAAAAAGATAATTGCTACTCACAATTCTGACTTTTTTTTCTCAGAATGGCATGATATAAACTTACAATTGCAATTTCGTGTTAATATTTCAGAATTGTGAGATATAAAGTAGCAATTGCGAGAAAAAAGTCTGAACTGTGAGTTTATATCTGTAAGGACTCCATATGTTTCTTGTTTCCCTGTCAGCCTGTTTGTCCTGTCATGTGATTCTCGTGTGACCCAGTTTTCCTTCTTTGTCTTTATTAGTTCATTATCGTCAGCTGTTCGTCATTATCAGTTATGTCATTCACCTGTGTCCCTATCATTTGTATCTGTAAATATATACCCTTGTGTTTCCTTCACTCATGGTCCGTGATCGTTCTTGTGTTGACATGTTTGATGTATCTCCGTGTCTTCCTGGATTTCTCATTAAAAGAGACATTTGTTTTCATTCCTCATCTTCGTGCGTTCTTCAATCTACATGTCACGTAACAATATCTCGCAATTCTGACTTTATTTCTAGCAATTCTGACTTTTTTCTCAGAATAGTGTGCTATAAACTCACAATTGCATATTTTAAAGTCAAAATTGGTGATGGTGATGTATGCTGGACTTCTCCAATCATTTAGTCCGCTAAAACCCCATCCCTTTCTTAAAGTCTATTCTGCAAGCAGGCATTTGGATCTGCCTCCATCCAATCAACAAAAAACCTGCTCTACATCTTTTTCTCAGATGTCCTTTACAATTACACAAGAAAATTAGTAAAATTCAATAGTAAGCTATTGAACTTGTTCATAGCCAGCTAGTAAATGTAAGTCTATTAATAAAACAATAAGAAACAGGAGTAAAAGTTCAGCTTTTTCCAGATTTGTATAAAAATACCTTTAAGAGCCAAGATTAAATGGCCCTATTAAAGTTGTCATTTAAAAATAAATAAATAAAGGGAACACGGATATTATTATGCTTTTGCCAAAGTAAATTATTATAGAACTAATTCTCTATGCCAGTGTCTATTCACTGAATCATGTTCAAATAGATGTTTCAAAAATGAGCAATTTTCGGTTTTATTAAGGAGACTGAAGGGCAATGTTCACTCGTGGTACAATTACTGCAGCTGTTACTGTCAGTTTTTGCCCAAATCCTTCAGTGAATGCAGCTTTATGACAGACATTAATTTGATGGGCTATAAGCCATTAGAGGCTGCATCATTTTATACTGCTGATAAAAAAGAAATGAAATTACTGTGCTGCAGTATCGTCTTCTCACTGGAGTGTCTCTCAGTGCTCGGTGGGGTGTTTTGGTTGAGAGTGGAGGAAAGATGGGTCTTTTAAACCACGCTTAAACTGCTCTGCATCATTTACCTCATAGTGGGTGTGCTTAGTAAAATAATCTTAATAAATATATACTGTATACAGACTTTATTCCCCTTTCACACAGTTTAGAGACGGTTTTGACAAGGAATCCGTTTTCATGCTGCTACAGTAAAAACTGACATTCTGCATGGGAAAGTGTTTGTTTATAAATTGCAGCAGTGCTTAATGCATCATATTATGAACAAGATGAATGATTATCAAAGTACTTCTGACATGGTTTTCAAAGCGTCATTTTTTATTAAATCGCAATATGTGGGCAGAGATAAATTATAGAGAACAGTGAAATCATTCACAGTGACACAACCCTCAACATGAACAACTTATTTTTAAGACTAAGCTAACACTACTGTTCAAAAGTTTGGGGTCTGTAAGATTTACTGTATACAAATACACAGTAAAAACAGCAATATTGTGAAATATTATTACAATTTAAAATAACTGTTTTGTGTATATATATATATATATATATATATATATATATATATATATATATATATATATATACTGTATATATATTAAAATGTAATTTATTTCTGTGATGCAAAGCTGAATTTTCAGCATCATTACTCCAGTCTTCAGTGTCACATGATCCTTCAGAAATCATTCTAATATGATGATTTGCTGCTCAAGAAATACTTATTTTTATCGATATTGAAAACAGTTGTGCTGCCCCACAAAGATCCGCCCACGTTAGTTACTGTTGCTATGTCTGACAAACCATGCGCTCTCACGCCACACATCATGTTCTCACGAAGTGAAAAATACATTGTGGAGCAAAGAGGACACTGACAATGTGTCGACAGACATATGAAACCGTTTCATATTTAATACATCGTAATTTTTTTAAAGAAGTTTAAACAATAAATACCGTATAGCGGCTCTTTAATGTGTCGTGACAGATCGCTGTAGCTCCTTCAAGCGGCTCGTGAACCAACCATCTCTTCATACTAGTTCATTTGTAGCATCAAATAAACATGAATGGACATCAGAAGGAATGTTCTTTCAAGAGATGTGAGTACACACAATTTTTCAAGTTCAAGTTCACCAACATTCATCTACTAACTCCCCTGACTGACCAAACTTTGAATGGTAGTGTACATTATTGTGTCAGCAATTAACTTTAACAGCTTATTTTCCTAACCATGTTTTAACATTTTAAAAGGAACACATTTATATAATTAGGTTAAATATTATATATATATATATATATATATATATATATATATATATATATATATATATATATATATTTATATTAGGTTCAAATATTTATTAAGAGACATATATGACAAAATTCCCCCCTTCTCTACTGTAATACTAATACTGTAGTTGGACTTACACACATCATCAATGATCTTGGTCTCTTATGTCACAGTAAATCGCCGATTCTCATTGAAAATGAATGAGTTCCAGTAAGTTTAGTCTTATCTCTCTCTCTTTCTGTTGGTCACATTTGGTATGCTGTTACTGTCACGGCCAGCTCTGAAATATTCCCTTTTTCTTGTGTTCTCAGTGTGTATTCTTCTCAAAAATCCAGAACCGGAGTATAAATGTGTTTTGAGTATCCATATAGCCAGTGAACACTGATATAATTGCTGCCATTTTATCATTCTGTTCTCTAGCCATTTGTCTTGCTGTCTCCATCCTCTGTTCTCATGTTTTTTTTTTTCTTTCTCACTGTTCTGGCTTACTAATTAAGCACCAGCACCATGGGATTTACTTTTTTCCCCTTCTCACCCAAATACAGGTCACAAGCTCTCACAACAGGAAACATCCTGGCATACACAGGAAGAGAGGACTGAAAATAGTCTTTTTGAAAACTGAGGTAAATCAGGTGAATCCTGCTATGCATCTCTGAAGTTTTTTGTTGATGAACAAAATTATGTTGCACAGATGTCTACACCTGAGTTTGGTTTCTCTACTCTTCATCCAAGACAGAATAAATAAAAACAAACAAATAATAATAACATCAGCCTAAAAGAATAAATACAATAAAGGTTCTGCCTCGCCTCACATCAGCATGGTCTCGGCAGATTCACAAGAGCAGGTGGCTAAGAGGGCGACTGTTTCTGTGTACTTCTGCCAGTGTGTGATGAGGCGCACCTGAACTTATAGTGCCTCATCAACACTGCCATAAAGTCTCCCGCACATCTCTCTAACAGGTCACAGGTCTCCCATGTGTATGAACAAGGTGTCCTCAAGGTCCGGGGAGTGCATGACATAGCCAGATCCCTATAGAGACAATGACCGCCTGGTCCAGTGCCTCTGTACCTATTGCTCCCCGCACACCCTGACCTTCACTTCCCAGCGGACATTTTAAACCCTTGTTATTGCATTTAAAATAAAAGCCTCCCCTTGGTTTCTCTTCACAAATACCACTCTGTTTGGATCATTTTTGTCAGAGCAATTCTGAATCAGAACCGAAAGGCTGTTGTTTATAGACCGTATGCAGCAAAGCCCCTTTCCAGCAGTGTGCTCTTTTGTCTCCTGGTTTGTATTTCCTTAGCGATCTTACGTATTTATGAATGAACTGCTCTTTTTGTACACTAACATTTGTTAAGACATCTGCTTTAAACATTACAATGCTCACAGTAACTTTCATTAACTCTACAACAAGTAAAATACACTTCATAAGCTAATTATTCTTTGACATTCAAGCACAATATTATAAAGATGGCGGCGCGCTTGTTTCTCTGGCACATAAGGTCTATAAATACTGCTTAATTCTGCACAACACACATATGTACACTCACATAGGCTAAGCCATTTGTCAAAATTCTTCTGCCCAGAGTGACGTCTGTCAGCATGATTTGCATATGGAATTATTATACACATTAGGCTGCATATTGTACATACCAATATGTTTAGACCAGCCTTAAGATGAAGCAGGGACTTTACAACTTGTTTATGCAAAGGACCCTCAAATATGATGGTTTCCTTTTGAGGGACCCCTTTCCTAAAATATAAATATTTAGAGCAGCTATTTTTTTTTCAGGTATATTTTGGAAAATATTTACTTTCTTTTAAAGTTGACACTTAAGTCTTTTTTGTATCTTAAAGTACAGTTCCTGTCAATTTACTTGTAATGAAGGGTCAACGGAGTGGGATCCAAATGCAGGCTTTATTGACAGAGGTAGTCAAACAGGCAATGGTCAAAACAACAGCAAACAGGAATGGCAGAGGATAGGCAGAATCGTGGTCGTTAGACGGGCTAGAAGTCGAGACAGACAGCATACAATCACAGTCCAGTAAAACACAGCAATGGTCAAATTCAGGCAGATAAACGATCATGAAAGACAGGAAAACAGGCAGGGTAACAATCGGAAGACAAGACAGGGATAAACGCTCAGAAATGCTACACACAGGGAAATAACAAGACCTCGCATGGATGTGTTGGTGTAGTGTGCTTATATGGTGCATATAATGAGCTGCAGCTGGTGAGGTGATCAGTGATTAGGTGCGGGGCTTCTGGGAAATGTAGTCTGCCTGAAATGAGTGAGTGGGTGTGTAGTGCATTGTGGGAAGTGAAGTTCGGGAGTGAACGTGCATGTGTGTGTGTGAAAGTCCAAGGTGAAGTGCCCTCCAGTGGTTCTCACAGGCACTCCAGCTGACGATTGTTACATTACTGTAATAAAGCCTTTTGTGAATATTAAGTTAATCTCATCATTTCTGACCAGTTTGAGAGCAGAAACTCTAATAATATAAATGCTCAATTTACTTAAGTACATAATTATACTAAATTTTACTGTTATTTTTTTCTCTCTCTGAACACATTTTCCACAGATACCCGTGGGGGTCCACAAACGCCGGTTTTAAAACCCTTGCCATAAACCACAAAGCTTTTTTATCAATGAGCTTTGGGTAAGTAAAAAGATGAATACGGAAAACTTTGGCAGAACACCATATACCCTAGACCAAATTACACAATTCAGAGTTTCAAATCTAAAATACTCATGAAACTTTGTATCTTCCTCATCTTTTATTGTTTTTCCCTTGTCTCTCTCTTTCAGTCATTCTGTTCATCTGTTGTTGCTCTGTACTCATCCTCTTCAGTGCTAATGGCTCTGTGACGGGGCCATCTGTTCGCACACACTGGACTGTGTGATGCTAAATGGCACTAGTGTCCTAGTATATGATAATCACAACAAATTTAAATAGGGTGTGTAAATGTGTTAGCACTGGGCAAATGAGATTATTCTATAACATTACACTGCATGGTTACATTGGAGCAATGGACTTCATGAATAACCTAGAGCATAAGACAGCACTAAACTGCAGACTAAGATGCACCGCTGATCCATTTAATGCATCATAAAACTTGAAAGTGCAACATAACACCATAGCATAAAGTCCAGCGTAAACCACAGTATTAATTAGGCGATTAGACCACAGGATTAAACTCCAGCTCTGGATCACAGATTGTTGGCAGCATCTGAAGGAATGTGACCACTGGAGTCGTATTAGCTCGGCGAGTCCTACAGGACCAGATTAGAACATCAGAAACTACAAACCGTCACATACTGAAATATTTTCTGCATGCCAGTGGAACATTTTCGGGAACCGTCAAGGAAACTGGGTACAGACTCAGGTACTTAAAGATGAGTGAAGGGAAGCTTCATGTGTGCCAGCAGCAGTCTGGCCTATAAACCCGTAGATGTGACTCAGATAGAGGCTGTTTATTTTAGACTTGCCATTTTAAGCCTCTTGTGCTGTTAATATTTTATGTCTGTCACTGAATCAACAACCTTCTCAGCATGGATTTCCCTCACAAAAAAAAATATAGTTCATGTAATTTAATTGAACATATGACAGTCCCAGAAACACTCATAAATAAGAATTTTGACCAGATGTGACTTTTTAAAGAGTCTAAGCTTCTTTTCATTGACTTCTTCACTGTAAATTTAGAATTGTTCCTCTGGCATTGCTGTATCTCCAGTCATTATATATATATATATATATATATATATATATATATATATATATTAAAGCAAACAATGTTAATGTATTTTATGTAATAAAATATCTCTCACTATTTATTCAAAGGTAATATTCATGTATATACACTGCATGTATATAATAAATAGGGGAACCGTGGCGGTTCCGTACATACCTCGGTATTGAAGTCATGGGTTAATACGGGTTTGGTACAGCATGGGGAAGAAATTGCTTCTTTCTATATTTTTTTTTTATTAAAACCCTTTCTTGCACATTACTACAATATGTAAACATTGCAATTAACAACAGAGCCCAAACTATTACATTCAGTTGCTATTTATTTTTAGATATAATAATCAACACTAAAAAAAAAAAAAAACACGTAAATTGCACACAAGGTAGGTTTTGCATTAACTTCTAAATCTAATTATAAAATTATTTTTCAATTTCAATTCATTTTTAAAATATAATGATTTTCATGACAACTTTATTTAAACATATATTAAATAATTAAGGCATTACTAACAGGTTAAGTAAATATAATGAATTTATAAGCTAATATAGCATATATTTAGTGAAACGCTCCCCTGTAGAGTTCATTTCTCTAGTGAACTAACATGCTGTGGACACTAAATGACTTTCCTGAGGTAAATGTAATGCTATGTGAGATATTATTCGCAAGCTGTATTATTGATGTCTTGAAACACTGGTTGAGAGATTACACGTAAACATCTATGCTTAGATCATCTGATCTTCTGAGCTTTTTCCTGTTGTGGCGGTTAACTAACAGCGTTGCATTACCGCGTTGACGAAGATTAGTTAATACAGTAACAAATGTATTGCTCATGGTTAGTTCACGTTAGTTAATACATTAACTAATGTTTAACTAATGAACCTTATTGTAAAGTGTTACCGTTTTTACTATCATAGTGCGACTCGTGCTGAGCTAATGATATTTTCAGGCCCTTAACCTTAAATGTAACCCTCACATAACCTCTCTGCATTATTTAAAGACATTATTAGGTATGTCTGTTATGACGTTTTCTTTGTGAGGACTGTTCGATGGTCCTCATAATGTTGGATATTTCAGGTTTTACTATCCTTGTGAAGCCATTTGGTCCCCACAACAGGCAAAATCCGAACAAACCATTACAGTTTTCACCAGAGTATGACCCCAAAGAAAAAAACAAAAACATGCTTTCAGACCATAGAAGTACCAGATTTAGTACTACTATAAATGAATAATTAATGTTTACAAACATGTTAGTTTGATGGGGGATGTTTGTGTCTTGTGCAGTATGGACCAGTAGAATGACAGAGGGGTCAGTTAAATGTTACCGTGATGGCAGCTGAATTATTAAGATCTGCTTAGATTTATAGTAACTGTGCAGCCTTTCCCTCCTGAAAGATCTTGGTGTCCTCTCACATTATTATGCTAGAGGGGCTTGTACCCACGAGCAGACAGAAAGATTTCTCTTCAGCATTGCTTGCTGTTTCTTTTATCCTTGTTGTCAGCGGCATACACCCAATTCACCTATTGGCTTGTCTCTGTTGTTCTGAACACCACAACCCTCTCGGGTCTCTGGAGGGACGGACTCTTCTGTGAGCATGTTAAGAGCCAACAGCAGGTCACAAACATTTATTGTCACTTTGCAATTTGGGGCTGAAACCTTCCATTTCTGGTATACACTTGAAAAATGAATGTCCTTTCAGACATTGCTATAGGCTGCAGGATACTGTAGGTGACAAACTCTCTCTCCCCCACACACATACACATAAATTGGTGTGTGTGTCCTGTGCTTGTGTACTGGGAGATTGCTATTAATGCATCACCATTTAGCCGAACTGCATTAAAGCCCCAACCAGTGTTTTTGTGCAAATTTCCATTCGAAAAACTATGAAGACAACATTTCCAATCTCTATCCAATCTTTCCTCCATTACTGTTCATCTGCCTGGCTGATATGAAAATAATGAGGAATGATGTGTTTTTATCAGCGAACAGTTATGTAGGTCATCGATGTTAAACTTCAGAATAGTGGGAGGCACACTTACATGATACAGCCAGATAAACCATGATTAGTATACATTCATCTGCCTCTTTTTGTAGCTATGTGTGATGGGGATGATAATGCTAATTTATAATCTACAGATGTTTTTGATTATCTACCCACTTGTGATTATATGCTGATTTATTCAATAATATTTGCATTTTAAAAGTAAAACCATTACAATTAATAAAATGAATCATTTTTAAAATAATAAGCAGATAAATCTCTGTGTTGCATATTAATTTAGCTATATCGAATGCAGTTCTGAATATCAACATGGATGTGATTCGACTTTAGATAATCAAAGCCCTGCTGAATTCAGATCAACAAAACATCTCTGAGTGTGTTATTGCTTAGAGTATAATCGTCCAATAAACAGTAGGTTAATATTAAGCAACATTTTAGGCACAATATTTCAAGTTACTGTGTCTATTTTTGCTTCACCAGCGAAAATAGTTCAAAACAAAGTCAAAGCTATGATATGGCACAATGTACTGTATTAATTTGACGGAATTTTACTTATTTATTTATTGTTTTACAGTTGTTTTACCTGTATTTTGAATTTTGAACTTCATCGTGTTATGTCCTTATGTCCTTAAAATTACAGGATAATGTCCTGGTAATTTTCTGCCATGTGAATTATCAAGCACCAAACAGAAGTAGTGTTTAATTTGTTTTTGAATGAATTGGTTAAGTGAATGATACAAAGACTCACTGATAATGACAGCCACTTGTTTTGTTCGAGAACAAATTAATGTTTTGAATGAATCAGTTGACTGAATGATTCAGTGACTTGTTCTGTAGTTCAAACAAGTAGTTTGAATTATCAAGCAACAAACAGAAAGCAGTGTTTACTTCTCTTTTTGAATGAATTGGTTTAGTGAATGATAAAAAGACTCACTGATAATAACAGCTGCTTTGTTTGAGAAAAAAAAATAATTTTTTGAATGAATCAGTTGACTAAATGATTCAGTAACTTGTTCTTAAAGCTAGCAACTTGTCTCCAACTACTGGCATAACTATTTAACCTGTAGAAAGAGTCGAGCAGTCTTGGAATGACTCTCATCCAATCGTTTTTGAGAACCATAACTAATTGTATACTATTTTGCAAATGGCTGCAGGTAAACCTTACAGAATGCACACTCATGATCTCAGTACATTCATATCCATGCAACGCTTGAGTATTCATGTATCATGTACACACTTTCACACACGAATACAATGTGCTTCATGCACTAGCATAGTCACGCAACAACTGTGCGACGATTCTTCCCGCTTTCTCTCTTGTCTTCTTTCTTATTTATTCATCTAGCTCACATTTTATTTTCGTCAGTGCTGTCAGAGTGTGTATGGTATCTCTCCTGGCCTTTTCCCTCTGCCGTCAGACTTCATTAAATCTGCAAGTTGTATTTGCATAAGCAGCACCAAGTCTCAACACCTACATCCCAGGGTGACGTGTCATTTCCTGGTGTGTGCGAGTGAAATCAGACAGTGCAGTGGCAGCGTCTGACAATATATGCATGCAGCTTTGTTCACCTGTTTGTATTTTGCCAGATTCCTACTGATTCAAGGTAGCCCAACAATCCCAAATGCTTTAGAAGTTAGCTGCGCCTATTATTATTCCACATTGTTCTGTTGAATTTTAAACCTCACAGTCTCGCTGTTGTGCGGGGGGGATTTCTGCTACAGTGAGCTTCGGTGTATGTGAGCCTGTAGGTGTGTGTTTCATGATATCATGTATTACGATATCAGCATGCACCTCCATACACGGCCTATGCATCATTACACTTTCAAATATCTCTCTTTGTGCCTCTCTCTGTGCTGCCATTGTGGTTGGTATTAATGAATTTTATTTTGGGCTAATTTCTCTAATCTCTTAATGACATGCGCAAACGTTCTCAGGATTTCCTCAAAGCTCAATGGCATGTGCAGATTTGAGCATTCGATTAGACAAATACAAAATGTATTTTGCTGTCAGAAAGGGAAAGACAGAGAGAGGTGGTGCATATACAGCATTATGTTTACACTGCAAAGAATTATTTTAGTTCCTTTTGAAACATGAGGGTGTGCATTTGGAGTGACTGCGGTTTTGACTTTAGGCGTAAAGGTCAGACAACACGATACATATAAAATGCTGATTATGCTCTTTTCCCGTGTATCAGTACCAGTGGAGGAAAAGTGAATAAATAAATCATGTTATTTGTGGCACAAGAAGCCATTAGATTTCACTAGCTTACAGCCTCTGAAATCAGAGTACGGAGAACAATTCTTTCCGACATTTTTAATTATTGAATATAATACTGACACATGTACTCAATAGCAGTTACCAGGCTGGATAAAAACATTGATAATAAAAGTGATAACCTTTAAACTTTATTCTGCTTGTTTTGAGAATAACACTTTGATCTTTTACACTTTTACATTTTCTAGAATATACTGGTACATCTAATCTGTTATTTCAGACTGTGGGGCTGAAAAGCTTTAATTTAGAAACAAAACAATATACAGAAGTCCATTAGAGGTCCAGATCGATTTTACATATTTAAATGCTGTTTCAAAGATCCTACAAGGAATGACTGGACCTTCTGATCAGGTAGCGCAGGAATGATCATGGAACTGCGGGAAGAACTGAAGGGCAAGGAAGGAGAGCATGTTGCCGAAGAGCTTAATCTCCATTGAGTTGCAATGGTGTAGATGATCCAAACAAATGTTCTGTAAAAAACAAACAAACAAACAAACAAAAAAAAAAAACAACAACTGCATACGTACATCGCGACCCCCCAGCCAACACACAGCGTCTATAGATCCACATCCAGAAGATCGAGCGTCCGGAAGGCCAGGGGGTCCATTGAGGAGGACACATTAACTTTAGGATGGTCCTAATGTTTATGATGGATATATTTCTGGAGATCAGTCTGTTCCTCAGACGTTTGATTTCAAATAATCTTCGTATGACTAATACTGATCGATCCTTCAAGCTGAAGCTCAACGGTGTCTCTAGTTAGTCTTCACTTTCAGCACTTTTGTCCCGGTAAGTTGGGTCCGACGGTTCCTTGGAACGTAGAACTATCGGGTCACCTGAAATAGAGAATGAGTTTAGGTTTGACACTTTGGTGTTTTCCCATTAGACACACCTGCACATCTTACTCTAATAACCCCAAAATATTAATCAATGTGATCTATACTGCCTCATTTCATATAAAGGAAGAAGTCATCTGGTTCTCCATCTCTGTTAGTACAGATTTCATTAATGCTTGACATTTATCTGCACAGACTTGTTGTCCTGGCTGCTGATGGGCATGGTCCGCTGGAGCTGTGGGTGAAACAGTTGGCGCCCAAGCAAACTCATTCATTTAGAGCCTGGCACCTTGCCTTTCAAGTTGGCACAGAGGGACGACTGAGGAGAGTGGCATGGCACAATGCCCGATACTTGATCCACCCTCTCACTCTTCCTCTTTCTTTCCTCTTCCCCGTGTCTCTTTCAGTTTTGGCGAGTTTTATGTTGCGAGAGGTGCGCTGGCATAGAACGAACAGTTACCATGCTGATCAATCATTTTAAACATCCATAATTGATCAAAGCAACTCTCCATTTCTCCTCTCTTAAATTTTCACAGACCTGTGCTGAAAGGTCTTTGGAATATATAGAATCAGCAGGTGTTCCAATACTCAATACAGACATAGAGAATTGAATGTGTTCCTTTAGATGAAGTGATATGTATATGTGCTAGCTAGTTCTTCTTGGGACCATCCACACACATAGCCCTCTGTCAGATCTCTCTCTCTCTCTCACACACACACACACACACACACACACACACATTCTGTCTCTTTCTTTGTGGGTAGAATTTGGTCCCACAATGTAGCATAGCAACACGCTGAAAACCACCCACAACACCCTATAGCCTCATGGCGGCACTCACATTTTCTTTCAATTTATATTACAGCATGTCTATTGTCTTTTTTATAGAAAAAACAACAACTTTATTTACTTTATGAATCATTTTTACAGTCGAAGACATCCCCAGAGGTTTTACCAGGACCTTTAAAAGTATAGCTACATAAACCCACACAAATACATTAATTCTCATTACAGATGCAACTGTGCCCAAAATAAGACCTACAGCACTGAACCTTCAGCTCTTCAACTCACTCTGAAATGCTTTTAAATGAACTCAAGTACAGTTCATGACACACATGTAGGCTCACATGAATTAACTGTGATGAAATATGAATCAGTGTTGTGTGTGTGTTTTATGTTATGAGAGCTATGGTGGAACAGAATACCTTATCAGTCATTGATCATACCAGACCCTCTCTTTCTCTTCTGTTCTCCTTCCCTGTTTTATCTTTTATGTCATGGAAAAAAATATAAATGAAATATATTTTTTTTAAGTAATGTATGCAAACGTCTCCATGTATTGTTCTCAACGACTTTTTTTTAAAGGTTGAAAAAATCTAAAGACTAAGGAGTCTAGAGAAAGTTTATCTGTCAAAACTTTTAATTGGAGAAGTTTTCAATATTTCTAACTGCAGAGTATAAAAAAAATACAAATTCTAACAGTTAATATAATAATAAGACTTCAAAATAACTTTGTCACACCAATTTTTGGTGAAGTGACAAAATGAATGTGTGTGTGTATAAATCATGTATTTTGCTATTCCTAGGATAAAAATGTTTTAAAACAATTTTCCTCACATTTTCCACTTGGCAAGAGTTCGTTTTACCCTGCTCTCCAGTGACTGAAGATTAGAATAAATGTTGACATCATGTCTTCTGGTCACTTCATTTTATTTACTGCTTTGTTCTGCCTTTGACTTTTTCTGTTGAGAAGAGTCTCAGTCAGTCACTTCACATCTGTCACTCATAACATAAGTGCTTGTGTGTTTGTTGCTAGGCTTGTCTCTCTTTCTTTGTCTCTGTCTCTCTTTGTCAAGATTCAAGAAGCTTTATTGGCAGGATAAAAAGGGGTTGTCTCTGTTTCTCTGTTTTGTTCTTCTTCTTTTTTTCCCTATACCAGGCTCTACTGTGTTTGATGTCAGTTCCAACAAACTTCAGGCTCTCTCCACATGAACTCCTAAGGTATGGTACGGAGCGTGTTCACAAGAAGAAGAATTAGGTCACTGAGAGGAAAAAAGACAGAGGCTTTGTTCCAAAATCTAGTGAGCTGCCTACCTAGACAGTACTTTAAATACTGACAAACACCAGCCACATTATAAGGCAGCTTGTATCTTTCACAGGGCAATCAATGCAAAAACGCTGTAAGTTAATGTTAATTATGAGTCCTAATATTTGTGTGTGATATATATTTTATGGTGGAATACGCAGTATTATCTTAGACATATGCTAATGCAAAATTATGAATCTAATAAAATCAATCTGTTGTGCGATATCTGTTTATTCATTCAGAAATGGGAGTTTAAATGACCCTGACAGCTTTCAAAGTCACGGCATTCTCAGGCCAAAAGGACCGTTCTTGTTTTGAGGTGTATGTGCATGTATGTGTGTGTGTGTGTGTGTGTACTTGTTTTCCTTACATTGTGGGGACCAAATGTCCCCACAACGTAAGTAAAACCAGTAAATCTTGACATTGTGGGGACCTTTTGTTTGTCCCCACTAGGAAACAAGCTTATAAATCATACAGAATTATCTTTTTTGAAAATCTAAACTAGCAGAACATTTTCTGTGAGGGTTAAGTTTAGGGGTGGGGGGGTGGGTTAGGGGTACAGAATGTACAGTTTGTACAGTATAAAAACCATTACGCCTATGGAAAGTCCCCACAAAACACATAAACACAACATGTGTGTGTGTGTGTGTGTTTGTGGGTGGGTGGGGGGTATACTAACCTTGGTAGTCTTCACCTTGTTGCCTGTGCTGCAGCTCCAGCCTGTGAGGTCGGGCAGGACTTTACAGTCCTCACCATCCAAACACGGCTGCATCTGACACCACCACTTCTGAGCTACTATAGACGCTACACACACACACACACACGCACACACACATCAGAGGGAACATGGACAAGACCACTAAGGTTAGTACATACAGACAGTCACTTTCCGGAAGTATAGCGGTCATATCATGGAATAGCGGGGAAAAACATCAGTCAAAATGTTGTGCTGATCCTGGCTGGGTGTAGCACCTACACTCTACATCCTTTGAAGAAACCCAACATTACAAATTAACTCAGTATGGAATGTTTTGTGAATTTGTCACAATGTAGTGCAGGCTTTGCGAAGAAACTGCCTTATTTCTGCACAAAGGTTAGCCAATCATAAAAAAAAGAGTATTAGAGGTCATAGCAAAAGCATCCTTTAATTTTTAAGGGTTGGAAAAAGGGTGGAAAATCCACCTAAAAACTAAATTACTAGGGCTGTCGATTTAAAGTGCTAATTTAGTACACTTAATTATAAAAGATTAATGCATTTAATCATGCTACCTGACATGTACGCTACTACAAAAACCACACTTACAGAGAGTAGGCAGTACAGAATCAGTCCTCAAGACGGCAGGGGTCCTGAGATGCATTTTTGAAAGCTAAACAGTTTTAAGTTGGCACAGCATCCTAAAGATGTGCCAATTATGATGCAAGACGTGAGTTAACAACCAAAAGTGTCCGTCTAGTGATTAATCAATTGTAATTAATTCCATTAAAATTTAAATCCCACAAATTAAGATTGTTTTTGTACCTTGACTTAAGCTAAGTGGACAACAGGGAAGGACATACAATTAAAAAAGAAAAAAGAAAATAAGATATGACCCCTTTAAATACAGAGGATCATGTATCAGCTCAGGAGCAAGAAAATGGCAAACAGATGAGGAGCTATTTGAGATGATACAGAGAGAAAGAATGAAGCATGAGATGGGGTGAAACGTGGCTTATTTGACATTTCCTCTCACGCAGAGCGCTGTGTGTAGAGACACTTGAGCTATTTTTTCCTGAGCTTACAGTCAGGCAAAATAAGATAACGATCGATTTCTCTGTCAAGTGGACAGTGTTGACACAATATTAAATGAAACAGCCAGACAGCTGACGGAGACAAAGAGACCGAAAGACAGAGAATGCGAGAAAAAGAGACGGGGGAGAAAGAATGAAAGATGCAGCGCACAATGTCTCATTTGACCTTTTATGATCATACATATGGGGGCAAATTTGCTAGTTGCGCTAACAATCCAGTTAATCCAGACAGTAAATGCACTTTACTAGCTCTGTCAATAACTGTTTAAATTAAGTCATTATTATTTTCAGCACTCTATGTGAATTAGGCTATTATTAAAACTCAGCACAATTTGTCTGAATAGAATTGAAATGAACTGAAGATCGTTTTACCATCCACACAGGAGGGTGCAGCCCTTGTCGTTCCGGCGACTTGTCCTGGGAAGCAGGAACACTTAACAGTCTGTGACCGCTCCTCAATCTTATTTCTGTTACAGCAACGGTGGGCTGCAATCACCTCACATGTGCCAGCCTTCACATGCACTGCAACAAAGAACACACAGACACATTTCATAAGAATATTTGTCTCTGAATGACATTGCAGTCAGCATCTCATTTACACAGGCACACCTGCAGTCAGACCTTTCATCACAGTCTGTTACTGCATAGACATATTGGCCATATTGTTTTATCTATATATAAATTGATAAATTGTCCTCTTTGTATTTTTCACTGCGTGAGAACATGATGTGTGGCGTGAGGGCACATGGCTTGTCGGACAAAGCAATAATAACTAAAGGAGGCGGATCTTTGAGAAGGATCAATTACATTAATCACTTAAAAAAGATATTTAATGGATTTTTAAAATATTAAAACAAAAAATTGTAATGACATATTTGGCTGTTTCGTCTTTTCTCAATGTTTTTTTTAGCATCTTACACCATGAGCACCATGTGTGTTTGTTTTTTTCTTAAAATCTCTTGTGAGTTAAAAGTAGTTTAACTAAAATTGTTGTTGTAAGAACTTTTTTTTTATTATGGAATTTACATACAGGTCAGGGAGCATGATTAATTGCACACCTTATTTGTTGTGCTATTTTTTATATATTTATTTGTACTAAAGTGAAATGTTAAAATGATAGCCATAATTGATATATTGTTTTTTAAACAATACTTTAGCCATCGCAAATAATCTAGGCCTGTTTTTCTTATGCAGGAAACATATCTTCCCGGTATTTTTTGTGAACTTTAATTAAAGCTCTGAGGGTCACAGAGATGAAAAGGAGACATAACCAAAAAATTAATAACAGAACTACTCTGGATGCCTGACGGCTACTTGCTAGGCCATCAAAATGATTGAAATTCTAACAGAGATCTTCACCATCTCCCAATCTCAAAATCACATCAATGAAAAGTGTTTTTCTCTTTCTGAGTGTTTGAAATTTGTAGACATGCCTTTGAAACGTTAAAGCTGAAATTGCAAGACAGAAAAACACTGAGTTCTATTAGAGAAAGGAGAAAAATGGTGATAATGAGTTAAAAACAAACGTCTGAATTCATTTTTTCAAAGATTACTTCTGATCTTTCTCAATCCACCCACCTTGTCTGGAGCATTCAAAACAGTTTATTGTGGATCAGTACAGCTTAGTGGGTTTCACCCTACAAAGTATCAGAGGCTTCAGCTGAAATTTAGCCTAAGCTATTGAACATGGCCCTTAATGTTTGGAGCGGGTCTTAGCATCAGCTGTTGTGTTTACAGGCGGATACTCTTCTAACTGTGAAGAGGTATAAAATTTCTAATCCTTGTTTGTGGAGGGAGTTTTAGTATAGGGACAGTTATGGGCACACAGATCGATACTGCAGCTTTGGGGCGCTTTTTTTAATATTGCCCAAAATAAAACCTCTACATCTGTGCTGGACCATCTATTCCAAATCTCACTTACTTGTTCCAGATTTATTGGCCATGAAAGTAAGTTGTGCCTTAGATTTTTGCTTTAGTTTCTAAGAAAAAAAACAACAAAAAAAACAGCCATGTTCTAAAGCAAGCTGTTTGTTCCAGTCAGTTCATATGTAGGTTTTGGATATGGATAACATGACATCATAGTTCCGGTGCTGCACTTCCTCTATAACTAATAATAGAGACACAGGACAGACAAGTGCAGACAGACGCAATTGGTGTACAAGTAGAGGCCTACTCACAACAAGTCCAAATATTTGATGACATTTTAAGTAAAACATTAGATCTCTATGAGCTTCTTGACATTGAATGTGAAATATTAGACTCTGGTTACTCATTTTTTATTCAGAGGTTATGTTTATGTTTGTGTGGATGCTGAGCAGTTAATTCAGTATGAACTACACTGAAAAAAAAACAGAATTTTCTTATTTTAGTACAGTAAAGCTTTGTAAACATCCATAAAGCAAGATAAATTTGAGTTGCAATATTGGGTATAATAAGACAGAATAAGTTTCAAAGAATATATCTTGAAAGTAAGTTTATTGTTTTTACTCCATTGAAAAGGTTTCTTTAACTTAACTAAAGGTAAATAGATCTCAAATAAAAAATTTACTTTTAAAACAAGAAGAAAGAAAACATGCCAATGCAGTACAAAATATATAAACTTACTTCAAGATGTAGTGTATAAAAACAAGCCTTTATTTCTTATACAGTTTTATATATTATATCTTGTTTTAAGGATGTTTAGATCATTTGTATTCATGGAAAACAAGACAAAAAGTAAAAGATTTTGTACAGAATTGTACAAAAATTCTTAATTGGACTCAGTCTGAATAGTTTCTTGCAAAAAACAAACAAACAAAAAAAGGTAATATTTTTGGTGTCATTTAATTGGATCAGAACTTAACCGGCAATATAGCATGAGGAACAAACTAAGCAATGGAACCACTCTGTTGTAAAGGACTAAGATGAACCAACCAACATGATCAAATGTTACATCAGTGTTAGAATGTAATGACCTTTAGCTGAAACATGAAATTCTTGTGAGTGCTGGAATGGAATATCCTTCAGAACAGAGCATGCTTTATGTTGCTTTAAGGAATGGCTCTGTCCTTCAGTGGATGGGCAGCACAGGGTGAAACAGCCAATCAATTCAATCTCCACACACATTACCTCACATCAGATTAATCCACCCTGACTGGGTCAAAATGGGGGCTGACACTGCTGGTCAACAGCCTGTGCTGTGTGTGTGTGTGTGTGTGTGTGCAAAATGTGAAAATGTCAACTGTCCCGAGAGATCGACTTCTCAGCTGAGAAACGGTTCTTTCAACCATATTCATTCTCATCATGCATCTCACTATCTGCAGTGACAGGGCATTTCATTTCTGTGTTCCCAACATGATGGGATTCCACAATATGGCCCCCGAAGATTTGAACAAGGGTGTTGTTCTCTCTCTGTAACACACACACAGCGCCTGAGACGAGTTCGGGTCAGGGGTCTGAAAGCGTGTGTTTGTCCTAGGGGAGTTGTGTTTCTTTATTTCTTCCTTTCTCTTCATTTGTCACTTTCTATCCTCCCCCTATCTTCTTCTTCTCCCTCTCTTTGGTCCCGGTTTCTCATTTCTATCCATCCTGCAAAAATCTCTCTCTCTCTCTCTCTCTAATCTATCTACCATTTAATTATTTACGGATAGACAGATATTTTATTTTAATTATATTACTAAATATGTAATATATTATTTAATATTAAACACATTCAAATATTTTATTTAATAATATAAATATCAATGTAATAACATCACATTTATTGTTTAAATATGCTTTTCTTTCACTTTTAGTTTTGAATCTATTTTATAGCGAGATGTTCTCTCGTTCAGCGGCAGTTTCTGTGAGGTCTCCACTCTGCCTGTTTTAATTCCAACTTAACAAACTCCGCTGATTGAAATGTCAAGATGTAAATATTGTGAGTGTTGGATCCTCTCAGAAGGGTGAATTATATTACTCAGTCATTACAGACAGAAAATCTTCAATTCGTGAGGGAAACATTGCGTAGCTCAGAGGGAGTGCTGCCCAAATCAGCTGTAAATGCCAAATGCAAATATTTGTGTAATCGGAATGAGAGGGCGATGGCTTTCCTGTATCGTGGGACCTCAAGACGGCAGGGAGACAGGCTTGATGCATTAGAAATCATCAGGATGGAAAGAAAAAGATTTGTATTCTGCACCTTACTAGCCACAAGAGATGTTGTTAATTGCTCAGTATGTTAATGATATCTTCATGGTGTTTGCTGGCTTTACTTAGACATTTCACTTAGTCTCCAGAAACTCTGTCTGTCTTGAGCTCTCATGCATCGCTGCTCCGGTTTTGAGATCTCTAGGTTTATCCTACCCAAAGTCAAATACAAAAAAGTATCACAGCGAACCCTTCTTATCATATGGAGGCGCATTAGTTAATTACTTAGCTTCTTGATGTACAGACATTTCAGGGTTGGACAAAATTCTGAATTTAATTCACGAGTGTGAATTTGAATTCATTTTGCCACACATCAGAGGATGTTGAATTGAAATGGAATGACAGAGAGAATTTACTAAATTGCAAATTTAAAAATACACCGCAATTTCATTACTCCAAAACACCTTTTTTTTTGCAAGAAAACATAAATGTCAACATTAATTTTCTGATGTTGAATATACAAAGTTCTGTCATAAAACTCTAGATGGCACAGGATGATAGGTTCCTGCTGTATCAGCCAATGAGCTCGCAGCTCAACTTTCAAATACTGGTCAGCATTTTCTGTAGCAGCTGAAACTCTCCACCTTCCCCAGCTCCACCTGTATAGATCTGCTACGTAGTTGGTATTTCAGACATTTATCATTAATATCATATCATGTTTTTAATGCTATTAATTTAACGGAATTTTCCGTATCTTTTTTTATAGGTTATTTACCTGTATTTAAAATGTTGCACTTCACTGGAGTTGAGTTTTAGGGTTAAAGGAAATGTATGGTAATGAGGTTCCAGTACTTTTTCTGATATTTTACAGATTTACAGTGTACACTTACAAAGATTATAGCGACTTTAAATGCAACCTTATTTAAAATTCTATTCAAATTTTAGAACCAGAATTTAAAAGGCAATAATGTACTGTACTGCATTACTATAATTTCTGGTGGTCATTATAATAATGATGATGATGGAAAGTTTCTGATATGCCAACCCAAAACACACAGCCTTCAAGAACTAGTTTATCTGTATAATTATACAATCCCACACTGATATATCAAACAGTTTCTCATTCAAAGATCTCAAATATCTGTGGGGAAACTGACAGTCATTATGTCTTTGAAGGCGCATCCCCTGTGGCGTAGCTTTAAAATCATCTCTATAGAAGAAGAGCCCTCAAATGCATAAACATATTCATATACACATGCACAAAGACTAGCTAAATCATTTTACAAACAAGGGCACAGATCCTTTTAGGAGGTTCACACAAAACCAGCAGAGACAACATTAAATATACAAGAGCAATTGACAAAAAAAAAAAGAAACAGTGTTTTAAAGTTTTAAAATTCACATAATGAAATGTGTCACATGTTGAGGAATCTAAATGTAGCTCGGGTTTCTTCTCTAATCAAACACACCTGAAGCAGTAATCAAGGTCTTTGGTTTCATTTGAAAATCACTTGGTTATAGTGCAGGGCTGAATCTAAACTCTGGAGGAAGGAGAATCTTCAGGAATAGGATTGACTATAACTCTCTAAATCAAATTTAATCTCATATAGAAGTATCATACAGAGAGACAGAGGGAGAAAGGAAGACGGAAAGAAAAAGTATATAAAAAGAGATTTTCTACCAATAGAGAAATGCAGTGAGAAAGCACAAAGCCATTGTTGAACTTACTGTGTTATACTAGCAGTTTTAAAGCTTTCATTTCGTTATCGATGTTTTGGATGGCTTTAATATATCACTGAATTCACTGTGCTTGTGTGTGTGCAGTAATAGCAGTTGCGCACTCAATTGTTTGTGCACTGCATTGTAATACACTGTAAGCAGATTGCTGGCAGGTATTATAAAACAATGCAGTGAACAGAGACACATGTTCTCATATAGCTATTAACCTGTTGATGCATAAAGAGACATTGCTGAAGGTAATGGGTTTTTTGTGAATCTTGCTCTGTCTGTAGGTTTGAAAACACATTCAAATTGAAAATGTTTCTCAGCAAAACAGACTTACACATTACAAACTACTGCACTGACTCAGAGAGGAATAATGTCATGAAGTGCTAGAAATGTGAGGGTGCAATGTGTTGTGTTTATGGTGTTTATTAAACCTAACACATTGAACTGTATTTTTGTAATATGAAGGTCCCATTGAACTAAAAAAAAAAAGATAAAATGTTAATGCAGTACTTGCATACCAAGGAGACGACAATTCCCTGAAGAGCATGTCATATGCGACGTGATGAGTAAAGAAAACAAAGAAAAATCATTTAATGTCATATATAAACAGAATATTTTTACTGTGCATAATTTCCAAAAGCCAATTACCAATTTTGTCAATTCATGAAAAAATATTTAAAATATAATTTCAACACAGAATATTATTCCACAAAATGTCCACTTGAAATGTAAACACTCCTTCAACACAGTCTCAAAAGGAATAATGTATTTGTTCATCACAACAGTGTTGCTCTGAAGTCATATTAAGCTCATTTCAGATTATTTCCGTAAATGCTCTTTCAGACATCTTTGCTGACTGTGACTGTCCATATATATTTCTTTTTTGTATTAAATTAATGGTACTATAAATGTATCCACCTGCTAACTTTCACACATGATCATTGTGGACGGGCAATTTATGTAAGAGTGCTTACTGCTAACATCTGTGATATATTATGTATGTTGAGCACAGCGATCACACAAACTTATGTCGTTCATACAGTACTGTAACTAAAAATATCTCCCCAAATGGCACTAGCATATTCTATACATGCAATCCTATATATTATTCAAACATGTTATACAAACTTGATAGTGTGTGTGATCGAGCATGCACGTTTTAATTATTTATTTTTGGTTATTTATATAATATAATATAATATAATAATATCTATTGATGTATCTGTTGTCTAATATCTGCTTTGATTGGTTGAATTGGACTGAAAGGTGAGTCTGATGACATCTGATCTCCTCTGGAGATCCAACCCTATAAACATCCCAAGAGACATATTTCACTTTTACAAGCGGATTTTTCCTCCCGCTTTGTGAGGGGGAGTTTCATGACATGGCTATTAAAGCCTGTGTCATTTTATGGCCATTTCAATCAGGCTCTATTTCAGAGGACAAATTGAGCTCCACCCCACAGCAGGGTTCACCAGATCCCACACACATTACAATTCATAGATTACAGATAATTTAGCATCACACACACACGTCTGGATCACTATCCTTGTAGGGACTCTCCATGGAGATCTCCCTACACTAACCAACCCTATACGTCTAAACCCACCTATCACAGAAAACTTTTGGCATTTTTACATTCTCAAAAAACATCACTTAGTATGATTTACAAGCTGTTTTCCTCCTGTGGACAAAAAAAAATGCTATCTACGTGGAGACATTTTGTCCCCATATCATAGGGTTTATCAGGACCACACACACACACACACACACACACACACACACACACAGTATATAAGCAGGAGGGAATTGAGAGATCAGTCAATGTGCAAAGTCAGAAATCTATAAATCTTAAGGGATACTGCAAAGAATAAACATGAAAAATGACCACAATCATCATCATTATCAGGTGGATGCTGACAATGCTCTTTTAATAATGTAGTTTTGGATGGGTTTGTTCAGTTATATATGTGTATATGTGTCTGCCAGAGAAGGTTTCACCAGCCGTGTGCTTTACTGCAGTCTGCATCAGTGGAGGCGTGTGTTAAAAACAGACTGTAGATGGATTGGGAATATGGGTGTCCCATTAAAAACCCTTTTAACCTGCTCTCTAGTGTTGTCCACTATACAATACCCTGCTCTACTGTAAAAGCTATAGCTCGCTCAACACGGACCACTAGAGTGGTTTTATCTCTCTCTTTCATTATGATTTTTTTCTGAGATATTGCGCTGCAAAATTTCAATTTTTCTAACCCTTTTACAAAGTCTGAGACATTTAAATACAGGCTGCGCTGTGGCTACTGTTATTGCTACTGCAATAAATACTGCTGCAGAGCAAGTACAAGACTTGCTACTGCAAATACATACATGACACGCTGCTATGAGCAAGTAAGACATGCTGCTGCTATAGTTTACATGAATTACCTGTAGCAGATCTATACAGGTGGAGCTGGGGAAGGTGGAGGGTTCCTGAAAGCACACTGCAACTTCTACAGAAAATGCTGACCAGTATTTGAAGGTTGAGCAGCGGGCTCATTGGTTGATACAGCAGGAACCAATCAGCTGTGTCCTATAGGGAATGCTGTGACTGCAAACTGATTGAGTTGAGGACCTATTGTCCTAAAGAACTTTGTATTTTTCACAACAAAAAAAAAAAAAAAAGATTATTAAAATGCATTAAATACACCAAAGTGTACCGTATTCATGTTTTTTTGTGGAAAGTGCATTGTGTAAGTATGTGTAAGTGTGTATCCTGGCTGTCACGACAGTCACTTCTGGACGGCCCATTAACCAAGAAAGGATGAGTCACTTTAAGAGGCTTTTAATCGGTGGGAGGGACTGATCTTGAGCTATCATCCAATCACAGTCTGCACTTGTGCAGTTATTATATTCATTAGGGCAGATGATTATGAAGCCTTGATGAGAGGAAACGCCCTGCTGCTTTCGAGCACTGCCGACACCTGGAGCAGTTACACTACTGAGAGGGATAATGGAATTACACCTGCACCAGTGCACTCTCTCTCTCTCTCTCTCTCTCTCTCTCTCGATTTCTCTTCAGTCATTAAGAGATTGTTTCTCTATTAAAGTACAAGCCCATTGCTCCTTTGTTGTAGTGTCTTTTGGAGCATGTATAAACCCGATTAAAGCGGGATGGTTCTTATGAATCCTACTTTCCCTAATGAGTTCTACAGATATAATAGCTCTGCCTACCTAGTTAGCGGTGAGCTGTCTATCTAGACAGCATTTTAGAATTTATTTATACAACAGTATATAAATAATACTAAAATAACACTGTGTGCTGCATTCACTATCAGAAATTACCAGCATGGTCTCATTGTTAATATGTAGGTATTAATATGTAACATTTACAGGTACAAAACATACATTTTTACATGTATGGTTAGATGCTGAAACAAACAATATGGACATATTGACAACATTTAAACGTAAACATTATTGCATATTTAAAGTTAAAAATATTTACGAATCTTTTATATCATGAAGATATTTGTATAACTGCCCATTTACCATTTTATACATTTTAGATCCCTTAACCCAAACCCAAACATAGCCATTTTATAGAGGATTTAAAAAATATATAAAACACAATGGACATAAATGTGTGGGAAAATTACAATTTTAGTAACATAGCTTTAAAGGGATCTTTTGAGCTCCTAATCCCACTCCTACCCCTAAACCTACTCATAACAATTTCTTAAACATAAACAGACAGAAAAGCATAATCACAAAAAATTATTTATTGCAAATAATAATAAATTATTCATGTCAAAAGTAGTCCAAATGACAATGTGTAGCAGTTGGAGTCCTCTCTGACGGTATACAATAATATATAATTACCTTTTTAAGGAACAAAGTGTAACTTTTTTAATCAAAATTTAAATAATCAATTATTTGGTTGCACTTTATTTTACAGTATGTGCACTTACATGTACTTACAACATACTTACCTAAGAAAGTACTGGATAACTTAAGGTAACTACATGGGTTAAAGTTAGGTTTAGGGGTAGAGTTAGGGTTAGTAACACAGTTATTACCCAGTTATTGTAATTACTATAATAAGTACATAGTATATACATGGGGAACTGGACTGTGAAATAAAGTGCAACCAATTATTTAAATGCAATACATTAGTCAATAAATCACCATTCTTCTTCCAAAATGAAGTGTTTTTGTCTTAACCTGATTCACTATGGAAAGCCTATTATAAGTGTTTATATTTTAGACTTGTTGGGATGGTTTTTACGGGACATCGTGTACAAACGTCACTCGCCCGTGCATGTCTAACTAGGTCCATACATAGAGAAAAGATGGAGAGAACTGAGGGATTTTTAAATGTTGAAAAAGCGACGCGGAGATGCCTTTTTTTTTTCTTTTTTTTACTCAACATGTAAGGTATTTTATTGAACAGATGAATTGCCATATGTAGCTCCCTAACAGAGTTCATTGTTATGCATTATCCATATTCATCCTTACAGTAACACAACCAAAACAATGTCCTTCCACAAAATGCATGCAGATTCGTTAACTGCTATGCCAAAAGTTACGTAGTATCGCTTTAACTACATTACTCACATGGAACCTGTACCACAGTCTCTGGAAGATTTACATTTAAGAATTTGAAAAACAATTTAATACCAAGACATACTGACAAATAGTCAAATGTAATTATTTGAATGTCTTTGTGTACTAATTTCCCCACAAAATCAGCACAAGAAATGTGGAGAAAAAAGAAATAAATAATATTCAGTCTGCACCAGCTTATCAATATTGTTAGATCAGCTACATGCTACCCTTTTGAGTGAATTTTCCTGTGCACTTGCTTCAAGGATCACTATAGAAAGTTATATACAATATAATACATATTTTAAGACAGCCGGCTGATGTCTTGGAAAGCTTCTGCCTATGTAGGCAGCAGACAGCAAAGCAGCTCACTGGGTTTAGGAAGAGAGCTAATGTGTCATTTGTGTGTCATGGACAGAGGCATACCTGAAAATACACACAGGTGAGATGATGACAGAGTGCGGTAAAGGCAACAATTCCATAAGACTAAAGCTTGAATATGTCAGGCAACATCAGGCAATTGAACCAGCCTGAACAGTTGTTGTTGTTTACTGTTTTCCCTAAGCAGATTTCTGTCATGTGTGATTATGCGTCACTTTTGAAAATCTCTACGGCTGGGAGCAATAATGACCTCTCTCGTACAGAAAGTAAGCGTTTAGACATCCTGTTCCCAGAATGTGTCTCAAATGTTACTTTGACAGATGGCTAAAATGTGCTGTTAATGACATCACTTCCTGTGCAGATGTATCGAAGCATCATTAAATATCAAAATATGGCAAAAAGGTCTCCTTTTGCTCTCTGTCTCTCTCTCTCTCTCTCTCTCTCACACACACACACACAAGCTCTCTTTCTCTCTGCCCAGAAAGAGTATGTAATATTAAAGTCGGATTAGGGCAAAAAAAGCGGATTAGTATTTTAGTAGCATTTGTGTTTTATTTAAAGTTCTAATATTAAAGGACTAGCAAATATAAACCCAGCTTAAGCATATTTCTCTCACACATTTCAGATCACTGCCATGTTGGGGATATTTATTCTCACTTCTGATCTGGTTTGTGTCTTGTCTCCTTCCTGTGCAGCTGCGGCAGGCTGGCAGCGAGAGGTCTGCGTACGGCATTGCAGGTGGAGAGATCCGCTCGACTGCTCTCTAATCTGCTAATCTGTTAAAACATGCTGTCCTCCAGCATACGCTCTCTTTGGGACAGTGTGGCGTTAGATTATTTAAGCCCCCTGTAGCAGGAGACAGGAGATCATCCCTTCCTGATAACTGTGAAATGGAGAGGTTCATGTAAAATGACGGCTGAGCGCAAAATCTGCCCAGCAAGCACTTTTCTCTAACCCGTTTTTTCCCCCCGCTCTGTCTCTATCAGGGCATCGGCAGCATTGATGTTAATTACAGACCATCGAATGGAGCTAAAAAGCTCCATCCATCAAAGACAGACACACTGAAGATGTGAGACACGGTAAGGATATAAAATATAAACACTTAAATCCCACACTGAGATTTTCATTGACTGAGAGAAGAGACACAGAGGACAAGATTCATAGGGTTGTATTGGGAACAAAATATTTGCTTTGCTATGATGACAGACTCTGAATCCTCAATATTGATACTAAGTCTTAAAGTTGGCTTTAAATGAAAATGCATGTTATTGATCTTAAATTGAACAATTTATCCGTGTACGTTTCTTTTTTCTATTCTTTTTTTTTACCTAAATTAAAATGTGATCTTCCCGTGAAACAATAGGCTTCACTCTGGTGACGTTTGCTGGACATCTCCAATGATTTATTCGGCTTAAACTCTGGCCCTTCTTATAATTGACTGCAAGCTCACATTCACATCTGCCTTTATCCACTCAACAACCGATGCAACTAAATCCCCACCCAATATAATATATATATATATACATATATATATATATATATATATATATATATATATATATATATTTTTTTTTTTTTTTTTTTTTACTTTGATGCATGCTACAATGGAAAAATGTATCTGTCACTACTTCAATTTCATTGTGACTTTAAATAAATAACTTGCCTCAGGTATAATCAATAGATTTAACAGCACTCTCAATTTTTCTTTTGCAGTTAATTCATTAACCCATTCAGTGTTTTTAAGGTAAGAAAACAATGTAGAGTTCAGGACTTTATTTCAATGACATGTTGCAGAAAATGCATGCCGTAAATGTGGAAAAAGTAAGTAAACCCCATGAAAGAGTATTCCCCCACCCATTAGGACAAACAATTACCATTTCTCTGTTAATGGATAAAAAGTCAGTGCCCACATTGCTCTTCTCTCTAAAAAAAAACATGGTAGCTTAGATTTACAAAGTTGGATCTGAACAAAGCACAAGACTTCTGGAACAATGTCCTTTGGAAAGAAGAGACCAAAGAAGAGATGTCTGGCCATAAAGCATAGTGCCACGTGAAAACCTAAACATAGCATATCAGCACAAACACCTCATAACAATTGTGGTGGTGGAGGGGTGATGATTTGGGCATTTTATGACACCTTGCAGGAATTGAATCGACCATGATCTTCTCTGCAAACCAAAGTACTCTAAAGCCAAATGTGAGGCCATCTGTCTGACAGCTAAGGCTTGTCTGAAATTGGGTCATTCAACAAGACAATGATCCACCAGCAAATCTACACCAGAATGTTTGAAAAAGAAAAGAATCAAGGTGTTTCAAAGGCGCAGTAAAAGTCCAAACCTCAACCCGATTGAAATGCTGTGGACGGAGAGCTGTGCATAAACAATGAACTGAAGCAATGTTGTAAAGAATAGTAGGCCAATATTTCTCCACAACAATGTAAGAGACTGATAAAGTCAATATAGAAACTGTTGACTTCAATTCATTGCTGCTATAGATGGTTCCACAAGTACTTATATCATAGAGCATAAGTTTGTGACACAAGGCTTCTCCATTTTGTCTTTATTTTTGTTAAGTAAATAACGACACAGTGTATTATGTCATGTGTTGTTGTTCATCTAAGAATGTATTCAACTACTTTTAAGACCTGCTAAAGACCAGATCATTTTTTATTATGTCCTGATACACAAAAATGTTCACATCACTAACTGGACAAAGGTATTGCTCACAATAATTGATAAATTACAGAATAAAACAATAATAATATAAATGATACATTTTTATAATATATTAAAAAAAAATTAATGAATCTCAAGTGTCATTGCACACATTTTTATGCTTCATGTCACAGTGCCTAAAACAAAATGCTGATATCATACTGTTAACATTTTGTTTACATATGTTTTTTGTTTTTTCTTGTCCTGTTAACAGAATGCATATAGAAGATGGCTTTCTGAAATATTCTGAAATGTCAGGCAGATGCCTGTGGGAATAAACGAGAAGAGAACATGGCCAGACATGAGGATCACACGACCTGTCTGCTGTGCCCAGGCCTCTTCCAATAATTCAGAGGTCAGTGTTCCTTCCTTCTCAGCCAACCACACATTTACACACCTCAGTCAAACTCCCAGTGCAAACAGCCAACTCTCATACAAATATTCTCCAATACACTTCAGACCCTTGAGAGAGACAAAAGGAGGGGTAAAGAGAAAAAAAGTGACATTTTGACGGCTGTCCAATCCCGTCGAAGCTGAAGATGTTATTCTTTCACTCCAATTTGAGAGGAACGGAACCTTTCGCCTTTCCTGTCATCCCGTGCTTCAGTGTTTCTTTCTTCCCCTTGCAATCATCTCTTCCTCATTTCCGTCTTGTCATCCAGAGTCTCATCAAATGTCAGAGGACAGCATGCTGTCCCAGAGTTCTGGCTCCATCTGCATCTTGAAATACATATTTGTGGTGTGACCGATCTCCCTCAGGTCCAGTGGAAGGGGTCAGCACTTTTATTCAGAACCCCGATGAGACCACCTAGTGAGAATATGATGGAAATGTCCCAGGAGACGCCACTCTCTCTCAACATCGCTCATATTTTATACTGCTACTCAGCTGACCAAAGATCTTCAGAAAGCTCTTCACAGATAGGTATGTGCAATAGAATAGGATGCTTTTATTTGATAATGCTGTCATAATTTGCTCTCCCTCATGTCATTACAGACCTGTGTGACTTTCTTTCTTCTGTAAAAAAATAAATAAATATTTTGGACAATATTTAAGCAGTTTTTGACCATTTAATGAAAATCACTGGGGTCCAAAAGTTTCAAGATCCAAAATGGACACAATAAACCTCTTGTGAGAGGTTACGCATTGGTACGGAGCCCCTAAAGGGTCATGGTGAAGGCAAAAAATATGAGATGAAGAACAAATTATTCATCAATACTTTTGCATTCTCTCACAAATGGTTTGCATTCCCCCGAGAAACTTTGCCTTCCCTCACAAAAACTTTTGCGGCCAGCTGAGAAACTTTGTGTTTGCTTGCAAAGAGCTCAAAAGGTTTTGTAAGCGAACGTTTCTTGAGGGAACGAGCAAACTGACATTATTTTTCCTCCAATTTTTCCCATGGGTCCACTCTCGGGTTTTGTATCACTTTGTTTACCTTTGTTTACATTTATTACACACATATATATTTATTTATTTTTTACATTTTTCAGTTTACTAAAAAAAAAAAAAAATTAAAACTATAAATATATAAATTTTAAAAAAGTAAAAGCTAATTCAAAATATTAATAAATTCCATAATAGTATTGTAACGATAGGCGAGTCAGTGGAATGGGATCCAATAGCAGGCTATTTATTGAAACACAGAATGGATGTAACAGGCAGGGTCAAAAAGCAGCAAACAGGAATGTCAGAGATAAGGCAGAGTCGTAAACAGTAAACAGGTGGGCAGGTCGAGGCAGTCAGCAGGCAAAGAACAATCCAGTAATCCAAAGCAGTAAATCCAACAAGGTAGGCAGCGAACAATCAGTAAACGGAACAGACAGGCAGAAAACAAGACCAGGAAAACCAGACACAGGAATAAATGCTCAGAAATGACAGGATAACCAAATCAAGACTTTGCGACTGTGTGAGTGTGTGTGGAGCTTAAATAGTGAGAAGAGATATGGATCAGGTGAGAGTGCAATCAGTCCAGGTGTGAAGGATTCTGGGAAATGTAGTGAACAGTGACTGAGGTGGGACTGTATGTGTGTGAATTATGGGAAATGGAGTCCGGTGAAAATAACAGTTCCACGGTAGAGTGGTTCTCCCTCTTGTGGTTATGGCTGGTCATCCTAACAAGTATATATTTAATACTATAACAACAGCTTTTTTTGAATGTTTTGGACTCCCATTGACATTCATAATGCAGACAAAATCAGAAACATACTTCATCAAACACACATCATATTTTGTGTTTCACTGAAGAAAAACGCCATGCAAGTTTGGAACAACGTGAGGGTACAGCAAGTAAATGAATTTCTCAGTGAACTATCCCTTTAAGAGAGCAAGAATAGAATATTTCTAGTCTGTTTTTCCATATTCTCTAAAACAGAAGTAGCTTTTCAGTACTGTTTCTGCGCACTAGAGGACCTAACATTAAAAACATTAATCTATTAGCGGGTTCACAGGTTGGGCATGATAATGTTTTGCATAGTTATATAAAAGATCCTTTTCAACAGCTCTCTCAAAATAACACCTCCACAATGTGAGCACAGGAATCACACTTTTCAGCATGATTTTCTTTATTCTATAAGAATAATGTGTCAGCACCTTTTCTCATGCTGAATTCTGCTTAAACACATGTTTGATTCTGCGATAATCAGGACGCCTGATGGATAGGAAGCTGTTTTTGTTTATGGAGAGTGTGAGCTCGCTGCCATCTGCTCAGAGATTAAACACCATGCTCTGATGGAATACATGAACGCCCATCAAGCTGAAAGCAACCTGCTTAAGACACTCATAAACACCCATTTTAAATCACTTACTCCAGTGCAGTCTTAACACACGCACACACTCAGGGAAGCCTCTTTTGACCAATCATGGGTAAGAGTGCTAAATATGACCAGAGGCACTTCTTTTCTAAAGCAATAGTCTCGCTAGAATTATAGTCAGCAAATTATAAATAAAAGCACAAAAGACATAATAATGTTGTTTTGAATAATCAAACACTAATGGAGCCTAGAGCCAGTTGCTTAAAAGGGTGCTGCAATCTAAATGAATTTGAAAGTGAATGCTAATAATTAATTAAACAAGGGATGCATAAAAATACTTTAAAGCAGTGAAAATTAGCTTAGCTAAGCTAAGCTGAAAGTAGCAAGCTACACTACACCTTACATGGCAAATGTAGCTTGCTACATTTAAGCTACTTGATATAGGCTTTTATGAATATTAAATATAAACATAAATTCTTAAAATATGCCAGTAAGTGGTTTCAATTCATTGTAGATGAATGTTCCACTTCATCTAGTGCTCTCTTCGTTCTGTATTCTAAAGTATCCAGTTACCGTTTTAGGGAAAACAGTAAAACCAACTCCAAGCCATTCAAACTGTGAGAGAGCTGTCTAAATGATTCAGAGTGGATCGTGAATTGTTTCCATTTTGTAGCCTGCTCATGTGATTCATCAAACAAAACAACTCAAAAAAGTGTTTAGGAAATCAGGCAATCTAGTCCGACATACACTTGGTGTTAGTAAGACTTTTCTTACAAGAAAGTAATACTTTTACTCAGCAAGTTTGCGTTAAATTGTTCAAAAGTGAGAGTAGAGACAAAAATGGATGACGGTTTCCACACATATATTAAGCCACACAACTGTAATACTATTTCACTGTATTATTGAGCAAATAAATGCAGAGATTTTTTTTCAAAAACATTAAAAAAAAATCTTACCAACCTCAAAGGTTTGAACAGTAGTGTAAAATACTGGACACAAAGCTTGACTGATGGAATATTCGTAGAGAAAACACCTTGTCAACGCTACCATGATATGTAATGAACTGAATACAATAGCTTTGCTACTGAAGTGACATGATTTCAAAAATAGCGACACTAAAGCCCAAAAGATGGTTGAATAAAACTGAATGAGGCTAGGGAGCTCTGGAAGGGTTTGATGGTAGTGTGACCTACATGTTTTATCCCACAGATGAAATGCTTGAAAGTTTCACATTTTTAATTCTCCTTCTGTGTCTCTCACAGGCCATATGGGTGTCTTGGAAAGGCTGTGAACAGTCACAGGAAGAGCTCACACACAGCAGAGAATCACGCTAAGACTCAAGCAAAAAGCAGTTATAAAATTTTGGACCATTTTTTTTTATAATCTTTTGTCAGGCAGTCTGAAATGGTCTGCTTTCAGAACAACAAGAGAGACCAGCTGTGTGACATAAACCGCAAAACTCACATACTGGTTAAATTAAAAGGGAGATCTGATATGTCAGTAGCAATACAACAGCTATTGAGTGTAAAACAGAGTATGTGCGTGAATGTTTAAGTATTATCATCTCATTTGTGAAAATGATCTAAAACTGAAAAACAATGTTTCATACTGTCAAACACTTTTTTCTGAGTGAAAAGCTCATTTTCTTTGTCACTGTTATAGTGAAAGAGTAGTGTTAATCACAGTAAAAACATCACAAATAGCAGCAAGAAGAAAATTAACAGCTTCTGTTGAAATGTTTTATATAATTTTCTAAACACACAGTATAATCCTTAATTACTGAAAAAGCCACACTGACATCTCAAAGATCAGTGCTTGAACATACAGGAAATGTGACTCAGAAATGTCTGGTTTCATTGGTTGATGTTCAAATACACAGAAAGAGACAGAGCGAATATAGGAGAGGTGGCAGATTGGGGATAAAACAAGGTCAGGGGTGACGGAAATCATAAAAACGTGACAGCACCATCGGTCAGTGAGCTGTGTGACAATGTGACCATCACACACACTCAAACACAATCAGTGTTGTAGCAACTTCAAAACACAACGCTCATAATTAAAGTGTTAAACTATACAGTAAAAACTGCTATTGAAAAGAAGTTTGCTATGCTACAAACAACAAATAGCAGTTACACTGAAGCTGTAAGGGGCCAAAAATCTTTCAACATATAACTAGATAATATCATTTTAATCAGAAGAGCATTTGTTTGTGGCTAGTATCTGGCTCAAAACGGCTTTCTGAATGAATGACTGCAAGTGTTAAACTTTGACAGATAAATTTACACTAAATAACTCTAAAAACTGGAAAAAATGAAATATGCTAGCCTACACAGCAAATCCTTTTTGAATAGGTTAATATCCATGAATCGAAACAAATTCACTACAGCAGTTTTTTCAGACCAATGTCTCCTTGAATAAAGGAGTCATAAATGTAGTTATTAACATGTTTTTTTGCCATTCAAAAGAAAACAAAAAACATCCAATGCTACATATTAGAACTATAACATGAGTCAATAACATAGTTATGAGTGTAAGTATTTTGTTTTTCAGTCAGTCAATTTGAATCATCCTAATTAACAAAATAATTTTTCAGTGATAGTTATTAAACTAATCAGTCAAAAAAGTATTTTGCTACAAAAAAAGATTCAATATTCAACAGTTACTCGATTCTTTGAATCAATGCTTTTTGAAGTTTAATCACCAAGAAGTTTTTCCATTGAACCAAATCACTAAAACATTTTTTTAGACCAGTGCTACATATTAAATTAATATATTAAATGAGTCAAAAACATATACTGTATAGCTACTGTAGCACAAAAAGCAACGTTTAATTATTTCGCTATTAAGAAAAGATGCTAAACACACAGGGACTCGAATCAGTGAATTGATTCTTTTTGAACATGTTAATCTCCATGAATCTTCCCAATTAACCGATTCACAAGTTTTTCAGACTTTGCTCCACAGTTTGCTCAGCTATAAAGCTCCTTTCACAATTATAAACTCTTTCCTCTATGTCCTTGCACCACACCATTCCCACTGAAATCAACCATTCCTCTTCATAGTTTTGATATCACTGGTCTCAGTGTCTTGTTTAGGGTGGGTAGGTTTAGGAGATGTCAGAGAGACTCATGTTTTACAGGGCAGAAGGGCACAGGGCACACACACACACACACACACACAAACAAACACACACTCAGAGGGCATGAGAGCTCAGGACTGCAGTCATCCACAAGAGCCGTGTCTCTTCCTGCATTTCATCTCATGACACACTCATCTGTCTCGGTCTCTCTTTCCACACTTCTGTCTCTTTCTCTTCTTTATGCCCTTCAATGGATCTCTGCAGCCCTTCTCCCTCTTTTACTCTCTCTCACTTTCTCCAGGGATATTAGTTTTATTGAGAGGATGAGCCTCATAAAGAATGACCTACAGTAGCAGCAAACTTTCTGGCTATATATTCCCTGTGTATGTGTGTGTGAAAAATACTTCACTCTCATTTAGCTCATTGTCCCTGAAGCCTTTGCTGCTCGTAGAGAAGAAGAGTTTGGAGTTATTAGTTTTTTCCTCCCAGTGGTTTAGTGTGTGTGTGTTCAGTCACCTTGCTCTGACCTGTTAGCAGTAGTGTGTAATTAACTGATTGTCTGAACTATTTCCCTCCTCTGATTGGCTCACATGTTCAACTTCTGGATTACTTATCCAATCAAAATGAAGAACTAGGCTACTTTGTAGGGAAGATGGTGGCCAGAAAAAGCATGCAGATTTCATATTCTAATGACAAATAGGACTGTACAAACTCCTATACAGTAAACAGAGACACTATGTGTGATTATGGGGAACTACATCAATGCATGCATAGTATGCTGTGTATGGTGTATCTGGAAAGTATTCACAGCACTTCCATTTTTCCACATTTTGTTATGTTACAGCCGTATTCCAAAATGGATTAAATTCATTATTTTCCTCAATTTTGCAAACAATACCCCATAATGACAACATGTAAGAAGTTTGATTGAAATCTTTGCAAATTTATTAAAAATAAATAAACTGGGGAAAAAAAAAAAAAATCACATGTACACGAATATTCACAGCCTTTGCTCAATACTTTGTTGAAGCACTTTTGGCACCAATTACAGCCTCAAGCCTTTTTGAGTATGATGCTACAAGCTTGGCACACCTGTTTTCTGGACAGGTTCTCCCATTCTTCTTTGCAGGACCTCTCAAGCTCCATAAGGTTGGATGGGGAGCGTCGTGCACAATCATTTTCAGATCTCTCCAGAGATGTTCAATCAAAAGTCTGGGCTTTGGCTCGGCCACTCAAGACATCCACAGAGTTGTCCCGTAGCCACTCCTTTGTTCTCTTGGCTGTGTGGTTATAGTCATTATCCTGTTGGAAAATGAAACTTTGCCCCAGTCTGAGATCCAGAGCGTTCTGGAGCAGAATTTCATCAAGGAGGTCTCTGTACATTGCTCCATTCATCATACAGATTCACTGTAGAGATGGTATTTGCCAGGTGATGAGCGGTGCCTGGTTTCCTCCAGACATGACTCTTGCTATTCAAGCCAAAGAGTTCAATCTTTGATTCATCAGACCAGAGAATTTTGTTTCTCATGGTCAGAGTCCTCCAGGTGGGCTTTCATGTGCCTTTTACTGAGGAGTGGCTTCCGTCTGGCCACTCTACCTTGCAGGCCTGATTGGTGGAGTGCTGCAGAGATGGTTGTTCTTCTGGAAGGTTCTACTCTCTCCACAGAGAAATGCTAGAGTGACCATCGGTTTCTTGGTCACCTCCCTGATTAAGGACCTTCTCCCCCGATTGCTCAAGGAGGAAGAGTCCTGGTTCCAAACTTCTTCCATTTATGGATGATGGAGGCCACTGTGTTCATTGGGACCTTCAATGCTGCAGAAATTTTTATGTACCCTTCCCAAGATCTGTGCCTCGATACATTCCTGTCTTGGAGGTCTACAGACAGTTCCTTGGACTTCAAGGCTTGGTTTGTGCTCTGACATGCACTGTTAACTGTAGGACCTTATATAAACAGGAGTGTGCCTTTCCAAATCATGGGCAATCAACTAAATTTACCACAGGTGGACTCCAGTCAAGTTGTAGAAACATCTCAAGGATGATCAGTGGAAACAGGATGCACCTGAGCTCAATTTTGAGTGTCATGGCAAAGGCTGTGAATCCTTGAAAACTGAATTTTTTAATAAATTTGCAAAGATTTCAAACAAACTACTTTCACAGAGTAATTATGGGGTATTGTTTGTAGAATTTTGCGGAAAATAATGAATTTAATCCATTTTGGAATAAGGCTGTAACTTAACAAAATGTGGAAAAAGTGAAGCGCTGTGAATACTTTACGGATACACTGTACTTACATTTATTACATGTATTTTTAAAGTTACAATGAAAAGTAATTAATTAACAAATCATTCCCTATGTTTTAATATTTCCAATATTGGTCCCCTCCACCCTCTCCAAAAAATAGTCTGATCCTCTATTTTGCAGCGAGACAAGAGAAGTTCACACAGTGAGTGAGTCATGTTGTCAAGAAATGAAATCAGCTCACCACAAAACAAAAGAAACAAGTAGTACAGAGGCTCAATGCATAATCAGAATGTTATTTTCAAACAACTCACATTTAATAGTATCAGGCAAGTATCCTAAAATTACTACACAAGTCAGGAAAAGACAGACCCTCGTCAAAAAAATATCTTAAAAACATGTTGCTTTAATGGACAAATACACTGTGCAAATTGCACTGTGTCACATCAGCAGTTTGTCCACAAATTCAGGTAGATATTGCAACATGGTTAACATAAAAATGAACAAATAACAAAGCTTACATTTGATTTTCTACTGATCTAAGATGAATTAGATTGAAATGTTTGAGGATAGTTTTTTAAAGAAATTAATACCTTTATTCAGCAAGGACTCTATTTCAAATAAATGCAGCTCTTTTGAACTTTTTATTCATCAACAAAATAATAATAATAATTAAACTGTTTTTAACATTGATAATAATAACTGGGTTATTAATAAATCAGAATATTATAATGATATTAGAATGATCATATGACACTGAAGACCGGAGAAATAGATGCTGAAAATTCAGCTTTGCCATTACACAAATAAATGATATTTTATGAAAATATAAAAGTTAAATTTGTATTGATAGTAATCACTTATTTTGAAATTACTACAATATTACTACAATATATTAATAATATTTCACAATTTTATACTTTAGTTTTTATATGTATTTGATCAAATAAATGCAGCGGTCACATCCCAGCTGAAATAAAGGTAAGGAGAGGACCTAAGTGCAGCAGTATAAAGACATTAAACAGAACTCAAAAATCAAACACTCAGGGCACAAAGACAGAACAACTGGGGTGAACTGACAAAAAAAACTGAAAGAAACACAGGGCTTAAATACACAACAAAACCAATCAATGACATGAACCACAGGGGTAACTGAATCAGTAACCAAAGCGACAAACACGATAATTAACACAGACGGAAAAACTTGAACAAAGCAAACGTGCAAACAAAACACTGGAAACACTCTAACAGAAGGAGCTGCTGGTTGAGGAGACCCAGGTGAAGATGACGAACTGAAGGGACTGGGCGACACAGAAGTTCCTGGAGGGTAGGGCGGAGCCGCACCAACGAGCCACTGAAGTGGAGTTAGCGTGCCGGAGATGAAGGCAGAGCGACTGAGGACCAAGGTGGACCTGGAGGAAAAGAGGAGCCCGCCAGACCTGAAGGGGTCAAGGGACAAAGCGCAAATACAGTTCCAGAAGTCCATGGTGCAGGCAGAGCGACGACTGATCAGGTGGCGCCCGAGTGGAGCCGAGAAGGTGAGGAGCCAAGCTGGAGCCAACTGGTTGACAGGTGGGCACAGAAGTTCTAGGCAGAGCTAGTGGGTCAACACTCCAGGGCTGGACTGGCGGACATGAAGCCCAGGGCATATCGAGGCAGGGCTAAAGGACTGAGCAGTGCAGACAGGAATTTCACAAATAATTCTATTGTTAGCCACAGGAGAGACAAATCTCTCAGGAAAGATACGATACGGAACAGGCAGACTTCTTAGGAATGACCCTCTGGGCCGACATGGAACAAGCAGACATTTCTCAGTGGGCTGACTTGTCAGACAGAGAAGATGGGAGTAGGAGGCAGGGCGTGACTTCACAGACTTCAGTAACTACCGATTGGGGTGAAGTACCAGGTTCAGGATATACTCAAAGTCAATCAGTAAATCTACGTCCACCGCAGTGGAGGGAGTAGGGCTTTACATCATCCCCTCAAACTCCACTGAGATTCCCTCTGGGATTTACGATGTGGCTGGCTGAGGCACCTGGTCAGATGTTTCTTGGGGCTTGGGCTCCGGGACGATCCTTGGCTCAGTCTCTTTCCTCACTGCAGTAGGTATCATGACTCTTCTGTCGCTGAGGTGGTGGCTGAGGCTGGCACACTGTTTTCTTCTCCACTCTAGCAGATGGCGAAGGGAAACCATTGTGGAGGAGTACCCGCTCCACATACTCCTTAAAAGTCCCTAGAGGCTTGACACTGGGCAAGAAGCGCTCCCATCTCAGCGTTGTAGCTTGTCCGGAAAAGCACACACAGGCAGTCATCATAGTAGTGGACAAGGTGGCAGAGTTCCAAAAATGCCAGTGTGTGCTTCTCTAGTTTCCCCTATGAGAGGAGGATGATATGATCTGCTGCTAGATCCATTTTTGGTCAGTTGATTTGTCACAGTCTGGTTGAAGTAAAGGTAAGGAAAGGATCTAAGCGCAGCAATATAAAGTTTTTACTAAAAGAGAACTCAAAAACCAAACACTCAAGAACAGAACAACAGGGGTATAACGTGACATGAACTGACAAAGAACTGATAAAAGAAAATAAACACAGGGCTTAAATATACAACTAAACCAATCAATGAAATGAACCACATGTGTAAATGAATCAGTAACCAAGGTGACAAACACGATAATTAACACAGGCGGGAAAACTAGAACAAAGGAAAACACAGGAAAATTGAATATAACCCTGATAGCAGACTTGGTGAGCATTAGATACATCTTTCAAAAACATTAACTTTTGAATGGAAGTGTAACTTACCCACAAAACATCTAATCAGAAGCTTTAAAAGCATCTGCCAATTTGTATAAATCAGAATCAATATCATCTTCAATTATTATAAAAGAAACAACTTAACTTATTATTTTAGCAGAACTTTCTAGTGGGACACTCTGCAGTGGCCTCTACATGACCCCAGAGACGTTAATGTCCTGCGGTCCATCAGCGCTTCTCCTCATTAAAACATAACATTCTCTAGACTATTTTAAGCTGATCTAAGCATACACCTACCACTGAGCTGTCTACAAAACACACTGCTTTCTGTCTTTGGGTTGTGCTTATCTTGTTCAAATTTCTGGCTCAGACATATATAAGAACCAAACAAAAACTTCAAATCCTTAAAATACAAACAGAAGGAAATATTTATGGTAATATCGCCCCAGATCTGACTTCATGCAATCCACATCACCTGTGTTTTAATGAGATAGGTCATTAAAATGATCAACACTGTAGGTTTAAATGAAAATAAAACAAGAACAACATGCTTGACCGAATGAACTTTGACCTTGACTTACCAATGTGACTGCGGTGAGAGGAGGCATCAGACAGGTGACCCCAGAGAGACAGAAGGGTCAAAAACACCAGCAAGAACCACGCGCACACCCTCTGTACCTCCCGCTCCTGCATTCTGAAACACACAAACAAACCATATCAGCACAAGAGCGTTACAGTGATCAGAAAGGCTATTAGACCGCATGTTTCTAAAGGGGATCTCATTCTCTCCTCTAGCGCTATCTAAATGTCATCATGCTCTCGCTGAGTGTGTTCTGATACACTGCTGAGTGCACCAAAACACTGAAATATACAATTACTTACAGAGAGGAAGCTTTCAGGGTGGGTTTGGGTGTTCTGGCAGATAATAAACCCCTAGTGGCTATTGTTGGTACTGACGTTGATACTCTTCTGAACTTTCATGTCTATTTGGTTTTTGCGCATCAAGGCTGCAATTATTTGATCAAAATTGCAGTAAAACAGAAATATTATTACAATTTAAAATAAATTTTCTATTTTAACGTATTTTTTTATTTATTCCCATGGCAAAGCTGATCTGCTGATTTAGTGCACTACACATGAAACATGAAAACAGTTGTGCCGCTTAATATTTTTCTGGAAAACAGCATATATTTGACATATTTGAACATTTTTGAAATATTATAAATGTCTTGTCACTTTTGACTAATTCAGCACATCCTTTAAAAAAAGGTTATTGATTTTCAATGTCATTCATTTCATGATAAATTTAATTTCACTACTTCATATACATATACATATATATATATATATATATATACACATACATACATACATATTTATATACACGTATACATACATATATACATATACATATATGTGTGTGTGTGTGTGTGTGTATTTATATAGCTTTCTTCTTCTTTCCCATTTCTTTTATATCCTGATACTCTTTTAATCCTACAAAAAGTTAAGTATTTCATTTGGAAATAAACCAAAAGCAGATCATTTATTTACAAAGCAGTGAAATCTAAAAATGCAAACGATACAAACAAACAGTATGTATGCATGTGTGCAGTTGTGCGTGCTTATGTTATTGCTTTAAGAATTACTCTACAATTCTTTATCACACATCTGAGAGGAAGTTCAGAAGAAATCAGGTGAGGGCAGTTAATAGTATCAGCCAGCCAATAAGAGCACACTTTCATCATTGTTCATCATCTGTGGAAAACAGACGGTCAACAGAATTTTGATTCAAAGAGAAGTTTGTGTACATTTTCTATTGATCATAGCAACAGTAATTCATCCAATGATGATCAAATGACGGAGAAAAGCTGGGCACATATCCAAAAACATGGCATTGATGAGAATCTGCATTTTAAAGAGCTGTTTCAGGTGCTTGGACTGCAGGGGTGGAGTGATGTTGTACAGTAGAGTCTGCATCCTCCACAATCTCTAGCATGCAGAATCAGCCTGCAAGATGGGGAACTGTGCTGTGCAAATGGCGTTCAGCACTAATTTTGGGCATGTTTGCACCATTACCTGATTTGCATAATTCCTTTAGTGAATTGGGTGCTAACACAACACAAACAGCATGCGCAAATAAATGACATTATTACTGGGCACAGTTCATTCTTAGTGAACTCTCCCCCGTTATTCCCCCCTGCAGTTTTGTAATGGAGGTCTCTGAGTTGCTCCTCGGATTAGTATCAATGTGTTTAATAATGAATTTGTCTCTTTATATTCATGGTACACAATACACACATAAACTAATGAAACTCCAGACACAAATAGCTATTCAGCAGATTGAAAGAGATAGATTTTGTGTGGGAAAAACAGAAACGTTAGACAGAGAAAAGTGTGTGTGGAAGAAAGAGAGAGATAAACAACATGAAGAAGTGATTTGGAAATGGTCTGCCTGGCTCAGGGAAGTCTAGGAGTCGCTGTGGGAATGTGTCAGATTATGCAGATTTAACATACTAATTATCTTTCAACCAGCAGAGCTCACTAGAAATCTCTCCTGTTAAATGCTGAGGGGTGGGGAGGAAATCCCTGCCTGGATGGAGTATTACAGTGCGCAGGTGGACGGACACGAACACACACTGTCATTTATGTTCTCACATCATACCCAGAAATCTGCAGTGTAATTTTTGCACCACTAGTGACACCAAACCTTTTCCAAACAGGTTTCCCAAACACTCACAAAACACCTACACTGCTGTGCAAATAGATTGTAAGGTTTACTTATAGTCACTGCATATTAAGTTGGCATAGAACTAATTTAGCATAGAACATTTTAAACATACCGATATTAACATTTAATTCTGTAATCAGTACTATAAAAAGACAATTTATTTATAGACAAGTCTCGTTTCATTTAGACTGTAATCAGTCAATTTTTTTAAATAATATCCACTAAGCTTCATTACAAGCTTTATTATACATCCTAACATTGTCCTTTTGGAATCACACAGCAGAAGGGCATTGTGTGTGTAAGTGTGAGTTGTTGTTGGTGGTGGTGTTTGTGTGTTGAGTTGAGTGTGTGTATATCTGTGTTTGCTCTGGCTGCTCTTCTTTGATAGCTAAACTTCTGCTGTGTGTTCATTAGTTCTTTAGGAGCTCTCAGTAAACACTGCCAAACACCCACTGGCTAGCGTCACCAACATGTCTCTGCATTAATACCAGTCAAGCTTAATCACTAGCAAATCTCCAGCAAGACTTTAATTGCTAGCTATTTAGTTTTCACAATCCATTTTCAATTTCAGAAAGAAGCGAAGAGTCTAATTTTCCCTTTAAAATATATCATCTTTCACTTTAAAATATATCTCCTTATGTTTTTTTAATACTTACTTTTTTCAGTTAAGTGCAGCAAATGGACTGTTATTTTTCAGACCAAAAAGTACAGTGGAAATGGCATTGACTGTAAAAGAAAAAAGGAAAAGCGAGAGAATGATTCTGGTTGGATTGTGTATTGAGGAACAACTTCTTTTTTCTTTTTTTTGATCAATTGATTCAGCAAAAACATTTCACTTACTTCTTTCCTGCATTGAAAAGCATGACAATCTTTCTCTGCCAAATACACTAAGCAGTATTGATGATAGAAGGGCAGAATTTGTTAAACTGGTTGAATTTTTGAGTTAAAACCTCAGTAATTCTGAGGCAAAGCGGCAATATTTCAGAAACTGAAAGCAGTATTTGAGGGTAAAAGGGTTTAGGATTATATAGAGTTGCATAGAGTTATTTTTAAAGACAGAAGTACTGTACAGTATTGTAGAGTAAGAATAAATTGCATGATAGAGGAGCAGTATTTCAAAATATTTCAGATAGAGCAGCAGAATTTCAGAGTCAGTATTTCCAAAACAGACAAGCAGTATATTAGACAGTATTTCAGAGAAGGAGAGGCAGCATTTCAGAGGTACAGTATAGGAAACTATCCTTACTATTATACTATTTTAGAAACAGACCAGCAGAATTTTTAGAGGTATAGGACAGTATTTCAGAGGTATAGGATGGTATTTCAGAAACAGAGCGGCAGTATTTCAGAAATAAAAGAGCATTATTTGAATGTTAAAGGTTATATTGTGATATATGTTTTTTCAGAGATAGGGCTACAGCATTTTAGAGTTATGGCTTATATTTTGAGCTGGAGATTTGCATTTCAGAGGTAAGATGGTGCACATTTAAAGGTATAATAGAAATATTTGAAACTTGAGGGAGCAGGAGTGTTTCTACAGTGTAACTGTATTAAACCTATACTTGCAGTGAGGTTTTTTTTTAACCCAGTTAGTGTTTCACAGTACAGCAGCTGCATCTTAAACATTTAGAGAGAGAAAGAGAGGCAGGCGTTTCTGTTCCATTCATTTAATTAGTCCCACTGGAATTTTTGCAGATGGTGACATCATCACACGCAGACATTTCTGTTTCATTTTCTCCTCAAATACAGTATATGTCCACATCAAACCTCTCTCTCTTGCTCTCGCTGTTTCTTTTTTTCATGCAGTGTCTTAAATCATGCACTAATGGTCCTGTCCTTACTCAGTTGGCCAAGACTGAAACAATCATGCCATGTCAGAGAGCTCACATCATTCCGTGTAACATTTTGGGTTCAAACACTAGCTAAATCTACAAAAAATAAAAAAATAAACACACACACACATACACACACATCTCCTCCATACAACTTTTGCATTGTAGACCTCATTATGACCGACAGACCAAAAGGCATCAAAGAATATTCAGCCATCACCTAAAGCCCCTTTCATCTTCCCTTCCTGCTTCTATTCAGACAGGTTTCCCAGTCCTGTAACAAATGCTGCAGGCTGGTAGCTGTGCTGCTTTGTGCACTATAAAATTAATGTGTTTGTAGTTCTACTGTTCTCCCTCTACTTTCTCTTTTTCTCTCTCCCTCTCTCTCCGCCTAAAGGAACAATCTGCATATCTGAACACAAAGCTGCATAAGAATGTCTAAAGATATTAATGCATCAGCACTCATAAGAATATATTTTTTTTACCTATCAGCAGTCTTTAAAATCAATGAACAATGTGCATGTTGGGGCTTAATGTGCAGTAATCAATACTGACATGTCAGGTCATGCTGGTTAATAAAAATTTGTTCTGAAGTGACCTGCCTGGTTAAATATTTAGTAGTTCAGATTATTCTTGGACCTGTCAATATTTTCATCGTCTACAAAGCCATAACAATGCTAAATCAAATTTTCAAACTGAAGTACACAAGGGAGTGCTAGTGAGTTTACGAAAAATAAAATTATTGTTACACAATGCCATGACGTTCTGCACTACGCGTAGTACGTCATGTCATTGTGTACCACGTCGCGGAAGTTAGCGCTTTTTGGATGTACGTTAAATGCGTATGGCTGTTGCTCTGGAAGCTTATTTTACTTTATAAGGTTTTAAATAAGGATACTTGTCTTACACAAACGTATCGACTCACTTCAGAAGGCCTTTATTAACCTCCTGGAGTCATATGGATTCATATTTTTATGGATGGACGCATTTTTTTTTCCGTCTTCAGAATTTGGAAAGCCATTCACAACCATTATGAACCTTGGAGGACTAAGAACATTTTTAAATATATCTTAAATTGTAATTTAGTACAATGATACTGTCATTTGAAAAAAAAAATCTTTCCTTCAAAATATGAATATATTTATAGTGTAATATTTCAGAAACGTATATATTATTTATAGTAGTCTGTATGTATATTATATATTAATATACATCTATCTTAAATGATTATATAAAATATATATACCTGCCTATTCTGGAAAGATGGTCCCTCACAGGAATCCTTGACCTTTATTTTGTTACATAGCTATAATTAGCATTACCAGCTAATTCCATGACAGTTATAGATTTATGTAAACAAACTTCAACAATGCCAAATAATGGCATCCAGTGTGAAACATTAGTAATATAAGAATTATTTATGAATTCTATCAAAGTCATTCTCGCAATTTCACCACATAGATAATTATCCTTTGGTGGCATTTAAATCAACAGAATTTAATATTAATACATCACAAAAGTTTGCAGTACATACAACCACATGTACTTGATCAATGAACATAAGATAGAGAAGATAAAATGCAATACTGATCCAGATAGGGCAAGTCATCTGACCCAAAACTCCCTTACAGTGGCTCTATCCATAATGTTGAAACCTAGATAGGGGTTCAAAAGACACCATGTCTCAAAATAGTAGCTAAAGAATCTGTTGAATTACCTCCCAAAAGGACGAAGCTTTTATGAGACTCCTGGGTCTTTATCTGTGTATGTGTGTGTAATCTGTATAACCCCTACGCTAAAACGCAATGTCTCGGCTGTGGGTTGATAAGATCAGTTAGTGTGTATCAGTTTACTCAAATGGCCAAAAATCATGTCCAACACACTGGTGGATATCAGCCTCTGACTGAATCAACTCACTAGAATGAGAACGACAGACATCGTCAGAGTGGGGGTGGACGATATATTTTTTTTCACAGGGATATTTTTATTCGTCTGATAGTTGTTCGTGGCCAGTGAGGCTGCCAGAGACAGTGCTGGTGAAAATAATGACCATGAGTTGGCATGCGTTCTCTGTCATGTGGCAGATTCTGTCAGGTAACGTGCATCTGATGAAGATCTGAGCTAGAAAGGGCGACTCGCTTTCTGTGCCAGTGGACCGAACAGGTGGTCAAACCTGGCCAGCAATAAATATGATGCTTTACATCAGCCATTTAATCTCACCCACACACACCTGATCTCAATCACACACTGGCACCAGAAATGACAACCAATTAAAAATGAGAAAACTGCAACCAGGACACCGACACCAGACAGGAGGGCAGAGCCGGAGAAAGAGAGAAGCCCCTGGATAACAGAATGGAAGACCTCCTAATGAAGTCACGCTTCAAGAAATACTCATTAGGACTCTACAATGTCAGTCATTATCCTTAAAACAAACACAGCAACTTGTAATTATACAATTACAGATTATTTATTACAGAACAGATCTTATTTTACACATAATATTTCTCAATTTATAGATGGGTCTTTGTTCCAGTGTTGTTACTGTTAACTAAAACTACAAAAAAAAAAAAAAAATTGTAATTCGGTAATTGAAATAAATAACATATACCCCTAGTTTCACAGACAAGTCTTGAGCTAGTCCGCGACTAAAATGCATGTTTGAGCTGTTTTAACTGAAAGTAACTTGCAACGACATATCAAATGTTTTGTCTCAAGATGCACACCAGTAATTTTTTTTCCAAGGTATTTTCATAAAAGGTACTTAAATTTCCTAATTGAACTAAGGCCTAATCCTGGTTTAGGCTAAGCCCTGTTTGTGAAACCAGGCAAATATATATTAGATGAAAAATGTATATCTGTTAATTGCCAAGGAAATACTTATTTTCATTTAAGTACTAAAATTACTAAATCTAAACTTAAGTAAAACAAAATAAAATTTAAATAAAGTTATAATGGAATATTTAAAACAAATACTGTACAAAATATGAAAATAGATGCTAATTTAAAATATTAATAAATACTTTTTATATTATGTTGTGTTCAACAGTTTTTCCTTAGACATTGATTTTTATACTGTACAAACTGTATATTCTATCCCCTAACCTACTCATCACAGAAAACTCTGCATTTTTTTTTTTTTTTAAAAAGCATCACTAAGTATGATTTATAAGGTGTTATCCTCATTAGGACCAAAAAATGTCCCCACAAAGACAAGGATTTCAGATATTGCCATCTTTGTAGGGACATTATGTCCCCTTAATGTAGGTTTTACCAGGACCACACACAGTTTTCAAACTATCCCCTGACTCTCTCTCTGTCACTGCGTGCGTGTGCTTGTGTTTGTGTGTGGGTGATGGAGCAGCTTCACTGATGCAGCACAGCTAAGCGCTGATATTCTCAAACCCAGTGTGAGGAGTTTTACACAAATGAAGTCTTTGCGCAGGATAAAAAAGTATAAAACAAGATCAAAGTGAAGCAGCACGGTGCATCTGCAGCCTTTATATTCATCTTTCAGGATTTACAGGGAGAGAAAAGTCCCTCCAACACTTTGAACCAAAGCAGGATTGGTTCCGGGACACGTTTGGGAATTTAAGAAATATATCTGAAATGCAAATAGCACAGCGTGAAAGTCTTTGAAAAACAATCAGTGTGTGGAGACTGAGGGGAGAGGTGGAGAGAGACCACCAATATCAGGTTTACTCAGAAACCCCTCAGCCTGCCCCCAAACAGGCTCTAATCCATTTTAAATCCACACTCTGTTCGAAACGAGTCCCATGGATTCAAATAGGATTGACCAAGTGCTACTTTGAACTCTGCCTGTGTCTTGGCCCACGTCAAAATGCCTCCTAGAGGAATTCTCTGGCAGTAATGATCAAATGACTTAGGAGCATCTTGCTTTCTCTCGCTTAATACATCTTTATCTTTCTCTCGCTCTACTCTCAAGCTTTCCAATGGGAAATTCAAATTAGTCGTTTACACTTGATAAATATCCATTTTGGCAATCCAATTACATGAAGAACACACATAAACATAGACATAAAACATACCTACTCGACACCAGTACTGGTGTATATATTCACCCTGAGCATTAAAGGTGCAATATGTCGTTTTTTTCGTCGGCTATGGGTCGCTAAACTCTCAAAAACAATAGCAAAGGCGTAGTTTGATGACGCAGTGAATATGGATCTAATAATATTTATGGGGAAATAATGTTTATGGATGAGTGAATGCATGTTTTTAACATGACTGTGGTATGAACACACGCGAGGGATATAAAGAAACGAGGAAATTTCATTCAACTGAACTACTCGCAAGTGCTGAAATACTACTCATACAGGTCAGTTTATTTGACGAATTATAACGCAGAGTGTTGAAAGTTGTAATGTTATTCTGTGTATTAGTTTGTTGACTGTATGAAACTTAACAGTCAGCTAGATCAGCATTAGATTATCATACAGATGATATTCTTACACTTCGTCATGTTGAGCTATATAACATTGATTATTCTGATGTAGCCTTCATTTGCTTACCTTGTTTAATAATGTGTAAGTTTGTCGCAAAGCTCTCGGCATCTCGGAAACGTCACGCCGATATTGATGCTCGTTTTATTTCTCTTTTTGTCACAAAGTTTGCTTGCCATGGTCCATAATGTTTGAACGAAACAACAGTAGCGTGCCACTTATGCAGTTGTCCGTGTCTGTTACCATGGTTACTATGCAGCACAAGCAGAAACCAGGGATAACGCAGATATTACGTCAGTGACAGGCTCAAGTGACAAGGGAGGGACGGGCATTATTTAAAATTGTGAATTTCTCTGAATTTACAAATTCTTGGAATTGTAATTACACAGCTGAAAGAAATATAAAACACTGTGCAAGTGGTTTTTGAATATTTTAATATAAAGATTTTACATATTGTACCTTTAAGGGCAGACTTTTTTGGCCACTTAGTGAAACTACAGATGAAATATGCACTAAAGGTTTATGACTCCACTGAAGCATCAAAATGGGCCGTGAAAACTGTGCTAGTGCTGAAGGTACTGAGCTTGAATGCTCTGGTTTAAGCACAAAACCTAAAATGGAGGTTTTTCAAGAACCAAAAAGCAGCAACATGGGACTCTGGGTAGTTTTAAAAGTTAATGAGAGACTGTGTGGGGCTAGGTGCACGCGCGCTGAATCATTTATGCAAGAGCAGCTCAGTGTCTGTTTCTGGTGAGGAAAAAAACACTCTGCATGCAGTTATGAATTATTGACAACAGAAAGGAGCATCCCAATGGGAGACCATTCCAACTCTCACTGCACACAGGAGAGGACAGGAGATGAGAGTAGATGAGACAAGAGGAGACTAGAGGAGAGGAATTGAGATGAGAGGAAACAAGATGAGGTAAAAGTAGTCAATGAGAGGGCTGATGAGATGGAATGAGACAAGAGGAGAGGAGACAAGACGAGAGAAAATTAGACAAGAGGAGACAGGATGAGGTGAGAGGGATGAGTCAAGTGGAGGGCAGACAAGATAGAGCAGATGGAGGAAAAGAGAAAAGAGGAGCAGAGACAAGATGAGCGGAAATGAGATGAGGAGAGGGAAATAGACGAGAGAAGAGATGAGAGGAAAAGAAATGAGATGCGTAGAGGCAAAATGAGATGAGAGGAAATGAGACAAGAGGAGAAGAGGCAAGATGAAAAGAACTGAGACAAGATAAGAGGAGACAAGAGGAGAGGAGGCAAGATGAAACCACACGAGAAAAGAGGAGAGGAGACAAGATGAGGAAAAAAAGACGAGATGAGAAGAGAAGAGAAAAAAAGAGAAGAGAAGAGAAGAGAAGAGATGAGATGAGATGAGATGAGATGAGAGGAAATGAGACAAGAGGAGAAGAGACAAGATGAAAAGAACTGAGACAAGATAAGAGGAGGCGAGAGGAGAAGAGATGAGTCAAGAGGAGAGCAGACGAGATGAGACGAGATGAGAGTAAATGAGACGAGGACAGGGAATGAGATGAGAAGAGATAATAGGAAATGAGATAGGGTGAGAGGAGTCAAGAGCAGGGCAGATGAGATGAGAGGAAATGAGACGAGAGCAGAAGAGGCAAGATGAAAAATAAGAAAAGATGAGAGAAGACAAGAGGAGTCAAGAGGAGGGCAGACAAGTTGAGAGGAAATGAGACAAGATGAGATGAGAGGAGACAAGATGAGAGACAATTAGACAAGAGGAGACAAGATGAGAGGAAATGACACTAGAGGAGAGAAGAGGAAAAGAGGAGTGGAGGGCAGACAAGATAAGAAGAAATGAGATTAAAGGAGAGGAGACAAAATGAGAAGAGAGGAGGGCAGATAGGATAAGAGGAAAGAAGAGATGAGATGATAGGAGGGGAGGGGAGACCAGATGAGAGGTGATGAGATGAAAGGAGAGGAGACAAGATTAGAGTAAATGAGAAGAGAGGAGAGCAGATGAAATCAGAGGAAATGAGAAGGGCAGACAATATGAGAACAAATGAGAGGAAACGAGCAGAAGACAATAGAAAAGTGGAGATGAGACAAGATGAGAGGAAATGAGACAGAAAGATAGGAAATGAGACAAGAGATGAGATGAGAGGATGAAGAGAGGATGAAGAAAAAGATAACAGGAGATGAGATGAGACAAATCAGACAAGACAAGAAGATGAGATACGAATAGACGAGAGGAGAGTAAACAATATGAGAAGATATGAGACGAGACAAGAAGAGAGTACACATGATGAGATGAGGTGTGATGTGGAGAGGACATAAGATGAGAGAAGAAAAAATGCAAGAAGATGCAAATAAACACTGAACATAACTGAAGCAAACATTTTCTTAATCATGGCTGTGATTAACAAACATACTCAAACAACTATTTTTCAATTTTCCATATTTGATTAACGAAAAAGAGTAAATAGCATTAATTAATATTTCGTTAAATAAATCTTCACACAGGTGCCTGTTAAAACATGAGAGATCAAACAGTGGAGTAAAAGATGTTTTAACTGAATCTGTTTTGAGGGGATTTCTCTCTCTAACCAACAGGCATTAACATTCCCTGTAATCAACCTCAGGAGGATTTCATGCACCATTTTCCTTGACAAGCACAAGTTAAGAAGCAAGCAGTACGGTTTCCTCCTTAATAAGCTCTGCATCAGCACTAAAACACACGGATGGTGCCAAAAGCTCAATGCAAGACCATGAAGCTGAATGAGTTTTTACTTCTGTGACAGTAAAGAAAAACCCAGGTCCCACCAGGTTCCAACACCATTTCATCAATGCATTGCCAGTGAGTTTTCCATTAATTTTCCAGTCATCCATGACGAATGGATAAGGAATTGTTCAGTTTGCTGTGGTGGAATTATTATTGATATACACTTGCATACAGCACACATCACACGTGCAATCCTGAGAATACCTAACCATTTATTAATGAAAACGTTCATATTCTGACTCAAAACTATCTCGGTCAGCAGAAACAAGTAAACTAGCAAAGAGCCTCAACCATTTGAAAATTATCAATATGTATGTATGTGCACACACACACACACACACACACACAGGTTTGTTTTGCTATCAAAGTGAGGACATTCCATAGGCGTAATGGTTTTTAAACTGTACAAACTGTACATTCTATCCCCCTACACTAACCCTAAATCTGTCCATCACAGAAAACACTGCATTTTTATATCTTTAATAAAACATAGTCCTCATATTTCATGCTTGCGTCGTAATACCAGTATAATACCCATGTCATTATACAAATGTGTGTCATAAATCTCACGAATCACAAAAACATGGACACACACAAACACACACACACACTCACACACACTCACATGTCTGTATTGCTATCTTAGTGAGGACATTGCTTAGACTTCCATTGATTTTATATCAGGTCAATGATATTTTCTATCACCTAACCCAACCTTTACTCCTAAACCTACCCATCACAGAAACATGTGCACATCACTAGATTTAAATAAAAACCTATTTTGGCTGATTTATAAGCCTTTTTATCTAGTGAGGACCAGTCACATGTCATTTGGTCCCCACAAGTATAGCCAAAACGAGTACACACACACACACATTTCCTTAGACACAATGTGTTTTATACTGTAGAAACCGTATATTCTATTGCCTATAACTCTGGAAGTGTACGTTAACTTAGTCCACTAACCATAAACCTAACCTATCAGTCTATACTAATAGACTACTCTAACTGAGGGATAGTCAACATGTAGTTGCAAATTATTTTTTTTCATCATTTAGCAGACGCTTTTATCCAAAGCGACTTACAAGGGGAGCAATTAGGGGTTAGGTGCCTCGCTCAAGGGCACTTTAGTCATGGTATTGAAGGTGGAGAGAGTGTTGTTCATTCACAATCCCCACTTTCAATTCCTGCCGGCATGGGAATCGAACCAGCAACCTTCAGATTACAAGCCCGACTCCCTCACCACTAGGCCACGACTACCCTAAGTCGTGTAAATTAATGAAAGTTAGCTGACATCTACTTGCAAAGTTGCTTATAGTTAGTTACTGTTGCTTTGTCCGACAAGCCATGCGCTCTTACGCCACACGTCCTGTTCTCACGCATTGAAAAATACATCGCGAAGCAAAGAGGACACTGACAACGCGTCGACAGACAAGACTCAGCAGGTTACTTTTGATATAAAACAGCTTCATATTTAAAATATTGTAATTTTTTTAAAGAAGATTAAACAATAAATACCATATATCAATATAGACCAATATAGCGTCTCTTTAACAAATCGATGTAGCTCCTTAGTTCAAGCAGCTCGTGAACCGATCATCTCTTCATACTAGTTCATTTATAGCATCAAATAAACATGAATAAACATTAGAAGGAATATTGTTTCAAGTCCGGAAAGATGTGAATACACACAATTTTTCAAGTTCATGACTGTAACATGGACTATCAAGTGTAACTGCTTTTGTTTTTTGTTTTTTTGTTACAAACCATGTATTTTATCTTGATGAGCAGGGCTTTAAATGATAACTGCTGTATATGAGATGACAGATTCTATTACTGTTTTAGAAGTGTTTGTAGTCATGTAGTCATTCTTTTATGTAGTGATGGTCTAAATATTATTTAAATATTCAGATCACATTTGGCTTTATTAAATCCATGAATATGTGCTCTGCATATCTGGGGCAATGAATAGATGGTAATGAGTAAAACTCTAATGACATCTACAGAGGAAATGTGAGTGGAAAAGGTCAGAATGAGCACATGAGATTATCCACACCCATAAATACACAACAAAAACACATCCTTCTCCTCGCTTTTCTCTCACTTAAATTAGCACATATATAGAAGGGAATTAACAGTCAAGCACACTGAAAATATGAGATTCAACATCTAATCTAATCAAAGCTAAAAAAAAAAAAAAAATTAAAAAGATCTAGCACTACTTCTTAGTCACATATCAAATTTGTGACATTAAATCACATGAACTCTAGTGCAAAAGGTCAGAATTTCTTGCTTCCACTGAAGCACAAGTTGAATACTAATAGGTACAAATTGAAATTCAAGCTAATTTTCAATAATAACCTTTTCCCAAAAACAATTATTCTAAATAATATATATAAAAAAACAAATAATACATAGACATAATTCAATTTTTATGCTGAAATTAAATTTAAAATATATACACATAAATTACTGGTCAAAAGTTTATAATAATTGTGTTGGTCACCGTGTTTCTAAAAAAAGTAATTTATGCTAACTGTTTTGTAATTTAAAATATTTTAAAATGTAATATATTCCTGTGATGTAAAAGCTGAATTTTCAGCATCATTACTCCAGTCTTCAGTGTCACATGATCCTTCAGAAATCATTCTAATATGCTGATTTGATGCTCAAGAAACATTTATTATTATTACCAATGTTGAAGATGTTTTTGCTGCTATTTTTGTGTGATAAACTGTGATACAATATCATTCAAAATTTGTTGTTTTGTAATTAAATGTTTATATTTATTATTCAAAATTAACATGAATTTTAGAATGTTTTCTCTTTTTGATGTCATTTGAGTGATCATGTTATACATAATACAGTTCAAAAGTTTGGCATCAGTAAGATTTTTAAAGTTTTTAAAAAATGCTCACCAAAGCTGCATTAATTGAATTAAAAAATACAGTCAAAATATTGTGAAATATTATAATAATTTAGCAGCAAACTGGTATATTAGAATGATTTCTGAAGGATCATGTGACACTGAAGAGTGGAGTAATGATGCTAAAAATTCAGCTTTGCATCACAGCAATAAATTACTTTGTAAAATATATTCAAATAGAAAACAGTTATTTTAAATTGTAATAATATTTCACAATATTACTGTTACTAGCTATATATATATATATATATATATATATATATATATATTAAAATCTTTATTTTTAATTAAATAAATGCAGCCTTTGTGAGCAGAAGAAATTTCTTTTAAAAACATTGAAAACCTTACCGATCCCAAACTTCTTAACGGTAGTGTATACACACACACACACACACACAGACACTCATAAACATTACTCAAAAACGCAAAATAGAAGCATTGTCACTAGCAGTCTGGGAATTTTAGAGCTTACCCCGACTGTATCAGAATGTGTGGCATGTTAATACCATGATGACTGCGAAAAATCTGCCTCTGTGTATAAGTAAATAATCATCTATAAATCTGTCCCCAGTAATCCATCCTTTCATCTGCTCCCACCAGTACATTACCAACAGCATAACAGCAGCCTGATCCAAATTCTACCCTGCTTCTTTTCACACGCCACAACTCACATTTGCGAGCACATTTGAGAGTGCAAAGAACAGAAGTGCAAAAAGCCAGAATCTCAGCAACCTCTCACCTCGCAGAGCTGAATTAAATTAAACCTGCTTTTAAGACAGCAAGGGCTCAATAAACCCAACCCTCTCCACATGCACTGCATATCACTCCCTAGCTGTTAATTAGCATGCTGAGTGAACCAGGTGTGATTCTACCCCTCTCACTCTTTTTATGCCTTTCTTTACTTCCCCTATTCTTCCTGTGTGTTCACGGTGAACCTTTAACACTAGGGTTTGCGTAATTACCTGTGTTATGGCCTGGTCCGTCTGCTCTCCTGCCTGCAGAGAGCTTATGAGATCGCTCACCCCACCTCTCAGAACTCAGGCCAACACCGCTGGGTTTTATTACCGGCTGGATGGTGCACTAATAATGTCTCTGATATAATACTTAATGAAACAGTGTGCACGAGACTAAATCTCCTTTCATGCTAATTTTACAGGCGTGGCCGCTGTAAAAAGAAGAAGGCCTCGCACGATAACACACTCACACTTAACCAGGGGTCTCTTGAATAATTCCTGCCGCTCTTCTGCTATGCCTGATAAATCAGACACATTTTTTAAGAAACACACTCTGTCACACACACATCCTATCATATGGGAGTGAGTTAATAAGGGAGGGAAGCTAAGATCAAGGAAGATGTGGCTCTCTGTTTCCAGACTCCAGAGTCTCATTAGAAGAGAGGAGAGTCACAGCAGCATCAGAAACATCCCACATCCCTCTATGAAATAATTTGGGCTCTTGTAATTAACGTGACTTTTGTGCAAACCCTGGAGCTGCCAGATCGAATAACAGGAATTGGCATTAGATTGTCATTGAGAGGTTTATAGTGTTTTGTCTGGGTTCGAGCTGTATAATTTATTCATGCTGATCATTAAGGCTGAATTAATGGCGGAAACGTGAAAAAGCGTTCTGTCAGTTCCTTCCTTGTGTCGTCTTATGTCTTTATATAACCCTAAACATTAAAAAAACGCTACTGATACAAGTGGATGAACCTGCTATACGTTCAGCTGTTGATGACACATGATGTCAAACTGTTTCAAAAGTTTCAACGACTTGAAATCAATTGGTTCATGAAAATCATGAGTGTGTGGCAAGGTCAAAAGGGCTGCATCCGAAATCACATACTTCCCTACTATATAGGAGAAAAACAGTATGTGACTCAAGAAGTACAGTATGTCCAAATTCACAGTATTCATAAAAGAGTAGGCAAAAAGTACCGGATGACCTACTACTTCTGGCGAGGTTCTTAATTGTGCTTGTGATGGACACTTTACTATCCCGGGAGGCCATGGGAGAGGATTTGGGAACGACGGTGAAAGGACGTAACTGACCCTGGTAGGTCACATGATAATGACAACATGGCGAATGTAGTACGCCCAGATTACTTTCATACTACACACATTCATACTATGTAGAACATACTTTTTTTAGTGGTTGCAAAGTGATTACTTATTCAAAATAAGTAGCATGAGATTTTGAACGCAGCCCAAGTCTCTTAAAGTAGCAGATTATTTGATCCCCAAGACAGTGGCAGTTCAGGCTATAAAATGTAATATAAATGTAAATCCCAACAAATGTAATGATATTTATGGATTTATAATTCACAATAATTAAAACAGAAATAAAATAAAACAAAGGAAGTTCACATGAATAATTCATTGATTTATATATATATATATATATATATATATATATATATATATATATATATATATATATATACATATATACATTTGAAAATAAAAAAATGAAACATTTTTACTTTGACATTTGTGCCGCGTGACCATTTTAGAGTCAATAAATAAACAATATCTTGATGGTATAAAAGTTTTTTTAAAACCAATATGAATACAAAGCGCACATTTTTAAGAAATGAAATGTTGTTTTTTTTTATAGATTTTATTTTTCTTGTTCATGAGCACTGTTATCACTGACACATGTAATTCAATAAAATTCACAGATTTTAATTGTGACCTACACTACTGTTCAAAAGATGGGGAAAGAAAAGAAATTAATACTTTTATTCAGCAAGGATGCATTAAACTGATCTTAAGTGACAGTAAAGACATGTAAATGTTTCAAAGGATTTCTATTTGAAAAAAATAAATAATTCGGTAACACTTTACAATGAGGTTCATTAGTTAACATAAACTAACATGAACTAACCATGAGCAAAACATTTGTTACTGTATTTACTAATCCTTGTTAACGTTAGTGAAAATTCAGTTGTTCATTGTTTATTCATGTTAGTTCACAGTGCATTAACTAATGTTAACAATATTTTAATAATGTATTAGTAAATGTTGAAATTAACATTAACAAATAAATTAATAAATGCTGTATAAGTGCAGTTCATGTTAACTAATGAACCTCATTATAAAGTGTTACCAAAAATTCTTTTAACTTTCTGTTGATCAAAGGATTCTGAAAAAATGTATCACCATTTCCACAAAAAATAATTTTCAACACTGATAATAAGAAATGTTTTTGAGCACCAAATCAGCATATTATAAATGATTTCCGAAGGATCATGTGACACTGAAGACTGGAGTAATGGCTTCTTAAAATTCAGCTTTTCCATGAGGAATACATAACATTTTAAAATATATGTATCAGTTATTTTAAATTGTAATAATATTTCCCAATATTACTGCTCATTTTAATAATTACTAATTAGTTTAATTCTTGATCAAATAAATGCAACCTTGGTGAGCTAAAAAGATTCTTTAAAAAAGCCTAAAAAAAATTTTACTAACCACAAACTTCCATGTTCTTTTTTTTTTTTTTTTTTTTTGTGGGGGCAATTTTTAAAAAAAATGTGCAGTTGGTTAAGTGTACGGGCTTCATGAAATACACAAATGAATGTGATGAAGGTGATACAGGGAGAAATTTGAGTCTGCGGTAAAGTGATGGCCCAGCTCATGCGAGTCCTCTCTCCGGAGGCTGATTTTCACAGCCAAACCTCTACCTGCCGGGATAATCGACACCACGGCTAACTTTAGCAGAGCATGCCACTGACTCACAAAATGTGAGAGGCTAACAGCTGTGTACCAAAACTAACAAGACTTAGAGGTCATCCAGCCGTAACAGATCCAAACTCTCATGATGCCTGTCAAGATCAGTGAAGAGACTGGAAGACGTTTCAGAGAGAACAGTGTGTGTACATGGACATGAGGAAGAGAGAAATGGAGGGTTTGATTCTTCAACCAACACATATCGTGTCCACCAGGGGCCCCTTATATGAAAGCTTGGCCTCTATCTCTCCATCTGTCTTTGTGGCTAATGGAGCTTACTCATCTGTCATCTGCCTGTTTTACCCTGTTATGTGCAACACCTAGAACAAGAGAACGCTTTTAGACAGAGTTAAGCTCTGACATCACACTGTCTGATAGACCAGGCCTGTCTGAACGAGAGAAAGAAGAGCACGAGGGATTTGGCAGCGTTTCAGGTCATCTTGGGTGCCAGGATCAATATATCTAGAGGATGTGTGAAAACTGTAATCTTTAAGTAACATGAGCTCTGGAACAAGTCAGTCCATTGAATAAGAGCATATGGAGTCAAACTACAATGAAATATAGAGGAAAGAATGTCAATCACACAAACAATTACATATAGTATAGTAACCACATAACTAAACAAGGTAAAAAATGTAATTTTTACAGAAAAAAAAATGCTAAAAAGGCTACAGTTAAAAACTGAAAACTGTTCAAAACTGTAGGTATCTTACTATATACAAAAAATGGTTCAAAAGCTGTCACTGGACGGTACCCTTCAAAAAGGTACTAATATGTACACTTTTTGTACCAGTATGTACCTTTGAGGTACTAAAATGCACTCTTTCGGTACAAAGGTGTACCTTTTAGAAAGGGTACCATAGCAGTGACAGCTTTTGTACCTTTTTTCTGAGTGAGCAGTAACTTTAATACAAGTCAATTTTATGATTTTTAGAGTAAAAACAGCCCAGGCTCATTAAAAAAATGAAAATGAAAAACATAAGTTTTGTGACAGTTTCGATAAAAGCACGTTCAGTTTTTTTCCAAAACAGATGAACGTGAATACGTTACATTTTTATTACATTGTCTTTACATGTATCACAGAGGTTCTGATTTGAAATGTCCGGTGATTGGCACTAAGCTTAATGCCCATTACTCTTTAAAATAACACACCACCAACACCTACCCAACAGTGTTAACAAAAGCAAACGTGACATAAAAAGCGTTCGTAATCATCCCATTTTTACTTGTTTTTGATCTCTCGTCTTTGAGCTCTTTTATCTTGAGTCATGTTTTACGGGATTCATACCCAAGACTTCCACATCTTAAGTACAATTCCGCACCAGCTGAGCTACAGAGAAAGCTTGTTACTTCACCAAAGCGCAACATATGGAGCTGGTTAAGCAAAGTCCAAATCATACTCTTTCGTAAAAAATGGTTTTGAGATCATAATAATATATTCTGCAAGGAGACGTGAAAACGAGTCTTTATTAATTCATAATCTGACCCTGTAATCATAACTGTGTATGAAAATGATTAAAAGTGCTTGTTGTTTTACTGCCCCTAGTGTTCATTTCTGTTGGAAACTGCAGTGTTCCCACAGGTAGGCCTACTTTTTCCTGAGAACAGGTTGCAGCAAAATCTATAAATTGTCTTTTACTTCATGGAGAAAAAGAGTAAAAGTGCCTTCATAGAAATAATTTAGTTTCTTCTAATGTTATTCTCAGTAACATACATTTGTGATTTTTGTTAAAAATTACTGTAAATTTAACGGGATATTTCAATATAATTGATAAATGAACTAACCCTTTAACATCTCGCCTTCAGTGGGCGTGTTACAAACAGACAAAAGTCACAATTACATTTTTTAATCCAGAAACAAGATATAATGATTTCCAGTAACTTTTGAAACAACATCCACAAAAGTTACAGTACATCAGTTCTTTTTCTTCCCTTGGAGCTGTTTTACAGATGAGATATACTTTGATGTGACCTCCTTTCACACTCGCATATCTCATTAAACTTAACTAATTAACAGAGAGAACGAGAAGAATGGTTGAAAGACTGGTTTGAGTTCAAAGCTCACTGAAGTTTTATTGGCTTGTCTATAGATAAACAGTGTTCAATGTTGAGCAATTAATAGAAAGATTATAAAACATAAAAAAAATTGTGATTATTGTGAACTGTTTTACCTACTTCCTGTGGTTATCACTAAATGTCTGATATAAAATATTGGAAAAAAAATGTTTTAATAATTCAAAATTACTATTATCTAAAAAATATTACACTTCCTTATTTGTTGATTCTACATCATTCATGAATAATCATAAAAGCATTTACAAACTGAATCTCAGAATTAATTACAGAAAAATGTGATTCATTACTGTATTTTTTTTATCAATTTACAGCTCTAGTAAAAAATAGTATAATAGGTATAACATGAAATACTACTGTTAAAGGATTAGTTTACTTTAAAATGAAATTTACCCCATGATGTACTCACCTTCAAGCCATCCTAGGTGTATATGACTTTCTTTTTTCAGATGAATACAATCAGAATTACATTAATAATCACCCTGATGCTCCTAAGCTTTAGAATGGCAGTGAACGGAAACCACCTGTAAATGAAACGCATCCATCCATCATAACTGTACTTCACACAGCTCTGGGGGTTAACCATTTCACATGTAAGTTTAAAATATTCTGACTGAGCCCCCAGCTTGAGTTTTTCAAGGCGACCGTAATTTATAACGTATCACTTTATTGTTTCCATGGTGACACATCTTTGCTTGTCACATGACACACCGCAGCCACAATAGCGTTGTATGACTGATGATCTGCTTTTATTTATTTTTCCTTTTCTATTCAAAATATTCACAAATTTGTTTACTACAGCATGATCTGATATTCCGATTGTCAAATATGTGCAAGTGGAAGTGTTTTGCTGTTTAAACTCCTTTATAATGATCGTGTTAGTTGAGCTATACACGCCATGGGCGCCGCCATGTTAGTTTCCCCCGCAGTACAGAGAATCGCGTGTTGGATTTACAACACGTGAATTCATCCACTTCTCCTGAAATACATGAAAGTAAGTGAGCTGGTGAACTGAGAGAAGAATAGAGTAAACTTTAAAGTTACTTACACAATGTGTATCTGATATGAATAAAACGTGCCATCTAATTATTATGGAAGTGATTGTTATTGCCGCTTCCATTGACATCAGTGTGTATTTTACAAACTCTAAATGTATTGTTTTGTTAGGACTTATGTGCATTTAAATGTCTGAAACCTAAAATAAACATTATGTGGTTGAAAACACTGCATATTTGTGATAAATTGACAGCGCTGTCAATATCTGTCACTTTCACCAGCCAAGACTGAATTGTGTGAATGTGATTGTACACATCAAAAGGTTAATAAAGGCCTTCTGAAGCGATATCCATATTTACATGTTATAAATTAAAAATAACTTCCACCAAACCACCTACTGTATTCAACTTACAAAGAAATTATAACACCTCTCGCAGTTCAAAATGCTTACGCTACATCCTACGCCTTCAGTATTCAACTTGCAAAATAAGTTCGATCTGGGGGATGCTCGATATTTTACTTTATAACTAGTTAAATATGGATATTTGTCTTAAACAAACACATTGCTTCACTTCAGAAGGCCTTTATTAATCCTGCAGAGTCGTGTGGACTAAGTTTATGATGAATGGACACACTTTTCTGAGTTTCAAACAGGTGGTTTCCATTTACTGCCATTATAAAGCTTAGCAGCATCATTATTACTATAATTCCTTTTATATTCATCTGAAAGAGGAAAGTCATATAGTACACCTAGAAAGGCTTGAGGGTAAATCATGGCGTAATTTTCATTTTAAAGTGAACTATTCCTTTAATAATCCAAAAAACAAAAAAAAAAGAATCGATGAAAATGACAACAATCACTTTAATTTATAAACTCAATAGGGATTCCTAGATTTGGTCTTGGTGTTTGTATTTTGTTTCTGTAAATGTGTGTCTCACTGTCACCTGCCACTTTACTGCCCTAAAGGCCTTCAGGACATGAGCAGTGCTTTTTTAACGAATCTCTATAGCTCCGATTCCAGAATCCGTCTCCAGGTTGATGGCTCTACAGCTTAAACTGTAATCACAGATTTGAGAGCACAGAAACATTTATCCACGCACAGAGCAGCGAAGTGGCTCGACTTGTCTTCTGCACTTTTTATTATCCTTTCAAAAACACAAGTTGTTCTGGATCACGGCCAATCCGTTCATAGCACCGGCTTATTTGCATGTATTTACATAAGTGGAAGCTTATGTCCAGAACTGCTCTAATCCTCTTTATTCAAAGAGAGAGACAGATAGAAAAAGAGAGCTTTGACCACTGCTTGCGGTCCAAGGTCACTGACGCAGATTTGTGACAGAACTCACTGTTAAAGCAGCACATGGTGATCACCAGATGGGCCTGACAAACACATGTATGCTGACAAGCCATACAGGGATATTTGACTGCAGCAGTGACTGCAGAAAAAGAGTATCTGTAAATGAATCACTGAAGCTGTCTGGACCTCATCAAACTCTGGTTTGCATTATAGGTGAAAGTGAGAGAGTTGAATCAAATTGTCGACCTGTTAGAAAACCCCAGTGGGAAAACTACCACCTCTGCCTCCATCTTTCTCTATTTCAAATTTAATTTCAGTTTACAATTTAGTGAGCTTCATAACAAAAATATGGTATTTAAAATATGTTTAAGAAATATAAAGATTAATATAAATAATATTAACATGAAGATAAATGCATTATATTTAGCTTTATGCTTTAATATTTTCTTAATTTATTTATTTTTAGAGTTGTATTTCTATTTCATGTTTATTCTTTTGCGTTGCACTTTCTGCTGTTGTACTTAGCATATGAGAAAAATGCATTACAAATACAAACTCATTTTTTATCGTTATTGTTATTATTATCATTATAATTATAATTCTTCTACTATTGTTTCATCAGTAATAATAATATTTTTACAATAATAATAATAATATTACTTCGCTGCTTTGTAGCCTTCATTCCATTTTATTTTTATTTACTGCATCTACATTATTATTACTATTGTAATTAAATAATATTTTATATATATATATATATATATATATATATATATATATATATAATGGGGTAAATTAAAAAAAATATTAATTATTATTAATATATTACAATTACAATTACCATATTATTAATATTAGAGCAAATAAAAAGGATAAAGATGTAAAATAAAACTAAATGTGCAAATAATTCTAAAAATGAACATAAGTGAGTATAGTGATTCTTGTGCCTTCTGATCTCTCTCTGTGTGAAGACAGGCATTACAGCAGCAAGAGAATCTAGTCTTTGTTGTAAACCCATGGCGCAATAAACTACATTACATTAGTATTCTCTGACTGCAGTGCCTCTGTAGAGCAGTGACAGCAGGTCACATCCAGAGGGGCCGAGGGCCGAGGGCAGAGGCTCCAATAGCACAATCTGCTTAGGGCTCTACCATGTACTGTTATGGCAAGGCTCATTGGAAACCACATCAAAAAGGGGTAACAAAATAAAATAAATGTCTAAGCTGCTCGACAAAACAATTCTATTCTCAGTCTCCACTGGTACCTCAGTATCGCACAAAGTACAGTATAAAATCATATGTAACTATATCTAGGCTAGGTGATATTCCTAATCAACTAATTGCAATATTCCAGTTTTTGCTTTTGCTCTAAAATAGCTTTAAAAAAGGAGCAACACAAATCAAATCTAGTTAAAAAATAATCAAGGTATGGTTAAACTAAAATATTTATCTGCATATATTTTTACTAAAAAAAAAATTATAAATAAAAAATACAATGCAGAGAGTTACAAGGACATTTTTGAGTGCTGACGCAAATGAAACATTGATTGAATCAGAGTTTTGATCACAAGTCCCCATCAGTTTTACTACATAAATTTAAATCAAAGACGGTCTTGGTGTTCTCATAATCATAAGGAAGGATCACAAACTTAGTGGCAAACTAATTATCAATTAAGCTCACTTAATTTTATATTACCAACAAAAATAATTGTAGATACTGTATATCTTATCCAATATACAGTATCACTCAGCCCTAAACATCCTACATATGTTAATTTACAAGGCAACATTAGTGCAATTCAAAATGTCTGAAGATCACTATTATGCTGTCACTTGCACAATTAACATGTTTTGTCTAAAATGTGTTTGCTTATGCCTTGTTGATCCCGCCAGCAGCAGCAAAACATTAGGGCCTGTTGTGCTATTATTTTGTTTTCAACACTTGTTTATTGATTGCTGCGATCCACAGTTAAACAGCAGGAAGTCAAGTGGAAGAGTGTTTCATTTCCATAGTGTTTCTCCTCCATCTTCTTCTCTATACATCTGTCCACACTTTCTGCAGAAAGACCATCTGGTCATTCATTTTCAACATATTACTTCAGTCCTTCTCTTCTCACACACACACACACACGGAATGTTTGCAAACATTATCGATGTGCCAGGGTGAAGTGACTCACGAAGCATTCAAATGAATCTGTTAACTATGACCATATATATATATATATATATATATATATATATATATATATATATATATATATATGGGAAACATGAATAGAAAAATAAAAAGAAGGAGAGTGCATACTAAGCATTTTCATTTTAGTGCACACACATTGATACACACCACTAAACAACAGCCTGAAATGAATCAGACAAACCATCTTTAAACTTGAAGAAAGATGAAGCAGGCAGCTGCAAAGCTTCTATTCAAACTTCTGCCATTATCCTCACATTTTTGCATTTCCTGTGTTGTTGCAGTAGAATCAAGAGCTTTATGCGGTAAGAATACGAGAGAAAATGCTGAAATAAACACACAGTTGTGGGGAGACACTTGGGGAAGGATTCCACACAAGCCTCTGTTTTCATTTTGAGCTGCTTATCCATTTCTGAGTTTCTGATCCTGTGATCTGAAAGCTTCTCTGCAGCCTCTCAGCTCCTCCACTGTTGGGATGTTTGGCTGATGCTTCAGTATAATCTAATCTCAAACATCGTGCAGAAACACAAAAACAACAGCAGCTGCCAGAACTGCAATTCAAGACAATCTCACAAGAGTCTGGCTGGAAGACACAGAACCTCTCGTAACATTAAAAAAAAAAAAAAAAAAATCACACCTTTGCGTAAACGAAACACCAAATGGGAGCCACAGAAGGAAGCACAATGTTCTCTTTCTTGTTTGCATCCTTTCTTTCTGAGATTATTTTCTAAGAAATTCATTAATAACTCAAACCAACACACAGGAAAGGAGAAACAGAAAGGGTTATTTGTCAATTTTACGGAAATAAATATTGACATCATACATAAACTGGAGAAAACTTTACTTTGAGTTGGCTTTTTTTTAATTAATTAGTTGATCCAATTCACAAAACCACTCTGAATGATTCATTGGGAGTCCAGTCCTTGACTGATGATTCGGCTGCAGTAGTTAACAGACTAATTTTTATGATGGTAATCTTCCTGAAGTCTCTGCCCCATAACAAAATTATTAAAAATATCACCTTTTGTGTTGTTCCATATAAGAAAGTAATACAGATTTGGACCAATATGAGAAAGAGTTAAAAAAAAAAAACTGACACATTTTCATTTCATTTTTGATTGAACAATTTTGATTTTAAACACTTTAAGTTTAAAAATCTGTGTTATATGCATTCTTAGCTTTCTCAATATTGTTATTTTGCAGTATTTTTGTTTACAATAAACTGAACTAAACGGAAATGAATTGAAACGAATGAACTAAACTGAATCTAACTGAACTGAATCTAACTGAACTGAACGAAAAGAATTGAATCAAATGAACTGAATTGAACTAAACTGGCCATTTGTAGATATTTAGACACTTTGTTTGACCAACTAGCAGTTAACCTAGGGATAATCTGTTTTACTTTTCCAATTCAAATTATACCTGTCTACCCTTTTATGTAACTGACTTTAAAAAGACAAGACAAGTCTTAAAGAAAACATTAGCCTTTAATACTAGTCTAAGCAGTTTAGGCAACTGGCCACTAAATTGAATTTAACTGAATTGAACTAAACTGAACTAAACTTAATCTAACTGAATTGAACTGAATTGAGTTGAAAAGCAAAAGCCAATTAACCTCCACAAACTGCCAACTGTTTTCCTCAAGAGTCTGGCAGGAAGTCTTGAAAAGCAGCACATGACAGAGAAAGACGATGCTATTAGACAGTTGTGTTCCTTTGTGTGCTCAGTTTGTGACACATCTTTACCCCATTACTTGTAAAGCGCTTTAATTAGACAGTGAATATCACTTGAGTGCTCCATGTTGCAAGGTATATTGCCTCGGAATATCAAGAACATTGTCCTTGCTGAAACAGCTCTAAAACATAAAACATCAGCTGGAAGTGAAGCCACATGGGGAAAAAGAACTTCTGATTGTTTTTCAAGGACATTTCTCAAGCTACATCTGACAGATCTCACACAGCTGAGGGCACAAACCTATCTCCATTTCATCAGCCGGCATGCTTTTCCTGATCATATGTTTAACCCGCATGTCAGCCTCAATCTTAGGGAACTAAACCAAATCGCTCTCAAAACAGTGTTTCGGAATTCTCATATTCACATAAACGCCATGGTTTCCTTGCCAGCTAAACGTGGTGAATTATGGGACAAATCACAGAGCAGCGCCCCTTATTTCCACTCTTAATAGTGTTATTAGATGCTTCAGCGACCTTCTCACATTAAATCAAACAGAGAGTTCATCATTTTCAGAGCTCTGAACCCAAAGGGAAAGATTCTGACAAAGGAACCACAAACTCAATTCCCTTCAAGTCATCTTAAAGGAAAGAGTAACACAAACCAGGAGCTTTCTAATTTAAGAATTATTGGATTCCAAGAATTATTGGAAAGCAAGACCATTCACACACAATTGCATATGTCTCTCTCTCTCTTTCTCTCTCTCTCTCTCTCTGTGTGTGTGTGTGTGTGTGTGTGTGTGTAAAAGATGTCCTAAAACAGGGTAACAGGAGAGGATGGCAGAAGACTTGTCCTGAAGCCAGTTGATGGTACTTTAGCATTCAGCAGATGTTCTTCAAGGTGTGTGGTGACAGGATTATTGATGTGTTGCTCTGGCTAGCCTGTCTGAAACAAACATATCAAACCAACAACCAACACCACACTGTTATTGACCATCCCTAACACAAATTAAACCCAACCATCACAATCCAAAACTAATAACCCCCACTCAAAAGTATTACACCTGAAACAATACAGTATAATCACGAGATATAACACAAACCATTAAAAACTGAATACGATTGCTTTTGAAAGTGCCCCTAATATGCTATTTTAAAAGGTCCCTGATTTTGTTTTGGAGATCTCTTACAATAGTTTTACATGCTTCCAAGGTCAAAAACACTTAAATTTTCTCATAATATACATTGCACATCGCTTAATTTCTTAATGAGTCTGAAAACTGTTAGAAAATTCAGTCTCACTAAAACCTTCTTTCCGCAAGCCTACTCTGCTCTGATTGGTCAGAAGATCCAGTATGTTGTGATTTGTCTACTGCTTACAGTATGTGTCAGAAAGAAAAGGCCAATTACCATATCTGAATTTCAGCTTTGGAGGCTTCCTTAGCACTTCAGACCACTGATTTTTTCTCTATCAATTCCAGCATCCCTTTTGCATCAGTCCTCATTCCTTTTGAAGGCCATGCAAAGTGGATTTGCAGTGCTGAAATTAGAGCTTTCTTGACATGTCCACAACACACACCAAACTCTTCCAGGCCTCAGCGACAGCTTCAAAGTTTGAGCACAGGTCAAAGTAGACGTTGTTTGCGGGCAGCAAATGAAGACCATAGGTTGGCATTGTACAAATTTGTTACATTATTACGTAGCTATGTAACAGGAAGTGAGTCCGGAATTGCTAACGACTCGTTTCGGCATCAGTTCTTTCTTATAGAAGACAACGTCATGCAATTTGATCTTTAAAACTGTGCAGACTTTTTGCAATCGCAAACAGCTATATTACACAATGCATCAAATGTAGTATTTTAAAAAACATAATAAGAACAATTTAATTAATAATGCTTTTCAATTTCAAAGATGCAAATAGGATGCACAATGGACTACTATTACTATGGAATGAAATTTTAAAGCATTCATATAATTTCTGTAAATGTAATTTTAAACTATTCAATTCATTACCAATAAAAATGTTATCAAACAAACATCATATGGGGTACATTAATGATGATTGAAGACTACTGCACTTTCCAAAATGGTCTAATTTAGCCCAGAGTCCTCAAAATGGGGCCAACAAATAAAGCAGTTTTGCTAATTGCCATCTGTTCAAGTCCATTTATTGAACTGATAACATTTGTTGAATTTTTTTGAAATTCAATGAACAAAATTTCTTTTCCTGTCATTTCAATTTAATATTCTGTGCAATGTGGCGAATCTGAATTTGAAACCACAACTCAAAACCTGAATGCGAGTCAATTCTGAATTTTAGCTAACAATTCCTTTTCAAATAACACAACCTAAAACCAAACTTGTCCCTGCACATCTCACACATTTACACATAGAAATCAAAAGTCATCGAAGTCACACCATTTTTCACACCTTAAAAAGAAAGGTATTATGCCTGAGCATGACAGACACAGAGCTTCACAAGTGAACCAATTTTAAACTGTGTGGAAAGTATCACAGCATTTTCAAAGTACTTCATATCCTGCTTTATTGTGTTACATAATGACATATGGCAATACAACATGGGAAGCAATTACATCTTTTGGGAAGGTGCCAGAATATCTGTAGTAATCAATGCCTGGGCTCCATCTTTTAAAATATCACAAAGTTCATAATGCGCAAGTTTATCACATCAGCACCCTGATCCTGTGGAAGACTGTGAACTTCACCTGTGACACAGAATCTCTTATTTTATTTAAATAAGACAGTGAATAATAAGACATTTGCCCTCCTGAAACACAAAGTGTCATTTTGTGCAATATCCTCTGGCTGATATGATGATGCAACGTTCAGAAATGTATCTGGCTTACCCTCTGTTTCACCGGCTACACAACAAGTACTCAAATCACTAACCAAAACCAGTCACGAGTCCAAAGTACAGGGGACCTCAGTAGGGTTGCGAACCGAAAACCTCTTTTTATCCAGTTTCAATTATGTTCGGTTCCATTAACGGCTCTCTCATGTGAATTTCTCCAATGATGAGAACAGAACACCATACTGAAAATATTTTGACAAAGTATGACAACGTGCAACGGGGCGGATCTACCGGGGTGGAAACTGCCGCCCAAAGAAAAAGCATTGCCACTCCATCTGCCACCCCAGATTTATCACAGTCAAAAATATGAATGTAAATTCTGATTCTATTTAGTAAATCCAAAACATGCAATGCAAACAGTGCAGTCCAATTCCTGATCAAATAACCATTCTTTTTAGCGACACATCCCTCGGCCTCGTTCTCATTTGTATGTAAAAACCCTTCTACACGAGAATGACTTTATGAGCAATAAGCATAAAATTCTTCTTCTTTTGTAATATGACTGAGGCCTAGTTCATGTACCTAATCAGAATTACAGGTTGAACTGCATGGGAAGAGTTCTGTCTTAAAATCATTTCATTAGTAGCAGTTTCCCCTCTGCTAAATGCTAATTGATTTTCAGCAGAATAATAGAGTATAGTGTGAGGCTGTTCTATCCATGTGCTCATGTGCTGTCGTATCCCGTTCCAGACAGATACATCGGGGGGCACACAAGGGCATAATCCACCCAGAGAATAGGATTCTCACCACCACCTGCTCAATCTGGCAACCCAAAATGGCACAGCAGACACTCAATCTGGCAACCCAAACAGCAGCGCGCAGCTGGGCAGTGGTCTGGTCCAGCCTCTTCATTTGCTTGTTTGAGCTGCTCTTCTTCGCACAGCAACATTTTTACCCTTCTCATTTATGATAAAATGTGCTGTCCTGCTTTCACCCAACAGTTATTGCTTTTAACAGCATTAGAAGTAATCTACAAACACTTCTCTTGCTGTAGGGCTCAGCTCTGTACTAGAGGGTTATTTAGGGATATATGTTGAAATTCTGTGAGTAATGCATCATGAAAATTGCTCAGATGTGACCAGAGATATAACTCTGATTCACTCATTAATATTAAACACTCTGTAAGGAACAAGAAAGCACATAAACTTTGTACAGCCAGCTAAACCTACATTCTTTATGCTAAATCAAACGGACTGAATCATCCAATGCTTGTTTAGCTTATTTAACATGCTCTTTCGCTCCAATATAAACAGCAAATATTTAAAGCATATGGGCCAAAATCATATTTTCAAGCATTTATCATAGTTTGTCACAAACAAAAGCAACTTTTTGATTCCAAAAAAGGGATATCTCATCTGAATACATTTTAATATACACATATCTTAAGGTTTTGTAACAATGCGTGTGACATTCAGTAGAAAAGCATTTATCCCTGGACATAATCATTATAAAGACACTGTGAGAGAAAAAAAAATCATGTTTTCTTATATGTATATCTTACAATTTGTGAACCTATAAATAACACAATATAACATTACTATTTAGGACTATTCAGGGATAAACACAACTTAAAGGGATAGTTCACCAAAAAATAAAAAATTCTGTCATCATTTACTCCCTCAAGTTGTTCCAAACCTGTATGAATTTCTATCATCTGCTAAACACAAGAGCAGAAATTTTGAAGAATGTTTGCAACCAGACAATTGACCCTTCGCAAACAGTTTGATTGACAGGCAATCTGACCAATCATAACCCCAAATTCACCATTTTGTCTAACAAAGCAGTCTGGGGAGTTAGTATATTAACGTTGGTGAACTTGAACTTCAAAAATTGTGTGCAATCACATCTTTCCACACTTGAAACAAACAACATTCCTTCTGATGTCCATTCAGGTTTATTTGATGCTATAAATGAACTAGTATGAAGAGATGATGGTTGGTTAGCCACTATACGGTATTTATTGTTTAAACTTCTTTTAAAAATTATGATATATTAAATATGAAATGATTTCATATGTCTGTCGACACGTTGTCAGTGTCCTCTTTGTTCCGGGATGTATTTTTGATGATGTGTGGCATGAGAGCGCATGGCTTGTCGGACAAAGCAACAGTAACTAAAGGGGGCGGATCTTTGCGAAGGGTCAATGGACTTCCATAGTGAGAAAAAATACTCAAAGTCAATGGTTATTCCATCAACTGTCTGGTATATAAGAAACTCATACAGGTTTGGAACAACATAAAGATGAGTAAACGATGACATAATTTTAATTTATGGGTAAACTATCCCTTTAAGCTCAAGATCTGTGGCAAACTGTTCATTATCACAAAAAATATTTTGATTCATCTCTCAGATTGGATCTGAGATTTTGATCTCCTCAAATTGAAAAAAGGGGAAAATACATATAGTAATTCACTTACAATGGAAGCATATTGACCAAAGGGTTTAAAGCTGAAATGTGATTTATTCTAAATTATTTTAATCAGATTAACCAATGTAAATATCTGAGATGTAAAATTGTCCTTGTGAACTGAGATAGATAGATATTTAACCAATGAAACATGTGATTTATACTATTACTTACTGTCAGAAATGCAATTTCTTTAATGATGTAATTATCAGTGAGGAGTAACATGATGTGATCTTTATAATACATCCAAATGCGTTAGTAAATTGGACACTTTGAGTTCAAATTGTAATTTAATGCCTTTCTCATTTCATGCGCTCTATCCTCAGATAAATGAGGACTCCTCCTGATCCACATTGATTAACTGGTCTGCCCTGTTTTAATGAATCCAATCGTGACTAAGTATCTGTTGGCGAGATGTCTTTGATCACAGATGATCCTCTAATGGAATCTTTCTGATGTGCTCAGTCAGTTCTCATCCCTCTTTCGCTCTCTTTCTCTCTCGCTCCCTTGCTTTCTTTCTCAGCGATGGCCCCTGGAGCAGTTTTGTATGGTAAGCTGTCGGTGCAGTTGGAGAAAAAGCAACGCTTGACACCTTCTTCTGAAAACTGTGGCCAAATCAATGTTTTATGACCCCTTTTGGCTTAGAGCACATTATGGATTTGGGAGGCCTTTCCTTCAGAGCTTTTTTCAAAACTGTTAAGTCCAATGGAAGTTAACTGCAAAAACACAAGTGAAGCTGCAAAGAAAGATAGAGAGTGATGGGGAGTTTGAGAGGCAGAGAGAGAGAGAGAGAGGGAAGGGATGTGTTCGACAGAAATGGAAAGAGAATAGACTTGGGAGGGCGACTTTAAAAATGTATTCCAGTACAAATAACTCACATTAAAAAATACCTAAACTTATAAAATACAAATTTAAAACAAACAAATACAAAATTATGGCAAATGAAAATTAAGTCACCTAATTTGACTTAATTTTTTAACTACAAGGTCTTGTACGCAAATAAAGTCAAGAGAAAAGCAATATCAAAAGCTAATTTGTTCACTTATGTAACTTAAAGGGATAGTTCACACAAAAATGAAAATTCTACCATCGTTTTCTCACCCTCATGTCATTCCAAACCTATAAGACTTTGAAACACAAATTATTATTTTTTATTATTTTTTAACACTAAAATCATGTTTACCTGCATATTGTTTACATCTTTTTGTTATACTTGCATTTAAAATCTAGATTTTTTTTTAATTTTTTTTAAAGAGGCACGAATCAAAATTATTTTTGTTGTAAACAATATTATGCCACAAATAGTCTTGGCTGAGTAACCCGAAATATTCCTTTATTTTGAGAAAGAAAGATAAGTGGAGGTGGACATCAGAATTTTTTTTAAGCGCATACACCTCATTAATCGATAGGCCTTGGTTCAGTGATCAATGCCTTGATCTTCTGCCATGACAGTATCTGTATCAAAATCAAGATCACAGTGAAAAATCTTCAAAGAGATTCTCTTCTCTTCAAAATGAGAAGAGAGGAAAAGAAAGAAGAGGACAGGAGAGGAGGAAATGTGATTACTAAACACTGTGTATGAGAGAGAGAGAGAGAGAGAGAGAGAGAGACAGAGAGAGAGAAATAATTGCTGGTCACTGCAAGACTGTTAAAGCTGAGAGACTGATTCACAATGAGAAACACTTTGAGAAACTTTTCAGGTTTATACTACTTTTTTTTTTTTTTTTTTTTTTTTAAATGACTTTAAAATGAACAATTGCAATTGGCTCCAGGGGAGAGTCTTATGCAAGCACTGCAGTACATTTATATTACAATAATATACATCCTCTGGAGCAGAGGGAAGAATAATTTACTTTGATAGCTAGTTTGAATATTGTTTTAGATGTTTATGTATGTCTGTGTAATTTTATATTGGATATAGGGCTCAATATATAAAAAAATAATAATAAAATAAATCACATTTAATGACGTATGTCCATGTTAGCTAAGAAAAGTCTCCAAATGAAGATAATTCATGAGCAATGAGTAAAGTATTGAACAGATAGACCACCAGGGGTTTGGAAAGGCGTAATTGGAGGACTGTTGAAAATCTGAGCAGATCTGGGGTGTTTTTTTTTGTTTTGTTTTTGTTTGGTTTTTTTTGGGGGGGGGGGGGGTGTTTTTTAACAAATGAATTTTTAGGTCTATCAAGTTATGTTAACTTAGGATATTAATTAAAACTTATGAACATAATTTGACATTTTTACCATTTCACTCTGAAGAATTGTGGGAAATAATGAAAAAAAACTATTATCAAATTAATCAAGAAAATATTTTTGCTGATAATATTTTAATAATTTACTTTAGTATATTAAAAACATAAAAACCAACATACACTGTTCAGAATGCACTGCCTGTAGTAACATACAAGTCATTAAACACGATAAACAAAGATTATAATTGACAATTTTAATTAAATATTTTAATTTTAATAATTAATTGTATGTATGTAAAACATGATGGCTGGATAATTTCATGTTCCTATTCACTCTGGTGTGCTAAAAATTGTAAATATTAAGGGGAATACTTCAGAATTTACTTATAAGAATTTCTAGGGGTACCAATAATTGTGGCCAGTGTTTATTAGAGAAAAAACATTTATTTCATAATGTGATCCCCCCCCACACCCACATTCACTAGTTTTACTTCAATAAGAGGTTAGATTTTTGTGATTATTTTAAATGAAAGATCAAAAGCATAAACAATGCAGACTTATTTTCACAGCCTTCTTGGATCATATTTAGCAAGGGTGCCAATAATTCTGACCACAACTATAAATTTATCATATCTCATGAAATGTATACTACTACAGCCAGTGCTTTTGAACAGGTTATTTATTATATATATCTACAATAACATATCCATTATATATAATTTACCATTAATGCATTTTATAATTTATTATTAACTAAAATATTTTTTTCATTAATTTAGTAATTAAATCTAAAAGTTGAGTTTTACTCAACTCTATCCTTCCATTGTCTACACCTTCCATTGTTTATGATATAGTTTACCAATTGTTTTCTGTTTTCCCTCCAAACACTGTTCCTGTATTGACTGAGTGCTTGACAATATTGTCTGGAAGCCAGCCATGGCCATAAAGAACACTGAATTGAAAATTGAAAAACTGAGATCGGGAGAGAGAGAGAGAGAAAGAAAGAGAGAAAGAGAGAAAGAGAGAGAGAGAGAGAGAGAGAGAGAGAGGCTACTAAAGCATTGCTACACAATGTCCTCTCCTTTTCAGTCTCACTCCTGAACTAAATCCACTAAAAGCTTAAAACTCTCGCCTTCACCCTCCCTTTCCATTCCTAAAATCGCTCCTTCTTGAGTGCAGCCGAAATCTATTTTCCATTTCTTCCTCTGTGACCTCTCTGACGAACACTCCCAAAATAAAAAAAATGTGAAGACAGAAAGATTGCTGGAGAAGGAGGAGGAGATAGCAGGTCTCCAGCAGGGATTCATGCATCCATTAATGAGTTGAGTTTAGCCACAAGTCCACCCAAATATGTTTGTGTGAGCGTGTGTGTGTGTGCTAAGAAATGTGTTACGACTGGCAACAGTAGTATATAAATAATTCAAGTCTTAAAAGTTGAAATGAACGGGTGTAGCGGGTGTTCTGTGTGTTTTCATGAGGAAGACTCCCTAAGTGCCCTTAAAATCGAGGAAGCAGGAAGTTGGCCATTGTAGACAGGAAATTAAAAATGTATCTGCGTTAGTCTTGAAACACTAGCTCAAAATTAGATACCAATACGTCAGCATTTATCCTCATTATAAGACTGACTACGTTACATGAGAACCTCTTACAGAGAACACATTAAATTACACTCTTTATACACATATTTATCAAATATAAACAGGCTTGGAAACTTTTTATCATGCCTTCATTTATTTTGCTACATTTCAAATGATTTTAAGGTATTATCATCTAAAATGACATTTCAATATTTAAGTTTAAGCCTCTAAATATTTTACAATCCTTTAGAAGAAAATTACAAACTATCATTCATTTTCCAGATTCTGACTGCTAGGTCAATCACAAACCAGATTTTTTAGAGCTGATATTATATGATCTACATCCTGTCATGACACTATAGCTGTAGGCCATCCAACAAACCTTCTCAACGACTCACCAGACGAATGGAAGACAGACAACTGGGAAAAAAATGTTTCTCCATTTCCTCTGGTGCTCTTTCTGTTGATGTGCGTGAGCGCTCTAGTCAGAGTGAAGTCAAAGCAAGTCTTGCTGTGTGACATGTCAGAGAATCAGAAAAGACTGGAAAGATACATGGAGGTTTTATCAAACGGCTGCAGATGCGCTGTGAAGCCTGAGAGCAGAGGATGATGGGATATCGTCTCACTCTGCCCAGGGATCTGAGCAACGTCAGAGCACTGCAGCGTCCAAATTCATTTCAGACGGCTTAAACTACCCACACACACACCATGTAACTCTGTGGCAGTAAATATGGTGTGTCAAATGAGAATGAGAAATTGTCTATGGAGATTTGTAGGGATCTTGCAACAGCCTGTCAACTCTGTGACTTGATTCTTATACAAAATCAAACCGCAGAGTTTATCGGGAAAAAGCAAGTTTAGCTATTTACTTAATATAGCTCTTGAGAACAGCGTGCTTGATTCTGATTGGTTGACAGACATTCCAAGGTGGCGATTAATATTCTTTCTAATAAAGGCCCCAATATACTTCAAGCGAAGTTCTTTTTCATTCTTCGTTTAGGGGTAAAACGAAGTTCGAAATGCGTGAGCAGCGGTATACTGTAATCCAACATCTGACGCCGCCCACACTATTGAGAGCGACGGTTAGATGAATATGCAAAAATGTTGCGCACTTTCCTCTCAGTAACAAAATAAACAACAACATTGAGAAACTAGCCCTGATTTTCTAATAAAGCATTAGAAAAGCATCTGATCATGGCAACATGGATATGTTTGCTTGCACAAACTCTGTAATTCGGCACTCCAGTAAAGTCACGTCGCGTTTATATTATAACACCTTATAAAATAGATTGCTTAAAATCAAGCAGCTTTACCGTTTTAAACACAAAAAACAGTCAGTCTCTCATTTCAACAGAAGTACAACTTTTCTACTATAAAGCAGCTCTTCATGTTTTTACTAGCGGACATCTGACTTCTACAGACTCGAGAGGAGAAATGAACAGGAAAAGATTTTCCGAGTGAAAGAAGGCGAAGCCTCAGCGCACACCTTACGTAATGGCCACGGACCAATGGTAATACGAAGGTGTTTACTTTTCCAGAAAATAAACTTTTCCAGAAAGGAAAAGCTGTTTCCAACTTCCAAAACAAACTCCAAACGAACATTGTTTTGGCCTTATTTTGTTCAAATTGATGTCAAATCAGTTCATTCTTCGATTTCCTTTTAAGTATATTGATGCCGTAACTGCTTGATAAGGAAGTATGGGGTTAAAGTTAGGGTTTGGCCACATTGGCTACATTACAGATCCATATAACCAGTGCTTGAATTGGGAAAATAAAAGTGACAGTACTTCCGATGCTCAGTGCAAAACGCGTTCTGATTCTCAGCATCTGTTAAGTCTGCATCGATGAGACGGGTGAACGAATATGCTGTTAATAGCGTAATTACGGACCGATAATCATGAGAGCGCTCTGCGGAATGACCCTGAGCTCAAGTCATTCAACCACAAAATGTTATACATCTACAAGCAAGAGATAGAACAAAATGAATTAAGTTGTTTGAAATCAAATCCTAACCCAAAAATATTCAGTCACATCTACAAACTTCACATAAACATGAAGATAGATGCGCTAAATTAGAGCTTTTAGTTCCGAGGAAAGGATGTTGGAAGCCGAATGGTTAAGGATCTATAATGCTGACGTAAAGGTTGCAGGTTCAAGTCCCAGTTTAGCACCATTCTGCCCTTAATTAAGAACCCAAACCCCAAGTTCCTCAGGGGATTTCACCACATCTGCATTAGATGGAATGTGAGTCACTTTAAATGAGGCAGGCATCAAACAATGAATCAAGTGATTTGTTAATTAAGCCCAGATCAAGAGATAAAAGCAATTTTATGTTTGTAATTAATGAACTGAAATGCCAGAACTCACTTAACTAAAATTGCCCAAGCATGCAGTGATGTTACTACTGATATAGCTAAAAATATCTGATTATTCATTTGGAATTATGCACACACAAGATAAAAAAGTGTGAAAAATACACTCAATGTAAAGAGAAAAAAAGAAGGTGAGAGAAAAAAAAAATTGATGATATTCATTGTTTTTTCAGCCCTGAAGCAGAAAGTCCTCTTTCCAGCATGAATTCCCATAACACCCTCACAACAGAGAAAAGACCGAAAGAGAAAATGAAAAACTAGACACAGTAAGAGACAAAGAGAAAACCTAGTGGTTCACTGAAAACAAATTGTTCTGAGTGAAAGCTGTCTCACACCAAGATACATGAGAGGAGAGAACGGGATTGGGAGAAAGATAAGAAAGAAAATAGGGAAAACAGACAGAGAGAAACAATGCAGTATTATAGCAAACAAACAAGTTAGACAGAGGTAAAACGGGTCCTTTCCTTTGCAGATAACAAAAATGTGTCCTAAGAACGTTTTGCTAACATTCCCATTTATTTATGGAAATGCTATTTCTGAATGTTCTCCAAACATTCTAAATGTTTTGGTTATGCAAACATTGCATTTTATCATTTTGCAAACATTATGGGAACTTTACTTTTTAATGTACTCTGAACATTCTGAAACAAGCAGTAACATTTAAAATGCTTTAGAAAAAAACATTCCATGAATTATATATAAATAATGTTTTTTGTGCTAAAATTTTGATAACATTAGAACAAAAAGAATCAGTTTTCTATTAATGTTGCTGGAAGAGTATTTGCTCATAACTTTGAGAGAACCTTTCCAGAACGTCTGAAACATTCTCTTTTAGCTGGTTTGCTATTTATTACAGGTTGACTGAGTCCAGGTTAGTGCAGCAAAAACCTCATACTGAATAAATGATGGCCGTCACACCCATACGTGTTTGTCCCAAAATAAACCTCAAAGGTGGCTCCGTTGGAACATCCTTCAGCAAGCCTTCACCACTGTTTGCTTTCATTCTGGCTGATCCGCAAGGTGTGCGTGCATGTGAAAATTCACATCAGACAGCGGTTTGGGTGTAATTAGGCTCAGAGGTGCTTGTTTTGCCTGAATTCTGGCAAACAAGATCAGTAGCCACGACATCAGGGACCTGTAAAGCGAAATTCAGCCAGAAGCACCATATACACCAACCCGCTATGATACTCACACATGAAACACAAACTAGATCACAAGTGTACAGATGAGTCCAGTGATAACACACTTGACAGATTCAGGAACGTAAAGAGTGCTGATGCGTCACTCATATGTCAACAACAACGGTGAATGGCTACAGTGAAACACTTTCTACATTAATTGACTGAATTAATAATATAAATAGGCCTTTTTCCACAAAAAAATTAAAGCACAACAACTGTTTTCAACATTGTGAATAATAAGAAATGTTTCTTGAGCAGCAAATCAGTATATTAGAACGATTTCTGAAGGATCGTGTGACACTGAAGACTGGAGTGATGATGCTTTAAAATAACCAGAATAAATTATATGTTAAAATGTATTAAATTAGCAAACACTCATTTTAAATTGTAATAACATTTCACAATATTACTGATCAAATAAATTCAGAATAAATTCTTTCAAAAACATTAAAAGTATATTTAAAAGGTACTGTAAATAAATATTAGTAAAAATAAGTAGTTGATATACTTGATGAGTGATCAAGCATCAATTAGAAAATAAAAACGCCCTATAGTATTTATTTATATCTGAATACGTTTTAATAGTATAAAATTAAGTAATTAGTTTAGAATTAAGTTTACAGTGCTGAAGTTCCCAGCATGCACTGGGCATGCACAGTTAATAAGGTTACAAATATTCACCATATGTCCATTTATTTACACTGTTGTTGTTTTGTTGTCATTTTTAGTTATTTGTTAAGTGGTATCCACTTCTACTCAAAATGACCTATAAATGCTCAAAAATCTGTTGATTTTAGGTTGATGATTCATATATTTAAATTTATAACATTGAAATTTGCTATAAAAAAACAGCAGCACTATGATCAAATTGAGACTTTGCTGACGTCTTCTGCTTCTAATTTTTCTCCTGAGAAAAAGACACAATTTCACATCATTGTGCCAAGACACCAAAATCTTCAAAGAAATGTTAGATATTTCAGTATGGACACAATTATTTCTCATCGAATTCTCCCAAGACCAAATGTATCTGAGCGATGCTATCCTCTTTCATTTTAAAGCTCCATGCTCTTTCTACATGTATGCCGCATCCGTGTCTATTTTTGTTTTAGGAGAAACACTTAGAAAAAGCTGATACTTAATTGAAGCATAACTGAGAACTCCATCAAGTCTCCAGAGCATAAAAGTGTAGCTTTCTCCTTTGGGTTTTTCTGTTTTATTTGTTTACCTGCTCTTTTCTTAGGCACTTATTTCGCTGTATCTCACTGGAAAATAAAGATTCTTTCAACAAATAAATACTTCAACCTACAAACACACACACATGCTTACACACAACCTCTCCACCCAGCTCACCCTGTGACTGAGCAAGTCATCCATTTATACGCTTCACCTCGGGAAACACTGGGGGTCACTTACTCTCTATTACTTTCTTTCTCTCTATCTCTTGATTCCTGCAGAGGCTGTGTCATGACAGTAATGTTAATCTTGTCCTGTGAGACAGAAATGATGACTGAATGAAAGAAAGGAGGGCGAGACTGCAGTAATAAAGTGCTCTCTATCTCTCAGCCAAGGTCTGGTGAACTCTTGAGGTGAAGAGTGAAGCTGTGGTCATCCCTGCCCTTATTTTCTCATTGGAAGATCATCTCTGTGTGATTCCACATGATGGCTTGATGCAGAGAGGGTTTGTTTTTGTGAAGGTGCAGATTTCATCTGTCTTGTGTTTTGTTATTCTCTCATTAATCAACACTTTGGCAGACGGCTCAGCTGCAACACAAAGCAATTTACTGAAAATAACCAATCACCAATATGAGAGCCATGAAACTTTCACGCATAAATATTCAGAAGTTTCAAACATCGCCATTCTTTCAAATTACTTTCTAAACCAACAGATATTGTATAAATAATTCAGTTTAATCAATCCATTTACAACATGTTTTTGAAGGTATATCAATGTATATAAACTTTCAAATTCGCCATTTACGGAAAAGTAATGCATAAAAATTGACCTCATTTCAGCTATAGACCATGCCTGCCAAAAAAAGAGAAGCACATCACAGCTGCCAACTAAACTGAATACTTCCTCAATTCTACCTACAGTCATCACACTCAAGAAACTGCAGATCCACAGCAGACTAGTCTGCCAACGTTTTGACAGCATCGTCATGTTTATTTAATAGTTGATCGTCATTCATTTTATATAACTTCCTATTGAGACGCTGACACCATAAAGTAAAAAATCAAGTAATCATTTTCTTCATTTCATTTTTCATCACGCTCCAAACAGATCAAACAGATGTTATAAAGTATTTCATCACCTTATGAGAGGAGAACAGGTGTAAAACACTTTAAATCAATATGCAGAAAAATATATAACATTTGTTTTCAAAAACAATCACCAAGCATGCTAATCATTCAATCATAATACATAAATATACGCACATATATATACACACACATATATATATATATATATATATATATATATATATGTATATACATACACACACATATACATATATATATATGTGTGTGTGTGTATGTGTGTGTATTTATTTATATATATATATATATATATATATATTGTAAATGTAAATGAATTTAGCACTTCAAAACGGGACTGACAACTGTATTTTGTTGCTGTGAGTGGATAGTCACGCACAATGGCACAAACATAATTACACACACTAGTTCTCTGTGAACGCTTTGATGAATTATTCACACCACACTAGATAAATTAGTGGGACTGAATGAACAGGGTCTGGTCAGCTGACTACACTCAAATCATTTTAACTGAAACCCAAACCAGCTGCAGAAACCCGAGATTCCCGCTCTGACCCAGACACCAGCCATTCCAACAAGTAACAGTTATTTGTCACAGTTAATAGCCTGTGAAAACACACAATAATGTAGCCAAACATCTTAATAAACACAAACACACACGACGCACGTGCAGTTCGAGTGTATGAAGTTGGTAATGAGATAATGAGGGAAAAATAAGCATCGACTAGCAGCTAAACAAAACATTAGCATTACAAACAAATTCTAGAAAGATAAACAAACTAGAGAACTAAACTAAAGAAAAAGAGAGCGATTATAACTAGAAAGAAATATTTCAAACCAGGTTTAGGACATTAAAAACACACCAGGCTCTTAAAGGTCTCGAAATGTTCCACCTCAGATGGTACAAGTCAAATATAATGAGCACATTCTCTCTCTTTCTCTGCCCCTCCCTCTCTAAGATGATTAGTAAATCATTTTTATAGAGTGCTTCTCTCTTTCCTGTCAATCTACAGGCTAATTAAACTTGCTCTGGGTCTCAGGATAGGCAAATCACTGCATTTGACAGACACACCGCCATTGCCCCTTTTCAACCGTTTATATTGACAACAGCTTTCAGATCCATCCTGTGAGTGAGAATGAGTTTATCAGGATTGCGAGGCCTGTCCCACGTGCAGCGCTGGGGTTAAAAAACTCTTACACTAACAGTAGATTTAGGACCTGCACACAACAGAGCCAAATCAAATAAACTACTACATTCAGTGGTGATCAACAAAGGATTATTTTAGCAGCCAGTATCAGCGGGGCATCTGTGTGTTCCTAAGCCTTTTGCTCCCGACAACATCCTCCCTCATAGCGAACACATAACCAGCTCTGTTAGGAGGAGAATAAATGTGCACTATGGCCTAAAGGGAGTTATATCAGCCAACCACATCAGCCAAGGCAATGCAATTACTGCGGAAATTATAGTTGCAACTACACATTCATATGGCTATATGCAGTATTCATTTTTTTCCCAGTCTTTTATCTCTCTGCCAAAGTGATGTGGATGATTTATAAAACACTAAATCTTGATTGGTGCATTTTAATGCAAAAACGATTTAAAAAAAAGTTATGAAGTCTATGCAAAGCCCACATATTATTGTACTTCTGTCTCGTTTAAGTCACTAATCGTTAAACTGAGATGGATCTTTTTCACAAAAACTGTCTGAATGTTTCGCTCACAAATAAGTCGATTGTTCTTGGCTCAATTGAAACGATCAGAGATATTCTGGAGACAACTGAAATGCAATCTGAAAACTGATGAACTGAGAGAAACAGCATTTGGAGTAAACCAAGTATTTGACTGTTAAGTTATTAAAAAGGAAACTTTTTGTGTAAATCAATGTTACTGGCTTAATGAACAAATAAATTTTGGTTATGGGCCCAACTGTCTTTTTAGACAGGTAATTCAGTGCTGGAACACACTGAACTGGGACAAATGACATGAAAAACACTTAATTAATAGGTAAATGACGTTGAAGAAATGGCGAAGTAACACTTTAGGCCTATTAATAACACTTTAAAAGGTGTTTTGTAATGGTCGCCGAATCGATTTGAGCAGTTCATTTGAAAGGAACTGATAGGCGGGGGGAAACACTCACAAAACCATATGTATTTATTATGTCGACGCACAAAACGATACGGACTTGTCATCAGTAGCTCACTTGAGTGAGTTGGTTGACGTGTGTGCTCGTGACGGCACATCTAGATGCGCGTGCCAGCCTGCCAGGCTCAGTGTACTGGGACCGGAGGAATTTTACTCTGTTTCCAACCAGGGTAAGCTGATTTACAGGGGTAAGCCTTACTTTTACATGGCATATAATGTTAATGCGGTAAGAAGACAAGCACCGTCAACACACACACACACACACACACACACTCGCTCTCCCGCGCGCGCACACGCAAACTCATCAAGCTCATTGCCCTTTTACTCTATAGTGTTATTTCTTAACCACGTTTGACACAAAATAGTCCAGCTTTATAGCTCCCAGGGTGATTCTCGGGTTTACACACAGGCTATAGCCTGCCTATTAAGTTTCAGTGACCCGCGTCCGATCACGATCAGAATGCATGACTCACTAAAGCAACTGTCATGGATCACTAAAACAGGCAATACCCGTTCATTTTACTCAGATGACCAATGACTTTTAACTCAGTGGAAGAGTAAACACCGTCTTATTCTTCTTTGAGAACATCTACGTCGTGGAAAAATTTTTATATATATTTAAGCACATTTCAAATGTAATTGTCAATTTCGGTCAAACCAAAATATATAATAAAAGCTGCATACCTGTTAGTGCGGTGGTCCGACTATTGCCCAGCAGCAGAGAGGAGTCTCATTGTCCTTCCATTATGAGTTATTCCATCCACGAACCGGAGAGGCTTCAAAAATCCGCACCAAAGGATCCCTCCTATATCTACTATGTCAGAGAAAGTCACAAACCCACAAATTGTGAAAAAAAGTTCAGTCCTCCGATCACAAAAGCGCCCGATGTTCTCGCAGGGCGTCCGGGTGCGCGGAGACGTAAAGTTCCCTCTCTCTCGATGTCTCAGATCTTCATCTCAACTCAACGGAGAGCGGTGCGAAACTTCACATCAGCGCTTTCGCTTCTGGTTTAAAAAGCTTTAAAAATGTCTCTAACGCAGCCATCATCCAATGTAGTATCCTTTTGGGCTTGTTTTCGAGGTGTTTGTCCGCGCTGGAGACGGTGTACGCTCTGTGGCAGGATCTGCCGGTGCTAAAGGCAAAGGTCTGGAGCGCTGTGCTGCGCCGACTCGATCCCTGCTTGCTCTCCAGGGATATCAGAGGGAACCCAACGCACAGTGAATCAGCGCCACTCAGCGGCGTCAGTGACAGCCATCATGCCGGTTCAACCCTTCATCTGTTGTTTTTGAATATTTTACAGGTTCATCTGAGTGGCATAAGACTTACATAAACCTGCCATTTACTAACTACATATGACTTTAATGTGAAAAACACCGATTTGACAGACTACAAGAAGTCATTCCAAGCATGCTCGACTTGTTCTCTGTTCTCATGAACAAACCAGTAAAAGCCTACTTTAACAAGACAACATCAACTTTTACAATGTGTTAATAGAGTAGATTTTCTTAACACATTAACAACATTCTAGAAACTATTTCTCCATGTGAAAATTTTTTATTTATTATTAAATGATTCAACATATATTCTATACTAGAGACATTATGCCTGACATATTTTGAATTACACTTTATTCATGTTCTCACACAGTGAAAAATACTTCGCGGAGCAAAGATGACACTGACAACGCGTTGACAGACAAGACAGGTTACTTTTGATATGAAAGAGTTTCATACTTAAAATATTGCAATTTTTTAAAGAAGTTTAAACAATTAATACCGTATAGTGGCTCTTTAATGTGTCGTGACAGATCGCTGTAGCTCCTTCAAGCTCATCTCTTCATACTTGTTCATTTAGTATCAAATAAACATGAATGAACATCAGAAGGAATGTTGTTTCAACCGCGGAAAGACGTGAGTACACACAATTCTTCAAGTTCAAGTTCACCAATGTTAATCTACTGACTCCCCTGACTGCTTTGTCTGACAAAATGGCGGATTCGGAGTTATGATTGGTCAGATCACCTGTCAATCAAGTTTGTGTCGTCTTATTTTAAGTACTTTATCTTATATTTTACTAGTATTGTCTGAAGTATATCTTAAATAGGCAAGGTTTTGTTTTGTTTATTGAAAATTAGTATTTTTTTTTTAAAAATTAACATATAAACAAAAAATAAGTCATGGATTATTTAAATGTAAATAATCATTATAAAAGTATGTGTGGTACAATTGCAAAATATGAAGATCAAGATGTTTTTTCAAGTTCCTTGATTGGATTTTGACACTTCTGACAATTGTCCAATTCTAATATTTAATGAAGTGAATATTATAGTTATTTTTATATATATAAAAAAATGGTGAAATTGGGCAAAATGAAGAATTAATACCATTTCAGAAATGAAAGGCATAAGTGGTTATAATAGCGAGTAATGGAGTTTATTAAAAAGTGTCCGCTTTATTTTAAGAGTGGGCACAGCCATTTTTACCTTGTTAGCTTGTTTACCATATTTTAGATATCCAAAAACAGTCCTTTATACTTAAGTTGTTTTGGAGATCAATTGTATTCTAATTGAGGGTCACGGAGGTACATGACTGTTTTATTGATTACTTCAGCAAAATGTACAATTTGAAATGATTGCCACTGAATTGAGTGAAATGTCCATTGCACCTGGGTCTCATTTTGGCACCAAAGAGGCATTTGACAAAATGAGACCCCCTCAGTAGATGAAGATTGAGCACTCTTGGCTCTATCGTCTGAGTGCCTCCCCCGCAGCTGAAATTCGATAGAAGTCACAAAGAATGATACATATGTGTTGGACTTCTTAAGTGATTTATAACGCTTGCAGTGTGTAGTGTGGACAAGTTGCCACTAGAGATTTTTGGTGAGAGAGTGAAAGAGATATGAGGGATAAACAGGGAGATGGGGGAAAGAGATGAACAGAGAGAGAGGAGAACAGACTGAGAAAGAGAGAAAGACATTTGGCAGACATTGTTAAAAGCCTTTCAGAAGGCATTTGCTGTTGTCGATACATTTGGCTCAAGTTTATTACACCTGAAAGTAACTAATGCTTTCCATTACACTTCAAAGCCAAGCTTTTCAGAAACATCTTACCATCTCTGGCTCTCACTCACTTTCTCTTCCCCAGAGGCTTTGGTGGAGTGTGTCTTTGGTCTGATCTAAGATCGGTTGTGCATGCTCTTCCTGTAACAGCATTAGATAAGGCCAGAAAGTCTCAGAACAGCAATAAAATAAAATCCATCTGTTGGGTCAAAGTGGGTTTTATGGGCTGGTCTGTCATGTCAAGTCACTGAGAATACCTGAATCTGAGTGTTGGCCATTGTTTAAAGCTTATAAATCTCAGCAATGTCCCACATGTGATCCAGGCCAAAACAGATAGCTATTTTTACTGCTGATATCTTATGTGAGTGGCATCTCCCATCATACAGACCGATATGTGTGTGCGTGTGTGTGACAGAGTCAATGTACTGTTGACATGTTTGTTTGCTCTGCATTAGACCCTTTCACAGCAGGAGCGCTGCTAGACAGACACAACTGGGCTAAAGGCTAACAGGGGGGACCGCGCTGGGTTAACAGCTGTGTCTGGGGCATGAGAAAGAGACAGAAAAAGAGACATACAGTAGAAGCATAAAAACGACAGTAAATGATGGAGAGAGAGAAGAGAGACTAATGGCTAACCCTTATATTATCATTACGATCACAAACTGTAATCATTGCCTAACATGTTCATTGTGTCTGCTTAACTGAATATATGATGTTTACTAAACAAATAACCTGTGTTATCCATCTTAGCTGCATAATATTACGATTACATATATGGACATTACTTTAACACACCATCTCTGACTGATAACAGAATACTTCCTGATTGTAACATTGAAACATGTATTTTCTGAGAAGCTGCTTTGAAATAATGCAGTCCTGTCAGAAACGTTGGCACTCTTGGTAAATATGTGCAAAGGCAGCTATGTAAAAAATCTATGAAATTGTCAATATATGTAATTTTTCACAGAAATTCCCAAAATCAATTTGTCCTAGGAATTTTTTCCCCAGACCTGTTGCTGTTTGCGTTTTCATCGCGGTCTAAAGTACCGTGAAGGTGAAGATTAAGTCCGGTGACGAAGGACTGTGCACGACTTTCCAGTTCTAGCTGGATTTCGTCCGCATATAATCTTAATAAAGCCTGAACCTCGTCGTCGGTCAGTCGTTCGTATTTTTAAACTCCGTTGATGACTCGAATAGCAAACAACTCCTACTGCACACACTGCAACAGACTTTCAAAAACGGTGGTTGAAATAAAATGCTGCAAAATGCCACATGAGCTCAACCAAACAGCATGTTCTTGTTCAGCGCCTAAGTCCCACTCCAGAGGGTTCTGGAACTCTAAAAAGTACTACCCCGCGAGTAGCTACTGGCTGCAACCAAAAACTGAAAAATGGAGGACGCCTTCCAGAGTTAGATGGCATCAAGGCACGTCTGAATCCAAATTTAGCTTTACTTCCTGTCTCATGAGATGCCTTCATCTGATCGATTTTTGAAGGCAGCATAAATGTATACTTCTCGGCCTTTGATATCCCACAATCCTGTGCTTTCCATTCTGTGACAGTTGAGCTAAAAAATAAAGATGGTGTCTGAAAGTTGCGTTTGCAGGTCAGTTTGTGTTTAAAAGTGCGTTTTTGACCATTATTTTCCACTTTTGATGACATTTCTAGTGAGAAATTATTATTGTAGTAAAAAAAATATATTTTCTGAGTTATCATCACAGCTCGCACTATTTTGCTGTAGATCATTAAACCTTTACGCTGCCTCAGAACTCTGTCTGAAGTCAGTTTTGTGAGGTGTGTAGTGTGCAAACGCTGTCTGCAAAGTCATTCTCTGATAAGGCAGTGAGGCTTCAAGTCAGCTGCCTAAGTTTTCGGATGCAGACACTTTCTGAGGGGATCATTTTTACCCGGAACTTCATTCATGATCAGAACACACAGCTTACCATTCCAAGTCCCTAGTTCCTCGGGACAGTTCCAGCGGAGGACACATGGCTTATATACTTGAACGTTTTTTCACTCATTCGGGTGTGCGTCTTGCGTCATCAACCCGGAACTAAAGTTCGATTCAGTTTGATTAGTGAACCGGCTCGACCGGTTACTTCCTGAGAACGACTCAAAAGAATGATTCGCTCAAAAATCGGAAATCACTAATACTCACGTGCAAACGGCAACAACGTGTGTTCTCACTGCTCTGTGTTTCAAACACCATCTCAAGAGACTTAGTTTTTCAAGCGTACAAGCTCTATATACTCTACATTACTAACCTGTCAGTCTCCATTTTACAAACCTATCAATAAAACACTGCTGTGATTCACTAACATCTGCCTTCAGAGTCTAGTATTCCCTGATGTACGTTACATTTAAATTTTGTTTAATAAACAAATGTGGAAGGGATAATGGAATTTAGCTTAGGTTGAATTTTTGTTTAATGCATATTTTCAGTTTTCAAAAAAAAAAGAAGAAGAAGAAAACATTGGTAGACCCTCTGTTTAAGACCTCTGATTTAAACATAAGAGCAAATAGAGAGTGAAATTGTCGTAGTAGACAGTTTTACCCCAGGAGACAGTAAAGGATGGTGTGTTGGTGGTGTGTCAACTCATCTGTCAGCACTCATCAGAGTCAACGGCTGCTTCCACAACATAAAAACCTCAACACCTCTGTGTCTAACACACTTCTAAACATGAACTATACACACGATTAATTAACCACACAGACTCTCTGAGCCAACATTCTGCCCTTGTGTATTTCACAGTTCTGACAGGGATCATCAGACCAAAGCTGTGTGTTTGTGATCTCAGCTTCAAACAGTTTAATTGCAGTAATATGATGACTTGCATATACTTGTTATGTCCGTATAGGAAGGGATGAATGTTTTTTTTTTGTTTGTAAGATGTGGTGCTTGTCTATTCTGAGTGTTCTTTTTGGCTACATTCAGATTGTCACTTTGTGCAGTATGAATGGCAAAAAAATTTGATTTTTTACAAATCCATTTTGAGCTGCATTCATATGTGGTTTGAAATCCTATTCAAATCTCATTTCTGGAACTCCGTTTCAGTCTGACTGCTCTGATCAGATTTCACGTGGTTTATATGACTTTCCCACACCGTGTATGACCAAGTAAGCATCCACACTTTCCTCTTGGTGGAAATAGGATAGTTTGTTATGTAAATACAACTGAAAACATAAATCTGTATTTTAGGCTTTATAACTGTAAATTGGCTAAAACTAAAAAAAAAAGAAGAATTTTTTTTTTTTTTTTGCTTTTACAGTGGATTGTTCAGTAGTAATGAGCAGGGTGGTCTGTCAGTAAGTCATGGTTCCACATTTACATAAATAGAAACATACCGTCTAATAACAGATGGTGTCCAATCAAAGCTTAAAAAGAGCTCCATATAGCTTTTTAATGGCATTGCTTAATAGAAAAACCATAAGCTCTAATTGTCCTGATAATAAATTGTACTCCTTTAACCTCACTTCACTCAAGTAGCATCAAACCTTACTGAAAGCAAAAAACTCTCTTGAGCTTGTAAAAGTTACCTTTTAGTTCAAGAGGTTACAGTAAATTGTTCACCCTGAAAGTTTTCTAGATTCCAATATCCTGCTGTCTGGTTTCACGACCAACAAAATCTCCAAACATATGAAAAAGGCACATTAAGGGAAGAGTTTCTGTGCCCGCTCAACAAGACTTATTTTAGGGTTCTAGACATTCTTTTAATACCTCGTTATTTTCAGAGAGGAGCTTCAGGACAGATTGTTAGTGATTGTTTAGCAATTCTCTCTCTACGTGTAAACCGTAAACATGAGACATTGTTAAAAGAAACATCCTGAAAGTGACTGCAGAAACAAGGTTGTGTTTTTGCAAAGTGCCAGACAAGCAGAAAATGACAATATAACGAAGAGATGTTTAGAAACTGCCGGAGACGACAGCTCGGAATAAGCCGCTGCCACGCATACTCCACGCATATTCCAGCGAAGCAGCTACACATTGTTATGTTGTAAATAAGACAACATCTGCATTGCAAACCCCTCCATGCTTTTCTATAGCAGTGTAGCGCACTTTCAGAAACCCTCCACCTTCCCCAGTTCCACCTGGAATTCATGTGTGCTATTTTGTATAGCAGCAGCATGTCTTACTTGCTCACAGCAGCGTGTCGTCTATGTATTGGCAGTAGCAAGTTCCCTACCAAGACCAAAGATATCCACACTGTCATGTCCATTACTATGCCAAGCTCTCTGAGAGTTGTCATGACAGAAATGAAGTGCTTCTTTTGGCCAGGATTCAAATCCTTAATGGCAGAATTTGGCAGAACTTGTGAGAGATGCTCTTGTTGTCGTATTCCCACTGAAATGCTTTATTTAAATTGTGGAAGTGGTGTTCCTCCTTTATTCACAGATCCTAAGTCCCCTTAACTTTACTCGCCCAGTACAGAAAATTGTGTTGCTCATGTGCTGTCAAAGTTACAGTGGTATGATGTTTTGTATGTGGGTTAACTTACAATTGGTTTTCTCTACATTTTATGTCCAAAAGTCCCATAATACACCATTAAATCCAAGGTTTGAAGCGCAGAACATAAATCACATGAACCAGCTCACACATACTGACACACAATAGATGTTTTTTTTTACAAAAAATACAAACCATTATTTAATTATATTTCAGCATAAACATACATCGCTTGGCAGGTAATGAACATAATCTAGCTAACATTTATCATTTAATTATGGCTGAAATATGTTGCACGTATATGTAGCAAGGAAAGTATTTATCATAATATACTTTAAATAACATTAAAAAATAATGTCAGAAGGATATCAGTTCTGCTGTTGTTCATAAATACCAGCAGTGATGTTGTACAATGAGGACGTTGGAAATAAAATCATCAGTGTCCCAATGTGTAGGGAGCCAGGGTCCTTACTGATTATGGGTATGTTTACATGACAACGATGTATTAAAAACAGAAAGGTTTTTCCATTATATATGAGTATATGAAGCCAGTGATCTCAGGACAAGCAGGTTGAGCTTTTTGTGTGTTGGTGTTAAGAAGACAGAAGTTTTTCTTTTTTAATAAATCTGCAAAAATGTCAACAATTCTGTGTTTTTCTGTCAATATGGGGTGCTGTGTGTACATTAATGAGGAAAAAAATGAACTTAAATGATTTTAGCAAATGGCTGCAATATAACAAAGAGTGAAAAATTTAAGGGGGTCTGAATACTTTCCGTACCCACTGTACATCTAATACAAAGTTATTACATGAACTACAATTAACTCCATTAAGTCTCCTGAGAAAAAGCAACCTTTGAAAATAGTGCTGTACTTCTATATCAGCCCAATCAATAAATAAAAAGGTAGGGAGGGAGGAAGGAAGGGAGTTCTTCACACAATTAATAATTGAAATGTTGCTATAGTAAAAACGTTCTTCTTATACCAAATGTTGTATTCTTACATCTTAACCAAGCAGATCCACCTCTTATTCTGCAGAGCAGCTGTACGTTCGCGGGTTTAAGTATGATATCAACTGAATCTGTTGCAATGTTTGGCTTCAGTATGCCCAGATGTGATGGAATCATTTGTGCAATCGACAGATCAAATGATGAGTATGTGTGCCTGGTTTCATGTCTTAACAATGAGAGTAGATACATTTAATTAGTGCAGTGTGCACAAACTGTCAGAAGAGTTATGAAAATCCACGGTCTTCCCTTGTATATCACAATCAAGAAATATAATGTCATATGCTTCAAAAGATTTTAAGGAAATTATTACTTTTTTTCAGCAAAGATGCATTATATTGACCAAAAGTGACAAACCCATTTTCCAATATTAAAAATTATTTCTATTCATCAAAAATCTGCAAAAAAGTTATCACAGTTTCCACAGTTCATCACAAAACTATTAAGCATCAACTCTGATGTAGCTGTTTTCACTGATAATAAATATTTCTGGAGTAATGGCTGCTGATAATTTAGCTTCATCATCACAGGAACAAATTGCATTATAAAGTATTAAAAATAGAAAATATAAATTGTAATAATACAGTACATACAGTATGACCAAGTAAGCATCCACACTTTCCTCTTGGTGGAAATAGGATAGTTTGTTATGTAAATACAACTGAAAACATAAATCTGTATTTTAGGCTTTATAACTGTAAATTGGCTAAAACTAAAAAAAAAAGAAGAATTTTTTTTTTTTTTTGCTTTTACAGTGGATTGTTCAGTAGTAATGAGCAGGGTGGTCTGTCAGTAAGTCATGGTTCCACATTTACATAAATAGAAACATACCGTCTAATAACAGATGGTGTCCAATCAAAGCTTAAAAAGAGCTCCATATAGCTTTTTAATGGCATTGCTTAATAGAAAAACCATAAGCTCTAATTGTCCTGATAATAAATTGTACTCCTTTAACCTCACTTCACTCAAGTAGCATCAAACCTTACTGAAAGCAAAAAACTCTCTTGAGCTTGTAAAAGTTACCTTTTAGTTCAAGAGGTTACAGTAAATTGTTCACCCTGAAAGTTTTCTAGATTCCAATATCCTGCTGTCTGGTTTCACGACCAACAAAATCTCCAAACATATGAAAAAGGCACATTAAGGGAAGAGTTTCTGTGCCCGCTCAACAAGACTTATTTTAGGGTTCTAGACATTCTTTTAATACCTCGTTATTTTCAGAGAGGAGCTTCAGGACAGATTGTTAGTGATTGTTTAGCAATTTACCTTCGTTAGTGTTAGCAACTCCAGCCCAGAATAATTCAGTGTTGACATGAACAATTTAACAAACCTCAGCACATCCCATTCTGCCATCTGTCCTACCCTCCTCCTCTCACACACACAGAGAGAGTGGAAGAAATAAACTGAAATTTTGTTATGTAAATAAGAATATTACAAAATCTCTTAAGGTGTAGGTGGTTTGCAAATGTGATTTATTTTCCATACTACAGCCGCTTTTGGTTTGCTCACTGGAGATATTATGGCACTATTTTCTGTAAAGCTGCTTACACACAATATGATTTGTGAAAAGTGCTATTGAAATAAAACTTGGCTTATGGGTCCATGACTGAATACAGTATATGAGTATGTATGTGTGTCCCCAGAAAGATAACATTATCCAAAATCCTTGTTTTGGTCCCTGAGTCATGTTTTTTGAAAATGTAAAAGTTTTCTGTGATGGGTAGGTTTATAGGTTAGGGGATGGAATATACAGTTCGTACAGTACAAAAAAATCATTGTAACACAGTTCTTAAGTACGGGAAGAAGGAGGCGAACGTTCAACCAAAACTTTAATAAACTCAAAAACAAACAATAAAACGAAGTAAAAGGGCGGCAGTTCCTCACGGCGACTGCCCCCCACACAAACAAAATAAAACAAAACATAAAGTCGTGGCCTGGTCCTCTCTCGTCCTTCACTGTCGTCGCTCCTCTTTTATGCTTCCAGAGCTCCTCCGTGAGAGATACAAGACCGGTGCGCCTCGCAGCTGACACTCATTACCTCTCGCGTCACCGGCCTCGCGCCGTTCCCTCACGGCTCTCGCCCGCCGTGCTCGTCACAATCATTATGTCTAAAGAATGTCCCCATAAAACATAACAGAATTCATGTCATTCCAAATCAGTATGCCTTCTTTCCTTATGTGGAACATAGATTTATTTTTTTATTTTTTTGTCACAGTACATTTCCATTAAAATGTTATTTAATGTTCTTATTTAGCAGTTTTCCTCCGAAGACTGTAGGATGGTTATTTCAGTATCAACTACACTGTAGGCAAAACCACACACACACACACACACACACACTAATAGCAGTTCTCTCCAAACAGATCTGCGTGTGGCAGGTGCAGATGGGTGTTTTATAAAGGAATGATGTGATGTGATTCTCAGACGGATCTACTTCACAAGTTGCTTGTCAAGATAAACAGCATCTCTCTCTTTCTCTCTCTCTCTCTCTCTCACACACACACACACACACACAGTCTGATACTGAAACTGTTTCATTAATGTCACAGATAGCACAGGTCTGAGATTAAAAGCCTGTGTGTGTGCGTTTAAGATAATAACGAGAGGTTGTATGTGTGTTTCTGTCTGATAACTGATCATTAATGCATTAAATCAGTTACAGGTAGCATTTTTAAACTTATGAGTTCACCGAGTTTCACTCGTCTCTCATTAGCAACGTTCACCAGCTCCTGCCGACAGTCACCATGTGCACGTCAAGATAAACCAGACCATTATAAAACAGCCGTATGCAGTAATGCGCTCACACAGCTTTATAGAACCCAATCCACAAGAACATTTACAGAGCAGCATAATTAAAAAAGAAAAGTAAGGATATTTATGAATTTCTGTGTCGTGATGCTTTTAGCAGATTTATTCATGCTGATATCCTGTCTCATATCGTCCTGTTGGCACATTTATATGATATGATGCAACAAGGTGTGACAATTTAAAAGACATCTGAGGTCTGAAAGTCTATCATTGTGTATGTATGATGGCTCCTTTCTGCACTAACAAACAGAAAAAGGATCTTTCTCTCCATTTATATGACTCACGTTGTTTGATATTCAACAAACCGCCTCCAAAAACTGACATAATGGCATTCTTACACACACATACAGAGAGAGACAGACAGAGCGAGAGGGGGAGACTGGCACTGCTAAAATACCAGCATTAGCATATGAAAGCTGCATCTGCGTGTCTGTTTGTGTCTGTGTTGTGTACGGCAGTTTGCTGTACGAGACACAGCGGAGTGTGTAGTGATATCCTACTCTGGGCTGAACATGGCTGCGCATGAGTCACACTGAGCTAAAGGTGATGTCCTCCGGGACTCCACAAAAGCCGGCTCGCTCACTCACACACACATATTAACCATGCCAACATCTGCCTGACAAAAGGGCATTTGTGGAGGATAGACATTCATCAGCAAACCAGGCTTATGTCCAATTATTTTGGCAGCAGGATCATGTCAATTCATGCCTTCCTGAGTCAGTCGCTGGAGCTGTCCACTGTACTGTGGTGCTGAAACTCTCCAGGAGGAGCCTGCAGTGTTGGCATGGTCAGGGAATGGTTACTAGGAGGGCAAAAACTTTTTTCCCTCTTCAATATTTTAATTTATTTTTTTTAAACATATTTTAGTTCTCAGAAACAAAGTGCAAATATGACCTGCTCCATTATTTTGAGTCAGTTTTATTCACCTATAAAAAGGAAAGTCTCAGACTTTATGGCATTACTTTATTTCTAATGCAGCTTGTTGGCAAGAGATGATCCCTCTGGGTATCTGGGTCAAAGTGGCTCATTGATGGAACAGATTACAAATATTCCATAGTCTTAATTTTAATATAATATAATATTTTATATATATATATATATATACATACATACATACATACATACATACACACTTTATTTATTCTTTTAAATTGCTTTTTTAGAAATTATTTATGGAATATAATTTAATAAAAAAATGTAAAAACCAAATATATATTTTAGTGTTATATTTTATATTATAAAAAGAATGTTCTGCAAAAATAGTATTCTAGAAATAAATTATTATTTGTGTATACTCTACTGCTCAAAAATCTGAGGTTATAAAAAAAACAATAATACTTTTATAAGTGACAGTAAAGACATTTTCATCACTTTGGAATTATAAGGTTCTATCTGACATTTTTGTCAAAACTGGGTTATTCACATGTTATTACTCTGTGATAACTTATTTGCATTATGTGATTTTTTTAAGTTGCATACGTTCTCTCTCTCTCTCTCTCTCTCTCTCTCTCTCTCTCTTTTTTTTTTTTTTTTGGTTCTATCTACAAAGGAGTATGGAATCCAAAAAAACTTTGAAGCTCAATATCTGAAAACTGTTCAGAATGCAGATAGATATTTGCAGAACAGATATTTGCTATTCTTTTGAACTTTCTATTTATCAAAGAATCCTGAAAAAAAACCACTTTCAAAAATATATATCAGCACAATTGTTTTCTACACTGATAATAATAAATGTTTCTTCAACACCAAATCATCATATTAAAATGAGTTCTGAATGATCATGTGACACTAAAAAAATGCTGAAAATTCAGCTTGGCCATCACAGGAATAAATTACATTTCAAAGTGGAATAAAATAAATAAAAAACTTGTAAAAATTGTAATATTTCATAATAGTAGTGTTTTTACTGTATTTTGTTATCAACTAAATGCAGCCTTGGTGAACAGAAGATACTTGTTTTATAACAATTAAAAAATCTTAGCGACCACAAACTTTTGAATGGTGGTGCATATATGTATATTATTATAAAATTGTTTACTGAACTTTTTCCTCATTTATAACTTTCAAAATCTATAAAAAATACATTATACATCACACACAAACCCACACTCCTCTTCCCTGTTACAGTTACACTCTTGCACCGCTGCTCCATTACCCATAATCCCACTCTCTCAGTCACTATCTCAACACTGTCAAACACAGACCTCTTTATATTCATCCAGTCTCTCTCCCAAACACACACACACACACACACACACACACTAGTTCTACTCTGAATGTGTGAGTAGGTGGTGCTGTGACAGAGATGAGCTGTGGGTCATTACTGTGGTGGTCTGCAGAGAATCTGAGGAAAAGATAATCAGGAAACAGACACATGTTACCGAAGAAGAAGACAGACAGATGGACATAGTTCAAAATTCAAGACATTTTCCAAATGTTTCTGCATTTTTAGAAGTATTAATCAGACAGGAAGTAAGAGAGGGAGAGAGGAAAAAAAGGAGACAATGAGGCTTTGGCAGTTTGGAAAAGAAGTTCTCTGTACAGAACAAATGCACAGCAGCTTATTAGAGGAGAAGAGCGGTTTCCTCTGCGGCTTTACAATCTGAGTGAGCACCCAATTTACAGAAGGCTTGAAATGTGAAAGGTCATCTTAGTACAGAGAGACACGGCTCAGTTATGTAATAAATTGAAATGATTGATCAGAGACTGTTAAACAGCCTCACGACTGTTTTTGTTCATTCAAGGACTGTATTGCTCAACTGCAGGTTTAGGATCCTGCTGTTGGAAAGACAAATTTTCCCAGTCATTTCCCTGCATCTAACAAGCTTTCCTCTCCAAAATGATTTTCATTTAGAGACTAAGCTCCTATTATCGCTCCTTTCATCCATCCATCCTTCTATTGTCTCATTCTTCCATCGCTGCATCCTTCCTTCTTTTCCTTATCCTCTCATTCTGCACGTTTACCTAATCCTTCTCTTGTTCTCTGGCTAGTGGCATGCAGAGGCTGTTCTTGCGTTCCGATTTCTTCATAATCCAAAGCATTTCAGGAAAAACAACTAAAATCTGGGATTAAGTTTCGGTGGCCTTGTGGTGGAAGACAAATCTCTCTCTCTCTCGTTCGCTGTTTATCTCACTGCTTTCTTCACAAAAGCAGCTTTTGTACTTATCAGGATAAAATCAAGCTAAGGCATTTGAAAGTCTGGGGGGTGATACAAAAAAAGTCTTCCTATGGGACTCACACAGGCAGCTTTTAGTAAAAGAAGATGCTAGTGGATTTATTTCCTTTTAAGAATTGGAAACAAAGAGCACATCCATCCAAAGAAGGATTAACGGTTTTTATCAAAGACAAGCAGACTATTTTATTGAATAAATTGGTTGAAATGTGGGGCTTTTGAGATTACGGAAGTAACGATCTTAACCCTGCTAGTCAAGATAAACTTACAACAAAGTTCAGTTTTTGGTATATTATGAGCAAAAAAAAAACACTTTTTTTTTAACCATTTAGTAATATATATGGGTCAACGGCTTGACACTTTTTCATTTTGTAGTCCTATTATTCTGCAATTCATACATTTAATAGGTGCATCCTAATTCACGTACTTATGCACAATTTTATGACGTTTTTATGAAGTCCGAGTAAAGTTATATTAAAATATGTGTTCTGAGTTTGTCATAGCAAAGGAAAATTTGTTATTAACCACCCAATGAAATTTTAATGATTAAAAAAATCGCCAAGTAAATTAAATGTTATTAAAATCTTGAAAAAAGTAAACGCTGGGGGCGTGTCTGCTGAAACCACACCCACTCGCGAGAAAGCTGCTGTCTCTCTCAATTTATTTATCTAGTGAATCAAAAATATTATCAAAAATACCTCTTCTTCATATCATCGTTTTTAGGACATTTAAATAAGGAGACTGAGACGTTTTGAATGTTATCGCAACCAGGTAAGATGCATTTGCGTGACAAAGGCATAAAGTTAGCTAGCAAACTGTAGGCTGTAACGGTAATGACAGTAATTCGAAATTGACCCTTCGCAAAACCCACCCCTGTTGCTATGCCCGACAACCCATGCGCTCTCATGCCACACATGTTCTCACGCAGTGAAAAATACATAGCAAAGCAAAGAGGACACTGACAACATATGAAACAGTTTCATATTTAAAATACTGTAATTTTGTAAAAAAGTTTAAACAATTAATACCGTATAGTGGCTCTTTATTGTGTCGTGACAGATCGCTGTAGCTCCTTCAATCGGCTCGTGAACCAACCATCTCTTCATACTAGTTCAGAAAGAATGTTGTTTCAACCGCGGAAAGACTTTAGTATGCACAATTTTTCAAGTTCAAGTTCACCAACGTTAATCTACTAAGATGGCGGATTCGGGGTTATGATTGGTCAGATCGCCTGTCAATCAACCTGTTTGTGAAGGGTCAATTGGTGAAAAAATGTTTAACGGTTTAACTCCACAATGCAGTACTACATAGTTCAAAATCTTTGTAATGTGTTTCAGTAATACATCTGTAACATTTATAATGTGTTTAGAAACGATTCTCAGAATTGACTTTACACAGACTCTAAGTAAGGGGTACATCCAGCATGTTGTTATCTCAGAATAAACCCCGGCAGGGTGATCAGGACCTCAACACAAAGTGGAAGTTTATTCTGAGATAACAACTGGCTGGATGTACATTATCCTTCTTATTACACAGCTACTTGCCACATTAGTAAATAATTAGACACTAAATATTGATCTGAGTCAAAATATTTTATTAGCTTTTTAAACACAAAGCCTCTGCGGAGAGAGCAGTTGCTAGAGTGGCAAGTTCAAACTAGACGGACATTAAGGGATACGGTACAGTCATACCACTTAATAAACAACATTTCGCCACATAAATAATTATGGGGATAAGAGACAAAACTGTTTTAAAATCATGCCTGTTTATTATCTTATAATCCAACAGTTGTACAAAACAGTGCAAAAAATGGCAGCAGTTGTGTTTGTATGAAACGAGAGAGTGAGTCCACAATATGTATGACATAATTAAATAACTGTACACAAAATATTGATATGATTGAGTTTAACATTTTATTAGCTTCGACGAAGCCGCCACTGTATTATACTATTGTTATAACCAATATTATAATATATAAATAATTTTTGGAAAAACTTTTGTCGGCAAATAAATTTAAAGTTATCATCGTGCAGAAATATGTAGAAAGAGAGAGAAAAAAAAAACATAAAATGGGAAATATCATAAAGAGGATATCTATCATGACAAAAATATCAGATGCTTAAATAATTTGCAATGCTTTTAAATTAGAAAAACTCTTTAAAAATAGTTAAAATATCTACATTCAAGTGTATTTATATAAGGAAATGTGTTATTACTTTTTACTTTGGTTACACCACATGGCATTTTTAGTCATTAAATTTAATATTTTCTTGAAAATGGTAAGAAAAAAAAATTAAAACCAACATAAAACAAGCAAATGAAAAAAAGCAAATATGCCAGAACTTTAAACTAGAAATTCTTAAAGAACCCATATAATAATCCAATATAAGCACTTGTAAACCTTAAAAATAGAATTTCACAGATCTGCCTGTTCCCATTATATCATTGAGGTCATTAAAGTCAATGAAAACACGCACACTTTCACACAAAACACATAGTGAGAGCACTTGAGCGTCTGCCACTTGAAATCCTCTACTGTGCTAAAATGTCCAAAAATATTCTATCTCCAGCTGTTGAAAGTCAACTACTGGCTTCTCGTCTCTGTGCAGAGCTCTCACAATAAACCCACCTGTGTGGCATTCATCAGTATCAACACAATGCAACAGCGACGCTTTTTTATCTCAGGAAAAAAGCAGACATCTGTTCCTAGCCCTCTATGCCTGCACTGCTTTTATGGATCTCTAATTTAATGTGTCCCTTCTGTTCTGCAGAATAATATCACACACAGCACTGCTTACAGCTGGATCATCATCACTTAACAATGGGCAATTATCTGAGCTCGAACCAGCTGCACTCTCTAAAGGACAAAGAGGAAATCCAAACTGTCCAAAGTTGAAAAAGCAGCTAAACAACAACATTAGTGAACTTTGGAAAGTATAGTTTTTGCTTATCAATTAACAGTAACCATATGTTGCAATGTTACTCTTTTATGCAACCATTCTTGCTGCTGATTTTAAACTTTTGGCACCTCAGAGGTCATATTTTTAATAAGCAGCACATAATCCAACAATAATAGGTATTAATTATTAATAAGAAATTATACAAGCCAAGTGTCTGTTTCATGCGATAAGTGTGAAATATCAGGTACGTCATTCAAACATCTGCATTTAAAGCTACAGAATTTTTAACAAGACAGAACGAGCACCCTTCTGTCCTGTATAAACCTACCGCCATCTAGTGGTCTGTGTCATAGTTTCATTTTTTAAGGCTAAAATCTAACATTAAATATGAAATGATCTATTAATATAAATAATATAAATATTATTTTTTTTAAACTAAAAAAACATGGGTGATGTAACACCATGCCTGAGTTTGAGTTTAGATTTTCATACTCTTATGTTCATAGCCTACTCTTATACTCTTAATAAAACATGCATGTGAAAATTATTATTATTTTTTTTTTTTTTTTACAAAAATCAGATTCAGACCACATTTAGAGATGGTTTGAAATGTGATTCCAATCAGAGTTTTACAGATGCGTCTCAGTCTGGACGCTCTGATTGCTCTCATTGGATTTCAAATTAGGTGTGTTCGACTAGAAACGCCGCAAACTGATCAGTTTATGACATCAAAGTAGGCCTATACCCCCAGTCCTGATATACATAAATGAACAAGACTAATAACTTGATCTTTGCAACGGAATGAATCTTTACAAATATATAGAATAAGCTGGACAATGACACCATTTTCTTTGGGAGCTGCTGTGCAGCCAAAAATTATTTGCCAATTATTACTGTAAAGCTGCTTTGACACAATTTGCATTGTAAAAAGCGCTATATAAGTAAAGGTGGCTTGACTTAACTTGACGATAAGGCGAGAGGTACCGGAGACGGAAATCCAGGAAGCAGCTATTAATTCAAACGGTATGTCTAAAGATTTCGGCCATGACTACAGCACAGAACATCACAATATATTCAAGTCGCTGAGTTTATCTTGTGCGACTGAGGAGATCTGCACTGCGAGTCTGAGACTTGACAGGGCTCTTATTTGGAGAGCGAAATGATGCACCTCCATTTTTTCTGCATCCATGTGAGCTTCATCACGTACGCTTATGTTGTTACCACAGCAACCCATGCAGATTACAAATCTGGACTAACAAACCTTATTTGATCACTTCACTTGCAATAAATAGTGTGGACAGTCTGCCTCAAAAGATCTGATTTGAGGAAAAATACGATTTGCCTGCAGTCTGAGCCTTGGTTGGTGATCATTGTGTCCTGATTTTTCTCTTCAGCTGTTTCCTTGGTTTTCATGTTCGCATTAGATTCTATGGTGATTCATTGTTTGATTAATTTGCCACACCTGTTTCTTGTTTCCTCCTCTTGATTATCGTTTGTATGGGGGTTATGCAACAAACTTCTGTGTTCTGTAAAACGGATAGCGTCACTTCCAGTTCAGGTCTTTTGTATGAGCTTCATTAAATATAGAGTATGTTTAAATCAAAATACCTTCAAAGGAGCGATTTATTTTTCATCTTCTATTTAAATCGAATAAAACTGCAACAATAAAAAGAACTAGCTATGTTTGCTGAAGCATAAAATCGAGAGCGGAGCAGCACTGCACTTTTGTAATATTTTCTTTCCTGTACAAATGTTTTGTTCTGTTTACTTTCTCCTTTCCCTGAGGATGCTGCCAATCCTTTCCCTGCATTTCACATTCTCTCTGCATTTCATATCTTAATAATATCTGCCTGAAGCTGAACAAAGACATTTCTCAGACATTTAAATTGATAATTGCGATTGAATTGCTGAGAGATATACATACTGTATATTGTTGTGGGAGTTTTATATGAGAAATGAATTATAAGAAAATAAACTGAAGGAAATTTGTTTTGTTTGCAGTTATTGACCTTATCTCTTCCTACCCACTGCCACACAACAATAATGCTTTTAATATACTAATGACAGAATAGGTTATTCTCGAAATGTTATTGCAGTTTGAGTAATAATCCACAATTTGGCTGAAAATATTGACTTTTTACTTTGAGCTCAAATGCAGATGCTTAAAAATGTTACTTTTCTGTGTGACTGGGCAAACACTGTTCCACGAAATTATCCAGTAACTGGCAAATTACACTTTAATTCTGCATGTAAAATTAGATTAAAATTTCAATATGCTCTACTAATAAATACCTAATTTAATTAAAAACACTTACACATACATAACATAATTAAATATTAATTAATACATAATTTAACAGATATTCGCTTTATAAATAATCAATGTGTCTCAGCCATATTCAATCACACAGCAGACTCAGCACTATTTTTACATTTCCCTTGAACATTTCACATTAAACATCACTTCTCTGTATTTATTATCATTGACTTATGAAAATGTATAAGCTGCAGCTGTTAAGACAGTACTCTTACTATAAAATAATATGCAAGTAAATCAACTAATTCTCCCAGTTACAATGTAATGACCTGGTGTCAAGCCGACAGAACTATTAAAATTAACTGTTAAACGCAAACAAAACGTTCAGTCAGTAACTATTTTGCTCATAACGTCTTATGTCCTCTAGATGTCACTAGACTCTGGCATTTTAGAGAATTATGAGAAGGTGAGTGACAGCCTACAAACATTCAAGAGAAGACACTGTAAAGACTGACAAAAGGTCATCTTAACGTTTGTTCACCTTTAAATGAGTTTTCTTGTTCAGATTTAGAGTTCAGCGCTACTCATATGCTTCTATTGAGCTGTGATCTTAGAGTTAAAGATGCACAACAGTCAAACATTATCTCTCGGTATACATGACTCCACCTTTAGAAACACCTGCGAATGACGTTGTGTAATCTGAGAAACAGAAAAGCAGATCTTTAGTCTTGACTCATCAACAGGATCAGCTATAGGCTACATAAACAGCAGGGGAGGCTTTAGTTTAGACCTGTGGTCATAGCAACAAAAGTCAAGAAAACATGCAACAAAGATCCTTAAAACATATGCAAAAACAATAGCTTATATTTCCATCTTAAATAATAATAATTTACAATCAGTAAGTCAGTATAAGGACACTTTCTTTCCTTTATAGATATGTGTAAATAGACATAAACTGAAATGATTTAAAACAATACTGAGACCAAATTCAATTTCCTGTTTCTTATTACACACCAGGTTGTCATTTTAGGGCTATATAAGTCAACACATCATAGGTTAATAGGCCTATTGTCATCGCTATGGAAACAGCGAAACACTGTTAGATTGTTGACAGAACAGCATAACCTAATTAATTTCACTACATATGATTAAACATTTGTTTATATAGGCAAACTAAATATAGACAGCCATCATTTCTCCCCAGTTTAGCTTAACCAGATAAATAGTGAACCAGAGATCTTGTGATTGCAGAGACTTTTTCAATGTTTTCATGGAGTGATCTGTATAGCAGTTACAGGAGTAGACATTTTCTTACATTTTTATGAAATTTTGTTGCTATTTATAAATTTGTAACTTTCTGTGATCTGTTATACATTAGGTGAAATAGTAGTTAGCATGCTATTCTTAATAAAAGTAGCAAATTCTTGAAAATCTATTATAAAAGTGCACAGTGTTTGCTGAGTCAGGGAGAAAAGTGTTTATATTTAGTTTATAGATAATATTCTTAACATAATCTCAGGTTTGTAACTGGGTGAAAATAGGCCTGTGTTGATATGGCCGATCCATTTCAAACCATCTTTAAAACCATCTTTTTTATTGCCCATCATTTTGGAAAGCCCCCTTTCAAACGCTATAAGAAGGAATTATTTTATTACAGTTTTATTACAAACCACAAGCCAAAATTCACTCAAATTATCAGTAATTGGTCATTGTAATTGCTGTTATTCGTATCAAAAACCCCTGATTTAAACTCACTGCCTCCGATGAAAGGTCAGACTTATCTCGCGAATCGGTTCTTTTGAACACTTCGATTTAAATAAATGGTTAAAAAACTATTTAGATCGTTGACTTGCTTCATTATGCAACTTCATGGGCCTATTAATAAACCTGCATTAATAACGCAGTTTTTTTTTTTGTAATTACATATTTCAGGCTGTTTTTGCGCTTTGTAGCCAATATTAATCTTAAAAACAGACTTCACAAATAATTTGTATTTACAATAAACTGTGCAGAAGTTCATATTCGGCCGGAAATTTGCACTTTTTTAACTGGCGCGAACTTGAATGTGTGAGACTTCCGGTGTTGTTCACTTCCAGTAAAAACAGCTCGTTATGTTTCTTGATATTGCAAACTGGTATTTATCATATTATTTTAAATTTACTGTGTTACTTATAAACACATTGGTTTGTAGCGCCCATATTTTTCAGTTTACTGCACTGTTATTCTTCTAGTTGGGATAATGAATTTGAAGTCTTGACAGAAAACGCGTTATAAAAAAGCTGGATACGATTCACTTGTCGGATCTCAGCTCAATGCGAAACGGATCTGCTCAAATGAGCTCGGTTCAATGAGCCGGTGAGTTGTTCACTCGAGAAACGATCGGACTGATTCGTGAGTGATTCATTCAGACCGGCTTTGTGAGCTGGTTCGTCTAAAAAAGACTGATTCGTTCACGAATCTTTCAGAACTGCATATGTATGGTGCATTAGAAATACATTCAACTGGTCATCCTCGCACTGCGCCCACACCTCAACCCCCTGCCGCCGCTCGTGCCAATGATGTAATTCTATTTTAACGGCTGAGGGGCGGGGCCGTGACAGGCAGCTCCTCCCTTCGAGCCAATAGCGATCGGGCACAGCCCGTGTTCATGGTCTGTGGGAGGATCTAACGGCAGCGCTCCGCTCCTCCACGGCCAGCCAAACACTTCAACACACTGCGCCAAAGAAAAAGGAAACCTTCAGCTCTCAAACTTCAGTTTGATAAGAAGGTAAGAGTTGATTTCTAAAGCTTTGCGGGTTGGTATAAGATTTGAATCGACAGTGGAACAAGTAAGAGCCCTTTTACGAATTAACACTTCTGCGGGGGGAAAAGAAGTAGGTGTTGGCTTCGGAAAAGCGTCTTTTATGAAGATCAACAACTTGACGTGTGTCTTAAAAGCCTGGAAAACGCACACCAAACGATTTTTACTGATCTCCGAGGATACAAAAGCGTCGCTGAAGTTGTGGTGTGTTTCACGGTGGTCACCACCTGTTTTCACACGCAGCTTGGTATCGCAGTGTTTGTTTTTGACCACAACAGTAGATTCAGATGGATTTGGCTTGGGAGTGTGAGACGACACCCCTGTTGAACACCTCACATCGTTGTGTTTGGGTTCATAAGGTCGTAGAGACGTCATCGTCACACTGTAACCCTCATACAGACACACAGATGAGCGTTTATTAGTGAAACATGACGATGTAAGCCTGCGACGCGACATAAAATAACTAACTTTCAGCTCATGTTTTTCAAGTCTCGGAAGCTCTTAGTGTGGGTTCATGGTACTTAATTGTAGAATTGTGCGCGTGTGAACTTGTGACTTTGAGTGGTGTGACGCGATGGTTTTTGAAGGGATTTATTAAATTGGCACTAACTTTATTAAATTGACGCGTACTAAGTTTTATTAATTGCAAAAGTTTACAGGCAACTTTGAATAACATTAAAACGTACGCTTTCGTGAGATGAGTACTTCGAGGGTAAGATTTATTGTACAATACATGAAGCAGGTCGCCTCCTCCTGAACGCCGCCATGTCGACATCACATGACTTGCCTCGAAATACAGCTGGCCGCATTTCCATATGGATGTTGATATTGAGGATCGAAAAATTAAATAAAAATTAAAAAAAAGAAAGAAATTCTGGAATAATTTGTTATTATTGTTTCTCTTGTAAGCCACATAAGTAGTTTTTTGAAAGTTTATGTTTTAAAACTTAATTTTGATGTTTACACTACTTGGAATTTATTAAAGTCATCGTGAAATCAAAATTGACACTACTAATTTTGGAATATTAACAATATTTATTATAAATTAATTATCTGTGCACATTCATGTGCCCTCTAATCTTTATTCAAAATAACTTTCCCTCCGTCTTGGATCAACATCTCTTCTCTGATGACGTGTTTACTGACGTGGGGGCGGGACAACCTGTCACTCGCATGAAATGAGGAAAGCACAATGATCCAGTCGATTCCTGATGGACAAAATCAAGGCCCCCCCATTACATTTTGACTTGTTCGGAAAGCTATTTGATTTGGATATATGAATATGTATAAGAAAAGACGAACTTCTGTTTCATGCTGACTTTAAGTCCAATTGTTCTTTGAAAACCTAAATTTGTGTTTCTGAAAAATGTATGAAACCATCAAAAGTGTAAAGGATTAAGCTCCATTTCTAAGAACTTTTTATAATCGTAAATTTTCTTGTTTGTCGTATGTTTTGGACAGAAACAGCTGGTCATGGTCTGTTTTGTAGGCTAATGAAAGTGAAATGTTCATCTGGTTCATATAAAAACTTGTTAGACAGGAATGATTCAGGTGTTTGTGTTTGAAGCAGTGCCTGTATAGGAAAACTCCCTCAATGTGTTTGGGAAGGAAGAGGCCACATTTCAGCTGGGATTTCTGGTCTATTCTCTCTGAAAGAGAGTGGAGCCACCTCCACATAAGAACAGCGTTTACCAGATCACCAGATCTCAACGGCCATGGTTCAAAACATACTGAGCTGCCTACTTAGACAGAATTGTTTGGCCTAGTGAGGACTGTAAAATTCACTGCATGCATTGAAAGAGCTTTACTTGCTGCTTATCTCTTTACCATTTTTTTTTTTAAATTGATGTAGTGTGACTGTGATAAGCTGATGCACAGAAAGAGTGGAGGGTGTGAAGAGCACCAGTCTCAGTTGATAAGAGTGTTCCAAGTGTGAGTCTGCGTCTGCTGTGCCACCTTAGCAGTACCAACAGGTGTGTGCCCGCAGCCACACCACTCTCTGTGTATGAGACGTGCAGGTCGATATCTGGGTCATTATTCAGCTAGCTGTCCAAACATCAAAGTGAGGCGCACTGGTTTGATTTGAAAGCAGCCTTCAGTGCTTTAGAGGGCACTAATCCATAAATGAACATTTCTGATGTACACTCTGCACATGCTAAAAAAAAAAATCAAAACAGAACTGACATTTTTCTGTAAATGAATTATTAAATGTGTTTACATACTGAGTGTTAATGAACAGGGAGGTTTGTTTACCTTTATCTTACATAAGCAGAATGTTTTTGCGGGTGGATTCCTGCATGCTAAAATCAAGTAGATGTTCTGGAGGAGTGTCTGTATGCTGTTGTGTCCTCTGGGCTGTTTTCCCCTCCTTTGGTATTAGACACTTATGAAGTAGAGGAACGAGGAACGCTTGGATCCACCAGCAAGGCCATCGATTTGTTAGTTAGAAGTGTGAGGTCTGTCTTGCCCTCAGTGGCCGCGGGTGATGCCAAATATTTCTGAAGTGCTGTCAAAAGTCTGGGACCAGTATTTTTTTCTTTTAGAAAGGATGCATTAAATTGATCAAAAGTGACAGCAATGATATTTATAATCTTATGAAGCATTTTTATTTGAAATAAATTCTGTAGGTTTTAAATGGTTTCCACAAAAATATTAAGAAGCTCATATGTTTTCAACTGTGATAATAAGAAAATGATTCTTTAGCACCGAATTCAGCTTTGCCATCACGTTAATTAAATTAAAAAAATTACATGATATGAACCATTCAATATATTGTACAGTTCAACAGCTGTATTTATTGTCACTCTTAATCAATTTAACGCATCCTTGCTGAAAGAAAAAAATACTGGTCCCAGACTTTTGAAATTTTTTGACGTCAAGACGGACCAAAACACTTATAACTGACAAATCGATGGTGGACCCAATCCGAACATGCCTCTACTTCAAGTGGCTGATTACTACACTTACTAATGCTAAATTTAATGCTAAATGTCCATGTCACATGTCAAAGTTAAATGCTTTTGGAGTCAATAGCCTTGTGGGCGAAACTCTGACATGGAGCACAGTTGCGTTTCGGATGACCCGAGTTTGAATCGCAGCTCATGGTCCTTTCTGATCCCGTCCCCCTCTGGGTTCCCTGCTCTTTAAGTTTGTAGCAGTTCTAAATAAGTTTAAAAATCCTTGATCTCACCAATACAGCTGGATTCCTAAGTGTTGTTCTGCTGACAACAGAAAGCAGATCCTTTATACTGGAAATAAGAATATTTAGACACTGTTGCTAAAAAGAGAAAGAGAGAGAGCGGGCATGTCCAAACTAGCAGCCTCTAACTTTTTGCTCACTTTCTGAATGCTCAAAGATCAGTTTGTAGTGTGCAATGTCACTGATTTTGAGTGATTGTGCATGGGGAGCTGTTTTCAGGTCAGTGTGAGCCCTCTGGGCTACAGTCCATTTACTCTTTGATGACGACCTGATCGTGTGAGAAAGAGGGACAAAAAATATGAGGAGGAGGAAGAGAGGACGGTCTTTAATTAGGACACCCTCTTTTTCTCCTCTCCATATCCCCCTCTCTAGGAACAAGAACAAACATTCAAGTAGGTCAGATCCTTCTGCTTTTTCTGTCCTTGGCTTGGAAAAATCTCCTTTTTTTCTTTCTGAAAGAGCTGAAATCAGAGATACTCACCACTTAGAAATGCGCAGTCATTAACAATGTAATATGTAATAATCATTGTTTCTGTCAAACTTGAGCGTAGGGTTGGGTACCTACCTATTTGATTTGTATGCATGTATGTATTTGCCTCATTTTGCTGCCACTTAAACGGCTGAGCTGTCAAATATTCAGTGCATCACGTGATCAACTGCTAAATTCAAACGTGCTCTTGCGCTTTGGCGGGTGCCTGGCCGGAGACGGACATGCTCATTGTTACAAATCACAGCTATTCCAATGTTTATTTTAGTTTCAGACATTTAAATACACATAAGTACTGTGCTAGCAAAAAATACATGTAAAGTTTGTTAAATACACATACACACAATGTCGCCTTGAGCAGGACGTGAGTCAGGACAGGAGTCGTATTTTGCCAGACAATATGGTCATATTTGTGCAAAAGAATTGCTGAAATTTGAAGCTGGTTTGTAGTGTACCAACTGTTATTTGGTGGTGTTTAGTATTAAATTATTGTAGTTGGGTTCGGTGGCTTGGGTTTTATTGTGAATTGTTGGATTTTGTTTTTACTTATATTTATGTTTTAGTATCCTTTTAGACTTTTAATATATTGTTCATTTAAAAAAAAGAAAATTCAATTAAAACTTGTTCTTTACTGTCATCCACCGCCGTTTTGTGGCTTTTACCCCCCCCAAGTATCGGTTTAGGCACTGGTGTCATAAAAAACCTAAACGATACTGAACCCTACTTAAGCGTAAGGACTTTAATTAAAGTTGTGCTATATTTGTTTCAGATTTTCCGCCTTGATGTGTGTGATACACTGGAAGTGTTTCCTCTCTCAGTGTGATAAGGAAGCCAAACATCAGTGAGGCCTCAGGAGGCCTTTAAATTAGAGTTTAATCTTCTGTGCTCGTCTCTGTTCTTCCGTGTGGAGAATCTGATCTAAGGATGCGCTACTGCTCACCAGCACGAGGCAGTTCTTGTCTCTGGCATTTGCTGTTGATTGGCTATCACCCTTGGGGTCAATGAATCCTGCAATAAATGTGTTGCTGTAGCAATCTGACAATCTGCAGCAAGTGTCACTGGGATTGTGCTTCAGCTACCTCATTTGGCTTTCCACACAATCACACATTATTGTCACATCTCAAACAGATTGGTGGAGATTTTTTCACCAGGAATTCCACTGTTAAACTCAATTATTTAAAGGGATAGTTCACCCAAAAATGAAAATTCTGTCATTACTCACCCTCATGTCTTTCCAAACCTATAAGACCTTCGCTCATCTTCGGAAACACAAATGAACTTATTTTTGATCAAATTTGAGAACTTTCTGCCCCTCCATAGACAGCTACGTGACTACCACTTTGCTGCAAAATAGTAGGTCCGTCTTTAAAGGTTCATAAGTTTGTTAAAAATCTATTCCCCTATGGAGAAAATCAATGGGATTTTTACTGACTGTTGCACTCTGTAAGAGATACAGATGTCTACAGCTAGACTACGGTTCCAATTGTGTAAATTATTGTTTTATTTAAGGTTAAGTGTTATTTTCATATTGTTTCTTGTAGTAGATATTAGGTATCCCACACACTGAATCATAAACTCGGGTATCTCCATCTTTTTGTTCTACTGAGACTTTGTACTCTCAACTTCCAAGACCAGGCTTTGTTTGCCAGGCAAATTCCAAGCATTAAATGCACAACCAATGACAAACTTTCTCATTGTCCCAATTATCTTCATATTGATCATATAAATATTGACCCATAAGACTTTAAAAAAGTAATTCCATTCCCAAAATCACACCATTGGCCAGAAGACTACATGCTGAAATCAATATGAATGACTTCAATAGGAGAAAGTATTTTAACAGAAAAAAAAAATTAAATTAGAGAATGTGTTTTATTATGTGGGTAACACATCCGCAAAAACTAACCCCGAACAGCAGTTTTTAACAGGTAGCAGCAGTTCTTGCACGCACACATTCTCAAAGGTCACTAGTTAAGCTGAATGATTCTTAACCTCCCCGGCATGTGTGCAGATTCCACATAGTCCAGACACCTCACAGCCTTCATACACTAACTTCAAGACTCTCATCTGTTTTTAGCTTAGAGTCAAGGTTGGATAAAAAGCTTCTGCCAAATGAATAAATGTGGATGAGAGAATTGAGAATGATCCTAGATCAGCATTAATGAACTATAGTCAAAGTGTTCTCTAAGATAGTCATTTTTTTAATTATTGGACCCAGCAGTGAAAACAACAACTAGCTGTGTGTGTTTGTACCTTCTGTAAGCCACTGTGAGCCATTACTGTAGTTTTTTGCTTAAAGTGATAGTTATGCCAAAAACAGAAAAATCTACCATCATTTATATGTGACTGCTTTGGAACACAAAAGAAGATATTTTGAAAATGTCTACTGTTTTTGCCCATAGAATGAAAGTCAGTGGGGTCAAAAAAAATCTATTGGACAGAAAAAAAACACTAAAACATTAATGACAGAGTTCTTATTTTTGGGTGATTTTATATTACAAATGCATTTTTTATTATTGTTAATGTGCCTTCATGAACTTAAATCAAAATAACGTCCCCTCCCACTTGCTGTGACGTCAGTTTTTTTGATGTCATGTTTTTCAGAACAAAAACAGGACAACCTGTCACTAATCCTGATGGACAAAATTAAGTCCCTCCCATTTTTTTTAATATGAAGAAATTTCATTCTGATATAAAAGACTAATGCAACTGCAACATCAGCAAGCGTATTCTGTGGTCTTGCTGTAATACATTTTATGTCTTCTCCCATGAAACTTATTGAAATGTTTCTATAAACAAACTTGGCAAGGTTTTCAGTATAAAACTATGAAGCTTGTTTTGCCAGATTGACATTAAAGGGTTAGTTTACCCAAAAATGAAATTTCTGTCATTAGTACTCACCCTCATGTCATTCCACACCTGTAAGACCTTTGTTCATATTCGGAACACAAATTAAGATATTTTTGATCAAAATGTTTTTTTTTTATCCCCAATAGAAATCATTACTGTCTTTCAAGGTCCAGAAAAGTCTTAAAGACATGGTTAATATAGTCAACATGACAGTGGTTCAACCTTAATGTTATGAAGCGACGAGAATACTTTTTGTGTGCAAACGAAAACAAAAATAACGACTTTATTCAACAATTTATTAAAAGTTGTTTTTTCTCTTTTTCTTATGTTTGATTCATAATCATATTATCAACAGCAAGTACTTTATTATAGTAGCCTACTGTCACTTTAAGAGCTAATACACTGATCATACTGATAACGCATATGATTTCCAACCATTTGTTCAATTAAGATAATCGATGTGATCTGTTATAATCATATCACCAACCCCTAGGTTGACCCTTCACAGGAACATTGAAGATGCACAACAGCAAACACTTTTCAAAGCCCATCTCCTGGTTCAATTCAGTTTTGCCTACATGTTTCTGATATAAAACTGTCTTGTGATCCTGTGGGAAAAGAGTAAGTGTGTTTTTCTGTGAGGTGTCTCCGTCTTAAAGGCTTCACGGACCCCCTGATGATCTCTACAGGTCATTAATTGTGAGATTAGCTGTGAATTGATGGCTGAGCTTCACCTTATTAAATGAATTCTTATACCCCATTAAATATTTCTAATGTGCTCCAGTGGGTTTAAGTATATTGAAGCTGCAGTCAGATTTCCTGGAGAGTGATATTCATCTTCTTTACCTGTTCATACTGAGTGAAATTCACTCCGATGCATACAGTGAGTGCAGTGAAATTCTTGCTGAAAATAACTTAGTACATGCATCATTGTTCTTTTTGAGCCTGACGCCGTTTGCATCTAGTATTAAAGGTTCACATCAAAAAACACAATTTTGAATGTTGATTTGTGTGTATTTATATAAATGGTATATGTATATGTGTAGGTGTTTGTGTGTATATATATGTTTAGTATCAAACACATCCTGCAGTTTAGCAACAGTAGATTGAATTTTACAACACTTATTTGGCTGATTTGGGTGTTAAGTTTGGGCTTTTAGGGAGGAACGAAAGCGTGCCGCTGTGATGGAACAGAAGGTGCGCTGGATAGAATACGGCAGCGGCACAATAATCATCTTATAATCTCATAATCGTTAGAAGCCAAAATCGAAAATCAATTGCGATTAATCTCACAGCCCTAGTAGGTGGCAGTATTGCGCTTTAACGCTTGTTACTACCCATCATAAATGGCGAAAAGCTGGCAGCGGCCTAATGCCACAAAAAATCACTTCAGAGCGACAGGTGAAAGCGAGACACTACTGAAAAAAGTTAGCTTGCCGTTGTGGGAGGTTTTTTTTGGATTTCGTTTAAAGTTAGACACCCCAGTCTACAAGAAGGCCCAGTCAATATGCTGTTGTACACATGTGGTCACAGCAAAAAGTTTGACAAAAGTGCACACATCCAGTGGGCAAAAAGCTCAAAATAGAAAAATTATTTACAGCATGTTCTCACAAATTATTTATTGCTTGTTTTCTGTTTATGGAGCTGTGGTGTGCCAACTTTTTCCTTTTTTTTTTTTTTTTTGGAGCATGATCCATTTCTCAAACACAAAATTAACTAACTTAAAGATGATTTTGCTCAGTAGCATTATTATTTTTCAAAATTTCTATAGTTATCGCAGTAATATCATTATCGTGAGTTCTTTTGGCCACAATAATAACGTAGTGAAAATCTGATGTTGTGACTGCCCTATATACAGGACTTCTAGTTAAGACTGCTTATCCCAACTAGTTGATGTCATTTTGCTCATTCCTAGTAAACAGGGTCATCGTGTAAACAGTTGGTTTGAGCTTCAGCCAGAGATAGAATGCTGCAGAGTGATTTTACAGCTTGCCTGTGAGGTTCAGACACATGTTTCACAAAGCTCAGTGCTGCGGCTCCCACTGCAGGGATCATATATTCACATCGTCCTCCAGACACACTCACACTAGTGCTCACATCGCCCGTTACTTCCTGGAGACTCGCAGCAACCAGGCCAGTGGGCATCACTCACCACCATTTCATTTTTCTGTACCCAACCTGTCTGAGCTCTTTGTGCGAATGAGACGGAAACCGAGAGCGAGTTACTCAGTTCAAACGTTACAGTGTCCCCTCAGTGGACGGGCAGACTGACGGATGACTGCAGGCTTTACAGAGGTAGTGGCAGGAGGAGTCCTTGTTTTCCAAATCCACACTGTATACTGTACACACTGTCATTTGGAAGTTTGGGGTCAGTATGATTTTGCAAAGAATTAATACGTTTATTCAGCAAGGATGCATTAAATTGATCAAAAGTGATAGTAAAGACATTTATAATGAACTGATTCACTGAAATGATTCTCAAACCTCCATTTAAAATGATTCTTACATTCTTGTGAGACAAAGAGGGAACTGGAAACTAGTTTATTGACACATGGTCTTTAGGAAGCTTAATGGCCAAATTAAAAGCACATTAGAATTGCTGCATCGTTCACGGTGTTGCTTAATTTGATATCACCAGCCAAATTGATGCAAATTTGTCATTAATGTTCAATATGCAACCCAGCCATATTACAGACCCATCAGTCCACAGCTCCTGTGGCTCAAGGTCAATTGAAAATATTTAAAGTGTCCACTGCACACCCCTGAAACACTCTCCTGGGTCCCGTTTAGTCTGTGTGTGTCATTACTGTGGTGGGTTTGGAGGGAAGGAGGCTGTCATGATGGACTTGACTCAGTTATCCCATGATCCCTTATGGAAATCATTGAAACTGAAAGTCTAAACCCCCTCCTGAATCCAATTTAAATCTCATTCACTTTCCATATCCAGGTTATATCAAGCTTTTATAGATTCTTATCAATCATAATGAAACTGGCTTTTTCTCGTTGTCTTCTGATTAACTTCTGATTCAGTTTTGTGCTTGACTCAACTAATCTTAGATTCTGTGGATGTTCGGGATGTACAGAACTACATATTTCCATAATTGACCCTTCGCCGGCAGTTTCGACAGGCGATCTGACCGATCATAACCCCGAATCCACCATTTTGTCTGACAAAGCAGTCAGGGGAGTTAGTAGGTTAATGTTGGTGAACTTGAACTTGAAAAATTGTGTGTACTCATGTCTTTCCGCGGTTGAAACAACATTCCTTCTGATGTCCATTCATGTTTATTTGATACTATAAATAAACTAGTATGAAGAGATGGTGGTTGGTTCACATGCCACTTGAAGGAGCTAGAGCGATCTGTCATGACACATTAAAGAGCCACTGTACAGTATTAATTGTTTAATCTATAAAAAAAATTACAATAACTGTTTCATATCAAAAGTAACCTGCTCTGTCTTGTCTGTCGACGCGTTGTCAGTGTCCTCTTTGCTCCGCGATGTATTTTTCTCTCTGTGAGAACATGATGTGTGGCGTGAGAGCGCATGGCTTGTCATACATAGCGACAGTAACTAAAGGGGGCGGATCTTTGTGAAGGGTCAATTGACTAGACGTTGGATATCTGAAGAACTAGTTGACTTGTCAGCCTTAAGGAAGCCATATATAATTGAATGTTTACTTGTCTATAAACAACCCACATCTTTGCCTGCCTGTGTTGATTAACTAATATCTACTGATATTTTTAATACCTCCACCCTTGACGGCTATAAAGCTGGTAAATATCCCACCCTCTCGGTGTGAGTACGTCAGATTTTACTTTATTATATATGTATATATATATATATTTGTAAAAGCTAATTTAAAATATTAATAAATACTATAATAGTATATACTACTAAAATAACACTACTCCAGAGTGAGATTTTATGAAGGCTGAAATCTCTAATTAACTGACACAATGTTTTTAGGAGCCTGCCCTGCATGTGAACAGGAAGGGAGTTGTCAGAACAGGAAGTGAGCTCTTTCTTTTCCTGCCACCAGAGGCTGAGGAAATGTTTCCACATTGTGCCCTCAGAGACATGACAGCATTCCCAGAGCAAGCACTGGGAAATTCCCAGTGTGACATCAGATTTTTGCATCTTCTAAAAAAAGAAAAAGAATTGTGATTCATTATCAGTTTCAGTTTCAGTGAATTGATAGGTCAACTTTGTAAATTTTCAAATTCTTCTCAACTGTTTCAAAAAGCCAGTGGTGTTCACGAATGTGCAGAGTTGAGTGTGTTTGAAGGGCGTGAGATAATGGCAACAGAGATTAATGTGTGTGCTTGTGAGAAACCAGGCTGTCGTCACCAAGAACGCGTTTCTCTCTTCAGGGACGTGCGTTTAAGAATAGCGCTGACCTGCTTCGGTTCTTTTCTTTCTCTCTCAGAACATGTCCTGTGAGTTTACAAGTGCAGTGTGTGGGTGTGTCGCTGTTTCAGGATTATTGACAACTTCCTGTGACCATCCAATCTAAAAGTCTCATTATGAAACTGCACAGTCAAAACTAGTTTAAAACTAACCTTAACCCAGTAATCAAATGTTGAGCCATTCATTAAAGGTACACTATGTAAAATTTTGTTCAAAATTTATGCGAGCGGATCATCATCATCAAACCGTGTTTTTGTCTTTATCCTGAATCACTATGCTACACCTATAATAAGTGTTTATATTTTAACTATTTTAGACAGAGCGGGACAGGCATCCCAGTAACTGGGATTCGTCATTAGCTCCGGCTATAATGTTCTTCCGGAAGACGCATGCAGTTTTGTTTATTAACCACTAGAGCACCAAAAGTTACACAGTGTGCATCCTTTCACACACACATTCCTTTCTGGAGAAAGTATTTTAAAGGTACATGCACAACTGTTCAAAAGTTTGGGTTAGTATGTTTTGTTTGTTTGTTTGTTTTTGAAAGTCTCTTCTTCTCATCAAGGCTGCATTTATTTAATCAAAAATAAGGTAGAAACCATAATATTGCAAAGTATTACAATTTAAAGGCCTACTGAAGTGTGTTATTCAAAGTGTTGATGTAATTTCAACTGAAACAGGAAAACAGGGTGGGATATATCGAACAGACTCGCTCCCTTTTTAAAACAGACAATGGTGTTTTGTTTATATCACAGTTTGGCCAGACACTCTGAGCTCGGTAAAGACTGTACGTTTTAAATGCGAATTTTGTCATTGTTTTAGAACACACCGGATTATTCATTAACCTTATTGCTAACATTACAATTTTTTTTATTTGCTTTGGTACTATTTTCACAAGTAAGGTTTACATTTACCTGATCTCATGCTTTCATTTTGCATAATCACTGTTTCAGAACACAAGATCATTGTGATATGTAAGGAGAACGTTTGGTTTAGTCACTGAAACACAGCAGTATGTTCTTCTTTCGGTTTAGTACTTTTAACAATCAGTTCATTCAGTAGCAAACAATGCAAGATGCATGTTTCAAATCACCCTTGTTGCTGAAATAATGGAAGTAATACAGGCTACAGATTAGAAAATAGAAAATACACTTATATTATCTAACTTGCATTACATAAAATCCATGTTTGTAATAGTATCTATTCAGTATTTTGTCAAAAGGTGTGAAGTATGACAGCTATGAGGTTTTGTGCTAGAACAGAGTTTGCTGCCAATACTGTAAATGTTCTCACTGTGCCATATGATTGAATCTATACTGTACTGTACCTTTACAGATGAAGGGTGAGTTACAGTATGGCATTCTGTAAGGTAAAATGCTGTAGTTGATGCCATCTGTCTCTCTTCTTCTGATGCATTTTTGATCATTATGATGTTACACAGTCATTGACTGCTTCCTGCTAAAAAACTAATACTAAAAGCTAAAAAAAATCAAATTCTGATTTCAGGGGGACTTTAAAAAAATTGTTTTTTATTAATATAATTTAAAATGTCTTTAGTGTCACAATCTTTCAGAAATCATTCTGATGTGCTCAAGAAAAGATCTTATCAACGTTGAAATCAATCGCGCTGCTTACATTTTTGTGGAAACTGTTGTCAGGTTTCTTTGATAAATAGAAAGTTCAGCATTTATAGTACAATTTTTTGTGTAACAATGTAAAAGTTTTTACTCACTTTAGATCAGTTTAATGCATTTTGCTGAATATAATTAATTTTTTAACCTTTTGAGTGTTAGTTTAATGTATTGTGGTATTTTGATTTATTCCATTGTATCATGTATTGATGTATATCTAAATCCTACAAGGTAATTCAAAGAATACCATGGTACATGACCAAACAAGGTATTAACACAATACATGTTATTGCCATGGTACCTGGAAAACAGCATGATTGTTTATTAATCTAAATTTAATAATCTACCTCTTTGTCACACACATGAATCTCTCTCAGTCTGCTTGACTCTGCTGTCACTGACTCAAGCCAAAATCCGTTGGAATGTGTCTGCTTTTACTAGGCTACTGTATGGCAGTACTGCTTCTCTATGCGTGTGTGTGTGTGTGTGTGTGTCCTGCTTAAATTGGCACTATTTAAAGAAAAAAGTGTGGCTGTGAGTGTATGTTCTTTGGCCGTGACATTTTTGGGCCATCGTGTCCTTATTTTTCCCCCAAAATGTGGGAAAGAGAGGAAAAGGGTGGGACAGGAAAGTCTTTTTCTTACTGTATTTTTTCCATACTCTTCATACTCTCATTTTGAGTGGATGCAAAAACTTCTCCCAAGTAAGGCCTTCAACAAAATGTGATCTTTCATGCCAGTGTGATGTTCATTTTGTGGTTCAGGCACTTGATCAGCATTTTGGCCTCTTGATCTTGGACCAGTTTCTGCAACTCTGTTGTGTCTCTCAAACAACAGAGGTTCATTCATGTAAAAAAAACTTATGACAGTTATTAGGACATATTCCATGGCTCTTTGGAATACTTGATTCTGATTCGTTAAATGTTTGTTTAGAATCACTGCTAAACTGGATATTTCACCACAGTCAATGGCGATGTATTTTTTTTTCCTACTTTCCTCGTATCACTTTCAATCTAATACACTATTTTTTAAGATAATATATACAGTTTATACAGTTTTTCATACAATTTAAAATTTTTATTTATTTGCTAAATAGCTATGTAATAAGGAGGATAATCTACAGGGTCATTATCGCAAAATATGAATATTGTATTTGTTTTGAGAATTTAATTTGAACCATTTCTAATGGTAATGTCTTCTCTCTTTTTCTAAAGTGATGGCAGCTATTCGTAAGAAGCTGGTGATTGTGGGAGATGGAGCCTGTGGAAAAACCTGTTTGCTCATTGTGTTCAGTAAAGATCAGTTCCCAGAGGTCTACGTTCCCACGGTGTTCGAAAACTACATCGCTGACATAGAGGTGGACGGTAAACAGGTCAGTTATCCTAAAAGTGTTGTACACACTCCTCCTTTTTTGTTTTGTGGACAGCCACAAAAATGATGCGAATCGAAAGGATGCGTGAACTCAACTAATCAGCATGATCAGCGCCCATGTCCCACCCCCGCATGTTCTGAATTTTGAAAAAGTACTACCTCGCAAGCAGGGACTTTCTGAGGGGGACATTTTTACATAGAACTTCATTTAGACCCCGGTCCCTGCGGTCGAAATGCACCGAGTAGCACCCCAAAGTCCCTAGTTCCTGGGGAAAGTTCCTGCGGTGGAAGCACGGCTATAATGTGAGAGAAGTTCAGCCTGACGGAGTGCTCCTCTGGTCTGAGCTTACTACTACAGGAAATGGTTTGTTTGAGATTCTTGTTCAGGTTTGGACTTGTAAGCTTCTTTGAAATAGAGGACAACGCTATTGAAATTTTGATTAAAAAAATAGAAAAAGAGGTTTGCAGTTTGTCAATCCATTCTGTTTCATGTATGCTCCAGTACATACATTTCTTCGCCATATCTTGAAATCACACAAAACACTCTTAAGTCTTTTAACCCTTTAATGTTTTGCATGTCCATTGAAGATCTCCAGTCCAGTGTGGACTGCAGTTATCTATTTAAATAGCTTCAGGTTTATAAATGGCTTTTATATTTATAACCACTGACATTGACAATAACGCCATTCACAGTTCAGTGACATACCATCAGCTGACAGAAAAATACTAAAGTCTCTCTCTCTCTCTCTCTCTCTCTCTCTCTCTCACTCACTCACTCACTCACTCTCTCTCATTTTTTTTCTCACTCACACTCTCACTCTCTCACTCATTCACACTCTCTCTCTTTCTCATTTTTTCTCACTCATTCTCTCACAAACTCTCTCTCTCTCTGTCTCTCTCTCTCTCTCTCTCAGGTGGAGTTGGCTCTATGGGACACAGCTGGTCAGGAAGACTATGATCGGTTGAGGCCATTGTCGTATCCAGACACAGATGTTATTCTGATGTGTTTCTCTATAGACAGTCCAGATAGTTTAGGTACCTAACTACACACATACACTGCTGTCAGTTTTGATTTCTTTCCAAAAAAAAAAAAAAGGGAAAAAATATACTTGCTGACAACAAAGACATTTATTTTTATACTGTTCTTTTGAACTTGTTTAACAAAGAATCCTGATTAAAAAAATTAACAATACATCAAAATTTCTACAAAAATATTAAGCAGCACAATTATGTTTTTAACATTAATGATAATAAGAAATGTTTCTTGTAAACCAAAACAGCATATTAGAATGATTTCTGAAGGATCATGTGACACTGGAGTAAATTACATTTTAAAATGTATTAAAATAGAAAACGGCCATTTTATACCAATTTACTGTATTTTTAATCAAATAAATGCAGCCTTTTAAAATCTTTAAGAGTCCAAACTTTTGAACGGTAGTGTAAATTACTTCTTTCCTTTTTTATTCCTGCTTCACAGCAAATACAATATATATATATAAATGCAAGTAATTCAACTTATACATATTTCATTAAGGTAAAATTTAAGATTATTATTAACATTATTAAATACTCAAAATAGACAATATAGTTTTACTGTAATTATTAATTATAATTTACTGTATTCAATTATTTCTAAAATTGTCTTAACATTGACATCAGGTTTCATAACTTATGTTCTGGCCTCTTCCAGAGAATATTCCCGAGAAATGGACTCCAGAGGTAAAACATTTTTGTCCCAACGTTCCCATCATTCTTGTGGGTAATAAAAAGGACCTGCGAAATGATGAACACACGCGCAGGGAGCTGATCAAGATGAAACAGGTATGGCGTGTGTGTGTGTGTGTGTGTGTGTGCGCATGTGTTAAACAGGTGTTGCCATAGTAACTTGAAGTAGAGGTTTGTAAGACACAGCAGAGGCCTTTTGTTGGCCTTTGCCTTAACAAACAGCACACTTCCTGTTTCTGACAGCCACAAAGGAAAATGGAAATGCAGCTGTTTCCTGTGAGGATAAAGCTGCCCTCAGGGATTACATCATACTGAAGGGTATTTGTAAGAGTAAGGCAGAAACAGTAGTGAAACTTTCATGCTAGTCATCATAATATTTTTATTTTTATACACATAGTATTTTTAAGTTTAAATTTGCTAATGAGAAAGATTTTAGAAAATTTCTAGTTATGGTCATATGTTCCCAAATTGTTAGGCTACTTTTACCCACAATGCTTTGTGTTGAAAGGAACTGTTGTGGGTATAGATGTTTCAGCACAATTTAAGGTAGATTACATTGTTGTGTCTAGGAATGCTCATTGAGCTCAAACCCTGATTTTATCTCCACAGGAATGTGGTTGATTGTAAGTCATGTGACTTTCAGAAAACTACAGAATGAAATATTTATTGTTGAGATGTAACCTCTTTCACTTTGAATCAGTGTGCAAGTACATGCAAGTTACATTATAAAAATGAATCTAGCTACATGAATTGAGTCTGTCTCCATGTGAGTCAGTGCCTAAATAAAAATAACACAGAATGCAAAGATAAGAGGGCAGCTGAAATGGAAGTTTACCTTTTATGAAAACATTGCTGAATGAGTAAAAAATGACAGAATTTAGATTTATTTCGATGAACTCTGCATATACATTTAACGATGGTGTAACGAGAAAATAAAGTGCCTTTATATGCCAGAGAAGTTGGTTAAAGCTGTCGAAGCAGTCAGCCATTTTATTCCAAAAATGATCAAAAAAATATTGTTATTAACTGCTAAGATATTAAACAAAAATCACCATTTGAGATATGGTGGAAATGTTAAAGACTTTCAGGAAAAAACACGTTATGATGGAATTCTCCTGTGATAAACTACCATTCAAAGTTTGGGGAGAGAAGTCTCTTATGCTCACCATGGCTGCATTTATTTGATCAAAATACAAAAAAGTAGCATTGTAAAATGTTATTGCAGTTTAAAATAACTCGATTTTAATGTATTTTAACGTGTAATTTATTCCTGTAATGGCAAAGCTGCATTTTCAGCTTCATCGCTCGCATCACATGATCCTTCAGAAATCATTCTAATATGATGATTTGCTGCTGATCATCTTAAGATCACAAATGAAACTAGTGAGAGGGCGAGTTTTTCTCAAAGAATGCTGCCTCTCATCGTGTACGTGTGTTTCAGGAACCTGTAAAACCAGAGGAGGGCCGTGACATGGCTAACAGGATCAGTGCGTTTGGATATTTGGAGTGTTCGGCTAAAACTAAGGATGGCGTTCGTGAGGTGTTTGAGATGGCCACCAGGGCGGCACTGCAGGTGCGCAAGCGCAAGAAGAGAAATGGCTGCCTTCTGTTATGAGCCACACGCCGAGACACACACATACACACACACACACACCTCCATGTTCCTTTCAGCAACTGACCCCAGGAGAAATCGACAGTACCTGCCGCTGCCCACATTTCTCGCAATCCAGGAGTGGATGACAGAAAAATATTTATAAAGAAACAGATGTGTGTGTCAGTACCCAATTCCTCTCCATCCTGCCATCTTTCTTTCATTTTTCTTTTCTTTTCACCAGCATACTTTCCTTCCTTCCATCTATGGAAGCAAGACTGAAAGATTAATTTTGTATTTGTACATAAATCTTCTCTGTATCTTTCGGTTCTGGTTTACAGTTATTCTATGCCTCTGTATATGATGCTCAGTGATTTAAGTTTAAAAAATAAAAGCAAAAATACATTTATCATTCATTTAAACTGCCAGCCTGTGCTCTGTGTGTTTTTGACTGATCTTGGGACTGTCTTTAACTGCCAACCTTTCTGTACCTTTGACCAATCGGATCGACCTTACTTAGGATAGATGTCCTATTTATATAACATGAATGAAAATGAGGCTGTGAGGATTATATGTACAGTCTGATCAATTGGGTTTACGGTTAGCAAAGGCTTTCTGAAATATTTGTACAAAAATGCTCAAGTATATATTGTGTGTGTGAAGTAGAAACCAGATTTAATGGTTTAGCAGGCTAAAACTAAAAGGAGCTTTTTTTTTTCTAAATAAATTAGATATAAAAGAAAGATAAACGCTATAAACTCGGAATTATGAGAGGAAAAGTCATAATTGTGAGTTAACTTAAAATTGGGAAAAATTAAGTTTGAAACTTGCAATTCCGACTTTTTTTCTTTTTTTAATATTTTTATTTTGTGTTGAAAACAAGCTTCCATAGCTGGCAACACAAATATATATGACTTGAGCTACTAATTTCTATTTTTGTATTATATTTTTTGAACAAATAAAGTACCCAGTGTTACTTTAAATAAGAGGAAAAGAGGTCAAGAGAAGGCCCTGTCGTTTTAAAGGTGGGGTAAGCAGTTTATTATTTTTTTAATGGCAGTCAGAAAAAACCCATTAACTTGACAGATAGCACTAGATCAGCTGTGCTGAAGTTGCAGACCTGTCTTTGTGAAAAGTCCTAGGCTCTAAAAAAATGTACAGGAAAAAATCACTACATTGTGAGCATGTAGGTGTAGACATAATGGGAACAATGGCTCAAACACCTCCGGGACCCACAGTAATCTCACTTGGGTATAGCAGTACATCCAATAGCCACAAGAGGGAGACATACACTGTAAAACCACTTGACAGAAAAATTCATTTAACATTCATTTAATGGACATCATTTGAAATTATATTAACATGTCTGAGGTTTAATAATCAAAGCACAGCTGAAATCTAAATGAGGGATTCATTAAGAAAAAGGTATTGACAATGTTCTGATGTTAAAAAGAATTTTTAAAGTCACATTTTAAGCAGAGTGAAACAAAAAATCTCATCTGTTTGGTTTATCTTATGCACAGTCATGAACAAATTAAGAAATTGATTAATGTAGGAATCAGAAAGGCACTTTATCAGCTGGTTTATGTATCAGTCTGTGCTCATATTTTCAAGGTAGATTGAAGTATATATATATATGAACTGATTGTGTTATGTGCAAGCTTGAAAAATTTTCAGGTTTTTCCAGGTATCTAACAGAAGTTTTCAGGTAGAGAAAAAGAATAAAATAATCAAATATAAAATAAATCTGCATATTATCTTTACAGTATAAATGAAATAAAGACTAAGAAGTTACAAAAGCTATTCAGTCAAGCGCAGTAAGTGATTTATTTGTCATTTGTTGTTTGATTAACTTCTTAACCTTTAAGATTTAATGCAGATCCAGTACATAATGACCTGGTTTCACAGATAGGGCTTAGCCTAAGCCAGGATTAGGCTTTAGTTCAATTAGGACATTTAAGTAAAAATATTACTGGTGTGCATCTTGAGACAAATCAATGTAATATTTTAAAAAATGTCAGTGCAAGTTGCTTTCAGTTAAAACAGCACAAACATGCATTTTAGTCTGAGACTAGCTTAAACCTTGTCTGTGAAACCAGGGGATCAAACCAACTTCAAATGAATGTGTAGAACAGGTGTGGCTTGTGAAGACTGGGTGTTTGTTAGTAATCGTGTCTCCACTCAGGATTCAGATGTTGTTGGACCACACTCTCCTCAGTTTCCACTAGGGGGTGAAAGAACGCAACAGTCGGTTTTTCCACATCATGCCTTCTTGAAACTATTATAACTCATTTATTATTATTTGGGCTACATTTTTAGTAGTAATATTTAAATTACTATTGTATTATTACTATGTATTACTTCCTCTCATTACACTATAAATTTAATGCAGATCCAGTACATAATGGATGTACCATTATGGATGTACCAATGGATGGATGTTCCTACTCTAGCTTATGGTACTGAGCAATGTATGAAACTTGTATTGTGAGCACTTCCTGTGTTATTTGCCAATTCATGAAGAATCGCTTGTTTGTTTTCCTCACTTGTAAGTCGCTTTGGATAAAAACGTCTGCTAAATGACTAAATGTAAATGTAAATGTAAATCACCAAAGAACAAGGCTGCTGGAAACTTTTCAAATTGAGCAGAACAAGTCAATGTTTTGTGACTGCCAGAGGTTTATGATTAAAGCCTGTCTCACCACTCTCATCCTGGATGTTAAGAGCAAGTAGACGCTTTTCAACCTCCTCTATTCCCTCTACGTTGGTTAAGGGAAGCCCGGTGTAACCACCCTTATCAGAGCAGAAGTCAATAAACCTATGAAAATACACAAGCGCATACACATCATTTAGTCAGTTCCTCATCAGGGTTTGCATTTCATCCATGTGTAATTTGGAAGTGTACAGTATATACCGGCCCCAGATTTCATCTGTCCGCAGAATGAGGGGGTTTCCCACCATTATGAACAGGGATTTGGCTCTTGTCACTGCCACATTGAATCTCTAAAGAAAAAGAAATGAACACAAACAAGTTCAAGACTAAAATGTACTTTAGCATGTTGTTACAGAAAGAGCATGTTCAAAATGTTGTGGTATTACACTACCCCAAGTTTGGGGTCAGTACCTTCTCATTCTTGAGAAACCCAATGCTAAATGTTTCATCCAAAATGATGTGTTCCTTACTGCTGCGAACAGCCGACACCATGATCACTTTCCTCTCTTGGCCTTGGAACTCCTCCACGGAACCAACCTACACAACACATCGAACACACAAAGGGTTTTGTATGGACCTGTCCTAACTTAAGATATAAAAAAAAAAAAACATACCAGAGTTTTTACAAGGCTTAAACTCAAACTAACTTTCAGGTCATCAATGCACATACACTTTCGGAGGTCCTCGTCAGATTTGATGGCCAGTCTGATCTTCTCCACCTATGAAATCAAACCCCAGAGAAAGTAAAGTGATGGTACAGGCCATCAGGGATTCAAGAGAAGTGTCACGATATTTTTAACTCCTATTTAGGTGATATAATAGGGCTGTCCAAGAGCAGACTCCACCTGTTTCCTGTAGGGGGCAATAATCCCAATCTCTCTGGGGGAGATTCTAGAGATTCCCTTCTTGGCCTGTGTCAAGAGAAGCTTCTTCAGATAATCTAAGATGATATCGATTTCAAACTTGTTGAAGAATGACGGGCTATTCGACTCTCTTTCATCCTTCCCAGGAACTCCATGGAAAATCACAGGAAATCCCTGATGGGGGAGGGGAGGGGACAACACACAAATGGGTAATCTGTAGGAAATAGATTTAATTATAGGGATCAAAGTGCTCTTTAATGTGTCTCATACTCTTTTGGGCAGGTACTCCCAACTGCAGTACTGGTTAGAGGTGATCTCATTCGCACACGCCACCAACTCCCCGTCATAGAACAGCTCATTAGGAACCTCCAGAATGGATGGATGAGACCTGAACAGAGGTGTAGAGAGTACCTGGAAACCATATTTGTGTAAAAGTACAGATAACTTACAGCAAAAATGACTCCATTACATGTTACAAGTCACCAATTCCAATACCACTCGAGTAAAAGTCATACCCCGGGTTTCACAGACAAGGCTTAAGCTAGTCTCAGACTAAAATGCATTTTCTAGTAAACATTTATAAAAGCTACTTAAATGCCCTAATTGAACTAAGGCCTAATCCTGGCTTAGGCTAAACCCTATCTGTGAAACCGGACCTTAGAGTATCTGATTAGAGCAAGACGGAGCACAAATGAAAATATTTTTGCTAAAATCCGATGGATCAGTGAGGCCCACATTGACAGCAAGTTAATTTACACTCTCAAACGCCCAGAAAGGTACTAAAGATATATTTAAATCAGTTAATATGACTACAGAGATCAACCTTAATGTTATGAAGCAACGAGAATACTTTTTGTGTGCCAAAAAAACAAAATAACGACTTTACTCAACAATATCTAGTGATGGCCGATTTCAAAACACTGCTTCATGAAGCTTGTAAGCTTTACGAATCTTTTTTTTTCGAATCAGTATTTCGGATCATGTATCAAACTGCCTCGTGAACAATTGATATTTTGAAACACTTATGACGTAACGAAGTCTCGTTTACTGAAATCATGTGACTTTGGTAGTCGATACATGCGCCGAACCACCGATTCGAAACAAAGGATTCATAAAGCTTCGAAGCTTCAACTTTTTAGCTAACAATTCTGACTTTTTTTCTCACAATTGCGTGTGATTGACAGCTTGTCTTGTCAGTGAACGTCATCAGAGAAAAGATGTCTTTACAAGAGGGAGGGGAAGTTATTTTGATAACTTTAAGATAAGATTATGAGGGCACATACTTTCATAATAATAATGATGTACACAGGTAAATCATTTATGATAGATACAACAATATTCTATAAAATAAGAATTGTCCATTTTGATTTCATTTTGACTTTAAGAACTCAGCAGACCTGTTTGTCCTACCTGTAATTCAGAAGAAGTTTGGTGACGTAGCGTTTGTCAGACTCAATGTTATCTTTCTTATAAAGATCATTCTGTATCATCAGCCTCTCCAGCAAAGAGACATCTACAGGAAAGACACACAACTCCAGATTACAATACATTACAATAAAACACATTCATACACACCATTTTGCTTATCCCTGCATTTTTATTCACAACAGTAGTGATTCAGGAATTGGTAAATGTTAAATGGTAAACAATAACAGTACTAGTTTTTTGGAATGTTAAAATAATTTTAACATGAAAATAATCAGCTTATGTCGAGTGGGTGATGTGTCTGTATATATGTGCATCTCACCAAGCCCACTATTAATGGCGAGAGGAGATCTCAGGATTGGTCCCAGCTGCTTAGGATCTCCAGCCAAAACAAGCTGCCCAGTCTCTGCATTCAGCAGTCCTACACACACACAACCAGATAATGTAATGATTCCTAAAACGGATCTCACTACTATCAGTTTATATTTGGGGCAAAAAGAACAAACACGCATCTGTGCACGAGTGGTTGCCCACCTGCCACACTGATGATGGTCTCTGGCTCCACAGCATGTCCTGCCTCATCCACAAAGATGTGAGAAAAATGATCCACAGGAAAACCCCCACTGACCAGCCTAACACACACACACACAGTGTTTACTGACTGCTATAAATCATATCTGTGAGAGAAATTTGAGTTTATTGCATTTGATAAGATGATGCCCTTCACCTGCCAGCGGTGACTAGAGTGCTGACCAGGATCTTGTAGTACATTAGATCCTCTTTACATGGGAAAATAATCATCTTTCCGTTCACATTACTGATGTTCTAAACACAGACACACACAACATAGACAATGAAAATAAAAATCGTAGACATTCCTGCATATAGTAACTCCATATACCATTATATATATAACTTGTTTAACATATTATACTATATTATACATTTTAATTAAATTGTAATTTAACATAATTCACTTACCTTTATAATTTTAGGGATGTCTTTTGGATTGCGTGAGCTAGCGTAGAGTCTGTATATTTTGCGTGCATCAACATGTTGACTAATGATCAACTTTTCACACAGTTGATCAGCTGCACTGTTAGAAGGAGCGCAAGCTAGGATATAGGCATCAGGTATATTCTTCTCCACCTGAAAGATGTTGAGAAACAGAATGCATTAGATTTCACACAGGCAAATATAATACCATATAACATTTTCATGCAGACCTGGTGGAAGTGTGTTTACTTTAGTGTCTATGATTACTGGTTTTACCTGTTTGATGGCCTCCACTATCGTGACTGTTTTACCAGTGCCTGGAGGTCCAAACAACAAGTACGGTGCCGGCTTGGACGTCCCGGCCACGATGTTACATACTGCGCTGTACTGTTCAGGGTTCCTCTCAAGCTGTTGGTCAAAGAGTCTAGAGACACACACATTGTGCTGAAATACTTTCTTCTGAAGGTTTAATAGCATAACAATAATAGCATATTAATAGCACATCTGGGTCTTACTGACCTCAGTGCAGATGGAGATACAGAGGTCATGCTACTTCCCACGGGGAACAGCACATCTCTCAGGTCGTGCTGGACCGCCATGTGTACAGCTCTGTGTTGCAGTCTTGTTGGGAGACGATTTACCGTAAACTCTACGCGGAACTTCATATTGTCTATGTATACATGGTCAAGGAACCTTACAGACAAAAAAAAAAACACATACGTTCAATGAATAGATATCTTTTGAAGTATTTAACTGATTATACTGCACTGCATCTTGAATTTTTTTTTGCTGCTTTGCAAAAAAACCTAATATTACCTAATTTAATGATGCCAAAAATATTAATAAAAGCTTTGGACAACTGTGACAGCTGTGGACAGACACACCCAGAGCGGTGGGCAGCCATTTTTTCACCTCAATCATTGCCGGCCGGAATTGAGCCTCGAAGTGTAACCTTAGGGTTCGAGAAGTATTCAAAATGTATCATTTAACATATAATCTGCAAAAAGAATGGAAAAATATGGCCAAATAAACATGTTAATAGATAAATGTTTTTTTTTTTTTTTCACAAAATCTGTAATTTTCTGTCAATGTTTGGATGTAGTAAAACACCCACAGATGTAGCATGGGCCATGTTTGCATTTTCTTCTGTCACTAGCCATAATTCTAACTTGAAATCAGGGATTGGGGATAAAATAATGTCAAGTGAAAATCGGCTGAGAATTGAACAAATGTCTTTGTGGCAGTTTTTCTGGTGTTTAAGTGATAATATAAGACTACATGCCACAAAATTCATATCATATTTTATGAGAAATTGTGTAAGCCAGAGCAAAACAGGCCCCATTTTTGGAATCAGCACCCCAAAATTAGTAAAAACAATTATTGGATTTCATTCAGCAAATATAATGCAGGACGGTGTTACGCCACATGCAGCATGTATTGTTTTAAATCTCTCTGATACTTCATACCTTCTGGAGAAGCCCAGTTTGACCAGATCCAGTTCCACACTGTGGACATAGCCCTTGTATTTGGTCACAGTAGAGAAATTGACCTCCTCACTCTTGGTGAGAAGCAGGTGATCTCCTCTCAGGACTGATGGCCTGTTCTCCGATACACCAGGGAGCTTTAAATCAATAGATACACAAACGGACCTTAAAACCTTATGATCTCCATCACAGGAAGTGCTTTAACAAAAGACATTTCCACTCACGTGTAAGACCATTAGTCTTTCGTCATAAGGGTCTCTGAATAAGGTGACTTTATCTTTGTTGTATCTCTTGATGTCCACATGCATCTGACACTCCTCCAGTTGCAGCAGTAAATCAAAGCGTTCGGCATAATTATGGAAGCTCAGCGGACTCTGCAGTAATAACCTAGACACCATCAAACACATCAAAGGGATTTTTTTTTTTTTAATTTTCAAATGATAATGTACATGAAGAGGATTAAAGAATATTCATCATAAGTAAAAAGTAAAAAAAAAAAAAAAAAACACAATTAACAATATTTTCAATTACATTATCTTAGTAAAATTATAATATGGATTTTGCATTTTTTTATGCAAGTAGATGTCTTTAGATTTTTCTGAAAGTATTTTAAGAAGCCATAATGTGCACAGGCATTTGACCAAACTTTGACCAAAGCTTACGTTCTGGTGTTTCTGTAAGAGCTTAAACAAAACAGTAAGTCACAAGCAATAACAAGATCACAGGTTAAATTCCAAGGAAATGGATGAATTGCTAAATTCAGCTCTTCAATATATGTCTCATCAAATGCATCATATGCTCCAACAAAAGTGTAGCTGCACCCCTGATAACCCCCCTATGACTGATCTCAAACCAGCTGTACATGGCATAATTGGACACCTGAAGGACACTAGCTGAAGTCTATCAGCATATTAGAATGATTTCTGAAGCAAGGATCATGTGACACTGAAGACTGGAGTAATGATGCTGAAAAGCCATCTCTGCCATCACAGGAATAAATTACATTCTATAATATATTAAAATAGAAAACAGTTCTTTTAAATGGTAATAATATTTCACTTGAATGACACTGACTGATGTTCCAGAAACTTTCCTCTGAGGATCCGGTCATCTTTCAGGAGCTTGGCCAGCATGGGGACGTCCGGAGGAGGAGTGTATTTCCCCAGTGGTAGAACATTTTCAAGAAAGTTCTGAACATAACTTCAGAAAAGACAACACATGGTGATACACATAAATAAATGCAAATATTTCAGCATATATTTTTTATTATTTATTTAATTTTCATTATTCATTTGTTATTTTTTTTAAATAAATATATAATATACATAATATTTGATATTTTGTTTAAAATCAAACAGTCTTATAATGTGTGATGTATCACTTACCCTTCAGGTGGAAAACCCTCGTCTACTTTACAGTTTTCAGGTTCAAAGGTGTTGAGTCTCAAGGGTTTGAATGGTTCTGTAGGACCCAGTAGGGCTGCAAGCTTAGTCCTGTACTCTGCCTCAATGAAGCGCACAATGTGGAAGGGACGGGTGGCGGGCAGGGTGTTCTGCTTAAACTCAAATGCCAAAGTAGCTGAATAAACTCCAACATGACTGCATTTGAATCTCACAGTCACCTCATACTTCTGTACTATTTAAAAAAACAAACAAACAAAGATTTTACCTTCATTTCTGATAGATCAAATTAAAGGCATCAAACCAGAATATATCCAAAACATAACTTCCAATTAACATGATGCATCAATATGTCAAGTGTCGGCCGCACTCACGTGGTTCCAGACGTAGTGGATTGCTGCGTGTGACTCTCCTGCAGTCTTCCAGAGTGAAACACTGCAGCCAGTGAAGAGCGCTGTAGTATGTGAAATACATGGCCTCTTGACCCGTGTTCTCCACAAACAGCTTCAGCTCATAAACTTCTGCCTGATCCACAGAGATTTGAATCTTTCCATTCTCCATGCAGAGCTCTGAGGACACCCGCACCCCATGCTTATCAGCTATAAAATGGGACCTGGGAAAGAGAAGAGCAGCATTGCAGATTTGTGATGTTGTTATTTAAATAAACACTTGCATGAGTCAATAGCAATTTTTACATTATGAGAGTAATAAAGATAATTATAAAAAAAAATGCTAAATATTGTTTGCCTCTGTGTTACATCCAGTCTCTGTCTTGGTAAGGAATAAAATATAGAAAGTATAGCAGCTCACCTGTCTGTACTGTTCAATCGCTGGAGGATGTCTTTTGCCAATCTTCTCCTTCCTCTGACTCCATCGTCTGGCCCTGGACCCGAGGCCTCCTGGCCACTAGGAGGCCGCAGTGAGCTAGCATTACTCTGAATGGGAGTAGCTTGGTTTTGTGGTCTTCGACAGGGTCTGAACCATTGATCGTGCAGTGTCACCCGGACCTGGATGTACCTCTTTCATGAGTGTACTACATCTAAGTTGTATCACGTGTTTGCAAAATCTCAAAACACATTAAACATTAAATGCCAGTCTAATGCAAAACTGTTATTTTACATAAATCATATATTTAAAACTGAGGAAAGAAAAATGTCTGGCCTTTAACTCTCCATATACATAAAACTTCAGTCAGTGAGAAGTACTTTAACAAAGTAATAATATCAAAAGTAAAATAAAAGTTAAAATAATTATGAAACACTAAACAAAAAATTGTACCAAACAATATCCAACCATTTTTTGATCAAGTGAAATTGTAATGAAGAAATAAATTTGTTCCTGAGAACACATTTAAACTTTTCGGTCAAAATCTAGCTTTTAATTTGCTAGTGTGGTTATATTTTGTTCACTTGTTTGCCAAAAGCTACAGCAAAACTATGATTGGTATATTGGAATTTTAATTCTAATTTTGAAAAATCAAACAAACAAAAAAACATTATTGTAACTTATGTGGGTTTTGAACTAGGTGTTTGAAACCAGCATTTAAAGGAAACTATATTTATGTAAATGGACTTTTTTCGAGTTCACCCTTACATACAATCGGATATAGTAAAGTACGCATATTTGGCGTGCTGTCTGACGGGAGGACTCCAAACTCAAGCTTGGATTTTGAACCAAACCCAGAGTACTCCTTCATCCTAGGTTGAGATAAAAAATATTTAAGACTGAGGAGTTGGGGTGGTGAAGAGAAGCTTGTAAACTGTTGTGGGATAGAGGTGGTCTATTACAGTGTATCCCAACCCTGTTCCTGGAGGCAAACCAACAGTCCACATTTTGGATGTCTCCCTCATTTGACCCCTTTATTTTCTATCTTGGAGTTTCTGCTGATGAGCTGATGAGTTGATTCAGGTGTGTTTGATGAGGAAGAGTTGCAAAATGTGTAGTGTTGGTGTGCCTCCAGGAGCTGAGTTGGGAAACACTGGTCTATTAGGCCCTGTCCCAAATGTCCTTCCAACAAGTCTGCAGTTTTGAGATGGAACACCACTTTGACTGTTCGGAAGAAGTCTTAGTTACATGAAAAAATGGTAAATACCAATACAGGTAGCCATAAAGGTTATATAATATAGGCTATATGAAAACACATTTACAAAACAGCTTCTGTATTTCCTGTTTCAGATGACCCAGAATTCAGCCTTCAAAATGTCCTGCTGATAAGAGTATTCACGTGACTTGTCACGCTGGCACGGGTTGATGCAGGTTTAGCTGTTGTACCAGCATATTAATGCCATTCTCAAGCAAAATTAAGCAGTACCTGGTCCGTAGGAACTCCTCATCCCATGCTGGTCACAAGCATTTTGAAATTGTGGGAACATTTTTTGGTCCTCATAAGAAAAACCACCAATGCGGAGCAAAAAATGTTCCCAATGTTCAATGGCTCACACACACACGCCTATACAACACTATAATCACTGATGCTTAATTTACTGGAGTCAGACGTAAATAAAAAGGTTTCTTACATTTCTGTTAAAGTAAACACGACCTCTGGAAAGACGCGCTTTGTTGCCCTGTCTCAATGCAAAGATGACTCTAGAGAAGTTTGGATCTTTGACACCACCGTCCGTCCTGTCAAGACAAATGTGCACCTGATGATGCGCTTGTGAATTTAACTGACGATTAATACAAATGCATTTACATTGTTTTACCTGTCTCGAAATTCTTCATTGTATATGTCTCTGAGTGTATTTCTATTGGTAATGGATCTCCTGTTTGTTTCCTCTAGCATCTCTATGAAGTCCAATCCAATTGCGCGCACAGCGGCAATACAGAGATAATTATTCCTGTTTCTTCTGCTCATTCTGTTTGATACCGAAAGCTCTCAGGTCATTGACTATCATAGAAAGAAATCGAGCGGTTTTCAGCCTCGCTCTCATATGAAGCAAGCGCAGCTGTTTCTGCGGAAAAGTTATAAACCAGAGGAAACGAAACTGAAGATTGTACTGTTAAACCTGCAGAATACATTAATGATATACGCGTCCTTTCCATATGTGTAACGAAAAAAATTTGATATTAATTGTATCAGATGATTGTAGGTAACTCCCAAAAAGAAAGTTGCAGAATTATTTTTAATAAACTTCAGTCTTCAGAGCGGGACGCGCGCCTCCTGTCGACCAGAGAGCAGCACTGCAGATAGACTGAACTAGGCATATCATAACAGAGGCTGCATGATACCAAGCTAGACTCTTGACCCAGTGAGGATTATCAGCAATGTCACGTGACAGCCCTGCTGAAAAACGAAAACACTTAGAAGACAGACCGGTTTTGGAGACAATTGTCAGCTATCAAAAAACTCTATTGTCCAAGGAAGGGAGACCTTTGGCTTCATTGTAAACAAGCTCATTTCAACTGCATTAGGTTTCCTTTTAATTTAAATTAATTTAAACAATTTTTTGTAGAACTGGCCACATAATGCATGTATGTGTGTGTGGGTGTTTGATCAAAACTGATGTCAGCAAATCATATTAATGAAATGCATGCAGTAGACCAGCTCAGTCACTGTCTTGTGTCCTCTAAACACAGTAGAAAGAATTAAATACTGTTTCCGTCATCATGCAATTGCAGAACTTTTTTACAGAAAAAAAATGAGCTTTTTATTTTGATGACAAGGGGACTAAACAATGCTTTTAGTGACAAAATAATAAATGTTCAAGGAAAAAGCAACTGAATAATTCATTAGGAAATAATACAAACTACATTGTAATTTTTTCAAAGCACATTTTCTTTTTATTTATTTTCAAGTCTGCTTTAAAAGATCTGACTGTGAGCAACCATGATTTAAGCCAGAAAGTATCTGTAATGCCGAGTTTTGAGTACGTTGATAGAAGAAGCACACGAGCATGTCTCCAGATTGTGCATTTTGTGATTAAACATGAGGTCCTCCATTACACAATATCTTATTTACTTCAGTCAAAAGTCTCTGAAATTAAGTACAGTTTTTTGTCATTTGCAAATTTCCAAACCAACCAATGTAAACACAATCAAACCATGACCACCATGAATTATTAAGCATTATTAAATATAATGCTGCTATGTTTTTAAATTTTTATGAAAAAAGGCACTTAATTTTCAGTAATCAGCGATTTATCAACTGGGTGTCCCATGTGCCCATAATTCTTTAATGTACCTAAACATATAGACAATATTTCATACAAATCCCTAAGATTAAAGGACAAGTTTTCAATGTTACAATGTCAACAGTATATGCAAATGATCACTGTTTACTTTTGTAATGTTACCTCCACCCAAATCTACCCGTTTAATTGTCAGCAAATATTTGACAGCTCCAGGGCTTTTGTTAAAACTACAGTGCACTTATTTTCTCTGTTCTTTCTCATCACAATGTATACCTTTAAAAAAAGCGGTTTTCTAGTTTCCATTTCATAGACAGGCTTTTAAACTTTTCTATCTTGACAACAATGAATTACCAATTTAATGCACTGTTTATATACCAAAGTATCATTGTTGCTTTAAAATTAAGCTAATTTAAGTTTAAGACACTTCCAGTTAAACCTCAGAAAGGCGTGTGGTTATGCTAATGAGGACCTGAGTAGGAGGTGCTTTAATAATGGCACTTCATTTTAATGTTCATGTCTCCATGCAGGATTCTCATACTGCTGGACCACACTCTCCTCTGTTTCCACTAGGGGGAGAAAGAATATGAAAGTGAGCACTTGGTTTTACAGTACATTCAATACCAACAAAGAAAAACAAGCACAGCAATTATCTTTAAAAAGAGGCTATAAACAAAACAAGTGTACAGTTGTGTAGGTTCAAATACACTACTGTTTACAATTTTGTTACTTGACATGATCCTTCATTCTAATATGCTGATTTGCTACTGAAGAAACATTTATTATTATTATTTTACAGTTGTGGTACTAAATATTTTTGTGGAAACTGTGATACATTTCTTTTTAGGATTCTTTGATTAATATAAAGTTTAAAAGAACACCATTTATTTGAAATAGAAATCTTTTCTAATATTTAAAATGCCAGTCTCTTTTGATCAATTTAATGTGTATTTATTAAAAGTATTACATTTAAAATTATTAGTATTAAGTATTTATTTAAAGAAATCTTCCTGACCCCAAACTTGAACAGTATTATATTTGTATAACCAGTCAGTAAATGATGAGTTATGAATGTGCGGTCACACTGGGCTTTAAGTACACAAAATTACTTCAGACACTGAATAAACATTAGAAACAGGATGTGATGTCACACTCTTGGTCCATTTAAATAAATAATCAATTATAAATACAGTACATTCAAAATGTTTCAATATATCAAATTCTCTGATGATGGTTCACTACACTGAAGGAAGCAAATGAAGAGCGACGTCTGGTGTGACGCACTTTAATTTAGGCCATCTCTTACCTGTGATGTCCTCGTGGATGTTTAGAGCGATCAGACGGTCAACAACCTCCTCTGTTCCCTCTAAGTTAGAAATATTATATCCAGTATAACCTTCCTGCTTGATGCAGTAATTAATAAACCTGCAAACACAAATGTGAGAAAAAAACAAACTCGCTAGTCCAGAATATATAGGAATTTTTGATATGTATTTCATTTATATGTTAGTTGCCACTTTATATACCTGTCCCAGGTTGTGTCTGTTTTTAAAATGATGGGGTTTCCCACCATGATCAGCAGGGCTTTTGCTCTCGTCACCGCAACATTAAATCTCTGGAAGAGAGAATGAAAGAGGTGGGCCAACTTTGTTCTCTAGGATTCACTGTGTTGTATCGCCTACTGTGTGTGAAATACTACCTTCTCATTCTTGAGAAAGCCAATATTGAATGTTTCATCAAAAGTGAAGAGTTCCTTGCTGCTCCGAACAGTTGACACAATGATCACTTTCCTCTCTTGGCCTTGAAACTCCTCCACAGAACCAACCTACACAACACATACAACAGTCATTTTTTGCTCATGTGTCCTGACAAGGATGAGAACGGAGAACCGAGTGTAGGAGTGCTCAGACTCGCACTGACCTTCAACTCTTCAATGCCCATGCAGGATTTAAGATCCTTGGTAATCCTGATGGCTTTCCTGATTTTCTCAACCTGAAAAATTAAAACAATGTTAAAAAATGGTATACAATTAATAAAACAATAAAAAAAGAGAATGAGATATGATGAAAATTTGTTTGAAATTTATGATTGTCCAAAAGTAAGATTCACTACCGTTCAAAACTTTGAGGTTAGCAAGTTTTTTTTTTTTTTAATAGTTAAATAATTTATAGTTTTATTTAGCAAGGATGCATTGAACTGACCAAAAGTGACAGTGAAGACATTTTACAAAAGATTTCTAGTTCAAACTAATGCTGTTATTTTGAACTATCTATTTTTCATCACATTTTCATATTTTCCATTTTTCATTTTTCAACTATCTATTTTTCCACAAAAATATTAAGCAGCATAACTGTTTTCAACATTGATAATAATAAGAAATGTTTCTTTAACACCAAATCAGCATATTAGAATGATTTCTGAAGGATCATGTGACACTGAAGACTGGAGTAATGATGCTGAAAATTCAGCTTTGCATCACAGGAATAAATTACATTTTTTATGTAATTTATATTATATTATATTAAAATAGAAAACTGTTATTTTTAAATTATACCGTAATAATATTTCAAAATATTACAGTTTTTATTATAGCATGAGAGACTTCTTTCCAAAAAAAAAAAATCATACTGACCCAAACTTTTGAAGAGTAGTGTATCTCTGCCAACAAAATTTCATGAGGGTTTACTTGCTACTAACTGCATTTTGATGCTGAGCTGTTCAAAATGTATTTTCACCTGTTTCCTGTAGGGGGCGATAATGCCAATCTCTTTGGGGAAGATTTTTGCAATGCCCTTCTTGGCCTGTGTCAGCAGCAGCTTCTTCAGGTAGTCCACGATAATCTCGATTTCAGAGGTGTTGAAAAAGGAGGGGCTGTTTGACTCTCTGTCATCCTTTCCAATCACTCCATGGAAAATCACAGGAAATCCCTAAAAAAAAGTAGCACAGGCCAGAGCAGAATGTGTCATCTCCAGAAAATACAAAAAGTTGAGAAAGAAGTGAAAAACCGTGTTAAAATTATCAGTGAAACCAAACAACATGATTAACCAAGGGACCTTGGTTTTGAACTTTAGACATTAACAGAGTAACATCAGCATTACATAAACAAGGCTGGCTGAGGAAAACATCCTTAAGCACCAAATGTAGCCATGAAACACGAGCAAGCTCAAGATAACCGTTATCTCAGTTTGTGGCCTTCACATTCCTTACACTAATGACTGCTATGTGTGCAGGCATGCGTGACCGCATAACCTCAGGACTACATGTAAAAAAGTGAATGGGAGAAAGTGAAATGCTCAAAATAACAGATTTTTAATAGTTTACATTAACTCGACTCAATCGAGGACTCATTTAAGCAGACAGGAGCTTCTATGCACATAAAATAGGTTTGTGTGACATAGAATAATCATGTTTTGTGTTCCTGAGTTTCAGAATGAAGCAAAGACACAACAAAAAGACAAAAACAAGCCATATATTTAATATACATATGCTTGAATACTGAAAAATTGCACCTATAGGGGACGCTACAACTGAAAAGCCTTAATGATACCGCAACCATATGATCAGTGAAGTTGAAAATTAAATTAGTATGCGTCTTTATTGGTGGATGCCCTAACATACCCACTCATGTGCTGCAAAATTATGTGGTATCAAGGAAAACTTTATAGGGCACGTTAAATTAATTAGATATTACAAATAATTTAGTGGTAAAATGTAATATGTTGCATATTTTATTGGTGCAGAGATGAGCACGTATAATTTGTAAAGCTTGAATCTGCTTTTTATTACGTTATTAAAAGCATCACAATTACTAAATTGTGTTGTCTGTTACATAGGGACTACTGAACAGACATAAGTTTATTTTAAAGTGCAAAGTACGGAAAATCAAAATGCGTAAATAAAGCTCTGTTGTAAGTGTTTCCTATTGGGTAACCAAATGTTCTATACTCACTACACACTGTCTTCATGACCACTAATTTCACTACAGGAAATATACAGGAAATACATCATGTAATAGACAAGTAGTCAAGTGCAAGACTGCAAGTGTGGGGATTGGCACAGATACATATATTCTAATCGGCTACATAAAAAAACATGGCCACCAGCAGCCAATCAAATTTCTAATAATAAAAAATAATAATAATAACTTTTGGCTAATAATGTCAAATCATATATATACCAGCCACACTTTACGTTTTCACTAATAACCTCCTACAAGTTAGTAGACAAAAGACAAAATTTGTATACATGTAAAAAAAAAACATGTAAATTTTACATTTACATGTTGCCAGAGCAAACAACCCCATTATTTCTGCCTGTTGTAAACATTTCATAACACTCAATTGTGAGTGACTGTTTAAGATGCTTCCTCAGAATGTAGCTGCCAATGTAGTCAGTGTTGCCAACTTGTAAATGACATCATCTACCGACATTTAACGACTTTTTAGGCAGGCTTTAGCTACTTTCCTTTCAAAATAGTTGAAAATAGCTAGATATGGTATTTGAAAATGCATACTTTGCCATCTGTTCTAAAGAGAACAGGGTCCAGTTTATGGCCGGGCCCCTATCTGTCCGTAACAGAGGACAAAGGTTTGCTACATTTTGATTGGATCTTGATGGACTAGCACAACTAACAAACTGTCCAATGCCATCAGATAAAGATGCTAGGACAACAGCCAGATACCTCTGGGACAAAGCCTGCGAAGGACAGGACATCTCATTGGTCCCACATGCAGTTCCCTTCACCCATCTATTCCTAAGGTTGGACTGTGACTGCCATAAAAATTCCTCAGGACCTCAGCAGCAGTGGGTGAAACCAAGAGAGACTACAATGATCCATCCAATTCCATTCATAACTATGTTTTGAGACCTTGAAACCGATGTAATCTACACACATCCATTTCATACTTATTCACAGAAATATGTACCCTCAGTGACAGCTATTTGCAATGCAACATCTTACACAAATTGAACTGTTAATGTGCAAGAGAATGAATGCATGTCAGTTCAGTCTTTTTCCATCATGTTTGGTCTCTATTTGTTTAGAATATTGCCAAAGCTATTCTGGTTTGGAGTAAGAAGTGAGAAATGCATTCATAAAATGTATAGACATTTTCTAACTGTGTGCTTTATGCAAATTCGTTCCACAGGGGAAAGAGGGGTGGGTCACAGTGTGTGTGTTCCCTCTGATGCCAGCAGCCAATCACAGCACTGGAATGGAAAAGTGCCAAATTGCAATCTTCTCCTCATCAAAAAGGGATAAAGGTACAATTGTAGGTATCCTGTGAGGGGAGAGACACTAAAGGCCCTGATATACTTCAAACGAAATCAAATAACGAATTGATGTGACGTCATATCGAACAAAATCAAGCCGAAACGAAGTGATCCAAAAATCACATCAGCAGAATACCAATCCCTGATTTACTTAGCATCCTTGTATGGGTGAAAGTAAAATCACTACATGTCTATCTGTTTTCATTTATCTATTTCTGCAGCTGAAGCAGTTGGCAAGGTCACACCGACCCAGCTGTTAAACCAATGTAGGATATAATGTATAGTCCACTTGACCTTTCTTATCTGACCTAAACACAGGTATAGGAGAATGCAAGTTTCCTGTATATATGCTCTAGCCCTTTGACGGCTTGTTCACATCTTTTTGCTCTTTGCTTCAGGGCCCTTCGGTTCTCTCTCTTTCTCTCTTTGCAAGATTATTGTACTCAAATCTCAGATCCTAGATCTCAAACATAGACTTTGAATTTACTGATTTGTTCTGAATTAAGATTTCTTTCATTTAAGTATTGTACTCAAACTCAAATTTACTCTTCATTTGTTATTACTGTGAGGCTGCAGTGTAGGTAAACTCACGAACACATATCATTCAAATAGGTAGTTTTAATTCCACCGGCAGGATAAACAGGAGACGGGCAGGTAACACGCAGCACACATAGACAAGAACTAACAGAGACTGAACGAACATGAGGAGAATATAAAAGGGAGAGAATGAGGATAACGTAATCAAGGAGAACAGAAACAGGTGTGGGTAATTAACTAGGCAGGTAAACACACGGAGGGCAAATGAACAGAGAATGACAGAACTAGACAGAACTGAACTAAACATAACAGTTCATGGGTGTGACAATTACTTTATTCTTTAAAAAAAATCTTACTTTCTCTTCTGACTGTAACACGTGTTCAGTCTTGTCATGTTTTAGTTTTATCGTCATCATGTCTGCACCTGTCGTCATTTGCCCCTGATTAGTTTACCTTCCTCCACCTGTGTTTATGAGTTCCCTCTGTGTATTTATACTGCCCGTTGTGTTCTTCCTTTGTCTGTGACTGTTTGTGCTTTGCACACTGTTGCATGTCTGTTCATCCATGAATAAACCTGCTTGTTATTTGTCAACCTTGTCTCCTGTTATCCCCGGCGTTACACTGACTGAATCATAACCTAATGTGGTTGAAATGCTGTTTATCAAGCTTGTGTGGTTGGGATGTCTCACTCTTTTGGGCAGGTGCTCCCAGTTGCAGTACTGATTAGAGCTGATTTCATCTGCACATGCCACCAACTCCCCATCATAGAACAGCTCGTTAGGAACCTTTAGAATGGATGGATGAGACCTGAAGAGACAGAAAGAGAAGGAAAAATGTGAAATAGACTTATTACAGTGGCCCAATAACGTTATTCGGATACTGAAGTCTCATTTTAAATGTATATACAAAATATCAAAAAAGAAAAAATAAGCAGCTGTGTTTTTAAGATACTATGTTAATTTTGTGGTAAAAAAGAAAGTCCTACATCCGATTAAGGATGCATGATCTGGTGTTCCGGACACTTATTTTGGATTGGGCCAATCTAAATCAATTGGCCCTTTCCCAAAGTTTTCATATGGCATCCTGCCCTCTGAAGACTAAATATATGTTTCTAGTGCCTTTTTCCATTCTGCAAAGCAAAAACCCAGACACACACCAGCTTCCTCTGTTTCCCCCATATTCATTCATGGTTAGGGGTGAAATTTATATTCAAGGTATTTTGTTTGCTTCTTTATAACGGGTTGTGCCCCTATCTTTGCTGAGCATAGCTCTCTGTTACTAAGCAGATAAGGTCTTGTACTATTACTGGCTACAAGTCAAAGCTACTAAATCAAAAAGACAAATGGCTCTAGCTGGAATGTGTGCCTCATTCATAACCATCTGTACTCTCTCCAAACAGAGGTCTAGGAATTTTTGATCTGCTCTATACATCTCGGAAACTTTCTCTACATTTATCAGAATTTTTTCCCAGACAAGTTCAAAATAGTTCAGCTTTAGTTCAGCCTTGAGGCCCTTGTGCTTGTTCCAAGTCGGTTGTTGTTATAGTATATTTTTTATTAGACATTTCAGATATATTTGCAGACAGGGCCACTGTGGCTAGTGGTTTTACTAGCCACTCATCATTTTCAATGGCCAGAATTTTGACATCAATACCATGGGGAATAACTGCCTTAAATATATTTTTTAATATTATCTCATAATTTGGCAGCAGGATAATTAGGCTGCTGTCACTTTAAGACCTGATGCACGGATTCATTATACATGTTACACGTTTTTGTGTAATGTTTTCACTTAAAACATTACTTGACTGGCATTTTGACATTATTTTGTGTGTATTTGAATATTTAATATTTAGCGCAATAAGCAGCAAAAAATTTATTTGCACACATTTTGTGGAATATGTGCAATTCCACACCTAAATTTAAGCCCTGTTACACCAAAAATATTCATATGGAGCAAATGAAACGAGTGAATAAGGAGAGGCAGGTGTCAAAGTGTGTGTCAAGTGATTTCTTGCAATAAGGGGAAAACTAATAAACTAAGTTAATATTAGTTAATGCAATAAATAACATTAAATATTAACAGAAACAAGTTTTGATTTTAATAATGTATTAGTAAATGTTGAAATTAATATTAACAAACATTAATAAATGCTCTATAAGTGCAGTTCATTATTAGTTCATGTTAACTAATGTTAACTAATGAACCTTATTGTAAAGTATTACCAGACTTTCTTTACCTGTAGTTCTGCAGCAGTTTGGTGACATAACGGTTGTCGTATCCTGTAGTGCCTTTCTGATAAAGATCATTCTGTTTCATCAGCCTCTCCAGCAATGAAAGACCTACAAGCACATTTACAATGCAAATTACAATAAGATTAGAGTCTATACTGTGTGTGTTTGTGTTTGTGTGTGTGTGTGTGTGTGTGTATTCATCTGTATCTCACCCAGTCCGTATTTAATGGCAAAAGGAGATCTCAGGATTGGTCCCAGCTGCTTGGGATCTCCAGCCAAAACAAGCTGCCCAGTCTCTGGTTTCAAAAGTCCTAAACACACACACACAATGATAGACAGAGAAATGCTACCACAGATTGATCTCTAATAAAAGAACTGACAGTTTTTCACAATGTTATTCTGTAAGTTGTTCCACCTCCCACACTGATGATGGTCTCTGGCTCCACAGCATGTCCTGCCTCATCCACAAAGATGTGAGAAAAATGATCCACAGGAAAATCCCCACTGACCAGCCTAACACACACACACATAAACACTCTTCAACTTTTGGCTGCTATGTGTATGTGAGAGTCTTTAGTGTTGGTATAAGATGATGCCCTTCACCTGCCAGCGGTGACTAGAGTGCTGACCAGAATCTTGTAGCGCATTAGATCCTCTTTACGTGGAAAAATAATTGAGTCTCCCCTCACATTACTGATGTTCTAAACACAGAAAAACACAATAAACAACAACAAAAACTATACACTACTCATTCTCAGAACATGTTTCTCTATGTAATGCCATGACTTACTACTGAAATGATCATAAGATAAGAATTAAATATAGCACATTATTTGGTAGATTTAAATTTGTTGAATATCTGAACTGCTTAAGGGATTAAAGTAAAACAATATCAAATTCAGCATACATTTTGCAGTAATTAAAATGTGCATTCACTGTAGTTTTTAAATAATTCTTTATGAATGCATTTATGATTAGATCTCACTGACATCATTTTTGAGAGTGTGACATCAAAGTCTTTTTGAACAAGTAGTTCAAACAGAAGTAATGTTTCTTACAAATGTGGTACATTAAGCCACTTTAGCTCTGGGAAATCAAAGTCAACATTTTACAACAACATTAACATTATTTTTCTCATTTTTAAAAAAATGATTGCGAATAATGTGGTGCGATGCAAAGATATTTCTAAGTTAAGGCTGCTATTACCATATTAGCAATGTCATTTGTTTTTTAAATTGATCAATTATAACTTTAAATTCCTTAGCTGAGTTGTTAAACTAGAACTGAATGATATAATCATAATATAATAATAATATTAATTTATATTTAGTTTAAATATTCATATTCAGTCCATGTGGAATGTTTTTGTATGAGGTGTTTATTTGAAAAATGAAAAGTAAAAATGTACTATTGTTATTCTATATTTTCCATCATAACTTCCCATTTTTATTGTGTTGATTTTATTAAACCTTTAATTAATAAATTAACTTAGACAAGCACTAACCTGTAAGACTTGAGGGATGTCTTTTGGATTGCGTGAGCTGGCGTAGAGTCTGTATATTTTGCTTGCATCAACATGTTGACTAGTGATCAACTTTTCACACAGTTGATCAGCTGCACTGTTAGAAGGAGCGCAAGCTAGGATATAGGCATCAGGTATATGCTTCTCCACCTGAGAGATGAAAGACAAAGAAAGAGAAAGAAGCAATCATAATAGCTTTTCTGCTTATTAAATTTTGCATACAGACACAATGATGTTTGGGTGTGTGATTAGTTGAACATGAGAACCAGTTTTACCTGTTTGATGGCCTCCACTATCGTGACGGTTTTACCAGTGCCTGGAGGTCCAAACACCAAGTACGGTGCCGGCTTGGACGTCCCGGCCACGATGTTACATACTGCAGTTTTCTGTTCAGCGTTCCTCTCAAGCTGTTGATCAAACAGTCTACAGACACATACACACATCCAGCTGATATACTTAAACATTTTTCACTAAAGTATGATTTAGTAGCATACTTTCAGTCCAGAAGGGTCTTACTGACCTCAGTGCAGATGGAGACACAGGATTAACAGTCCTTGAGTCACTGGGGAACAGCACATCTTTGAGGTTGTGCTGAACCGCCATGTGTACAGCTCTGTGTTGCAGTTTTAATGGGAGACGATTCACTGTGAACTCCACATGGAACTTCATATTATCTATGAAACCCTCAAGCATCCTTTACACATAAAACACATACACACACATACATACAAAGTTTAAACGGTTATAATCTAGTCTATAAACAAATATGCAAAATGAGACCAAATGAACATGGCATAATATTTGTAAACCTTGTGTGTGTGGTTGAAGCGTTTGATGTTTGACTCACATGATCTTTCATAAATCATTCTATTATGCTGATTTGCTACTCAAGAAACATTTCTAATTACTTATGATTTTGTGGAAACTGAAACTTCTTTTATAAATAGAAAGTTCAAAAGAACAGCATTTATCTGAAATAGAATTGATAAATTAAATGTATCATTGCTTAGTAAAAATATTACCCCCCCCCCCCCCCAGACTGTTTTGAATGCGCTGTGTATATAATTTATAGTACATGGGCAGAATATGACTACATATTTTTTCTCATTATTTCTCATTTTAAGGTTAATTTGGGAAAAACAAAGCCTTGTGTCTTGTCATTTTTAAGTGTGACCCTTTAAAATGCTTCATACCTACTGGAGAAGCCCAGTTTGACCTGATCCAGTTCCACTCTGTGGACATAGCCCTTGTATTTGGTCACATTTAAGAAATTGACCTCCTCACTCTTGGTGAGAAGCAGGTGATCTCCTCTCAGGACTGATGGCCTGTTCTCCGATACACCAGGGAGCTTTAAATCAATAGATACACAAAACGGACCACAAAACAATGTCATTTTCAAACAAATAGAAATGTACATACTACTTAAAGAGACACTTCACCCCAAAATGACAATGTATATATGTGTATATATATATATATATATATATAAATATATATATATATATATATATATATATATACACATACATGTCTCTGTATGTGTGCAACACTAGTCTCAGCCTCAGATATCATGCCCATAGACCATTGGCTGAACATCTGATGAATAAGGCACACAAAATCGGAAAAACTTGGGGTGTTGCGAAGTCATCATCGGATTGGTTGAATTCTAGACAATTTCCTGGAGGGAAACGTTCCCCATGTGTCACGTTCTTTAAAGGGTTAGTTTACCCAAAAATGAAAATTCTGTCATTTATTAGTCACCCTCAGGTCGTTTTACACTTCAAAACGCTCAGAAGGGTATTAAAGATATATTTAAAACAATTCATGTGACTACAGTGGTTGAACTATAATGTAAAGCAACGAGAATACGTTTTGTGTGCCAAACGTAGCCTCATTTACTGAAATCACGTGACTCTGGCAGTTGATATGTGCTTTTAAATATATCTTTAGTACCTTTCAGGGCGTTTGAAAGTGTAAATTAACTTGCTGTCAATGCAGACCTCACTGATCCATCGGATTTAATCAAAAATATCTTAATTTGTGTTCTGAAGATGAACGAAAGGTCTTACGGGTGTGAAATGACGTGAGGGTGAGAAATTAAGAATTTTCCGAATTTTCCTTTTTGAGTGAACTAACGCTTTAACAATTCGCCTGGAAACAGCCATTGTGACACCAAACCCTGTCATGGAAGAAGAAAGACGCTGTGTTTACAACTGTGACACTGAGCACTTATCAGGATCAACTAAATTCTGGATTTTCTTTTTTTTAAAAGACGTTCAAGATTTTTACATGCCAAGGACATCGACTTTACATTTTTACATCCTTAAACATGACGTTAAACAAAATGAACTGTGATTGGTTGCTTTACATGTCAGTCAGATGGCCTCTTGAGTGGTCCTTGGCCAATGAAAGCTGCTCTGGAGTCCTTCTGGCATCAGTCTGAAGTTCTGGCTACACAAGACTAATCTAACAAAATCACATGCTTTATTAATAGACAAAGAGAAGCTGTCACTCACTTCTAAGACCAGCAGTCGTCTGTTTTCATGGTCCTTTTTCATGGACACATCTTCTTTGTTGTATCTCTTAATGTCCAGACGCATCTGACCCTCCTCCAGGTACAACAGTAAATCAAAACGCTTATTGTAGTTATGAAAACCCAGATCACTCTCAAGCAATGACCTACAAACCACCAAACGTACATAAAAAACAGTCACAATGGCTTTTACTACACAAGCTGTACCATTCAGAGACTAGTAACAGGTCTCAGACCAACTGTAGAAGGCACAATTGGAGCCAAATACCACTAACTTTTGTTCCTGGAGCTGTTTTCCGAGTCTCTGTATTCCGTTGACTTTCAGGACCTCGCCTAAGCCAGAGATGTAAGGAGGAATATTGTAATGCTCCAGTGGCACCACAAGTTTCAAAAAGTTTTGGGTAGAACTGCAAATGAGAGGAAAAAAAAGCATATGAATGATTTCTGTACAAATATAAACAAAACGTTTATTTCCTAAAAAGAGTGATTTTTCTCTCACCTCTCAGGTGGATTGCCCTCGTCTATGTTGCACCGCATTGGTTCATTGGTCTCAAGCCTTTGAGGTCTGAATGGTTCTGTAGGACCCAGCTGAGCTGCAAGCTCAGACCTGGACACTGCCTCAATGAAGCGCACAATGTGGAAAGGACGGGTGGCGGGCAGGGTATCTTCCTTAAACTCAAATGCCAGAGTGGCTAAATTAACTCCCATATAATCTGAATTGAATTTCAAAGTCACCTTATACTTTTCACCTTTAAAAAAATAGAGAGAGAGAGAGAGAGAAACCGTTTGGGTTCAAACCTATTCAAATCTTCTTAACACCACAGTTCAATCCATCATAGACGTCATATGTAGCAACCACTGCACCATGGCTCCAAAAACATTTTTAATTTATAATACTCTCATTAAACTGTGTCTGAAACTGTATACTGTATAATAGATACTACACTCACATACTGTTTTTGCCTACTATATAATATGGAAGTAAGCGTATTCAGAAGCAGGAAAAAAATCACAGACTAGCATGCTATAGTATCAAATGTAGTCTCCAAAAAACACCAATACCAGTTTCTCTCTATTGCTGTAGGGTTTGGTTGCACTCACCTGGTTCCAGACGTAGTGGATTGTTGCGTGTGACTCTCAAGGTGTCTTCCAGAGTGAAACACTGCAGCCAGTGAAGAGCGCTGTAGTATGTGAAATACATGGCCTCTTGACCCGTGTTCTCCACAAACAGCTTCAGCTCATAAACTTCTGCCTGACCCACACAAAACTGGATTTTGCCATCCTCAATTTGCTCCACTGAGGACACCCGCATCCCATGCTTATCAGCTATAAACACAGACCTGGGAAGGAAAAGAGCAGCAAAACTGTTTTGATATTCCGATGCATTTTCAGAGGTTATTTTCTATCCACTGTGCAAAGTGACCAGTTTACCTGTCTGTACTGTTCAATCGCTGTAGGATGTCTTTTGCCAGTTTTCTCCTCCCTCTGACTCCATCCTCTGGTCCTGGCACTGACGGTGGATCAGGACCGTGTGCAATAGCAGGTGGCGGTGACCTACCATTGCTCAGAGGAGGAGTAGCTTGGTTTTGCTGTCTGCGATGGGGTCTATCCCACTGATTATGTACCATCACTCGGACCTAGAAATGCCACAATAGGGTTGTCAGTCTTTGGCCATTTTCAGTAACTCATTATATTATAACAATGATATAACAGTAACTGTATTTTTTATTTTATTGGCTGGTCCAGTATATCAGTATTTTATTTAACTGAAATTATAAAGAAATTAAAATACAAATATTAGATGATATACATAAACTTAATCTTAAATGACATTCTAAAAGTTGCTTTGGTAACTAATTGAAATAAATAAGTTGAAGCTAAAGTACTAAAATGAAACTAAAACTGAAATAAAAACAAATTAAAGTTAAATAGAAATAGATAAAACATAATAAAAGTAACAAAAGTACATAAAATTAATGCCCGTTTAGTGTGATTTCTGTATTGTCAGTGGTAGTGTGCTTGTAGGTTTGTATAAAATTGTGGTTTTGTTATACACACACAGAAACACAGGCTGGATGTGTTAAAAAGTTGATCTTTTCATAATTACATATGGTTTATGTAAATAGCTTGTGATGGCAATGCTAAGATAAATTGTTTTTGGAAAGCGTAACACCTTTTCTCATGTTTTCTCACTTTATTATAAACATTCAGCAGACAGGGTGACTCTCTGGAAACTTCACAGATTTAGGATGAACTTGAGTGTCTTGATTTACTGTTTGTCATCTGCAACACTGCCTTTTTCATAAAATGAATCATCTTGAGTGATAAGTTGCAGTGCTAGTGCATCCTTGCATTTGACAGCTGTCTTGAATTGATACATATGCAAGACATAAGAGTCAAGAAAAGTTGTAAAGACATCATTAATATAGTCAACGTGATTACAGTGGTTCAACTTTAATGTTATAAAGTGACGAGAATACTTTTGTTTGCAAAAACAAAACAAAACTAACGACTATATTCAACACTTTAGTCTCTTCCCTGTCATTCTCCTTGGTATAGACCGTATTCTATGGGTTCTACGTCAGAACGCGACTCATTCATTCCCTTAAATGTGGTAATTATGTTGTTTTCTATGGGGGATAAAAAAAAAAACCCTCTCAGATTTCATCAAAAATATCTTAATTTGAGTTCCAAAGATGAACGAAGGTCTTACCGTTTTGGAATGACATGAAGGTGAGTAATTAATGACAAAAATGTAATTTGTGCGTGAACTAACCCTTTAAAATAATCTGTGGCATTAAAAGCAAGAGCAAAACAATCACCAACCAGAAAATGCCAGAATCTGATCGAAAACTGCATAGAGTTCTGCTGTAGAGAGTCTTCATGGCATTAATTCTATTCTTTGTTCGCAAAATGCATCATATCAGTAATTTACTGATAATGTATACTAGTAACTTCTCATACCGGAAATTGCCAGAACTGATGTACTGGATGGTTTTGAAAAAGAGCATCTGAACGATAATTACCCGTAATGTAAAAACTGTATGTGTGAAAGGTGTTTTAGATGACTCAGTGTCATCTGATTAGAGTTTGTACCATCAGCTGCTCGAGATAACACTAAATCAATCAACTCTGGTCTAGTTTCAGTTTGATGAAAATGAAACACTTCCATTTACATAAACCGTATGTAATTATAAGAAGTTGACATAAATCCTAAGAGTAGAGTCAGCCAGGCTTTTTCTGTGTGTCTATAACAAAACCACCATTTCATACAAACCTACGAGCACACTTCCTCTGACAATACAGAAATCACACTAAAAGGGCATCAACAAAAATAGAACAATAGAATTAGAAAATGGCAGGTTTCTTACATTTTGGTTAAAGTAAACATCTGATCTGGTGACGCGCGCTTTGCTGCAGTTTCTCAAAGCAAAGAGGACTGAGGAGAAGTTTGGGTCTTTGACTCCATCCCTGTGGAGGACAATTCACCAAAATAAGTAAGTAAATTAATGAATATATTATGTCTTCATGTTCATAACTGCCTCGATAACCTATCGGTAGTTTACATTATCAGTAAATTCAAAGTGAACACTGTAGGTTGGAACTTTGATTTTACATGAATAAATCAAGAATTTAAAAGTTTTATTTAACTTATGAAGTAAGAAAAAACAAGAAAGCTTCTATGTTTGTTTACACTGAGCCGACTGATGCACTGCTTCTTTAAATAAATGTTTATGATTGAATTAATTGCAAATATGGATAATTTCAGCGTACTTAAGTGGAATAATTAATATAAGCAATAAAAAATGAAACATGAAAACATGTCAAATGATTACCTGTGTCGGAACTCTTCATTGTAGATATCTTTGAGAAGGTTTCTATTAGTAATGTCTCTCCTGTGGCTTTCCTCCAGCAGCTCTATAAAGTCAAACCCAACTGCACGCAAATCAGCTCTAGAAAGCTTATTATTTCTGTTTTTCTTTACCATGCTTAACTTCAGTACCGTGAGCTCTGTTGTTTTGTACAGATAGAAGGTCAGTTATGATCCGCACTGGCTTAAAGCGCAACGGTTTCAGCGGAAGCGGTAAGACCGGAGGAAACGAAACTTAAGAGCTCTTACGGTAGGTTTATTCTTCTACAGTGAAAACGTAATATATACACTTCGTTTCCTTCTGTTAATAAATGAGAACCATCCAGGAAATGTCAAAAGCTCTTGTAGGCTACAATAAGGTAATAAAAAGCTTATTATCATATGAAATGCGCTCGGATAGGTAAAGCGCGCTCTCTGGTGGCCAGAGACGGTAATGCTTCAAATACACAAATTCTCTAGTACTCCAGAGCAAGTGTTTCTCAGCCCGTTTTGAGTGGGTCGCGAAGTGTGCGGTCAAAGAAAGACTTTGACTTTGAAAGACGTGCTGTCATAGTCAGTTTAAGCAACGAGTGTCTGAGAAAAACGCGTTGTCCGGATTAAAGGCACAACATGCATTTTTTGCCGCTAGAGGTCGCCTATTCAAAACAAGTGTAACTGACACCGAGATTGACCCCGAGTCACGTGAGCTGTCTTCTTCAACTCACAGCCGGTGGGAAAAAATCTGACTCGGACAGAATTCATGTTCAAGAGTTAGTTCACCCAAAAATAAAATTTCTGTCATTAATTACTCACCCTCATGACATTCCACACCCGTAAGACTGTCGTTCATCTTCGTAACACAAATTAAGATATTTTGATGAAATCCGAGAGGTTTTTTTTTATCCTCAAATGAAAGCAAAGAAATGACCACTTTCAATGTCCAGAAAAGTAGTAAAAACATCATTAAAATAGTCATCGATTCAACTTTAATGTTATAAAGCGAAGAGAATATTTTTTGTTAGCAAAAACAAACAAACAACAACAAAAAAGCTTTCTGAACCATTTGAGGCTTTCATTTAATTGTGAAAAAAAACTGTTCTTTACTCGAAGCTTTTCAACACTTTACACACTAATGACATCTTGTGGTCAAAAGGTGGAAAAGCTGCCTTTGCGTCCCATATGACCCAGCCATTTTTTGATTTTCATTTAATAAATCATTTTGTGCTATGAAAAACATAAAGGCAATAATTAATTTATATAAATACTCTTTCACATGTCATGGTACTTACTGAATGTATGAATAAATGAGTCTGTGAATGAATTTATGAAAGAATTAATAAATGGGATGAATTACAGTTTTTCTCGATTGCTAAGACACATTTCTTGAAAGCTGCTCTCCTTTTCTCTAAACTGTGAACACAAAACCCAATTTTCAAGCTACATTCACAAAACCTCAGACTCTTCTTGCAAAACCAAACTTTCACCTCAAAACAGTTCAATCTGTGCTCAAAACTGAACTATGTTGTCAATTCGTGCCCCGAGTCAATCAAAATTAAAAACACTACTGAACAGTCACTAAACACTACGTGGAAAAATAGAAAACACAATGCTCAGGACATGAAGCTGGAGAAATAAATGTTTATTGTTCACCGTAGGCTAAATGCATGTTGCAAAACAAAAAAAAACCTGTGCATTTAGCACTTGTACAAAAAGACAAAACAGAAATCTTGTGCGTTTGCCACTTGTGTACAGTAAGCCCATGTAAAAATAAAGTACAAAAATACACAAATAAGTGCATTACTCAGCCACAGCATCATGTCTCCGTACTGGGTCAGGCCACAGGACTTCATCCACATCACAGGACACATTTTGTCTGGCCAGGCAACGGGGGAAAAAACCCCTGGCATGCCATATCCAGGCTTGGCATGCCTCCACACCTATGTCACCACAGGCAAGTCCAATGGCTTGCAGGAGATTTACCCTGGTGTAAGGTTGGCGTTCATATACCTTCCACCGCCACGAGGAGAAGAATTCCTCAATGGGGTTTAGGAAAGGGGAGTACGGTGGAAGGCAAAGATTGATAAAACCTTGGTTCATATTGAACCATTCTCTAACCTGGAGGGCTCTGTGAAAACTCACATTGTCCCAAACAACAATATAGATGGGATGCTCATCCTGCTCCCCTAACAGAGCATCTCACATGTGATTGAGGAAAATGAGGAGCTGGTGAGTGTTGTAGGGCCCCAGGTTGGCATGATGGTGGACAACCCCATGATTGCTGATGGCAGCACATAATGTGACATTACCACCACGCTGCCCAGGAACACCAACAATGGCCTGATGGCCAATCACATTACGGCCTCTCCTTCTTTTGGTGAGATTAAACCCAGCTTCATCCATGTAGATGTATTCATGGGGTCTTTCCATTGCATCCAGCTGAAAAACCCTCTGTAGAAATAGATATAGTTTTGTAAGTGATACGGAAAAAGTGATTTAGGCCACTACAGTAAATCACTACCTAGAGTAATCAACATTGAATGTGTCTGGATATATGCCAACCTGTACATATTGGAATCTTTGCTCTTTGACTCTGTCTGAGTTGCGATCTGTATAGCTGTTTCATGCGCAGTCTGTTGCACTTGAGGACACGATCAACAGTAGAGAGGCTGACACTGTTGATACCCTCCAAATTTACATGGTCCTCAATGATCTTCTGCTGAATTTCATTCAGTTTAATGGCATTGTTCTCACGGACCATATCAACAATTAGGATCTCTTGGTGTGGGGAGAACATACCTGTCCTCCCACCCCCATGTGGCAGTCTTTCAATTCTACAAAAAGAGAACATGGAGTTACAAAACACATACATGGAATACTAGGCCTACAAACAGTTAGACCAACCCTCCATTACAATACTACAGTATATTGGTACAGTGATGTACTGAAACATATATTTACTTACAGTATACTGTGGTACAGTATATAGTATGTCATACAGTAATTGCTGTCAACATTTACATACTGTACTATAATGTCAAAAAAAGGTAATTACCTGTTCTCTTCTCTAAATGTTCGGATTATGGTGGACACAGTGAATCTACTGATGTTTGGTTGTACCCTTTGTCCAGCCTCCCTCATGCTCATACCACGGACAAGAACATGGTCAATCACAGTAGCTCTGATTTCATCAGATATTACTGTTCTTGGTCTCGACCTCCTCTCACATGAACTCTTCCTCTCAGATTTCTATCCATTGTAGGGCCTCACAAACCAGTGCTCCCTGAACTGGCTTACTTTATATGTTCCCTCACATCATTAGCCATAAGTGTGATCAATTTTGAGTTGTTCTGTTCAAGTGGTGACATCTGTGCTTTAATTGTGTTTGACTTTTGTCACCTGTGCTCACCATTATGCAGCACGGGTGCATCACAATGAAAATGTGTTGGCAAGTTGTGTCTAAACAGGTGAAAAGTGCTTATGGTTTTGCCAAAAGAGTGATTGATTCAATCAGTGGGTTCAGGCAACTGAGCATTTGGTTCAGGCAATAGGGTTTAGTGTTTTAGCAATTGAGAAAAACTGTAACTTGTGTACTTTAGTGTTGTACGGTGGTGTTACTTTAGCAATTTTTATGAATCTGCTTCGATCAGCACGCCTCATTCACATTTATTTTGCCCTCGTCCTAAACCTGAGTTTGTTTGCAAGGCTTATGTAGGCATATACGATCCAAATAAATGAAGAGATTGTGTTATGTTGTGAAGCGAAAACACTTGAAACCTGCGCAAGGGCTTCATGAATCAGAATGGAAATAGCCAGTCACATCCAGCAGGATGCACGATTTGGATAAAATGAGAATTTTTTTTCTTTCAAATAGAGATCATACTTCTCCAAACAACAAATTATACAAAATAACATGTAACATGAGGACAAAATATTAATTGCTGCAGTCTATTTAAAAATATTTCATTTAATTGAATTATTTAAAAAATGGCTTTGAATGAAGGATTCAACAACTAACTCATAACTTCACTTGTTTCATTAATGAATGAGAGAGAGAGTGAGAGAGTGAGAGAGTGAAAGAGAGAGAGTGAGAGAGAGAGAGAGAGTGAAAGAGTGAAAGAGAGAGAGAGTGAGAGAGAGAGAGAGTGAGAGAGAGAGAGAGTGAAAGAGAGAGAGAGTGAGAGAGAGTGAGAGAGAGAGTGAGAGAGAGAGAGAGAGAGTGAGAGAGAGGGTAAGAGAGAGAGTGAGAGAGAGAGAGAGAGAGAGAGAGAGAGAGTGAGAGAGAGAAGATTCAGAGTGATAATAATAACAATAATCTTTTTTTAAAAGCACAAATGGCTTTAAAATCAGTAGTATTCTTCTGGTCATAATATGGTAGCCCCAATGAAGTAAACCTCTTGATGTAAAATAAATAAACTTTTGCAAGGCTACTTGCTAGAGGATTCTTCCTCTCATGTGTAACATTAACATTTTTTTACATGGCCAATTACAATTACAATTCACTCATGTAAAATAAACAATAAAAATAAAAAATAAGGAAAAATAAGTGCACCTTTAACAGCAAAACTATTTATTTTTATTTTTTTTAACAGGTATGTTGGGATGTGTTGCTCTTATTAAACACTAGATGTCAGCCTTAACCTTTTTTTCTAAATATGGCAGAAAGTCTCTTGTAAATCATCAGAATTTTACCATTAAATGCACTTTATTTTACATTTCTTTTACAGTCAATTCTTCATTTACCAAGTCTAATATAAATGTTAAAAATCTGACCAGTTAAAATGAGTAAGTATCAGTAGGGGCCTATCTGCTGTAGTGTTTTTTATTCTCTGCCTCTCACTGTGATAAAGGGTGATATGGGTGGATAGATGTTAAGAGCATGTCTGTCTGTGGTAAAGAGGATGCTTGAGGTTCTTATCAGTTCCTGCTTTTGCCTCTTATGACCCAGACAGACTGGAGAGCCCCTCTTCAGCTGCCTGCTCTCCCCAGGATGAGTGCACCCTGCCGGGCCAACACTCCATCGTTACACCCTTATCTCCACCTGTGGAGGAATTCTCCAGCCATATAAGCCGCTCTCCTACTACTGTGTGTGCGACAGATGAGGCCAAGTGTGCTGTAGGCAGCATCTGAGTGTGCGTGTGCAGGCAGAGAAGAAGTCTAAATTTGTGGTTGTATATGTAAGTAGTTTGAATGAAGGGTGTGTGTCTGTTTTGGGTCTCTTCCTCTGAAAAGATGTTAAAACTTCTCATCTCTTTCTGGCTTTGATGCTTTAAGACTCCATTTTTATAGACTGTTTGGACTGATAATCTCTGTTTACAAGCTTTACCTTTATTTACAGCGCTGTTTACGAGCTATTCTTCCTCTTAGTGTTGGGAAAGAGAGCAGGAAGGAGGAGGGAGAGTGGGAGATGAGTGGAGAGGAAAGAGTGTTTGTTGAGGAATGCAAAGTGGTGATGGGCAGGTTATGGTGTCTATGTGTGTTTGAGCGAGTGTGTATTGTAGATTGTAAAACTAGGAGAGTCATGAGAAGGTTAAGAGCCATGTTGTACTTCCCTAAAAAACTCATGATAGATCAAAGGGGGGTCTGTCTGGTCCCTCTTCTGTGTAACTCAGACTGTGACTGGAGCTGATTTTTTTCTTGTATAACTAAGACTTCCATCCATCACAGTGACGTGCGCTGATCCCTCTCTCTGTGACAGTGATCTCGCCCCTTGAGCCGATCCGTCTTTCTGTCACGGTAATTCAAGCGTATGTATCCTTGAGCTGATGGCAATTTCAATACAGATTAGAGCTGATCTCTCTATCGTTGATTTGAGCTGATCCCTTTTTGAGTGACAATGATTTAAGCTAATTTTTTTTTTTTTGTGGCTGTGACATGAGATGATTCATTTATCTTACTAACAATAGCACATATAAATACAATAGAATAAAGATACAAATTAACTTTTTTTCAGGTAGGTCTAACACTAGTATTCAGGTAAGTAACGGTATAAAGAAACAAAAGGTTTCATATTTAAATTACAGATCAATTAAAGTTACACAAGTTAATCAGTCAAGAGCATTTTCTCTTTGTCTTTTGTTGTTTGAGTAACATTAACAACATCGAGAGCGATGTCCCTTTAAGATCGCACACACAAAATGTTATTACTGTTACACATTCTCCCTGAACTGTTTATGACTATGTTTACGTTAATACTCACCAATATTTGACCATTATTAAGCTGCGAAAAAGATTTTGGCACTTGTGAGATATATGTCAGAGGCGGCTTTATTATGTGTGCGCGCTTTGGATGTGAGCGTGAAATCGGCGGGAATGAGTAGAATTAATACGCAATCTGATATTCAGTCCCGGTCACACCAGCACTATTTAACCAGGAGGAATGAGACGACTGAATGAGAAGAGTTTGTGTCAGCCTTGTTTTATACAGTCTATGGTGTCGCTGTTGGAGAGGAGAGCAAGAACACGCCGCTTGTATTTGTGTATGAATACTGCAGAAAGGAGTATTGGAATCGTTTCAGAAATTTCAGTAATGATGCATATCGAAATATCGATATTTTTCACTACACTCAAGTCACAGAGCTATAGCACAACCAAAACAATGTTCTTCTTCAAAATGCATGCATTTTTCTTTTTTTTTAACCGCTAGAGGGCCAAAACTTACATAGTGTACCTTTAATATTAAAGGTGAATGAGAAACAGAGAGTACTCTTTGCTACCGCGGCTATTTATCTGTAGAGAAAGTGCAAGTCTCGGTCTATGTGTGTTCACAAAACCATTCAGGCTCAGAGTCAGCATGGCGTAGATGTAGCATAAATTATAAGAAAGCTGCTGGCCGCTAAAATACCTTCTCCATCTTGCCACCAACACTCAACAACAGGATGTAGTGACAGATCACGTACACTCCACTGACTTCACACCTATTGGTTGTTCTCCCGAGAGTTGCTCTTCATTTGCATAAAGTTAAACATATCTCAACGTTGTCACATTGCTGAAAACGCATACATCCTGTCGGCAATGGTCTCTGTCGCTCGTTTTGTCAGAAATCATCAGTTCTCCATTGAAATGAATGGGATCATGTCGCTTTGTTGCTGCGTGTTGCTGGCAGTGTGAATACAGCTTGACAGTAATTTGAGCTGATCTCTCTATATGAACTCTCTGTCTCTGTGCCAGTGACTTTAGCTGATCTCTGTCCTTGTGCTAATTCCTCATTCAGTGACAGTGATTTGAGTTGTTCCCTCTCCTTGAGCTGATCCCCTTGCAAAATAGTGATTAGAGCTGATTCTATCAGTGATTTGAGCTGATCCATCTTCTTCAGTTTGACACTTTTTTCAATGACAGTGATTTGAGCCGATCCTCCTTTCACTGGAGTGATTTGAGCCGATTTGAACTAATCTCTCTGTATCAGTGGTTCTCAACTCCAGTCTTCGGGACCCACTGCTCTGCACATTTTGTATTGGTCAATATCGCTGTAGGGGGCCTTTTGGTGTCTTGTACATAAATAACCAATTTGTCATGATAACTTAACATAAAAATGACTATCAAAGGGTGTGTTATATAAGGCTAAGTTTTATATTCATAACAAAAGCATTACTTGGCTCTTTAGATACATTTTCTAGATTTTTTATTTTTAGTTTTGTATAAGAGGATGCATTATTTTGCTATTTCCCATGCACTTCTCATTAAATTTGAATGAGTAAAATATAGTCAAATCATAAAATTTTAAATTTTTGTTTTCCTACTAATATTTTATTAAATAAAAGATTACTCAATTTGAGTGTACTGATCATTTGGTAATAAAAACAATATTTTTATTAATAATAAAAAAAACGTCCTTTGAACGATTGTCCACCCTTTCATATTGGGGAATCCGTCCCTTTGCGAAGGCCATCCCCTTTAGTGACATCAGGACAACAGATTTTTTGTCTTTTCAGTGGCGGGAATTTCAACGGCTGAGATGAGTGATTTGGTGACTTTCCAATAGACACATTTTCTTCGTACAAGCTTGCTTACTTGTTTTGCCAAAGCTTAACATGCCCATCCTGTCGGCATAAAATATGCCGGAAGTGAATAAAATACAATATTTTCAAAATATGTAAGTTTAAATATACCAAATTCTCTTCAACAACCAGACTAGCTATTTAGCTAGTCACAGTTTGCTGTAAGCTAATATGCTAATTGAAGCTCAAAATGTCCACCCTGTCATTGTCCCAAAATGGGTGGTTTATCAAAAATATCTTAATTTGTGTTCCGAAGATGAACGAAGAACGACATGAGGGTGAGTAATTAATGACAGAATTTTTGGGTGAACTAACCCTTTAAGATCCACAATAAATGTAAAAGTTTTCACAAAAATTACTAAAAATTCACAAATAAATAAATGCGATGGCAAATAGTAATAACAAATTTACAAACATGCTTTATGTCACAAACATAACTCTTCCTGGTATTCATTTGTGAATTGTTTCTTGTGCATTTGTGAATCACTTTCTGTGTATTTATGAATCTCTTATTGTGCATTTACATTCCGCACGTATTTGTGGATTATGAAACACTTCTTACGTTGACAGTCAAATCCACAAATAAGTTGACTCCACCCACCGTCTACTTAAGCCAATTATATAACAGCCACATTGCGCTGACCAATCGTGCTCACTACAACCAATCACGATTTACTTGCTTTGCAATCAGGGTGGTCTTGCCCGGAAATAACTTGTTCGTTCGTCATCTGCATTGGCTTAAATAGGAAGTGTTAGGCCCATAAAATTGGCACAGCAAAAGATGTTTAAAATTTGGATTTCGTTACACCATTAGACTGTGTATCAAGCAAAGCCAAAGTATTTTATTTTATGAGCCTTTGAAAGTGCCAGAGAAACAGCGCTTTACATCTCTGTTATGGGAAGCGTCACGTTATTCAAGATGGAACAGAAAAGCATTGATAAGTAGCTGACTAATGAAAAACTGGATTAAATCTCATGATAAATATGCAAGTTTGTGTAATAGGTGAAATTACTGTCACACAACAGGCCGAAAAAGTTTCCCACCACTACAGTCAAGCAGTTTTAATGACGCATATGAGCAGCTCCATGGATCTAACGATCTATAGAGCATTATAAATAGTATTTTAAACATTAAATACATGTATTACAATTCCCTTTAAGATACATCGGTTCTTTTTAAACATGTGACAGGTTGTTGTATTCCTTGTGTCTGGTGTACAAAGGGTGTACAGATCATGTAGCTCGGGATCTGTGAATTATCATAATTTGTTTATAATCCTGAGTTTATCATGATTCACTGATCCTGATGGCAATATAATGAAGTCAAAAATTTACAAATTTACAAATTTACAAATACACAGGAAACAATCCACAAATGAATGCCAGTTGTGTTTGTGACAGTAAACAGATTTATAAATATTTTTTTTATTTGCAAATCTTGATTAATTTGATTAATTTTTGGAAATCTCTTTGCATTTATTTGTCAATCTCAATCTATTTGGAATAATGCAACAATTATATTCAATATTCAATACAGCGATTAACAAGCGATTCCTTTTCTTCCCTATTTTTCCGTATATCCGAGGGAAACGGCTTCTCAAACAAGAAAAAATTCTAGAAGGAACTTGATTTTGTTCATGTGGAATTGATTGGATCGTTGGATCATTGTGATTCGCTATTGTCGTGATGTCATGTGAGTGACAGGTTGCCCCGCCCACATGCCAGTAAACACATCATCAGAGAAGAGGTGTTGTTACCAGAGGGACGGGAAGTTATTTTGATTAAACCTTACAAGGACACATGAATTGTAAAAAAAAAAAATAACAATGATGATGATGTGTGCGGATAAACCATTTATAATAAATACTGCAATATTCCTAAAATTAAAAAAAAGAATTTTTGATTTTGAAGCTGATCCCTCTCCTTAACCTAATTTTTCAGTCAGTGACAGTGATTTGATCTTTCTTTATGACAGTGACTTTAGCTGATCCCTCTCTCTGTGACAGTGATCCGTCTGCTGCATAGTTCAGACTCTCTCTGTGACAGTGACTGATCCCTCTTCTATGTAACTCTCTCGTCTATTTTCTGCTCTAATAGATGGTAAACGTCTGTGTGAACAGAGCAGTGGGATCCAGAGCAGAAAAAATGTTTACAACACTGTGATCTATCGACCATTAACAACAGGCTTAAAGCAGCCAACCCACATATCTCAGCATAACTCTGCACACCATGGAGAATATCACTGCATGATGGATTCACCAGTGTAAATCAGAGTGCTGTGTGCATGTGTGAGTTTAGTACATACGTGTGCTGGCATGGTTGGTTCGCTTCTAGATTACAGAAATGTCATTACATAAGACAGAGCTCATTTTGGATGTATGTGTGACTGTCTGTGTGGGTGGGTGGAGTGAGGTGGATTGCATTGATATACATGATATTAGCATAGCTAATAGGGCTCAGAATTATTAATTCTCAATGCTGTACATTAACCCTTTCGCACGTAAGTTTAAAATATTCTGGCTGAGCCCCCAGCGTGAGTTTTTCAAGGCGACCGTTATTTAGAACGTGTCACTTTATTGTTTCCATGGTGACGCGTCATTGCTTGTCACGTGACAGACGGTAGCCACAATAGCGCTGTATGACTGATGATCTGCTTTTATTTCATTTTTCTTTTTTTATTCAAAATATTAACAAATTTGATGACTATAGCATGAAATATCTGATATTCCGATTGTCAAATATGTGCAAGTGGATGTGTTTTGCTGTTTAAACACTTTTATAATGATCGCGTTAGTTGAGCTATACGCGCGATGGGCGCCGCCATGTTAGTTTGCCCCGCAGTACAGAGAATCGCGTCTGTTGGTTTTAAAACACGTGAATTCATCCACTTATCCCGAAATACATGAATGTAAGTGAGCCGGTGAACTGAGAGAAGAAGAGAGTAAACTTTAAAGTGACTTACACAATGTGTATCTGATATGAATAGAGCGTGTCGTCTAATTATTATGGAAATTATTGTTATTGCCGCTCTCATAGACGTCAGTGTGTATTTTACAAACTCTAAATGTATTGATTTGTTAGTACTTATGTGCATTTAAATGTCTGAAACCTAAAATAAACATTATGTGGTTGAAAACACTGCATATTTGTGATATATTGACAGCGCTGAGCGCGTCTGTCACTGGTTCAGCGCCAGAGAACGCGCGCAAGGACATTTGAATTTGGCAGTTGATCACGTGATGCGCTGAACGTTCTAATCACACCGGTGTGATCGTACGCTCCAGGGACCAGCCAAGACTGATCACACCGGTGTGATCGTACGCGTCAAAGGGTTAAGGCTCAAAACTTTTAAGAATAGCATCTCAAATGATGAATACTGGAAGAGAAGGAATTTTTATTGGACAAAAATGTTCAGAATATGGTCACCGATATTTTCAGTAAGTTTCACTATATATATATATATATATATATATATATATATATATATATATATATATATATATATACTGCGAGAGACATAAGTTGAATACGGAAGGCGGTCTGGTGGAAGCTAGATATTTTACTTCATAACTTCATAACACAGACACATCGCTTCTCTTCAGAAGGCTTTTATTAACGCCCTCGGAGCTGTGTTGAGTATGTTTATGATGGATGGATGCATTTCTTGATTTGGTTCCGTTCACTGCCATTATAAAGCTTGGATGCGATATTTATTAATATAACTCAGATTGTGTTCATCAGAAAGAAGGAAGTCATATACACCTAGGATGGCTTGATGGTGAGTAAATCTTGGGGTAATTCTTATTTTAAAGTGAACAAATCCTTTAGGTTTTCTCTAACAAATTAATATTACACATGAGTGCAAAAAAGCCATCAGATAATAATCAGAGGCCATCACCCACAGAATTCAGCATGTGTTTTAGTGTAAAATCCAGCATGATTGAACCTCCTTATGAATGCAAGATACAGGGTCTGAAAAATGATCAAAGAGTTCAAAGGAACTGGTATTAGACTTGATTTGGTATTAGTGATTTGAAATGGCCCTCAGAGGAAGGAGATCCTTATCGTAGAGCGGGTCCACCTCACACACATGCGAAGACATGTGAAGATAAAAAAAACAACATGAGGGTAGGAAAACTCAAACAAATCCAAAGCAAAATACAGAGATGCCAAAACATCTGCTTCCATGTGAAAAGAGAATAAACGTACCAATAAGGCAAAGATCCCAAGAAGGCTCAGAGATATTTTATCATGCACGCATAGAATAGAACAGCTTGATGAAATGAGAGATCAAATGTGACTAAAGCAAGTCAAAATATTTATAACCTTTCGAGGTCAGTTCTCTTGAGTGTTTTAGCGTTCTGGAGTGCATAATTAAAAGTAAAAAAAAAATTCAGTAGCTTCACAGTAGTTTAGTTATTTTAATAGTAGAGTAGTTGTTATGGTAAAATAAAATACTTACATACTATTACTATTTACAACTCAAGCAAAACTCTGCAATGTTAGAAAGCAAATTGTTTAGTGAATCGGTTTGTTTCGTCGGTTCATATAAATTAACAAGAATTCACTGAGTGATGTGGTGCACAGCATTAGTTTTTTTCTGCACAAGGTTGGATAAGCCGAAGACTGATAACTGAATTTACATTATCTTCGGACTGATGTGTTACACGCCTGAATGCAAAGATATGCTGCTGTTATCAATGCAAGGCCACGGGGTCAGACAACACCTGAAAAAGGCAAACACACACACATTTGCACACACAAACACTCACTGATAGCATGGACTGGTGTGAAAAGTGAGAGTTGGCAGGTGAAAAGAAACAAATGTCAAGTAGCAGAAATCAGAACAGCTGGAGAAGAATGATTTACACACTACAGGAGTGTGTGTTTTTGTGTGTGTGTGTGTGTGTGTGTAATGTATCAAACATCAGTGTTTGTGATTAATTGTGTTCCTCAGTAAAAACGAGAACAGTTTGTAATGTTTTATTCTATCTATCTATCTATGACTTTCTTGTAAAGTCAGCTTCATCATGAAAATGGTTCAAAGTATTGTTGGTCATGTTGGTCATTAGATAACTGGCAAAAACATAGCTCCACCAGCAGCAAACCAGTAATAATAAACATAAACCCACCTATATCAGAGTGGAAATGGACATGCCTGCTAGACATAAATACACCAACACATATAAGCATTGTGCTGTGCTATGTTGTGTACTGCTGATCCACACGCATGTCTCTCTGTCTGCCCTCAGTTTGCTGTCCGTGGGTGTGATGAGGTGTGAAGAAATGCAGCCAGTTGTTTACAAACAGACGTGCGGCTTGACAGGGTGACGCTCTCGTTGTTTGTGTTTTGCGTTCCATTGAAGCTGGCGGACACTGACCCAGGGCGAGAGGAGTCGGCAGAGAGCGGGGAGTGTTTGAAAAGATGCAGATAAGTGGAGAGCAACATTCCGTATGCTGACCGGAGGCGTCTGAGAGGCACAACACTCTCACAGGATCAAATACAGCCTTTGCTTTAACTCTGATGGTCTGGACCACAGAATATTTTGGTTCAAGTTGTGTCCCAGATGCTGACTGAGATTTTTGAGAGGCTTGCAAAACATGCTCTTAATATATAGATCAGCTAAGCAATATCTCAAATGACAATTTTGCACTTGATTCACTTTCCTTCAAACAGTACATGAGGGAAATGCAGACAGTAATAATTTATTCATATATTTATTAAATGTAAGGATGTTACATATTTCTGGCAGACGGTTTCTGTCTGAAATACAAAAAAGCAACATAAATGCAACTTTATTTTTCTATACACTACCGTAGTGTTGTCAAAAGTACCGACCGCGATACCAAGTCGGTATTGAAATTTTAAAAATGTAATGCTTTGAGTGCTGTTGGGCGGATTTGTAAACACCTCTGACCTCTGACCATTGTGTTCACGGGCTCAACAGATATTATTGTTTTAAAGGATTAGTTCACTTTCAAATGAAAAGTATCCCAAACTTTACTCACCTTCAAGCATCCTAGGTTTATATGACTTTCTTCTTTCTGATGAACACAATCGGAGATATATTAAAAAATATGCTGATGCATCCAAGCTTTATAATGTCAGTGAACGAGACCAATGAGTATGAAGCTGAAGAAAGTGCCTTCATCCACATCCATCCATCATAAACGTACTCCACATGGCTCCAGGGGATTAACAAAGGCCTTCTGAAGCGAAGCGGTGCTTTTGTGTAAAAACAATATCCATGTTTAACAAGTTATGAATTAAAATATCAAGCTTCTGCCAGACCGCCTTCCTTCTTTAGCTTCATGCTTGTTGGTCTTGCTCACTGCTATTATAAAGCTCGGATGCGTCAGGATATTTATTAATATATCTCCGATTGTGCTCATCAGAAAGTCATGTACACCTAGGATGGCTGGAGGGTTGGTAAAGCCTGGGGTTATTTCATTTGAAAGTGAACTAATTCTTAAGTATATAATAGCAAAATATAAAATAGCTATTAAAATGTAATTTAATTTCCTGTGATAGCAAAGCTGGATTTTCAGCATCATTACTCCAGTCTTCAGTGTCACATGATCCTTCAGAAGTCTTTCTAATAGGCTGATTTGGTGCATACGAAACATTTTTTATTATAAACCATGCTAATATTTTGCGGAAACCGTGATACATTTTTTCAGGATTCTTTAATGAATTAAAAGTTATTTTAAATAGAAATCTATTCTAAATGTTGTAATGGGTCCTTGCTGTATAACGCATTAATTTCTTTAAAAAAAATCTTACTGATCACAAACTTTTGAACAGTAATGTATATCTTAATGAGATATTGTACATCACGCTTTATTTCTTGTTATTGTGACTATATATCTCACAATGTGAGAGACTCGCACCATTGGTTGAGCCGATGTTGCTGTGTCTTGCATGTTGAGATGCTCAAACAAACAGAGCAATGTTTTGATAGCGCCACAGTGTTTACACTTCTCAGGTAAATCAACCTACAAACAGCTTACGTTTACTTGTCTCTGTATATCAAGCCGGGACAGGAGAAAGTAAGTGTGTGTGGATGTGAGGAACACACAGCAAGCAAAGTAGTCTGACATTACAAGCTGTCAAATCACAACAGCCACATCACAGAAAGAAAGAGAATAAGACAAAGAGGGTACGTACAGGGGGACCACCGAAGGTTCTATTAAAAGCACATGGTGGGTGGGGGGCAGACTATGTTCTGGTTTAGGGGCTGTGGAACAGCACGACCAGGCCTCTAAGATCTGTGTAATCTACAACAGACCAGACCACCTAAACCTCCGCCCTCCCCCTTCAATCTTTCATCTTCCTCTCTTCTTTTAGACTCTCTCCATAGAACAAAAAGACATCTTGGTCATTTTAAACCATTCTTCTCATGATTCATTAATAATAATGATTCATTACCTCTCATCCTATAAAACTTGCAGATATTTGATGTTAACTCAAATGTGAGGTGAAAATTGCCATGGTAGAGCGATCTGATCAGTGGTCTCTCTTTTGCTTGCTCTCACTGTTTTTCTTTCTCAGGTGAAATATGGCTGGAGTTGGGTAAAACTTTTTTGGCCTTTTCAGCAGCTGACTTCATTTGAAATGGAGAACGGTTTCACGCTGCTTGCAAAATCATAACTCAGGCAGGCAGGAGGAGAAGCCAGACACTGGCCAGAAACGAGGCCCAGAGATTCGAGATGCTCAGTCAGTCTTCTCTGCAGGTAGAAAACAGCACCAGAGATGCACAGGAGTCCATCTCAGGTCAGAGGGTCCATGTCCCCGAGCATCCATCTACATCTATCTACATCCATCTATCTATCTATCTATCTATCTATCTATCTATCTATCTATCTATCTATCTATCTATCTATCTATCTATCTATCTATCTATCCATCTATCCATCTATCCATCCATCCATCCATCTATCCGTCTGTCTGTCTGTCATTATATCTTTTCCTCTATTTCATTCTATCTGTTTATATATCATTCTGATTAGCTTTGTTCGATCATTCTCTTTTTGACTATTTTATTCTTCCATCCTATCTATAGTCCTATCTTTTGTTCTATCATTCTATAGTTCTTTCGTTTGTTCTATCATTCTATCTATTATTCTTTCGTTTGTTCAATCATTCTACCTATCGTTCTGTCAATTGTTTGTTTTATCATTCTATCATTCGTCTACATTTTGTTCAATTATTCTGTTTTGTTTTGTCTATTGTTTGTCATTCTATTTGTTCTATCATTCTTTCTGCCATTCTATTGTTTGTTCTATCTTTCTATCTATTGTTCTTTCGTTTGTTCTATCATTTGTTCTATCATTCTATCTATGATTCTGTCTTTGTTCTATCTATCTATCTATCTATCTATCTATCTATCTATCTATCTATCTATCTATCTATCTATCTATCTATCTATGTATCTATCTGTCTGTCTGTCTTTTGTTTTATTGATCTATTGTTTTATCTATCTGTTCTATTATTCTGTCTGTCTATCATTCTATCTTTCTATCTTTCTGGGTATTGATCTGTGGTCTGAATGTTCTTCCAACTCATGTGTAGCACACAGAGAGAAAAAGACAAAGAAACATACTCTGTTCCATCACATCAAAATGACATCAGCGGAGAAATATCACCATCTCAGGAAACAAAGGTGCTGCAATCCTCTAATATCACCTGCCAATAGTTTTAACACACGGTAAAGAAATCCAGCCAAATGCGGTATCTCTCTTTCTCGCTACTTCTATCTCTCTCTCTCTCTCTCTCACCATTTGTCTCTGGAGAATGATGAAAGAAACACAAATCATTCAGCTGTAGTGGTCGTTCAGAGGCATAACAGTTTGAGGTTTTTTTTTGAAAAATGATTTCTCAAAGTGTTATTTGGCAGAACTGATGAAATATGAGCAGTTAGCACAGATCTCTCTATCAGATCCAATCCACAGAAATATGAAGCCTTTGGAACTTTGAAAACAGTAATTAATTTGCATACACCTAAAATATTAATGAGTCATTCGGTCCAGTCCAGATATGTCAGGAACTTACAGTTTCAGTTTGTTCAAGCATATTGGTTATTTCATGGTATTGTCATATTCATGATGCTATTGAATCCATTTTAGCATTGACTTCATTCTATGGTACATTTTGCAATCCACATTGATGACCCTGCCAAAGATCTGCCGCAAAAAAATCGTATGGAAGATTGGGCAGAGACATACATGACCTTTCTGTTAAAATATGTACAAAAAATATAAACTTCACCTAAGATTTCAACTTGTAAAGAACGAATGAAAAACAAGAATAGATTATAAAATGTGAGCCTCCGCCATAAACAAATGCAGATTTGACTTTCAGCTGATTACAGATAATTTACCACAGAAAACATACAAGTCAGCAACAGTCATATTGCTTCAGTCACCCGTAATTGTAATGAATAATCCTTTGTTCCTTTGATAGTCATGCCAATACGGCCTTATCAATTTGATTTTACATGAAAAAGAGAGAAGCAGGCATCAAAAGAGACAGAGAGTTTATATAAATCGAAACAGAATATGTTTCGGCTGTGCGCTGGTTGATCTGTGGTGTAGAGCAGGTCCGTCCTGGCTCGAATATCAAAGCTTTCCTGTAGCCTGTTCTACATTCAGGCTACACACACACAAACACCTGCAGCAAGTTAGAAATGGTGTCATCGCTCAGAGAATAGTGAGGTACTCTCATTCTCCCTCTCTCTGCCTTCTCATGTTGACCCCCTCCAGGCTGAAACATCATGTGTGACCGTTACAGAGTATGTACACACACAAAAACACAAGCATACATCTATGTACATAACATTGCAAACAGTTCATCAGTTTGAACCAAGTGCTTTTTTGTGTGTAAAGGGATAGTTCACCCAAAAATGAAAATTCTGTCTTCATTTTCATTCATCATTCCATATATGATAGTCAATGGGGGTTGGGATCAGCTAGGTTACAAAAATTCTTCCAAATATCTTCCTTTGCGTTCAGCAGAACAAAGAAATGGCTTTCGAACAACTTGAGGGTGAGTAAATAATGACAGCATTTTAATTTTTGTGGTGAACTAACCCTTTAAGTACTCAGAATTGAGTGCAGTGTGAACAAAGCCTTAATCTAAATTCACTTCAGTTCACTTCCATCTTATTTCAAATTCATCAGCTTCAGCTTTCAAAATCAGCTGACATCCGGTCCACATTATATCCCTAGATTTGCTCCTCGGTTAAATGTACAGGCCGTCACGTGACCGTGCAGCAGTTTAGAATTCAGCATTCTCCTGTAGTGCAAGAGATCAGAGCAAATTCTGCTAAATAAACAGCTCCGCTTCAACAAACCGGCCTGCACCGTGCGAAAGAGTGAGCGAGTGAGAGACAGAAAGGGAAAGTGAGGCACATTCACAGACACATCAACACCCTGACCCTGCACAGAGCTGACAGCACTGCTGACGAAGACACATTAACTCACACACACATATTATACACCATGAGGCTCTGTGACATGTTGGACATGAGTAGTGAATGAGCAGATGTGATCTTATACAGATCACTGGGGTTGTTCCTTCCCGCTGTGCTGTAAGTGGTGGTCTGCATGTTACAGATCCATGTCTAAATATCATCATTACATTGAGCACTGCAAAAAAATCCATGCTGTGGATCAGCATCCAAAATACTGTGGATGAATGGATGGATGGATCCAATGGCATAGAATTTAGTAGGGAAGCTAGGGACATGTCCCTAAAAATATACAGTGATACTGAATTGCCACTAATTTTGATTTTTTTAAAAATTATGTTTTTATGTAACCACTGTTTTGGACACATCTGGAATGGGTCGTACTATTGACATTCTTGAGAAGTCAAAGTAAATATGTAAGACAACTGTGGTCTTTCAAGGATGTGCATTGACAGAGTAATAAGTGTTTGAAACAGCCTGTTCAGTTGAATGATAAAGTTTGTGTTGTTGAACTGAATGAAGGCTATGAAACTGTTTGCTCAAAATTAAAAACGACACTGAAATAAGAGGGCGTGGTTTATCAGATGCATGTGAAAGTTGTGTTTGTTTCTACGGCAACAGTAAGCTCGGTCACCAGTCAAAATCAAACTTATACGCCGTTGAATGAATCCATCAATCTGTCTGAAATCATTCGAATAGGCTATGCTGATTTGGTGCTCAAAAAACATATTTATTAATATTGTCGATGTTGAAAACAGTTGTGGTGCTTAATATTTTTGTGGAAACCATGATATATTTTTCAGATTATTTAATGAATAGTTCAGAAGAACAGCATTTATTTGACAGAAATCTTTTATAAAATTTAGATGTCTTTACTGTCACTTTTGATCATTTTAAGGCATCCTTGCTGAGTATTAATTTACTTATATTAATTTTCTCGATTTTCTTTCTTGTTTTAAGAATAAATGAGAAAATGATGTATACTTAGAAATATTATTTGATAGTGGGACAAAAAAAAAACTTAATTTCAGATGCATTCTCTGAAAGTCATTTTTTGCCTCTCAATTAACTATCTTGTTTTAAGGGTGTTCGGAGATTTCAAGAAAAACTACTAAATAAGAATTTTCCTGTACGCTACAAAAATATAACACTTAACAATAAGGTTAATTAGTTAACTACATTAGTTAACATGAACTAATAATGAACTGCACTTATACAGCATTTATTAATCTTTGTTAATGTTAATTTCAACATTTACTAATACGTTATTAAAATCTTGTTAACATTAGTTAATGCACTGTGAACAAACATGAACAAACTATGAACAACTGTATTTTCATTAACTAATGAAGATTAATAAATACAGTGACAAATGTTTTGCTCATGGTTAGTTCATGTTAGTTAATACATTAACTAATGTTTAACTAACGAATTACCAAAATATTTATTTTTAAAATTAATCACATTTTTAATAAAAATGTAACTTTTTTTTTTTTTTTTTTTTTTACATTTTTCATTGTATTACTATATATAGAGAGAGGTAATACTCTTGCAGAGAGAGAGCAAACAAATAGAGACAGAGAGTGAGAGAGGTTGCGCCAGGACTTGTTTACTGAAATCGCTGAATTAGTTATAAACACATTAATCTGGTTGAGCAGGAAGGCGGCATGCCAGAGAGAGAGAAAGAGAGATTTCCCCATAATAACCACAGAGAAGGAGAGGAGAGGAGGTCCAGTATAAAGCATTGACACTCCCTCTACAGTATATGCATCTGTTCTCCTCTCAGCAGACAGACAGTGATGCAGACAGTGAGGGGCCCAGTCTGGAAATGGGAACTTATTTTAGGCTGTGAGTTCTCCTGCCTAGTCAGATCCTGTTTGTGCGTGTGATGTAAATGTTGGTCACCTTTTTTTGCAGTAGCTAGTCTAAGGTCAGAAAGTACCAGCGGACAGATAATGCTCAAATGGTGATGCGTCATGACATGTGACCCTCACTGCATGACTCAGAGACAGACGGGGACAGAGAAAGAGACAGAGAGTCTCTCCTGCATCATTTCCTCATCTGCGGTTCCCAATGCTGAGCTGTATCCTGTCCGACACACAGTCTCACAAATTATTGAAACAACTGAAATCACTTATGAAGTTTCTGAAGGTATATACACTAGTGAAAAGTTTCGAATAATTAAGATTTTGAATTGAATTAAGATCATTTTAATGTTTTTGAAAGAAGTCTCTTCTGCTCACCGAGGCTGAATTGATTTGATCAAAATACAGTAAAAAAAAAAAAGCAATTGTGAAATTGTATTACTTTTTAAAATAAGTTTTCTATTTTATTATATATTAAAATGTAATTTATTACTGTAATGAAAAAACTGAAAACCAGCCAGTCTTCAGTGTCACATGATCCTTCAGAAATCATTCTAATATGCTGATTCATTAGCACTTGATATTATCGATTATTATTGGTGTTCAACTGACCATTGGCAGAGATCCGCCCCCTTTAGTTACTGTTGCTATGTGTGACGCCACACATCATGTTCTCATGCTGTGAAAAATACATTGCGGAGCAAAGAGGACACTGACAACACGTCGACAGACAAGACAGAAACAGCTTCACATTTAAAATATTGTAATTTTTAAAGAAGTTTAAACAATAAATACCATATAGTGGCTCTTTAATGTGTCGTGACAGATTTCTGTAGCTCCTTCAACCCCCCCCCCCCCCCCCACACACACACACACACACACACAAATATTAAACATGCTGCACAACTGTTTTTAACATTGATAATAATAACATTCTTTAGCAGCAAATCAACATATTAGAATGATTTCCGAATGATCATGTGACACTGAAGACTGGAGTGATGATGCTGAAAATTCAGCTTTTCCAACACAGGAATACATTTTAAAATGTATTAAAATAGACAACAGTTATTTTAATATTTTTGATCAAATATATGCAACCTTGGTGAGCATAAGAGACTTCTTTCAAAAACATTAAAACATTATTCCAAACTTTTGACACCCATTGCAGATTCATACTAACACTGACTAACTGTAAGCTGATAGTAAATCATTCTAAATCTACAGACTAAATGTATATACATTTGTGGTAATAAATCTCTAATTTACTATTGACTTGCACTGTAAGTGGCCTTAATTCAATGAAATAACCCAGGAAAAGCTACAAGGCCAACAAATTTATTCAGAAAACCACAATAAAATCTATCTCGGCTGTTTATATCACTTATGTAACTAAATGGTTCATAAGTGTTTTTGGGTGAGAGAGTGTTTGTATGTGTGTACAGTATCTGGAAAGAGATTTAGATTCACAGTATCTGAATGTGAATAGATTTCATCATGCTGTCAGACCATCCAAAAATAAAAGACCATAAATTAGTGTAAAGTCTAAGACAGATGACAGCATGGAGCAGTCTTCTCTCTCTCTCTCTCTCTCTCTCTCTCGGAGGTATATTTAGATGCTTTATTCTTATTTTTGAATGCTCATGAGTTCACACTGAGTAATGTTAATTGTCACTTGCGCTCTGCTCATCCACCGCACTAGTCGTCTCCATCTTCTGTTTGTACGGCAGCCAGTCTGAATTTGGATTAAGTCAGAAGATCAAAATGTTTTACTAATTCATCACACTGGTCTGTTATTTAGTGTTTAAAACAGTTTTGATATTGCAGAACTGATGTACTCATGTCATTATGAGTCTTCTGCTTTATCAGCATTAGTTTTGAAAAGTGAGCTGATGGGTGCTTATTCCCACAAGTGACAGGCTTTTTCTGTGAACAATGTACAGAACTACAAAACTTCAGCATTATAACTTTGAACGTCAGCAGCTTCATGTTGAAGATGTGATACACGACATAACCGGAATCTGCTGATTTTTTGTAACATTTTCTTTGCTGATTCTGTAGGAAAATCTGTAGAATTCTGCAGAATAGATTTAAATGGTAATGGTAAAATAAAACTGAGAAGAGAAGAGATAGTATTATTTGGAAGTTTATAAGTATATACGTTTATAGCAGATCTATTCCGCCAAAACCAAATACATCAACATTGTTATATCAATTACTATGCTAAACTGTTCCAAGAGTTGTCATGATAGAAAAAAAATGTAAGCAGATGAAACAAAATAATGTATTTACTTGTCTTCCCTCCTGTAGAAAATGTTAAAATGATGTTACTTCATAGATGTTGTTAATTATAATAACTTAAAGGGATACTGTAGTTCACCCAAAAATGAAAATTATTCATGTTGTTCATCTTGGGAAAACAAATGAAGATCTTTTTAATGAAATCTGAGAGCTTTCTGTGCCTCCAAAAACAGCTACGCAACTGACACTTTGACGCTTCAAAAAGTTCATAAAGAGATCGTAAAAGTAATCCATTTGAATCGAGAGGTTTAGTCCAAATTTTCTGAAGAGACTCGATCACTTTATATGATGAACAGATTGGATTTAGGCTTTTATTCATATATAACCATTTCTCCGCGAGCATAAACAGAAGCTCAACTGAACCTGCTTGACACGCGGGAACAAACCTCTTGCGGAAGCTCAAATGTGCTGCGTAACACACGAGAACGAACCTCATGGTTCTCACATGTCAAGCAAACATGTTTGAACTTCTGTTTTCTGTGTGAGTTGATGAATTTCTACAAGTATATGTGAATCAAAGGCTAAATTCATCATATAAAGCGATCATGTCTCTACATGAAATTTGGACTAAACCACTTAATTCATGTGGATTAGTTTTACGATTTCTTTAATGAACTTTTTAAAGCGTCAGAGGGTCAGTTGTGTAGTGGAGGGACAGAAAGCGTTCAGATTTCATCAAAAAGATCTTTGTGTTCTGAAGATGAACAAAAGTCTTATGGGTTTTTTGGGTAATTAATGACAGAATCTTCATTTTTGGGTGAATTAACCCTTTAATAACGGTCAATGAAACCATTTTTATTACAATTATTTTATAAAAATCATCATTATTCTAAGTAGGGGGTCACCAAATTGTACCCCTGTTTGTGGAAAGTGCCATTTAATAAGGCGATCAAGGCTAGAACAGGTGTTCATAACACATATTGTAAATGTACCTTCACACAAGCTTAGATGAGAATTCACAGACTCCGCAACATTTTACAGAAAGTACAGAGCTGTACTGATTTAAGTGTATTATTGAACAGTTCAGAGAGGTTTTATAATCAGGTGAGTGTTTCCCAGAGCCTCTTTCTAAAATAGCCAGCGGTGGATTTCTAAGCAGGCAGGCAGGAGGACACTCACAGTGCCCTCATTCCTGAAACAGAGCCAAACCTGACGACACTGAAGAGTTAAGACCTGTCACACAAACACAGGTTCAGATTCACACACAGGTACAGAAATAAACTTGTGAGCTCATTCTCTCAGGTGTTCCTGTACCCTATGGTCACCTTGAGTGTCTGTTCTGTCTATTATAGAGCAGTCAGAAAGAGACACACACAAGCATGACTGAGAGCTGATCTCATGCAGTTATGGCATTCTGCATCCAGCCAAACCTCAATGTTCAGTATCACAGCAATGTGCTTGTTAATTTGGGTTTCTCTAATTTATGCATGTATGTACGTATATCTTATATGTTTGTATACTACCTTTTTTAAAAGTTTGGGGTAAAAGTACATTTTATTTGTAAAGATTTTAATACATCTATTCAGTAAAGACATTAAAAAAGTGACAAAGGCATTTTTATAATGTAATAAAATTTATATTCCAATTAATGCACAAAGAATCCTGGAGAAACTAAATGTATCACAGTTTCTACAGAAATCAGCACAACTATTAGAAAGAATAAGAATTAGAAATATCACTTACCAAATCAGCTTATTTGAATGATTTCTGATGGATCACGACACTGAAGACTGGAGCAACGGTTGCTGAAAATTCTGCGTTGCCATTATAGGATTACAGAATTCTACAAAATATACAAAATAAATCTCTTAATGTTATGTGTATGTATACATGAATGTCAAAGGGAAATGCATTATAATTGTATTTAATATAAAATGTAGATCATGTGACAAATGATAGATAGATAGATAGATAGATAGATAGATAGATAGATAGATTGACAGATGATAGATAGATAGATAGATAGATAGATAGATAGATAGATAGATAGATTGACAGATGATAGATAGATAGATAGATAGATAGATAGATAGATAGATAGATAGATAGATAGATAGATAGATAGATAGATAGATAGATAGATATAATTTCCCACATTATCTGCATTTCTGATTTGATGGAGTTTGTGAGAAAATTGTGCAGAAGCTGTTGTTTTAGCTTTATTTTATTTTTTTAACAGGGAGAGAGCCTTTGGTTTATCAGCGGTACACATATTTATTGTTTGTATAAATATATAGTTTCTCATTTTGAAAACTCTCAAAATGCCTTGTTCCGCCCAGTTAAACTGCATCAGTAAGAATGTACCTATATAACTTCAAATAACATGGATAAAAATGACTGGAACAGACTAGCAAACTGAAGTGTTTTCAGTGTATACTGTGATTTACTATTATTTGTCATTTTATAATTCCTCTTTATTCACCATAAAATCCCCATCTGAACTGACACGCACAACTGTGCTCCACGTTCAGAGGATAGGCCTCTGGTTCACTCTCACACAGACTATAAGCCGTGCCAGCTTTAGGTGAACAAAAGCATCTAAGGGCTAAAGTTTAAGTACAAATGAAAATTTCAGGACAAGAAGATTAGCCTAATTTAGGATTTACAGCTAAACATTATAATTGTTCATTTAATCCCTGGTGGAAAGTGCAGTTAACGCTAATAGTTTCAATTCCAACAGGGATTTGGGCCTATTTCTGCGTCAGTTCACTTTCAAGTGCTCAGTGAAGTGTTACAGAAGTGCAGTCTTGGGTGTTGCAGATCCCTCATCTGGAGTTGAAGTTGCTATTGTTGGAACTGGGCATTTGAATGCCTTAATTTGTGTGGTTTAAATAATCTACTTTACATTAGGAGCGGTGCAGCCATTTAAACATCGGATGCTGCAATATTTATAACAGTTAAGACAGACCACTGTGGGATTACAGCTCCTGCACATTGCATTAATGAAGAGAATGGTTTCACTTATCTAGAGTCATGCAACAGGCAACTATGTGATGTTTTGAAACTGGAATCCGCGCGATGTTTACACACAGCAGCACTCGTGCAAGCTCTAGAGTCTTATCTGTAAACACGAGCTTGTGTATTCAGACACGCGCATCTCTCCAGACGATAAAGACTATTGAGGCTGCAATCAGAATGCTGCGTTGTTGGGTGTATTAACATATTTGATTGTAATAAGTTTTTATTTTTTTATTTTTAGATACTGCTATTATAGTATGTGTTTTGCAACTGCATACTAGTATAATACGCTTAAAAAATCTGATTAGACTTAATAATGTAAACAATTGTTCCAGTCATTGAATATTGATTGATGAATATTTGTCACTATACATCATCGCTGAAATCAACACTGTGAAACTTTCATATTCAATGTCTTAATTAAGAACAAATAATAATTATTATGTTGTTGGGCATTTAATTGGAAAGTCGAGTTAAGTGAACGGATATTATTTCAACTAGTGACTGACGTTGTTGTTACAAGTTAACAGGATGTGAACAAATAAATTGCCGTGACAACGATTAAAAAATGCAAAGTGTGTAGTCTCATTTCCCCCCACACCATGAATCTTGTGTGCGTAGTGTGTAAATGAGGATGCTGCGTGTCGTTCAGCAGGTGAAAGGAGCGTGGCGCGTGTCTCCACTGACCAGGGAACGGCGCGTATCCCGCGCGAGCTCAAGCTTCCCCGGGGCTCCGGTCTCTGTGAGCTTTACCCAATAAGAGCGGAGAGACGGCGGGCTGTCAACATTCCTATCGCCCCTCTCTCTCCCCCCGTCGCCCACCCCTTCGGTCTGCAGTTCGCACAGTTCATCGCCCCGGTTTATCTCGCGCAGTCTGCTATCAGCGCTCGCAGACTCCAATGGAAAAACGGAGAGGCGCGTGTTTCACAGCCCTGCCTGAACGCAAAACGTGGGGAGAAAAAGTGGAAAAGTTGGCACTCTTGCTGATCAAATTGCACCTCACCGAGACTTCATCTGTTCTCAAGAGGAGGTGAAAAAAAAAGAAAAGAAAGCGCTCTCTGAACCTGCCGTCTGGCTTGGATTATTTCTGCTGCGGTTGCCAGATCTCGGGGAATACTTTTATATGGCACACGCTAATATCCGGGCAGATACATGATATCCGTCCGTGCATCGTCCGCACGGAACTCTGTACATCTGTCCAGCTATCAGAAATCCAAACTTCAGCAGGTCCCCGCAGACCCGTTTCCTTCAGTACAGAATCGTGTTTTCTTATCACCGCTGGAGGACACGCTCAACTATGTTTGGCTGCGGTAAAGTTCTTGGGTCGCCCCGGATTCTCAACAGATCTACCGCTGCTCCCGGAGGCTCAGGATTAAGACATATAATCAGAAACAGCTCAGGCTCATCCTACGGTCCCCGTGCGTCTTCGCGGTTGTGTTGCGCGCTCCTGTTACTCCTGCTCATCCTCACACCGCGCGTGGACTCGTCCTGGTGGTGAGTAGCGTCCAGCATCCCCGCGCGCCGCCGCTGGCTCACACTCGCGCGCAGAAACCAGGGTTTTTTTTTTTCAGCTCACGGTGACCGAGCTGCTGTCATTTGGGAAACTGGACATTTACAAATGTCTTTTATTGGGATATATGTTGTTTTTATTTAGTGACCGTTTTAAATAGCAGTGGTTTAAGTGCGGTGTGTGCGCTGTAGTTTTTTTTTTTACTTTAGGTTAATGAAAAACAGAGTTTTAAACCTTGGGGCGATGTTTTTAATGATATCGGCGTTTTAGTGATAATTTAAAGTATAGGGCTGGGTTCACAGTGTTTGACTTCTTAAGGCAATTTCTGCCATGAAATTTTATGATGAAATATGTTGAGGTTCGTCTCGCGCAGCCGAATTGCTTGGTACCTCTAGCACATTTAGCCAGACATCAACTATCTTAAATACATTTTAAATGAAGCTCTTTTTTGCTTACTTAGGCCTATGCCGCATATCCTATGTAAACATAATGGAGTGATAAACAAAGACAGTACTGATATTTTGTAGAAAAGTGCTCGCGCAGCTGTTACTATGGTTATCTTCTCAGGCGAACTCGACTTCTGTTCGCGAGCGTCTCTCTAAGCGCGATCTCAATAACTTGTAATATACTTTTGTGGTTACTAAAAACACTGTTTTTGTTTGACAACGCTGTTGAAATATGTATAGAGCTATACCTCTATGTGAAAGCAACCTTTTGTTTTTATTTGCTTTGGGGAAGTTTAAGCCTTAATTATGGGGTTCAGACCCCCCTAACTCCCCATAACTCTCACCCTGGAGGTGGGCAGACAGAGGTCGGGAGATGGCAGTCAGCTCAAGTACTAAAATGAACACACACGTTGCGCTTCATGGTGCAGGAACACAGCTCCACCGCCCTCTCCACCAAGATATTGGCATTTAAAACGCAATTATTCTAGAAACACACAAACCATGTATTTCACCCCCTCAAAATATCATTTTAAATGCTCACGAGGGATGGGGTTTTCCCCAGAGCTTGTGCTTATGTATAGAAACAGGCCCTGCACATCATTATATCAGAGTTATGGGCTGGGTTTTCGTGGTGTGCTTGAGGTGTGGTGCCAGCCAATAACAGAAGAATAAATGAAATAACTGCAATATGTGTCAGGCCTCCTGCTTAGATGCACACACACACACACACACACACACACTTAGCTGGTGACTACAGTGCAGTGAGCCTGAGCAATCATGAATAAACCAGCCACATGCTCATTGCTCACATATATAAACGTAGTTAGGGAGTGGTTGGGTTTTATGTATACTTAGAATATACATGTGGTTGTGTGCAACAAATGTTAATGGGTTAGTTCACCCAAAAAAGAAAATTCTGTTACTTATTACTCAACTTCATGTCATTCTACACCCGTAAGACCTTCGTTCATCTTTGAAACACAAATAAAGATATTTTTGATGAAATCCGATGGCTCAGTCAGGTCTCCATTGCCAACAAGACATTTAACACTTTCAGTGGCCAGAAAGCTACTATAAACATATTTAAAACAGTTCACGTGAGTACAGTGGTTCAGCCTCAATTTTATAAAGCGTTGAGAATATTTTTTGTGCACCAAAAAAAACAACTTAACTTTTCAACAATATCTAGTGATAGCTGATTTTAAAACACTGCTTCGAAGCGTTACGATTTTTTTGTTTCGAATCAGAGTCACGTGATTTCAGTAAACGAGGCTTTGTTACGTCATAAGTGTTTTGCAATTTTAATACTTCACATGACTTTGGCAGTTTGATATACGAACCGAACCACTGATTCGAAACAAAAGATTTGCAAAGCTTCAAAGCGTTTTGAAATCGTCCATCACTAGATATTGTTGAAAAGTCGTTATTTTGTTTCTTTGGCGCACAAAAAGTATTCTCGTTGCTTTATAATATTGAGGTTGAACCACTGGACTCACATGAAGGGTTTTAAATATGTTAATTGTCTTGCTGGCAATAGAGGCCTCACTGAGCCATCGGATTTCATCAAAAATATCTTAATTTGTGTTCTGAAGATGAACGAATGTCTTACGGGTGTTTAACGACATGAGGGTGAGTAATTAATGACAGAATTTTCATTTTTGGGTGAACTAACCCTTTAATTTAATGTTTTTACTCAATATACCAAGTATAAAACATGCTGTACTCCAGCACTCTGCCACTCTCTGATGAAGATCATATATGTTTACTGGACAACTGTGTTAGTCCTTACTAACAGCTAAGAATTCAGTTTAATGTTAAGTTTGATTTGCAGGGAACTAAGAAAGTAAGAAAGAAAGAAACCAGAGGAAAGCAAGGCTTTGCTACTATCGTGGTGTAATAAGTCAGGCTGACGTTCCCAATGCGAGGCACTCACCAGAGCCAGAGAGAAAGGGATCTCTTGCTCCCTTTCTCTCTCTCTCTGATCTGCTCATCCATCACTTTAAGCAGACAGAGCAGGAATCCTCTTAAGCTACTGGGCGGCCTGTTAGTGTCTCATACTAGTGAACTTATTTCACAGACACACACAGAGATGAAGCCAGACGTAAGCCTGTCCTGGACTTCCACACAGATAGAAAGGTGTGTGTGTGTGTGTGTGTCCTTTGAAGTGAACTTCATCTTTGACCTTTGAGCTTCAGAAATGAAAATCGGCTTCCTTTAAATTCATTAGAATTGGACACACCACAGGAAGTTGAATTGGAATTTTAATTGGACTAAGAGAATAATTAAAAAAAAAGAAAGAAGAAATTCAACAAATAATGCATTCTGAGAAATGTCCATAAAAGTTAAATCATTACATTAAAATCATATTTTTAAATAATATAAATTTGCAGATTGGTATCTCCCTGTGTGTCTCTATAGTTCAATTGTTTATACCGTATATATTTATCTGTATGGCATTTAACTTTCAAAAAAAAGTTTTTTTCAAAAGGTCAATGTGTTTTTGATATTCTCAATTCATTTCTGAATGGCGCACAAGCTAGTTTTATTATCATCCAAACATATTGCAATTGGCTTACATAAAGAGTGTGACATTATGGCACATGCTGAGCTTCAACAGTTCTCAAATCACTTTTACTACCCAGATTCAGAGGAAAAGTGGGAGAGATATGACAGATGTGGAGCCTGATAATTGTTTTCCCTAACTTCCCTTCTGTCTAATCTATGGAAAGGAGAAAATGTGATTAGACCAATGGAAAAAAGACAAAAATGGGGAGATGAAGAGAGATTGAGAGAGGAGAAAGGACAGAAATAGGAAGGAGATGAATTTTCACCACTATTTGGGTGATAAGCAAAAAATAATGTACTTGTCATACATTTTTTTCCTCAGTCAAGCCTAACTACACACACAAACAGATACACCATGTAAATGAGAGCAGATTTTACTGTGTTTTTACAGCATGTGGTTGTGATCCTGTGGATAATGAATTACTACTGCTGGTAAAGCCAACCTGTAAACCACCACAATGTGTGAGACCAGCCTGGTGCGTGTGGGTGAGCGTTTCCAAACTCTAACTGTCGAATACAAAGCGCAGGGTCCAATAAAGCCCTGTAATCAAAGTCAACTGAGGCATCGATGTGGGAGAAACAGTCATAATCAAAAGGTTGATCAACATTCACAAACATTTTTTTTAAAAGGTAAAAACTTCATTTTCTCATTAGAAATGCAGACTAAAATATTTAGAACTAAATCCTCTTTTAGTCTGACATGACTGAGTGTGTGTTAGTGTGACTGCTGAGATCAGGCTTGATGTGGTTTGGGTGTGTAGAGAAAGAGAGGGATTTTTTCTGTTGGCATTAGACAAACAACAAAGAGTGATGGTTTGAAACAATCAGAACAGGAGTGAAAACTATACAAAGACGCATCATAATTCATTAAATCTCCTTCTGATTACCTGATTGGGTCAAGTAGAATCAAGTATGACATCACAGCACACGATAAGAGAGCATAATACTTCAGATAAAAGAGCAATCACCTAAAAACTAAAGATTTAACTCAGAATATAAGGTTTTCATATAGGGCTCAAAAATGTATTCCAAATTGGTTGATGTTGAACTTATTATGCACGTGCCTTGACATAAATCATAAATAATGGTTGGTTTGTGAATGTCTGTTTATGACACATGCCAGTTTGCCAAACTTCCCTCTGAAATTCCACTAATGAGTGGTAAGATTCTGGGAATGATCAAACTCTTTGGCATCAGGCAATGCATAATCACTGGATGTTTACTGATTCAGCACTTTCATACCCTTAGGCAAAAACTGTGACTGATTGGAGTAATTCAGGTTTTAAGGCGTCTGTCTTTGTGTATTTCAGGTATATTGGAGCCCTTGGTGCCCGTGTGATATGTGACAATATTCCCGGGCTGGTGAATAAACAGAGACAGTTGTGTCAGAAGTATCCAGACATCATGCAGTCGATCGGGGGCGGGGCCAAAGAGTGGATTCGAGAGTGCCAGCATCAATTCCGCCATCACCGCTGGAACTGCAGTGCCCTGGACAGAGACCACACTGTTTTTGGGAGAGTCATACAGCGCAGTGAGTATTAGAAATCTGCTTGTGTGTCTTGGAGACAGAAAGAGTAAATGGTATTATCGCTAATGAAGAAAAAAAATGACTAATAAAAATGCTAAATCTTTAATGCAGAGAATTACGGAAGTTATAATGTGAAATGTAGCATCAATGGATAATTCATGAGATATATGCATTTGAGAAACACAATGCATAACATATTCAAACTTTGAATTTTTTAGGCATACATTTTTTCAGGGTACACTTTAGATACATTATTAGTAGACTGTTAGGTTAGGGTTAGTAGAATAAGTTGACATATACTTGCAAAATTACTTATAGTGAGAAGAATATCTGTAGGGGGACCATCAAAATGAACTGTTAGCAGATGTTATACTGTTTACTAATACTCTAATGACTGCTAATTAACATGTAATTGCAAAGTTACTTATAGTAAGTAGAATGTCTAAAGTGCATTATTAGATGTTGAACTAGTAATAATGACAATACCATAACAATATTGGTTACGCTTTATTTTACAGTGCTGTAGTTACATTGTAATTACTCAAATAAGTACTGAGTACTATTAAGTACTATTAATTAACTACATGTACTTACTATAGAGTTACAGTAAGGGTTAGAGTTTGGTTTAGGGTTAGTTACTTGTAATTATGCATAATTTACTGTTATTACTATAGTAAGTACATGTAGTAACGTGCAACTACAGCACTGTAAAATAAAGTGTTACCAAAATATTGACTTAAAGTCAATTTGGTCATTATTATTGTTAGTTTTTTTCTTTTTTTTATTGAAACTATCAAAACAATATTAACTGTGGTGTCAGTGATCTCACAATTCTGAGGTGCTGGACCACACAATGCAAGAAGAATAGGGGATATTTAGGGGCTTTATATAGTTGCTTTTGCAATGGATAGGAGATCAGTTATAGAATCTGTCCACCAGGGCGGTCCACCAAGAACTGTATGTTACCCTATGGCCATTTTCCCGGTCGCATTTGCACCACCAGTAGGAACTCTGAAGTGACCTAAGCCGTCAGACATTGATGTCTTTTAAGAGTGGTATTCAACAACTCTGCAGCATAAACTCTGAGAAGTGCCTGGAATTCTATCGCTGCTTTCCATGTTTGTGGAGTTAGTTCATGGAGAAAGTATATATACATATATTTCTAGTATTAATAAGAACTGGGACATATTGGAGGACATATCAATAGATTTAGGTTACTTGATTGATATGTAAACTGTGTTTTTAAAAATGCTTGTGTTTCATGCGTTCGGCCAGTCATTGTTCAGTTACATCACTGGGAGATCCTGTTGTGCTAGGTTAGACCCTACTCTGAAGTAGGAGCAAATTTAGTCCCCCAAAAAGGCTTTCAAATAACTATAATTGTTCCCAGTTCCTGCGATGCGAACACGCTTCTGACATAGGAACTATGAAAACGTTCATCCAGTGCGAAAGCCCCTATAAACCGATTCTCTCTCTTTAAATATCTCTCTCTGTGCATCTCATATGGTAAATACCTAGATCACTATACTACACTGTCATCACATAAATCAGTATGGATCAGAAGAGGATAATGACATTTTAAACAGTTATTCTCTTGGACATGTCCATCAATGTTTATCACTGTGGAATATTAATGAAACGACTCAGATCTCACAGGAAATCCAGCCACATGCACATAAATCCCTGGCCAGGTGTGATAAACAGACAGAACCCCACAGGATCACTTATTTCAGTCTGAACCTGAAGTTTACTCAAGAAATCTGCACTATAAATGTGCTTTCTGTTTGGCTTTCATACAGCGTTCCAAAGATCCCTGTGTGAAAATTTCACCCCTCCAGCATTCTCTATGCCTCTTTACCACATAAACAGGCATAGTGGATGTAAATGTTTGGAGAGATGATTCTGGCAGCCGGACAGACTCTCGCAGCACTGCGTGTATTCAGTTTATGAAATGGAATTAGAATTGGAGCGGTTGCCAGGAGAGGATTCTCCTATAAACAGCAACTGTACTATTAAAAAAAATCTATTTTTCTTTTGAGAATATCTTGCTGCATGAGTGATGGAGCAATTCAAACATAGATATCCTCCAGATGTCATCGTACTACATGAGCACAGATCATTGAAACACATTTTAGCTGCAACAGGAAACTGAAAACGACCGCAGTGCAGCGTGAGAAGGACAACTTTACGTGGAGATCTGGGCAGGGGGTCCTACAATAAAAGTCTCCATTAAAACAAAATTCAAGTTCTGCGGAAGTTATTAATATTCACTAGCATATAATTATAACTTCACTAGCATATAAGCATATCACTTCAAGGTTATTTAAATTCTAGTGTACACTTAGCGGATATATGCTTTAAATTTTTTGTAAAAAAAAATATATACATTTTTAAATCTGTGAAGCTGTTGGCTTAAAAAATCTAACCTATATCTATTGATATGTCCTCCAATATGGCTCAATTATTATTAATACCAGAAATATATAATATTATTAAATTGATGTTATAATAGGAACTTTTCTATTGTAATATATATTGTAAATGTAATTTATGCGATGACAAAGCGAAATTTTCTGCAGCCAGAAAAACAGTTAAAAACAGTTGTTTAAAAAAATGTCGTTTTTTTCTGGATTTTTGATGAATAGAAAGTTCAAAATAACAGTATTTATTTGAAATGGAAATCTTTACTAACATTCTAAATGTCTTTAATGTCAGTTTTTGCTAAACTCATGAACTTTAGAAGAAAAAAGAAAGAAAAAGAAAATCTTACTGACCCCAAACGTTTGAATTGTAGTGTAAATGTATTTATAAAACATAACATACTAAATATGTTATATATTGTAATTTTATTTTTCAGATGCTTAAAGTTGCATATTTAAAACAACGATAATACAAGTTTTGAATCGCAAAATTGGACACTCCTTGTAACAGTCCATGATGATTCACATTTGGCATTTTTCTTACATTCAGTCAGGCTAAAGGAATCAGTGTGAGTGACGTGAGTCCAAACACGCAGGACGCTTAGAAATAGCAGGTTAAGGTTAGAAAATAACTGTGGCAGTTCACTATCAGACTGCTAACCTTCAAACAATTTATCCTAGCAGAGAATGGCCCACCCTGGAGGGATTAGGCCTGTACTAATATTTAAACCAAACACTCACACTGGGGCTAGTCACACCCCTAGGTAGGTCTCTGGCAGACAAATCAGACGTCCTGTTTTGGATTATATGAGAGCACAAGGTGTGATTAAGTGTTTTTGAGTGTCTGATTAAGGACCTGAATGTGTTTGTTGTGACTTCATGATTGTTGTCTTCACAGGCAGTCGTGAGGCGGCCTTCGTATATGCGATATCCTCGGCGGGAGTGGTTTTCGCTATCACCCGTGCCTGCAGTCAGGGGGAGTTAAAGACGTGCAACTGTGACCCCCACAAGCGCGGCCGGGCCAGCGACGAACGAGGAGAGTTTGACTGGGGTGGCTGCAGTGATAACATCAACTATGGGATAAAGTTCGCCAAAGCCTTCGTAGATGCAAAAGAGCGAACTGTGAAAGACGCACGAGCACTCATGAACCTTCATAACAACCGCTGTGGCAGAATGGTGAGAACAGAGACAATATGACACATTTATGGTGATATAACTGTATGGTGAAAAAGTCAAACGACTGAAACCACTAAAACTAAGCAACTAAGACATAAATGCCACAAAAACATTTATTGTTCTACGAGAACGGTCCTGTTTACATTCTGCGGCTATTCTTGGCCACATGGAGTCTGTTCATATAATTACTACTAGGGATGTTTTCTCTGTTTTATAGGCTGTAAAGCGCTTTATGAAGCTGGAGTGTAAATGTCATGGAGTCAGTGGGTCGTGCACTCTGAGAACCTGCTGGTTGGCAATGTCGGATTTTCGTAAAACGGGAGATTTCCTTCGCAAGAAATACAATGGAGCCATCGAGGTCACCATGAACCAAGATGGGACAGGATTCACAGTAGCCAATAAAGACTTCAGGAAAGCCACAAAAAATGACCTGGTATACTTTGAAACCTCACCTGATTACTGCCTCATGGACAAAGCTGCAGGTAAGAACGAAAAAAAAAGCATCAAATGGCCTAATATTTATTCTCTGATGGATTTATCAGTTCTTAAAAGCTCTCTCATTGCCTACTCAGGCAGCATAAATTAGGGGGGAAATAGTTTTAAATTTTACTGTATTATATTTCTTAAAAAGCACAAAGTTTATAAAAGAACCAAACTTACAGCTGACATTATTGGTTGAATTAATTGCAGTTTAATACTTAGGGTTAAAGAGTTTAGGACAAACCAAACCCGGATGTTTGAAGAACATCAGTACAGCGATTCCTTTCAAGCAGTGTAAATACTGACTCATTTAGTAATAATTTTATAGCACTAACTTATACTGTGACTCATGTATTACTAATGACACAAATAGTTAACTCTGCTGCTGCTGACGCACTCAGCATTAACAAAATAAATTGTCAAACTTGGATTTTGCGTAGACTTCTCTGAATTAAGAGCTAGATCATACCAGAATGCAGAATGCAGGAAGTGCTTAGTCTGCCTGATGAATAAAGGTATGATAAATAAAATGCTGTATATGAGAGACTGTAAAGTGTTTTTTATTAAGACTAAATTAAACACTTTAACTTTTACAGGGGCGTTTACATGACATTGTTTTCAGCTAAAAACTGAAAACTTTTTACGCCTTTTGGCCATTCATTTACACGACAACAGCATTTTAAGGGCCTGAAAATGCAAACTTTTGAAAATGGGTTTCAAAGTGCAAGTTTTTGAAAACTATACACTTATTATTTTCACGCAAATTTGTGAAAACGGTCATACACATGCGCATTGCGTGTTTCTTTACAAAGTGGCATCGCCAACTACTGGTATGTATAATACAGCGTTTTTAGTTGTTTTCGCGGATCCGTGTGAACAGGGATTGTTTTGACAGACGTTGTCTTCTGTCCGTGGAAAACACAAAAGAAAAACATTTCTGTTTTTCGTATGCTGTTGCTGTGTAAACGTACCCTAACAGGCTGGCCACTGAATCACCTGCAGACCTCAGAGGATCCTCACTCCTGAGATCCAGTCTGATGGTGGCAAGACATAGTAGAGAAAGACAGGATTCAGTATTTGAGGTAAATTGACTCTCACACCTGCCCTGCCCTAAACCTAACCATAAACCTTAAGGGTAAAAAGGGCAATAGAGGCTTTGACAGGGTCAGAAAAGGTGGGATTTTTTTTTTTTTCTCGGTTAATCCTTGATGCTCTGACACACACCTCTGCATGTATCATCTGGACTAGCTGCACAAGTCCCATGTTCAATTGGTGATGGGTCATGAATAGACTATGACTATTTTTTAAAAATATTTGTATTTAATTTTTTAATTTATATATATATATATATATATATATATATATATATATATATATATATAACCACCTGCAGTGGTTTACTTCTCTGAATGCATTTTAGTGGTAATGCTTTACCATGCTGCAATATATTATTTTTTTTGTCACAGAGTGTTGCATTTTGTTCCATTTAGCTGTTTTTGAATCAAAGAACACATCCTATGTGAACACCCTTAAGAAACGGGGGATACCGGACACAACTTAGATAAACCTAATTAATACACGGCTTTCCTAAGACTGGCTGGACGACTAATTTAGACAACATATTCCTAGTGGAATTGTATCACGTGACACCGTGTTACCCTGCTTTCTGAGAATACTTCTGCAGCTCATGCATCAGTGTGATGGCTTGAGTGTGTGTTTGGGTCAGACAGACAGCTCACAGCTCAGTGATTTCAGAGGGTCAATGCGCTTACCCCCGAACCACCAGCAGCATCACCACCCCAGTGGAATTTGCACCCCAAGGATACAACAGGCTCATTTTTCAAATCCCATTCTTTCAAAGCTGCCAGCACAACCATCACTCTCTGGTTCTCATGGCCGCAGGGCAGGCAGATTTTTTTTTTTTTTTAAGAAAGAGACTATCACTGTCCACTGTGTGTTTAACCTTGCGAAACAACAACATACAGAAAGATTCCAAAACCCCAAACTGACTATTTATGGCCAGTCATACTTTCTTTGTTATTTTGTGTTACAAGACTGCTAGGTAGTATGTTTCACAGTAGTGTACACTGCTTTGGGTTCCTCAAATAACCTTTCATTGAACAATTTCATTTAGCAGTAAATGGTTCAAAATTAACCATTTTGTGCCAAGACCATTAAAATAGCTACTATAAAGAACCTTTTTTCCAATGGAGAGGTGGATGTTAAAGGTTCTTCATGGAAATATTGGTCAATAAAGAACCTGTGGACTATTCTTAAGAGTATATTTCTGCTTTTGTTCATCAAATTCATTTGTTCAAGTTATATAATGCCATTATTATTTTACAGATGTAATTTCGTGTGTCCAATCAAATGGTATTTTGGCTGAATTATATGACCTCGACTCCATTAACACTCTAAAGCCTGAAATAGGAAATACTATTTAGAAAAATAGCATTTTTTTATTATTAAACTGTCTATTGAACCGTTTGTCAAAATAATAATAATAATAATAATAATAACTTTTACCTATGTATTTAATTGTATGTATTTTATTTGGTACATCAGAGTTTAATGATAATTTATTGATCAGAAAAATGATAGATTTACAAATTTCAATCTTTTCACTTTATTTAATTATTTCTTGTTCATAACAACCTTTTAACTATGCTTTTTTCTTGTCAAAATGAATGAAATATGTTTATAAATTACTAACATAAATATAAATGTAGAAATATATATCAAGTATTCATACTAAATATATTCATATAAAAATTTATATTAATAAATAAATTACATTATAATGAATAAAAATATAAGTAACAACATTATAGCAAGAACATTGTTATAGTGAAATTTTAATAATGATAGGGTGAACATATATATATATAAATCATAGTAATATAATTTCCCACTGTAAGTATATCTTATGAAAATTATGTATGGTAAAATTATTTATATTTAAATTTGTAATTAATTTGATTTATTGATTAAATGATTTGATGAAAAAATATTTGTATTGGGGTAGGCTTAATAATTCATGCAATCATCATACTGTAAATGCATTATTTTTGGGGGTATGTTGGGTGAACTTGATGTCGAATGTAAAATCTGGTCTTGAAAAAAACCCATTTCTTTCTCTTTTTTTGCATTTCAGGATCATTGGGTACTGCTGGTCGGGTCTGTAATAAGACGTCCCGGGGGACCGACGGCTGCGAGGTCATGTGTTGTGGACGGGGCTACGACACCACGCGCATGAAACGCATCACCAAGTGTGAGTGTAAGTTTAAGTGGTGTTGCGCCGTCGAGTGCAAAGACTGCGAGGAGGCTGTCGACATTCATACCTGCAAAGCTCCTAAACGTGCCGAATGGCTGGACCAGACCTGAGACACGCCCACTTCCTCCCGTTCCTCAGGATTTTGTCCACGGCATTCTGGGATATGAAGTCCATCCCTTGCGATTTTTACCCCTTCCCCAATCCCTCTTCTCTGTTGCATGGCTTTATTTGAACTTATTTTGTGAAAGCACTACAACTGAAATGTACATTTCTCATGAGCGCCTTGCACACTTTGCCTGATATGGCAGATGTATCTCTCTTTCTTCTTCTCGCTCTGTTTTTGTTGTTGTTGTTTTGAATTGATCGGAGAACGTAAAGGTTTAGGATTCAAGAACAACCTGTGCTGTAACGTGTTGGTGTATTTTTTTGTTTCGTTTTGACGTGAGAATTTTGTTCTATGAGTGTTGTTTTGTGACAAAAGGTGTGCTGCTTTTAAAATAATATTTTAAACTGACTCTGAGCCTATCAGATATTATCATGGCTAATAGCTGAATATGTACATCACATGTTATTGAAAACACAGCCGTGTACTTAACATACATCACGTGCCCATACTGGACAGTATTTTACTCTGACTATCGGTTCCGACTATAACAGAATGAATGAGGCTGGTCAGATGGACTCAAGAGGACAAAATGGATGACAGTTATGTGGGCTGCTCACTCCACATGGGGCCCTAACAGAGAGTTTCTCTGGAAGCTACAGAGGCGTTTGGAAGGGTTAGATGTAATATTAATAATATAAATGAGCATGCACTAAGGACATTAGCTAACAGTTGAGCGAAAATGACATGTTATTATAAAACTCATCATTGCCTGTGTAAACAAGAAGAATGGTGTTAACAGCTGTGACTGGTAGAGGTGTAAGCTCTCATTAGCTCTCCTGTGCTGTGGTACTTGTTAACTGTGTAATTATTTTTTCAGCAGAAGTTCATATAAAGACATTAAGTAAGACATAAAGAGTCATTTTATTTTGCTTTAATTCACCTGTCATGTGACATTACTCTAGAACTGCAGGATAATGATGTCATGACAGCATGAGTTCACTTCATCTTTTTTTTTTTTAAATCTTCAAAAAGAATTGAGCACTGCTAAAATATCTACTTTAATGAAATTATATATATATATATATATATATATATATCAGCAAGGACATATTAAATTGATCAAAAGTGACATTAAACATATTTGTAATATTACAAAATATTTCCATTTCAAATAAATGCTGTCGTTTTGAACTTTCTATTTATCAAAGTATCCTGAAAAAACAAAAAAAACAATGTGTGTTTCCACAATTTTAAGCAGCACAGCTGTTGTCAACATTGATAATAGTTTCTTGAGCACCAAACTATCACATTAGATGATTTGTGAGTGATCATGTGACACTGAAGACTGGCGTAATGGCTGCTGAAAATGCAGCTTTGTCAACAGGGAAATAAATAACATTTAAAAACTCAAAAACAGTTATTTTTAATTGGAATGATACTTCAAAATGGTGACGTATATTCACCAGCAGGGGCTAAGGAGTCCTGCTAACCAGTATGACATTGACCCCTTGGTTAAAATCAGACTTTGCATTAGGGTATCTTAAGAGAGATCTTAGACATAAGGGCTGCTTAATAAAAGGGCCTCCCTTTCTACGAAACGGGACCAGTAACCAACCTGAACTGTCCAATAATGCGCTGATTAGTTTAATGACAGGGCAGAGGCAGCTTTGAACAGGCCTCTGTCACAGTGGGGCTTGTGTCTGCTTGTGATTTCAGAGCTTTTTCAGGATGGTTTGTTTTCTAACCAAAGCATGTTGTTTCCTACAATCTTCCCTCCCTTATTAGGTACAACTCATGTTTTTAGAAGGTTTGCTTTTATTGAAAAAATGTGGTTTTACAATGGCCAACTTTGTTATACATTCAATGACCCTCTCTCGAGAACCATTTCATAATTCACAGCATTTATCAAAAGAAATATGCAATGTATAAACCCATAATTCACAAAATGTTCCTGTATAGAGTCTGCAGCAGAAATGCAGTGGACACATTTAAAGTTGTTCAGCAATTTTCATGTATACATTCAATATAAATTCACACTATCTGAAATTTCGTACACTGTAAAACCCAACAAGTTACAGCAACTCAAACCATTTGAGGAAACCTTTTAACCATTTAAGTTTTAAAACCATTAAGTATAAGTACTGTAAACTCATATACATCAAGTTAAATTCACTTATGTTTTGGTGCTGGTTTAGTCAATCATTAGAGTGAACTCAATTTAAAGTTTTTAAGTTTATTCCGCTCATTCAGTTTGAAATCAGGTAATTAATCAACGTCTTGACAACTATATAGCTACTTAAATGGTTTGAGGAAAATTGTTAGATTGCTTTGAATGGTTTAAGTACATCAAACTCATAGTAATAAAGTTACATAAGACTAAACAAAAACTAACATTGGTACAAAGCAAAGGTGACAGCAGGACCACTGTCAAATTCTTAATCATATTAAGTTCAGCTTACTAAAATCAAATTTTGAGTTCACTCAACTTTTTTCTATTAAGTACAATGAACTTTCATAATTATTTGCGTGAAACAATTTCATTTCATTTAATCAATGTCACTGTTCGGTTTTACAATTAATGCTGGCCAAAGTGTTTCCCATGCAGATTCACAATGGGTTCAAATGGTCAATTTGCCACAGAATCTAAATTGCCAAATCTTAACTTTGAAAGTTATTTCTGCGTGAGCTATCCTTCAAACATTGCTACATTGACAATAGACACCAACCTCTTTTTTTGTCAAATTTTCACTGAAATTTTGCTAAGGTTACTGCACTTTAGTCAGTATGTTTACACACACTTTAAAAGTTTGATTTTAGTTAAAATTAAACAAGTATTTGTCTTTTAAAACGTTATAAAAACAGTCAGGTATTCTTTTCATGAAGTTGCACTGACCTGTAGCTCGGCTTCGTGCAGGTCAGTCAGACTAAAATTGTTCTCAGGACTGCAAACGTCAGTGCTCACATTCAACGTGTATTTAATCCTTCAAATATCCGATTACGCATTGTGTCGTATACTTTGACACAGATAAAGACTGTAGCTTGACTACCTAAATACCTGCCGTAGCTAAATTATAATTGCACATGTAAACGTATTGTGTAAGTTTGTTTACTTACACTTCTTGTGTGTTCGTTCTGCAGGCCTAAAAAATTATGTTGTGTAAAAGTGAAAGTTTTGTAATCTGTCAAACATTCAGTGTTTCCTGGGGAAGCTAAGTATAGTTTGATCTAATTAGGAAGCAATAAGGCTTCTCAGATTGCTTTGAATGAGCTGCTGGCCATTATTACTAATCGTTACAGTATGATAATTCAAGCCTTTTAACAGTGGCCTTAAACACACTTAATATGACCCTAGAGGATCAGGCACTGATAGAGAGATATAGAAACAGAGGGATATAGAGAGAGAGAGAGATCAGTGCTGCCTGCAGCCTCATGTCACCAGCAAATAAATAGGCATCATGGTATCTGACTAATGCCACCGCTCTGGCCCTGCTGAGTGGTCTGTTTGGCTCTGCCCTAATTCCGCTGGCAGGTGAGAGGGTCCATGACCCTGATTAGGATCCAGGTTGCATACGATGATTTATTAAACCTGGTTCAGAGAAGTTGGTTACAGGCAACTCTCAAACCCATTTTGGGTTTGCACTGCGTGCATACAGCCTCAGTTCTAAGAAGAGATGTTTTTTGAGGCCAAATAAAAGGTCAAATGAATAATCTCATTATTTAATATTCACTTCATTCATCAGAAAATATCCTGTCAGATAATGAGAACTCCGAATTTAAATTCTAAAATGATTTTAAAGTAAATTATTAAAAAATTCTGATTGGGTGAAATATATTAGTTAGATTGCGTGGCCACATCCACATAATTGTATACATACCAATTATGTATACATACCAATTTTATATATATATATATATATATATATATATATATCTCAAACGTTTGGGGCTGGTAAAAGTTTTGATGCTAAAATATTGTGAATTATTATAATTTAAAATAACTATTTTCTATTTTATTATAATTTAAATGTAATTTATTCCTGTGATGGTAAAGTTGAATTTTCAGCATCATTACTCCTGTCTTCAGTGTCACATGATCCTTCAGAAATCATTCTAATATGTTGATTTGGTGCTCAAGAAATATTTCTTTTCTGTTGAATGTTGAAAATATGCTTAAAATTTTGTGGAAACTGTGATATATTTCTTTCAGGATATTCTGATGAAGAGAACATTTAAAAAAATGTGTTTAATTAAAATGGACTTTTTTTTGTAACAATGCAAAAGTTTTTACTGTCCCTTTTGATCAATTTAAAGTCCTTGCAAAATAAAAGTATGAATTTATTATTATTATTTTTTAAATACTTACTGACCCCAAACTTTTGAACGACAGTTAATGTTCTGATTGTGTTGTAATCGTGTTGTCATGCTGCAATTCTTCTGTTCAGGGTGGGCAGACAAATTGCTTGTTGCTAGACAAGAGGCCATTTGTTGTCATGATGTCAAATCATAGTGCAAAATCTTAAATGTTTTTCTTCATTTTATGCCATAAATTTATTTTAACTGATTTGTTTTAATCATTACTGTAGTCTTAGCATAGCGAAGACAGTTTTCAAAATTTTTCAACACTAATTTTTCTCTTTTTTACCCAAACAGTCTTTCGCATTGGACCTCTCTCAAACATACTGTTCAAAGAAAAGTGAGGAAAATATTCACTGTTAAATGATATTTTATAAAGACTATAAAGGAAGACAGAAACCAAAAGCTCATTCCTGTACTCATACAAGAGGAATGGACAGAGATGAAGGGAATGGGAAAAGGGGGGAATGAAGAGAGGTGAGGAAAGAGAAGAGAAGAGAGGAGTGTTGGGTTTCTGAGTGGCCTGGCGGGCATTTTTATCAGCAAGCCTGATCTTAATCTGAGCAGAAAAGCAGCCTTCTCAGAAACACACACACACACATTCATCTTCATTACTTCTCCTGTCACCTTGTGCTGCTCCAGTGCATGCTGGGGTCTGAGTGAGACCCAAAAATCCAGTCAGGACGCTGCTAAAGATGCAAACGCACATACATACTTGCTCCCAGACTAAAAGATATCAGTATCACAGACCCCCCACTATCAGTGACACCAACTCGGTCCATCCGAGTGCCTGCATGTCATTAGATTTGACCATAATGTCACTCAATTTCTCTCTTCCTTTCTCCATACATCATACCTTATTCACATCCTTAGACTGACATCAGGTGAAGCTCTTTAAGAATGCATGCTTCGAAAGAATCAAATAAAGTAGGTTGTAGGTGATATAAATGCATATATGTAATATAATGGGAAATTTTCTCAGCGCTTTTTATACAAAATAGTGCACATATACATAAGCATACATGCACAAACACCCTAGTTCTAGCTGTTTGGGTTGTAGTAACTGTTACTGATTCTCTCTTCTTACAGTATGTGTGCATAAAGGAGAAGAGAGGCCGGTTAGTATGAGGGCTGCTTCATATCAAGCCTGATGCATAGGTTCATCTGTACATGTATGGGGCTGTGAAATATTTAGTGTGATTGTGTGTGTGTGTGTGTGTGTGATAGAGATAGAGAGAGGTACAAGTTCTAGGAGGAGCAGCTTTACGGTTTTACCTATGTTTATAAGATTGCAGAGGAAGGCCAGAGGGAGTGACCACAAGACTGAACATAGAATCCATTACGTGGTACCATATAAAAAAATCCCTCTGAGTCAGAACTCAAGAATGCCTTCAACTGATCTGCCCTGTTACTCTCCTATTTGTCTGTCTGTCTATCTATGCGGTCCTACTGAGTGTTGTCTTTACTAAAAATCTGGTTATAATTTTTTTTCGATAGTAGAATGTTTGAACTGTACTTACTTTGCAACTATGTCAACTAACTCTCATTAGTACAGTGGCCGAGGTAGCTCAACGCGCTGCAAATAAGAAAACACATGCAAATAGAAAAAACACCATCAAATTAAGAAAGCACATGTGCTGCAAATCCTCACAACACAAGCAAACACAGAAACGTGCTGCAAATCCTCACAACACAAGCAAACACAGAAACGTGCTGCAAATCCTCACAACACAAGCAAACACAGAAACGTGCTGCAAATCCTCACAACACAAGCAAACACAGAAACGTGCTGCAAATCCTCACGACACAAGCAAACACAGAAACGTGCTGCAAATCCTCACGACACAAGCAAACACAGAAACGTGCTGCAAATCCTCACGACACAAGCAAACACAGAAACGTGCTGCAAATCCTCACGACACAAGCAAACACAGAAACGTGCTGCAAATCCTCACGACACAAGCAAACACAGAAACGTGCAGCAAATCCTCACGACACAAGCAAACACAGAAACGTGCAGCAAATCCTCACGACACAAGCAAACACAGAAACGTGCTGCAAATCCTCACGACACAAGCAAACACAGAAACGTGCTGCAAATCCTCACGACACAAGCAAACACAGAAACGTGCTGCAAATCCTCACGACACAAGCAAACACAGAAACGTGCTGCAAATCCTCACGACACAAGCAAACACAGAAACGTGCTGAAAATCCTCACGACACAAGCAAACACAGAAACGTGCTGAAAATCCTCACGACACAAGCAAACACAGAAACGTGCTGAAAATCCTCACAACAAGCAAACACAGAAACATGCTGCAAATCCTCACAACACAAGCAAACACAGAAACGTGCTGAAAATCCTCACAACACAAGCAAATACAGAAACGTGCTGAAAATCCTCACAACACAAGCAAATACAGAAACGTGCTGAAAATCCTCACAACACAAGCAAACACAGAAACGTGCTGAAAATCCTCACAACAAGCAAACACAGAAACATGCTGAAAATCCTCACAACACAAGCAAACACAGAAACGTGCTGAAAATCCTCACAACACAAGCAAATACAGAAACGTGCTGAAAATCCTCACAACACAAGCAAATACAGAAACGTGCTGAAAATCCTCACAACACAAGCAAACACAGAAACGTGCTGAAAATCCTCACAACACAAGCAAACACAGAAACGTGCTGAAAATCCTCACAACACAAGCAAATACAGAAACGTGCTGAAAATCCTCACAACACAAGCAAATACAGAAACGTGCCGAAAATCCTCACAACACAAGCAAACACAGAAACGTGCTGAAAATCTTCACAACACAAGCAAACACAGAAACGTGCTGAAAATCCTCACAACACAAGCAAATACAGAAACGTGCTGAAAATCCTCACAACACAAGCAAATACAGAAACGTGCTGAAAATCCTCACAACACAAGCAAATACAGAAACGTGCTGAAAATCCTCACAACACAAGCAAACACAGAAACGTGCTGAAAATCCTCACAACACAAGCAAACACAGAAACGTGCTGAAAATCTTCACAACACAAGCAAACACAGAAACGTGCTGCAAATCCTCACAACACAAGCAAACACAGAAACGTGCTGAAAATCCTCACAACACAAGCAAACACAGAAACGTGCTGCAAATCCTCACAACACAAGCAAACACAGAAACGTGCTGAAAATCCTCACAACACAAGCAAACACAGAAACGTGCTGCAAATCCTCACAACACAAGCAAATACAGAAACGTGCTGAAAATCCTCACAACACAAGCAAATACAGAAACGTGCTGAAAATCCTCACAACACAAGCAAACACAGAAACGTGCTGCAAATCCTCACAACACATGCAAACACAGAAACGCACTGCAAATAGCACAAACCACAATGGAAATGTTTCAAGGGAACCCCAAAAAGTGACAAACCCTACTTTGACAACAGCACAAGCTAAAAAATATTATTAAAATATATTATGTAGGCATTAACTCAATGTAATGTGTTTCACTAACAGCAAAGTGTTTTAATATGTGGCATTGTTTTTAACTCAATAAACTTTAAGAGATGATCATTTATTGGATGATTTAAAAATATCCGTTAATGATCTGTAGCATTCTAATGTAACGTCATCGTAACGGCCGCCTGAGGACGCTCGACAACCATGTCATCTGTGAGCGTGAGTTTCTAGCAAACTGAAAAACACTTTATTAAAAATAATAAATACATGAAATAATGTACACTTGTTAATGTGTGTTTATTTTTTATAGTATTTAATGATTGTGAACACATTGTGCACTCAAATGCCGTACACTATATAGGGATTAGTGAATGAGTGAACGGGTGAGTGGTTTCGGACACAGCTAATAAGCAGCTCCTAGTAGGTTTCGTCACTTTTTGGGGTCGCCTTAAAAAATTTCCGTTGTGGTTTGTGCTATTTGCAGTGGGTTTCTGTGTTTGCTTGTGTTGTGAGGATTTACAGCGCGTTTCTGTATTTGCTTGTGTTGTGAGGATTTGCAGCGCGTTTCTGTATTTGCTTGTGTTGACTCTGTAGTTGACTATCGAAGTAAAGTGGTACTAAAAATTTTGTACTCACTGACCATTTGAGCATGATAGGAATTGGAGACAATTATAAGACGATTATAAGTCCTTTTCCTAATTGTTGGTGAATGATATGCACAGAAATCCTACTGCTTTCCAGAATATTTGTGCAGTTATTTATCCTGAATTCAATTTTTTGATTTTACAAAAATTTAGTTTTATTATATTATATTATAGGCATGTTCATTTATTTCATTTTGCATTCCAATACGAACCTGAAAGTGTATGAATTTTGGAATGCTGAAAACATGTACTGTATGCGACCCAAACATCTGAGGGCACAACTAGAAAAATTCTTTGTTTTGCATTTGTCTCATTTTTAAAATTTTCCATATTAATTAGCAATTTGAGTGAAATTTAAGGAACATTTCAGAATATCTGATGACAGCAGCACACATGCTGCATGAAGTTTTTGTAAAACCTGGTGATAATTTTCTCCAGCATGATTTGAGAAAGATCCATTGCAAACATACTTATTTGATTAGAGACCTAGAAAGAGCGCTGAATCTAAAATATATGTTTTTTATTTTAATAATATTTTCTTTATTTTAATAGTTATTCACAACTTTTTAGGTTTTTTAGTATTTTTGGGTTTTGATATTTGCACATCTAATTAGGTTTATGATCATACTCGGTCTCGGTCCCTCGGTCTAAGCATGAGTCAAAGGGATAAGCATGAGTTGTTCTGAAATATGGAATAACCTTCTCTTTCATTTTCAATCAACCCCATTTAAGACGCATTTGAATTGGGGGAATCAATTTGGACGTGAAGTTTGTTAGTGTATGTAGTCTTGCCATTCTACTCTTTTAACATTTCTATAATTGTGAAGCACATTGGAAAACCTTGTTGTTTTTTAATATGCTATATAATTAAAACCAAGTTGATTTTATATATTATGTTATTATGATTGTATTATATTGATTATCTGATTACATGTATGAGTGAATGAGTGCTGACTCTGCTTGTTGTATTGAAGGTCTCCGGGTCAAATGCATGAGATTCCAGCCCTCTGAAAGGTATGAGAGCACGAGAGCGAGACAGAGAGCAGACAGATAGAGGGCTGGGGGATAATTCAGGTGCCTTTGAAGTTGCTTAGTGACTGAGTTTAAATGTACCGATGCTCTCTGAACACACTTCACAAAATTTTGGTTCCTGGGATTATGGGGTCAGGGTCAAAATATTAAAATACAGACACTCAAAAGCCACCTTTGCTGTTCACTTTGTTTCTTATTGTTCAGACCAGATCATTGATATGTGTGTTGTTAACTGGAGAGTCGCTCCGACCGGAGAATTGATTCAATGAGTCAAACAGCAAACAGCTGCATACGTTCGCATCCAATTTGCTTTGCACAATGAATCACTCAGTGTGATTTGCGAACCAATCGAACAGGTTCACCGGAAATAATGATTCACTCTGAATGTTCCAGCAAGGTTCTCTCAAAGTAATGAAAAAACGTTATGTGGTCTTTAATAATGTTCTCAAAACGTTGTAAATACATTGTAAATACATTGTTTTGCACGATCAAAGAACATTCAGAAATAACGTTCTTAGAACACATTTTTGCTAGGTGGCTTGATTGAAATATTGAGGAACAATATTTTTTCAAATAACATGTAACATATTAAAAATTATATTATGTTTTAGAATGCTGTGAAATAAAGTAAAAGTTTCCCCAATATGAAAATGCTTGGAAGTAAAAATAATTTCTGCCGACCACTGGAAATGACCTTGTCATTTGACAACTGGTTGTTGAGTGAAGTAAATATTTAACCATGAAAACGTCCATTCTGTCTTCTTCAAAATTAATGGAACGGAATCGATAACGAACATGAATCATTAGAATCATTAATTTTTCAATTCCTACGATTCCCATCACATTACTAAACTGATGCGCAAACAAAACACGTACACATATGCACACACAAACAAACTCACACTTACACACATTGTAACAGCTGAGTTCTTTTTTGCTCCTTGGTTTGTTTGACGTTTCTCTCATCCTCATCTCAGAGCTGACATCATCTAACCCCCCTCACCCTCGATGAGAGTTGTCCACTGGCAAGGACACTCCAACCAAAATAAACAGGCATGCCAGGGACACCTTAACGGCGCTCCCTCTCACAGCACTTCACTTTGGCTCTCAACTCACATTTCTCAAAAGTGTTTAAACTGTAGGGGTTTACTCAGCCATAAACAGACTCCTAATGTGTTTACATAGCCATATATTCTGCCCATCTACAGCTGTTAGAGAGAGATGGCATGCGGGGGATAGAAAGAGACAGAAAGAGTGTGGCAGATGACTGAGGGAGATGTGAAAAGAATGAGATTAAAACACCTGTACATCTCTGACACAGGTGTGGAGACCTACTTTTGTGTCGGTGAAGCCAGAGTTTTCTCTAAATAGTGCGAGTGAGAGAGAACGGAGAGAGAGATGTTTGTGCATGTTTGAAAGTCTCAGTAAACATTTCAATAAACACATTCCCACTCAACTAGAGCAAACAACACTGCGCATCACATCTCATCACAGAGATCTTCATATGCAATAACACGACATCTTACCGTCAATAATCATTCTCACTATCTCTTTCTCCCTCTTGACCTCCACAGGTCATATTTTTAATATTACAGTTGTTTCTCGGAGAAAGCTATGAGATTAAATAGAGAGCAAATGGAGGTTTCAGTAATCTTAGATCTCAACAATGTTTCCAACAGTTACACAGATTCACCAAGAGACCAAAGTCTGAAATGAAAAGTCACAGTATGAACCCAAACTTTCACACAAATTCCTCTAAGACCAAGTCAGCAATTGACTCATTTGTTTTTGTTCTTTATTTCTCTTCTAGGAAAAACATCTGAGGCAAAGTTGATATTTAAAATACCTGAGAATATACTAAAGCCGCTTGAGCAGTGAAAGAACAAACTCTGAGCAATAAAAGTGTCTTGTTTTTCTGTTTTTCTTTTTGATTCATTCATCTGTATCTTTTCCAGTACCAAGAGATTTAAGGGTTTCATCCTTTTTTCTCTGTCTTCCATTTTTTTTCTTGCTTTGTTACACTCATTCAGCAAACAGTACTTCCATTTTTTTTTTTTTTTCACGACACATTGCTTAAGAGACAGAGTGTGAGAGAGAACAGCGGATTTGCTCAATGAAGACTGTTACTGTTAACTAAAACTATTAAATATTTTGGTAATTGAAATGAAGCTGAAATAAAGGATAAATCAAAATACAAATATTAGATTAAACTTGAAAATTAGAAACTTAAAGTTTAAGTTTAAGTCAAAGTATTAAAACCGAAAACATGTTAAAGCTAAATAGAAAAATTAACAAAATCAGAAAAATCAACAAAAATGACAAAAGCACATAACGAAATGAAGCTAAAATGAAAAATAAAAATAAAAGTTGATTGAAAGTCTTAATAAATACTAAAATAGTATACACTCAAAGGCCACTTTTTAGGTACACCTGTTCAACTGCTAATCACATGACAGCAACTCAATGCATGTAGACATGGTCAAGATAATCTACTGAGGTTCAATCTGAGCATCAGAACGGGCAAGAAAGGTGATTTAGGTGACTTTGAATGTGGCATGGTGGTTGGTACACGGTTTGAGTATTTCAGAAACTGTTCATCTATGGGATTTTCAAGCACAACCATCTCCAGGGTTTACAGTGAATGGTCCGAAAAAGAAAAAGAGAAAATATCCAGTGAGTGGAAGTTCTGTGGGCGAAAATGCCTTGTTACCATCACCACCTACCACACACACACACACACACACACACACGCACACGCACACACACTCACACACACACACACACACCTCCCGACACACACCTGAACGTGCTGATAGCACTCTTCCCCCCTAAAACACCAGCAGCAAAAACAAACGCTGCAGGGTGTTGTGATGCTTTACCGTCAAACAAACCTGACCTTCTGTCCCCCTCCTCTGTCTCTGTGTTGCTGTTTGGGTTTAGAGGAATGATAGCCTCTGAGTGAGGGATTTTTCACTGTCCTTGCTGTGTATGTGTGTGTGTTAGTGCTGTTCAGTCATAACCAGAATTCCTTTGTGGAGATGAATCTAGCAGTTCAGTCTGATTGGTTGTGACACAGCAATCGTAGGAGACAGCGTGACTAGTTATTCCCATCACATTTAAAGCCACAATGTAATGTCTGCCATTCCACAAGAAGTGCTGTGTTTGATCAGAACAGAATGGAACACTTCATCTGGATAACTGAAGGTCTCCATGGACTGTTTGCCTCTGTTTTTGTGTCTCAAATGCATGATCTGACAGTCTTGGTTTAAAATGTTTAATAAAATAGAAGATAAAGCCTTGTGGCAAAGCAGAGGCTCTTGACAGCATCTTGATGGTGCAATCTGTGTTGGTGGGACCAGCTTAATGTCATCTCAACGTCTTTACATTCAGACGGAGAGAATGAGACAGAGAGAAGGACAGCGAGACAAAGAGATACTCGGCTTCACATCAGCACTACTGCATAGGCTAAAAAAATCAAAGAAATTATACAATGCGAAAATGCCTGTCAGAGAATATGAAATAATACATTTAGTTAGTCTGCCAATGGAACAATTTGAAATCTTGTTTTGTTTCTAAGGAAAATTGAACTTTTTAAAGGATTTTTATGAAGTGAAAGCAATAAGAATGCAGAACACTTGGTAAGATCTGGCACATGATTATATTATATTATAATGTTGTGTTATATTACATTATATATTATAATGTTATGCTATGTTTATGTTATGTTGTTTTATGCTAGTTATTTATTTTATTTTATTTCTTGCATAATCCCATCTATATTGGGGTGGGGGGTGGGGGTATTTATAAACTGAAAGCAATAAGAATGCAAAACAAAAAAGATGGTAAGATCTAGCAGATGATTATATTATATTATATTATATTATATTATATTATGATAGTTATTTATTTTATTTCATTTCTTGCATAATCCCTAGCATCTATATTTTTGTTATAATTTCTGCCCAAGATGTTAGTGTAATGTATGGAGGCACTAAGCGCTACTTTCTCCCATCCAGATTTATATGCAAGCCATTTACAGATTGATTTCCCAGAAGAGTTCAAATGCTTTGCATCTGTGGCACTTTCACATAGCTTTGTTTGTTAAGCAGCACAGACATGCAGAACACAGTGGCTCAAACAATTGTGTGAGTTTGAAGTGGGGCTGTCTGTTTGGTTGACCAGTGGCATGAGTTTGGGGTGGGGTTTGTCTGTTTTGATGACCAATGGAGTATAGAGGCAGTGTTCAAGGAAACCTGCTTGAAAACAGTCATAATTTTTGCCAATAATAACGGCACAGAAATCATTCCAATAAAATGCATTGAATTCCACTGTCTCCTCTGCTGTGAAGTAACAAAAGCTTCTCAGTTACAGCACATGCGTGTGGTTTGGAAGAAGACTGTGTGTTTGATTGGATCACAAAAGGGATAATACCTCTACATATCCCTCCACATCAAAGTGAGAGGCCGTAACAACTGTCACATCACATCAGTGTCTTTCCAAGTATGTGTGTGTGTGAGGCAGAATCTATCAGGGCAAAGCAGGATCAAAGGGAGGTAAGGTTACTACACGCACAGGTCGTGGGAACACACCTCGTTTCCTCACCGCACACGCACATACAAGGATTTTAACTGCAAAGTTCAGCGCAAGGAAGGTAAATGGCAGAGACAAATACAAGAAATATAAACCAATAGACACTAATGTTGGTTATGATCAAAGAGATGACACATTAGTGATGGATGACTTTCTCTCTCGCTTTTCTCATCCCTCACTACCCCTATTTTGCTGTGTTGTGATGATAAGGCTTTAAAGAGTTCACACATATACACACACACACACACTGGGTTTCCATGTTTTATGGGGGCATTCCATAGGTGTAATGGTTTTTATATTGTACAAACTGTATATAATCCACACTGAAGTTTGTTTGATTTACATTATTTAATTCTGTACATCGGTTCCACATGAATCAGTTAAGTTAAACAAACATAATTTATTCAAGTATTACTCAACATCACGGAATAAAGGCATTTGTCATTTTAAATGAACCAATGAAGTAGACTTAAAGTTAATTTTATTTGGCTCCCAGACATGATTTCCGGATTTACTTGTATGTGTTTACATCTCTTATATCATAGTGTCAAACAAGCTGATTAATCTATCTTGGCACATGAACTTATTCTTAACTGGAAGTTGCACACAATATCAGTTAATATGCAATATCATTCATAACCCATCATCATATCCAGTAATATATACACCAGATCAGCCCACACCCAAGACAAATGCTCCACTCTTCTCCACAGTGGTAACCCACCGTAATTAAATTGTTCATAACTCCTACATAATTAAACATTAAACACTATTACACACTATCAAGTCTCTCCCTTTTCTCATCTCGCTCAAAAACACATAAAATAACACTTCATTTCAATATTTACTCTCTTTTGATTGAGCCATGTGCAAAGCATTGCTGGGAACTAACAAGCCACACCCAGTTTTAGTTATTTCAACATAAATCATTCAATCCCAACAAAAATGGAACAAATAAACTTCAGTTATATTTAAGTGGATTGAACATAGTCAAATTAAGTTAAGACAAAATGTATACCAATTGTGTTGCTTTATAGGTCATTTTAATTAAGCAATTTAAAATCATTAAAAATCAATCAGCAAAAAAATCATTTTCATAAAACAGATGACAGTTCCGGCCCTTGATTCTGATTGGTTGAGCCGAATTTGAAGCCGTTGGAAATTACTCTACAAACATACACCTGTGACCTCATTACATCAGTATTACTGCACCAGTGTGTCTGTGTAACTGTTGTTTATTATTTATAAAGCGGTTAGTTCCAGATTGGTCAATAGCTGTGTTTTATTCATGATAAAACACGGCAATGACTGCTTCACCCAGTTCTGTGTAGTACTGCACAACACCCATAGCAACCATTGTGAGAGAGATATCGAGTGACAGAGTGTATTACCTGCATTCATATATAGCATTTTTCTTCAGGTCAGTCATAATAAAAAAATCTGTTTGAACGTCTGGTGCGATCTTGTCCTTTTTAATAGGGTTTCCCTTGCCCTGATGACTAGCAGCGCTAGTCAAAGCATTTGTCATTTGCGTCTTGTTACAACAAGTTTCAATATAAAAGTCTTTGCGACTGAGTGACTCGATAAAGACAATCTTTGCTGCCATCTAGAGGCGTAATAAATGTAACTTCTGTTGCTGTTCACGGTCAGGGTCTACATTTTCCAGTGGAAGGAAGGCTTTTATGATTTAACTTCATGAAAGTTGCATTGATATTTTTTCCCTTTAATATTTCAACTGTTCATTTTATCCCCCTACACTAAACCTACTCCTAAACCTACCCTTCACAGGAAACATTCTGCATTTTTACATTTTTAATAAAACATTGTTTAGCATGTTTTAAAGCTATTTTAAATGAGGATTCATGAAATGTCCTCATATTTCATGTTTACGTCGTAATACCAGTGTAATACCCATGTCATTTATACAAATTTGTGTCCTCATAAATCACAAAAACACACACACACACATTTGCATGACTATCTTTGTGAGGACGTTCATTAATATAATGCAATCCCGAGCCCCTTTCCCTAACTTGAACCATCACAACTAAGTGCCTAACCCTAACCTTAACCTCTAACCCACACCCAAGAATTAACCCTTAAACAGCCCTTTAAGGGGGTGTCAGAACATGAGGACCGGCCAAATGTTGTCCTCACTGATTGTCTAAAACTCAAACCCCTCACAAAGATAACCGTTGTACATAAGCACACACATTTGATCCAGTTGTAGTTTTGCGTTTTTCAACTGTAATCTCTATGGGAATGCCTTCACTATAAGAAATATTCCTCTCTGTATCCTTTCACTCTTTTTCTCTGTTGAGATATCATGCTTGAAAGCTGTTTGAAAGGTTGTGGAAAGAATTTGCAAGTCTGGATGTCATGTTTGCCTTTGCTTTGTTTAATTCTGCTCTGTTAAGAATCATATTTAATCTGTAAGGTTGAAATATTGTAGCCCTGTATAGTGCTATATGTAGCTTAGGAATGAGATAAACCTTTTTACATCCAGGCTCTGGAAAATAAGGAGTTCACCAGAATCTGTGGTTTCAACAACAGGACATGACAGAGGAGATGGGAGAAGAAGAGCAGAGAGAGAAAGGGGAAAATAGGGGCGTAAAGACACTCCAGGAAAGCGCATTAGTTCCAGGACGTTAAAACGAAGTCCAATGGATCATCCTCTTCCTGAGATGGACTTTCATAATGTCCTGTTTGCATTTATATGTTAATTTCATTTATGTTTTTGGCGTACACTCTGAAGCCAAAATGTGAATGCATGTGCAGTGTATGTGCAGTAGCCCATATTGTGCAGTTACTTCAGCAGGTGGCAAAGTTAGAAAAGCCCCCTTTTCCTATTTATCTCCTTTTGAATTAGTGAATTGTAAGGTAGGTATGTCGACTGTGTTAAATATCTTCTTGAGAATAAAACAGGCCCCAGATGTGCATGTTGTTGGCCTGCAGTGATTTCACCTCTATTGTTTTAGATGTGAAGGGGCTTCTCACAGTTAAGAGCAGAGTAATGGTGCCATCTGCTGGTCAATCAAGTTTTATTTACACATTAAACGGCAGTTCAAATGTTAGATAAACGATGCTCTCTGTAGGACAGCAGAAGTATTGCATAAGGGATTTGACAATAATTATCTTTCTGACCGATCATTTACTGTAAATGCTCTTTTTTATTAATATTACTGGAGCCTTATTATAATGTTCGTGTATACCTGGGCCATGTACGTTTTTAATTTGTGTGTGTATTTGTATATTTATGCTTTGGCCAATTTGTATGCAATCATTACTTCAAAATTAAAATTATACATTAAAATTGGATAGCCTACCACATTTACATTTACATTTAGTCATTTAGCAGACGCTTTTATCCAAAGCGACTTACAAGTGAGGAAACAAACAAGCGATTCTTCATGAATTGGCAAATAACACAGGAAGTGCTCACAATACAAGTTTCATACATTGCTCAGTACCATAAGCTAGAGTAGGAAGGGAAAAGGGAAGGAAAGGGGTTTTTTTTTTCAGGGATATTTTTTTTCAGGGATATTAAAAGCTCTTGTTATTTGTATTTCAGACAGTAGATGCAGCACATTTGGAGTGGCCTATGCCATGCAGTTTTGTATTGTTATTATTATATAATGAAATGTATAATATGCTTTCAAAAAGGGTGAGACAACTTCTTTCAAACAATTTGGTGTTGTTTTAAGTATAAACAGAATATTGTTATCCCTATTGTTACATATATTCGAGTGAAATGGCTTCGGACAGGACTTCATTTTGTCCATTAGATTGTTGTGATTTGCTATTGCTGATCTCATGTGAGTGACAGGTTGTCCCGCCCTCGTGCCAGTAAACATGCTGCAATATTACATTAAAAATAAGAACTGTGAAGTTTTGATTACATGTGACTTTAATGAATCGTTGAGTGAAAGATTCAGTAACACGCTCATTTGTCGCCTCCTACTGGCGTAACATTGTAACCTGCAGAAAGACCAGTAAAAGTATCGTTTTGATGAACTGATCCAAAATATTCGAGTAATCGATATGAATTTAAAATCCCCATTATTAAAGTGCAACTCGAAGTTGTAATGCTCCCCTTATATCCTCTTATATTCGAGTTGATTATAAGACCGGAGGAGGCGGGAGGAGAGAGCAGGAGCTGCGCGAGGCGGTGGCTCGCACTCCGTTTTGCCCTATTATGGTCACGAGCGTGACAGCGCGCGCTACCCAGCATGCGTCGCGGCGTGAGGCTCCGCCACAGCCAAGATGACCGACTTTGAGGAGCCGCTTTCAGACGAGGAGAAGGTAAAAATAAACATAAAGTTAACTTTCACAAACTGCTCAAATACATGCGCTCGTATGTCCTTATATTAAAGTCCTCCGCTTGCAGAGGGATGAAAAGCTGCTTCCCGGAAGGAGCGCGATGTAGTTTAGCCGGTTAGCTGTGTGCTAATTTGTGAGGAAGTGAAATCGCAGTTTTGCACTCCCGTAAAACACAGAGACCTAACTTATCAACGATATACCGAACAAACAAGCAGTATTTTAAGAAGTCTCGGGCTTTACGTTAGAGTCAAAATGGCCGTGTTGTTTTTAGTGGAAGTGTTGTGAGCGTCAGCTGTTAGCCTGTTAGCTGTCAGAGTGAGTTCAGAAATAGATGTCAGCAGATCCACCCACTCCGAACCGAGCCGACGGGCTTTAACGGGCCGTGCTCCGGTAGAGTTACACATGTGTGGGACAGCAGATGCCAGATCCGCCTGACACGACGGCCATCTGAGCCGAAATCCTCGGCCGGATGAAGTTACGACCGCAAGAGCGGGTGTGTTTTGGGGTGGAAGTCTGCAATCTCTGCAGGTTTGAGCGGAGAGTTCACTCAGAAATTACAATGGTGTCATCATCGATAAACCCTTGTGTTGTTTCTGCCGTGAAACTCAAAATGAGATGTCGGGCAGAATGTCAGTCTCGGTCACCGTTCACTTTTAATCGCCTCTTTTTCCGTATGTTGAGACTGTCATTTAAATGTTCTGTCACTTTCACAGTAGTTTTGAGTTTCAAATGGTGCAGACCAGTGGTGACTGATTTATTTGTGCTCTTTTCCGTTCGGTCTCTGTCAGTACGAAGCTACATTTAACCGCCACATATTTTCTTCCCATTTAATTACATGTGGTCATTTTCTGCATACTGTCAGCTTTGAGTTACAGGCTCGGCTGACTTCCCCAGCCAGACCACATGAGATGGTAATTAGACAGATCATTACCAGATGATTCCCTTTATGTTAATGTCTTTCCCTTCACTTCATTAAATGTTTTGGTGGTCAGAAATCTGCACTCCTCCTCTCAGTGGTTTCAAAAGACATTAGCCGTAATGCTTTGTTTGTGTGATCAGTGAACATTGCGGATGAAAGTGAATGTTAGTTCTGGTTAGGTGAACGAACATTGTTTCATTACGCTTTTTAAGAGACAGAGTTCAACTTTCAAAAATGAAAATCATGTCATCTTTTACTTTCAAACCTGTATGACTTTCCTTCTGTGGATCACACACATTTTTTTTCCTGGTCAATACAATGAAAGTCAATGCTGTCCAACATTGTTTTAATGTTGTAAAGTAGTGAAATATTACAACAGTAATGTTTATTTTGTTTGTGTTATTAATAATAATAATGATTACTATTGTATATAATTATTTTTTTTAGTCAAATTGTGCAGATCTACAAACAATCACAGCAATCCTGGAGTTTTTTTTTTTTTTCGCTATTGCAGTATTTTTCAGACAAATCGCTATTCTTTTTTTAACCTCCAAATCATGCTGCCTCATCATTGACTTCTATTATAGGGACAAAAACAGTTAAAAAGTATTATTTAAAATATTTTCTTTTTTTAGTGAACTATCATTTTAATAGCACTCAGTAAATCTGATGTAAAATTATCCTGGTCTGAAACAAGTTTGAGAGGACATTTGAAGCCAGGAATAAGCTGTTAGGTTTGAGGGAGGTGTTTTTGGACATTTATTTCTGTGGGTGATGTGGTTTTGAAGCGTTGTGTTTATGTGGTAAATTGTGGATTTTTGGACTTTTTTGTGTATTGTTGAGATCTCAGCGGTGTGTTACGGGGTAATTTGAGCTCTGGAGTCACCCGCTGAAAACCTGCTCTGATTCAGTAGTGCTGAAGCCACCGTGTTTTAGTAAAGCAAATATGTGCTTGCTTGTAATTTATTATGTGTTATTTCTGCAGGTCCGCATCGCAGCTAACTTCGTGACCCACGCTCCCCCTGGAGAATTCAATGAGGTGTTCAATGGTGAGTGTCATTTTAAGCTGCTCTGTTCAGGCTTAAGAGACTTCTTTCTAAAACATTAAAAAAATATCAAACTGAACCCAAACTTAAACAGTAGTGTACAATTTTAGTATGCTACAAGCCTGACAGCAGACCATATTTTTATCTCCAACTGAAGCTACAATCCCAGAATATCGCTCAAACTTGCATTTGTAGCAATAATAGATTTGATTCTTGGCTCCATCTTCAAACAACATGGAGGAAAGGCTTGTGATCATTTTTACTGATTTGCACAAAGTAAAAAGAAAAAGAGTTGAATAATATACATGAGATGGTGTTTGGGGAGACACGGGGAACTGTTTGATGTTTATTTTTGCTCCCCCTTCACAATGCATTGCTTTCTTGCAGTTTAATTGGCTGCTCTTCATTGCTGCTTTCTCACTCATCGAGACAACACCTGATTTCAAACCAGTTTTATATTACACCAAGTTTGTGAGTGTTTTTTAATCGTTCTGTTTTTGTAGATGTGCGACTTCTCCTCAACAATGACAACCTCCTTCGGGAAGGGGCTGCACAGTAAGTTATTTTGCATATCTGTGTGTCTCATGTTATGACCAGATGCAACTGTGTGTAGTTTAAAGTTTGTGCTGCATTGTTTCTTTTTCTGTTTCACAGTGCCTTTGCTCAGTATAACATGGATCAGTTCACACCTGTCAAACTGGACGGTAGTGAGGAGTTGGTAGGTTCATGATTTGATCGCAGTTCAGACTCACAGATTCAGTTTCGGTTTAGTTCCTGTGCTGCTCTAAAGCTCTAATGTTAGTTTTAAATTTAGATTACACCGTTGACATTATTTATTCAAGCTGGATGTAAACTCTGCTCTCTGGAGATCTGTGTGTACTTTGTGTGTGTGATTAGGGCAGGTGTGGTCATTGTACCGTGAGTGTTTGCTGCTGCTGCGTGAGGATGGCTGTAGAGCTCTTTGTGTGATTAGTTCTGTCTAAAGAGCGAGGGACATCCTGTTCCTCCAGGTTCTGATCACCGAGCATGGAGATCTGGGTCAGGGACGGTTCTTCGACCCACGGAAGCGGGTTTCATTTCGTTTCGATCACCTCCGAAAGGAAGCGAGCGATCCTCAGTCCTATGAGGGAGAGACCGCCCTCCGGTCCTGGAGAGACGCCTGTGATGAAGCGCTCAGTGCTTACGTGAAGGAGCACTATCCCAGTGGAGTCTGCACGGTACACATTTTTCCCATGGGAATCTCAACAGAATAATATGATTTCATAGATTATTATTAGCACTTTTACATTTCTGCGTTCCAGCCATTATTTGTGAAATCTTGTGTACTGTTGTGTCTGCTGCAGGTGTATGGGAAAACTGTTGACGGTCAGCAAACAATCATTGCTTGCATTGAGGGTCATAAGTTTGAGCCCAAAAACTTCTGGTGAGTAATGTTCAGTGATTTATCATCTTAAAGACTGCTCTCTGGAATACTTAATTCTGATTGGTCAGTCACAGCATTTAAATATTGCCATATAATTTGGCAATATTCTGATTTCCTACATAGCTATTTCATGTTACTTTTATCTCATAAAATAAATTAATTTGAACTCATCAGCATTTCATGTCAGTGTATTACACTACCGTACAAAAGTTTAGAGTCTGAAAAAAGTTTCATAAGTCTCTTATTTTCACCAAGGTGGCAATTAGTTTATCAAAAATACAGTAAAACAGTTATATAGTGAGATAGTATTACAATTTTAAATGTTTTCTATTTTAATATTTTTATAATGTAATTTTTCCTGTGATGGCAGTTTTTAGCAGCAATGCTGAAAACTGGTGCTGCTTAATTTTTGTGGGTATGAGATACTTTCCCCCCCAAGAATTCTTTGATAAATAGAAAGTTCAAAAGAACTTTGAATGTAATTCTTTTTTTTTTTTTTTTTTTTTGTAGCAAAAGTGTCTTTGTGATCAATTTAACACATTCTTGCTGAATAATAGTATTAATTTCTTGTAAAATATATATAATCTACTGACCCCAAAGTTTTGAGTTGTAATGAATTTGTTAAATAACTGTTTAATAAGTGGCTTAATGTACAGCCATCTGTCATTTTTGGTAAATAGACTTCTTTAAGGAAATAAAAAAAAGAATTACAAACTTGCTTCTTTCCTGTTTTGCGATTATGATCAGCATGATTCTCTGATGATTATCTTACAAAAATTTAATCTAAATTTCTACCTGTAGTTCTATAATTCTGTTCCGAGTCCCTCTACTACGGCCTAGAATTGTCTAGTTCAACCATGCCTGAAGTTGTGTGATTCAGCAGTGATTAAGCCTAGAATGGTCTGATTGTACCTCGGCTCACTGATGATCTCATCATCTGGTTATTCTCTCTTGTCAGGAATGGCCGGTGCAGGTCAGAGTGGAAGTTCTCCATAAGTCAGTCATCAGCTCAGGTGGTGGGAGTATTGAAGATCCAGGTGAGACCTGACAGACTAGAATAGTGGGGATGAGAAGAAAGTGATGGTGAAGAGTTTGTGATCAATAATTTGGTTTCCTACAGGTGCATTATTATGAGGATGGTAATGTTCAACTGGTGAGCCATAAGGAGGTGGAGGACTCCATTGTAGTGAATGTAAGTAAAAACATAAATTTATTCTCACACAAGTTTTTTTTTTTTTTAATTAAATTTGGTTAATGCATAAGATTTTAAAGAAGATTTGAAGTAAATTCCTGCCTCTTTATCGCTAGAATGAAACCCAGGCTGCCAAGGAATTTGTAAGAATCATTGAAAATGCTGAAAATGATTACCAGGTGAGAATTTAATTTGATCAACATGTACATTTTTTATTAATGTTCATTGTTTTGTACATCCCTAATAAATGTTTCCCTCCAGACGGCTATCAGTGAGAACTACCAGACAATGTCAGACACCACCTTCAAAGCTCTCCGCAGACAGCTCCCCGTCACCCGCACCAAGATCGACTGGAACAAGATCCTCAGCTATAAGATCGGCAAAGAGATGCAAAACGCTTAGAACGGCCCTGATCCTCTTCCTTCTGTTCAGATGCAGAGCCGGCTCTCAGAACACCACATGCCGTTCGAAGTCTCCAAAAAATTAAAATTAAAAAAAAAATAGTCAAAGAACTTTGTTTAAAAGAGGATGTCATTTCATTCAACTTTCAGTCATTAATGGACTTTGATGGGTTTCAGCAGTGGAAGAGGTTTAAATGAGAACTTGGAGGGAATCGTGGATCTAAATAATCGGCAATTAATGCTTTTCTCATTTACCCTCTCACAAGTCACTCAAAGAGTTTGTATTGTTTTGACTTTTGTCTTATTTTTTTGTGAACTGTGACCGCGGCAGTACTCGTGTGTTTTAAAACAGTGAATGTCTCACTCACTGTATCTCCAAACCCCAATCAGGCGACAACCCCACCTTCCTCTTCCTCCACCTACTGAAAACCTGGAGAGATGAGATTTCCTTTTGCCCTTTCCTCAACTATCCAGGCTGTAACAGGGATAGGATGAGGTTGGGAGAGGAGGGGAACGGGCTGTATGGGTTTGGGATGGCCATCTGTCCTAACTGCTCTCTCTGTATCTTTGTCTAACAGTGACTCGCAGTCTGCTAAACTAAAAAGGTTTAAAATAACCAAAAAAGACAAAATAAATAAATCCATGGATAACCCTCTTTGGTGGCAAAGACATCCAAATTAAGTCTTGATTTTTATGTTTACACAGCAGTTGAATTGTTTTCAGATATAGTGGTTCAGACTGCCTGTTACAGATACATGTGATGCATTTGGGGTATCCACAGTCTGTTGTGCAACAAACACAAAATCCACACAGTAAATCTCTCAGCCGGAGTACTGAGGCCTCCGTCAGTGTTGCAGTTGCATGTTTCTGCCACTGTTTTCACATTGACCTTAGTCTTGTTTGTCGTTATTGTTCCATCAAATGTCCTCTGTAACATAAACCCATCATGTACGACTAGCATATTCTCTCTCTCATAACCTTTATTTTTTCAGATTTTAAATCATGCAAAAGTAATGTCTACTCACAGTAAATGGCACCAAAATGACTAAATGGTTACCTGCTGAACTTTTTTGTAAATCAGCTGTTGTATTTGTAGCTTAAGTCTGTGCAGATTCTACTACTTTTATTTGTAGTGTTCTCAGGTTGACATATTAATGATAATCATTGTTTACTGCATAAAAAAAAACAAGGTAAACTTCAAAAAACCCTTTATTAGCTAAGGGAAAAAATACAGTCATAATTTCACTCAACACCTAACTAGCAGTAAAAATCATCTGGAAAAATGCAACTAATTTAACAAACTGTATTTTCATACAAATAGCAAAAAAATCAGAAACTGGTCTTTGCAAGTTCCAGGTAAAAATATAAATTTCTGGTTCAGTTTTGGAAAAAAAAAAAAAAAACATTCCAGTAGTAAAAATCTTAACTGCTATTTAAAAAGGTTTCAATACAGTAGGAGAAATGGTGAGGTATTTAAAAAAAAAAAGGAAAAGTAAATGACCATAGAGCAGCTGAAACCTATATAGGAAAGGACAGATACATGCATCACATTTACTAATAAAAACGGAGCATACTTTGTTTTCTCATAAGCAAGTTAAGACTGTATGCTGCATTCAGGTCAGCAATACCTTCATGCATCAAGATTTATACACAAACATAAAATAATTTCTATTTTCAAATTAAATTTAAAGGTCAAAAGAGGACACGGGTAAGAAAAAACATCATTAAACGATGACATTAAAACTCTTTATGTGCTTTTACCATGGTTGTTAATCATGTAAACTGGTGTTATGGTTTCTACCAAGTATTCGAGTAAGATTCCATTTTTAAATACAAGGCTGTCCAGTACAAACAAAATATTAAGAGCAATGATGGAGTAATATTTATCAAGGCATGTTATTATTCAATGCATTCATAGAACATTTTGACTTCTAAATATTGTTTACAATCATTTTAACCATGTCTGAGAATATGTGTGGCATATTAACAAGCATATTAACCATCATTTATAGAGAATGTATTCTGGTTTGGCTGATGTTTAATACCACCAGACGGCAGCTTCCTGAGCAGCACTTCAGATTGACACTAGAGGACGATGTAGTCATGGTGCAATACAGTAGGACAAAAGTTTTCCATGACTGCTTCATTTCAGTTCTTTAGAGAGTATCTCCAGTAGTTAATTTGGACAATGATTCAAGAACAGCACCTGCACATCAAATCGTATGACTGCTCAACAGAAAACATTTAACCATAAACTTAATATATAAATGTCACACATAAGACAGATTGAGAATTTTCTCACGAGTAGCCCAAGACTGATAGATTAGTTGAAGACTTGGTTAATCAGTATTGCATTTGCTTGATTTCATTACATATTTTTACTTTATATACTTCCATTTTTATCTGTGCAGGTCATCAGGAATGGATTAATAACAAATAACATTATTTATTAGGATAAATAAAAATCTTTCTTGTAAAAAATAAAAACAATAACATTAAAAAAAGATTAAAAAGCATTTAAATAGATTGAACCTTATAGGAGCAGTATTTGATAGGTTGGTTAAGTTCTGTGAGCATAGTTGCCTTTCAAAAACAGTTAGGATGGGTTAGGCTCAGTCTAAGATTTGTTCTGGGATACGAAAGGTTTTGGAGGGTATCACCTCTGAGTGCACATCTGAGAGACCAGTCCAGTGTGGATAAAGCAGGAAAGTTTAATCCTATTCCTGGAGGACTGCCTTCGTACAGGGTTTACCTCAAACATGCTTTAACACACCTGCCTGGACCTTTCTTGCAATGCTGAAGACCCTAATTGATTCAGGTGTTTAATTAGGGCTGGACCCTCCAAAAGCAGGGTTGGGAGAAGGTATGCTAGACTGGGGCAGCCAACCCTGCTTCTAGAGAGCAACCCCTTTTGCTTCCTTTCTGAATAGTTCAGTTCCAACCCTGTTCCAAAACAACCTGAATTTAAATCTTCAAGTAATTCTAAGCTGAGTTAGGTGTGATGGATTAAAGTTAAAGAAAAATTCTGCAGGAATTGCAGCTCCCCAGGATCATGGTTGGCTACCCCTGCACAAGACCAATGGTTCTCAGTCTTGCAGTATCAAAGCACTGAACAATCTGAATGTCTTTCTTATTTAACACATCAGCTCATTAGTAGAGGTTACAAGTCCTGAACTGTGTCAGATAAAGGAGTCATCCAAAACAGGGTACTTGAGGCTGGACAACAACAACACTAGACAATCAGGGTGAAAATAATAAAAGTAAACCTCGAGGTTCACAGAGAGTGCTTTAGATGCCACGGGAGGGAATGGAGTGAATAAGGCTAGATGCCACCGGAGGGAATGGAGTGAATAAGGCTAAGGATCGGTTGTGGACTTTAGGCTGGTTAACTAGATGATGACATGACCAAGTCAAGCTCTTTAGCATCTTCCTGACCACTGGTGAGACCACAGCTCCCAGAGAGCTCGGGGAAGTGGCTGGCCCTACCAGAAGGAACCGGTGAGTTAGGAGACTGGTTAACCCCCTGCTTTTTGGGAGGAACAGGAGGTGGATGAATCTTCTCCGCCCTAGGAATTATCGGTGAGCGGATCCCCGGTGAGAGAATCCCTGGGCTCTTCCCTGTGGGTGAGGAGGCAGAGGCCAGGTTGCGGTAATCGGTGCCAAAGGGTGAGCTGTTGGATGGAGGGAGTTTACTTGCTACTTGTTGGCTTGTGAACCGTGACAGCACCTGAGTGACAGTGTTGCGGGCAATCTGCTTTGCAGTAGAATTGTCTGGAGGAGTAGGAGTGGCAGGAGTAGCGGCAGTGGGAGAGAGGTCTCGGGGCGAGTGGACAACAGTTCCTCCGTGTTGCTGGTCTACCTCAGCTTGTTGCTGAAACTTGTGGCGTGCTGCTTGGAATCGTTGGTTGATGCTGGCCTGGTAAGAAGAGGGATAAGTCGGACTAGAACAACCTAGAGAGCCCAGACGCTTGGTCAGTACAGGGGAAGAGCATGGAGATGAGCTAAGGGAGGACGAGGCAGGACTGCTGGGGGAGACACATTGTAAGGCCCCACTTCCTCCAAGGAGTATTACCACATTATCCGCCAATCCCCCTTCCTTACACCTCTCTTCTGCTGGAGACTCCGGTTCTTTGGGAGTGTGTTGACCATTTTGTTTGTGTTGAGGAGATGATTTATATGCAACAGTTTTCCCATCGACCTCTGTTTGACTAAGAGGAGGCATGACACCTGAAGTTGCTTTCTGTGGGATTTTTTCCTTTTCTTCATTATCCTTTTCCAGCCTTGTCTTTTCTCTTTCTTTCATTTCATCCAACTCTTTCTTTAGACTACTGAACTGCTCCAAAAGCTCTTGATATCGTTTTTCTTCCTTCAGTAGTTTCCCTCGCATCTGCTCATGTTCAGTATCAAATTCAGCCATCTTTTTCTCAGCTCTCGCCTCTATCTGCTGAGCACGGGCGCGTTCGCTTTCGAGCTCTCGCTTTAGGATTTCAATGGTACTGCTCTCCTGTTCCAGTTGGCGGCTGAGGTCTGCAACACGTTGGCTCTCCTCCTCTGCCCGTGCTGTAGCCTTCTGACATTCTTTAGCCAGTGTTGAGGATAACTGCTGCTGCTGTGCTAAATCTTCCTCAGCTTGATTTGACAGAACTGACCTCTCACGTTCTAAACTCTGGATTTGAGCCTTCTCAAACTCCAGCTGTGAAAAGAAAAGCAAGCAATGTCACTTTTAAAAATCAGAAGCTAGTAGAGTCACAATGAAATAACATTATATAGATAGACAATATACAGTATTGTTCTAGAGCAATGGTGTCCAAACTCTGTCCTGGAGGGCCAGCATCCTGCAGAGTTTAGTTCCAGGTTGCCTCAACACATCTGCCTGGAAGTTTCTATTATGCCTACTAAGCCCTACTATGCCTACTAAGACCTTGATTAGTTGTTTCAGTTGTGTTTACCTGGGGTTGTAGCTAAACTTTGCAGGACAGTGGCCCACCAAGAGCAGGATTGGACACCCCTGTTCTAGAGCAGAGGTCTCCAAACTCGGCCCTGGAGGGCCGCTGTCCAGCAAAGTTTAGCTACAACCCCAGGTAAACACACCTGAACCAGCTAATCAAGGTATTACTAGGCATGCAAGAAACTTTCAAACAGGTGTGTTGGAGCTAGTTGGAGCTAAATTCTGCTGGACAGAGTTTGGAGACCCCTGTTCTGGAGAATATCTTGTTTACTTGATTCTTCCTGCCTCAAACAAAACTTTATCAGCTTCAGTGTACAAATATATATCTACATGCATTGTTTATATTGTGTTATCATGTATCTGTGTTAGTGTGTTTACTTACAGCAATAACATAAAAAATTAATGAAATAAAGCAGTTTATTCACTGCAGGGGAACCACTTTGGGCTCATATGAGCTGCAGAATGGCCAAGCATCCAGAGAAAGACAGTGTGTGTGTGTTTTAAGGGAAACCCAGGGCAGTGCAGGAAGGGCTTTTACATAATACTGCACAGTCTGTACTTTGACCATAATATCCCCTTATCCTAACCCTATAAAAACACAAATAAACAATGGAATGTCTTCACACACACACACACACACACACACACACACAGAGGCAGACGGACTCTCGTGCCCCACACTTAATAAAAACAATGGAGCCATTCCAGCATACAGAGACCTGCAAAATCCGCTGGCACAGGGTGTCGTTGGTGCTTTTATTTTGCCATTTAAGGTGTATTTATAATGGTACAGTGTGTGCATGTGTATATGTGTTTTGATGGCGTTGCCTGGTTACCTGTTGCAGTAGTCTGTCTCGTTCCCTCTCCAGCATGGCAGTGATGTCATCACCCGCGGCAGCGTCTTGAGCACGCCGTCGTTGCTCTTCTTCTAAATCATTTATTACCTGCAGGCACACACACATTCAAACATCAGGACAAGAAAAATGACTAATCATGACTGCATCATCTTAGTTATTAATAATCATAATAAAAATATTACTTTCATTAATGACGTTAATTTGAGTTACATTAATTGCGAAAATGATCATGTGTTCTTCTTTGCTGAATCTTTGAATTCTTTAAATTTTTGATTTCCACAAATCATTGTTTATTTTTCCTTTCTTACTTTACAAACAGACAGTTTATATATATATATATATATATATATATATATATTTTACATCAATTTAAAAAAAAATGATAGGATAAAAACCTTTGATATTTGCAATTTTTTGCAAGTAGGAGGATCTTATTTTATCTTTTTTTTTTACCACAGAACATATTTGATATATTGTGAAAAATAACTGGACATAATATTTGAATGTTAGGCCAAGGTTACTTTGACCTTGAAATTGATTACTAGTGAGAAAGAGAAACATGCCCAATACTATTAGCTTGTTGTTGTGTTTGTTGTTTTTATTTTTTATCCTGGAATAAATAAATGATAAAATACATTTCTTTCAAAGATTAAACAAATAAACACTCAGACATGATTGAAATAACATAGGAAATGTATACGGGTCATTTTAGACCCATGTTATGCATTAGAAGGAGTTTGCATAGCTTAAGCATCAAAGGGTTAATAGAGATTTGTTCATTTTGTGTTGACTGCACATAAAGTTCTGTACAGGAAAAAGAAATGATTATTATTATGATCATATACAGAAATGAGCCTTTCAGGTTCGAGTCGTTCGTTCATCAAGTCCCAGCCCCGTAGGGAAGGCTATGCAGTCTGTACCAGAAAAAGAAATGATTAGCTCACCTCTCAAGTCTTCGGGTTCGAGTCGTTCATTCATCTCGTCACAGCCCCATAGGCTGAATGCGGAAACAGAAATGATTAGTCCACCTCGAGTCTTCGGGTCTGAGTCCTTTGTTCTTTTATTACGTGACAGCCGTATTGGATACAGAAATTAGTTAATTCCTTACAAATAAGTGTGTAGTTAGTTTCATTTCTGTTTCCAGTACCGCATGCATTGCATGTGGGGCTGTCACGGCACAGTTCAGGCACTGACGACAGAATAACGACTCGAACCCGAAGACACAAGAGGTGAGCTAATCTTTCTGGGGAATAGACGTGATAAATGTGAGGTGACAAAAGAAAGAACGACTCGGATTGGGAGGTGAGGTAAACTAACAGACTGCATAGCCTGAAGACCCTGCTACGTAATTAATCAATCATTTCTCACTCATAATTTGGCCTTCATGGCTGCATTAGCCTATAGTTTATTTTTTACTACAAATGTGATAACATTAGCGCAAATAGTATGTGTTGGGGATGTAACATGCAACACTGGTACTGCTCATTGGTTCATGCTCATTGGAAAAGCTCAAGTAATGTGCCAACATGAAATTTCTATGTAGTAGTATACTTGTTCCTGTTTGCAATAGCCCTACTGTGCTGTAACATTGTGTAGTATAGTCGTGCTGGGCAATGCTGGTAAAATGAAACTACCATCTTGTTCACTGATTCACTCATTATTTGGATAATTTGTCAAAAAACAAATCTGTTAAATCTAATTCTGTTGCATCGAACTGAATATAGAATAATATATTGATATTTAAAATTAATATATTTTCTGTCCAGTTTTAGTGAGGATATTTTAATTTATTGGCGTGCTTTTAAATTCAGTATCATTAAATTACTGAATTTCATTACAAAGTCTATTATTGCAATTATACAAAAAAAATTAATTTAAAATTAGAAATAAGTCATTTTTTAAAAGCATTTTCAGTTTAATTTCTCTGCTAAGTGCATCTAGAAGTTTTGTTTTCGACCCAGAATGTTCATTTCGGTGCATCCTAACTTACTTTTGTAGAACATAAAAGAAAGGTTTTTGAGAAATATCTTGTTTTTTCTCGCCATACGATGGAAGTTAATGAGCACCAAAATTGTTTGTTACTAACATTCTTCAAAATATCTTTCTTTTTGTTCCACAAAATTTTCAGAATTGGAATCTCTATATATATTTGGTGCATTTAAGAATGTACTGGTGAGTGTACATAGTTTATAAAAACATTATATATAGACATACATATATTTTCATTTCATTTAGTTAGTATACTATAGCGAAAATAAAGAATGTTTGATGAAAACTGGTTTGTGTTTCAAAGGATCAAACCCTTTTATTCAGAGATCTGAACCCTTTAAAATAAGACTCCACCCAACGCACATAACAGGGATAATAGTTGTGTTTAATTTTGGATTAATCTTTCCTACAATGTTTATGAAATAATTAAACTTTTTTTTTTTTAACTTTCAGAGAACTGAACGAACCAGTCCAGGTTCAGGGTAGCCGGCCCTTAAATACACACATCTTCAATACATGCACTTAAACTCTATTCCAAGAACTTGTGAGCTACTCTGCTCTCTATATAGGCAGCTACCTTCAAACACAGCCTCCTAACAATTGTGTAACCTCCAAAGTGAATGATTGAAGTGACATAAACAACACTCCTCACTACAGCTGTAACGCCTACAGCTGATTTAGCAATACCATGCTGTTGAGCTAGAACAGCCTTCACGTTAGACGCCAAAATATACAGCCTGGGTGTGCAGCTCAAGACTCTCTTTTTGTCTCTCACCCGTCGATGTCTCCTCTCTGCAGTAGCAAGCTGTCTCATCATTTTCTCCTTCATATTGGTGCAGTGGGCCATCACTAGCTTCAACACGCCCAGCGGGTTCAGACACACGGGACTCTGCCCTCCATCATCCTGAGCCTGCGACAGCTCGCTGTCCCTCAGCAGCGCTATGAAAGGGTCACGGAGGTCATACTGTCCATATCGCTCCTGAACAAATGAATCTCTCTGTTGTGCCTGAAATAAAGGTCAAAGATAAACAGAAAAAAATGTAGGGATAAGTATCTAGTTTTCACTGAGGTTTTTTTTTTTTGAGGGACAGAAAGGGAGAGCAGGATTTCTAAACACATGTGATGCAAATACAGCTGGTCACTATCACATCCATTTTCCCAAAATATAATTACAGCCCTGACCCCTCCTCTGCAGGCAGGTGTTAAACCTCCCTTGGGCTGAAGAGATGGAGAGGGGGGCTCACAGCACAAAAGGCCCAGCTGTAGGGGGTGTTGTTCACTACTCATTGTGCATGTGTGCGCTTGTGTGAGGGCTAGAACAGGGGGCAGTGTGACTAATTTAGGAGGGATGGGGTGGTCTTGCTAAATAGATCGGCAGATGGGAGATGTACACACACACAAACACAGAATGAAGGACTGGAATAGACATGTTTATGTCACACATGATACATCATGTTGTATTCTACGCATTTCCTCATTCTGTTCTTCTCTTTTACACTACACTTTTACATGTCCACTACACTCTTTTGTTTTCAAATCTTACCTGATTCAAACGAGTTAATTGGCTACTCAGAAAACAATCGATTGTAAAAAAAAAAAAGAAAAGAAAAAACAGAGAAATAAAATAACAGAACAAAAACAAATATTATATATTTTTTTTAATGTTTATGTTCTGGCCAATAACTGATAGATGGCTAATATTAAAATTATATAAGATTTTGTCTGATATATATATATATATATATATATATATATATATATATATTTATATATATAAATGTGTGTGTGTGTGTGTGTGACCACAAAACCAGTCATAAGGGTAAATTTTCTGAAATTGTATACATCATCTGAAAGCTGAATAAATACGCTTTCCATTGATATATGGTTTGTTAGGATAGGACCCGGGGTAGGCAAGTTTGGTCCTAGGGAGCCGCTGTCCTGCAGAGTTCAGCTCCAACCTTAATCAAACACACCTGAACAAGCTAATCAAGCTCTTCAGGATTACTAAGGCTATAGGCAGGTGAGAGTTTTTTTTTGTTCAGGGTTGCAGCTAAACTCTGCAGGACAGCGGCTCTCTAGGACCGAACTTGCCCACCCCTAGGGATAGGACAATATTTGGCCAAGATAAAACTATTTGAAAATCTGAGGGTGCAAAAAAAAAAAAAAACTCTCAATATTGAGAAAATTGTCTTTAAAGTTGTCCAAATGAAGTCCTTAGCAATGCATATATTCATATATATACATATATATATATATATATATATATATATATATATATATATATATATTCATTAATTATTTTGAGATTTGTTAAAATTGACCTTTATTTACATTTGTTATTAAATTATTATTAAATTGTTATTAAGGTATTCTTGTTAAAATGATAAATTTATTTTATTATAAATTATAAATGAAATTATTAAATGATAAAGTCACAATCACAATGTAATGAAAGTAGTAATTAATTTACAGATTATTTCTTCTGTATTGTGACATACATTCTAGTGAAACAGATTATATATTATTATTAGTAAGACTTGGTTTTATTCATCTGTTGTTGATTGGATGGGGGCAGAGCTTGTACATTTTGCTGGAAAATTACAAAGGTCCAAAAAAGTTACATGCACAATGAATTGCTTATAATAAGATCAATAACGTGCATTTAGAAAATAGATAGGGTCAGTTTTCATTTCATGCTGACTTTAACTTTATATGATCATTTGATGCCGGCAAATGACAAATGGAGGAAATTACCATTAAATGCAAAACCATTAAATGTACAAATGAATATGCAATATTGGTCAATTCTGATTATTAAAACATCTCTAATATGTAATATGTGTTGTGAAAATCTGCAAACTAATCAGGCTAACGTGTAGAGTAGCTGACGCATACATAATTGGAATTTTCTTGAGCACACCTTTGTGTCCTTAAACACACCAACACAAACAAAAAATGTAGACTTTTATCTGCTAGATCACAATGCGTGTGGGAAAGAGAGCCATATCAACCAACCAGACTTCAAGAGACCTCAGCTTCCGCCATTTTCTGGTTATTATCTGCTGATCATTCAGTCTGGGAATCAGTCTTTAAATAACAGAGAATCACAGAGGGTGTGGTGTTTACTGGGTGTGAACATCAATAAACCACAATAATCATTAAAATGCAGGCGGTTGTTAAAACTTTCTGTCTCTTACTCTCTCTGTGTTAAGCAGAAATTCATCCTCTACTGCTGTATGTCTGATGAAGCTGTGTAAGTGTGTTAAGTGTGTCTCAGACCACCAGGTCGGATAGTTTATTTGTTTAACTTCAGCCTTAAGCAGCGCTGTGTACTACTCCACATCATTACAGTAAATTACAGTTCATTTCCAGCCCTGGAGGCCTCAATCTGTGGCCCTGCTGGCCTCTGAGTGACCTTATCCAGAGACCAGAGAGAGAGAGAGAGAGAGAGAGACAAATGAAGGAAACAGATGAGCCAGCGGAAAGGCAAGCATCACTAGTACTATTACTCATACAATGGATTATGGAACAAACACACCAAGTGTTAAACTCATCCAGCACTATTTATGCCACAGATGTAAATGACACTGGAAATTGTGCAGCTTGTTAAGTTGAAGGTGTGCAGCTACTGTTTTTAAGTTATTAAGCCTTCAATATTGCATGGTGGATGATAAATTGGGTAAAAAATGATGTAGTCAAACAATGAAGGAGAGAACATGATAGAAACAATCTTTTGACATGGGTAAAAGAGTAAGGAGCAACCACACGCATTGACCTGGCAACATACATTTTGATATACATTGCTATTCAAAAGTCTGAGGTCTCTAGGATTATTTCTTGGAAGAAAATCTTTTATTCTGCAAGTACAATGATCGAAAGTGACAGTAATATGATTTCTGAAGGACCATGTGACACTGAAGACAGGAGTAATGATGCCGAAAATTCAGCTTTGCCATCAGAAGAATAAATTACTTTTTAAAAATATATTAAAAGAAAATCCACAATCCTTTCAGTCGCTTTGTCTCTCTTCAGATCTAACACAGCAGACCAGACAAACACCCACACAAACAATAAGTCTACCGGGACAGACAGCACCACACACACTAGCAACTGCTTTTCCCACTAGAAATCCAGCTGCTATATTTAGCCATTTCAGTCTCAAGACGTTTCATTTGTACATTAGTTACTCATTTCACTGCTTTCTCTGTGCAGTCATTTACTGTAAATTACTGGCAAAGTTACTATACTTACAACCGCCTATACCATAATAGCTCCGCAGGTAATTACGGTTTCAAGAACTTCCTGTGATATAGCAGTTTTGTTAAAAGTTTTGTTTAAAGTTTCAACTTTAAAGTGACAATTCTCATTTTTTTATGGAATATTACAGTATTTATTATAAATTATTTATCTCTGCGTGCCATTGTTTCTTTTTTTTAATTCATGTGCCCTCATATTCTTTAAACAAAATACCTTCCCCTCCCTGTAGAAGTGACATCGCATCTCTTCTCTGATGATGTGTTTACTGGCGTGAGGGCGGGACAACCTGTCACTCATATGACATCACATCAATGGCAAACCACAACCATCCAATCAATTCCTGATGGACAAAATCCATCAGTCCCACCCTACATTTTTTTCTTGTCCGAGAGGCCGATTTACTCATACAATAGAGAAGAAAGGACTATCGCAATTTCCATTTCGTGCCAACTTTAATTCATAATGCATTAAAATAAAAGCAATAACACAATTTCAACAACATTAGAAAAAGCTAAAGATTTTGAAGGGATTATGTAAATTGTTGTTACTTAGAGCTAAAAGTCTCAATGCTCATCCAAGCATAATTATAGTTACATTATTTAAGAGCAGGGGATTATGGGTATTCCCTCACTATTGGATCCCACATGATTCGGTTATTTTATTAATGAATTTTTTTATAGTAATGTACTGACTAAAAATATTATTTTACTCGATGTGTGTGTGTGTGTGTTTCTGTGAGATTAGTATTGACAGAGTAGGATCCTGCTTGTCCTGTTGCTGTTTTTAATCAAGCTCTTGCTGATCTGAGGCGCTTACCATCGGAGACAGAGAGGAATCAGGAGACTTCCTGGAAGGAAGTTCACACCGAAGGAATCCAGCACCCCTCTAATCAACACAAAGACACACACTCCGGGTGGTTCAGAAGAGTGAAGAACCCCATTGGTTTTCTCTGTGAGTGTATGTGTGGAAATGACACATTTATAAGGTAAAGCACAGGGTTTGACATCCTCCCTGTTAGGATAAAACAAACTGGCTTGTTTAGTCTGCTTTGGATTGTGATTTTAACATGGAATTCCCTATTCATGAAATTCCCCTTTCAGGGACCTGTGAACAGACCTGATCTTTCTTTATAAGGCTTAGATGATGAAATGGCAAGTGAGTCATATCAACGGCTGGTTTCCCATTTTAACCACCAGCCCTCGGGATATTGGCTCTTCTATTACATCAGAATGAGCCATGGGAAAATAACTCGAAAGGAGGAGCAAAAAGTGCACTACTGGAGAAATGCAGCTGAACTAAAGGCTTCCAGAACATCTAAAGTGATTGATACTCTTCTCCCAGCATGCACTGCTTCACCACTGCCAGGACATACAGGAGTTTCTGAAAGCACTGAAGTGACACGCACACACATACATACACACGCACACAACGCAACATTGGTGATCAAAGACTCAAGAGCCCCAAGGGCCTCTCATGGTTCTCTCTGTTGAATAAAGCCCTTACTGGCCAGGAAGCAAGTCAAATGAAGCTGAAGACACACACACACACACACACACACACACTTAGCATCTTGCCTGGGGCTGAGCAGTAAAAGAGGGCTAAGCCTAAGAGAGAGAGAGAGTCACAAACATCTTACAAACCAAGGCTTTGTTCAGAGAGGAAGCAAAAATCTGATTTCAAGAGTCCGCCTCAAATCTGCTTAGTTATTTATAGTCTAAACAGCAAAAAAGAGATGAAATGTGATGTTTAATCTACCAATTTTAAACCACATCCATGTGTTGTTTTAAATCTGACATTTTCACTATGTAGTGAATAAGTTTAGTAAGCATATTTACACCATTTAAAAGTTTTTTTTTTTTCAAAGAAATTAATACTTTTTCAGCAAGTATGCATTAAATTGATCAAAAGTGACAGTAAAAACTTTTAGGCTGTTACAAAATATTTCTAGTACAAATAAAACAAACAAATTTTGAACTTTTTATTCATCAAAGAATCTTGAAAAAAAGTATCGACAAAAATTTCCACAAAAATATTAAGCAGCACAACAATATAACATAAATATAACATTTACAATGATAAGTAATGTTTCTTGAGTACCAAATCAGCATGTTAGAATAATTTCTGAAAGATCGTGTGAAACTGAACTGTTGAAGAAAATTCAACTTTTCCTTGACAGAAATACATTACATCTTAAAATATTTTAAAATACAAAACAGTTATTTTAAACGTAACGGTAATAATATTTCATTGTTTTTTTTATTATCTTTCAAAACATTCTTTCATATATATATATATATATATATATATTGGTAACACTTTACAAAAAGGTTCATAAATAAACTACATAAGTTAATAATAATGAACTGCACTTACACAGCATTTATTAATCTTTGTTAATGTTAATTTCAACATTTACATTATTAAAATCTTGTTAACATTAGTTAATGCACTGTGAACTAACATGAACAAACAATGAACAACTGTATTTTCATTAACTAACGTTAACGTAGATTAGTAAATACAGTAACAAATGTGTTGCTCATGGTTAGTTCATGAACGTTAATACATTAATGTTTAACTAATGAACCTTATTTTAAAGTGTTACCTTTTTTTTAAGAACATAAAAAAATTGACTTTCAAAAGGTAATGTTATTTATTCAAAAAACACTTTGTGCAAAAACAATTAATGAATAACTGTCTGGCAGTTCTGGGAGGCTCCAGTATTTCAGAAAGACCAGAGCTTATGTTTTCTTATTAGTTTTCTTATTAGCTTACTAGTGATTTATTAGCTTATTAGTCTTCTGATCAAATAATAAAAAAAGTATAAACTTTTCATGCTCATTTTAGAAATTATATTCACATATTTGTGTTTCCATCCAGAACATTTATGCTATAAAACCCGAAAATGCACAGAAAACACATATGTAAACCTGGCTATTGTCTTAACAAATGGTTTCAGATGAGACTGTAAATGGATCATTTGCAAAATGACCTAAAGATTGAATTTGAAAACCAAATCAGATTTGTGTGCAGTGTAAACAAAGCCAATTCGCAAAAGATGTTTGTGAAAGACAGTTACCTTACAAAATACAAATACGTGTGTGTTTTATAAAACTATGTGATGTGAACGCACACACACACATATGACCAACTTTCAAATTAATTTAGCTTCTCTCTGTGTTGTTTTCAAAGTCACAAACTCATCTGGGAGTGCAGTGAAAACAGTCAGCAGCTGATCAGCAGGTCACAGTGAGACACCAGAGCCCCTCATCTCATGTTTCCATCTTTCCCACACACACCCCTGAGCTCATGAGAAGCTGCTGCTCTCTGTTATTAACACTGTGTTACCTCTTTAACTAAAGCATCACACAGAATAATCACAGGCTTAATAAAACACACATACTATATATATCCAGAGGGAACACCGTGAGCTTCTGTTGTGTGTCAGTTTGAGTACACACCTAAATTAACTACATTTTCTTTAGTTTTGAGGAGTAAAGACTCAATTGAGCACAGCTGATTTAATTTGCATGCTTATCAAAGCATAAAATGAAATGAAAGATTGAGTAATGATAGAGAAATCTGGGTTGTGTGCTAACATAAAAATAAGGCCACTCAGTTTAGGTGTCAAGAAGTTCCATTTTTTAATGACTGTAAGGTCAGTATGTCATAATATGTCATACAGTACGCACTGAAAAACTCAATATCGATTGCCTACAGAATTCAGAAATGTAAGTTATGTTATAATATGTTATAAAACACACCTTCATGACTACATTTGTATTTATTTATTTTAATATTCTTATATAAAAATGTTTATTTATAATTCATATTTTATGTCAAATATATCTGTCATATTTTAATAGCTTTAATTAGTCATTACAAAACATGAGAATTCTTAACAGTTATGAATGAACATCAAATATGAAATTCCTACCTCTAATTTTGTATTTTCAAATATATTGTCATTTTGCAATTCATAAATCCTAATAATCTAAAGTTAAACAAGTTAAAAGTATTTTTAACTTGACAAGCCATCTTAAAAACACTTCAGATTTCATTATTTGGACACAAGCTGTACGATACTTTTATGGTAATTCTCTAAACTCTAAACATTTTGGAGCTTGACATTGTGTGTGTGTGTTTGAGAGATTTTACAGGAATAGCTCTGCCTGCCATTGTTCTCCTCTCTGCCTCTTTCCTGAGAACCCCCTCTGACATACTTCCTGTGGTTCCTGACCACCAGTCCCCAACAAACACAAATCATATAACATATAACCTGTTATATAACACAAATCAATACACATACAGAGCTGAGAATAGGCAGCATGTTAAAAATATAACATTCAAAATGCTTTCTCCTTTCCAAACTTAATATGCAGTTACAACTACAAGCAAGCCATTTTAAACTGAATTACCCAAATAAGTTTAAACACGGAACTTTGGTGCTATCAAAACACGCTCTCGACCAACACAAGCATCATTGAATCAACTATTAACATAAATTTGGGATGGAGACGGAGATATCTGTTTGTAGGAAGGGTAAGTGCTGAGAAAATTTGTTTAAAACAGCTACATGCTAACAAGCTGAATCATGCTAGCAATGTGCTAAAACATGTTAGCAATAGGGGTGCCTTAAAATTATATCAGGATATTTCAAGAATATTTGCGATAATGATATTCATATAGAGAAAAATATATGGAACAATGTTTGTCTATTCTTTTCCAATGAGCTACTGCCATTGATGAAGGTGGCAGCAGCAGCATTATAGTGCAATAGTAAACCTCAGAATCGTAAAGACGTGACACTGACCGGTCGGTCACCTAGCCGGGATGATCATGAGGAAAATCGGCCGAGTGCAACTGCATTTCGGTCAAGTGGTAAAACAAGTTTGTTGTGCTTAATTGTTGGAGGTCTGACCTCTTGTAATCAAACCACTTCCATACTGTTGAAGCAGCTCCTGTTTAGGTACTAAATCGTGATCGGAGGCTGACATGCTGCTCTCAGACAGGTGTTGTTCTTGTGCGCGCTAGGGAACAAAATGCGCCATTCGTCATCGTGTCGCTATATCATTGATATCGTGATGTGACACTTTGTTTTATCATGTAAAAAATTATACCGGTGTTATCATAGATAGTATGATACGGCACACCCCTAGTTAGCAAAATGCAAAACATCAACATGCTAGTTAAAATATGCTTTTACCAAGCAACATATTAAAAAAACATCAGTAGATGCTTTTGACCAAAGCGGTGTACAAAAGAGGAAAAAAGAAATTTGTCAAAAAGCCAACAATAATCATTATAGAATAGAATGCCAGGTTTATTAGACAACCATATTAGGAAGCAAACTAGCAAAGAAATATGCCTGACATCATGCTAGAATCACTCAGCACCATGTTAATAACAATAAGCAATAGTTAACAATCAACAGAGTACTTTTAGTGTTTTTTTTTTTTTCATCTAATAGGGACGTTTGTTGGTTTGTAGGGTCTTTGGGTTGTCTGTGGAGATCTAATGCGGTCTGAAGTTCATGTCTCTGTTTTCATTGGTCTTTCTGACTTTGACATTCTATCTGTTAATTTTAAAGTTTTTAAAAAATATTTTAAATATTCAGATAAGGCTTTGTCAAGCTAACATCATAATTTGTCTTGTCAAAATTTTCTCTTTTCCATTTACATTTGGTAACACTAGGTGAAACAACCACACACTTGTGTGTGTGTGTGTGTGTACTTGTTTTCCTTACATTGTGGGGACCAAATGTCCCCACAACGTAAGTAAAACCAGAAAATCTTGACATTGTGGGGACCTTTTGTTGGTCCCCACTAGGAAACAAGCTTATAAATCATACAGAATTATCTTTTTTGAAAATCTGAACTAGCAGAACATTTTCTGTGAGGGTTAAGTTTAGGGGTAGGGGTGGGGTAGGGGGACAGAATGTACAGTTTGTACAGTATAAAAACCATTACGCCCATGGAAAGTCCCCACAAAACACAAAAACACAACATGTGTGTGTGTGTGTGTGTGCTCTTACCCTGAGTGAGTGAATGACTACATCCTGCGCTTCCAGTTCTCCTTCCAGAATGCTGAGCAGCATCAGAAGTTCAGCTTTACTGAGAGTCTCCACATCCATCCTGCTGCCCTGAAACACACAAACAGTCGAATTTGATATATGAATCCTAAAGCAAAACCACTGATTTAGAGGATCACAGGCAATGTTTTAGCAGGTCATGTATGACACAACTGTACTTAGACCAATGAAACAGGATACCACACACACAGATCAATTTTTTCTGGCCTAGAAACATGATAATGTTCCATGCATTTCATCAGTGAATCACTCTTGATCTGAAATGACATTTGTGTGAGTCTGGCATTCATGAACATTAATACACACACAGCACACAGTGTTGTTCAGCATTTCTGCATTGTGGTCTGGCTCTCCGTCAGACCACAGAAACACAGGAAGCTATTAGCATATCAGCACAGAGGTCTCCAGAGAACGAGCTCAACTGCTGTACAGTAACGGACTCCCTCAGTCTATTAACACACACACACACACACACACACAGTTTTTGTATACTCTTTTGAATAATTTCTCTGTTTACTGCAAGTGACATGGACAGACCTGGATTATGCTGCAGTGTAATGGATGGTTGCACATTAACCATTAAGGTTTGGCTTGTTGTGTCTGGGTTTATATTTTCATTCGTGATGGAGTGTATGTGAGCAGAGGGACAGAGGGAAGCCCGCCAACACCCGAACACAATCTGTGCGGTCGCTGATTCATAAAATATCTGGCTAATTATGTTCATTCTGTATAATTACTCCCCTAACCCAGAGATGAACATCATCGTAATCATTGTCACTTAATACAATTTTATTTTTCTTAATATTATTCTGTTTTATTGCCCTCATAGTTCACTGATAAGGTTTGTACAGTAAATATGCTTGACTATTAAAGTAGTTCTTTCCTAATGAAAGTGTGCTCTGACATATCAGCTCACTTTTAGCAGTTATTTTATCTATGGTTCGTAACATTTCTTACAGATTTCTGCTCGTTGTAAATCAGGTAAATGAACACAGTACCAGTACATTTATTTGAATGCATTAATGAGAGCGACTGCTTCAGTGAATTAATCATACTGTCTCTCTATTAATTGTGAAGCTGTGGGTTTTAAATAGTTACTTCAAAAGTAGAAAAATATATGCCATAATTTTTGAGTTTCTAAGCAACTTCAGTGATAAATCACAGGACAGAGCTGACAACGAGTTTCTGAGCTCCTCTCTGTGCCCTCGATCGTCACGTGATGTGCAGCTACTGTCTGTATGAGTGTTTGTGCGCCACAATCCGTCAGCGCAGTAACTCGATATAATAATACAAATCCGATGGTCTAAGATCGCTTGAATGTCCAAACTGGCAAGCCTTTAAACACATACAATTGACAGACTTTCGTGAGGACGTATGTAAAAGTGATCTCACGTCGTGGCTTGCGCGCTGTTTGTGCGTGTTCCATGCTGCTGATTGGACGGGGCGGAGTCATGTGACTAAAAACGCGGTAGTGTGTTTTTAAGGGGGAAAGTATTAACAAGGATTAAAAAAAACCAACATAACCGTCATGGGAAAATTACATTGGTTACAGGTTCTGACTTTTCAGTGAGTCCTAGTGTAGATTAATTATCATAACTACTAGTAAGTACTTCCAGGTTTGACTACCACATTAAAGCTGTGTATAATTTTGCCACATTATTTCCACGTACATATACCCGGAAGTATCGTTCTTCCTCCGCGTTTTAAGAACAAAAAATGAAAGCGTCTTGTGATAAATGTGGTTAATGTCATAACGGTAGTATAACTGATGATGGACAGAAGAATTACTGAAAATGAATGCATATCTGATGTGTAACATCCACTATGCTTCACTTTGAGGCTTTATTGGCATCAATTTTCAATAATTTCAATGTCCATCAACAATTATTTGTTATTTGAATAATAAGATTTATGCTCACCAATGCTGCATTTATTTGATAAAAAAATACAGTAGAAACAGCAATATTTTGAAATATTAATACAAATTAATATATATTTCTTTCTATTTTAATACATTTTAAAATGATCAGCAGTCATTACTCTTTTAATATTACATAACTATTATTATCAATGTTGAAAACAATTGTGCTCCTTAATATTTGTGGCGATTTGTAATATTTGTGGATGAAAAGTAAGTTAAAAAAAGAGCATTTATTTGAAATAGAATTGTCATAATATAATTAGCCTATATTTACTGTCACTTTTGATCAATTTAATATGTACTTCATGAATAAATGTAACCCCATAATTATGATTGTGTATCTAAAATAAAGTAACATATGATATGTTAGGAGGGATTGCTTACAGATCATGTATATGCATAAATCACACAATTCATTTTTATGACAGAGCTTCCTCTATCAATCCTAAAATCAACAACCTAGATCTGAGTCTCCAGCAAATGTGGTTTTTCTCAATAAAGGGGTCTTTCTCTGGAAGTTTAGACAATCTAATGAGATCACTTCCTGATATGATTCAATTGGTCACAAGTCAATGTGTTACTAGGATGACTGCAACAAGTATGTTATTTTTTCCTTCAATTGAACAAAAAGTCACACAGCTTGACTAGACTTAATATAACCTCAGGGCAATGATGTCATCAAGACATTATTAACATGCTGCGGATGGGGGTAGTTTGTAGAACCAGAATGTGTGTGTGTGTGTGTGTGTGTTAAATCTGGAATGCATCTTTATGACTCGTGCAGTCTGTGATCCAGCCGGAGAGTGTTTGTGTGTGTCTGCTGACGCACTGATTCGATACGGCCATACCTAGTATTTGCGTTAAACCCTGGACACAGAAACTCAATTGTTTGCTTAAGAGTAGCTTGTTTATTTTTATGACATCACTGACTGATGCTTTGATAAATCTCTACACAAAACCGCATGCAAATTAATACACAAACATGATACAATAATCATCTTTTCAGTTTGTGTGTCAGTTAACCCTTTATTTACATTCATTCAATCTAAACAGGAAACAGACCGCATCATTATTATTCCCGAAAGAATCTTCATCATGCTGCATCCGGTAAAAAAACTATCAGTGCAGATCACAAGTGCATCCTGCCTTCATTCATTTCCTCTCAAGAGAACCTGTAAAAACCACACACACTTATATTGTTAGTGTGCGAGTTTGACAAACAGGTATTGAAACACTGAGCTAGAAAGTAATCTTGAAAGTATTTTTAATAAAATAGGGTCCTTTCACCCTTTTGGATAAGGAAATACTGTCATCATTTTATTAAAGTGCAAAAAGAGTCATATTATTCATATTTTATTAATAATAATATATCTGTACTAGCACAATAAGTGAGTAAAACTCACACTGACAGCCCTCAATGTGGCTGTTATGTATGCTATATTCAAAGAGGAAAAATCCTGCCTAAAGATTTTGTCCAGAAGTAACCGCCTACACTAGGCTGTAAATAACAATTACACAAATACCACATTTGACCAAGATCTGCATTCCAGAAAAAGGAAACATAACTTTAAACTACAGCAATCAGGAAGAGGAGAGAGGAGCCGAATTTCAGCTACAAATCTTCATAACGACAGCCAAGATCTGACATACTGAAAGCAGACTTAAATCTAAGCCATTACTTTATTCACGATAAGAGAACCAGATCAGTCTGATTTGTGAATAAATTATTTAGACAGGTCGTGCAAACTAGATCAACTGACTCACTGAAAAGATTCCGCACACAACAATGATGAGCCACAGACTGACCTTGATTCAGTTACAAATTAAATACTGTAAGTACACCAATACTGGCGATGTGAAATCAGTACCAGTCGCTGTGAAAAACAACACTATTTAACAGTATAATGTTTCACTGAGAATAATAAAGCTATGAGGGAGCAAGAGAGTGTGAGAGAGATACAGTATATAGATAAAGTTGCAAGCTCTGTTGCCAAAAACAAAAACAACTGCACACCAACTTGTTCGAAGCCAATAAATCTCTTGTACAACTTTCACAGGCAAATTGTGAAGTGACAAATATGAATATTGCATCATTTGGATAGTTCAACCCCAAAATTCTAAATTTCTGTCATTATTTTGAATATTTTTCCATACCCCTCCAAATGAAATTATAATGGATGAGTGCCGTCAGTTAGCCTACCGTTGCACGCCAAAATTTCATTCAGTCATTTCAATAGAAATCCATATGATTGGGAGTTTTGAATGAGGCCGGAAAATTTCACTATGTAGATTTTGCAACTACTTGACTCACGAATTCAGCGCATTGAGCAGCAGAGAACTGTTAGTTTGAAAGTGACGTCTGTTTGAGCTGTTCTTCATGCATTTCTGCACTATTAAACATGGACAATGGAACTTTTTTGCTAATGTAATCACACCTTAAAAGTTTAAAATGTAAAAAAGTAGCAAAAAGCATCATTAAAGTGTTCAATTATGAGATACAGGCTTTAATCACTTGGACCAGTTATGTGAACTAGATATGCCTCACTGATTCACTGAAAGATTTGACTAAAAAAAGGTTTTCAAGATACTTTAATGGAGCTCTTGTGTCTTTTTAATGCTTGAAAACCTGCTATAATTCCATGGAGAAGAAATAATGAAGACTAGCACATCTTTAAAATGTCTCCTTGTATGTTCAACAGAAGAAAGAAAGTCATACAGGTTCGGAAAGACAAAATGATGAGTAGTTATTAGTTATTGGTAGTTTTTGGTTGAACTATTCATTTAAACCATCTTATATAAGAGGTAGGAACAGAACTTTTCTCTTCCCTCATCTCATTGACAACTCACTAAACCTCAGCCTTAACCCAGAGCTGCTGAGGGCAAGCCTTAAAAAGAAACATCAGACCACAGCCTAATGTCAGCTTGCTTAATGAATCATTATCCGTAAAGAGGGAGCGGGACATGTGTGAAATGGGAGTGTGGTTCACGGCGCCGCTCTGATGCTGTAACCCCAAATTAAACCTGCACAAGCCCAATAAAACCATTATCCGGCAACAAAACACAATCTCTACACAGCCACAGAGAGTGTGAGAGCGGGAAATAGAGAAACACTATATGGATTACAGAGAACGAAAGGAATTCCAGGAATTCACCCCCCCCACACACATTAATCAAATATTAACTGAAAAAGACTCCAGACGAGACTGTAATGCAGTAATACATCCCCACTATATTAACAGCTGATCCAACATCTGTTTCTACCTGTCTCTGATACATCTCATTAACACTCTGATTCTGAAGCAGTATTTAGATCACTGACAGCAAAATAACACCATGCCGAATTATTTCAGTATTGTGTAACTCCTGTATAAAAGCAGCATTCGGTGATGTTTGGCACATTGGTAAACCTGACCTGTTGGCCCTGCTCTAATGAGGTCACTATAGCCTAAACCCTAAACTCAACCCTTTCCCCAGGCTAAGGAGTCAAGCTGAGCTGAAACACTTTGATTTTCACTGAGCATAACTTCCTCATTGCTAAGATTTGCGGTTTTGAGCTAAATTTGTATAGAGTGGGACTCAAACAAACCACCCAGTGGTTACTAAGGTGGCAACCACAGTTTCTGCTGTGTTATTGACATCATTGTTGAAAGGAATAGTTCACCCAAAAATAAAAATTCTGTCATTAATTGCTCACCCTCATGTCGTTCCAAACCTTTTTTTTGTTTTAAATCTGAGAGCTTTCTGTGCCTCCATAGACAGCTACGCAAGTAAAACTTTGACTCTTCAAAAAGTTCATAAAGAGATCGTAAAAGTAATCCATATGAATCGAGAGGTTTAGTCCAAGTTTTCTGAAGAAACTTGATCGCTTTATATGATGAACAGATTGAGTTTAGGCTTTTATTCACATATGAACATTGATCAGCAAACATAAACAGAAGCTCAACCGAACCTGCGTAACACACGAGAACGAACCTCATTGGTTCTTGCACGTCATGCGAACATACTTGAGCTTCTGTTGGTTTACCACAACTGATGTGTGATGAATGTTTATGTGAAAAAAAGCCTAAATTCAATCTGTTCATTATATAAAGCGATTATGTCTCTTCAGAAAATTTGGACTAAACCATTCAATTCATATGTATTAGTTTTCTGATCGCATTATGTCTTCAAAGTTTCAGCTGTCTATGGAGGACAGAAAGCTCTCAGATTTCATCAAAAAGATCTTCATTTGTGTTCTGAAGACGAAAAAAAGCCGGGTTTGGAACGACATGAGGGTGAGTAAATAATGACAGAATTTTCATTTTTGAGTGAAGTAACACTTTAAGATTTTTTTTCAGCGTCTTATCATTTGCTGAGATTTTTGTTGTTCCAGTGCACTGCTTTACTTATACAGCCACTGAAGACCAAAATCCTCAAGCCATGCTATTTATGGGCCACAATCACAAACTGAAGCTGAAGGAAAACTGGCCATTAACTGGATATATTAGACCTACCAGAGAATCTGCAAAACGAGGCGAGCTCTTCTTTGGTGTAATTGCATCCTGACCCAAGAGAATGTCTTCAACCCCGCGCTCAAGTGACTGATTCTGACATGCCAGTCAAAACAGAACATTCACCACATACAGGCTAGACTACATTTTTTCCCTTCACCCACAGACAAACAATCACATCTCTGCTCTTTAAAATCACTGCTTGTTTGATTCAAAAGAACACAAAAAAGAAACTCAGAGATTACATTCAGAGTAACATTTCACCAAATGTGTCCAAATCTCTGGCAAATGTATTTTGATTGCTACAAATCACAAACATCCTATTTAATGAGTTACATTGATTTTCAGTACTAGGCCAGAAAAAGGTAGCAAAACATGAAAGAATAAAGTTAAGGATCAAGGCTAAATACTATCAGATACAAAAATAATGAATTAAAATATTTATTAGAAATATTTACAATTCTAATCAATATTTTATATATTTCAAATTTTGTTCATTTTGTTTTTCTGATTTTCTGGCATTAATAATTACGTAAATGTGTGGAATATCTAAAAATCACAAATAATTTCTGCACAACTGTGAAATAACAAAATCGTGACAGAAATTTTCAAAACAACTGCTTAAAAATTATATTTAAAAAAATGAAACTTAGCAAAATAAAAGACACCATATATAGTAGTCAGCGTGAGTTTGTTGAAAAAAAAACTTATGGTACATAGTAGTAATTGTTCATTAAAATATACAAATATACATATTTATCTATTCCTCTTAAGTTAACCTACATTTTATATATTTTATTTTACATGTTGTATATATACATAAGTTAAAATCTGATGACATAGGTACAGTAACATAATCATTTTGATTAAATATAGAGAAAACTAATAAAATTATCACTAGAATCTTTTTAATACAAACACACCATCCCCTATTAAGTTTCAAAGTGGAAATGTTGGCAGGTGAGGTTTTGTCCCATGTCTCAACAATCAGTGTGTGGTTAATCTTTTATAAGCTGCGTGATTAGGAATAAGAGCCATAAATTCAGCAAAAAGCACTGCTGTGTTGGATATCAGATTTCCTGTGAGACACAAAGCTTTCCTTTCAGGATTTAAAAAAATCACCCTGGACATATGGATCATTTCACATACTGCTGAACAAGCAATCGGTGCTTTTCTCCAACACATGAAGCACAAGGACAAAAATACCATATTCAATAAAGATCATACAACTAATGATCTATATACAAGTTCATAAAAAGAAACAAATCTGCGTATTACGTTCAAGAGAATGAAAGAACATTGTGTGGCGAATAAATAATGTTTATCATTAAAAACCGATGTTCAGATATAATAATAATAGCGAGATCATGTATAGGGAATCTATCCAGGGATCTGAGACTCACTCTTCCACAGCAGCACGCTCTAAAGATCACATTCACAGCCCCTATCCTTTCCCTAATCACTTATAATTTCAGAAATATTCATTTCATTACCTTCATATGTGTTTTTATTCGCTCATCAGTCCTAGCGATCACAATTATCCCAGTTTACGGAGTTATTTCTCACTTTCACTGCTGGCCGTGTTACTGTCCCGGCCGAAAATGTGGACTACTGTCACTGACAGATCTTTCAGCCAATAGGCGGAGACCACTATGCCGAATGCTCCGTTCTGATTGGATGTTAGGCTGAAGGGGGAGGAGCTAAGTAAGCGTCGGTTCAGTGTCTTTGTCTACGGTTGTTTGTTTTACATGCAGTTTATTGTAGTGATTTGAGCACGTTACTGTTCAAATGTCAGTTTCTCCTTATTCACGAGACACTTGATATTATATTTGCATCGATATCTATGAATACATTGCTTCTTTGTGAAAGTAATTTAGTCTCAGACAGTCATGAAATATTAATGGAAGGATTTTAGACATCTAAAATGTAAAACGTCTTTATAAAAACAACAAACTATAAAAAACGACATTTCTCTGTCCCAGTAGTATTACTCTAATGTAATCGGGTGTATTTAAGCTGTGAAGTGCTGTCTGCCATTTGTATTGGCATGGCAAAGGTGAGCTGATAAATGCGCCTTTATTTGAATTTCAGTGAGTGTTAATGAGCTCCCCTTTAACCTCATCTCTGCCGCCCCCGCGTGGACACAAAGAGAAAATACACATCACATCAAAATGATTTGAGAAACAAATAGTTTGAAACGGTCTTTTTGAAAAATCACTGACAGAATATTAATTATTAAACTTCATTTTTAGATGAAATTTATATAATATAATAATAATAATAATAAATTTTATTTGTATTGCACTTTACATTACAACAATCTCAAAGTGCTACAAGACGTACAGTAGTATAAAAAGAAATAGATAAAAAGATATAGTTTGTTAAAAAGAAGTGCTAACATAAATAACATTCAATAAAAATAACATAACAAAGCTAGCTTTCCAGATTAACTTTCTAAAACCAGGCAACAGACCGGAACCAGGGTCATAAAAATGGATCTGTGGTGGGAAATACTTAGATGTTTGTGCAAATGCTGTGCTAGAAATGTTGCATTTCTAAATATAAGATTCATTATAAACTTTGCAATTTGATTCATGAGGAATCACTGTTTTGTGCATTTGTTTGATGAGAGACTCTTATGAAACTTGGGGAAGTATTTTTGTATTATATTTAAGTTGGCCTGAATGAGTGCTTGTGCGTGAGCTTGTCTGTCTTGTGTGGTCACCATGCTATTCTTCTCAAGCATGAAATTGTTTTGAACTGAGGTTCAATTGAGATGCACTGAAATGGATAAATAGATTCATTTATGTATGCAAATGAGATGTGTTTATGTGCGTAATTCCCCACTGCACCCTGGCCTCTGCAGTGGAAAAGGAGATTTGAAATCATCATTCAGTGCTTTTCTAGAAGCTATTTGGATACCCTTGAATGTCATAATGGTTTTAGTCCATCTTTAATGAGAATATTTGCAAATACTTCTCTCAGTAACAGAATTGTGTGCGTTGCTCCATGCTCATATACATGGTTTCTTTCTCATATTTCTTTGATTTTTTGTCTTTAAAGCCGTTTTGTTATTACCATTGGGTTTGGTTTTCAAAAGAGAGCAAGAGAAAGACAGAGAGAGATATTCAATAAAACAAATGAGTGGCCATTCTGGTCGTGATCTCAGTTCGAAAAGAAATAAAAACAGACAGGAGACACTGCTGCTGCCAGTATCGACTAACCAGGCCATTTGTCTGTCATCCTCAGAGCTTTTACACTAATAGATTCTGCTCAGGATCTTTAGCCCTTTGTTTTCACTCTCACACTGTGTGCCGATCCGTCTCTCTTTCTCTCTCTCTGCATGAAGCTTTTTCTCTTCTCTTTCCGACATATTACTTGGCTGTCATGACATCACTGTTCCACACCAGCTGAAGCCACACACACATTAACATTGCTGGGTATACACAAATTAATCAGTTACTGATTCCAAAGTTCATGACAAAAGTTAAGAATGTAATCCATTACATTTTACATTTAAGGTAATGTAATCGGACTACTTTTTGGTTACTTTTAGAGTACTTTTGACCCAACTCATTTATCAGATGGATTTGAGTGGGATAATCTTGTACCGTATTGATATAAAAATACAAAGAAAATATAGTTTATTCTTTATCAGCATGAAGTGCATTAAATATTACATTATGTCAGGGTTTTCCTATAAGGTTCATGATGTAAAACTGCAGGGGTTTCGTGAGCTTTGAGAAAAGATATTAAATAATGAAATCATAAACTTTTTAAAATAAATACAATTAAAATAAAACACTTACTAAAAAGATAAAACATACATTTTATTGCATGTCATGTGACTATTAAACAACATCAGAGAACTGTTAACTTGATTTTATTATTATTATTATTGATCATCTTAAATGATTTCTGTAAGTCTGTGTGGGTCTTTCAGTGGCTGCCTGTGCAATTCCACAAACCCAGAAGACCTTAATTTACTACCATTGAGAATAACATGTAATCATGTAATGAATAAAAAAAAGTAATTGTAGTCTGATTACAAGTAGTAATATAATATATAATAATCTAATTACTAGCACTTCATTTTTGGAATCTGATTGTGTAATCCAGATTACATGTAATCAGTTACTACACATCACTGCACACACACACACACACACACACACACACACACAGGTTTGTTTTGCTATTAAAGTGAGGACATTCCATAGGTGTAATTGTTTTATATTGTACAAACTGTACATTCTCTCTCCCTACACTACCCCTACTCCTAAATCTGTCCATCACAGAAAACATTCTGTGTTTTTACATCTTTAATAAAACATTTGATATGTTTTTAAAGCCATTTGAAATATGAGGACCCATTAAATGTCCTCATATTTCATGTTTTCGCTGTAATACCAGTGTAATACCCATGTCATTATACAGATTTGTGTCCTCATAAATCACAAATACACTCTCTCACATACACACACACATACACACACAGTTGTGTTTTCATTTTTTATGGGGACATTCTATAGGCGTAATGCACTACCCCTACCCCTAAACCTACCCATCACAGAAAATGTTCTATTTTAGATTTTCAAAAAAGATCATTCTGTATGATTTATAAGCTTGTTTCCTCATGGGGACCAAAAAAATGTCCCCACAAGATCAAAATTTACTATTGCTATACCTGTGAGGACATTTGGTCCCCATAACGTAGGGAATACTCGCCCACATAAACAGGCATTGTGTGTGTGTGTGTCTTCAAAGCTTCATCAGTGCCACTTGACCTCCTTCAGAAAGACTGATGATGAATGTTACCTTTCTGCAGTGTGTGTTTCAGTGGAGGTGAGTCATGTTGTGTGAGAGAGAGTGCTCGAGTATATGTGTATGATGTGAGAGATTTCTGTATAGGTTTGATTTCCCTTTGATTCACACTTTGTAGCCTGAAGTGAAAATAGAAGCTCACAAGCATTCCTCACACACATCCAGACAGACACAGTCTAAACACATAGTCACTTGCTACTGCTGCATCCCAATTTAAATACTATCCATCCTAAATAGTGTATGCATCCCAAATCATACATTGAAAACAGGCCAGTATTGTACAAAATTACCGGCCACTTTATTAGGTATACCTTGCTAGAGCTGGGTCAGACCCCCTTTGCCTTCAGAATTGCCTTAATTCTTCATGACAAAGATTCAAAAAGGTTCTAGAAACATTCTTCAGAGATTTTGTCCCATATTGACATGATAGCATCACTGCAGATTTGTCGGCTGCACATGCATGATGCGAATGACCCGTTCCACCACATCACAGAGGTGCTCTATTGGATTGAGATCTGGTGACTGTGGAAGCCATTTGAGTAAACTCACTGTCATGTTCAAGAAACAGTTTGAGATGATTTGAGCTTTGTGTGTTATCCTGCTGAAAGCAGCCATCAGAAGATGGGTACACTGTGGTCATAAAGGGATGGACATGGTGTTTAATCGATGCTCAGTTGGTACTAAGGGGCCCAAAGTGTGCCAAGAATATTTGCACCACACCATTACACCACCAGCAGCAGCCTGAACCACTGATACAAGGCAGGATGGATCCATGTTTTTATGTTGTCTACGTTATATTCTCACCCTACTATCTAAATGTCGAAGCAGAAATCGATACTCAGACTCAGGCAATGTTTTTTCTATCTTCTATTGTCCAATTTCGGTGAGCCCGTGCGAATTGTTGCCTCAGTTTCCTGTTCTTAGCTGACAGGAGTGGTCCCCCTTGTGGTCTTGTTTTATCAGCTCAAACCAGCCTTCTCCAGTGACCTTTGGCATCAACAAGGCATTTTCTCCAACAGAACCTCTCACTGGATATTTTCTCTTTTTCGGACCATTCTCAGAGATGGATGTGCGTGAAAATCCCAGTGGATCAGTAGTTTCTAGAATACTCAGATCAGCCCATCTGGCACTAACAACCATGCCAAATTCAAATTCAGTTAGGCCGCATTCACATTATGGTTCAAGTGACCCAATTCCAATTTTTCATGTGGCACAGATGGATTCCGATATTCTCAGATCGGTTTCAGGCCTCGTTGTGGAAATAAATCTGATATGAATCAGATTCGTGCATTTGAATCCGCCATGTAAGCAGACAGATTGCATATTCCCCTGCCATTTTTACTTCCTTTTCAGCTTTTGCAGATCTGTACGTCAGGTTGTTTCACCAAGTGTATAGTGTAAATGCAGATATCAGACATGGGTCACTTTCAAAAGAAGATGTAAGATGTTTGTCAACAAATCGGAATTGGGCATCAAGAGCAGCTTGAAGATGCTGCTATAAAAATTACTTCTGTATAGGTAGGAAGACACAAGGATGAGTGAATTATGAACTTAAATAATTTTTAATGCATGAAACAAGCAATAATCATTGAAAAAAAAAGATTTTTTGAAGTTATGTAAATAAAATAAAGATGATTGGGGTGCAATTTATAAGAAAATATTAGTTCAGTCTTTACATTTTTATTTTTAATCAAATGTGGTACTTGCAATTTCTTTGTAATTATTTGTGAAATGCACCATTTTTTCAGTGTATAAGATTAAGTTAGCTTGAATTTAAAGCTTGAATATACATGCAATATTATGAGGCGGTAATGTGTATTAATGCTGGTGAACTCCCTTTTCACTCACCAAAGATATACTTTAGTAAGGATTTGAGGTACAGCCTAAATAAGATCAACATCACATTCAGTAATGACCAGCAGAGGGCAGCACATAACTGCCAGTTATGAGAATCTGAACCTCTTTGAGGGATCCTTTATGGCATCTTCAGAACTCAACTTAGCAAGCATAATAAAATAACTAATGGATTTCAGCCTTGAAGGAACTAAACATGAGCTGAACTAGAATAAACCAAAACTGTGTTCTTTCTTCTCTTTGAAAAATATATAAGCTTTGTTTCCTTGTTCATGTAGTGTTTGTGTGAAAGATCTCAACCAGTAAGTCTTTACAAAACAAAAACCTTCAGTCAGTGAGTCTTTGCATCTCCATTCAGTTAGTATCACAGTATAATATACAGTAGAGCTCATTCTCTCTCTGTCTGTCCTGATTTTCTGAGTTATACATTCATAAGTGCATAGAATAATACCAGTGGGAGTGAGGACATGAGAGCAAGGCTAAGAAATTGTGCGTGTGCGTGTGTGTGTTATAACATATAATGTGTATGTCCTTTAAATTGGACAAGGTGCTCTACTTGTTCACTGAGGCACTAAATGTCTTGTATTGGGCACAAGGCAGTGGTGAGGAGTGTATGCAGCATCCACAGCTCAGTGTTGGCTCTATTCCCTGTACCCAGGCAGTGTGTGCTTGTTTGAGTAATTTAGTCGCATTTAATTTAATCCCCGGTGTCTTGGCGTAGAGATCAGTGCAGTAATGGTGAAATGTGGGTCAGAGTTAAAGCTTCTCTGAAGCCCCGGAACAAATACGGACTCAGGAACCTACTGAAGAGAGGAGAGACTACCAATAATCTTTGACAGAGTTTCTGCCAGCCTGCCTGCTGGGCTGAGAGTTCAGCAAAACTAAGAAAAGTGAGCAAACCCTCCATGCTTTGCTGATGCTCAGCTGTCTCAGGGTGAGACGCTCCTGGCTCTGAATGAAGGCCTACTGGGCTGCAGTCAGAGATGATCAGAGATCCAGTTCTCCAATCAATTTCTGATAAAAAAAAAAAACCAAAATAAAAAAAAAATCCCCTTGTGAGCTATATATTTGATTAAAAAAAGTAATATTTTGAAATATTGTTACATTTACACTTATTTAATATAAGTTTTCTATTATAATATATTTTAAATTTGTTTAATTTATTCCTGTGAAATATTAGAAATATTTACTATAATTAGAAATATTTAATATTAGAAAAGGTATTTACTGTTCCTTTTGATCAATTAAATGCATTTGCTGATTAAAAGTGTTAGTAGTAGTGTATATTCTAACCCCCCAAATAAATCATAAAAAATAAATAATTATTTTTAAAAAAGTACAAAAAAGTCAGCAACTTAATGCTGTCTTCAAAGATCCATTAAAAAAAAACATACGTTGTGTTAACATATTTAATAATATATCATTAATATGATATATTTAATATATTATGCTAACATGCTGATTTGCAATATGTTTTATAAAAGATTTCTTTCTCTCTAAGTGGCTGGTTCTTGAGCTAGAATGAGCTACAATGTGACCTCTGGGCCTAATTTTCAAAATTTTCAATCTGAATCAAAATATTTTGCTATCCAGGATCAGGTAATCCATCTTACTTTTGTTCCGGTATTTCAACGCAAATGAGAATTGGATCACTCTGATCCAGATGCACACTTTTTCAGATCACCAAATCTGGATTACCAGTGCACCAAATGGGGTTATATTTCACAATGTAGGCTACTAGCTAAAGAACAACACGCAGGCAGAGGAGTTGGGCACGCCAACCATTTTTTCCGTTGTTAAACTATAGCAAAAGTGCACTTGCGGCATGCGCTTCACAATCTATTGTTAAAATAAGGCCCTAAGTGTTTTATTTGAAGAGAAAGAAAACAACATAAACAAACAAACTTCAATTTCCTTTAAACAATTAGAACCCTAAGGAGGTACAAAAGGACACAGTAATGGGGAAAAAATATGAAATGAAAGACAGATTAAAAATGATGTATTGCATTCCCTCAAGAACCTTTGCGTTCATTCACAAAGAAGTTTTGACAGTGAATGAAAGTTTCTTGGGGGTTCGCAAAACATTTGCTAGAGAAAGCAAAATAATTAAAACTCATTTTCCTTCTTTCTCATATTTTTAATCACCATGTCCCTTTAGAGTTTCCGTAGCCCCTCATGTGACCCACAAACAAAACAAACATATATAAGGGATGCATTGTTAGAAACTACTTTCTACTTTCCAACTACTTCTACTTTTTGACTGTGACAATATTGTTTAAAAAAAAACAAACACTTAAAATTAAATATATTATTTTTGTTTGAAATTGACAGCTGTTTGGGGGATTATTTTTTGTTGCCATAATTTTTTACTTTACTGTTCTGAAAGGCATGTATCGGTGTGTCTTCTTTTATATATGAGTGTCTATATTACATGATATAAATACTGTGTTTTTTTGTCCAGTTTTAAAATTGTATCACATTTTTGGTCCTGAAATCAGGGATCAGGATAATCAGGATAATTTTTTCCTGAAGGTATCTCAAAAAAAACAAAAACTGATTTGATCCAGATCAAAACCAAGATTGGATTTTGTAAGATAATCTGATTTCAGAATCCTTTGTTGTTGTTTTTTTGGAACAACCCACTTTCAAGATTTGATCCAATCCGATGGCTGAAATCTGATCAGATTACTTTAGAAGAATTGGGCCCTTCTGTAGGACTAGAAAAGGAGAGACTAATGTGATATGTAAAAGACAGTGGGTTTCTTCTGACCAGGTAACAGGCATTGAAATTCATTTTATATGAATTCATTTTTAGAACTCACCTTCAATCATAATGTCACGGCTAAACTGGAACAGTGGCCCATGAAGACCCATTCCACTCTTGAATGGGGACAAGTGGTACCAGCATAATTTCTCTCTAACACACACACAGTTAAAATACAAAAAACATTGAGAAAGTGGCCTGCGTTGATTAAGTTTACAACAGAAGGATTGTGGCAACTCAACATCCCAACAACAATCAGTCAAGGACGATAAATCATCTCATGTTCATTTATTTTTAATGCATTAATGACACATTTCAACTCTGAATGCTTCTGTAACAATGCGAAAAGGAGATTTATCTTCAGTTCCTACACTATGAGCATGACTCTGCACTGTGAAAAAGAACACAATCTAATTTCCATAATTAGTGTTCTTGAATTCTTGAATAGTATTACATATACATTTATGGATAGCCAGAGGTGCTTTTCTCTCAGATGTCAGTTCTGTTGAGGAGAATGAAGCAGTAATCTCAGCACAAATACAAACTCAGTTTCTCTTTAATGCTTTACCTCAAAAATGAACACAAAAGATGTGCATTCATCTTGGCATTTTTAAACATCTTGAATTCATTCATTATTATCAGAGGGGTTTTGTTGGGCTTAGATGTAAATTAATTGATGCATGAACAGAGAGATTTATCCTAAACAAAGCATGCATCCAGAACTTTGACATAAACATCTGTGCCCGTGTAATCAAAAACTACATCAAAGTGCATAGTCTGACAATGTCTTCAGGGCAGTATAAAAGCTTTTATTTCTCAACAATAATTTAAGCTTCCTTTAACTGTGCATGGCGCTGTGATTACTATCCTGAAAAATGGTTCTATAATGTTGCAGGATGAAGGAGATGCATTACAACAACACAAGAAGTCAAGGATATTACTAACATTATCAAGTCAACTGGAATCAGAATTGACCCTATTTATTTTCTTAATGCATGCTCCGGGTCTCATTGTGCACGATTAATTGGTGCGTGTTATTCCAAATACAAACAAATGTAATCTGTACAAATCTTTTATCAAAACAAAATACCTTGCTTTGCTTTTGAAATGATTTTCCATTCTGATGTCTTGAATACCTCTTTTTCAACCCCTTCTCTTTTATCACCTGCATGCATTGTGGTAAGTAACACCCACTTTTCACAATCCAACCAGTTCTCAATCCAAAGCCAATCTTGTCCTACATTTTGTTTTTTAAAACATTCTTTTGCACTTGAAAATATGTTTGATTGCAACAGATGTGTGTAGATTCATGTCGATTTTGAGCGTTAGGAACAATGCACAAAAAGTCTGTCATAGAAGAAAGATCGATCCATCCATCTATCCATCCATCCATCCATCCATCCATCCCTTTATGTAGGGTCACAGGAATCTATAAAAAATAATTTAGATATTATTGGATATCCAGTGTTATCTATGGTAACATTTACAATTTAAGGAAAATATTAACATAAGTTAACTTCACAGGTAACACTTTAGAATAGCAAACGCATATAAACTATTAACTACGACTTTTCCCTCAATAAACTCCTACTCCTTATTAATGGTTAGTAGGTAGATGTCAAGTTTAGGTATTGGGTAAGATTAAGAATGCAGAATAAGGCATTAATATGTGCTTAATAAGTACTAATAAACTCCCAATATTCATGCTAATAAGAAACTTAAAAGACCCTAAAATAAAGTGTTAATAAGCAATACTTCTGCAGAATTTAATCATCTTAATTTAAAAATAAATGGATTAAATATCTAAAATATTTAAAAATTACAATAGATTATAACAAATATATGAAAATCATAATATATCAAAATCAATAACTTTTTTCATGGTTAAAAAATGATTGCTCATTCTTAGTTCATGATTCATTCATATTAAAAATACTGTTCAAAAGTGACAAGAAAGACTTTTAAATTCTTACAAAAGAATTCTATTTCAAATAAATGCAGTTCTTGTGAACTTTATTCATCAAAGAATCCTTTGAAGAAAGAAAAAAGTAAAAGAAAATCACAATTTCCCCACAAAACTCTTTTAAACATTGATAATAATAATAAATGTTTCTTGAGCAGCAAGTCACCATATTACAATGATTTCTGAAGGATCATGTGACACTGAAGACTGGAGTGATGATGCTGAAAATTCAGCTTTGCATCACAGGAATAAATTGCATTTTATAATATATTAAACTAGAAAACAGCATTACAGCTTTATTAAAGAACAATATTACAACTATAGTGCATTATTTATTTATTTTTTATCAAATAAATGCAGCCTTGGTGAACTTAGGAGACTTCTTTCAAAAATGTTAAAAAATGTATGAACAACAACACCTTTTGAATGGTAGTGTACAACCTATGAGTTATCAAATCTACACATATTGACCTGCTTAAATGGATTCTGGCCTTTGTGTAACTGATGAACTTGAGTAAGTTAGATGGCAGATTGGGTCTTGCCTGGGCCGAGCTGTTCTCTCATTGCTGAAGCTCTTCTGTTCACTTATTCACAAATCAAGAGAGAAAAATCATAAAATATTAATCAGTCCAAGCACTTCCAGAACCATTGTGCTCATCTCCACCATATTTCATACGGGATAGAAAGACCAATGAGATTTTAGAGCAATTACTGTGCACTATATGTTAAGTGCCATATTCAAAGCATTTAAGCAGAGAAAACAGAGGAGGAAGAGGCGAGAGTAACTCTCTCTCTCTCTCTCTCTGACTTTTTGCTGCTCTCTTTGGGGTGGAAAAAAATCTCCATTTTGAGAGGACGTCCTCTACGGACAGTGGTGTGAGGCGGTGAAAGCCTGCATGAGAGAGAAAACACAGTTTCTCCATTAGGGACGTCCATCTATACGGTAGGGAGAGGAAGTATGTGACAGTCTAATCTGTCAGGTGTGAATGAAGGGCGGATCATCGCTGCTGGTCCTGGATTGGACCTGCTAGATTGCTAAAAAGCTTCATAAACAGGTTTTGGGTCAGGAGGAGTGTGGCTACACCTCTGTGAGTTTAAGACATAATGACTGCTGAGGCCCTGAGCTGCTCCAGCGCTGTCAGAAAGAATGAAGACCTGCAAGTGACGTGCATGCGTCTCATTGACTGAGCTGGCATCTGATTGGTCAAGGCCAGATCTCAAGGCCAGATGAAGGACATGCAGTGTTGATCAAAATTACTGAAGAACCTGGTTGTTAAAGGGTTTTTTGATTTTGTCAATGATGTTGAAGGCAAGATGAAAAATTTGCTTTGGTAGAAGTTTAATTAACTTGACAAACACATCTGATATACGATTAATTACTGTGACCAGCACAATGCAATATTACAAATACATCTGCAAATAAATAAATAAAATAAAAAATAAAAAAATTGATACAAAACCACAGGTGAAGTTCAGATGAAGACATGATTTTGTTGACTGATGTTCAAATTAATACATAAAATATTTTAAAATTCAGAAAATGTTATTTTCTTCATCTAAAAAAATATCATTTTATTCAGAGTATAAAAATGACTAAAATAAATGAATATGACATGACAAAATATTGACTATTTTTGTTAAAAGACAAAAACTATGATTGAAAAAAAAGTCAAATGTAATACTGAATAAAATTCTGGTCTGATAAAATCACCACCAAAATTTTCTTTCCATTTGGCCTCTGTTTCAGCTGTCTGAAGAAGACTACTACAACCCCCCCCCCCAAAAAAAATAAAGAATGCTGTTCCACCTCGTTGCTGATTACACAACAGCTTCAGCTGAAGTGAATCTCACTGCTCCTTTACATGTTCAGAACTGATCTATGAGAATGGTGAAATGTTCTGACATGATCTTGTTTTCAGGCGATAGTTGTTTTTTAATTGAGAATCAATAGAGCAGAGGGTGGAAAATTAGAGGCAGAGCCTCGGGGAAACGTGATAACTCATAAAACCTCCGACATAACATATCAGCTCATATTGTAAACTCAGTAAGTGATAAAAATGAGATTAAAAACCCCATGTGCTTAAAATATTTTGTCACATAACATGATCATGCCACAACAGCATATGCCATGTCAGCAAACACCCATTTCAACCAATGATTTTTACATTTACATTCTATTTATGGACACTTGTAAGAAAAATTACAATAAAGTATACTGTATATTCTGTGTTTTTGCGGTAATAATTTAATTACACCCCTACGTAATAATTACAAGTATGAGTGGAGCTGTTGTGTCATTTTGTTTAGTTCAATGATCATTTAAAGCCAAGTGGTTTTCGTAAGTCAATCATACAGCAGCATATTTACAACGTAAAAAATGAAAAGGAACTGACAATTTTCTGACAGAATATTTTCCGTCAAGTATAAGTATTTCCTTTAAGCCTAAAACACAACTCATTTCAATGCATAATTCGAAATACACTTGTGAAAAATATATTTGGAAATTAATATTAACACAGTATACCAGCAAACATTGGTCTGACGGCAACGTCGTGTCCCCGGCCAAAAATAGTTGGGGTAGGACGGTAAAAATATGTAACAGAACATTTCCTAAAAATGCCTTCAGATACCTTTGCACATGTCTTCAATTCTCTAGGGTTGCATGTATAATTGTTACTTTGACTTATAGCTACGTGTAGTTCAATATATAATAATTACTTAATTAATAAGATAACGTGAAAGATGTCTGTTCAAATTTAATTTTGGAACTATTTCTTAACTATGACTGGACGAGTCGGTCTTTTCAACAGTCAATAAACGTCCAAATGTTTGCTGGGTATTGGACCCTATTTTTACAAACTTGTTTAGAGTGAGATTTGATTTGGAGGGGAAGATTTTCAGTGAGTAACAACATGAAGTGATAAGTTCACTCAGAAATGATCAGTATTTAATCACCCTCATGTGGTTTCAAACCTGTATTTCTTTCTTCTGTGGAAGATAAAAGATGGCATTTTGAGGAATGTTGGTAATCTAACAGTTTTGGTAACCATGGACATCAAAAAAATATTTCTCAAAATATCTTCAATAAAGTCAAACACAATACTTACTTTCTTCTGCGGAACACAAAAGAAGATATTCTGAAAAATGTTTTATTGTGGCCCATACAATGAATCTCAATGGGGTCCAAAATATTTTTGACTTCAGAAGACTTGTAATACAGCACGCCACTTTTCAAATGAACTATTTTTATATTTTTATGGTGTTTATTTCTTTCAATGTGCAGTTTTACAGCTCCCCCATTCACTTAGAATATGTAAATGAGGGGAAATGAGAATAAAAAAAATAAGAAATGTCTTTATCTACAACTTTTATTTGTGATTCTGCTGTTCTGATGAGACTGGAGAAGTTTCTAGTCCCAGAAGTGATCATCCTTGGCAAGAGAGAGGAGCAAGGCGACTACCTGCAACAAAACGACCGCACTGAAGGCCATAAGAGTGCCTAAAGGCAAATAAGATCTGAAGACAAAAGAAACCTTGAGAAAGGTAATTCAAGTGTTACTTACAGAAGGTTGAATTCTATCCGAGGATCTGTATGGGTTTCTAAAGATGCCGCCCTGAATCTCCAAGGCTTTTCCTTTGAAGAGGAGAAACACATATTGCCTAATAATCAGATCCACAAGCACTGCATCTATTAGCGCGACCATTCAAACAACCAGTGTCCTTTCAGAAAGGAGACACAATTATATGCAGAGAGAATGAGAGCTTAATGGCATTTGTCGTCTATGCTGCTAGATAAACAGAATGAGGAGTATGTAGTAAATGCCAAATTCAACCACAGCAGCTGCAGAAACACATGGGTGATAGTTTATGTGTCACTGGAGCCAGAGGAGACAGGTCCTCATTTGGCTTTTAACACAGTTTCCACTGGCTTATTTAAATTAATCGTTTTTGTGCGAAGACACACACACAAAACAGACACAATCTTCAAGTGTGTGTGTGTGTGCATTTCAATCACAGAAGAAAACAGGCTCTGGTGTGCCACTCTTCAAGTTTTTACCTCCCGGAACGGCACTTCATCTCAGACTGGCCAAGTGTGCAACACAGCAGGTGTTTGTCTACAACACAGGAAATGAACAAAATGAGTCATTACCTTCTGAATAGCCATTATGACCCAGATAATGACCTTCTTGACACCTAGAATGACCTAAATAATGGCATGGTCTGTCTCAGATAGAGTGGATAGGAGCAACCACACACACACACACATACGCACACTAGTCTATAGGAATGTATATAAGTAGACAGTGATGGAACCATCCATCTTATACAAGCACTGGCACACATGCGTAATCCCGGCGTGAACTGTCGCATAGTTGAGGGCAGGAATATTGGAGTTGACAAGGGATGAATTATTAATGAGGAAGGAATCCCTGAGGAATGTAAGCAGTGGGGAGGGGAAAGGGGAGGGGCAACTCATTATTAATTCATTAGATACTATAACCTCTAATTCTCACCTCAGCATGTGTAACTGAAATACGTAAATAAGCAACAGGAGGGGGATGATTACATTGTCGAGCGTATTTACCTCAGTTCATAAGACGTGAAACCTTGAAAGCAGTACGCGATAATTGTTTCGCTGTTTGTACCTTTTCTTGAGACTACAGCCCTATAAAGAAACACACACATTAGGCATGAAGAATAAATACAAGCTATCGAGCACAGATACCTGCTCAATAATTCAATCTGTAATTCATTTATCAATGTGAAGGAGGGAAAAAGACCGATACTGGGAAATGAAGACAGAGAGAGATTCATGTCCGGTTAGAATGCTGGAACATGTGTGAGGTTCATTAATATTCATGAACATGTGTTGGTCCCCATGGTCCTATCAGAGTTCTATTTTTAAACAGCCCCCCTCTCTCTTTTTCCATCTATCTAGGTTTTGTTTTCATGTCTGATTAAAATGTGTGATATTTTTCTTTTCTGTAGTACAATTCATTTCAATAAAGTTGTTGACTGCACTGAAAAACTGGGATTCAAAATCTAATTTTAACCCTTTTTTCATCTTCAAAGCATGAAGTGTCAGGTTTTGTGGTTCATGGAGCTTGAGTGCTGCTGTCAAACCAAATACAAAGACATTATTAAACAATTCCACATTTTACATATATTTGGCAGATGCTTTTATCCAAAGCGACTTACATTGCATTCAAGGTACATTTGAGTTCATGCATTCCCTACGCCACTATGTTTTCATGCCAAGTAAGACGTGTTTCAACACTCTCCCCCGAAAACATAGTCCCAACCATATCCTTACCCTTAAACTTAACCATAACCTATCCATAAAATCAGAGGGAAATGATAGGTGAACAAGAATGGAGTAGAAGCCCATAACCCTTGTAAGACTAAACTTTACATTGACTATAAACCTATCCCTAAAATCTGATTGGTTGCTCCAGGATTAACAAGGAAGCTGGTTAACAAGGAACATGTTCAGTTGGTGAAATCATGTTCACCTCAAATTAAAGCGTATGTTTCTACCATTTATTTGTGATGTTTTTAAAGCCACATGATATCCATCTGCTCTCAAAGCAATGACTGCACACACATACACACATTGAGCAACTTACAAAACAAGAAGTATGTTGCTATTCTCGCTAAAACAGCATGTGGGTGTTTGTGCATGTGTGTATGGCTGTGGGAATGGTGTGAAACCCTCCGGATCTGTAAGCTCTGTTTGGTGAGAATCACTGATATCTTTTTAAATGTTAAGTTGAAGCTGGTTTCTTTGGGTGTGTTCTGCGATTACTGGCTATTTTATCATTGTTCTGATTTTATCAGTCAAAATACACTAAATTAGGTTCAAACAGTCATCTAAAAATTGGTAGCTTCCCAGTCTGAATACAGGAAGTAAATCATCTTATCACAAAGTTGCAGTGACTAAACCATCTACTCTGGTCTATGTGGTTTATATACTGTATACAAATATCTAAGGCGATTTGTCACTGTATTCTGTTCTGCATTAATGTACTCTAAAATCTAAAGGTATGACATATGATGTATATGAACATTTGTTTTCTCTTTCTGAAATAAGCTCAGCTCTTTGTGGAAAGTATTTTGAGGATCTTGGCAGAGCACAGCGGTGTTAAGGGGGTGTCATTAGACGTCTATTAATGTAACTGTAGCAACACCACGGCCAAGTTTACATTGCTGAGCTATTCATCTATTAACGGAAAAATGCTCAGGGTACTGGAACTAACAGTTTTGTTATATATTTTGCCATTAAACGAATACCTGTATGCCACAATAACAGATTATCAAGGCACTGAGTGGTATTCCAGAAAGCAAGGTGACCTTATCGTCACATATACCCTGAATTGTAAGTTGATTAACACAAACCTTGCTTACTCGAGGTATGCCGGTTCCAAAAACACATCAGGGATTAAGTTTATCCAACCAAGAGTATGTTCCTGGTTAACACACAAGACATTCTCAACCGAACGACGAATCGATGATTCACCAAGGAAACAGACGCTAAGAAAAAGAGCGCCATTCTACTTCCTTCTTTTGTTTAATGGCGAATTACATAACCTACTTAGTGCACATTGCCACCTATTTTATGGTTGTGTAATCATTTTTTTCAATCTTTTTATTGAATAAGTAATCTTTCACTGAGAATAAGGATTATTTTGTTTGTTTAATGCTAAATATTTAATAAGATATCACATATGTATTTTATTATGGAAATTATAGTATAGAAAACGTCCTGTTATAAAAAGGAAAAAAGCAGATCCATGTGTGAAATTACAATAAAATAAATACATATATTAGAACTGAATAAACATTTAAACATTATAATAGTGCTGTATATATATATATATATATATATATATACACGTATATATATATATATATACACATGTTAGACACACACACACACACACATATATATATATATATATATATATATATATATATATATATATATGTATTGCATAATATAAATTTGTATATATAACTAACTATATAACAAATTTAGTTACATTAATATAACTATATTAATTAAAGCAAACTAACCCTGGAACATAACCTGGTCCGGAGAGCAAGTTACATAACCTGAACTTTACCTCTGTTTTGCTTATTGGCTTACTTACTCTTAAAAATACCTGGGTATGTCACATAACCTGCTTTCTGGAATCCCCCCCCCCCCCCCCCCGTTAAGCTAGATATTTTTTTTAGTTAGTAATTGATGACAGAATTTACATTTCTGAATGAACAAACCCTTTCGGAAACCACCAAAATGAGATGCTAATGACACCAGAGTGAAATGTTCTAAATGAGTTAATAACAGAGTTACAGATGAAACTCAACAGAGTGATGTTTCCAAGAATGCTTCTGTCCGTAATGGGTATGAGGCTTTTAAAGGTCATTAAGAGGCACTGCAAAGGAAAGTTGTAACATTTTGAATGTGTTCCGGAACTCATATTTGTTCCCTTGTTCTATAGCATCGCTAATCAATCGATAAATAAGAAGGAGCAAGAAAGAGAGTGTGTGAAAGAGAGGTAATTATTTCTGAAGGGCTTTCAAAAGCTCTGGTTGATTGTCATAATCCCCTTTAAAGCTTTAAAGTACTAAAGAGACTCTTCTCCTAATATAAAACTGAGAAACTGAGAGACAAAGAGAGGGAGAGAGAAAAATCTTTAATAAATGTATTTATTGACTCATCACTGATGCTAATGAGAGTCTGAAATTTCATTTAGCTCCATCTTTTCACTTTTTCTCTCTCCAGATGTCTCTTGCTAACCTATCTCTCTTAATACCTCTGATCTGATTCAACTACCACATATATAATATTATATATAATCACAACAGATACTGTATATGCACAAACATTTTGGCGAAATTGACTGCAACCAGGCTTGTGAATGATGTGCCATTGTCGCCCCAGACAGTTCAGGTTAATGACTGTCTCCTCAGATTGAGAGAGGCTGGGTTTAACTGGAACACTCTGATGTGGGGGGAAGTGGTGTATAATTATCTCCAATACAATATTAAATATATATATATTTACATTTAGAGAGATATATATTAGCATTTGCACAAAACCTATTTTAAATAGTTATTAATAATATTTTATCCAATGGCTCCATTTAGTTTACTATTTTTAGCTGTACTATAAGGAGCAAAATGAGACCAAATATGACAGAGAAATGTATCAAAAGACAAATGTTACAATAAATTGGGTGTCATGGGAAAAACCAAGGCCTGTTTTCCACCACAAGCATAAGCAGTGTATATTTATGTCAGTACATATATTAACAGGTAACAGTGTTCATATTGCAGTGCAGTACAGCAGGAGCGTTGCAGAAACGTCAACTGACAACAGAAAATGCACTATAAACTTCAGTACAATTATTTGTGCCAAATGAGTTCACATTTGCTACATAGGCTTTTATGAAGCAACCAGAGGCACACAAATACTTTCTATTAGTGAGGCACCAACACTTCATTTCAGCAACTGAAAATATTTGGCAGAAACAGGAAAGAAAAAAAAATCTGCTTTGGAGGGCTAAGACCCTTGACCAAATCAATAATGTGTTTTGACTGTATTAATGTCTTGTACAACTACAACTTGGCTAAGCTACAACACAATTCAACATGACCAAAAAGGATGTTACAGTAGCAATATGTAAAATTGGTTCGGCTGAAAAAAACGACTCTTTGCCGAAGAGCTTTATTATGACTTTATCACCTGATAACACAATGCCCTGAACAGCATAAACAGTTAAATTACCCAATTACCCAAATTTAATTACCAAAACTTTATTTTCAGTTTGGGTTTCAGTTTTTGGACAAATGAAAACTTTACGGTTTACAGTAGCTATAATAATAAAAAAAAAAAACAATAGTCAAATAGTTACCAACAGATAAAGTGTTGTTATATTTGATCAGACCTTTACACTCCCACTTTAACAAACAGCACCTTCAGATCCTATGCGTTTATACGTATTTGACACAAGCCAGATTGCAAGCCCAGGTATGCAGTTATAACAACTTAAACATAGTAATTTAGTGAGACCTGTGGACTTTGAGTCTCTGGACTCTTTCACGGGTCCACAGATGGATCACCTTGCTGCCAAAATAGAGATAAACAATACTGCTGCGAGAACTTTAACAGCCCAGTTACAGCTCAACCTCACTGTTGAAGAAATCGCTGGAGACAAAAAAACCCATATCTGAACCAAACACACTCTGTAAAATCATCAAACCGTGCTGTCAACCTGCTATAAATGACATGAAAAAAGATGTTTCTCTCACTCACTGATATTCTTCAGTGACAACTGTATGCTTGAGGCTGTCATAATGATTAACAAATATAGAGGAAAAAAGAGACAAAGAGGTATACGAGAAATAACTTAGGGAGATATGGTGTGATAGGGACTGAAAGAGATGAAACCCTGAGCAAGCAAATTACATTATGGTTTACTAAACTCACTTTCCTCAAAACTATAAGGGAAAGACTCAATTCATACAATTCATGATTGACAGAATGTAAAGAGATTGTGGATGGAAGTGAGACCGCAGCGTTTGTGTGAAGAAATCTCTGTAGCATTGAAGTGATTCAGATCTCAATATTCCATCACACACTAAGCAGCACTCTAAATGAATGTATTAGCGTAGATCTAATAATATACTCCTGCGTTTGCATATTTTATGTTTTACTCAGAGATTTCTCCAACCTGATTTACTAGCTCATTTCACTAATACATTTTCATGTCACAATACACCTTTGGAAACTGGCTCCATTTCCTTTCAGGATTAAGACTCATGTTTTATTCAGGACTGATACGTACGTTATGATTTGATCTTGATTTATTATTGATGATGAGAAGAAAAGCAATGTCCAGGAGAAATATTCATTCAAAGTGTTTAGCACGATAGAGGTCATTTGTGGTGAACTGTAAATACACGTCAAAGGTCTCTTAAAGCACAAGAAGAATGAAAGGAGGAGGACACATTGAATTCAGAGATATCCATCTTTAGCAACCAACAAACTTGTTTTATTCACTGTGTTTGTGCTGAACTGTTACTTTAAAAACTCTTTGAGTACATTTGCCCTAACATAAAAAAATAATAAACAGGAAATTACCACAGTAGTGGTGGCATGAATCAGTGTTTTCAACTAATTGGTTGAATGAATGATACAATGACTCACAATGACTCATTTGTTTTGTTCCTAAATTAATGAGTGTTTTTGAACAAATTGTTTGAACAGATGATTTGATGGCTCTGAAATTGTATACTCTCTTCTTTTGAAAAAGTAGTTACTTCACAACCTTTAAAAATATAGATTCTACATGAATGTGTGTAGTATGGATGTCATCTTGACGTACTACATTTGCCATGTTGTCATTGTCATGCATGTAACCAGTGCCACTGCCATCCACAAATCTCTCGTGGCCTCATGGGATAGTAAAGTGTTCATCATCAAAATTCAAATTCTTGCCTGAAGTCATCCAGTACTTTTTGCCTATACTGTTTTATGAATACTGTGAATTAGGATATACTACTGTTTTCACATACCGTTTGATCGAGATATACTTAATTAATAATTAAGTATTCTTAGTACTGTCTACTTGGCTTGTAGTTGTGTTTACTCTTTCGATTGAGTAGCCTATTAAATACTTTCTATTAAGTATACATAAAAGTATAAAAGTGGGCCAATTTAGTCCCATGTAGCATTGAAATAGCACACTTTCAAGTATACTGCTAGTATATTGATATATACTTACTACATGAAGTATACATAAAAATATACTTGAACTTTTTTTGAATTTTTGTTTTTGTAAGGGTGTCTTTGACCATAGCATCGCATCTTGCGGCATTTTCAGTCTCTCACGCATGCACTTTTTAAAGACATAATTGTTAATTAAAAAAAAATTACATTTAATAATGTTCCTCAAGACCCTGTTCTTTTTTTATATTGTTGTGCTGCATCTCGTATTTTAAGGAGAGGTTCTCTGTGAACACCCTTGACAGTCTGCCAGGAACATGCAAACATAGAAAAGCAGAATGATGCAACAGTGAACAGTCCCAGTGCTGTTGGATTGTATATTAGCCAGCTTCAGCTCCTCTTCCAACCAAATGCTGGATTGATGTATTCTGATCTACAAGAAGAAGGAGCTGGATGAAATATTCTGAAGGATATCAATCCATAATCTGACTTGTGATGCAGCCTGGAATCATAATCGCACCATGTTCATTCATCTGGCCAGAGAACAACTGTCACCTGATGGAGTTTGGGTTCCTTACCACTATCGCCTTTGGCTTGCTTAGTTGGGGACACTGAATATTCAGCAGCATTATTGATTTGACTGCACTGACACGATTGGATAAGAACTGAACTAAGCTGACTTTTTTCTGCAGAGCTGCTTTATAGCTGAATATACCCTTAGCCGGGAGTCTGATTGACAGGCGATCTAACCAATCATAACGTTGAATCCACCATTTTGTCCAACAAACAAACCAAAGAAGAGAGGTAGTAGATTAACGTTGGTGGGCTTAAACTTGAAAAATGGTGTGTATCGATTTTTATCTTTCTGCGTTGGAAAAAACATACCTTCTGATGTTCATTCATGTTTATTTCGTGTTGTAACTAGAGATTATCCGCTCATGTGCCACTTGAACTGAGGTACTTGAGCCACCTGTCACAACACATTAAAGACCCACAAAACATTTCATTGTTTGAATTTCTTTAAAAAAAAACTTTTTTTGCGAAGTGTCAATTCAACTCATTTCATAATTTATGAACTTTACAGTGTTATTGTGTAAAGCACTATATAAATAAAGGTGACTTGACTTTGACTAGTGCTCTTGGAATTCTGCTTAGCCAATACAATATGGACAGACCAGTCAGAAAAAGCAACTGATCTTATTTACTGTGTGCATACGTAAAGGAAATTTCAAAAACTATAAACATAATTTTCATCTGTAGGACAGAAAATCTGTGTCACATAAGGGTCATCATGGTGATGCACTGATACTTCAGGAATAAAGATCATAAAAAGCAACATTCAAGCAATGCGGGCAGTTGAAGGACTGAATGAGATGTAATTTAAAATGAATGAAGGAGTTTAGAGAGGCAGGTTACAGCTCGGGCCAGAAGAGTTACAGCTCAAGCAGATCCTGCATTCGGTTGTTTATTGGCCCCTCTCCCCTCGAAGCCAGCATTAAATATTCACAGCAGTAACTCGCAATTCCACGCATCTCACTAAGAAAAACGGACTGTAGAAAGGGGCAGAGTGAAATACAGTCGGAGAAAGACACAAAGTAGACGTCTTATGAGTGTAAATGTGGAGGAGAGAGAAGTATGTGTCAGGTTCATTCCTTTACAGTAAATAAATACCCATAAACTTACAGTGAATTATTATCAACAAGCAGCCAGTGATGCATAGTATATTCACCGCCACAAACTATAATGTATGACAGTCAGTTATTATACATTTGCATGCAGAATAGCAGCTCTATCATCCAACCCTGCTCGGAGCCACAACACCACTTCAGGAAAGCTGAATCTGCAAAATGTCTCCAAAGTCACGATGTGACAGGTTCAAAGACATGTAGTGCAGTGCTTCTCAAATTTTTTTGACATGCCTCTCTTTGAACCTAGACAAACTTTTACGCTCTACCCTCCAACCCAACACCATCATCAACTGAATGATCAGTATCCGCCAAAGATTTGCACATAATAATGATGAATAATGAAAAAGAATTCATTCATTTAGCAGATACTTATGCTACATAAAACTTAGGGAAAACAAGCAATTTAAAATAAAGGAGCAAGTTTTGAAAACTGCTGTGGAAAAAAAAACATACACTGCATCTTTTCTTTTAGTTTCTTTTCTGCTGAATAATAATACATTGAGATAGATTTCAATGAAAGCGGCACATGCTCTTTCAGTTCTCACTGTTATTCTCTATAAAATTTCCGTTGAAATACAGCCTACATTTTAGGAAACACCTTTTAAAATCCAAAAATGAATGAATGGAAAGTATAAAAAAAAAGCAATACTGCTTTGCAAGAGCATTTATTAAAAGATTAGTTCAATGAAAATGATTATTTAAACAGTCTCAGGTTATTTCAAACCTAAAGCCATATAAAATATCTTATCTGTGGAATACAAAAGGAAATGGATTAAGGATGAGAGAAGATTATTGTAACTGTCAAGCTTCAAAAAGCACAACAACAACAACAAATCTAAAAGTGGACGACAGAACTCATGCGTTACATTCCAAGCCACATGACAGCTGTGTGTGAGGAAAAGGCTAAAATATGTCATTATTCACTTAATATTTCCCCTTAATATTTAAATAAGCAGTTTTGTACACAGATTACACTGTAAAAAAATATTTTTCAAAGATGTGAATTTATTATTGTAGTATATTTTACAAGAAAATATTACTTTAAAATTTCATGTAATTCAATGTACTTCCCTTTCTTTGTAATTATTTCAGAAATTTACTACCAGTTTTTGAAAATTGTTTCTGCTATGTTGTGTTTATTGTCAACATGACAGATTCAAAGAATAGGATTAGTGTTAGATGTAAGGAATTGATTAAGGTTGAGAACTGGCCATCTCCATCCACGTTTGGTTCATCCTATCAGTTATATATAGGCCTGAGGTCCCGGGGGCCCCTGTGAGATGGTCCGTAATAAACGGGAAAATCATAACTTCAGATATGAGGATACTTCTCATCCACTATACACTGAAAGCAAGAAGCAGGAATCGGCGCCAATAAAATTAGATCAGTCTTGCTTCATTCAACAAATGTGTCAGATCTAATTCCATCACATCACAATGTACAGTATGCTTTCAATTCGGGTGAACACGTCCACAATCCTTCCCATGCAAATCAACTTCAACATTCACCACACTGATATGCACAAACCACAATAACGGTGACAAACTAAACAAAAAACATATTAAGTAAAAGATAAGCTCGAAATAATCACCACATGATAAATAACAGAGTGACAACATATACAACCACCATGGCATAAATAAAGCTAACAGTACAACAATAAACAGTAATTTGCATAATTTATTCATATAGTGCATTGCAGTGAACCTGAGTAAAGCATCCATCACCACCGATGTCAGTGTATTATTATAAATAGTTCCTCAAAAACGCTCATATTCAACAGAAAATAAGTCATGAAAGAAACATTACAGTGAACACTAAGTTTAAAATACTTTTGCATGATATTGTCAAAAGTAAAGGGGAAGGAGTAAAGATGCAGTCAACGAGATACACAGGAGTCAAATGCCAAGTAGTGTGACATGCTTCATCGCAAACTGTTTTAGGGTGCGTTCACACTTGTCATGTTTGGTTCGATTAAAACGAACCCTGGTGCGATTGCTCAGTTAGTGCAGTTCGTTTGAACATATGCGAACGCTGCCATCCGAACCCTGGTGCGCACCAAACAAGCGGACTGAGACCGCTAAAAAGATGGGTCTCGTCCGCTTCCAAATGAATTCTGGTGTGGTTCGATTGATATATGAACACAACACAGACCAAAGACATGTAAACGAACGAAAAAGAGGACGTGATGTCACAAGATGCAACGCTACAAGTCAACTGATTTGACAACGTGGAAAGATCGGTGTATCCAAAATGAGTTGAGGGTAAACGTGGAGCAATGAGGAGGTAAAGTGCCTCATCAATATTTGGTCCGACGAGCATGTTTCGAAAATGCTAGAAAAACGTACAAAAATGCTCAGCAAAAGTTAAAATAAAGCATATATACACGCATAAAATGATGGCGTTTAATCCAGCACACAGTATTTTTTTGAATGTTCGGTGAGCAAGCTCCGTCGTGAAATATTCGACATAAAAGCCGACCAATCAGGTTGTGACCGTATCCCTATGCCTTTGGTTCAGTAACTTAAGGTTCACTGTTAAAAATGCCAGTGTGAACGCTAAGCGGACCAGGACTATATGTTTTGTTTTTGTTTTTTGGTCCGGACCAAACGAACCGAACTATAAGTGTGAACGCACCCTTAAACAAACACTAAAAGGTTCCATTTGTTCCAACATTACATAAAACTACATACAACCATAGGGACCTTGACTCGATTTTAAAGAACACTTTACACCAAAAAGGTTCTATATTAGAATAAATGTTTCAAATAATTGGAAAATACTTCCATGTTTAACAGGTTATTTTTATTTTTTTTAGTGATAAAGTATGTTCACAAGCTGTTTTATTTATAATCAAAAAATAAATTAAAACAAAATTAATTAATTAAAACGAAATCCAAAACTAAACCCCAAGAACTTTTTCTTGAATTATGTTGTATTTATGTTTGTGTGATTTTGTTTGCAACAGCTGTGTGATAGTCAGCTCTTGTCAGCTTGTATGAATAAGAAATAACCAATCGATACATTTTAAGGGAGAGTTCAGAGAAAGACTTCAAACTCTCTAAATGTTTCTTCATTTTAAACAACAGACAGCATCCAGACTCAGAATCAAATTACCCATGTGAATCTCTGGCTCCTTTGTGCCAGATGTCAATGCAGCCCAGATGCATTGTGATTGGATCAGATCAAATCTCTCACTCACACTGGGAGGTGGTCGGATTCTGACCACATTCCATGAAGGTGCAAATGCTACTGCTTCTCGTTATCAACATACAATTTTGTACGCAAAAGTTTCTCTAGTATTTTCTCATTTTTCTGTCAGTTTTTGTTGTCAATCAAGAACTGCAGGTAATTTTAATTATTATTATTTTTATCTATGCTAATCCATCAGGGATTAGTTTGTTTGAGGATGACTAATGGATCAAGCTCATAATACTAATATAGATTAAAACACAGAACAGATCCAGCAGAGGTGAGTTTATACTCGTCTGCCAGGCAGGGTGATATTACACTGAGTCATATCTGAGCCCTGTGTTCAGTTGCTAATCTGTAATTAGCATCTGAAAGAGCAGAGTGTTGGAAATGAGGGTTATTAATATTCCATAACTCATATCTCCTGTTTTTGTATTGTAATTCTAGTGTGGTGAAGAGTGACAGGGGCTACAATCACAGCGATTCCCAAGGCTACTGCTGCGGGATGAGTGTGTGTGTGTGTTTTGATGGATGAGTTTGTACATTGTACCTTTATGAAGCAAATATACGCCTAAAGGTTACTGTGAGTTAAGACATCTCTTAACTAGGCTACTTCAGAAGTTCAGCTTTTCATGATGAAAATTGATCATGTGAAGGTGAAGAACCGCACTAACTGTTGACTAGAGAAAAGGAAAACTGTCGAGTCCATTTCTGGGTGATTTATCTTATAATGGTATAACAACAAAAAAAGTGCATCTCTTGAGCAAGTCCATAGTCGACCTCAGAAAAATAGTTGTTTAATTATTCACTCATACTGCTTTCACAAGTTAGTGGTGAATTTTCAAAACTTATAAGGATAATAACCAAAAGATCTTTTAACAAAACAGCAGGGTTTTTTTCTTCTTCAACCATCTGCGCGAGACTAGTTCCTGGTGAATGTTTATTTATTTATTTATTTATTTATTTACAGATATTCTTTTTGGAAAGCCGTTTCCTTCCTTCCTTTATGTGTGCACTTTTTGCAATGATAATTGATTTAATATGCAATTATGGCCATATTGTAACACAGCAAGCGATCTTTAAAGAGATGTACGTGGTGCTGCATGATGTTGCTTGCATCTTAAAGAGATAGAACCCTTTAATACTCTTCAGTTTTTGCAGATGAAACCGGATCTGTGGGTGACGCACTAACCCTTCTCTACGAGAGGCCCATCAGAGAGGTAGGCTACTGTAAAAGACGTGGGCATTTTACATTACAGAGACGGAACATTCCGAGATAGAAGTGGATCAATGCGGGAATAAAAATCTGTATAATGTACATTCTCTTCTCTTCTTTTCTCTTCTCTTCTCTTCTCTTCTCTTCTCTTCTCTTGATTTTTTGATACAGCTTGGAGGAATGTTAATTAAGAAAAGACAGAATTTCTCCTTTTTAATTAAGAAAATAATGACTTCGCTTAAATCGTGTTGCCTGTCTTCTTAAAGTAGATCTGAGGCCCAGCATGACTGAAAATCTTATTAGAGTATGTCCTTATCCTTCTTTTATCCAAAGGGAGATTAAGGAAGATTTAGTATTTTGAGAGCTATCTATTTTTCTACATTAAACCTTATTCTATAAAGTATAATGGTTTTGAAGAACTAGAATTGTATTGTCTTCAGTCATTTGTCTTCAGCGAATACTGCTGTAATCTCTCAAATGAAATGACAGCATATGTGTTTTCGTTCTAGGAACAAAACATTTAAAAAAAAAAAAGAAAAGAAAAGAAAAGAAAAAGCACATCTTTGTACTGAAGATTTTCATATGGTACAGTGACTAAAACTTTTTATGAATTGTGTAACAGGAATAATCTTAGAAAGTGTTCTGCAAAATGAAGTCGACATGAGAAATAATTGTCATTCAACATAAGCCGTGATCTTAATGGAGCAGTCAGGCCTGAAATAAACCACTGGGGGAAAACACACTTTACTTTTCTGAGTAAAAAAGTAAATGAGAACCGAATTCTTCTGTTTTATAATTATTGTTTTTGTTCAGTATAAATGAGTTTTAAGAGAGGCTGTCCTACACAATAATTAACTGGAGCACTGAGATCCTAAAAGCCATTTGGAAAGCTATTTGGCTTCTATTAAACAGTTCACTTTACTTCATTACATTCTTTTCTCACTGGCCATGTGTTTTTTTTTTCTTCAGATTACTTCAGAATAATATTAAATAATCAAATCTCTTGTATATAATCTCACATAATTATATCACTCTGTCTTCAACAGCTCAAAGAGCTCTTCATCTTCACCTCCTCCTTCACTTCTCTTTTCACATCCTCTTCTCTTCAGCCATCTTCTCCTCACCTCTCCTGATACAACTGGGAGTGCAAAAACGTTTTATCAAGTTCCTTTGTGACTCCTTGGGTGCATAACTCAGTGATAGAGTATGCTGTACATACTAAGAGGGGATGAACTTCAAAAGACATGACTGTGAAATTTACTTATTTGATTAGGAATACATTAACAGTACTCCTCCTCTTTTACTCCTCGGGATGAACTAAACATAAAGAAAGTTTCCCAGGAAGGGAAGGTTATGATAACAAAAGACACATTGTGTCTTCAAGGGGAAAAGGAAACGGGAGAACAGACCATTTATTCCAGGCATGAGACCTGACGGCGATCATTTTGGTTGTGGCGTGATGATTTAGCTGCTACCTCTAGCCTCGAAATTGGGTTCATATTACCAGGTGCTGGTGACAAGAATTTATGGCAGCATCCATGAGGAACAATTGGCATCAGGTGCACCGTATCCCAGAATTCCAGCATTGCTCCATCAGTGGAAACTATGGACATGGGTCACTGATGGAGCAGTGAATAGCAACAATGGCCAAGTCTACATGATTTTCCAGTTAAGGTCCATTTTAGTTAAGCCTTTACTCTGAAAAATATGCGATTAGAATATTCCTGTATACCGTTAATCAGTGTAATCCAAATAAAATAAAAGATGTGTGTTCAGTAGCATGTCTCTTTCTCCAATTACCTGGACGTGATATAATTGAATGTTTATTTACAGTGGATATTCTAAATAAGGCATTTATGTGACCCAACATTTATGACAGCTGCATATTCACATTTGAAGAAACTTGAATGCACTTTTTGAAAATTATTTTCTTACTTAGTATTTTTTAATCGCCATTGACAGACATATTTTCGTGTTTTAAGCAGGGTTATTAAAACAAAATGACAAAAACACATAACAAAATTACTAAAACTTTAACAACATCAAAATTAAAACGAATTCAAAATATTAATAAAATTTATGAAATTCACTCATTTCACTTCTCCAGTAAATGATCTTTAATTGTTTTAGTATCTTTTTAGTATTAATGTATCCTTGAATGTTTAGATATTTATTTTTGGAAAACAAGACAAAAATTCTAAGTATGAAAATAATTGTTAGCAGTGTCAATGATGCTTACAAAATCAAAATATGACCAAATTAATGTTAGAATATTCTTGTGCGACTCTTCCATGATTAAGAGAAACACGCTTAACAGTCAGTGTCAATTTAAACCTTGTTTTTCTCTTTTCCATCCACTTTAAATCATCTTATCTCCCCTCTTGAGGGAAGAGCCCTCAGATCACTCAGTGTCTTCACCAGAATGATAAATTATTTATATGATTAACTCTGACAGATTATGTCTTACCATTCTGACATTGATGCCTCAGTGTCTCAATCCATCAAATAATCGTACAGCTGCTGTGAGTCGCAGCAGTCATCCAGACTGATCATTCTCATCTTATTCTCCTCAGTCACTACATGAAACCCATGTTTCCTTTCAATGAAAACCTTCTCACAAGAACAAGTTGAAATTAAGGCATCAGGAGGATGTCCATCAGGTCTCATCTTCTGTAGAGATCTCAAAATCACCCCATTGGTTGATGAACAGCATGGAGTAGAAACAAGGCCCCTGTGCTGATTCCAATTACGAAAACATAATGATCAACAACTCTCAATCTGGATCATGTGCACCTTTTAACTTCTATGATGTCATTGAAATGCTTTCATAGTTGTATGACAGGCACTAACCACAGAAATGAGTCTGCCATAAAATGACCTCCAAAAAGAACATAGTAAACTCCAAATATAGCTCCCTCCACAATGAAAACATCTTGAAGCTAGGCTGTCATTTTAAGTGATGAGCAGTTTATTCAGTGTATTGAGCGTATCTCCTCCACTGACTTCCATTCAAACGAAACAGCCTCTGGTCACCCTATTAGTCGTTGCACCTTTTTAAACTAACCTTGAAGGGTTTCCTTGGGGGTGAAGTTTTGTCTATGGCAGGATACCTGTACCATTGATTTTAATGGAGGAAATATCAATCCTTATTGAACAAGAGGCTCTAAACACGCCATTTTGGGTCCCACTAGATGCTGTTCTTCACTTGTAGTCTATAAAATCAGCAATAACCCTATTTGCTTTGGAAAGTGTCTGATTGTTTATTGGACATGAGGCTTTCAATCACTGCATATAGTCCTGTCTGGAAACCTGACATCTCTACAATGTTAAAAAAAAAAAGATTAATAGAGTTCATTTTACAAAAAAATACATTTTTTTAACTCTTACTGTGGTTTTCTACTTCAAAATTTCATGTTTAATGTGTTACTTGCCATTTCTTTGTAACTATTTGTGACATTTACTAGAATTTTCGAATTGTTTCAAGTAAATCCTGAGTATATGTATCAGTCTCTATTCTCTTCTTTTTCTGTCAAGGTCCACACTGCCAAAACTTCATATTTCCACAACAAGATCAACATTGCTTCAGACACAAAACAACTCTTTGAAACATTCATTTCTCTCCTCTGCACTGCTTAAAAAAACCTACACTAAACACTTCACTTGTAGATAGTTACAGACCTGTCTCTCTTCTTCTATTCATAGCGAAAACACTTGAATGAGAAAACACTTGAACACTCGAACAACCAGGTATCCAAAGCACATCAACTGGGCACAGGGATTCCTCAGGGATCAGTTCTTGGACCTCTCTTCTTCTCCATATATTACACCACATCGCTGGGACCCATTATACAGGCACATGGTTTATCATTTATTTGCTGATATCACACAACTCTACCTTTCATTTCAACCAAATGATCCAACGGTAGCTGCACAAATCTCAGACTGTCTGATGGACATCTCGGCATGGATGAAAGAATATCACCTACAACTCAACCTACCGTAGCAAAGACGGAGCTTCTCGTCTTCCCTGTCACTCTGACTGTATTGCACAGTTTCCCTATCCAGCAATATTTATCAACAACAATTCCACCATGTTTGGTCAGAAATCTTGGGGTAATCTTTGATGACCAGATGACCTTTTGCAAAACACTCTTCCCTGAATTTATTAACCCCCCCAGAGTCGTGTGGATACGTTTATGATTGATGGATGCACTTTCTTCAGCTTCATACACATTGCTTCCCATTCACTGCTTAAAGATTGGATGTGTCAGAATATTTATTAATGTAACTCCAATTATGTTCATCAGAAAGAGGAAAGTCATATACACCTGGGATGGCTTGAGGGTGAGTAAAGCTTGGGGTAATTTTCATTTTAAAGTGAACTATTAAATGAAAATGGAAAACAAAAACTAATTAAAAACATTAACAATACTACAAAAAAACTAAAATAACACTGATATGATGATTGGACAAGCTCTTAAATGCAGGGTTCTGCATGGTGATATGCATAATTGATTACATTTCAATTTGTAAAACACCGGGATAAGTGAAGTGCTAAAATACTGACACACAGAATTACAGTCCACTGTACTTTGACGTTCAGAATTTTTATTGCTGCATACTGCCTTTTGTAGATAAACGGAAATACAGCTCTTAGTTCGCTAAATTATTTATATTTATGTATTATATAAGGATTTCTAATTATTAGTTTGAGAAGCAATTTTTGGAGTGACTGCAGATACAAAAATAAAATAAACAGATCAATGAACTGTTTTATCTGTGCTTCCCCTCTCTTGAAAAGCACCGCCGGTCCTGATCTATAGCCGCCTGCGGTCTGAGCTCTGCTTACAGTCTAGTTATTGCACAGCTAACAGAAAGGACTCATATGACTGCAGGGCATTGTGCCAGTTACTGAGTTTTGACAGATTGCGTTTCATCCTGTCCTTATATATCTCTCTGTCTTTCTCTCTCTCTCTCTCTCTCTCTCTCAATATACAATAACCTGAGGGTCTTGCTCAGTTGACGTCTGTATTACCCCGGTGGGGGGCTGGAAAAAAGAGCCAAGCTGTTCATGTGAACAGCCTTCAGACAGCATCGCATTACTGCCTAAGACAATTACAGACATGGAAACAATGATATGGAGAATGAATGGTGCCACATTCATCCGATGTTCATTTATTCATTTATTAGATACATTAATCTGATCACAGATCAGTTGTGCACCTTCATTCAGCGCTGCAGGAAACCGGAGAAATGTCTGGACTCAAATCACTGACCTGAAACATTACATGGATCTAACACAAAGACAAAGACAAAGTTTTCACGACCCGGATCTAATGAATGGCTATGATTACTCTGCCTCTTTTTTTAATTTTCGCTTTTTCCCCCTTACATACAGTCTCTCTCTCTCTCTCTCTCTCTCTCTTTCACACACTCTCTCTGATTGGGTAGCTCTTAAATATTTAATAATTGTTGATGGAAACTGGCATCACTGAATCTGTTTTCCTGTAATGGTTGAATTGCTCTGGACAAATTACATAAGAGAAACTATGGCAGCTATCAGCACGTCTCTGTGCTTCAGAATATGAGCTTCCCAATCAGAGTTTTCCAACATTGCTTATTTAAATTTTTGTGACAATGTGACAGCTTTGAAATGGAGAAAAGGGTCATTTACATAGAAAAAACAGCTAGACCAGACCAGCACTGCCTCAGAATAATTTGTAAAGAATGGTAAAATAATATGTATGATAACTTGCATCATACAGAAAAGGAGCTTGGGGTCAGTAAGATTTGTTTTGAAATAAATTAATATTTTTATTCAGCAAGGCATTGAATTGATCAAAATATAGGCATTAAAAATGATACAAAAGATTTCAATTTTATGTTGTTTTTCCATTTTGGAATTTGTTTTTATTCATTGTGGGTATTCATTGTTGGATTGAAGGGGGAAAAATGTAATAACAGTTCTTTCTTTAAAAATATTATTGAAATCAATTTTGAATAAATACTGTTCTTTTGAATTTTCTGTTCATCAAAGCATCCTGGAAAAAAAAATGTATCATGGTTTCCACAAAAATATTAAGCTGTGAGACAGATGTTCATCTAGTGCATGTTTACATCGACTATCAAAAAAAAAAAAAAACAGGAGTGCAGATGGACACAAGAAGACGTACAGCGCCTAAAGCTGGTTTCAGCAACCAAAATCATATTTAAAAACGTCTAATCTGTTCAAATTAATTGCACATTAGCAGACACATACGACCTAATTTTGGTGAATTTGAAGATGTTTTCAGCTAACAATCAGGGTTAGTACATTTGACTATTTTTTAACACCATCACACAGCATTTCGTAGATTCTCACCGAAAATCAGCATAGAAAATATAAAAATCTGGATCTACACATTCACTTGCAGAAATTTCTTTACAGAACACTTCCCTATGCACTTCACTGCAGAGAGGAATACGAACAAAAAAGGCACATTGATATTTTCATCATTTTAAAGTTCAGTCTATATTTTCAATTTCTGGATATTCACTGCATGATTTGGATGTGGCCAGATACACCAAGTTCTCTAAGATGACTACATTATTGATATGACCCTATCTGAAAACTATTATATATAATTCATACCTGATATTTTTGAGTTTGAAAATGATTGTGTGGGTAGATATAAGCAGAATCTAACAAATTACAGACAGATAAACGGTTATATGGGGAGGGACGAGTTGCGCGTTAATCTAATAAGCCAAATTCGGTTACCCCCATGCTGAAGAGAACCACAACACAGCTGTAAAACTGTGGCCTGAGTGGAATCGATTTATAGTGTGCATATAGACGTACACCAGCTGTAGCTCAAATGGTATCAGTAGCAATAAACCAAATCATATGAGTCCCGTTTAATGTCACAGAACCCCGTCACTTCAGGCTGCCTCTGACTCTCCATAAATCTGAGCATGTGTGAACTCAGAGGGATGGTAATTTCTGTAATTTCAAAGTTGTGTGTGGTAGGAGGCTTTGACCTTTAACAAATGGAATTAGCATAAAAGTCTGTGTGAGTGAGGCCTCTGATCCCAGGTCAGATAGAGGGGAAGTGTGCTGCAGTGGAGGTGGACTACATTATCTGTTTGCTCCCAGAGCATTTATTCAAAAGCCATTTCGTAGCATTGAACAGAGTTGTAGCTGTAAATCAACATGGTGAGATTTTAGAAGCCTCATATTCAAAAAGTGTCAATCCGAGGCCAGAATTTGCACTTCATTGAAAACTGCAGAAAAGAAATCATTAACTATTTTCATCTGACAACATCTTCTGGAGAATTTCTATCATGTTTTCCCAAAGGATGTCATCTGAGTGGCAGGAACATTTTCTCAAAATTTTATGTTACAGTAATCCCCCAAATTGGGGAAATATTAAAAAAATATTTCATAGTACTGCAACACATTTTATTTCATCATGGACACACGTACACTCACACACTGTAGGGTGGGTCTTTCCTTGGTGCTTATAAAATATGAATGTGGTCCAGAGTCAAATAACTTCAGGTCTTTCTGCTCAATTTAACTTGCTGGTGATTCAATACCCGAACCATGGTTGTCAAGTCTGCTTTTTAAAAAAATAAACATATGCTAAAAACATCAAATGTGGGTTAAAATAATCTAAAGTCATCATAAATATCTATAGTAGCATAAATAAGTATATTGAAAGTAAACCAAAGAGGACCAAGCTCCCGCTCTACATGCCCTACATTCTCCTGACCCCACCCCTACATGCCTTAACTGCTCCTGGTAAGTAGAGCTCGTTGGACACTGTGGTGGACATCCAACATTGCATCCACCATCATGCAAGTGTGACATCAGAAGCCACGCCCATGCCCAAAACGTCACCTCATGACTCCCCATAGATATGTATGCTCTATCAATGGTGACTCCCCATCCCCATGGCATCCCGGAAACCCGATTTGTTGTATGTTGGTTTCTGATTGAAAAGATTTTTAGGCAAAAGTGTAGGTTTTGAGTGTTTCAGTCCAGACTGTAATAAAAAGACGAATATAAGAAGTAAATGACAAAGAATTAGGTGTGAAGGTTATGGCTTCTCGATGCTCAAAGTTAATGATGAAGTGTGATTTTTCCCGCAAACCACTTCACCAGAAATCAGGTGCAGGTTTTTTCATTGGTTACTGTGACAGGTAGGTTTATGGATCAGTGTTTGGTGTAGGCAATCAGCACTGTGATTGACATGACCTGGCATTGGTCTGGCTTCTCAAGTCACACTTGGATATTGGCCGGGATGGTCCACCGCAGGCAGCAGTGAGATGCTTCTCGTTCCTGGCACCACCCCTACACACCCTACATGCACCTGGCCCCGCCCCTACATAGCCTACCTGTTCCTGGTCACGCCTATTAAACCTGGCCCCACCCCTACATATTACCTGCTCTTGACAATGAAGTTGTTCTAAATATAAGTTATAACAGTGAATGCTTAAAATATCAACTGAACATCATAAATATTAAACACAATGACTGGGTAAACAGACATAACTTCCCATATAAAGTCAAAAGGCCCGCAATGTTACTTGGAAATGGGGAGTTCAGTTCATCTAGAAAAGCTTTTAAATTGTCTGATTATGAACACAGTCCATTAAGTTGGACAAGATTCAGTAGCGAAGTCTCAAATCCATTCTGTGCTCTTAATTTTTACTTTCCGCAGCATTAAATGTCTGTGATAAAAGCAAGGTAGATTAAAACAGTGACAGCAGCATTTTAATGGATATCTCAAACTTCTTCTATTGCAGCTTACATTATGGCTAAAAATAATATGGTCTCAATGGGGGATCCTGCTGTCCTTAATACAGTTTAACATCCTTAATACAGTTTAATCACTCGAACGTAGTTTTTGGAATTATGCAAATATGCCTTTTTCCCCACAGGAGCAATTTGCCCAGTGTTTTGATTTCCACACTGGTAAACAGATCCTGGCATATTGTATTTGATACTGATACCTAAGCTCATCTGCATGCAAGTGTGTAAATATCTTCAGGAGATAGACTTCTCATTTTTTGTTTATCACTTTTGTTGGATCGAATCCTTTCTGTAACTAATTATAACCTTTCTTATCATAGCAAAATCCATCAAGTCTTTCCTTCCAGTCCTAATCTTCTAATCCTTCTCTTCTCTTCTCTTCTCTTCTCTTTTCCTCTCTTCTCTTCTCTTCTCTTCGATGGATGTTGATGAAGACGCTTAAGAGAGCTGTCAGACTTTAGTTGTGACCTACTTCAGCTGTACTGTGCTCCAGACCTACTTAACATGACCGCCATAATTATCTCTCTAACACACACACACACTCACACACATACACACACACAAACACATATATACACACACTGTCTGTCCCCAGCCAAAAACATCAAAGAACTGAGATGCAGTCCGAACAAGATCCTTAGAGAGAGAGAGAGACAGAGAGACAGAAAGGAAGACAAAATATATCATGGAATAAAAAACAATAAATCTAGGTTAGTGGCACACATGTTTGCATTCTTCATTAGGTACTTCTTTGCGGTTTGTCTGTTGGTGTGCGGGAGGGGCTCTCACAGATGTGTGTTAGGTAAACTCAATGATTTACAGACTGATGGATATAACCACACATGCTGCAGGGGAGTTCAACAAAAGTGCCCTTCATTATCTCATTCATAAAACATCAGATATCTCCCTCGATGAACCTCATCTCATATGCAATAAATATGTCAGTGTTGGAGAGACACGATCATCCGTCCAACACTAAAATTCTCATTCTAAAAGTTCAATCAGAGGAGAATCACTCAGTCCAACCATTTTGGCAGACATTGCATTATAAAAAATACATGTACAGTGTGCTTAGAACAGGGAATCCAATGGGTGAAACCTGTTACACGCTTAAAGGAATAGTTTGCCCAAAAACGAAAATTCTGTCATCATTTACTAACCCTTATGTTGTTCCAAACCTGTAAGACTTTCGATCATCTTCGGAAAAAAAATGAATATCTTTTTGATGAAATCTGAGAGCTTTCTGTCCCTCCATAGACAGTTACACAACTGAAACTTTAACGCTTTAAAAAGTTCGTAAAGAGATTCATAAAAGTAATTCATATGAATTTACTGTTTTTGTCAAAATTTTCTGAAGAGACTAGATTGCGTTATATGATGTTGACATGTGAATAAAATTTAGCCTTAGCAAGACAAAGGAGTCAGCCATTTTATTCAAAAAATGTAAAAATGTAATTTCCATAGCAATTATTTCCATCACAGAATGTTATTAAACACAACACATCATTTGAGAATATTGTGGACATTATACTGTCATTACTTTCACCAAACAAATTGTTACTGAACAAATCAATAAACTAGAGACAGTTTAACGTTTTCATAGATAGTATTTTCTTAGCATCCACTGGGCCAAAAGAAATAGCCAAACAGTTTGAACATTTCCACATCAAACGCAAGCTATTGCTATGACCAGAACATAATTTAAACAAAATGCCAAGGCAGATCTGTATATTCAGACTATATCTAGCACAGGCAATATTGCAGAAGTACATCCTATTTAAGCCAACACACGAATGAAAGATCTCAAGGTCACCATCAGCTCAAGTGATGCTATGAAAATCATCCTGACAACTACATACTATAAAAGCACAAGGGAAACACTCAGAATACTGGACATGCTACATGCCACTCTTACTGTACAGGTCATATGACTTCCTCAGAGACAGTTTTTAAAATACCCCCGGACACTGACTGATGACCTCTGACATATGACATCCGGTTATTATTGATAGCGTGTCTCGCCCTCTGTGTCTCCAGAGGCTGGATTTTTTTCGCACTGTCGCACTCTCAGCTGAAGATTTGAAAAACATCCATTCAAATCAGCCTATGCTTGTTTTTCTTGGAGTTTCTGAACCTGAAGGTCAGCTTGTTAAACTTTAGGAAAATGCCAGGATCATTTCTGCCATCTCATGAATTCAGAGTTCTGAGAACTCCAAAGGTTATTATCCCAACACACGTTCAAGGTTAGCTGATCGCCTCAAGTTTAAACTTTGAACTCATGTTCTGGATGAAATTAATTAATTTTTAATGTCAAATGTTGTCATATAGAGAATATTCATCTTATTTATTAATAAAACTGCAATACGGTTCTCAAAAGTCAAAGGCACAGATGTCCTCACTAATGACCTTGCCTCATACAATGTGAATTTTTCATAAAACTGAACAGTGTCCTAACAAGGCCGTTGCAGTAATAAAGCCTGTCCTGCCTGACAGCGGTTCGAGGGACAGGAACCAGTCCGTAGAGAAATGTTCAGATCAATGAAGTCACCTTAAATAGACACACACACTCCACATGCACATGTCATGCAGCCACAGAATGTTCCAGTCTTTTTCTAACTATCACATAGAAAAACTGAATAATAAAAAAAACCTTTCCTTAGGCCAAAAACACTAATCTGCTTCCTAGTCTGCCTGATATCACTCAAATGATTTTGAAGAATGAAGTAAGAGAAACAACACCCCCACCTGATCTATTAAACATAGATCCTCACACACACTCAGACACCACCAGGTTGAGTAAAACATGGGCCAATGTTTTTCGGTTTCAGTCTCTTGCATCATATTATGTGATGTTGTTCTGTTCCTCTTCAGTCAAATAAATTCAGTGGCCATGGTGATTAAAGACTGACCAGACAAATCACTCTGAACACACTGGACACTTCAACACTATTTGTTTTAATCTCTAATTTGTTTTGCTTCTTCTTCCATCTAATGGAAGTGACTTTGGCTGCCGTCGTACTGCAGTTATACAGATGTCTGTAGTGATAAATACATTGACAACAAGGTCTGTTAGAATTCAATTCAATAGCAGTTTGACCTACCTTTCTCAGAACTCAAACGCTGCATGTCTAATTAAACTGCAAAGTATTTTACAGTATGTGGCTCAAGCATTTGTTACTTGTGTTTGGCCCTCCATTATTCTTAGCTGTCATTAACAAATGTCATATTAAAGGTGAAGTATGTAAGATTTTTTATTATAAAACACATTCTCTTAACCTAGTTTACTGTTCATTGACTTAGTATGCCTGTCATGGGTTTATCGCCACAAAAAAGTGTAAACACTGAGCCTCCCAGGCACCACCAAAACATTGAGAGCGGTCCCCTCAGATCCTCAGATCAATCATTTTCCAGCTCAACCTATAGCAAGAGTTTGGGGCGTGGCTACACTAGCAGACAGAGCCGCAGTGTTTACAAAGCCACTTGAAGGCAAGCCTGTAACCTTGGCTGTAAAAAGCGTAATGCCTGCTAACGCTGCGGTATGCAGGGAAGAAGACAAGAGATCTTTTTTAATGGATGTCAATGGAGGAAAAGCTTCACTACGATGAATAAACTGCTTTTGTGAGGAAATAGCTTATCATTTAATGAATCGACAGCCCATTGGCTAATTGGCAAACATACTTGCTCTTAAATATTCATTTTGGATTGTACACTGAAAAAAATGCTGTTTTATAAGAGAAGTTACGGACAATTGCGCAAAAAGCTTAGTTTAGGGCACTTTCCGTTGATTTCTATGGTATTTCAAACAGTAACTGACTGTCACACAACTCTGAACAAAATTCAACGACATCAAGGCTGTAACGTGATTGGTTATCAAGGCACATGTGATCCAAGTTAGCCGTTATGCTTTTTCCAATGGTAGAGCCCCTGACCCTCGTATCTCCCATTAATAAGACCATCTCTGGCGTTTAGCCGCTGTGGGACCAAGATTGACGAGTTACATTGGAAAAGACATTCAGCTTCTGAAACCTGTCAAATCGAACAGGATATTGCGATGCAGCGTGCTACAATGGATGCTTCAATACAATAATCATGCAACCATTCAGAAAGACAAATGTACCCGTTTATAATGTTTATTTTGACGTGTCCAGTGTAGATAGCTTTAAATAGTTGTGGCGCGTCATGTCAAAAAAATGTGCCCGGTGCAGATACGTTGGGTGGGTTTATTATAAGCTAGAGAGTGTTAGCCTCACTGACTGCTTACTCATGACACATACCAACACTGCTAAAAGTATTCCTAATATGTTGGATTGAGTTGGGGGAGGCCCGAAAGGGGTGTTTGCAAATATGCTTTCATTTTGTAATTCCGCTAGGTGCTACTAAAGTCGCAGAAATTACATACTTCACCTTTGATTATGTTCATGGTAATATTAAAGTTTGATTTTAAAGACAATTTTTGTTCAACATACCAGCTCCCCTGATAACAGCTGAAAAATGCATTGAAGACAGACCATCTTTCCTTTATTTAGTCACAGGCTATAAAAATGGATCTTCAGACCTATGTGCCCTTGTGAAAAAGAAGTTCACTTTAGCATACTAAAAATAGTACTTATAACGGAAATAACATAAAAGAATACACTTAATTATGAACCAAATGTAATGTTTTTGGACACAATACCAACTTAAGTGCACCTTTTAATTTTAATTTTTAAAATTACCTCTATTGTCTTTTAAATATACAGTGTACTGCTGAATGAACCAACAAGCAAAACAATTATTGCAAAGCGCAATTTTTAAGTATGTTGACAGTGAAAGTGTACTCACTTTAAGTACACTTAGGTAGCCTTTTATTTCAGTAACTTATTATCTGCAAGTACAGTATTTAAAGAGTATACTTTTAAGATTTGAAGTACATTACAAGTGTACACTGAGTACAATTAAGCACACTTTTTTACAAGGGTGAGTTGGTGTGTTAATATTAGGATAAATACCTGCCTTTTGTCTTCTGTTCAGACAGAAGCATGACTGTTTGTAGATATCACACTCTCTCTGGTGAAACGGTTTGCTCCCTCTCAAATTGAACACTGAAGTGATGTTGACCTCTTTGGGTCATTTTCTCATAAAGGCTCATAACAGTGCACCACCCAGTCTGTACTCCTGCTGAGTTATGGGAGTTTTTCCATCCTTCTTTGATTGCCTGCTGCAAGAGAGAAGGAACCTGTCTATTGTTTCTTATGACAACAAATGAGACAAAACTCATAGAACTGACATTCTGAGCACTCTGGGGAAAAGCCATAGTGGAAAAATACCTTAATATAGTTCCCAGCCTTTAGATGGCACTTCCACGGATTGATGCTCATCCTTCAATTTCTGTATAATTGATTTAATACTTCACATTTTATCTGTTAGGTTTCACTACAATTCTGTTTCTTTGCTCATTCATCTAATATTTGCTTTGTGAACAAAGTTCCAAGTCAAGACTGTCCCGTTCCTTACCAACAATCTTCAAATTATCTTTTGTCTTCCACAGAAGAAAGACAGCCACACATGCTTGGAATACAGTAGATGATAACAGAATAAAAATTTTTGGGAAACTATACCTTTAAGACCTGTGAGATAATTAAGGGAACCAAGAGATTAGGTGGATACAGATGGAAAAAGACAAACAAAAAACATTTAGTAGAGATTGGACAGCTTTCAAATTTTCTCTCTCAATGGAATGTTTTTAAAAGTTTCTTGCTCTTATTCCCATTCTTTCTTTCTTTTTCCCCTTCAGGCCATCCGGAATTAGTCATTTGAATATTTAAAGCAAATTTAATTTAGCCACAAACGCATTCGGTTTTGCCTAATGTCTGTCCTGATATACACTGAGAGATTGTATAGCATCATCTTAGGTTTCCAATGTTCAAAAAACAGCCGGTGTTATTGTTTATTTATTTATTTATCTATTTGGTTACAGGGCTCTTACCTCCAGCGCTCATGCTTACCAAGAACCGAGAATAAACCTGCATGGTCCATCAAACAAACACAGATCAGCCCTGAAGTTTGAATGATGTAAATATGAATGTTTTTAAAGGCATGTCCTTCATAAACATCACCCCGGCTGCCCTCATTAACATGCTCATCACCTGCATACTCCTCCAGCGGCCACTGTTCACACCTGCTCAACAGTTCCTCATTATATCCGTCGCTCAAACATTGGCTACACTGATCTCTTCTTGGCTTGCGGCTGTTTTCTCTGCTGGACCGTGTGCGTGTGCGTGTGAGAATTAGGCTGTACTTCAGAGAGCCCACTATTCACCTGCACAGCAAAGGTCATCCTTTATTCATCAAAAAAAAAAAGAAAAAAAAGATGAATAGTAAAGGGAGATATGGGGAAAGACATAGCAGGGTGGGGTGGTTTTGATAGCTTTTGGCTGAGATCCACAGCTTTAAATGAAACCTCTGTGGAGTGTCTGTTGGGGTGGGCAGGGCAGCGCACATTTGGGTCAAGCTGGGCTGAAAGCGACTTACTTTTTCTTTGATGTTCTCGACATGGTCCAGAGCAAAGTTAGGTGATGTCCACTTTTAGCAACCATTATGTTTTCTCATGCGGTCTTGAGGACACAATCAGTATTTGCAAAGCAATGGGAATATGAGATTTATATTAGAGATTTAAATATGAGATTTATTACAGACTAAGTTTTATAGTAAAAGAGATGCATTTATAAGAGATGCACTTGGTGAGCACATACTTTATGAGACTGCCAACTAGTAGTGTCAGCCTTTCCAAAGGTTAGTTTATTAGCATTAGTCTTTGATAAAGATAAAATCATCTGACAGGATTGTCAGCTTACTGGAGGAAGGTTTGGCTGGTCACCAATGGATATCTAATAAAATTGGAGAAATATCATTTTTTATGTGGTCCATCGATTTTACCCCATAAATAATTACTTGAAATAAATTTTGAAGAGATATTGATGTAAAATGTCCCTTTTGCAAACAGAATCCTGATATCATAGTGCAAATGTATTCAATAAATCAAGTCTTATCCAAATTTATAATTGAAAATTGTTTAAAAGAGTTTTATTTATTTTGAAAAATTGTGTTGGTTGGCAAGACTTTAATTAGTCTTATTTATTTTCATAACAAAAATATGCATAGTATAAATCTTTCTAATCAACAGCAACTCATTTTCTCTGTAGTCCTTGTAGGACACACACACACACACACACACACACACACACACACTTTACAAACTGTACATTCTATCCCTCTGCACATAACTTTACTCCTAAACCTACCCATCACCCATTTTACTAAAACATTTTTGAGTATGATTTTAAAGCAATTTTAAATATGAGGACTCATTAAAATTTGTCATATTTCATGTTTACGTCGTAATACCAGTGTATTACCCATTATTCAAACTTGTGTCCTCATAAATCACACACACACACACACACAAACACACAGAAATATCAGTGTATAAATTAGTTTGAGACCTTAAACTTGATATGTACAACCATAATCCAATATTTCACATTGTTTTCTAGAAAATAATCAGTCCTTTTGAAATGATCTCAAAGTGCATAAAATGTTTTTCATCATTGTAGTGTCAAAAATTAAGTAGGCTACTATAGTGACCACGAAATAGTGATCTTAAACAAAACAGTATTTAATTGCTTTACATTTTAATCTCATCTAGTTGAGAAATCTAATAACTGTTTTTTTTTTTGGCCAAAATAATCTGCAATATGTACCAGATCTTTTGCTCAAAGTCATTCAGCCTGGCTTTGTGAGACTAGCTATCATATTCTGAGGTTCACCTTGTACACACCATTAGCGATCTAAGAGAAGATCTGTCTGTGTAATGGCTGGAATCCTTCATCTCTGCTGTGTGGAAAATTTCATTACTGTGTATACATAATTAATACAGCAATAATAGTTATTCTTGCTCCTCTGTCTCATTGGATGCCTGTGAGCTCTATCCATGGCCTGTCTGTGTGGAAATAAGAGTAAGACATGACAGCTTTGTATCGATGTCAAATGCCCGTTGAGGATTAATAAAGTTATATCACTTTTTATGACAAACACCGTTCGCTAATCTTGCTAATCTGCTCCAGAAGCTATCGAGGGAAAAATGTACTCAAAAGTAACTTCCAGAGCTGATTTGTGGCATTTTTCTTTCTGGTGGTTCTTCTTTGTTGTTGTGTGTGTGAGCCTGAGAGGCTGCCAGCCTGAGACATACATCAAAACCTTCAAGATCAACAGTGCTAGCGCTCGCACTGCTATGCCTACAGAGTAATGAACAGATGACAAGTGTTAGCAAAGAAGCTAAATTATTCTGTTTCTCATATTGAATTTTTAAAAAAGTAATTAGCGTGCAGGCTAATGTAATGAATTGTTAATTAGTAGCATTGTCAGAGCCGAGGCAGTGATGGATGTTTGGCTAGCTGGGGCTGCTAAGCGATCAAACAGGTCTGAGTTCTTTCTTACAATATGCTAATCCACCATCCTCAAAGATTTCCAGACATGAAGCAGGTATTGAAATGCTTGTGCGCTGAATGTCTGGTAATGAGTAACAGGCTGTCCTATCTGTTTAAATTAAAACTCAAAGACATCCTCAGCCACGCCCCCTCTGCAGCAGATCCATGCTTACCAACAAGGTTGCCTAGCACCAGTTGCTAAGTTACCGCTAAAGCCTGATGTTCCTCTTCAGGCAGTGGTGCAAATGTTATGTTAGTTTCTAAATATAGAAAGCGTTCTGATTTACTAGTGTCATTGTAGAAGTGCCTTTTCTGCCTGGCTCAGAATAGAACACAAGGCTTTTTCCTTAAATAACACACAACCCAATCATTTTGTGACTTAAATGAACATAATTATTTCTTAATTATCATGTGGGCACTGTCTGGATTTGTTGACGTGACTAATTGTTCGAGATGAAAATAAAGACTAGACAATCTGTTAGTGCTGTTCCTCAGGTCATTGGCTCCGTGCGCAGGGAAATCAATTCGTTTTGTGCACAACAGTGGAAACGGTACATTTCTATGAGCCTGTCACTATTCTCTCATGCTGTAAATGAGAATCTCTTCCAGATCATCACCTCAAAGAGCCATCGAAACTCAATGGTGACCACAACAACCCCCCCCGACCTGGCAAGACACCAAACAAAACCAGCATTAAAGGACAGAACTGTAGGCAATCAATAAATGTTCTTCAATCAAGATGCATTTTGGCGGTGGACCCTTGGCTTGTGTGTGTGGACATATGCTAACAGGACAATGACGAAGAAAGGTGCTGCCAGTCTGCTTCAGAGCTGTTTCTCCATCACCCATCCCCCTGGGGCCACCATTGTGTGTCTGGTTTTCTATCAATGACACTAATTTAAACCACCCTCAAGAGAGTGAAAGAGAAATATCGAGCTATGTTCTTCGAAATGCAGCAATCTTCCATCCGCCATCACCTACAAATGCACATTCAAATAATTTTCACGGTTCAAGTGATGAGCTGTAGCATTGCTAAAAGTAATGACTCTGTCTGTATTATTTAAATACTGAAGCTTGATAGCTTATAGAATATAAGTGTATGAATATTGAATAATTGTATTGAATAATTTGTATTTTTCATTAAGTAGTGGAGAAGAACTATGTAATGCTACAATGTTACAATTTTCTAGATAATATTTCAGCAGTAAAGATGAGTACAGTATTCTCTTTTGACTGTTTAGAATCAGAACGAGCAAAGGACAATTTGGGAATGGGAATTTCCTGAGTCTATTCTTTCCAAAGAATTGGTTGATGTGATTTGATTCATAGTCTTGCTATATCCCAATTTGCATACTATCCATCCTACTGTACAGTATACAGACCTTATTCAGAGCAGCGCTACGACAGGTATGAAAGCGAGTTTTTTTGTCTACTGAAAATTCTTGGAAAGATATTTTGCAGTGTTTCGTCAGCAAAACAATACAATAACACATTAAAGCTGCAGTCTGTAAGTTTTGCCTCTTTGTCGCCATCTCTGTTCGACACCTGCAATTGCAGTTATTTGCGAAATTATAATTTTTACGTGGGTTGTGCGTCGGCATGGCTCCTCAGCGTGGATAAATTTAATTTTTTGAGGAGAATGTGTGGTTGTCCGTCACTGCACTGGTGGATACTGTACAAGTACTTCCAAGTATTACCAAAATATGAATTTTCACTGGAGAATGCCATCTGGACCATAACAAATCTGCCACTTTTGTTCTGACAAGCTGAGAAATAAAGCATTACAATAAATTGGTGATTAAATGTAACAATCGCTTAGCTCATATCACATCAAACCATGCAAATTGTTATTGTTATATGCTGTTCTCAAATTGTTAATGTTAACAACATCAGCATTGCATGGCTGTGTATTTAATGTGTATTAGTGTTGCCTGTAAATTTCAGTTTCTGTAAAGTCTAATCTCTAATTGTCCATTTGTCATACCATACAGTCTGCCATCAAAATGATAAGTTTAATTATTCCTGCTGCTGTGAGAAACGACTATACTGTATACTGTATGATCTGCCACCAGCAGCATCCTCACATGATATAGCCTACTAGCTGGGACTCATTCTTTATGTAAACAGACATAACATATTGACGGAAAGATGAACAGCTGCATGCTCGAATTTCCCGCGGAAACCCACCAGAACTAGCCAAATTAGAAAACATTACAAGCTTACCATTGTGAATCAGGCTAAGGTAAGGAGATAGTTTTGAACACTGGCTGATTATGTACTTGATAAAAAAATTATTTTGGATCATTTTTAACCAAAAAAAGTTACATAATATAATAAATAAAAGTACAACCCACTGTTTATCCTTGACAGCCTCGCTTTTATTCCTGTTAAAAATCATAGATGCTGACGTTATGAAGTCTAGACTCTATTTATTCAAAATTAGAATTAGTCTATCCCACATCAGATCCGTGCACCCTCTAATGACTAGTATTGCCTATGAGGATTTGATTAGAACTACAAACACAAATAAAACGTGTTTAAAAACTACAAACATGGCAGACGTGCAAGAATGGTGGTATTTAATAAAAGAGTTTGAGTGATTATTAATCAGTATCTAACCTGACAAATATATTTTTATTCATTGTTATCCACATTATATTTCATATGCAAAAGAATTGTGAACTTTTTGTAAAGATACATTGGGTCATTAATTTTTAAATGCATCATTATGCAAACACATGAATAGAGCTCTATGCATGAAAGTCTCATCAACGTGCTACTACATTTCTCTCCAATATGGCAGGAAATTAAATAAAACTTAATGTGGAGGATTTTAACTATGGCAAGATGATTGACAGGGCAGTTTAAACGGTGACAGGATGCACGTGAATAACGACAGAGCAGTCTGTTGAAGACACAACTGTGATGAAATAGTATGTCTCAAAGCTTGCCTACTATTTTGCTACACACTCAGAAGTATATACTTTTTCTAAACAAAAACAGAATACTTTTACGGCATGGTATGAATAAGCAAACTGGGACACAACATCTCTGGTGAATCAATCTTTTTAGTCGATTCTTGTCAATGAATCAGTTGAAATAGTCTGAATCATCATGTTTAATTTGGGAATGAATGTTTCTTTTTAATTTGGTTCGATTTCAGAAATACTTTATTTAATTTAATTTTATTTAATAATGGTTTCAGTATAAATGACTCACTCAACTGAATCTCAACTGAAAAAAAAGTTAATCTCACATTATTATTACTTTGTCTCCTCAACAATGCACAACCAATGATTTAAACAAATTATGTCATGAAAAAATACGAATTAGCTTAACATTTCCCATGTGTCTTGTATTGTTACTGGCTATTTTAGCCATAGTTTTCAGCTTAGCATACTGTAGCTAATTTTTCTAAAATTAGCTTTCTAAATTTCTATTTTTTTCAGCTTGTCCAACATTGCACAGATGTAAGCATTTACACATGCACACATTCTGTTCACCTGCCAGACACTGAACACGACCTGCCATGAATTCGACCCACTACAGTGACATTTGAGTCATTTAAAGGCCTGAGGTGGGAGAGTAATTACAGTGTGAAGGGTAAATGGTGAGTGAGTGTTGGATTCTAATATTGTGTGAATAAAATCAGCAGGCATTCGTGAGAGGAACAGGAGAGCTCAGACATATTGAACTATTCTAGAATACAAACAGCCCCCTCCATCTTTAAAGAACAGCCACACTCTCAGCACTAATGCAGGGCACAAGAAGGGCAGCTCTCTGCCTTCTCTGAGATAAATGATTAATCTGATCCCCTGTATTAGCAGTTATTGCTCCTGAAGGATAATCCCCCCTTAAAAGGGTGAAGGTTAACATCCGTGGACAGGTAAACACAAATACCATTTCTCCATAAAGTGCATACAGCTATCAGATAGCACAGGCAGCATCCATTCTATCCGTGGCTGTCTGCATGACGATCTGCTGCTTTTATGGATCTGTGAGCGTATGCTAAGAGCGGCGCGTCTCTGGGGTGCGTTGCAGGTAATTGTATGGATTGCGGTGCTCTTAAACTGTGTTTGTAGAAAATGCTTGGCAGGATAACAGACGGCAGTGATTATCCCGAATCTTATTGATTTTCCTTCACCGACTCAGTGAGAGCATGAGAGATACTTCTGCCTTTAGAAGCAACAACAGCAAAATCATACACAAGTGTAGAAACACAGTATGCCACATGAGCCCTGATAACAGATGCACCACATAATGGTCAAGTTAATGTGAGAGAAAATAATGGCCGTTTTACAGCAGACGAACGGGTTCTGAGTCCCTGTTGAAATAAAAACATTTTACACCAGCCTAAGCTGGTTTGCCAATCTTAGCTGTTCATTTAGGCCTGTCTGGTTTGCTGATTTTAGAGGGGTTGGTCAGGCTGGGGTTTTATATAAAAATATCCAAAAACTACTTGCACAGTGTTATATATTTTGTTCAGCTGTGTAATTACATTATCCTAAATGTTTCCAAGAATTTGTAAATTCAAAGAAACTCACAATTTTAAATAGTGCCCGTCCCTCCCTTGTCACTTGTTGCTGGTCAACGACGTAATATCTGCGTTATACCTGGTTTCCACTTGTACTGCATAGTAACCATGGTAACAGACGTGAACAGATGCGTAGCGGCTAGCAGCACGCTGTTGTTGTTTCGTTCAAACATTATGGACCATGGCAAGCAAACTTTAGGACAAAAGGAGAAATAAGACAAGGATCGATATCGGCGTGGCGTTTCCGAGATTTCCAAGCTTTGCGACAAACGTCGATGCCGCTCTTGCACGTTATAAGACAAGGTAAGCAAATGTAGGCTACATAAGACTCATCAATGATATATAGCTCAACAGGATGAAATGTCATATCATTGTGCATGATACTGTAATGTTGAATAACATTACAACTTTCAACACACTCAAATGCAGTTTAGTATGATAGTGTAACATTAGACCAAGTGAAACAGTGCTGTGTTACCTCACAGTTTTAATTCATCAAATAAACTGACCTGTATGAGTAATATTTCAGCACTTGTGAGTAGTTCAGTAGAATGAAATGTCCTCTTTCCTTTATCCTGAGACTCGCGTGTGCTGCTGATATCTGTCTCTCATTTGTAATCGCGCCCGCGATTCTCGGCCACGCCCAGCTTCATTCCACAGTCATGTTAAAAACATGTATTTAATCATCTATAAACACTATTTCCCTATAAACATTATTAGATCAATCGGCATGACGACAAGTTCCATGTTCCACTCATTCACTGCGTCATCAAACTACGCCTTTGTTATTGTTTTGAAGAGTTTAGCGACCCCTAGTGGCGAAAAAATACATATTGTGCCTTTAATTAATACTGCTTTATTCAATGATCTGATTCACTAAAACTTTTACAGAAAAACCAAATTAATTTCCCATGTTTTCCACATGTGATCATGTTTTCACAAGGAAACTGTTCCAAAACTATATTATTAATATATTTCTGTATATTTTGAAATATATTAAAAATATACCTAATATATATGTATATATTTTTCCTATTTAGGACGGTTTATACTGGATTGGTTTTGGTCTAGCTAGTTCCATGCAATTCACCAAAAAAATGTTCAGTTGTAATAGTAGGAACGCCAAAAATCACTTACTTATAACATATATATTACATTTTTTAGTTTATGTTATACAGTGTAGTTATAGGCTAAGAAGCCTGATGGCACATATCAACTATACTGGGAATCTGTAATAAACTCTGATCCATTTTGTTCTAACTTTTATTGTAAACTGCAGTGACATGCATAATAACAGGTTCAGTGAAGAAATGTCATAAATTTCATCGAAAAATTACAAGAAAATGTGAGATTAATTGAGGCAGACGCAACCTTCAAGTTAACGAGAATTGTATTAGCCCTCCAATCTGTGCGAAGCCCTCAATAACGAGACAACAGCAATTAAAATTCTTAATTGTAAATGTCAGGTTGTTGAAGCAGTGAGTGTTTGTGGGAGGAGACAGATTGGTGGCTGCCAGGGTTTCAGGGTTTTTTTTTGTTTTGTTTTTGTTTTTTTGAGCACATTGACAGCTGAGAGCGTGAGTCAGTGTGTTTTTGTCTCTGTTTTAAAGGCCTCTTGAGTAGACAAAGTGAGAGATTGTAAACCTTCATCACCTCTGTCTGTAAGAAACAAAACATAGTGCACTGTGACTATGTGTATTTTTAAAAAGACTTTAGGATTCATATCAGTCAAGGCAAACTTGGTCTGCTTAAAAAAAGCATAAACCATGGATAAATCATTAAAAAAATACATTCTCTACAAGTTATGTCTGAAAGAGAACATTTCAAAATAGGGAAACCGTATTCACTATTAAATACAACTTTTGCCACAATTTGCCTGGATTTTGCCTCAATAATCCTAATTCATTGCTTATTTATGGTTAGTATTTGTAGACTTTAAAATTAACAACTGGGTAGGATTAAGGGATGTAGAATAAGGTCATGCAGAATAAGGCATTACTATGTGCTTTATAAGTACTAATAAACAACAAATATACTAGTGATATCCGAACTAATAGTTAAAAGTGAGAATTGAACCCTAAAATAAAGTGTTACCGAAATAATTACTTTCACTCAAATTATAACTCTCAACAGCATGATGGACAATAGAAAGTTTATAATGTGACGACATTTTCAAAATGCAGTTAAACTGTATAAATAAAGTTTGTTATGCATTGCTGGGTAAGTTTGTAAGCCCATTGATTTCTCCTGACAGACATATTCAGAGCTCTCAGCTCAACTGATTCCCTTTGGGGAAATGATCCGCTAGAAGACACACTTACGTGGTTTTCATCCATCAGCTTCATTCTGGGCAAGAATATGTGATGTTTAAATTTAGAAAAATTGATGAACGTTTCCCTGAGCAGAACCTTCTGATGTTTCCATAAATTGAATTTGTTTTTTAAAGTCTTTACTGAATCAACTGTAGCCAGGGATGATGACATCAGCAGTCGTTTCATGGCGATGGTTCTGAAAGCGGTCTGGATATATTTAGTGTTCCAAAGACCCAGTTGGACTAGAGAGAGAAAAGAGAAAAGCATTTTCATCTTTTTAAAGCTAGATTTCTTTCTTTCTGTCTCTTTAATCCACATTTTAGGTTGGGATCTGAGAAAGCCCAAGGCCATTTTAATAACTTGAAAAATATACTAAATATTGAAGAATCATGTTGTTATTTATTTCATGACTTTTCCAAATCTAAAGGGATCTGATTATTTTTTAAAAAAAATCAATATATGATAACGTATTCATTCTTTCGTCTTTATAAAATGGTACTTATTTGTGATTGACAAAACTGACTCAAAAGAATCAGACTTCATTGGTCATGCAGAATATTTATAATTGACTAAAAGAACCGGTTAACGAGTCATTAACAGAGTAAACAGGATGCATTGTGTTTTTTTGTTTTTTTTAAATTACTAAAATGAACTGGCTCATAAGTGTCAAAAACTCAGGAATCAGACTTCACTGGTCACTCTGTATGTTGTTAAATTACTAAAAAGTAGAATCTTTCGCTCAAGAATCAGACTACTCTGGTCATGCAGTAGGCTACATTTGTGATTCACTAAAAGATGCTGCACATAAGGGTCATCACCAAGGGAGTTTCTTCGTCACACTGGAAATTTTTTGAATAACTAAAAAGATTCAGGTCATTTGCTTGGGAAAGCGAATAGAGTGTAAGAGTGAAACAGACAGGTTCGTTTACTCCTTAGGGGAATACATTTTTAAAAATAACTTATAAACCGTGAAAGACACACCTTACTGTGAGCTACGAGACAGTTGATTGTTGGTATATGCGGTAAAATTCCAGATGAAAATCTACATTAATCATGATTCTGTAAAGAAATCTCCACCAATCAGAGACAAAAAGAACCGGTGATTACCATGAAGAACTGCAAATGTCGTAACTGCAAAATTCAGACCTTCACTCTCAAATACATACATATATATATTTGAGATTGATATATATTATTGCATTCATGTCAGTATTTTTAATTTCTTTTTATTATGTGTTTTTGCTCATACTAATTCCAGACATAAACAACATTACTAGAATGAATATAGCAGTAACATTTATGAAAATGATTTTGTGGTAAAAAAAAAAAAAAAAAAAAAAAAGAAAAGAAAAAGGTTAAAGCTATAGTATTATTTGTCCACAGGATTTTGGTTATGCCAAATGATCATCAAAATAGTTTGAAGGAAAAATTATAATCTCAACAGAACATGTCAATGATACTTTTATTTGTATAGCACCACATAAATACATTCCACATAAAAATGACCAAGGTGCTTTACAGTAATAATACAAAACAGTATTACATTACATACATTTCTACAAAAATTTGATAAGAATAAGTGAAACATGAAACATAAAAAGCTAGATTCTACCTGCATCTCTATCCTCCATTCTCTCACACTTATAGAGACAGTGAGCATTATACGGCGCTGAGAGAGTGTAAACAGCGTTCGCAAACAAAATTGAACTCTGGGTTGTTTCGAGATCTCTCATGCTCATATTACTGCTCTCTGGGCACCATTCACAGACCTATGACATCTTCTGCTAAACAATTCAGAACCAATCGAGTCTTAAAACATTCAAATGCTCATTTCTGCAGCACAGACCTCTGAACATGTCTGGGTCATGCCTCACATTATAAGTAAAGATCATTCTAATTATTTTTGCCCAGTGATTTCTATCGCATTCCCTCCAGTCAACCGTGTCACTGAACAGCACAGAGCATAAGGGGCAAACACATTAACAGTTATAAAAATCAACAGCAGCCTTTGATCTTTTGACTGGCATCCAAACAAAAATTAAAGCCTCGACTACAGCCTCGGGATTCAGATCTTGAGAGAGAGAGGGAAGAGAGAGAGAAGGATAGATTTCAACTATGACAAGTGGTCAAGAATGAAAGTTCCTGCCTGGGGATATAGTCTAACAGCAGAGTAATTAACACAGCAGAATTATCTACCCGCAACAGAGTGATGATGCAACCACGAGCTGCGATTTGAAACATAATCATGCCTAAAAGCTACGAGGGGGTATTTGGGAAATAAAATTGAAGCAGATGGGTATTGTATAAGAGTTAAAGCGGTTTATTTTGCGATAATGACCAACTTACTGTACATCATCTGTGTTATATGATTGTTTTATTGTTGTCATATTAATCATATAAATAAATTAAGATGAAGTATTGTTTTAAAATGTTATAATATTTAAGTAGTACACTTGAGGTAAACACCAGTCTGAACAGAGCATTCATCTACTGTGTTTTCTCTGGACACAAATTAGCTGAATGGCCCTATTTCAGAACATGCCAGATTCATAAAAGATGTATACCTTAATGAGAAACAGTCATTCATACATTGCAATGCTCACAACCCTAGGCACACTTCAATGTGCTACAGAGTCTTATTGAACCTTTAGAGTGAAATATTTCTGAACAGCACTGCCGCACTCAACATTTAAAACAAGCAGTTAAATGTGCAGTGTTTAATTATTTCTGTGAAACATTATATACATTTTTTTCAAATACCCTCTTGACTGTGTTAAGGTCAATAATTATCTTAAAGTCCCCTTGTATACAATAATCGTATGCCTTAAAACTCATCTTTAATCACCAAAATGACATACTGAAATGTTTTTTCCTGTGAAAAGAAATGTATTCATGCCTTAAAATAGCCTGAATATAACTCTATGCCCTTCCTTCATTTAGTATATGTGGATCCATGAATATGTAAATTACCCTGCCTCCACTCACTCACATGAGCTCAGAGATCCACTCGATCAACTTTACTGTAGTCAAAGCTGCACGCACAATGGCATCTGGAAATACTGGTTTAATTCAGCCATATGCACTATATTGCCAAAAGTATTGGGACATCCCCCACAAATCATTGAAATCAAGTGTTTCCATGGCCACAGGTGTATAAAATCAAGCACCTAGGCATAAAGACTGCTTCTACAAACATTTGTGAAAGAATGGGTCACTCTCTGGAGCTCAGTGAATTCAAGCGTGCTACCAAGATAGGAATGCAATAAGTCCATTCGTGAAATTTCCTCACTTCTATTCCATGGTCAACTGTTAGTGGTATTATAACAAAGTGTAAGCAATTGGAAACAGCAACTCGGCCACAAAGTGGTATATCCAAGTAAAATCACAGAGCGGGGCCAATTCTGTGCAGAGTCAATAGCTACAGACCTCCAAACTTCCTGTGGGCTTCAGATTAGCTCAAGAATAGTGCATAGAGATGCAGTCGGATTTAGTGCGGATGTGTCAGATGCAGTGGTGTAAAGCACGCCGCCACTGGACTGGAGACGTGATCTATGGAGTCACGCTATGGAGTCTGGGTTTGGTGGTTGCCAGGAGAACGGTACTTGCCTGACTGCATTGTGCCAAGTGTAAAGTTTGGTGGAGGGGGGATTGTGGTGTGGGATTGTTTTTCAGGGGTTGACCCCTTAGTTCCAGTGAAAATAACACTTAATGCTTCAGCATAGCAAGACATTTTGGACACTTTCATGCTCCCAACTTTATGGGAACAGTTTGGGGATGGCCCCTTCCTGTTCCAACTGACTGCATACCAGTGTACAAAGCAAGGTCCATAAAGACATGGATGAGTGAGTTTGGTGTGGAGGAACTTGACTGGCCTGACCTCAACGCGATAGAACACTTTTGGATGAATTAGAGCGCAGACTGCGAGCCACGCCTTCTCATCCAACATCAATGCCTGACCTCACAAATGCTCTTCTAGAAGAATGGTCAAAATTTTCCATAACCACACTATTGAACCTTGTGGAAAGCCTTCACAGAAGAGTTATAGCTGTTATAGCTGCAAGGGGTGGGCCAACTCCATATTAACCCGTAAGGATTGAGAATGGGAAGTCATTAAAGTTCATGTGCATGTAAAGGCAGACATCCCAAAACTTTTGGCAATATAGTGTATGTTTGAACTAGAAACTGATTCATAAGAAGTGGAAGAGTGAATTATACAGGCTCATCTACAAGTCGATTTATCAGAATGGTAATTTATGGTGTTTTATGTATCGCTCTGTACAACCGACATATAACAGTAATTAATATGATTAGCCTTTTTCTTGACTACATTATCAAACAGCTAATAATGTGTTGCTAATGTTACACAAATCATCTCAGAGTCAGACAGCTGCCTTCTGAAAATCAGCATCCCTGGAAACACTTTGTACACTTTAGAACATCAGAGGAGAAATATCATAATAGCATATCGATCATCACATACATCATATAATAAATTCACCAGCTTTGGAAAATGGGATAACCTGGCTTCTCTGGAGACTCCCTTACTTCGAAGCATAGTAATGATATGCTAAAGGTTGGCCGCACATTGACGTGATTGGTTACAATGTAGTTTGTGACGTAAGAAACGCGTTTGTCTTTTTTTAACAGCACTTTTAAAGGAGAAAATACTCAGCAATGGTTTTGAATAATGAATGTGCACATAGTTTGTCTTAAAGCATATTAAAAACACCACATAGACATATAAACAACATTAAAAACTTGATTTTCACCACAGGGGCTCTTTAAAATATCAGCTAATTTGACCTTTTTATGACCAGACAAGCTGTAAAATGTCATGTACAATCCCCAAAAAATATATTTATAAATGTTATTCAGGAGTGAATATGTTTTTTTAATTAACATATATATATTTTTTTACAAATAATTTATTTACTTTGTGTGTATGTTCACGTGTGTTCAAGATGTAAGGAAAATATATGATCTTTTACTGGATGATTACACCATGACACTCATGAAACTCAAATACATAGAGAATACAAAGAATTTAACACAAGCATTTTAAGCTATATTTTTAAAAGATTTTTCCTTGTACACTCTTATTTGTTTACTGACCCTTAATTGGCTAAATCAGTGTTACTTATGGTTGTCTCTGCACATTAAACTGTAATTTGAGAAGGCATTTTACAACAACATTTAAAAAATTGCACACAGCAGCTTTAATCTCCTGCATCTCCTCACTGATGAAAAAGAGAAATGAGTCTTAGAGAGCAATTTCCACAATAAACAGCTGTTGAAGTCACAAACTCACCTCATTCCCCTGTAAACGAGCTCACCTGTGCCTGGCTGACACATTTGAAGATCCGTTTAGACAGCAAGGACAAGACTTGCCTTCCTGTTCCACATTCTCCTGTCAAAGAAGATGCTAAATTCTGCGCATGGGTGGCAGTCGCTTGCACTGCCTCAATTTGAAGGTAAGGCTATCATTTTGCTGGTGGATGTGGAGTTAGTCAAACAACTAAAATATCCAGTCCTCCCACAATTCATCTGAGCAACTGTCCCTCACAGCGACTGCCATGTTAATATAAAATACAGCAGCAAGAAACAAAACTACAACATCTAGACTGGACTGACCATTCGCATTGGCCATCTCCCTGGACACTAAGTATAGTTGAATGTAATGACCCCGTCACTGTACTACACAATTAGCCGTGATTTAAAGGTCTTTTAGGACACAGAAACGCTCTCAACATTATGGCCTTAAACTCATCATTGCAGAAGTAAATCAAAATGTAATTTGGTAACTGTGTTCTAGGCTTCAGAGTTCAGGGTTGTTCATGGATCATCTGAGCAGAGCTGAACAAATGTGGAAATGTTCTTTGTAACACATAACAAGATGTCACATATAGATAAATGGATGGTTTAAGCACACATATGGGAATTTTTGGCAATTTCTGCATAAATGGCAAGTGAGGTACAGTACATGTTGTCAGCATACTGAAAGCTCAGCTTACAGCCGACCGGCTTCTGTGAATATATATGAGATCTGTGACCTGAGTTTGGATGGGTTTTGAGGAGGTGTAACAAAACAACAACCTCTCCATAATTCATACCGCTCTTATTCCTCTCTTTCTCTCTCTGTCATTCCCTTCGTCCTTCTCCCTCTATCTCTCCATCTCTCTCTCACTCTGAGGCTGTTCACCTGTATTAATAAATGTTCCGACATCCCTGTGCTGCCTGTCAACATGGCCGTGTTGTGGAGAGAGAGAGAGAGACAGAGCGAGAGAGAGAGAGAGAGAGAATGAGTGAGAGAGAGGAGGGAAGGTTTGCCCGGGAGAGGGAGGTGTCAGAGCCACATGAATAATGGAGAGGGTGTAGACTGTGATCTGTCTCTGTCTGTCCAGCACACTACCACTGCCATGTTTTACTGTTGAACCCCACATCGGCCAATCAGCATCAACTTAATTCACTCGTACCAGCACACGTACACTTACCCTAACACTGACCTGCACTAACAGAACAGTGTGGTTCACAGAGTCCACATTGAAAATCTGGCATTCCAAATATCATTTGAACTTGGGAATACACAATGTTTTATAATTTTGATCAAGTTTAAAAAAAAATGGCAAAAAAAATGAAAGAAGAATGATAGACAGACAGACGGTTGACTGGTATACAGTTTGATAGACAAACAGACAGTCAGGTAGACAGTTTGATAGAGAGACAGATATATAGTTTGATAAACAGTTAGACAGATAGATAGTTTGAAAATAGTTACACAGACAAAAAGATAGACAGATAGTTTGAAAGACAGATAAAAGACAGACAGATAGATATATAGATAGATAGATAGTTTGAGAACAGTTAGATAGATAGATCGATAGATAGATAGATAGATAGATAGATAGATAGATAGATAGATAGATAGATAGATAGATAGATAGATAGATTGAGAACAGTTAGACAAAAAAGATGGATGGATAGATAGATAGATAGATAGATAGATAGATAGATAGATAGATAGATAGATAGATAGATAGATAGATAGATAGATAAATAGATTGAGAACAGTTAGACAAAAAAGATGGATAGATAGATAGATAGATTGAGAACAGTTAGACAAAAAAGATAGATAGATAGATAGATAGATAGATAGATAGATAGATAGATTGAGAACAGTTAGACAAAAAAGATGGATAGATAGATAGATAGATAGATAGATAGATAGATAGATAGATAGATAGATAGATAGATAGATAGATTGAGAACAGTTAGACAAAAAAGATGGATAGATAGATAGATAGATAGATAGATATATTGATTGATTGATTGAGAACAGTTAGACAAAAAAGATGTATAGATAGATAGATAGATTGATTGAGAACAGTTAGACAAAAAAGATGTATAGATAGATAGATAGATAGATTGATTGAGAACAGTTAGACAAAAAAGATGTATAGATAGATAGATAGATAGATAGATAGATTAATTGATTGAGAACAGTTAGACAAAAAGATGTATAGATAGATAGATAGATAGATAGATAGATAGATAGATTGATTGAGAACAGTTAGACAAAAAAGATGTATAGATAGATAGATAGATAGATAGATAGATAGATAGGATGTTTTTGTGTTTACTGCAGTAATTGCAGCATTAAAGCACACACTGTATCAGACAGCATGCAGTACAACAGTGACTGTTTCTGTTAATTCACCCCTCATGTTTCTTATCGGCTGCCCCAATTACCCCAACCAGTCGATCAAATTCATCATGTCGACTGCAGTTAATGCTCTTGTTAGCCTATTAGTGCGGTAATCTAATCAGAGAGCAGGACCATCACACAGTGAGATGTCCTAATCAGACATTTTCCCGCCAATTTCCCACTGCTCGTTAAGTTAACGATCTTTTCACAGAGCGACAAATTGTCATAATTGATTTTCTCAAAGTCAAGGCAAAGACTGCAGGACCCCTCAGGAGCTCCACTGTCCATCCCTCCATTCTCCCACCTAAAGACCAGGATTATAAGAAACATCACAAACTCATCTCATGCAGTCTTTCTCTCTCAGATTCTGATTCTGTTAAACAAAAAGCAAGCGATAAAACCTTAAGGTGGTTTGTTGGTCTATAGAGGTTTAAACTGGTCTCAACTGGAGTTCAGCTGGTTTAGCTGGTCAGCTGACACGTGTCCTCTCTAAAATCAGTAATCCAGACCTCTCTAACCAAGCTGGGAGACCATCTTACACCGGTTTAAGATGGTTTAATCTGAAGAGTTGACAGCCAAGTGGAGTCACTTGCCCTTAAAACATGTCAGTCTCAGTGACAACTAAATCAGTGCATTTCTTAAAAAGCACGAGGTGCAAACCAGTGTTAAGAGATGAGGAGTCATTATTGGATTCTCATATTTTCTGTGAAGAAAAGAACAAAGGAAACGCATTAAAGCGTAGAAGTGCCATCAAATTAAAATTATTTTAAGCAGGCAGAGACCACAGCGGCCATTTAATTTCACTTCTGTGAGGAGAGATCAGACAGCAAACACATTCTTCTTAAGAAAATAATGAGATTCTAACTAAATTGTGGAACATTTTCTAACTAAAAAATCTTAAAATGTTGAAAGTTTCTGTTGTCTTTCTGTAGATCTAATTTACAAAAATAATGTTCAGATCAGACTTTTAGACTTGGTACAATTAGAAGGACACAGTCTGGAATGTTTCTTTTTAAATAGATATGAATTTTTAAAAAGCGAGAGAAAGAAAACTGTGCAAGGATTGTCAGACAGCATTCATAAAAAGTCCTTATATTCATTCAAACATTCATCCCTTTTAAACATTCACAGACATTCTTCATCAAAACGTCTAAGGCATTTAAAAAAGTGATAAAAGAGAGATGACATGCTGCTAACAACGCCAAGGTCATGGATTCAATTCGCTAGGAATACATGATCTGATAAAATAACTTGAATGCACTTTAAGTTGTTTTGGACGTAAATGCGAACTTGCTTTGGACTGATAATAAAAATTGACTAATAAAAACTGACATACTGTACTTTATTTCTCCCATTTTCCTTCCTTCCCTATTCATTCCTGTATCTTTCCTTCTTTTTATGCTTTGGCATTTCATTTCAGGAGTTTTAGAGTCACACTGATTATTCAAACTCACAATGGGTGAATTACTGCAAACCACAGCAGATCTGTAACATCTTCCCAATTCAAATATATACTGCATCTCTTCATTAAACAGAACAATGCAGAAAGCTGAAAGATGATGTGGTCATACTAGTTTCTGCTGAGAACAACAGCAGACACAATATAGAAACTAGGATACGAATATAAGCAGAGTGTTGAGAGAAAGAGGGAAAGGGAAACATCATGAATAATGGAATGGTTAGGAATGTACGTGAACGCATAATTCCACAGTGTATGTATCATGACAGGAGTGAGGCAGAGGATAGTTTGGAAATGGGCAAAAAAGAGTCTAGGTTGGAATTTTTGGGAAGTTCTTCATTAATTAAAGTTCAAGTTTCAGTTCTTTTTTTTTCTGATTGGTTCTTGAATGCCACTCTCATTATTTATGATGACATTTTTCTATAAATAAACAACAGTATCTGTTCTCATCTGGGTAAGCATGTCACCAGTGCAGTGCAAGTGTATATTACTCGCCCAATCTCATCTCCTGTTCTAAAATATATTTGTTACATATGGTCTGTCACCTATGTTTCACTATGTTTTTGGCTCACTTTCCTGAGTTGTAATCAGTAGTCATCCTATTCACCTGTCATCCATTTATTTTCATTCATTACCTTTGTCAGGTGTATTTAAGTCCTGAGTTTTTAGTTAATCATTAAAGTTTATTCCAATGTTGTTCTTCTTCATGCATTTAATGTACACACCATTCCGAAACAGTAATATAATTCGTGCCATTTTTCCCACTTTAACTTCTTTTTGATCTTTTTTCCCCATGGTCTTTCACACAGTCCAGCTTCTCTTGGAGCAGGGAGACTGTCTTGCTGGAAGAACACACGCGGGACTTTATCCATCTGGCAGGCCTCACACACTATCCGGCTCCACCTTGGCTCCTCCCTCAGCTCCACCGGAATCCATCGGCCATACAGCTCCACCGGACTCCATCATCCCTCCGGGTCCACCTTGGTCGGACATTGTCCTGCCTGCCCCTTGGGCTCTGTCTCCCTCCATTCCCTCACCTCCCCTTCGTCTCTGGTCCAACCAGCTCTGCCTCTGTCCTCTGGTTATCCGGCTCCACCTTGGTCTCCAGTGCCGTCAGTCGCGTGGGCTCATCAGCCTGTCATCTCCACCAGTGTCTTCGGGTGCCTACCATCAAGGCTACACCATGGCTCCTCCTGTCTTCAACTCCGCCCTGGGGACTTGTCCTGGCTGGTCTCTGACTCAACATCTGGCTCTTCCTGCTCCTGGCTCCTCCCATCATCCACTTCCTCAAGGTCTGTCTTTTCTCTGGAATCTTTTTCTTTTGCTCTTCACCCTTCTCCAGAGCCCCCGTTCTCCCTCTTCAGTTGGACCGTTTATGGTGCGAGGACGAGTCTTTGCGGGAGGTGGACTATTGCATGTATGATTTGTCCCAGGAGGGGGCGAAGTGTTACATGTATGGTCTGTCTCCTATGTTTCATTTTGTTTTTTGTTCAGTCCTGTGAAATAGTTTTCCTGAGTTGTAGTTATTCTATTAACCTGTCGTCCATTTATTATCTCAGTAGTTCCCTTTGTTTGTCAGATTTATTTAAGTCCTGAGTTTTCTCCCAGTCTCTGTCGCTCTTTGTTTGAAGAAATGTTTATGCAAGTGTTTGCTTGTGTTTCTCCTGAGAGTTTGTAATTAAAGTTTTCAATTCCAACGTCCTTCTTCTTCGTCATGCGTTTAGCGTACACAGCAGTTCCGTAACAATATTAAAATTTATTTCATCCTGAAATGGCAAAGTTGAATTTTCAGCTCTTCAGTGTCACACGACCCTTCAGAAATCACTCTAATTATGTTGATTTGGTGCTCAAGAAACATTTTTTGGCCACAACTTATTACATTCCCACGAGTTAATATGTCATGGCCATGACAAAACTAAGTGAACCATGTCCCCTCCCAGTCACTGTAGAAAACAGTTGATTAAATGCTGCTTAATATTTTATGGAAACGGTGAAAAAAAAAATGAAATAAAATTTGAAATAGGAATCTTTTGTAACATTATAAATGTTTACTGTCACTTTTAATAAATTTAATGGATCTTTGCTGAATGCATCAAGTATTAATTTCTTTAAAATAATCTGACAGCAAAATTTCGAACGGTAGTATATATACAGTATCTACATGCATTTGGCAACACTTTTATCCAAAACAACTTGCATGTAAGATACACATGAGTAGTATATAAACTCTACAGGAATCAAATCCATGACCTTCACCGATGGCAGCACAATGCTCTGCCATTTCTGCTACAGGAATGCATTTTTTTGTAAAGTACAAAAATTCCATGTAGTAAGCTCATAAAAGCTGCATGCATGTTAAAATGCATGCTGTTTTAGATGGAGTACAGCATGTCACACTGCAAGACATGTCAACGCCTCAAAAGTATTTCAACCATGTCAAGCGCCCATTTACAGTGACAAATCATGCTTGATACGAGGTGAAATACATCCCTAGTATATCAAGCGTAAATCAGTCATGATTTAAAATGAGAATAGCCTTGAACTGACTTTGTGTCACCAAACAAAAGACAAACCTTAACAAAAGAGCTTCTTACAAAATTATGAGCCTATTCTGGTCTTCCTCTGGAGAACTCACTTACAAAGATTACATTGTTCCATGTTTAACCACAATGAACAGGAATTACAGAATACGAATGATTTAACACGAACGTGAGTGTTAGAGTGCGCATATGAGTGTGAAACTGAAGTGAAGGAGAGTGTGCGAAGCTTATTCAAGGTCACATCTGAAACTGTGTAATGGCTTAGTGCTGTGTTTCATTTCCCCAATCAGAGAGAACAACAGACTGACACACACACACACACACACACACACACACACACAAAAGGCTGACTACAGGAATGCTTAAGTGTATTAATATTGAATGGGTGCCTTTAATTAGAGAACAGAGCTTCACTGCTGTGGTCTAGGCAGAACTTGATTAGACAAGAGCGGAGGTATCAAAGGGGTTTGAATTTGTGTGAGTGTGTGTGTGTACGTGTGATTGTGTTCACGTGTAATTGCCGTGTGAAAATTATGTTGCACATAACCCCAGTTAGCACTCAGCCTATTTTAAAGATCATGGGTTCTCTGCACCTCACAATACCTCATTGTTCGGCAATAGCAAAGCTGAATCTATTCTTCTTCATCTATGACTCTCGCAACCCCTTGGTTTATTGTTTACTTTGGCGTCTAGGGCCAGCTATCACAGTTATCAGCTGCCATTGTCTGTCTCTTGTGATATCTTGTGCCATATTGTTAAAGTATAGCTGTGTTTCAATCTTGGACTGTTATCAGACAAATAACAATAAAGTTGATTTGATTTGGCATCTTTAAACTACATTATTTTGGAATTACATAATTAGACCCTTAAGGATCAACATTATGGCCACATTCCAGAAACCCTCTCCAATATTTGTGTTAATAATTTTTCTTTATTCCTTTGAGTGACAGATTGAGGATTAGATTAGACTGGAGTTATGCCAGTTGTGTCCCAACATGAGAGATCAATGAACCCAAAGGAACATTTTCATAGCTCAGGAGACTTAATGCAGTTCTCAGTTTGAAATATTAATTTGGCCTTACATTTTTCTCCTAAAACTTCATTAGATGAAATAAAATAGAAACAAACGAGGCATAAAATTATAGCAAAGCCCAAATAATTTGGTCTTGAAGGACATTGATGTTATTGTTAATTAAACCCTGTTTTAGTTGTTTGAAATTAAGCCGATATAAAATAAAATATAAATATTAACAAACTTAAAGAACGTAGAAAATTAGAAATGTTGCAACTAACTGAAATAAGTAAACAATAAAACAAAAAACACAATAAAAATAAATTTAGAAATGACTAAATATTACTAAAACTTAAATATAAAAATATAAATAAGCTCATTGATAAAAATAATTCATAAACACCATAATAGTATATAAATAATACTAAAATAACACTATTGATGGAATTTGATCAGAAATGTTTGAGTACCTGTTTAAATATATTTTCTTTTTATTACAAATGATGGTATTTTGGCAAATCTGAGCACAATTTGAGATCTTGTTGAGATCTCAACAGTAATGTGTGAATGAATGCCTGGATATACTTCAAGTGAAGTTCTTTTTCGTTCTTCGTTTAGGGGTAAAACGAAGTTCGACATGCGTGAGCAGCGGTATACTGTAATCCAACATCTGACGCCGCCCACACTATTGAGAGCGACGGTTAGATGAATATGTAAAAATGTTTCTTCTCAGTAACAAAATAAACACAACAAAATTGAGAAACTAGAACAGATTTTTTAATAAAGCATAAGAAAAGCATCTGATCATGGCAACGTGGATATGTTTTTGCACGAACTCTGTAATTCGGCACTCCAGTAAAGTCACGTCGCGTTTATATTATAAAACTTTATAAAATAGATTGTTTAAAATCAAGCAGCTTTAATGTATCAAACACAAAAAGCAATGTCAGTCTCTCATTTCATCAGAAGTACAACTTTTCTACTATAAAGCAGCTCTTCAGTGTTCATGTTTTCACTCGCAGACTTCTGACTTCTACGGACTCAAGAGGAGAAATGAACTGGTGAAAGAAGGTGGAGCCTCAGTATATGTAATGGCCATGGACCAATGGTAGTACGAAGGTGTTTACCAGCCGAAGCGGACTTTTCCAGAAAGTTTGCTTTGGCAAGCTGTTTCGAACTTCCAAAACGAACTTCGTTTTGGGCCGATTTTGTTTGAAATGACGTCACATCAGTTCGTTTTTCGATTTCGTTTGAAGTATATTGCGGCCTTTACTGGGCTCTTCTGCTCAGGAGAAAATCTGAGAAGCAGGAGGTTCTATTCAGTCTACAACCAGGCTAAATAAATTGAAATATTAAAGATCTATTTTTGTGATTTTTCTTTACTATGCAAAATAACATGTGAAAAATTATTTCACTTATCACTTCAGCAATAAATTAGTATAAATTGAGAGACATACACCTTGCATTCTTACATTGTTCCATTTATCCCTCTTCAGGCTTAGGCATGTGCAGTCATTGCACTGAGTGTTCCCTTTCGAAGGGAACTCGAGTTGCGTCGTACAACGCTAGGGGAACCGCCTCTGCGGGAACCGGTGTCTGAAACTAATATCCAATCTCGTCAATACCAACTTGACCGGCGACAGCCCATGACGTCATATCGACGCGCCCCACGTGTATATAAGGGGCGCTCAGATAACATGTCATCAGCTTTTCGTCTTCAGGGACTGTATGTTTGAAACACTATCGTAGCATTATGAAATGCACATGCAAACTAAGTGTGTGCGCTTCCGTGTCACTCGTTATCTGACACCAGATACACACACGAGCTGTGCGCGCTCTGTCTGTGAAGAGCACGCACGGGCAGTTCTCGAGGGAGCTGCTGGTGCAAACTGTGAATGTTCCATTCTCGTCTGGGTCTCTTGCCGAGGGAAGAGAGTTCAGCATCTGCGCCTGGTGGTTCGGGTCCCGCTCGCGCTGAGGCAGAGCGGCGACTCAGACCATAGGGCGTTCGGATGGAGCTCGCCGAACAGTTGAGAGGGGTGTGACCGCTCGCGCGATTCGGCGGATCGCGAGAAGGAGCGGCTGGGAGTGGATGCGCTGTTTCTACATCTGCAGTCCAGCGGTGAGTGCTCTTCCAACCGAGCAGGAGATGGCTGGAGAGGGTGAGTAAATACTGATTTCTCTCAGCCACCCTGTGCCGCGTATGCTGAGCTGTTGATTATGGAACGCGCTGCAGGCAGATTACGGTTTCCATGGCAGCGCGTCAGGAGAGGGGCCGCGCGCATTCAATGAATGACGATCGGTTTCTCCCTGGCCATATTTCTACAGCTCTAGTGAGCTTTCCATGTTTTCCTAAATACTGAGGTTGAGGGGGCATGGAAGAACCCATATTCTAAATATTCCTTATACATGTATGTAAAGAAAGTATATATGTATTATAGGCTATAGGGTGGTATGTGTCATGGAGATTAGCTCGCCACCCTGTGGCCGCAGGATGAACTGTTGGGCAATATAATAGTAATATGATACATTTTCATTTACTCATATGTAAATACTGAAGTATTTCTCTTTAGACCTCGGTTCCCTGTTCGGGTTTATTTTGGAAGGAATATGGGTACGTATTGATGCTGGAAGTAGCCAACTAATGATAAACTTTATTGTTTGGCACTTCCTGCATGGATACAGCTCAAACTTTGCCATCTAGGGTCCTAAAGTGACATTTCCCTTAGATGGCAGGGCATACGTGGCAGCGGGTCAGGCTGGTGCTTCTCTGCACACGATGACTGTGTGGCAGGCGCACCAGGCTGTCCTGCGGAGGTAGAGGGTTGGAATGATTTACCCTCTATGTTCTCTGTAAGCCGCAGTTTCTACATTAGGCCAGAGCTGGGCCTATGACATTAATTCTGATGGCCCGCCATTGGCGTGATAATGAGACTCCCTTTCAGGCTGTAAGGGCGGTAGGATCCACGTTTCCATGGTGGAGACTGCCACCCTGTGGCCGCAGGTTGAATTGGCTATGGGAAATTACTATGTATTTCTTAGAATGTAGCGCTCCCTGTTTAGGAGGCTGGCAGAGATTTTGTGTGTGTATGTATGTATGTATGTTTATGTATATATACATATACGCATGAGGGGTGCGTGTGTGTGTATATATATGAATATATATGCAGTTACATTACAAATAAGCAGGGCTATTTGTATATGGGCCCCCTTTTTCAGTAAGGGAGTGCAGTTATATACTTATTAGCCCCCTGAGGTCCCCTGTGTATGGTCAGTGAGTTGGCCTTCCCACTTGAGTGTGGTTAAGGCTGCTGCTGTGTGTAGGCAGGCCCTCTTGAATATTCAAGACAGGCCGCCTTCACAGCCACCTTGGGTTAGGACAGTCTTGTGCAGTTAGACAAACTGATACAATACGTTGACCTCAGGAATGCTGATGTGTTCGATCGAGGCATTTCCTCTCTGTCTGAGGAAGAGAGTCAGTGGGTAGGTCTCCACTCTGTGGTGTGTGGAGGCCCCGGCCCCTAGGAGTGCCAGGTAGTTTCAGGAGTGGCCGCGCTGGGGCGAGCCCCAGGGTTGCAGGCCATCCACAACTAGTAGTCTGGCTGTCAGGTAAGCTGGCCTTAACAGGCCGCCCTGTATGCTGACGTGTCTTCCTGTAGGCAAGCCCCAGGGCTGCAGACTATCCACGACTAGTAGTCTTGCTGTCAGGTGAGCTGGCCTTAGCAGGCCGCCCTGTATGCTAATATGCCTCCCTGTGGGTGAGCCCAGGGTTGCAGGCATTGGAAAATAGCTGCTAGTCTAAGCTATCAGGTAAGCTGGCCTTAGCAGGCCGCCCTGTATGCTAACATGCTTCCCTGTGGGCGAGCCCAGTGTTGCAGGCATTGGATAGCTGTTAGTCTGAAGCGAGCCCCAGTGCTGTAGGCCTCGGACAACTAGTCTGTCTCGCTATCAGGTGAGCTGGCCTCAGCAGGCCGCCCTGTGTGCTAGCGGGCCTCCCTGTGGGCGAGCCCCAGATTTGTAGGCCATAGACGACTAGTAGTCTCTCTGTCAGGCGAGCTGGCCTTAGCAGGCCGCCCTGTACACTAGCGGGCCTCCCTGTGGGCGAGCCCAAGGGTTGCAGGCCCTAGACTGCCAGCTACCAGTTAGCCGGCCACTGTGGTCTCTCTGAAGTGAGCCCCAGTGGCTGGGTGTTGGCGAGCATGTACTTAAAATAGTACTAAGCTCCCTGAGTCTGTTAAACAGTGGTGGAAGGCTCGTAGGCTGTGAGCACTCCCCTGGCGAGGGTCCCCTCTAGAGTGCACGGCCTCCATGGCACCATTGACATAGGTGCTGTGCAGATCCTAGGATTGAGCAGAATAACTCCCCTCACTTGTTAGGGTCGATAGCACTTCGCTGAGTTCTGCTCTTCAGGATGCCCGTCTCTAAAATCCGGTCTGAGTTGGTTGACTGCCTTTCTGCAGTCCCTCTTTCTGGATGTCTCTTGGTGAGACTTCTGTTGGAGGCGCTGTTTCCGAGGAAACAGTCAGGTCGTTGGCAGACTGGGCTACTAGCACAGCTAGAGGCCGGGTCAGCCTCCCTGGTGGCATTCAGGGTTGACTTCGTTCCCCTGGGAAGTGACTGGCTGGGTTGCCTACGGGCCCCAGGCCACGCTCTCTCGGGGGACCCCTTCTGTGGAAATGTTAGTTTCAGGCCTTGGTGCGGCCTTGGCAGGTCTCCACACATGAGATATGGAGGCTGCTTTGAGGCTTGACGCTGAGGGTTGGAAATGGGAGCGCTGTCACTGACAGCCCAGCTATGGCCTTAGGCTATGTGCACTTCCCTCGTGAACGTCCCTGGGGAGTGCACGGCCTCCATGGCACTGTTAATAACAGATGTCATGTAGATCCTAGGATCGGGCAGAGAAACTCCCCTTGCTTATTAGGGTCGATAGCTCTTTGCGGAGTTCTGCTCTCCAGGATGCCCGTCTCTAAATCCGGTCTGAGTTGATCTACTGCCTTTCTGCAGTTCCTCTTTCTGGATGTCTCTTGGTGAGACTCCTGTTTGAGACGTTGTTTCTGAAGAAACAGTCAGGCTATGGGCAGACTAGGCTACTAGCACAGCTAGAGGCCAGGTCAGTCTCCATCACGGCCTTGGGCCATGTATAACTCCCCTCATAACGTTGAGCAAGGTGACTCCCCTCGCTTGCAAGGGTCGTTAGCACTTTGCTGAGTCCTGCTCTCCAGGATGCCCGTCTCTAAATCCGGTCTGAGTTGATCTACTGCCTTTCTGCAGTTCCTCTTTCTGGATGTCTCTTGGTGAGACTTCTGTTTGAGACGTTGTTTCTGAAGAAACAGACAGGTCGTTGGCAGACTAGGCTACTAGCATAGCTAGAGGCCGGGTCAGCCTCCCTGGTGGCATTCAGGGTTGACTTCGTTCCCCTTAGAAGTGACTGGCCGGGCCGACTTCGGGCCCCGGGCCACGCTTCCTCTAGGGACCCCTTCTGTCGAAGTGGTTTGTCCCAGGCCTTGGTGCGGCCTTGGCAGGTCTCCACACATGAGATATGGAGGTTGCTTTGAGGCTTGGCGCTGAGGATTGGGCTATGGCCTTAGGCTATGTGCACTTCCTTCGCTGGAATGCACGGCCTCCATGGCGCCGTTAACATAGGTGCTATGTAGATCCTAGGACCGGGCAGAGTAACTCCCCTTGATTGTTAGGGTCGATAGCTCTTCGCTGAGTTCTGCTCTCTAGGATGCCCGTCTCTAAAATCCGGTCTGAGTTGGTTTACTGCCTTTCTGCAGTCCCTCTTTCTGGATGTCTCTTGGTGAGACTCCTGTTTGAGACGCTGTTTTCAAGGAAACAGACAGGTTGTTGGCAGACTAGGCTACTAGCACAGCTAGAGGCCGGGTCAGCCTCCCTGGTGGCATTCAGGGTTGACTTCGTTCCCCTGTGAAGGAAAGTGACTGGCCGGGCCGCCTTCGGGCCCCGGGCCACGCTCCCTCAAAGGGACCCCTTCTGTCGAAGTGGTTTGTCCCAGGCCTTGGTGCGGCCTTGGCAGGTCTCCACACATGAGATATGGAGGTTGCTTTGAGGCTTGGCGCTGAGGATTGGGCTATGGCCTTAGGCTATGTGCACTTCCTTCGCTAGAATGCACGGCCTCCATGGCGCCGTTAACATAGGTGCTATGTAGATCCTAGGACCGGGCAGAGTAACTCCCCTTGATTGTTAGGGTCGATAGCTCTTCGCTGAGTTCTGCTCTCTAGGATGCCCGTCTCTAAAATCCGGTCTGAGTTGGTTTACTGCCTTTCTGCAGTCCCTCTTTCTGGATGTCTCTTGGTAAGACTCCTGTTTGAGACGCTGTTTTCAAGGAAACAGACAGGTTGTTGGCAGACTAGGCTACTAGCACAGCTAGAGGCCGGGTCAGCCTCCCTGGTGGCATTCAGGGTTGACTTCGTTCCCCTGTGAAGGAAAGTGACTGGCCGGGCCGCCTTCGGGCCCCGGGCTACGCTCCCTCAAAGGGACCCCTTCTGTCGAAGTGGTTGGTCCCAGGCCTTGGTGCGGCCTTGGCAGGTCTCCACACATGAAATATGGAAGCTGCTTTAAGGTTTAGTGCTGAAGCTTTTTGACCGCTGGGAGCGCTGTCACTGACAGCCCAGTGGGACCCCAGGGGTAAGTGGTCTGGCATTTCATTTGATTGCCTGATTCTGACAGTGGTCACTGCCATAATTTGGCATGCACTCCCCTCAGCATGGCGGCGTGGGTATATCGTTCCCCTAGCGTTGTACGACGCAACTCGAGTTCCCTTCGAAAGGGAACGTCTCAGGTTACGTATGTAACCATAGTTCCCTGAGAACAGGGAACGAGACGTTGCGTCTCCCTGCCATGCCTCAGGGCCCGCCTGCTTACAGTCCCTTCAGACGATAAGCGGATGACATGTTATCTGAGCGCCCCTTATATACACGTGGGGCGCGTCGATATGACGTCATGGGCTGTCGCCGGTCAAGTTGGTATTGACGAGATTGGATATTAGTTTCAGACACCGGTTCCCGCAGAGGCGGTTCCCCTAGCGTTGTACGACGCAACGTCTCGTTCCCTGTTCTCAGGGAACTATGGTTACATACGTAACCTGAGACGTTTTCACTACACTGTGTTAGTGATGGATGATATATTTGATATATGTTAAGTTGGTGTATAGGACAGAGAAAATGGACAGGTAATTTGGGGATGATTAAGCCTTATTAAATCTGCAGAGCCCAGCAACCAGCATACCGGTGGTGAAGAGCCGTCCTGCTCTCCTTAACAGAATACCAACCAAACCCCACAGCAGAATAAAGCACCGCACAGGATGATACACAAATACTGCTGTCAGTTATACATGACAATGCATAATGAAACATGACAACGTTTAATGTGTGTGTTTTTATGTATATCTTTGCCTCAAGCAAAGACGTCTCCCATAGATGAAACTCTCAGGATCTCACTAATTAATCCAAGCACATCAGGTATATGTAAACATACATCTTAGAGAGTTTGACTGCCTAAACATTAGCCCTACTAAAAATACACTCCATGCATTTACTGTATATGTCAAGCCACCATAAACAAGTCCGACCACCTTAAGCCGGTTTGTTGCAGGTCAAACATGGTCTACATGGTCCATGTTCCAAAACACAGCTTCCAACTTAAGCTGCAAAGTATTGTTAAGCTCAGAGAGGTCACAAACTGGAGAATCTCTACTCTATCACCATTGTACTGGGAAGGCATTCTGAATGAACAGCCTTCTCTAAATGACAAGTCATCAAGCTCATTGTTTGACACAGACTTCTGCTTATTCACATTTTATAGGAGACAGTAGAAGCTGTCAGCATGAGGGAACAAAGGGGCATTCATCAGCACAGCTCATAACACCACAGGGGTGCATATCAATGCCATCAATCAAACTATTATTAAATCATGATGCACTACATTAGGTTGCCTTTTTTGTGGTAATAAACATGCATTCACATCGCCTTGTAAATTCCTACCAGAGTACAGTATAGGAGGTAAGCTTGAAAGAAACCCTTTATGAATAATTAATGCATGACTTTTTTTAGCATCTAATTAAAATATACATCTAATTAAAATATTAAATGCATGTCCCTCAAGAATAGTCTAAAATTGCTTCACAATTTAAATTGCAATAAAATAAAAATGAGTGGGCGATGACTACCCGTCTCTGGAATTAAACACGTACTTAATGATATTTTCATCTATTATTAAATTAATATTAAATTGTTATCTGTGACAATCCTTAGAAGGCTACTCTACTATCTCTATATCTGAATGTTGATATTAAGATATTAAAAATAAAAAGAAAGAAAGAAAATTGTTTAGTTGATTATGGTTCCAACATGTCACTCAAACTAAATTTCCTATACAGTACAGTCAATTTCGATATTACGATAGGGGCTCATATGCTAAATATTTCAATGTTTTTTAAGAGAACCGAGTAATAATGAATCATTATCTGATGCTACACTATAGGGGACATCATCAGTGATGTTTCCCAAGGTAATCAGGTGTTTCGCCTCTCTCGGACATCAGACACCTTCTCTCAGGCGACCCAGCTGAGGTTGATCAAGTTGATCCAGCGTCTCCCACTGATCTGCTCTCTTGATACATATCTCTGCAGCCTCTGTTTTGTTATAGATGACCCTCCTGTTCCTTTTACCTGTACACAGTGCAGTATAAGCCCTATAAAGGAACTGTCGTGCAAAGCCTTTGCACCCTACCAGCACAGGTAAGCACCTTGCCTTCCATCCTTGTTCTGTACATGGCAGTCGCTGATGAGGCACTCATATTTCTCCCTCTCGTTGGCCTCCTCCGTACAATCTTCCCATGGCACTGTAATCTCCAGCATGACAATATTCTTCATTGCATCTGACACCAGAACGATTTCAGGTCTCAGGGCAGTCTTAATGACATGCTGAGGGCACCTAAGTTGCCTGTCCAAGTCCACTGTCAGCTGCCAGTCCTGCGCTGCTATTGCTTTAGATGTTGTCTTTGGCTTCTCTCCAGCTCTGATGAAGCTGATGGTTTACTTTGAGGGTTTTGACCTCTGGAAGTTGATGATGGTACTGCTGATGGTCTCTGTAATGGTCTTGAGCGCCTGATCATACCACCATCCCCCATTAATTACCAATAATTTATTCAATCGTAGGCTAACTGAATCTGAATCTTTGATCATGTTGTCATATTAACAACCAATCAGTAAACACAATGACATAAATCTCATGAGCCTAAAGTAAACACATCCAAGTAACTAAAAAAACGACTCACGATTCAGCAATTAATGGTTCTGAATGATTCAGTGAGTCTATTTCAAACTGCTTACTCATCATGAGTGATTCCAAAGTTTTTCCATGAATTATTTTAATGGACTCATTAAAAAGAATCAGTTCATAAGAGTCATTTGTTTGTGAATCATACATCACGGCTCACACTGAGTTGTTATGTGCATGTAACACTGGCACACACTCTAACAAGATAAAATCTGAAGAAACTCCATATAACGCAGATACACACACTTTTTTCAACTGTTGCCACTTTTTATGACTTTATCCAAATGCCTTGCCACCTCTGGTAAACTAGTTTCAGAGCAGACAGAATTACTCCCTGGGATGGTGGATGGGAGATATAAATTTTGTTTTTTCGTTCCTATCTCCATGCTCACTGGGACTGTTTATTTCTAGGTAGACTGTGTGACTGCAGATGGAATCTGAAGCCAAACAATGACTCAAGATGTGAAGATGCTAAAGTCAATTTGGAGGACAAATCCCATTAGTTATTGCCCGTAATGTCATTGGAGACTTTGTTAAACTTTATTTAGTCTAACTCACAAGGGGTCACAAATGAATAGAAGTTTGAACCCCAGTATATCTTTGTTCCCAAAACAAAGTACAAAAACCAAAAGAACTAAGAAACCAAGTCTCATCTAAAATGTGTATGGCATACTAAAAATAAGATCTGACAACATGCTAAAGGAACAAGCAAATACCTACCCCCAGCTTCACAGACAAGGCTTAAGCTAGTCCTAGACTAAAATGCATGTTTGAGCTGTTTTAACTGCACTGACATATCTTAAAATATGTCAGTGCCATTGTTTTGTCTCAAGATGCGCACCAATAATGTTTTTTTTTTTTCTTGTTCTTCTAGGGCACGTTTATAAAAACTACTTAAATGTTCTAATTGAACTAAGGCCTAATCCTGGCTTAGTCTAAGCCCTGTCTGTGAAACTGGGCCCGGAGCTGATAAGTAAACAAGACACATGCGGATACAACCAACACAACAAAGTCCATGAGCAAAAGAACTTCCAAATAAAACATCAAACTGACAGTTCAGAGCTAGCGCTCACCATTTGTCCCTCTAGGGGGAATCCAAGATGGTTACAATTACAATTCATGATACCATACTCTCAAAGAAGAGCTGGCTCGTGTCTTCAGTAAACATTTTCAGTCTTATGTAGGATTAGATTTTTATTTTTTTTGGTCTACACAAGATTCATTCCCATTCATCTTTCTGTTTTTCACCTTTCTTTCACCTTGCATATTTTTATTTTCCATGTTTTCTTCTCACATCTTTCTTCTCACATCGCATATGCTTTCCCAAACTTCCAAGCATGTTATTCCAGTCTGTGTTCTGGTTTTCCAGTCCTTCCCATGCAGTTCCCTTTGTCCACTCTATCTTGGGAATATGGCCAAGGGCAATCATTAATAATTCAAGCAGACTTCAAATGTTTTCAACTCAGCGTAAAGGTTGAGCGCTGGAACCAGGAGAGTCTTTCTGGTTGCTATTTCAATCAGGCCACCTAGGGATTCGGCACACCTGTGTGAGCCAGATCCGTTATCATAAACCTGAAAAGGTTTGGAGTTTTGGTCTAGATATGGGTTTTGAATAGTTTTTTAATCTGTTTTGTTTTTCCTCATAATACAATACAGAGTTTTTCACAGAAAAATCCAACAGCCACCAGCAATTTTTTGATGGAGCAATAATTACACAACCAGTTTTACTGCTTAATGAACTGTTAAAATCAACCCCTCGCAGCTGTTCAAATATTTTTAGAAAATGCGGTATATTGACAAAACATGAAAAACTCCACTGCCTCATATCGCTCCTTGTATATTAATTAAAAAAATATCACAATTTTGCCAGAACAAGTACTTCGAAAGACCCTGTTTCTTGCTCAACACCACCATACTAGCCTTTCTCCACAGCTCCTGTGGGGACATGTTTTCGGTAATCACTGGTTCTTAACTACTCTGTAAGGCGACTAGCACACATCTCTGAACTGAGACTCACAAAGCCCCATGCAGGGTCGACCGCATTAATGAATGGTTGCTTGGATACAGTCAAGTGCACTGATTCTATTCACCGAGCTCGGCAGCCCTGCCAGGGAGCACAAGTAGACAACATCCAACCGAAGTGCTCCCAGCCCCTGACTCTTCCTGCTTAACCCCCACACGGCCAACACACACCAACCCTCGGCCAAAACTGCAGGAGACACTGTGAGAGTAGAAGACAGAGCGTGAGGATGTGCATTGCCTGAGCTTGTGTGTATCTGTATGTGCTGTGTCTAAATAAAAGATGAACCACAAAACAAGATATTTGGTTTTCTCTGACTACAGAGGGTCCAAAGGTCTAAGACCATTCGTGAAAATGCTTATTTTGTATTGTTATATTTGAATCGAAAATATTTAATGATAAATTATGTTACCAGTACAACCCCACTTTGAATTGCACCTCCCTTTTGAGCAAAAACCATGAAAATTACATACCAGAATTTGATACAACTGAAAAGGTTGTCTTTCTTGAACCTCTTGGAGTATGTCCACAGTATGTCCAAGGTTACAGAAGCTAATGTTAATACACTTGCAGTCAAAAAGGTACAAAAGCTGTCACTGGGGTGTTAGCTTTGTACACCTTTGTACCTTATTCACCCCTAACGGCTGCATATTAGTACCTAAAGTGTACTTAATTTCACTTAAATAGTGCATATTAGCACCTTCTGAAACCCCACTGACAGCTTTTATACCATTTTTCATGAAAGTGTACTTTTTTACTTTCACTTAGAGATATATATATATATAGAGAGAGAGAGAGAGAGAGAGCGATAATGGTTTATTATATTTATTAAATTTTTATATGCGTGTGTGTATACGCTATATGAAAATATGTGACGATAAATACAATAACACAAACACAGTGAAAATTTTTTTTTTTATCAATATGATTGTTGTTATTATTATTATTATTATTATTATTAATAATTATAATACATTTTTACCATTTCCATTGCTCCAATCAGTTTCAGTGAAAAAATAACCCAATATAATTGTACTGTAAAATCAAGGGCCATTAACGCATTGCTCTCCTGTTCATACTCCAATCCATTAGGTGGCAGTAATGTACTTTTTACACTGTTTGTATCTCAGTAATTATCTTCTTTTGTGTTCCACAGAAGAAAGTCATACGTTTTTTTAAGCAACATGAGGATGACTAAATGAATGTTTGGTGAATTGTGTCTTTAAATAGAAATATAAGTACAAAAACAAATCAGTCAACCACTTATCATTCTATCTTTAATATGTATCACTATCAGAGTCTTGTCCCATCTTTCCTAAGTGTCAGCTTCCACTGACATCTTCCATTGTAACAGCAAATGATACTTGGTGATCCTGGCTCAGACAAACTAGCTCAGTGCTAATGAACAACCTGTTTGGCACAATCTCTAACACGCTACGACAGCCGTGGAGAAATCAGTCCCACAGCTGACAGGAGCCAAAGCCAGTCAAGAAACTCTCATTGATCCTTCCTTGGTAAAAGAAGTGCTTGAAATAAAGGAACCCAATCAATCCTCTCCCTGGGAAACGTGGGCTTGTCCCCTGGGTGGCAGAAGGGACCGATGGCCTGTTGACATTCTCAGTCTGACTGATTCATCAGCTGTGGGTTGAAATCAGAGCAGAACTGACAACGAGTCTGAGTCTAACGACGGCTGTCGAGGTACAGCGTTTCACCGTCAGCCTTCATCCCACCATTAATGGGCTGTAATGGGGTAGGGAGGAGCTGTGGGTATTGATTTTGTTATTGAGTAAGATGTTGTAACATCTTACTCTATAGGGTGATAAACGCAGATATAGAGTTATATGAATCTTCAGTCAGACACATGTGATCGATAACTTTATCGTGCCGTTATGTCTCTCTCTAGAAGGAAGCAATCGGTGTAGTGACAGTTAATTTGTCTCTCGTGACAAAAAAATTCAATTTAGGATGAAAACTCATTCCAGATCATATGTACATTGGGTACGGAAAGTATTCAGACCCCCTTAAATTTTTTACTCTTTATTATATTATATTGCAGCCGTTTGCTAAAATCATTAGCAGAAAAACACAGAATTCTTGACATTCTTGCAGATTTATTAAAAAAAAAAACTGAAATATCACATGGCCCTAAGTATCCTTCTGTTCATCCTTGAGATGGTTCTACACCTTCATTTGAGTCCAGCTGTGTTTGATTATACTGACTGGACTAGATTAGGAAAGCCACACACCTGTCTATAAAAGACCTTACAGCTCACAGTGCATGTCAGAGCAAATAAGATTCATGAGGTCAAAGGAACTGCCTGAAAAGCTCAGAGACAGAATTGTGGCAAGGCACAGATCTGGCCACGGTTCCAAAAAAATTTCTGCTGCACTTAAGGTTCCTAAGAGCACAGTGGCCTCCATAATTCTTAAATGGAAGACGTTTGGGATGACCAGAACCCTTCCTAGAGCTGGCCGTCCGGCCAAACTGAGCTATCGGGGGAGAAGAGCCTTGGTGAGAGAGGTAAAGAAGAACCCAAGATCACTGTGGCTGAGCTCCAGAATGCAGTCGGGAGATGGGAGAAAGTTGTAGAAAGTTGTAGAAAGTCAACCATCACTGCAGCCCTCCACCAGTCGGGACTTTAGTGGCGTGACGGAAGCCTCCACTCAGTGCAAGACACATGAAAGCCTGCATGGAGTTTGCTAAAAAACACCAGAAGGACTCCAAGATGGTGAGAAATAAGATTCTCTGGTCTGATGAGACCAACATAGAACTTTTTGGCCTTTATTCTAAGCGGTATGTGTGGAGAAAACCAGGCACTGCTCATCACCTGTCCAATACAGTCCCAACAGTGAAGCATGGTGGTGGCAGCATCATGCTGTGGGGGTGTTTTTCAGATGAATGCGGCTAAGGACAGGGATATCCTGGACGAAAACCTACTCCAGAGTTCTCAGAACCTCAGACTGGGCCAAAGGTTTACCTTCCAACAAGACAATGACCCTAAACACACAGCTAAAATAACGAAGGAGTGGCTTCACAACAACTCTGTGACTATTCTTGAATGGCCCAGCCAGAGCCCTGACTTAAATCCAATTGAGCATCTCTGGAGAGACCTAAAAATGGCTGTCCTCCAACGTTTACCATCCAACCTGACAGAACTGAAGAGGATCTGCAAGGAGGAATGGCAGAGGATCCCCAAATCCAGGTGTGAAAAACTTGTTGAATCTTTCCCAAAAAGACTCATGGCTGTATTAGATCAAAAGGGTGCTTCTATTAAATACTGAGCAAAGGGTCTGAATACTTAGGACCATGTGCTATTTCAGTGTTTCTTTTTTAATAAATCTGCAAAAATGTCAAGAATTCTGTGTTTTTCTGTCAATATGGGGTGCTGTGTGTACATTAATGAGGAAAAAAAATGAACTTAAATGATTTTAGCAAATGGCTGCAATATAACAAAGAGTGAAAAATTTAAGGGGGTCTGAATACTTTCCGTACCCACGGTATATATAGAAAGGTTTTTCAAATTATTCATCAATTTGAATTTGTTGATAACTTTTCACAATGTCAGAATGTAAAAATTGAACATAATTATGACCTGTTTTTGCTCAGGGTGCTTGTTCTAATTGACACTGTAACGGACATGACTTCAATATTGCTTTTAGTCTGCTTTAACTGATATACTGCTTCATTAATTATGAATAATGATCAAATGGGCAAATGAATTCCACAAACTGTCCTAACATCTCAGAGCAAGATGATATGAGTTAATAGTGGGATTATAGATCTCTCTCTCTAGCAGGTTTGTGCTGAGGGGAGTGTTCTTTATGCAGATTAATTGCTGAACTTAAATCCCCTCTTGACTGACCTTGGTGAGGTAGAGACAGTCTCTTTTAATTACCCCTTATTAGCAGCAACACAGGAAATAAATAAATAAAAAGATGGTTCATTAAACGAGAGGTTCTTCACTGTTAAAAAAAACAACTAGCTAACAACTGCGTCAACTGCGTACAAGTCTGATGGGATAGAGAAGAAATTGTTCTCTTTTTTTCTCTGAAAAAAAAAATTCTTGTCACTTCATAACATTAAGGTTGGACCACTGTAGTCACACTGACGATTTTAACCATGTCTATAGTACTTTTATGGACCTTGAATGACGGTAATTACGTTGCTTTCTATTGGGGATAAAAAAAAAAAACCTCTTGGATTTCATCAAAAAATATCTTAATTTGTGTTCCGAAGATGAATACTGAATACTTGAATACTTATGCTGCCTTCACATGCTCTCGTAATTATCCCTAAATATGAGTTTGTAAAAATTGCACATGAACTCCCTCCTTTTTTGAAACTTGAATGCAATGAGTTCGTAATCACGACTCCAGAAGTGGGAATTATCAAATTTCCGATAGCACATGAAGGCAGCATAAATATTCCCTTTAAAGGGATAGTTCACCCAAAATGAAAATTCTCTCATCATTTACTCCCCTTCAAGTTGATCCAAACCAGTATGAATTTCTTTCTTCTGCTGAACACAAAAGAAGATTTTTTGAAGAATATGGGAAACAGTTGACGGGCACCATTGACTTCCATAGTGCAGGAAAAAAATACTATGGAAGTCAAGAGGGTCCATCAACTACTGTATTTGGTTACTGACATTCTTCACAATATCTTCTTTTTGTGTCCAGCAGAAGAAACAAATTCATACTGGTTTGGAACAACATGAAGGGGAAGAAAAATGATCAAGAAAACAGAGCAAGAAAAAAATTTCATTTTTGGGTGAATTATCCCTTTAAGAAGCACCATAAATAAACAAGGTTATTCAAAACATTTTAGTTTCTATTTAGTTAAAGGATTAGTACACACAAAAATACAAATTCTGTCATCATTTACTCACATTCATGTTGCTTCAAACCTGCCTAATTATTTTCTTTCTTTTGTGGAATACAAAATATGTTATTTATAGCAGAGAGTCCAAACTGCTTTTGATTTTCAAGGCAGAATTTCAGTGAATAACTTACATTTAGGTTTTTCCTCACACAAAGCTATATTGCTTCAGAGGACTTTAAATTTGCTTCTATGGTGTCTTTCACAGAGAATCATTAATACAGTGGGGAGAACAAGTATTTGAGACACTGCCAATTTTGCAGGTTTGCCCACTTACAAAGCATGTAGAAGTCTGAAATTTTTATCATAGGTACTCTTCAACTGAGTGACAGAATCTAAAACAAAAATCCAGAAAATCACATTGTATGATTTTTAAGTAATTCATTTTCATTTTATTGCATGATATAAACAGATTTTTGCTAGGTCACTACGTGATTTTGGTGGAGGATAATGTTTTCTGACTTGCACCTTCAAAATACCCAAAAGTGGCTAAAAAATATTTACATCTGATGACTTTGCAGGCCACCATGGGACCACTATACTTTCATGTTCATCAAACCATTCTGTCTTGCTGTGTGTATTGGTGGATTATCATGCTGATACACAGCACTTCCTTCAGGGTACAATTTTTGAACCATTAGGTGCACATGGTCCTCCAGAATGGTTCGGTAGTCTTTGGCAGTGGCCAAAGCACAGCTCATCAAGCACAGTAGGGAATGCCATGATATTGCAGCTCAAACCATCAGTGATCCACCCCTGTGCTTAACTCTGGGCAACAAGAGTCCGGGTGTTAAGGCTATTTGGGGCTTCTCCAGACTGTTACTCCCACAAATGTGGGAAAGACAGTGAAGATAGACTACTTCATAGAACAATACGTGTTTAACATTGTCCAAACCCCAAGATTTTCCCTTTGGCACCAATGAAACCAACATTTGGCATTGGCATGAGTGACCAGGTTTGGCTATAGCAGTCCAACCATGAATATTGACTCTGTGGAGCTAGATCTTTAAAATAGATGTTTTTGTTTTTGGATACAGATTGGGTTGGTACCTGGACACCTCTCTTTCAGACAGCTTCCCCTTCCGTCGACATGGTAGTATGCCTTCCCTGGATAAACCACTCTCAGTACACCACAAAGACTTGCTGTCCTGATCACAGATGAGCCAGCAAGACGTGCACCAAAAATGTATCCTCTTTTGAACTCTCCCATCATGTCTCCCATTATGTTGCATGGATAGCAATATTTTATGTACACTGTGCCATTACTCTGCTAATTCAACCTTCACCTTGGAATGTAAAATCAGTGAAGATGGTATATTATGGAGTCAAGATAGGGCCATATATATCTGCAAAATAAAACAATGTTTCGCAAAAAAAAAATAATAATTCCAAAAAAAATTATATGTTTTGCAAATAAAAATAGAGTATTGAGAAAAAAAATGCTTTTTTGCAAGTAAAAAAAAATGATTTGACGTGGGGGGTGTGGTCAAGAGGTTGGGGTGTGTACAAGGGACGAAGGCGCGTCCCTCTCGCTTACGTCATCAGCGCGAGCCCCAGACCGAGTGGATCGATCATAGGGGATCGATCGAAATGGCGGAGCAGAGACATGCGGGTGATGGATCACAGGTATGTATTATTGATAGCTTTCTTCAAGTTCGCTAGATAGACCGATAACTATATGTAACTATGTGTATCAAGGCTTTTGCTTATGATCGATCCACTCGGTCTGGGGCTCGCGCTGATGACGTAAGCGAGAGGGACGCGCCTTCGTCCCTTGTACACACCCCAACCTCTTGACCACACCCCCCACGTCAAATCAGGGACACAAAGCGAGGCGCAAAGAAAAAGGAAACGCAAAGGAAAGCGTGCGCCGCAGAGGCACGGATGACTGAAACGCGGATTTAAAGGAGCGGCGCAAAGGGAAATATATGTTGCAAAGTCAATGCTGCTGAAGTTTTACTTTGCTAAACTTTATTTTTTCTCTCAGTGGTTAACTTTTCTTTTGCAATTATTTTTTTTTACTTGCAAAAAAGCATTTTTTTTCTCAATACTCTATTTTTATTTGCAAAACATATAATTTTTTTTGGAATTATTATTTTTTTTTTGCGAAACATTGTTTTATTTTGCAGATATATATGGCCCTATCTTGACTCCATAGTATATGCGTGAAACCTTGAACACTACAGTGCTTCAGTTTCATTGTCCAACTCCTGTATTTAAAATAGGCAATTGTCCTTATTAATCAGAGCAAATTACAGATTTAGGTGTTTGAAAAGTTCCATTGATGCACATTGTTAGAATGTTAACATTGATTGTTGTAATATTACATAAAAGTAATGGCATAGAAATGAGACAAAGACGTGATGAAATCATAATGGTATTCAGGACAAGATATGATTTTAACAGGTCTTACTTGCTTTGTCAGGTTGCCATGGTGAAGTCTCTGTCTTGGCTGCTCTAAGGAAAAGAATTGTCCCACGGATCCATCAATCAACGGTCAAGAGTGACCGTCCATTGGTCCTGCAGTGCTGGAGAACTATCATTGACAGAGAGCAGCTGTTCCCTCAAGCCCTATTATGACACCATCAGTGAAATGCAGCGGAATGGCGTGACATAAAAAATAATGAGGCAGGGATGAGCAGGACAAACATCAGTGTGAGGACACACTCTCTACCCTTCACTTTACTTCTATTACACCAGTATTGTTATGAATGTCCATCATTAGGAAAGAGTTTGTTTGACTCTTGAAGATTTCACACCTTTCCTGAGTTTGGATTAAATACATTGCTGACATTTTTTTTTTTGCAATGGAATGCAACAAATGTGCAACCAGCAATGAAAACTCAGTGTAATGTCTGCTGCTGTTCATTATGCTTTTAGGGAAGCAGTCATTGGATACTGTTTTCAAATAGTTAATTAAGTAGCTCTGTGCAAGTTGTGGGAGCTGTTTGGGAATATTAATAGTATGTTATTTAGAGTTAATATGGGTTGTAGTTCTGTGTTGGTCTGTTTAGTGGTTTTATGTAAAAAAAAAAAATACAGTGTTTCATTTAAAGTTGCCCAAGTGGAGATTAATGATCCTCTGAAATTCCTGTGAGTCTTTTTGGGGCAACTGAGTTAATTCATGCTAGTGCCACATTAAAAAAAACAACAACAAAAAAACAAATACTGTGTGTGCCAAAAGCTGCTGGTTGCTAATGAATTTGGAATTCAAAATTATGATGACGATGTGCATTAAAATACTTTATTTTTCAGAATAAAGCAATCCCACAATGCATTTTCATATAATGCTTCTCTCTTTTTCACATGCTAGACTAGAAATTCTTGCAATATAATGAAAAATAATGAAAATTATTAACATTAGGTGTGTTATTAACATTTTATCTCTACATTTTGCCACAGAGAGTTATGGGAAATGTAGTTTTCAAGTGAACTGAATATTTTCTGTCAAGATTCTTTATTAAATGTACATAGAAAGTAAACTAAACTGTAATTTTAATATTAAAATGGCTTCTTATTATATTAACTTGTTATAATTAATAGCATTTCAACATAACTTTAATGCACCAAAGAGTTCTTTGCGCATATCTGGATTATAAAAACTCCACATGGCTGATCTGGTTTCAATAAATATTTTTAAATCATATATCTGAAATCATATACACTAAAAAATTTTAGGAATTATTACTTTTATTTAGCAAGGATGCCTTAAATTAATCAAAAATGAGAATTTTACATTTTTACACATTTCGATAAATGCTTTAAAATAAATAATGTTCTTTTAAAATGTGTAGGCCAAAATCAGCAACAATTACATGTAAAAATATAAATATACAATACATTTAAAATATTAAATATATATACACTTAATATATTTTAAAATAGATTACATTTAAAAATATATTAAAATAGAAAATAGCATATTAAAATACAAAAACAGCATATTAAAAATACAATATATATTAATTTTAAAATAGAAAAAAGAATATTTTAAACTGTAATGTTAGTTCAAAAATATTACTGTTTTTATTGTATTTTGATTAAATAAATATAGCCTGGGTGAGATTTATGATTCTTAAGGTTAATGATTTCTTTCAAAAAAACATTTAAAAAGCTTACCGCACCCAAAGTTCCCAACAGCAGAGTTAGTCTTGCTCATTTTCATCGGAATTATACACAAACACACACTAACCTGCATGTCTTTGGACTGTGTGGAGGAAACCGGAGCACCCGGAGGAAAACCACGTTGATACCAGGAGAACATGCAAACTCCACACAGAAAGAGCTCCTGGCTCAGTCAGGGCTTGAACCGTGAGGCAACAGTGCTTCCTACTGAGCCACCGTGCCGCCCCTTCTGAACAGTAGTAAATATTACAGTAGAACTCTTGCAGTCTATCTGCTTTTGATAAACTAAGAAACTTTCAATGAGCCACCGCTCCAGTGCCAGCTGTAGTGACCAGGCCTCACCTCCCAGTGCACTGACAGACACGTAACAGCCCCTATGCTCTCCACACCCCGCTCTCACACCCCATCTTTCAGAGAGAAAGATGCAGACAGACACACACACTTTCCTCTCCTCTAGAGACTACGTAACTAGGTCACTCTATCCCATATGCGAGCACATCCTGAACTCTGTCAGGTAGCACAACACTCTCTCTCTCAAAGCTGAAACAAAAGTCAAATCTAATCAGTCCAGCCGCAATTCAGTCAACTATAACACCGCTATTTATTCACTGTACATTGTTTAGACAGCAAATCCTACTGGGAGTACATTTTTAACAAAAGATAAACACACTTGACACAAACTAAACATCCATTACACAAAAAGTGTACTGTGATGGTTTCAGTTTGATTTATGGATGAGAGCAGCTTCTGACTAAAAACGTTCAAAATGATAGATTTTGTTAAAACAACAAGACCCCTCTGTGAGCTTGAGAGGGTTTGGGATCCATTTATCACCATTTATCACAGTGGTGTTGCATTAATTTAGCTGAAAATATGAGCTGATTGTCTAAATCATAGAGTGGATGTTATTAAACAAAGAATAAACAGCAATTTTCAACTATTTTCAACAAAAATAATCTTTTTTTGCTTTTCACAAACATACTAATCTAACAACTGTTCTGTTCTGTTGAAAAATATGAACCTTTGAATAGGCCTACCTCAGATGTATACTTTTATGATCTATGGCTTGCAATTTATGTTGAACACTCTGTATTTTTACTGTTTATCTTGAAGTCATAGCCATTAGCGTACAAACTAAAGAATTCACCACCATTGCTACACTTTCAAAAATTTCAGAAGGTCACATAAAACCGCAGAGTAACTGCTAAACGTCTGTCTTGAATTGCTTGATGTTGGTGGTCATTATTTCAGAGTAAGAGGAATGCTTTGAATGCCAAAAAGAAAATTACTGCACTTTGAAACTCCGCCGCATATCCAAAGTTATCAAATACCATCTGGATCATTCAGACAGTCGTTAGAATAATAATGAGACAAAACAAACTCATCACAAAATGTAATGCATCATACCGTGAGTATCCTGGTTTGAGGATGTCTGGGTCTATCAGTCATTGATGGGAAGTTAATTCAGGATGGAGAAATCATTTCATCCATTACCTCTGACTGATCTTAAGCTTCACCTGGCATATAAAATAAGTCAGAAAAATCTATTTTAAAATTAAATGAATAAATAAATAAATGGAACAGTTTATTGAGCCTTTGGACAAAATACTTTTAAAAAGATTGCTTACATGTGTTTTGAGTATGCTATTATATTTGATATATCAGGCTTTTATGGCTCATATACACGAGAAAGGGGAAAAAAACTCAATTATGAAAAAAACTAAATTATGCATTTTGGTGCAGATATAGTTATTTATATGGCATTTTAAAAGGTATGAAATTCCAAGAGCTTTGAAGTGAACTTAAATTGCTTCAGTCCACTAAGTCCTCAATTTGAAATATTTTCAACAATATAAAAGTTTATAAAACTATTATAAATTATAAATTTCACAGCAAAAAGACGTGAAGGGGGACATTTTTAGAATTATAAGAGACGAAAATGCCTTTTACTTGCTAAAAAATGAAGGCGTGAAGTAGATTGTGTACAACAGGTTTTTGATCATGTTGATAATTAGAGGCCTTAGCTTTGCATATCAAATATGATACGGGCTTTAAAGGGTTAATGAATAACCAAATTTAAGCAGACGATCTCGTCTTAAACGAAATGAATTGTTGCTGCTAGACCTGAAGCAAGTAGTTCATGCAAAAAAATCCAAATATATCACTGACCTGAAGAAATGCTGTAAAAATGGGCCAAAATATCTTTGTGAACTTGAAGGACTGAAATTTGAAATATCCCAAATGAGTTTTGTGAAAGAACATGTTTTATAAAGTTCTCCTTTCTGCCTGGTGTGTGCTGCTAAATGTCTGTTAGCATCCTGGCTCGGTAGAGCATTTTAGTTTTATTGTTTACTTAGATGCCATAAATAAATCATCATGAGTGAGTCATGATCATTAACAGCAGCAGGTCAGTGATGACATATGAATTAATGGGCATTTAAACACGCTGTAAATGCTCTCCAGGGTCAATAGCAGCACCTGCTCGTAGCAACATGTTTTACGTACGCTCCTTGTGTCAGTGAATGTTTAATACTCAATTATTATCCTCTGGCTCTGCCAATGGAGGCTGGTTTACGATCAATGCAATGCAAGCTTCATTTGAATATTTCCTGTAAAGCTCATAAACAGCATGTAAAGCTACATCATAATGACACAGCATGCAGCTCCTCTCCACCCAGCAAGCAGTGACACTTTCAATACAAAGAGCCCTTCTACCCTGACACCTAGAACCACCCACTTTGACCAAAAAGACTAAGCACTTTGCTGTCCTCAAACTCCAATGGTGGATCAACTCTCTACATGTGTCAACAAGTCACTAGTAAAAATATTGAATCATCCTTCAAACAAGATCAACTGACTTGCTTTCAGAAAATATATCATGCATTACCCCATTGATAAATCGATGCTCTCTTGTTTCAAATATAAATCCAACAATTTACAGAGGTTTTTTTTTTTAAGACAAAAATAATATCAAACATTGTTAGCAATGATGCAGACAGACGGATGAAGATCAGGATAAAGTTCAAATGCAGAGTTGAATAATCCAGGCAAATAACAGAAGGTAGAAGCAACACAGTCACAAACACCAACTCAAAACAGACCGGACAAACACTGTAGGTGAGGAACTAGAATAGGAATGGTGAACTAAATGACAAAAAGATGTGACGATGGATTAGTTTTCATGGCAACTGATGAGTGGCGGAAACTCGAAAACATATGTAACTAAAGAATATAAACTAAAAGTTCATGAAAATTAAACCAAGAACACATACAACTTGTATTTTGTAACATAACGGCACAAACTCGCGGCATGAGGAGGAGGCTTAGGCGGCGGATGAGGAGATGGGGAAGGGATACTGAAGGGAGGACGACGAAACCCTTGCAGCAATGATGGTAGAAGCACGCTGCAGACCAAGAGCATGGCAGTGATGACAGCCCACGGCGAAGTCGAGGGAGGGAGGAGCCAAGGTGTAGCTGTGGCTGACGACATCCTGGTGATGACCAACGGAGGCAGAGCTGATGGATCCCAGGATGCAGATGGGTGAAGCCGCAGCACCGAGTGTCTGAGGCAGAGTCAGGGTGTCCAAGGACTGAGGTGGAGCCGGTGTGACGGAGGACAGAGAGGTGGAGCCGGAAGAAAGGAGGGAACCTCTGTAGCCATGGGGGTGTAGGGACTGAGCGCAGCGGAAGGCTCACAGGTCCGTGGCAGATGTAGAGTGACGACTGACCAAGGGGGAGTCGGTGGGACAAAGGAACTTGTTGGAGCCAAAAAGTCGGGGGTCACTGGTGGAGCACCAGGTGGGAGGCGCCAAGGCAGAGCCGACAGGTTGATGGGCCAAGGTGGAGCGAAGGGATCAGAGTCAGAGCCACAGGATCCTCTTGATCAGGCGAGGCTTGTGGTTGCACGACCTGAGGCTTCACATTGCAGCAAGGCATTCCTGGGGAAGACGAAGGGCTGCAGGCATCCAGCAGAGATGGGGTTGAAGGGCTGGCTGAGCTTTGCGGTGATGGTGACAGAGGTAAGCTTGATGAGATCAATGAGGATAATTCCGATTCCCAGCAGGTCACTGAAACAGTCTCAGTGATGTCTTGAAACAGCGATGATTCAGAACCGACACATAATACCAGGTAGAATAGAGTGGGAGGCAGTACCTGTATGTCCAAATCCATCAGCCAGTCTCTGTGTCCGAATCTCTGTTGCTGGCTTACAATGTTCAAATGCAGAGTTTAATAATAATCTAACAAGCAAATAAAAGAAGGTAGTAGCAACACATTCACAAACCCTAATTCAAACGATACCGGACAAACACTGAGTGAAGGTCAGGAATTAAAATACACATGGTGATGAACTAAATGACAAACAACTGTGATGATGGATTAGTGTCCATGGCAGTTGCAGAAAACTCAAACAAAGGAACATGTGGCTAAAGAATACAACCTAAAAGTCCATGAAAACAAAACAAAGAACAAACACAACTATTATATATTATATTATATTATATTATGTTTTGTAACAGATATATCCTCTGAAAACAATTTTTAATTTTGTATTTTTGTTTCTTAGGTAAATTTATTTTGTTTTAAGGTTGTTTAGATATTTTTATCTTATTCACTAAGCACCCACAATCCAATTTAACCTGGCTCTAAATGCACTGAAATAGTGCCATGCCATGAGGATACAAGTCACTGTCATTCTCTTCGGTGCAAATGCACCTCCTTTTTATGCAAATTAGGCTTTTTATAGAACATGCCATATTCACAAAACTCAGTGCAGAAAGCAAACAGCATATAAATAATCATATAAATATGATGATTATTTTTTATTTAATTTATTTGTAAAAATGTAGCTCAAAAGTATTGCTTTATTTAAGAATCGCAGCATCTAAATTGCATTCAACACTGATATTTTGGGTCTGTTTGAACCATTACCTGATTTGCATAATTCCTTGAGTGAATCGTGTGCTAAAACAACACAGACAGCGCTAGCAAATAAACATTACTGAACTCCCCCCAGAGTCTGGTTTGTTGTCATAGATACTACATGAGCTTGTGATGAATGTCATGTGTGTTTTTACTGAATTGCACTGGAGTTTCACTTTGGGCCCTGTGCTGAATACATCTTGCGTGGTCAGCAGCAGTTGTGAGTAGTTTACATGTCTAATGTTTTAGGAGAGGAAGTCTGTGTGGTGCCGGCAGTGCTGCACTGTTTATGGAGCTTTGAGGCTCATGAAGGCGAGGTAATGTCGGGTCAGCTTATTGCCAGTGTGACAGTACAAAATTTTCCATTTCGCATGACAAGAGTGATATGTGTGTTTACAGAAGGCCAGTTCTGCCTCTGCTCTCTCCCCTTATAGAGTAAGACAGCCAGAAAGGGTCCTTAGCATGCTGTTATGCTGTTCAAGAGGTTAACGCACCGTATATGTGTATACATGCACGTGTGTGGTCTAGAAAGTGAGGGCGCAGCGTACGACATGCACCTGGGTGCCATTAAAGCTCTTTTGTGCTGACGTACATCAGCACGTGTACGCAGAAAAACACACACAACCTTGATCGCACACTAATATACACACTCTCGCAGTGCCTTTGGGCCTTGAATACAGTAACCTTTAACAGACTCACGACAGCTGCGGCTCCTATAGTCTCACATCTTATTTATTCAGCCTCACTGCGGGGGACATCACTGTACTTCACTCATCAGAAAGACGTAAAGCACATACAAACGTTTTAATACAACTGCATATGATCAAAGGTTTATGTTCCCAGATCTTTGCGGAGAAACGGATTACAGCCTGGAGGTCACACAGAGGTTATTCTGATTTACGCTGGCATAAAAAAAAAAAAATGTGACACAACAATGTCAAAGCTAACATGAACATTTATATGAATCAGATATCATTTATTGCCACCAATGGTGTCCATACAAGCATGTAAGTTTGTATGAATGTGTGAACTGACAGATAAGCAAAAATGCCATGCTATACCATTCAAAGGTTTGGTGTCAGTAAGATATTTTTTTAAAGAAATGAATTGTTTTAGTAAGCATAGATGCATTAAATCAAAGGTGACAGTAAAGACATTTATATAAAACAATCTATTTCAAATAAATGCTGTTCTTTTAAACATTCTATTCATCAAAGAATCCTGGGAGGAAAATTATCAGCATCAAATCAGCATATTAGAAGGATTTTTGAAGGATCATGTGACACTGAAAACTGGAGTAATGACTGCTGAATTTTCACATGATCTCTCAGAAATCATTCTAATAGGCTGATTTGGTGCTGCTCATTTTTTTTATGATAAAATCGTCTGCTTTTGAAAGTTTTGATAGTTTTTTCTATGCAAGAACAGTCAAAATTTGAGCAAACAAGCACAGGTGTCTCATTAAACAGAGAGGATCAATCTTGATGAGCTTGTTTTTCACCCACAGTATCGACTGTTTTAGTGAATCATTGTAATAATGGCCACTTTAGTAATATTAATGATAATACTGAAGGATATCCAGTATGATATCAGTTAGGAGGAGCATTTTTCTGCTTTGCTGTCGATGGAGACCTACTTGAGCCTTACAGATGGGGCTATGGGGTACATAAGTCAAAAAAAAAAAAAGACTTTCCATAGAAAAGAGTTCCGTAGATCTGAGAGAAGGAAATGTGTTATAAAACTGAAATGTTTTTATTCAACTGAACTCATCAACCTTTATGGAAATTTCCAAATCAAATTTTAGGGTCTAGTGCTTGAAAGTTGGCATATATTGTAAAAGGCATGGCATTTCAGAAAAGATATAGCCATTTTGATGGATATCTGCTCCACTCATCGCTTAAAGAACACACACACAGACACATTTGTTTTTCTACCAGACTTTCCATTGACTTCTAATGTTCTATACTGAGATAATTATATTTTTTTTATTCTTTAACCCTACACCTAAGCCTCACATATTTTTGCATTTCAATTAAAACATTATTTACCAACTTTATTAAGCCATCTGGCTGGCCACATTGTAGCAGATTTCATATTTTCTTTGTAGAGACATTTTGTTCCTGACTATATAGGCAAAACCTGATGCACACACATACTTTTGGGGGTACTATTTGTGTCTCACTTCAGCCGCTGTGATGTAAAACTCAGAATTTATCCATTTCTGACTCCGAGCTAAATGCACATAAGCATGAATCACAACTGAACTGCACTCCACTGCTCTGATGTGTCACTCTCAGCAGAGCACTAAAAGTGACCAGTCTGTCTACAAATAGGCCCCTGGTGTGTTCACAGCGAGGTTAGAGGAGACACCTGAGAGATGCTTGCTCACCTTACTTCCTTAAAGTCACCATGAAATTAAAATTCTTGTTTTTTATGGAATATTGCAGTATTTATCCATTTTTTTTATTCATGTGCCCTCGTAATCTTAAATCAAAATGACTTCCACTCCCTCTTGCAATGATTCTCTTCTCTGATGACATGTTTACTGGCATGAGGGCGGGACAGCCACTCACATGAGATCACAGCAATAACAGACCACAACCATCCAATAATCCAATCAATTCCAAAAGGACAAAATAAAGTCCTGTCCTACATTTTTGTCTTGGTCAAGAAGCCGTTTCACTTGGATATACGTCACAATTATAACTTCAGTTTCATGTCGATTTAAAAATCTTCAGCTGGAGATCTTAGAAAGAGCCTGTCTGTCAATCAGTCACACCCAAGCAGCAACCATCATCTAACCTTGCATCTACTATTTACATTAAAATTATAATTATACATTAAATTACATTACTGTGGTCATTTACACAGCCTGTAATTATGTGAATTACTGCAGTCTGGTTTTGCTCCCCGTCACCTCACTGAAATGGCTGTAGTTAAATTGATTAATGGTTTCCTTCTTACCACAGACAGTGGACGTGTTTCCGTGCCCGAGCTCGTAAATTTGAGCACATTGTTGGATGCTATTGATCAGTCTGTTCTCTTTGACAGGATATTTTAGGGAGTCTTCAAGCAAAACTCTTTCCTGACTCTGATAGAAAAGAGTTACACTATGAGACTATGGGACTTCTCATGCAATTCTACATTGTGTTGAATTACATGAATTAATTTAATGAGATGTATATTTCTTTGCTTGTGTCAGAGATAAGCGCTTTTAGAAAAAGCACAGTTGTTCGCTCAACTGTAAAAGTATGCTGTTAGGGTGCATTTTTACACTGTCGCCACTGATCTGAGTTTATTTGTATTCTTCAGAACCTTCAGGCCCATTTTGAGAGCTGAGAGTCCCAGCAGAGTTAATTAGGCTTTATATTGCTTACTGAAGCAACGAATCTGTGGTTACACATATCAGAACCCGCTCCACACTCAACAACACGCTTCCATCACAAGGCACGCCAGCACACTAAATCCATCAAGGATTTCCAAAGCCGATAACTGCTGAGGATTCATCCACTGAGCCACGTTTGAAGGACGTTACAGGAGAAAAAAGAGGGATATAAATAATTCACATATGCACAAATATGAAGAGAACAGAAATGAAATTAAAGTGGCCTGATTTTGGGCCTGGAGAACAGCAGTGTTTGTGCTTGCTCATTAATTTGCTGGACTGGTTAAGATTTTGATCCAAAAACACAAATGGATTGCTATTAAATGGCAGCAGAAGGATAATTATGCATGCATTAATGCCCACAGCATTCTTCTTTTCTTCTCTTTCAGGGTACAAGAAAAATAATCACTGCATTTGCCAAAGTTTGTCAAGTTAGATATCAAATCTTCAAAAGATAATCAGTTTTGTTTGAGGCACTGAATTGAAATTAAACTACAGAACTGCTCTGAATTATGTACTTATTTTCTATACTATACTGTGCATAGTATTTCTAGACATGTTTTCTGTTAGAGGAGAGCATTGTCCTTATTTAACTTTTTTTTTTCTTTTGCATTACAATATTACTGCTTTATAATATAGTTCAGAAAGCCCTGCCCTAAAAGGCAGGATATAAGCAAAGCAAACTGTGATTGATTGCTTTACAAATCAATCAAATGGCTCTTTCTGTTTAAGTGGGCGGTTCTTGATAAGATATCGACCTGACCTTCTGCATTCTAGTCAAAGGCCTGGCTGTGAAACATCCCTACCTACTAACACTAGCATAAACATTGCCATTATATTTAGTAGCTATGACATGATGTGTCAAATGGATTAGGGCATTTAAGTACAAAAACAATGGCACTGAGGTATTTTAAGATATGGGTAGTCGTGACCTAATGGTGAGGGAGTCGGGCTTGTAACCTGAAGGTTGCTGGTTCAATTCCCATGCCGGCAGGACTTGAAGGTGGGGATTGTGAATGAACAGCACTCTCTCCACCCTCGATAACATGACTAAGGTGCCCTTGAGCAAGGCCCTAATTGCTCCCCTTGTAAGTTGCTTTGGATAAAAGCGTCTGCCAAATGAATAAATGTATATGCCTGTGCAAGATGCATTCAGTTAAAGCAGCTCAAACATGCATTTTAGTCTAGAACTAAGCTTAAGTCTGTCTCTGAAACCAGGGGTAAATGTCTTTACAAGTTCTTTTTTTACATTGGGTTTCATTATATTTAAGAGAACGATTTACCATCAAATAGTCAAACCTACACACACACAAACACACATGCACATTTGTTTCACTAGTGGGTACATTGCATAAACGTCCATTGATTTTTTTATCAGCTTAATGATATTATCTATGGCCAAACCCAACCCATACCCATCACAGAAACATGTGCAAAACACTAGATTTAAATAAAAATGTTTTAAAAGCATTTTTAACGATTGAGGAGAAGTAAAATATCCTCACTAGTCGGTTGTCATAATATTTCATTATATAAGTGAGGACATTTGGCCCTCACAAGTATAGACAAACCTGTACACACACACACACGATTTTAGGAATTGTTGCATCAGTGTCTTACATCACACAAAATATTAAAACAGATCAACATTATGATCTATGAAAAAACAAAACACTTTTTAATCCTGGTGTGCCATAGTTTAACTTATGATAAGCTATTGCGTGAATACTTTTTGCTTTAAGACTTACTTAAATTTAGCATTACGAATCAATGTGAGACTGAGATGTCGAACAGGACGTTTTGAACGTCATCTTTAAATGTGGAAACTACTGCGTTCGCGAATGACTTTGCAAATCAATTACCTTGTCCCCATTTCTATATCGGTTCAGGTAACAAAGCTGCAGCAAGCAGGACAAACCCACTATAAAGTAAGGTGAAATCACCCCGCTGTCAAACAGTGTGACTGGCGCGAAAGCGAGCATATACTGCCTCTGTGCGTCTCGCGCTCTCTCTGCTCCACGAACACCGATCGCGCGCGCAGAGCCAAACTAGAGAGCGCGAGACCTGGCAGCGGAGAGACCTCGGGGAGGGAGAAAGGGAGTGTGCTGGTCTATGTAGAGGAGAGAGAGAGAAAGAGAACGAGAGAGAGGGAGAGAGGTTGGGAAAAGACTACCACCTCTATCCATCAGTCGAGCATCCTGCGGGAAGTCACTTCGTGCGCGCGAGCTGTCGGTGCGGCATTTCTGTCCGTCCGAGCAAATGGATCATAAAACAGCGCAGGATGTGACAGAGGGACGCGAATAAAAACTAAACTATTATTTTTGCGACTCCAAACACGCTGGTTATTAATTTATTATTTTATTCTTTCAGTTGGGCTCTTGTTTTGTGTTTTTCCTCATTAATGTGCGGATTTTTCGGCGAACACTTTCTAAGTGATGTCAGGAGAAAAATGTCATAAATGTAGCTGAATGAATGAAAAGTTAAAATATTTTTAATGGGTAAGTAACAAAAAGCTCAACTTTTGGACCATTCATTATTATTATTATTGTTGTTGTTGTTGTTATTGTTATTATTATTATTGCTATTATGATTATTATTAATATTATTATTATTATTATTGTTATTATTAATAATAATAATATTATTATTATCAAGGATATTCATCAGTCTTGTTCATATTTAACGATTTTTATTCGGGCGCAGCTGTGGATAGCCGCGGTTGAAGTGTTAACAGTGCAAATCTTGTTGCTCGTAAAGTAAGAACTACAGCACTGTCAGTGTTTAGCGACCGATATTTCGTGGGGTTTTATTGTTTCGCATTAAGCTCAACAGGTTCGCATCTGTTTCAAACTGCAGTTGCTGAAGTGCTCTGTGTCTCGAGCACAAATCGTGCCTTACCCTTTGGCGTCTATACTGAAAATGAATAGTTGTGCAATCAGCTTTCTTTACGAGTTGTCATGATGTATGTAGTGTATAATGTTATATTTTCGCTGTCACTGTAAAAAGAATCTGGTAAAACATATTATTAATTTTCTTAAACTATAATATAAGTGCATTTGGTATAGTAATAATATATTTGTGCAAAGCATGGCCTATTAATGATGCCTGGTTAAAAAAAAATAGTGTCTTTGATTTGGTAGAGAAATTGTGATTCTAACTAATAGGCTTAAGGTTTGAGGTCTAATACATTCTACCTTTTTTGCCTGTTTGTGTTATTTCCTTCTTTTCCATTGCAACTGTCTTCCCAATCTCTCCTTGTGATTTGCTTTCCCTTTTTTTACGTACTTCTTTTTACTGTACTCTACATGATTGCTTCCCTTTTACCTCTGCCTATCAATTTTGCTGGCATCCTATTCGCTCTTGCCGTCTTTTCACTCCCATTTCACATCTGTCTCACTCTCTCCCACTGGAACTCTCTCCTCTTCCTGTCCTCCCTCATTTGCCAACCTCTCACTCTCTTCTATCCTCCCATCTCCCTGTCTCTCTCTATGTAGATGGGGTCTAATCTAATGTCAAGCTGGTTGTGAAGGTGTTTGATCTGGTCCCCTCGACCCCAGCCGGAGTCCCAATGGCTGCTGGAGTGGCAGCCTGGCTCCCCTTCGCTCGGGCGGCGGCCATAGGATGGATGCCCGTGGCCAACCTGCCCATGCCTGTTGCACCAACCAATAAGAACAAGCGACAGGATGAGCTTATTATCCTCAATGTCAGCGGCCGACGCTTCCAGACCTGGCGGAACACGCTAGACCGTTACCCTGATACGCTGCTAGGGAGCTCCGAAAAAGAGTTCTTCTTCAATGAGGAGACTAGGGAGTATTTCTTTGACCGAGATCCGGATTCGTTCAGAAGTATTCTTAACTTTTACCGCACAGGGAAGCTGCACTACCCACGCTATGAGTGCATCACTGCCTACGATGAGGAGCTGGCGTTCTTTGGAATCATTCCTGAGATCATCAGCGACTGCTGTTACGAAGAGTACAAGGACCGCAAGAGGGAGAACACGGAGCGTCTTATGGATGACCTTGAGGACAACAAAGACAATAAACTTCCCAACATGACTTTCCGCGAGACCATGTGGAGGGCTTTCGAGAACCCGCACACTAGCACCATGGCGCTGGTTTTCTACTATGTAACCGGATTCTTCATCGCCATATCCGTCATCACCAACGTGGTTGAGACGGTTCCTTGTGGTTCCACGCCGAATCAGAGAGACATCCCTTGCGGGGAGCGCTACACAGAGGCGTTTTTCTGCATGGACACGGCTTGTGTAATGATCTTCACGGTGGAGTATCTGATGCGACTGTTTGCGGCACCGAGCAGGTACCGCTTCATGAGAAGCGTGATGAGCATTATCGATGTTGTGGCCATCTTACCGTATTACATCGGGCTCGTCATGACCAACAACGAGGACGTGAGCGGAGCCTTCGTCACGCTACGGGTGTTCCGCGTCTTCCGGATCTTTAAATTCTCCCGCCACTCACAGGGTCTTCGAATCCTTGGCTACACGCTGAAGAGTTGCGCGTCTGAGCTTGGCTTCCTCCTCTTCTCCCTCACCATGGCCATCATCATCTTTGCCACAGTCATGTTCTACGCTGAGAAAGGCTCCTCGTCCAGCAAGTTCACCAGCATCCCGGCCTCCTTCTGGTACACCATTGTAACCATGACAACGCTGGGGTGAGTCATATTGTCTCGAAATGACATTCTCTCTGTATATTTTTACACTTTTTAACCCTGAAAGCACATCATGCCACACCCTTAATACATATCCGAGGGTAAGTCTTAAACGGGTAGTTCACCTAACGCTCTCTGAAAAAAATATGCAGAAACTGTACCTATAGGGTTACAAGACCTCGTCACTTAAAGGTACTTTATTTACCCCTAAAAGGTTCATAGAAGTACCTTAAAAGATACATATGCACATTTTAGGGGTAGAGAAGGTACAGAGCTATCCCTTTAAGAGCTGCTGTGTCCCTAAAGGTACTTTTTTTTCTGACAGAGGCAAATCAAAATCTGCATTTACGTAACACAAAAGAAGATATTTTGAAGATTTATTTTTGTTTTGGCCCCCAGTGACTTTCATTATATGAACAAAAACAGTTCTACACAATCTTCTTTTGTGTTTCGCAGAATAAAGTAAGTCAAACAAGTTTGGAACAACATGAGGGTTAGTAAATGAGAACAGAATTTCATTTTTGAGTGAACTATCACTTTAAGTTGGCCTATGTACAAGGTTTTAAAAACCAACTAGCAACTTAAATGAACACAACTGTTTACAATATAACATTTCAGCTCATCAAAAGAGAATCCGTTTCCCTCCAGCTTGTGGATTTTCCTTCTTTTCCGAGTTAACTGCTATTAGCATCTAACCCGAACGACCATGGTTGCTTACTGCAGTCATGCCTGCCCGAAGCAGCGGTAGGTTTGGATTTAACTCACTGCCCCGGGCTAGACTTTATTCATCCCTATTATGCACCAATTAATATTTAAGCTTGTGTGAAGCAAGCGGAGGAGCATCCTTCAGCGTTTCTCCAACACATTAACAACAGACAGCAGCTGCAGAGCTGTGTCGCCCCATTCATTTCAACCCTACCCCTCATAAATGACAGGCCATTTATTTGTGTGTTCATGACTGATACATGTAGATGTTTGACACAATGGTTTTAAGAGTATGTGTAGGATTAATTAAGGCAATTCGTTTGAGTGATTATATGGGGTATAGCTTGAGTAATCGGCTACCACAGCTACTACTGTACGTAGCTGTTGTGTCACTGTGGCTTTGAAACTGGAGCTGAAGTCAAAATGGTCTTTGACTTCCTGTTTAGATGGGTGATCATTGGCTGAAGCACCTGCCGTCAAGCCCTCTGACCCCAAAACAACAAGATTAAGGACTTCATTTATTGTGAACAGTAACTCATGAATGTTACATTGCCAAATGGTTTGGTCCTTGATGAATAAGAGTTGTGTCGGTGTTCAGGTGACTGTCTTATTATAAGGTAGAATTACAAAGAGTTAGACATGTGCTTACTTATTTACGCTTTCCTCTGTGTATATGTGGATGGCCGAACCTCTTAGCAGGTCATTGTGGGCATTATGTTGAACTATAACCTTTTATATCATCCTTATTGTTGTCTTAATGTTGTCGTCTAGTTTTACATGGATTTCAGAGTAGCGCAGATCTCATTACTACATTCGCACCAGAGATCCAGTCTCCACCCGCATCGGAGACTTGACCCGAGATGAGAGCGAGAGACTCTTCTCATCAATAAAACACACGGTAGAAGTGTGTGTCACTGTGACTAATGTTCTCAGGTACATGTGCTGAACAATGTAAACCACAAAGACATTTCCAACCCCGCTGACGTCATGTGTTCTCACGCATGTGTGTGGGAGTGTTTCCCAATCAGTTCGAACCAAGTATAAGGGATCATTTCTATGTCCCAGCAGTTTTTCACAGTTGATTGTGACAGTAGATTCAGGTCTGTATCACATCACAACACACCTGTTGATTCTAAGGCTTCCTGTCTGTGCTCTTGACCAATGCAGTGGTGTGTTTTACACACCTGGTGCTTCTTTTATTGATTGATCCGTTCAGACTGAAGTGCACGTTAAAAGGGTCCTCACCTCACTCCGCTATGTGAAACGCAGCACTGCAGTTCAGCTTCTCTGGTGATACTTCGACATCATGTTACCATGTAAAACACAGATCCACTGCCCTACGAACCCATGCGAGTTACTCAGAATGTGAGCTAGGAGAACTAGTTAGAAATATCAGAAATATCAAGCATAAATTGAGTGCGAATGGTTAACTGCTCTTCTGTACCTTGTCATCTGTCTGAAGTGTTTTCCTCCTCCTCTGTATTGTTTACATCAGTAACATTTAATTTAGCTGCTCTATTGTTGAATTTCATGGCTCTGTGTTTTGTCTTGGCAAGACAGCAGGCTATGAGTTGAAAATAAAGCAAAAGAGCGCAAAAGGAAACAGAGAGTGAAAGATTTTGTATTGCTTTCTAAGTTTAGGAGACTTCAAGTCATGTTTTATGTAAACATCAACTTTGTATTTGATGTTTCTCCTAAACTTTATAGAGATGCACTGATACTAAAACTCTGGCTGATAATTATTTAGATGTTATGGCTGATAACCCATAAATGGCAGATATAAAATGTTAATATGTTTTGTCTAAATAAATAAATAATGTGAATTTAGGCATCACAACATTATAATTTAAGGTATGAACATAGATACTCATTTTGGTATTTGCTAAAAATTACATTTAACAATGTTATTACATTTTTAAAGATTACCTTTGCAACTAATGTTCACATAAAGTTAATGTAAATGTTAAAACAGGGGAAATGAACTTCACAATTAAATATTAAATATGCAGATAACAATAAATAAATAAATAAGGTTAATATTTAGTATTGGCCATTAACCAATGTGGTATAGATATATCATGCATCCCCAAAATTCCTTAGAAGAAATAAAAGCTTTTTTCTGAAAGTCTTGAGGAGAAACATGTTTCTCAGAAAGCAAAAAATCTGACAAGCAGAATATCCATTTGCTCTCCGTCTAATCTTATTGCTATCTAGGAGAAAACAATGAGATATTAATGCTATCTTTTTTGTGATTTTTTTTTTCTCCTATGGGATTAACCTTTGGCATGAGTGAATGAGACCAAATGATTGTGAACCCTATGTTGTGTGTTCTGCAGCGAAACATCAGATTTTGTGTTGCATAAATTGTCCAAGCGATGTTTCAATTGCATCATGGTCCATTTGTTAATCTGGCCTTGAACACAGTACTGGAACAACCACACCAGATCCAGACAGGGTTTTATCTGCATTTTAAAGCTGTTAGAGAGAGAAACAGACAGAGAGAGAGATTTTGACCGTATGAGGGCAGAGTCTGTTTTGAAATTACTTTGAGCTTTTACACTTGTGTTTCTGCTGTAAAAACAGGAGGCTGCTGACGGATTGCGGATTTACCGAAGGGAGATGGGAAGAGAATGGATGTTTGTTTATTGATTTATTTATTTATTTGCGGTAATAAGATGGTGTTGACCTTTAGGTGGAGTAGCATACTCTAAATGACCTTTAAAGAAAATCACAAATCTCTAGTGTGCTTTACAGCACAGTGGCTTGCAAGAGATACACCTGAAATATCATTTTCATTCTCTTTCTCTCTATATATAATGCTGTGTATTGGTAGCTTATTAGCCTCTTGCCCTGCAGTAGTAGTTTTATTGGTTAAGATATGCTCCCTATGTTACGGACCTATGCATTCTCCACACTAATGTTGCCGTGAACAAAATCACCCTGCTAATGAGGGCTTTCAGTTGTTACCACAAGCATTAATTAACATGACACTCAGAATTCACGCCCCTGTTGCAAGCACTGAATAGATCCAGACTCGCCATTCGGCCCCAACACAAGGCTGGCTCTCTCTCGCTTCAACTCTGCTTCTATTGCTCTGTTGGTTGGTGAACATGCTTTGTCGATAATGATCAGAAGCATTGATTAAAGGGAACAAAGGATGAGGTAGAAGAGGATAAGGGACAGAAAGAGGGATGAGGTTGAATCCATTAGCAAGGGTGAATGATGATAATCACCCACAGCTGCAGGGTGTCAAACCAAAGCGTTTCGGATCGGTAAGGCAACATATGTCTGTGTGTGCGTGGGGGGTCACTGAGTTCAGCTGTTTCTCTCATGACGTTTGCTGTCATGAGTTGTGTAGGAGCAGCACAGTACAAAAATCGGTAAAAATCGACTTCCATTCGCACCAAGGATACTTTTGTGTTGCTAATGCATTTGATCTGCTTTGCTGTACATGTAGATGTGAAGTTCTCATCATCATGGACTGTAGATATGATGAATGTGTGTTGAAATGGATATATAGTACACCTTTGGTGTCTAAAGGTGAAAACATGAGACAGTTTTATTTTAAATTGGAATAATCTTTCACAGTTATTTTTCAATGAAATAAATTCAGCCGTGGTGAGTTTAGAAAAATCTTAAAGAGCCCAAATTTTTGCACGGTAGTACAGTATAGCGGTTCTTTTTAATCACAATATTAAATTAATCATCAAATACTCATTACCTAAAGATGAAATCATTACTTCAGGTCCTTCAGGTGTCAGTATTTTTATCTATGTTTGTGTTCATACAATTTCCTAGAGTTTAATCAACTCTAGAACCCATGAACCAAAAAACCTACACAAATACGTAAAGAAAGTCAAAATTGCCCATAGTGAATTTAATGGTTTTCTTCCAAAAAATATGTCCTATTAATGAAATAAATAAAATAATTGAGGACAAATGTTTTAACATATTCCTTGTATATAATATATGCATTAAAAAGTTTCTTTCTTTTTATTTTTATAAAATCCAGTTGCGCTTTTTCTTAAACTCTGAATTGGATCTACTGTAGAGTATATTCAAGTCTGAACCTTCACTCCCCACATTTCTCATAGAACATGTGAAAATTACCTTTTCAGTCAGACAGAACATTTCACATAAGATTTTCATCTTTCTAAGCTTAACTTTTGGGCAGAGTTTGCACCTCTTTCTTTGTTTGGGCCTTCACTGTCACCTTTCTCAGCTCATCTACTGCATCTGAAATTGCATATACTGTCTGAGTAGGTTCTACATTTAGAGAACTACAAAAGTATGCATGTATATAGTATGAATATTTTCAAGCATGAGTGTGTGTATTCTGTCTGAATATACTAAGTCCGCTGCCATGTTAGCATTGTCATGAGAGCTACAGTGTGAGTTATGTCATTTCTCTGCCATTCACAACCCCTCTTCCATGGTCTATGAATAGTAAAGTGTCCATTGGAAGTGAATTTCAGAATCATGGGGAAAAGTAGTAGGTCATCTGGATATCTTTTTTGCCTATTGTTTTTTCACATTTTTCTCATTTCAAATACTGTTTTTTACACTATACACTTACTATATAGTAGGGAGATATGTGTATTCAGACACGGGTTGGCTCAGAGCAAAAAAATACTGTGTTGAGTCAAAATTCCATACCGGTCAATTTGACCCCCTTTATGCATTTTTGGGGTAGTGATACAAAAATGTATTTTTTTCCACATCCTATGAGTAAGAAATACGAAAATTACATCGATGACGGTCAGAAACAAATTTTTTGAAGAATTCGTGGAATATCAAATAAATTAATGTTTTCATTGATAAAATATTTCAAAAATCACGGCATGCCAGGTCAGTTTGTCCCCCTATATGCATTCTAGGATTAATGACGAAGCAGGTCACCACTTCTACGAGATGAGGTACTGAACAGAATGGCATGAATCATACAGCATGGCTTCAGAAGACATGCAACAGAGCGCACAAACCACTTTTGTGATGTTTTGTGTCCTTGTTGAAGCTTCAGAGTTCCAGTGCCCATTCATTGTAACTGCATGGGGGAAAAATCAATCCGTACAATTCTTCATAATTCAGTTCTATAGAAGAAAGAATCTTGCATGGGTTTGATTGAATAATGACAGAAGTAATCCTTTACTAAGACTAATCCTTTAGAGTAAACCACAGAAGTATAAATTCAAGTATTCAATCCAATCATTTTTCTCCCTCTCTCTCTCTTTCTCTCTCTCTCTCTCTCTCTCTCACACTTTGTCCAGCCCTTTTTTCCCCCCACACACAGTGAACTTCTGACTGTGAGCTGTCTAGATGATACATCCATATCCCCATATCATCTCTAAAATAAATAAATAAATAGTACCCTGTCTTTAGCGGTACAATTTTGTTGTGGTGCATTTCATCAAATGGCACAGAAATTCAAATGAGTAAAGAGAGAGAGATAAAAAACCATTTGTTTGTATGGGTTTTTGTCTCTCTTCATTCAGAGGCCTCTGTGTTCCGGGAGGTTTAGAGTTTCTAATATGGTCAAATTGCTGCTGTTTCATCCCATCAGCCCTCCATAAACACACACTTCCACCATTAGCGATCAGATCTGATGACATATAATGGGAACATCAATGAAGGAAGGTATTGTTACTCTGTGCCCAGTAAAAAGAGCATTAAATCCATTACTCGTACAGTTATTTCAACAAGCTTTCAACCCAATGCCGATTTCAGTTGATCTAGTGGTCACTGGTCATACATGTGTGGATTTCTGAAGGTTTTTTACTGATTTGCCGTGCCTTTGTTTGCGTTTGTCAGCTGGTTTAAAGCTGTCGACAGAAGGTGTGAGGAAAGATTACAGGTGTTAGGTCAAGCTCTCCACTTTAATGAAAGGTCATGGGGGAAAGTGACAGTCAGAAGAATGTCTGACCTTTGAAAACTCATAAAATACCATTCCAAAAAGTGAGTATGTTATCTACTCTGATGATCAACTCTGAGTTCCTAGCTGTGAAACCATAAATTTTATTTACCGTCCTGTAAATTGTATGCAGATTTGGCACATAAAGGAATAGTTCACCCAAAAATGAAAATTCTGTCATCTCTAACTCACCCTTTTGTATTCCAAACACCTATGACTTTTCTATGACTTTTAAGAAATTAAGAATCAAAGATACAGAAAAATGTCTTAATCTTAAATTAAACTATAAGGATTACCAATGAAGTCACACGGCTACTCGCTACTAAAGTGGTGGGAGTGTTACTGCAGAGTGATAAAGGTTTCAATTCCCTTTTTGTCACGGGACAATTTTGTGATAACCTTGACCTGTACTATATGCCGCTTTTATCATCTCTATTCCATATTTGGCTTCTAGCAGGTAAAGACGCTTTTTTTTTTCCATGAGCACTTATCCTATTTCTATGGTACAGACACATAGCAGCTAAAGTGAGAGGGCAGCGAAGTAAAGCCCAGGGAGTTGCTGTAGAGAAAGATACCCACTGGGTCACAAATCATTTTCAGTCCTGTCAAACTGCCCCGAAAATTTATCTAAAAGATGTGTATGCACACGTCACCCCAGAGAACGCTTCTGGGGAATGATCATTGAGAGGACGCAGTGCCTCCATCGCGCTATTGGCTGTTGTGCTATTGTGTTTACACTTAAAAATCATGCCTCACATTTTTGTGCATGTTCTCATTCGCACATTAAGTACAAACCACAAATCTGAATGAAAAATTATGGTGTTAATGGAAATTAAAAAACGAAATTAGAAAACGACTCACCCATTTGATATCATCGTTTTATGTCACATTAAAAATTGAAATGACTTGAAAACGTGAACTGTTAGAGTTTTCTAGTGAGCAATCTGTTTGGTGAAAATAAAGGTACAGCTCCGTGTCTGTGACCATCATGACACCTGCAGTGTTTACCGAGCTGTGATGACTGAAGATCTGAAAATAAGTTAAAAATAACTCCTGAACATCTGTTCACAAATAAAATACACTTGGAATATTAAATGTTGCTTTCTTATAGTTAGTGTTGGAAATTAATGTAAAAATGATGAAAAATACTGAGAAAAAACATTTAAAAAATAGTCAGGACTTTGCTTTCTCATTTCAGAGCACCACTGCTATATAGCAGGATGTGCCATTGCTCAAAGCAAATACTTTCACAAATAATTTACTGATGTATTCATTTCATAGAGTCGTCACACATTGTGGCTATTAAACAGAGTAAAACGCATGAGAAAGATATAATAGTTTGGTCAAATATGACATTTTGGCTGGTATGGCAGAGGGAGCAATGCCTCTAGATGCCCTCCCGTAGTGCCGACCCTGATTGTATGCTGTATATAGAGTGCTATTGACAGGTGTACAAATTGCCATCCCTCTTCTCAGCATGGCAAATGATCATTGTTTCCTGCTGAAATTCCCATAAGCTGATATATCGAGGCTCTAGGAAATCATATATGAGAGTATTCATTACGCATAATGTTTGTATGGAGAGAATCTGTGTGTTCATTGTCATAAAAAGCTCATTAAAACTGCATAGAGAAAGAATGAATGAATGATGATGATGATGGTTTTTTTGTGCTGCTGTGTGCAAATGACCGTGCTAAAGTTACGCAGCTGTGTGATCATCTTAAATATGATATTTGCCGTATCGTCCCTCTTTCATACAGACACACATTTTCCCCTGAGACCGCTTCTGTGTGTGTGCTGTAAACGTATAATTTTGCTCTCCCCTGTGCTCTTTTTAGCTGTAATTGTTTCATGTCTGGGTTTTTGTCTCTCTGAGTCTCGCTGATCCACACACTGAATCGTGAAGGTCTCAGAAGGTGATTTGTCACTCAAACACATGGAGTAGTTAAGAGCAGACGTCTAACAGATTAGTCTCATGACATGGAAAGATAGCATAATGAATACATTTCAAGACTTCATTCATTGCCAAAGCTTTCTCTTTTACAGGTTGCAGGTTCAGTTTCTTACTGTATGCAGGTAAAATAGAAACTAAATAAAATATGGATATAGCACCTGTTAAAATAGTTTAAAAAGTGTTTTAAAGAAGACTTACATGAGCCATGCTTTATGTTTAAAACCAGGTTGTTTAAATTTTACCACGGATTTACAAGAATCCCTTTGCTGGGGACCTCCTTCTTAAAATATAAAGGAAGCAATATAAGTTAATGAATGACATTTTTTTCTTCAAGAGTAGTTACAATATATGTAAAAACCTGAAGAACTGTGTTAGCCTTATAATTTCTAACCATTAGTTAAAGTTAAAAAAATGTTGAATTTTGTAAATGCTTACATAATAAGCGTTAATAGCAATAATTGAATAATATTAACAAGTGTTAATGACATTTTAAGAAGAAGACTACATTCATGAATATAATTTTTTTTTTAAACAGAGTAAGGATGACAAACAGAAAGAAGCTAGGATTGTTCTAGTCATGTGCCAGTACATTCTATTCTATTCAATTTTTTAAAAAAGAGAGCAAAACGAAATGCATTAAGGAGGAAGAAGAGTCTGTGACTGACAGAAATGAACGTCTCTCCCACTCAGTGTTTCTGTTTAATGCATTTGGTCATTGACCACTGTCATCTTAACTGCTGGTAATGAATCTGCTACTGTCACACTGAATAATGATTTCACTCCACACCACCACCAGCTGCTGCTGCTCGGGGCTGTGCATATGTTTCTATGTGTGTGTGTGTGTCTTTTGTATGCGCATGTGTGTGTGTGTGACAGGATCAAAAACTTTGCTTGTGCTGCATTGAATAAACTGGGATAAATGTCTGTTGTTTTTGTCTTTGGGCTTCAATTTAATCATCATTAGTGACTCATTCAGAGACATGAAATGGATGGTTTGACAGTCACATGACTGCAGCAGCAACACTTCATACATACTGATGCACACGCACAAGCCAACACACACGCAAAGGCACACATAAGCACACACCCGCAGCTACCCTTCTGTCTCCCGCGGATTCTTTTCGGCCCCAGCTGGTTGATGCTGGTGCTAATGTCACTAAACAATCATCACTTCTGCGTGGTGTTTATGTTTACTCCTGATATTAGTTGCTCATGGCAACAAATTAATTAATGACTCTGCAGTGATAGCTCCTGCTGCTCTGAACTAGTGCTCATAAAAACAAATATCCAGCTTTAAACAGATGGACTCTGGAGTGAAAATGTGGCTTGTTATGCCTACCAGTCTCTGAGATCCAACTCTCTTTAAAAAGAGAGGACGTGTGACCGAACGCTGACTGAACACTGCAAAAATCATATTCTTGGTCTGTATTTTTCTTGTTTTCCTATTAAAATGATGCATCTCTGTATCCTTGGTAAACAAAATTTAGTAAGAAAATCAGACTCGTTTTCAGAGAATGCATTTTTATATAAGTTTATTTTTCTTGTCTCTGGCAAGTATTTTTTTTCCTTAGTTTTAAAGCGTAAACTTGACTGACATTTATGCTTACAGTTAAAGTTTGTATGCTGGAACATGTAGGTGGCTGTGAGTGTAAGCTAGAGGATATATCTAAACCTAACATCACCTTCATCTGAATGTGTAAACAGATAGAAAGAGAAACTGTGTGTCAGTATGTATACAATGGACTAGCTGACTGCATTCTCAATCTTAACACACTGCAGAATGTTGAAATCAATACAGTAATGTTCAAAATTTGGGGATTGGTAAGTTTTTGAAAAAAAGTCTTTCTATTTTAAGACTTTTTATTTATTACTGACAAAGCTGCAAAGCTGAATTTTTGTGTGACCTTGCAGAAATCATTCTAATATGCTTATTTTGGTGCTCAAAGAACATTTCTTATTATCATCAACAGTTGTGCTGCTAAATTTTTTGTGGAAACCGTGATACATCTTTTTTCAGGATTCTTTGAATGTAAAAGTGCAAAAGAACAGCATTTGGTTCAAATAGGATATTTTGTGACATTTTTAGTGTTTTTTACTTTGAGTCCTCCTTTCCAAATTTTTGAATGTGAAACGGAAAGCAGTATAAAGCATATATAAATATTTCAGCATACATATATATATATATATATATATATATATATATATATATATATATATATATATATATATATATATATATATTTTCTATTTATATATCCTTGAAGCACTGACCGAGATGAAGCTGTTCTCGGCGGGTACATGAGGAATCTTTGTAAAATAGGTGCTTAAATTTGATTAAATATGAGTCATGAGTCACATAATGCATTTGAATATGTCCTTTGGCAGTCCGATCAAATAGTCAACGCTAAAAAGACTTTTTATTGCGTGTTAATTATTAAGGTTGTGGTTAATTTGGTTTTGTCAAGCTTGAAATGGAAAGTGCTGTATTGTGGTATACAGAAATCTGCTAAGTGTGTTTTGTGTTCTGAAATTTTGCAAATATAGTAAGTAATCCAGATCTATGCATGCAAAATTCAGAAGAAGCCTATATGTATTACTTTGCTTCATACTACAGTATATACTGCAGAAATAGTAAGGTCTGAGTTTGTGAGATTGTAAGCATGTGTGGTTTCATTACTACAAATAAGAGCAGTAAACCCTAGTGTCCTTCTCTCTCACCTGTGTTATTTTCCACAGCTTTTATCTTTATTTAAGCATTACGCAATCACACCACAGGACATCTGCACCCAACCCCCTGTTCTTTTTAACTGCATCTGTACCCCCTTGACCATTTTTTCACCTTTGTATTCCTCTTCTATGATCATTCTGTTCTTTTTCTCCATCAGTACAGTATCAGTAGCTGAACTGCGGTGAGTCAAGGTGAATCTGGTCAAACAAACTGAACAGCATCCCAGTGGGACCTCATCTCACTGCGGTCACACCATTGTCCTCTCAGGTTTTCCTGCTTCACACAAATGTGGTTAAACCGCTCGAGGCAAACAGACCGGTCAGAACGCAGCCAATTCCACTGACACCTTCTGCAGAACCGCAACATTTGCGTATACTTCAGCATTATGCCATTTTATAGTGAGAGTACTGTGCTCACACTGAAAACTCCAAAAAGAAAAATGCACTTTAAATACACAGATGATGCATATTGGACAGGAATGCTGAACAGGTCACACCTGTCACTGCTTTAATTACGTACTGGAGGGGGAGGGGCTAACAGACTATTTTTGAATGACAAAACAACCTTATAAAATGTATATACTACACCTCAAACTCGATTCCTGGAGGGCCAATCAGCTCCAACTAACACTTGTTTGGAAGCTTCTAGTAATCCTGAAGACCTTGATTAGCTGGATCAGGTGTGTTTAATTAGAGTTGGAACAAACTGTGTAGAGCTGTGGCCCTCCAGGAACTGAGTCTGTGACCAGTGTACTTAACGATTGAGTAGTGTACATTATAAGTGCACACAACTTTTGTTTTAACCTGTATAAATGCTGGTTAGTAACCATTTGGGAAGGTTTAAGCACCTTGTCTTTCATCTCAGCCCCCCTAAAAATCTTTGATTAAGTTTTGTGATTCAGGAGTATTATTCTTAACTCTAGTCAATGACGGACCCTATCAAAGCCAACATCTCTCAAATGAAAATTAGAAATTATTATTAATAATTATTAATAAATAATAATTAAGCTTTACAGAAACATATAAAAATATAAAATTGGACATATATGGATATATAAAAACTTATAAAAATGAAAAAAGCACAATTAAAACTAAATCTTAAAATTAAAAATTAAACCTGAAAATATTCATTCAAAATATCAAATACTTTAATAGTAAATAATATTGCAATAATATTGTTCTGCTCCAGTGAAATCACAAATTAAAATGCAACCAAATTTGCTACCATTACTGATACATCTGCTGACATACAGATGCAAGATTCAGTCCCTGCATTTAACCCACTGCAAAACAGCACATACACAAGTCCACAGAATGCACAATATAAACACACTCTTGCCAAACTACAGATATTCAAATCACTCGCTCAGCCAAGCTGCTGCTATTTTAGCAGCCAAACTCGTTCACAAACATGCACGTTCACTTACATAAACTTACAAACACACACACTCCAGGGCACCAAATGCGTTTGTAAACAGGCAGATGGGCCCCTTCTGCTCCTGATCTCGTGTCCGTCTCAACAGCCAAAAACTGCTGATCCAGGTCACACACTTAAGGATAAACACTGAACAATCAGAGCAGACGCAGCACATCTGTTCTCAAACCAGATTATTCAATACGCGTGTTTACATGCGCTGTTATAAACTATCTGTACAAGTATACATGACCACTGTTGGGGAAAGTTACTTTTAAAAAGAAATGCATTACAATATTGCATTACTCCCTAAAAAAGTAACTAATTGTTTTACTTAGTTACTTTTTCATCTGGGCTGTGCTTGATTGTTTGTTTTTAATAACAATAACAATGTAATTCCTTTTGAGGAATACTGAATCTGTTTTTTTGCAAGTGAGATGAGTAAATGCATGCTCACATTTACTCTAGAACTACAATAACCATCATGTTTGCACAGAGCACACAACGTCTCTGCACTTACTCACGATTTCTCTCAACATGGGGACAGGAGAGCTGTAAGTCAATAAACTGGAAAACTAAGTAGCTTTTGTTGCTTATTTGAAAAATTAACTCAGATGTCTTGCTGTACATTTAAAAGTAATGAGTTACTTAACTAGTTACTTGAAAAAGTAATCGGATTACACAACTTGCTTAACTTGTTACACATTGTGTTATGTACAGTTTTGAGGGCAATTTAATATTTCAAGGATTAAATGCACATTGCTTGTATTTGCCATTTGTTGTACGATTATTATTATTCACAACTTCACAAGACGGGTTAGATTTCAGTAGGACAAAACATTTATAACGGCAAATTATTGCTTTAGTTTCAAACTTTTAAAGTGCATACAAACGTACTTAATGTCCATCTGTTCACATTTTGAGCAGGATGTTTATTGGTGTAATGAAAATGGTGTTATTCTGATTTTAAAATGGTCAGGCTGTTCCTGCACATCCTCTGAATAGAGTTATATGCTTCAACTTACTCTTCTTTCACTCACTTGACTGTGGAAACATCTCTAAGACCACTGGTTAACCTTCGATTGATTTTTTCCCCAATTTATCTCTGCTTTAATCTCCGTAAATTGTTTTTCATTGACCCTCAAACTGATTAGATTTGAATCAAATGTTGGTCTGCAGGATCATGGTGAGATGTTGAACATATTTTTTTTATTGAGATCAATGGAAAATATAACAAACAGCTTCCTCAGGGTATTATACAGACCTTCCCAGGTGGAAAAAAGTACACTTCCATAATATATTTAAAGTGCTCTATTTTCACTCACTAATTTTGTACTTTATATACTAAAAATTCTTAAAAATAGAGTACATTAGAGTACATTATGGATATGCACTTTTTTCACATGGGTTGTTTAGCAACATCCAGTAAGGATGTTGATCCAACAACATGTCCTACAAGAGTAAATCATGTTTTGCAGATTGCAAACATCTTGAAACATTGCAAATGTACAATGAATTGAGTAACAATTGAATAATGAATTCTAGCCTCATTAAATCCTCATACTATAGATTCTGAGTGCAGGTGCCCGAAACACAGACTGCTCTTACAAATTGAGTTCGACTTCTGCTGGATAGTTCAGTTGCTGCCAGGTCAGATTTATTGACAAAACTTCAGTTATTTGGCATAGGTGAAACTAATCAAGTAGATTTGAGAACTATGAACTTCAGAAAGACCATGCATCTGTTTGAAGTTTTGGTAGTGATCAGCACAAACCAAGACCAATGCTAAACCATGTAAATTCATGTTTAGGACATTATGGCTCTATTACTGTTAACTAAAACTATTTTTTTTTTTTTTAAATTATATATATATAATTTAAAATTAAAAGTTAAAATTAACTTAAAAACACAAAAAATAAATTGAAGCTAAAAAAGCATTGTATCTCCAAAACACTACGTTTGGGAAAAATGTAACAATGTAAAAGCTGTATTTTTGAAATATAATTAAACAAAACGTTGTCAAAGTTGATATTGTGGCTTTATACATGGTCAGACACTTACACGTATCATTATATTATTATTATTTTACCAAAATCAAACTCAAACATAGTGTTTTTTGAGTAAAGAAAATGCTGTTCTTATTCAAAGAACCAACTCTTTAGTTACCTTTGCATTGCAATCAAGCAAACTGCATCCAAACTGCGTTTCATGATAGATGCTGGTGGAGTTATGAAGTTTTACCGACAGTTTGAGGATCCAATGAAGTTAGGAGATTTACTCACCAGTTCTTTCTAAAACTTTTACTTTTTACTACACAGACAGACATAAAGGGTGACCAATAGTTATGATTTATGAAAAAAATAAACATGACGATATATGGATTTTCTGCCCAACTGTGACATTAATCAAAATATGAATAATTTCTATAATAGCAAATTATACAAAAAATTGTATTATAACACTGTCAAATAACACTGACCCCAAAACAACAGCTAATGTAGGCAAAGGCAAGAGGCTCAATGCGAGTTATTAGTATATGATGACAGAACAGAGTACAGAGCTAGAGTGACATTACCTTATGTGAGTGTGCGTTTTAAAGGGACAGTTCACCCAAAATGTAAAATTCTGTCATCAATTACTCATGTTTTTCCACATGAATGAATAAAACACAAAAGAAGATACCTTGAAAAATGCTTTCCATTTAATGAAACTTAATTGGCTGCGTTGTTTTAACCCCACTGACTTCTTTGGTAAGGACAAAAATATTCTTCAGAGCAACTTCTTTTGTGTTTCATGGAAGAAAGAAAGTCATACAGGTTTGGAATGACATAAGGGTGAGTAAATGATGAAAGAATTTTCATTTTTCATTCACTTTCCCTATTTAACCCGTCACGTACAGGTCTCTCACGCACATACACAACAGATAATTTAGACACTGAACACACATTCACAACACTTCATAAAATAATTCACAACTCACTATCGTCTACACAGTCATGGATCACTTACACATTCACTATGAACTGACTGTCTGTGTGTGAGAGAATGAAAGGTGCTGCAACACAGAGGAGCAAAGAATAAACTCAGTGCACCCAACCACACTCATCTTTCTGTTTGTCCCTCACTCTCTCTATCTCTCCCTCTCTCTTTTTTCATCTCTTCCTGCCTGTGTGTGTCTAAGAGAAAGAGAGAGAGAAAGAAAGTGTGGGTAATCCAAACCTGGCTGTCAGTATTTAATTAGAAGGGGTCTGTGATAACATTGCAGCAGTCACAGCAAAGAGGACCGTGTGTGTGTGTGTGTGTACTGACAGATACTTTTGCTAAGAGGATGGCTGGTTTATACAATCATCTCACTGCTCTCTATTAAACATGGCAAAGTGAGGGCAGCACTGACAGGCCCTACTAAAATACACACACACACTTGCTTGTATAAACATATACATAAACTGTGTGCGTGTGTGTGTGTGTGCACGCGTGTTTTTGTGATTTATGAGGACACAAACTTGTGTAATGACATGGGTATTACGCTGGTATTACGACGTAAACATGAAGTATGAGGACATTTCATGAGTCCTCATATTTAAAATAGCTTTAAAACATACTAAACAATGTTTTATTAAAAATGTCATAATGCAAAATGTTTTCTGTGATGGGTAGGTTTAGGAGTAGGGTTAGTGCAGGGGGATAAAATGAACAGTTTGTGCGGTATAAAAACTATTACACCTATGGAATGTCCTCACTTTGATAGCAAAACAAACCTTTGTGTGTGACTAATAGAATATATATATATATATGTTATAAATAATTACCATTTCGGCTTTTTTATTTTGATTTATCAAACAATCTGGCCCTGTTTGGTCAAAGTTAAGTGATAAGTTACAATTAAGTGCAGTTGCTATAAATGGGGCTTTTAACTGAGGCTTTTAAGCCTCAAAACGGATGCAAAAGCACCATAAAAATATCCAGTCCACATGACTTATGCACTATGTTTGTGTCTTTTAAAGTACACTGACAACTAATGTGTAAATCTGTAAAGGCAAAACACTTTGTTCAAGACACAATTTAACATACATTTACCTTATAGGGTACAATAATGGTGCAGTAGGGTCCAGAGGCTCTGTTGCTTTATATTAAAGAAATAACTGACAAAAAAGGCCTTGATCAAAAAGAAGATGGTGAACTATCTCCAGGTTTTTCTGCATGGACCTAATTTCAATTTCAGTATCCCAGAGAGATAAAATTCACCTGCAGCATAAAACTGATCATCAAATCAACTTTTAATCCATTTTATGACGAGTCTCCAGTGCACCCTTACCAATGGACCTAGTCTTATTAGACTAATTTCATTATCTTCAATGTTGCATTTTGTCTTTTTTTTTTAACTCTTTTATGAACTACTCACTGCATCAGATGAGAACATTCACATTTTTTCTTTCATTCTTATTCTCTTACCCTAGTCTATTTCATTCTCATCTCTCTTTCACTCTCTCTCACACACACACACACACACATCAGATGAGATCTAAGTAGGTTGGTGGTCCGTTTTTTCTCTTTTTTGTCTCTATTTCCATCTCTCTGTTTCTCTATCTTTTTTTTACACACATGCTCGCATGCTATCTCTCAGAATGATTTTTCTTCAGATGCCAAAAATAGCGCAGCACCCTCAGGCTTCACACGCAGCCGAGGTTAAAGGTCACATGCTTCTTTCATCACTCCTGAAGATTCTATCTATTCAACCTTCTGTCCAGCACCTTCTCACCCAGACAGCACACACACGCACACACAGACGGCACACAGAATCACCACAAATATATTCAGACTATGATGGAAATTCGATTTCTGAGGTTTTAGCACCTGGTGAAGCTGTATTGCAGGTGCTAAATAAAATAATATAACACGGCACACCAATATCGGTATATAATATTTAATTATTCATGCTCATTTTCCACTGTTTTTATATTTAGATTGCTTTTACCATCATCTAAGACTCACTTAAAGTTAATCTTTAAAAACACAAATTTAATAAAACTGTTAAAATGTAATTTAATCAGATCTGAAAATAAATATTCATTTTTTTGTACTATACAATATAGTGATGTCTAAGTTAACTTTTACCTTTAAAATTATTGATTTTAGTTTAGTTTTAGTTTTAATTGTCAACAAAATAATATAGAATTCCTATTGAATTTTGCATTTAAAATTATTTATTTTCATTTTTAGTGTTTCATTTTTATTTTTGAAAAATTATCAAAGAAATGTAATATTGGCCATTTATCAGTTATTGGCCATAACATGAAAATAATTCATAATTAGTGATTCATAATCACTTTATTCATCAGAATTTTAATATGGCACTTGTAGCATTTAAACTGACTCGTTTTCATTTTTAACGTCAAATTTTTAATTAAAAAAAATAAGTAGAATTGTAATATTGGCCATAAAATGACAATAATTATCGTCTTATCTGTCATACTTTTTTAATATCTGTCCATCCCTTGTTTATTCTCTCCTATGAAGTATGCTTAGATACCAAATATATTGAAGCCATCTGTCCGAGCTCTGGCTTGCCCTGCGCTCTGAGCTAAAACTTCATTGGCTCTTTCCCAGTATTGATTTGTCTTGACCTATTTCTCTTTTCCTTATTTAGACACCTGTATAGTCCTGTTCTCTCTCTCTCCCTTACAGTGTCTCTCTATTTGTCTCTTGATTGTCTTAATTAATGTGTGTTAAAGACTCAGCGCAGACGCAGTTAAAGTTCACTGCTGTCGGTGCGTGTGCGTAACCTCTCATTCATATTCAATTACAAACATTAGTAATATGAATCCTAAATATCACAGTCAGCAGTGTAATTTGTGGTGCTGGAAGTTTCATAGTAATTTTCTGAGGCAGGATTTCTTCTTAATTACATCAGCTGTACAAATGTCCTGCAAATACAGTATGAATGTTATATCGCTACATAATCCTCTGCATATTTCATCAGACAGGAGAAACATCCTTACATTCATGGCTTTGTCATGCTGTCGCCATCACAATAATAATGATGGATTATCCTGCCGTTCACTCTCGTTTTTCTCTCTTCCCCTCGCTGAGAAAACGGACCGAGGGGACTCGTTTTTCTGCCTTTGCTTCTTTCATTGAAATGGGCAGGGTTTGCATTATTCAGTGCCTGATATACGGTTCACAGAGTGATGTAATACTCCTATCAAGCTCTGGCGAATTGGTCGGGTACCCTCAGGCTCCTGCGCTCTGATTGGCCAAGCAACCCTCTTTCCCAGTGCTCTGACTGGCTGAACACCCTTGGGTGTTGTGATCTGATTCGATGCCGCACAGCCTTCTGCTTTCATATGCGGTGATTCAAACATTTGTAAAGTTTGGAGAGTGCAAACACTCGTCCGTACAGTCAGCCATAACAGAACGGAGCGATCAGCTCAACCGCAGCTGTCTGAGAGTCACTGCTCTACTTTTGCAAGTCATCTCCAGTTAAAGGAGAAACAAGCAAGTGGCAAAGATGACTAGTCGTCACTCTGCAACACACACGCCGTTCCTGTCAACTCAGATCATGACACATTATTCAGCACTGATTTAAAATATGAAAAACTGAAGAATTTTTCCTATGTAATTCTTAGTTTTTGTTCTTTTGCAGATGGTTTTATTGTGATTTTAGTTACAAACCATTTCAGCACATTTGATTCAGTTTTGCTAAAGATGAAACCATGATACAGACTTTTGTTTTAGAGGTTTAATGGCATGATTCATACAAAATGAAACATGTGTCATTATTTTCACACCCTCATGTCGTTCCAAACCCATCTGACTTTCTTCCATGATAAACAAATGGAGATGTTCAGCAGGATGTTCATGCTGCTCTCTGCCACATAATGAAAGTTAATGACTTGATGGCTCTAAGAAAAAATTAAAAAGCAACAAAGTTTCATAAAAGTAGTCCATAGTGTTGTCAAATGTATCAATATCGATACTGAAATTTTAAAAACGTGTTGCTTTGAGCGCTTTTGAGCAGATTCGTAAACACCTCTGATTGGCCATTGTGTTCACGAACTCTTCAGATATGTCTGTGATTGCAGCACTCAAAGCATCACATTTTTAAAATAACAGTTCCGACTTGTATCGGAGTCGATACTTTTGACAACCCTAGTCCATACCACTCGTACGCTAAGGCTTTAAAAATGTATACCAATATACAATTTTCTGAGAAGTTATTCATTGCAGGGTTGTTGTTATTAACTAAAACTATTAATATACTAACAAACTATAAAATGTTTTCATGAATTGAAATAAAGCTGAAAAACTTAAACTTAATTTATTTTAGTTAGTTGCTGAAGCAGCATTTCTAATTTTTTTTTTTACAAACATTACTAAAGTAAAATAAATAAATAAATGAAGGCTAAATAAGCCACTTTTTCATCAAAATTACCAACAATTTGTCGCAGCAACTTTTTTTCCCCCCAGACCTGTGTCTGTGTTTTCATTGCGATCTAAACTACCGTGAAGATTAAGTCGGATGACGTAGGACTGCGTAAAACTTTCCAGTTCCAGCTGGATATCGTCCTCTGCATATAAGCTTAATAAAGCCTGAACCTTGTCGTCGGTCCATCAGTCATATTTTTAAACTCCATCGTTGATTTGAATAGCAAACAACTCTTACTGTGCACACTGCAGCCGACTGTTAAAAATGGTGGTTGAAATAAAATGCTGTGTAGAGTCAACCAATCAAAATTCTGCGTGAACTCAACCAATCAGAATGTTCAGTGCCCATGCCCCACCCCTGAAAGTTCCGGAACTTTGGAAAAGAACTACCTAGCGAGCAGGTACTTTCTGAGGGTAAAATGGCAAAAGCACAAAAATAAAATAAAAGCAAAAAATTCAAAGTTTGTTAAATTTGTTAAATGATATGAATAATAGTAACACTGATACACTGGCCACATCATCGTTGTGGTTTACAGAAAGAAAAGAAAGTACAAATTTACTAAAGTAAAGTATAAACCAAGGCCAAAATATTTTAAGTAAAATAACAATAAAACTGTAGCACAGAGGATCATTTATAAATAATTAAAGCAGAAATTCAGGTAACAAATTTTCTCCAGCTAAAATGTCTAGACATTAGATAATCTATAAGAACATATTAATATTCTACCATGTCATTCAAATGAAAATTAGACCTGAACATTATTCATCTCATCAGAATCCTTCATTGTCTTTGATTGTAAAGATGAGTGAATGATGTAGGAAAGATGTTTAAAACGCACCTCATTGCTGCATTTTGCCTTCTGATAGTCTTGCTCCTTTGTGTTCCTTCACAGCCAAATAATAGAGCCTAATTTTTATACACTAAAGTCTTTTATTTTATGCACTAGACTTTTCAATTTCCCTAAGCATGCATCTTTAATGGATTCCCATCTACTACAACCTGACAAAAAGAGAGAGAGAATCAGTACAGTGAGAATCAGCCTGGTGAAGTCAGCTACCCTCCTCCAACAATGAAGCACCTGGCAGAGCTGTTTATGAGTTTATAAAGCAAAATCTTTTACAAACTGCATCAGAAAATGCTGTATTTATCTGGCATACATTAAGTTGTTCTCAATCCAGGTTCAAATGAAATTTTGCAAAATTATATTATGTTGCTTCTTGCACGTTTCACGACACTTTCAAGGTGAGTGGTGATAAAAGTGCATTTAGTTTTATCCAAATATTTAAACATGAATCTGGCAACATATTAGGTTGGTTTTGGTATGTATAAATGGTTAATGCTCTATTGCTTTTAAATTACGTTCCACTTTACTAAACTGAACCGTAAACCTAACCGATAATGTTAAAATTTTAGCCATTTTAGCTTGCTTATACAAGTCTTTGAGCTCCTTTTATTGATTGGCATGTCTCATTTCATGGGATTCACACCAAAGTGCAATACTGTACCAGGTGATCTACCAAGCAAGTTTACGCAAACATAAAATGTATTATTTTACAAATCATGCATTATGGTAAATGTGTTTTGAGGTATAATATAGTTTTGTACAAAGAACTGCACATAAATAAGTCTTGTAAATAAGTCCCCTGTAAACATCATTTGTGAAAACAATTAAACGTTGTTGCTGTTGTACTGCCTCTAGTGTTCATTTCAGCTGGAAACTACAGTGAACTGTATGTCTAGGAATGTTTTTGGAGTTTTGCAGAAATGTAGGTAGAGGCAATTTTTTCCTCTATTTCCTCCTTATTTTATTTATAAAATAAAATGAGACCACACTCCTAGTAAAACTGGTCTTAGGGAGGGACAAAGAGACGTAGAGAGGGTGATCGAAGTCAGTCCACCATTTTACCAGCGCTGAACATTGTGCTGGGCATCACCTCTGAGCAACCGCCAAATCTTTCTTCTCTAATCCTAACCTGGGGTCAGGGAAACAGCACAATTAGTCTAATATCATTAGTAAAAGCACTCATCAAGCTGTAGGCCAAATAAAATTTCTACAGCTGTCTTGAGGAGGTTTAGTTGCAAAATGCAGCTTGCCAAGCTTGCCTAAAGCTTCAATGTTTTGGTCAGCTAGCTTCCTCTTAACTGGGTGTCTCAGGGCATAATTATGTCTGACTAAAATCTGATATGGAACACCCACTTCTCGCAATTTCATCAATTCACACTCGATAAAATCAAATGCAGCCATTTTACCCCTATTTAATATCCTGTTTCACTGGGAAATACATGACATTCCAGAAGTAAAATAGGAAGATAATGCTGTTTTAATGTTGGCTTTAAAGAATCAGCGTAGCATTTATCAGATATGAAGATCTAGAGTAAATTAGGGTGACATCAAACCTGAACTAATAAAACTGAAAAATACCCAGTTTACATAAACAAACTGAAGACATAGCTGAAAAAGAAAAACACGTGTAGTCTGTAAAATGAGAATTTTGAGAATGCTTTTGAGAAATGACTCAGTGAATGCAGCCTACTCTCTTTGTTTATACAAAGGTATTTGTACGAAACATTCACAGGTAAAAAAAAAAACAAATAAAAAAAAATTTCTACTAGAACATTCAACACTGACATACTGACAGCATCGAAACGTATAGAAACGTAAATTATTTACGAATATTTACATTTTTACCATTTTATACATATATTTTAGATCCCTTAAAGTTGCGTAACTTTATGGTTAAAAATGATCCAAAGTAAATTTTTGAGCAAATACTTAACCAGCCAATGTTTAAAACTATCTCCTTACCTTAGACAGATTCACAAGGGTAAGTTTAAAATAAAGTTTTCTTATTCTTATGATACTATATGGCATGTGGAGGATGCAGCAAGTGACCGATCATTTATTGCCTTTTCTCTCAGCAGCTGCAATAATTAAACTTATTATTTTGATTTGACGTGATCCGAGCTAAGCGATCCTTAGATTTCATCCCCATTGGTAGTGCAATGTATTGTAATGCTTTTTTCTCTGTTGGTCAGAACAAAAGTGGCAGACATGTTACTTTCTTGTTCAGATGACATTTTCCAGTGAAAATTCTAATAATTTTATGTTATTTTGTTATGTTATAATTTTATCTTATAATATATAATTCAATAAAAAAAACTAAATGGAAATATTTACAGTGACAGTCACTATGTGCACTTATATATATACATATACACACACGCACATTACTGGAAAGGCACTATTTTATTTCTGAAAAAGCTCTGCCTTTTTTCTTTTTCTAGTTAATTAATCATCAAAACTGTTTCACTCTATTGTTGATTAAGTCCAATTAATTTCCAATCAAATCCAAGCTTCTTCTCTTGAAAATTACACTCTAAGCCTGACCTTCCGACTGATGCTAAATATAGAATCGGTACTTAAGAATCTGGCTACTGTGAGTGCAGGCTGAGTCCAAGGGCCCTAAAGGTTAATACTGACCTAAATGACTGTGTGCAGGTTCATACAGCACAGTGAGCGTTTGGCAGGAAAGACTAAGACAGATGGTTCACAGACTTGATCAGAAAAAGAGATAGAGAGGGAAATTGAGAGAAATAGTCAAAGAGAGTGAGGTCAACTGCTGTGTGAAACAGCATGAATAGATTTGAATCCCACTGATTGTAATAACAGGTTTGGACTGATCACAGAATGTTACACACGGAACAACACACTCAAACTGGGACGAGTCGGGGGTCAGAGAGGAACAGATGGAAGGGAACAAGGTTTCAGGGGACTGATATCACGTAGTTGATATGTTTGAGCCTGTGTCATGTCGCCGGCAGAGGAAACACGGCTGTGATGGAATGTTTAGGTCACATACTGAATGTATGTAGCAGTGGTCCATGATGCCCTCTATGGGATGAGACACTTATTTTACCTCTGAGCCAATTGAAAATTTTAAGGATAAAATGAGAAATCACTTTACACTACATTTGCATTAAAAGTCATAATTTTTAACATTTATTAGCTATAAACTGTAAATTATCATTTATGAAAACAATTACAGATTGTGACCAATCTTTTAGTAACTATCAATCTATTTAAATAATCACTGTCTGCAACAGTCTTTTCAGTGGAAGGTAAAGCTGCTATGCTATACACAGCTATTATTTAAGTGCACTTTATAATAATGATCTGTACATTAATATATCATATGTTTTTACATGTACTACTGCATTTTCGACATTTCAAGTTATATACATTAACATAAGTTAATGCAATATGAAAGGATAAACAAATCAGAATTAACCAATACACTCTCATGACAATTCATATAATCCAATTTGCCTGATCTCATTTACATATGCTCTGCTTATGCTCCAATATTAAATAAATCACTAGTTTTTTTTTAAAATTAATGGATATCAGCAACAATACTTCAAGTTCAGCTTCAATTTGCTCATTTCTAGTACTTATTTGCTGTTTGCGTGTTTGTTAGTGGCTGGGGCTCCTCAGTGGGAATCCTGAACTCGTTTTAAAGCTATGGGCAGCAATTATTTTTCTTCTTTTGTCACTTCATCCCACTTTTGCTCTTTGGGACTAGAACATGACCCAGTTCCCCAGAGAACCGCCTTGAGACAGAGCAGAGACTGTACGTACTCTGTCTGTGTGTGTGTGTGTGTGTGTGTTGAAATTAGGTACAGTTACTAGTAATTGCTCGATAAACATCCTAACTGCTAGGTTCAAATAACACTGGACCTCACTGACTTTCATCGTAACAGTTAAAACAAAAAAAACAAAAAACGGTACTATAGTACATTTCAAAAGTTTGGGGTCAGTAAGACTTTTTTTTAAAGAAATTAATATTTTAATAAGCAAGAATGTATTAAATTGATCAAACATTACAGTAAAGACTTTTATACTGTTACCAAAAAAGTCTGTTTCAAATAAACGCTTTTCTTTTGAACTACCTATTCAGAATTCTGAACTAAAATAAATAAAGAAATAAATTTCCACAAAAATATTAGGCAGCACAACTGTTTTCAACATCGATAATAATAATTAGAAATGTTTCTTGTTTCTGCTGGAAATTCAGCTTTGTCATCACAGGAATCTTAAACTGTATTGAAATATAAATATCATTATTTAATATTTTAGTAGTAAATAATAATTATTTAAAATTGTAATAATATTTCACAATATTCTTATTTTTAATGTGTTTTGATCAAATAAATGGAGTCTTGTTGAGCATACAGTGAGAGACCTTTTTCAAAAATATTTTAAAAATCAAACCCGAACTTTTAGTAGAATGCAGTGAATAATTCGAGTTTTTCTTTTACCCTTTTAAAAACTGAAGCCCATATTATGCATGTGTAAACACAGTAAACAAACAACACAGTCAAGTCCTCTCCTTCCTTCATTCTATTCTGGTAATGGTGTCGCGGGTTCCAGAAGACTACAGATTGTGTTCCTAATTCCCAGACTCCCTTCAGAGTTGCTACTTGGAAGAGTGTATCGTTTTGTAGGAACTGTACCCATACCTATTCTGCCATGATGCCATTTGTTATAACGGCATGAGTTCTCAAGATATCTGGAGCTGAAGTTCTGTGATAAGAAACCAAAGATCTTGCTGGGTTTTAGAGAGATTTAATGTTATGAGATGCTGCTGAGTAAAAAGCTTAACTACTGGTGCCCACCATTATTAGAGGATAAAGATATACGTATTTCAGTCATGACTATTACTTTTCATTAAGCCTACTGGGTCTTTCACAAAGAAAAGCTAGGTTTCCCATCTTCAGTGCATCACTGCAAGTCACAGTCATTCAGTCCACAGTCATTAAACACATGAAGGAGGAGGGTGCAGCTTTGAGCAGTGCTGCAACAGAGGCGTTTCATGTGTTGGACTGATCATCTTTAATTCTCTATTAACAGAGACAAGCTTGCCTCGGCCTTCATTAAAAATAGATAGAGACAAGCTCTCCACTCGGCTAATGACACCTACCCTCCTGCACACTCACACACACACACACACACACACATACTAGCGCAGAGGACCACTCTAGTCTTCCCTAAAATCTGTTTCTCCCTAAAAAATAAAAAAATAAAAACTGATTCATCTTCAGCACAGTTCTCTGCTTTTACTGTACAAGCTCTGTGGTTACAATATTTCAGGACACATTTATAGAAATGCATCAGAAACAAAGGGAAAACAGACAAAAGTCCCTTTAGGGCTCCAAGAGCTCAAGCTGACGTCACTCATCAGTGGACGCTCTGATTAATTACCAAACAATGCAATAATTACTCAGAATCTTAGCCTGGGGAAACTGAGGATATGTCGAGAGGACAGACAAAACTATGATCAGATAATGTTGTGTGTTTGTGTGAAATGAATAACTAATCTCTACAAATAACAAAGCAAACATGACTGCATACTTAATTATTAAAAAAAAAAAAAGATTAATTGGCGACATCTATAGTTCCATGAAGAACTAACTTAGAATATTTCCAATGCACAAACAGTTCTTTATAGTGGAAAAGGAATCTTTAGGATTCTTCACACTAAGGAAAAATAGTTTAGTTTAAGAACTGTTCACTGAAAGAGAGAACCCAGAATGGTTCCTATATGGCATCAAAAAACCCTATTTGGAACCTTTATTTTTTAAGTGATTCTAGACCTTATTTAGGGGCTTCAATCTCTTAAGCCCCCTGCAAATCTGATCTTTCTGTACCTTCAATGGACCATAAATGGATAGTTACTCCAAAAATGAATCATCATTTTTTTTCATCCTCATTTTGTTCTTGCTTTCAAGAAGGTATAAGAATATTTGATATTTCAGTCTGTTTTGCACACGGCACACCATATTTCTCTACATCAAATCTTAAAGGTGTAAGTGGGCCTGAGTCCCCCTAAGGCTGACATCCTGAAAGTTCCTCAGGTATGCTGTGATTCATAAAGCAAATGCCTTGAGTCTCTCTCTCTCTCTCTCTCTCTCTCTCTCTCTCTCTCTCTCTCGCTCTCTCTCTATAAATATGTACAATGGGTTTAATGTCTTTGAGATGAGCATTAAGTTAATCCATTTAAGTCCAATGAGCTGTTAAGGATATCTATTTATAATATCAAGCACTTATCCTGTCAACTAAGGTCAGTTCTGGGTCCAGGAAATGTGACTTATAGAAAGAAAAATACATCTGTTTGATTGAAGAGTGCTCATTACAGTAATCTAATTTTCTACATCTAAATGTTCTGTTTACATGTTTTTGCAGCAGCAGTTGATCAGTGTAACCAATCATAAGCATGTTGGTTTGTGTGCAAGAATGCAATGACCAATCAGAGGCTTTTGAATTCATTTTAGGTCTATAATTAAAGACAACTGAGCGAGACTGATCCACAGATGCTTTGTATTTCACATCCTTTCTCACGTGGCACACAAACATCAGTGCTGAAGAAACGGCACTTGTGGATTCGCCAGATGCCGTAATACTCGCAGTTTAGACGGGGTATCGGCAAAAAGATATGACATGCGATGCGACAAAACTAAAATGCTCCCATTACCAACCAAGTAAAGAAAATGACATAACTGTATCCTGTGAGTGTGAATTACTGACATGATTATAATGGGAGCATTTGAAAGATTGCTGAACTGAGACATAAACTGCAGGGCTCAGACAGTCACATAAATGGCTTGATTCATAATAATGGGATGGGATCATCAAAGCACCAGATTAAATATGTAATTCAGCGTATTTTTACATTATATTTATGTTATAAATGAGCAGTCATTTTATTGCCTCAAAATAATAATAATAATAATAATTGTGCTGTTCTACTCAGAATATCAAAATAAAATTAAATATGATGACGTTTATGATTGTATACTTTATTCTAGTGATTCTATACCATATCTAGGCGGCTTCAGTCTCTTCAGTACAAATCTGCTTGATTTGTCTGCACTTTTAAGCCCCCTTAAATGGAAAGTTCATCCAAAAATGAAAATTCTGTCATCCTTTTCTCACCCTTGTTTTGTTTCAGACCTGTATGACTTTCTTTCTGGACAGTGAAGTAAAATTGCTTCATTCTTAATAGGGATGGGATCATCAAAATACCACAAACAATATGAAATTCAATGTATTTTTACATTATTTTTCATGTTATAATTGAGCAGCCATTTTATTTATTATTTATTTATTAAAATAATAATAATAATAATACATGTGCGTTCCTACTCAGAGTATGAAAGAATAACTGAATGCAGTAAATATCAAAACCATACCACACAAATATACAGGGGTAAAATCTGTTGTTTGTTCATGTCTGTGTATCTGTTTAGGGCGTGTAAATGAGGTCATAAACTGACAGGGTTCCAGAAAAGAACCGTCATCTTTACCTGTGTGTTGTTGTCTCTTGTTGTTGTCTTGTGGTCACCACCACAGGACCTGCAGGCAAGAGCGCTCTGCCGCTCAGCAGCATGTGTTTGCACAATCTGGACCCTTATGTTCAGACTGACATGTACAACAGCGCAGAAATGCTCTCACACTGAGCAGCTTCCGCTGGTGACTGTAAACCACCATCACAGTCTGATGCCACTGTGTCTGGCGCCATGCCCAACCACCCGGCAGCCATCCCGGAGTGGACACGACTAATTTATTACTGGATCACTGAGTCCCGCCCCCTGCATTAGGGAGTAATGAGAAATCAAGAGTGGACTGGAGCACATCCAGCTAATGTGCCATTGGGGTAACACTTACACGCTAATGCAAGGCCTTCGATTCGCTTTAACTACTGAAGTAATGTGCAGACGACAGGCTTTAGTTCTGCTTTAGTTTAGTTCCTTTCTGTCTTTTTGATAACATCAGTGTTAGATCTACAGGTATTTTTAGCAGATGTTTGCTGTTAATTAGCTGCTAATTAGCACCTAAATGTTTACAGACGCTGAGCTAACACTGATCAAGGTTCACATTCATAGTTTACACTTTGAATCAAGCTGTTGAAGCTTTGTAGAACAGAAGACTGTTTGAATGATGGGCCCGGGTTAGGAGAGTGTTGTGTTTATCTGGTCTGAGCTGCCAATGTGGAAAAAAAGGTTTAAAGACACTTCAGAAAACACCCACACAACTGTATCCCATAATGCCTCACAACTCGACAAAGGTTAATGAGGGAGAGCTGACTTTTAACCTCAATCTTGCCTCCACACAACGAACACGTTCAGGCAATTAGATCACACATACATGGGGGAGTTTGGGGTAAGCTGTGCCACGGAAGTTTTACAAGTTAAGTTGTCTTCTTTTTGTTTATCCTTTGTTTTACCAGATTGTCCCATTGACTATGAGAGAATCCTGGCCAAAATGGCAACAACAAAAATATTCACATAAAAAAAAACAATTTAACAAATATATAAAATACAACACATAAATAAAATTTTATCTAGCTCTCATATGACAATGGTTGACAACTGTTTAGGTTAAAACATGCACATATTTCCTTCAGGATTATCTGTAAAAGATTTTTTTTAAATATTTCAAGATGGTAGTGTTTCTAGCATTATAATCCTCTGCACCTCATTCCATAACCATGGAGAATAAAGTGTTCCAAGTTCTGAATGTACCCTATAAAATAATTTTAGTAGATGATCTAGTGCTATAGTTACAGGTGCAATAAGATAAAACTGCAGATATAAGTGGGTAACAACAATGCCTTAGCAACAAACAGAAGCATGTGTATTTTTCTCCTTTGATACAAGGAGGACCAGCCAACAGATTCATACAAGGTACAATGAGTGCATGAAGAGATACTCGTTACAAAGCGTAATGCAGCATGATATACACAATCCAACTTTTTTAGTAACGATAAAGTTGCATGGTCATAAATCACGTCAACTTAATCCAACACTGAAAGCAATGAGCTTTGCTCACTCTTCTTACTTCAAAAGAAAATATTTCTTTAAACAGAAAATAGTCTAATTTTGGTCTAAAAAAAAAGATTAGTCTAAAAGTCTAAAAGATTTCCCATATGTATGTTAAAACCCAACTTTTCATCAAGGCATATCCCCAAGGATTTTTAACAGGTCACTCTTTCTCTACAAACCCATTCTAAAGTTAAAATAGGAGGAACAACTACTTTAGCGTGACGAGGGAAGAGCATATATGTTTGGGTTTTTTGGAGTTTTAAAAACAATATTAAATTTGACAGTGAATGTGAAATATTCAAAAGGAATCTTGCTGGCTTGATTCAAAGGTGCTAACTGTTATTATAAATTATTATTATATTATTATATAATTATTATAAATAATTGTGTCATCAGTGTATAAGTGTACTCTCGCCGAATTTATCCCTTGTACTAGATCATTTATATAAACTGAAAATAAGATAGATCCTAAAATAAATCCCTGTGGAATACCTTATTTTTTAACAGTTCTGTCGAAATGTTTTTTTTCCACTGAGACACACTGGGTTCTTTCTGATAAATAATCATTGTTGAGCAAGTTTTAGTACACATTTGAAATAAAGTATGAACACACACACAAACACACACATATATATAATTTGTATAATAGTTTATATTTATATCTAATATTTTTGTTGTGATTTATTTTTACATTTTTAGAAACATAATAAAATATATTATAATATTTTATTTTAAATATAATATAATATTTTTCCACATTCCAACCATCAAACTTGTAGGAAAATATTAAATAATGCTCCCTTCTTATAGTTTCCCCAACTTTATGAGTCTGCAGTATAGTTCAGACATAACTTCATAGGAAAAGTCCTTGATCATTTTCTTTGAAGGGCGTGCTTTTCTTTGCCATCACTCCCTCTGATTCTTCAAAGAAATTTGGAGATTTGAAATTTTCCCCCAAAATTATATACATATAAATTATATATATATATATATATATATATATATATATATATATATATATATATATATATATATATAAATTTTAAAGATTAAAAAATGAATATCGCTTTTCATGTGTCACATGATTATGGTCACAAATCTCTCTACACTTTGAGACACACACATGATGTGGCTCTGCTTACACACACATGAACGCAGAGCCACATCCTGTTTTATGCATGAGCTTTTGTGCTAAAAGGCCGCCCAGGCATGTCCTGTGGTTTGTGTGGTCAGCGTACTAAAGCTTGACCCCTGAGTTCAGACCCTTCACGGCAGGGTGGCATGGGCTTTTTGTGCCCTCAGTCAAACCACTTCACCTCCGTTTCATGCTGTGAGCATATACTAGTGAACTGCCTTTCATTTTAGTTTATGTAGATCCAACATGACAGACAGAAACATGGCGTTTTATCCTCTACTGCACATTAGCTCAGACATCGACTGCAGTACCATATGGCTCAAGTCAGAGGTTACAGTTGTTTGTGTTGGTTTTCTCTCTGATTATGGCATCATTCACTGAGTGGAGCTATTAGTTACAAGAGTCACATAATGATTTCTTTGTTTGGATACAAATGGCTGGTGTTATTTCCTGATGCCAGATTGCGCTTATCTCAAGGGATTATATGCATGTGTGCTAAATTAATGTTACTCAGCCACTGTCATGCATTTAGAAATGTTATAAATATAGCTATGTATGCACCCAATGATCATACAGTTATACCATTTATGGAATCATATCACGACTAAAACTAGTCTCGGACTCAGCACCTGTGGACCACCTATAGTGTGTCTGTTGCATATTGCTTACAAAATTGGAAACCACTTTCTCGATCTGGCAAACTCTAATCTGATTGGATGACTTTGCAGAAATTTTAAGAGTAAGGACACACAGGTTTAGTTTTTGAGGATGAAATAATTCAGAGTTTTGAATGAGGCATTGAGTAGACAAAAATCATATTATATTATATTATATTACAAGAGTGTTTTGGGGCATTTTTAGTGATTCTTTCTGCTTTCTTCTTTCTTACATCATTACACCAGTAGGTGGCAACTGAATGTCTTTTTATTGAGTCGTTAAGGTAGTCATTTATTCATTCATGAAACAGATTCGTTCAAAAATAGAGATTTATTCATGAGAGAATCATTGAATCAATCACTCAAGTGATTTGTTAAAAAAAATGCTGTAATGAAAAAACACTACTGACTGCATGAAAAAAATAGTAGGCGAATAGCAATATATGAAAAGAGTAGTATGTCTGAATTCACAGTATTCATTAAACAATAGGCAAAAAATACCCGGATACCTTACTACTTCCATCAGGATTCTGAAGTGTGCATCTGATGGATACTTTACTATCCCATGAGGCCAATGGAGAGGATTATTAAAATGACGATATGACAGATGTAGTACATCCCAATCATATTAATACTACACACATTCATACTGTATACAACATACTTTTTATCGATTGCAAAGTAATTACTTATTCAAAATAAAAAAAATTTTAAAACGCAGAATTGACGTGCAGCGGTTAATTCTACTGTAGCACTTTTCATTGGGAAACGGGCAAATAACTGGCAATATTATATCTAAAATGTAAATTGCACAAAATTAAACTTTTGTTAATTGAACTCTTATATAAAAGCAATATCACACTTGTGACTGTTATGTCAAAGAACTTGCTAGACCCAGTAAACACACAGTGTGTTGAAATTCATTGCATTTCTGCACCACTTCCAGTCCGGCGCGGTCATGTCCTCTTATCATGATTATGAAGAACTCCACAGATTATAGGGGCCAGAAAGATCATGATGAGTGCCTGCACACACACTCACTCACTTCTTTATCTGTCCCTTTTTTCCATCAGGTCTCTGATAATTTTGATGTACCCTTCAGATTTAAAGGGCACAGCAAGCTTAGTGCCATCTCTTCATCTCTCTGCTCCCTCCCATCATCTCACATCTTTCTCTGTTTATTTTGTTCCTCTCTGTCTACAATTGCGTCTGTTTACTCCACATGAACTTTAGAGCCTGTATATGTGTGTGTACATGTGTGTACACTTGTTTCATGCTCCCTTTTGTGTTTAAACTGCTTTCTGATTATTTATCTCCCCCTCATTTTGTATATTGCATGCTCTGGCTTTTGGTTGCCAAGCAACCGATTCAATGTTTTATCTGACGAGATGCAGTAGGTGTTAAAGCAGGGTGTTGCATTCTACTGTTTTAACACAAACACACTAGAGAAACACTTTTTTAAAACACATATAGCAAACATTGTAGTGTTTGTGTATATTTGTAAGCTAGGGCTCTTTGGGATTTTATTCAGCATTTCAGCATCAAACTATAGCTAAATAAATTGCAAATCGCTCGGTTAATTGCAAAATGGCTAAAATAAAAATTCTTATCTTCAAGATAACATGCTGTTAAGAAAATGTGCAAGAGACATTCTGCTGTACTTGACTAAACACTTAAGAGTTGATCGTCTTGAAATGGGTTCATTAGGTTTATGACTGTATGAACTCCACAATTTCTGTCTGAATATATTAAATACATATCACAACACACTTGGACATGTTTACAGTACAATCCACTATAACACATCAAGTCAGATGCTTTTAGTTCAGTGAAGTTCAGTATTTCTTTTTTTATGCTGTATGACTAACGAGTAAATTTCCTCTGTGATTTAGTGATTTGGAAGACGGCCATTTGTAGCCAGGCCATAGCACTTCTTCTCGTCTGATGATTTAAAATGCTGTTAAATATCACCCCCAGACAGGCACTCTCACAAACGCCTGTTTCTCAAGATTTAACTTTCCTCATATGATTTAGAGTAATGAGCTTTTAGCTTCAGATGAGAGGAAACCAGCCAGAACCTATATGCTTTCAGGGCAACAATCTTTTTGACATTTATATGATTTTAGGTCTCATGAAGGTGCTTGAGTGAGTGCCAAGTTTGGTCTTTTGATCTTTTTTAATAATTAAAAAAAAAAATTTTGTATCATTTTCTTGTTGATTTGATTTATTTCACTACCACTTTATTTTGATGTAATTTCTAGAACAAGTCTTATATTTTGAATTTTACGGAAATAAAACGTTCTAAAATTTAAAGGAATGGTTCACCCAAAAATCAAAACCAATCATTACTCAGCAACTCGCAAGCAGTCAATACAACTCGTGTTATATTCTAAGTGTTCTGAAGTCAGACCATTGTTTTGTGTGAACTATCTGAAACTTAAAGCAAATGAATTCAGTAAAAATATAATTTTTCAATGATAATTTTAACGTTATGACTAATTATGCCTAGGTAGGGTATTTATTTGCCTTAGTATTATCTCAGTAGGGTATATTTTGCTCAAATTTTTAGACATGTTTCTGCAAACTACACTGGGTGCTGGTTTAAAAACAGCTGGGTTGAAAATGGACAAACCCAGCGATTGGGTTAAATGTTTGCCCAACCTGCTGGGTAGTTTTATTTAACCCAACTATTGTTTAAAAATTACTAAATGGCTGGCTTAAAATTAACCCAAATTAAAAATCAGACACATAATTACTAGAGGCAACAATAATAATCAAAAGGTGAACATTTACTAATAAGCAATTTAAAAAGTTTAATTATTATTCGTTAAACTTACTAATAAATGTTAATTTTTAACATAGTTTGAGTTAATTTTAAGCAAGCAATACAGTAATTCTTAAACAATAGTTGTGTTCAATAAAACTACCCAGCAGGTTGAGCAAACATTTAACCCAACCGCTGGGTTATAACAACCCAATTGATGGGATTGTCTATTTACAACCCAACTGGTTGTTTTTTTTTTTTTTTAACTCAGCATTTTTTTGTGTAACTTTGATATGGTCGAAACAAATAACACAACCATCAAAACAAATTTTAGTTGTATTGTATAGTACCATGAAATATCCACAATGCTGTTTTCAGACTAACTTTATAAAACCTTTACTCTTTAACTGTACAGAAATAATTATATAAATTCTGAATATGTGCCCTCCAGGGAGCTGTTAGCCAATGTGAACCTTTATTTCATTTGTTATTCACTGAAAATCTTGTTAAAATTTAGTGCACAAGAGGTATGAACTACTTATATCATATATTAAGTATAATATAATATTCAACATCATGTTCTTTCTTGAAGCTTGAAAGTTTCAATGCCCGAATATTGTAATTGCATGATAAAGAAACACCAATGCAAGTCTTCTAAGTCATCATGAAATCAAAATGAACAATTCTTTTATATATATATATATATAATATTGCTGTATTTATTATACATGAAAGTGAATATGGAGTCCCATACTCATGCTCTGCATTTCACCCATCCAAGTGCACGCAGACAGCAGTGAGTATTGAACACACCGTGAACACACACCCGGAGCAGTAGGCAGCCTTTTTTTTCTTTTGCTGCAGCGCACAGGGAGTGATTGGGGGTTAGGTGACAAAGACACCTCAGTTGTGGGTATATTGAGAGTGGAAGAAAGCGCTGTTCATTCACTCCCCTCACCTACAATTCCTGCCAGTAGTGAGACTCGAACCCGCAACCTCTAACAATTAGGCCATAACTGTCTCATAATCTTTAATCAAAATAACTCACCTCCCTCTTGAAACAACATTTCTTCTCTGATGACTTGTTAACTGGCACACGGGAGGGACAACCTGTCACTCACATGACATCACAGCAATAGCAAACCACAATGATCCTATCAATTCCTGCCCTACATTTTTTGGCCTGTTCGAGAAGCCATTTCACTCTGATATGCATCACAATAGGGAAGAAAAGATTATCGCAACATTCATTTCACTTTGAAAGGTTTTGAGTCATTCAAGATTAGAAGAACTTAAAGAGACTAAATGAATTTTCATTTCTGAATGAACCATCTCTTTAATATATTCTTGTCTGGCTTCTGAAACTGTCTGATAGCTGCTGCCGAGTTACTTATTTTTGATAGTTAAAGCTGATTTATTTGTCACTTCCTTATCTTTATTTCCTAAAGGCTGCTTACAGAGCTTGCATTGTCACTCCTGTGTTGGTGTATGTGTGGCGCTGTCCAGCTATCTGGGTTCAGTCAGACTGTTTGTGCATTGGGGATTATATCATCTGATCCCAAGAAATGAGTAAGAACTGAACCTCCCTAAAGTGCCTCCGCTGATCCTCTAGTAATCGCGTGGAGGCCTAGAGCTGCGCAGAGGTGCCTAAACTCATGACGCTGAAGAGGATGTGTGAGGTATGATTGTCATCCTGTGGGTTTACAAGCTCTGACGGAGATCCATCTCATGCATTACATCTCCTCATAATAGCACATCTCCCTCAAGACAGACAAATTGTCGGTTTTTCCTCTCCCTCTCCCGCTCACTCCGTCTCCTTTAATGTTTTTTTCTCTGCCATAAAGCTATTATGTCATTTTGTAAATCTGATTGCTTGGTAATCTCTCATGTCCTAGCAACAGGCGTTCCCAGAGGAGCTTTGGTCGTTTACCGCGCTCTCCGAGAGGTGAGGAGAGCGCGTGTGTGCGGACTGGAAGCATGTACCTGTCTTTGTGGCACGTCTGTCTGTGGTCTCGTAATGACTGGAGCCCTGCGGAGATCACATGCCTCTGAGAGAAGATGTTGATCAAATGCCAAACGCTGCTTATTTATAGAGCGCACATTAACCCTGACCGCCAGACAGCTGCAGGGATCATACAGCTGGAATACATCTTGAAGCACTGATCAAGGGTCAGCCTCTGCTTTTCTGGCTTTGTGCTCCAGCATTATGAAAAGACATGTCAAACCGCCCGCAGATCCGGAGCAATAACGCCGTCTCTTTCTATCCATCTGTTAGCTGGATTCTCTTCCTTCATCCCTTTCTCATCTCATCTTCTTATTGCCCTGACTGCGAACTCTTTATCCCTCATTTTTCTGTGCATCTTTCCTACTGTTTTCTCATCTCATCTCACTGTCTCTCAAATAAGATCGCACATACATAAACACAAAGGGTACACGCATAATGCACCCAAACAATGTGAGAACTAGATGACACTCGTTAGATGGTTACCATGGAAACCTCAGAAACACCTGAAGTGCTCTCTCACTTTGTTTTATGCATCTCTCAGCCGGATATACATATAGAATGTATAATATGATTTTCTGGCTGGCTGAGATCTATGAAAAGAAGCAGGGTAGGGCAAAATCGAGAGGATAAGAACAGTCTCCCTTTCAGTTTTTAAAGTTTGAATTCTGTTCGTGAGAATTTGAATTGAATTGGCCACACCACACAGGATGATGAAGTGGAATTTGAATAACAGGAAGTCGGATTTAAGATATTCAACAAACCCGAGAGGAATGTTATTAATAATTCATTACGTTATGACTCATACCAATTTTTTTCTCATAGAATTTCTCAACTTATTAGATTTTTTTGTAAACTAAGCACAAAACTGTCAAAACAATTATTTTGATGTTTATTTTGGCGATTATGTGATTGTAATTGTGCCATACAGTACCAAAAAAAATTTGTTTTCAGACAAACTTTATAAAACCTATACACTTTATTTGTATAAATAAATAATGACATCCAAATTTGTGTAGGGGTTTATATATAAACAATTATTATTATTATTATTATTATTATAGTTTTATAATTAATAATTACAATAATAACAATCAAAATAATAAAATAATAATAAAGATATTATATAAACTAATCCATTTTTAAATGTTTCTGAAAATAAATCAAATGTAAGTGAAATTTAGTAAATATTTACTAAAAATACACTGGTTACACTTTATTTTAAGATGTCAGTATTACAGTGTAATTATACATTTAAGTACTGAGTAATAATAATTATCTGCATGTACTTAGTCTAGGTTTAGGGTTAATTTCATGTGATTATGCATAATTTCTAGTTATTACTACAGCAACTGCATGTAACTTGTAACAATGTCACTGTTACTTCTATTACTTTCATTTGGAATTACAATTCTGCATCATAATTGTTACCTGAATTCAATTCAACTTCAAACATTGAACTAAGATTAAAATAAGGCATTCTTAAAGTGACGGTTCATCTAAAAATTAATATTGTGCCATTTATTCACCCTCGTGTCCAGACTTGTATGACTTTCTTCTGTGGAACATAAAAGTTCATTTGAAGAATGTTTGTAACCAAACAGTTGAAAAAACCATTGGGGAAAAAAACCACACCGAATATCTTCTTTCATGTTCCACAGCAGAAAGAAAGTCATAAAGGTTTGGAACAACATGTGGGTGATTAAATGATGAGTTTTGAAGAATTTTAAGTTTTGGGTGAACTATCCCTTCAACAGTTCTAAACGCTGCACAACCCTAGAAAGGAGGTCGGTCTTGAAGAAGGTATTGTACTGTAAGGTATTGTCCTCGGCTCTCCCTCTGGAGGAGCACATGTCTCCCACCTCATAGTCTCTTTAACAGTGTGTCCTGCTCCCCATCAAGAAGAAAAATTGATGGATCTCTATTCTAAGAGCTCTGGAAGGATCTCCTCCTCATATCAGTTAATGCTGTTATTAGAAATGAAATCTCATTTATTCTTGCTCTGTTGATGTTCCTCAGTCGGCGCATGTTTGCACAGTTGTAACATCTTGCTGTTTCTTTCTCATTTGTTCAGCAGAGATTCACAGAGGGGTTCACGTTTTCTCCATAGATGATTTCCTCTGCCTGTGTGTGTGTTTGCAGGGATGTTGATACTGCTGTTGCTAACAGTGATTTATGTTGTAAGGAAATGTAATAACTTTCTTATTAGATTATGGTAAATTCATTCTGCTCAAGGCAACTCTGGCTCAACTCCGGCTGTTTCAATGTCAGACGCTGTGCTGTCTGATGGTGAACTTGACAGATTAGAGCGAATCACGTGTCTTTACTGCAGGAGGGTTGTTTTTGACATTAACATAGATATCAAGGCCAAACTTTGCTCATGCCAAACACCCCAAGAGACTTTTATATAAATATATTTTCATTACTGTTATATATTTGTCTATAATTAAATAACGCAATGCGGAATTAGACAGTGGCATTTAGTCATTTTTGAGTGTTGACATACTATCAAGCTACATTTTGACCTTTGGCACAACAAAACAGGTACAAAAGGAAAAGGGTAGTAACATAAACAAGAGTCAATATTAATAGAAAAATGGACATTTCAAACTAACTCTGAAAAATAGTACTGCCAGAGGGGAAAGTAAATCTGCAAAAAAAGGTGTTTTATTTTCAGTCAATGTGTTATTCTCTTCTACTAAGGTGTGCAGCTCACGTATGAGACATGAAAGATGGATTGTGCTGCAAACAAATTTCTGAATTTTGCAAGATTTAGGGGAACAAATGTTAAAAAGATTCAGTTTTGAAATGTCATATTTTATGTGCTAAGAGAATTACCTACAGACTTAAATAAAGTTATATGTTACAAGAATCTATATATTTAAACATTTTCATGTAAACTTTAAATCTTAAATATAAAGGTTGATTCAGCTCAGGTTATATTCTGAATATATCTAAAGAGCATTTTTCCCTCTGGACTGCATAATAAAAATATTAAGAAAGCTAACTTTAGCTCATTAAAGGGAAATGTTATTTTTCAAACTCATTATGTGTCATCTCTCCACTGACATATAAAGATTAAAATCATTTTTTTACTTTTACTTTTATAAGTAATATTTCTATATTTACACTATAATATTCTATATTTTATATACTCTACTGTACCATTCAAAAGCTTGGGGTCAGTAATTTTTTTTTTAATTAACTAATACATTTATTCTGTAAGAATGCATTCAATTGATCAAAAGTGACAGAATTTTTTTTTAAGATTTTTATGTTAAAAAAATGCTGTTATTTTCAACTTCATCAAAGAATCCTAAAATATGTCAATTGTTTGTTTGTTTTTTACAAAAATATTAACCAGCACAACTGTTTTCTACTGATAATAAGAAATATTTCACCAAATCAGCATATTAGAATGATTGTGACTCTAAAGACTGGGGTAATGAGGCTGAAAACTCTAGCAACTAGCATCAAGCTTTATAAAAAGCCTTTCGCCTAGAGCCGTTGAGCTCATTTTCCACATTTTCCTCATAATCTCTAACCGTTTCTCCTCCATACTGCTTTAAAATATAGCATTGATTGTAGAATTCAAATGTGTCCAAATGTTTTGTGGTCCATGCCGACTGGCGCATATGATCCGCTCCGTGCTCTCGTGTGTCTGGACTGGAAGCAGACTTCTCGCACTGTGAAAACGGACTTAATTCGCTTCCGCGGAAAGCATATTTACACTGAATCGTTCTCTTTCCTCTATATAGTGTACTGTGTGCCATTCACCATATAGAAACTAGTAATTATGTGAACAAATGCCCTATTCCAGCCGCAGCTTCACCATCTGTTTATAGTAAGGGGGCAGAACTTCAGATTCTACTGCATTTGATTGGACAGAAGATTTGATGAGAAGCTGAAGTCCGCAGTGATGTCATGAAAATCCGTGATCCATTTTAGTGGAAGTGAGAGACTGTACTTTTTAAATGCTTATATCCCCTAAATGTGAATTTTGTCATTGTTTTGGAACACACCAGCTTATTCATAACCTTAAGGCTAACATAATCATGCTAAAAGCTAAAAAACATACATTTTGATTTCATAGGGATTTTAAAAACAGATATTTTTATGATTAATATAACAATGCTGATATCTAAAAAAATAAAATAACCTGCAAGTTCAGAAAGACGCTTACAAGTCATTCCCTATATAGCACTGCAGACTGCATGCCATCAGCTCAAAAATTCTACACATGAATTCCTGTAAAGCACTCATCCCTTCGTCAGTCTCTGGGTTTGTTTGGTGTTTGGCCCATTAAACAGCTCAGAGCAAACATAGAGTATCTCTGTTCTCAGTGTTGCAAAAATCACCAGCTCCTCTGAACTTCCAAACTTCAAACCTCTCACTGTCAAACTCAGTCTTTATTCATAATAGAACTCTTGATCTGCAACAGAACCTGTCTGACTTCATCACTGCAGAAGAACTGACAAAGGTTCATCGTTAATGAAATGATTATATGGATCGACAGCACCTGATCCAGATGAATATTTAATTACACAGTCTGCACAAAACTGAGAAAGAGACACATTCGGTTAAAAAAAAAGAAAACACATTCTACTAGCTCACCAATATCTGACATGCACCATACATTGCTTTCACATAATGATCATACTATCAAAATGACCTTGGGTTCAGTCCACAAACGTCCTCTTTCGCACAGACACTCTGTTTTCTATTTTAAGCAAAACATTAGCGCAAGGGCTTGCTTGGATTCGCATGGTACCATTTCAATTTCATGTGTAAATGAGGCTGTCTGAACACGACACAATTGATCGCCCAGCCGACGGTGTCAATCGTGACCGAAGCCCTGAGATGTGCATCGTACAGTCTGACACAAAAGAGCGGTTATGTGCAATAGTCTGCCTTGGCTTTTACCCGCAATCTCACCGAGGTCATATCGTACAATCTGACAAACGACAATCAAAAAAAAAAGAAGAGAAAAGCACCGTGTGCAGCAGACTTTAACCGAGATCTTTTGTATATGATCTCCAGAGGGAGCTGGTTGGGTTTTGAGTATGTTTATTTCAGACTCATGCTCTTTGAGAGTTAAGAACATGCTAATGATAGGGTAAGCTAAAAATAGCACAGATTTAGCCTGCTTTCCTTTTATATGTCCCTTTCTTCTCGGGGAAAAAAGGGAGGAGTGCTAATACCTCTGACCTATTGTGTATTTACCTCTGAGCATCTTTACTTGATATTCATCTTTAAAATGAGGCTTGCGCACAGACAAAAGCTGAAAATGAAATGCGTCCTGATTGACAGATGGATATATGTGACTATTATCACAGCCTGACAGAGCCCAGCACATACAACACTTCATATTCACTAGCAGCAGGCCCATGGGAGAAGATGGGTTCAGGAAATGGCACAGGCTGGAATTGTATTGCCCTCATGCTGAATACAAAGATAACTGTGTCTCATCCTATTTCCACTACAAATATAGTTATGTCTGGCAAGGTTGTTAACGTTAACATGGATGTTAACGCTACATTCTATTTCAGACCTAATGTTTCGTTCTGTGCTGCTTTTTAGCATGTACAGATACAGAGATGCACTGAGTTCTAGTTTATACGTCATAATTAGTGATGCAGCAAAATTTTGGCTACCGAAAATTTTCATCCGAAACAGCAAAAAAAAGTCACGTTTAATTAGAACATCTCCATCGCCACATATTACTTTTATACGTAACCTGTTAGTGATTCACCTAAATGAAAGCTTATTTTCAGTTTCAGTAAAAAATTAATTTTGATGCATCACTACTCATGTAAAAACAGCAAATTCATACGCATCCTAATTCATCTACTGAACGCCATTTTAACATCAACTGGGAGTGTCATAGTGACGTATTACACATGAGAACATGCTCTAAAAATAACATCTTCCAGATGAAAAGACACATATCAGATAGACGTCTCCGTGATGTATGAGTGCTATCAATGCTGTTGACGTTCGTAACAGAGGTCTTTCGAGACACCGGGTGTGTCTCAATCAGCTCCCTAGTTCAGTGGTAAGTGCATTGCCTGGGGAGTCATCTATTTCTAGGGTCAAAACGCTCTCTAGAAATTCCCAGAACACACCATAAAAGCCAGTGAGTATCAGCTGCGCCCTGTGTTCACTAACTGGAAATGTCGTCATGCCCTCTTAAGTCTCTCAACTCAAGTGCCCCAGAGGATGAGCTCAAGTGTGAATGGATAAAGACTAAGCCTTATTTTCTGTCATTAAAAGTTATTCTGTTTTTAATGATCCTTTCTAATGTGCGTAAAAAGGAAACAATCCTGTAAGCTTTTAATTATAAAGAGATTTATTATTTAATATTTAATATATATGATATTAAATTTAAATATAATTCTAATAATTAAATTGTAGAGAGCTTGTGCATTGCTTAATTATATTTGTCTACTGTCTGAATCCCATTATCCCATTATGCATGCAAACACAATACTGCAAGTTTATAAATTAAAGCAGAATTTGCAAGTGAAAACATATTTGTTGTATGTTTATAATATAATATAATATATCACGAGTAGACGTGCGATATCGCTCAAGCCGTAGGTAATCACAGCCGTGCTGATTTAGAGCCATAGAGGTTTAAATCTCAAGTTGACAGTTTAATAGTTGAGCTCAAGCCTCCGTTACTAATTCTATAACGTCACTTTAGAACTAGCAACGAAGGAATGTTCAGTCGTTTTATTGAAACTCATTGTAATGTGTAGAGTATTATTAGTGAGTGTATTACCTGGATCTAGCTGATATTTTTCAGGTTAATCTTATATTCATGATCACAAAATCAGTTTGAATGTCCCCTGAGGAAAGCAATATCTTGACTTTTAACATTTAAGGATTTCCCATGACAGCGCTAGTCAATGCATTTGTCAGTTGCGTCACATAAGATGTTGTTTAAAGTCTTGTTTCAGTCCATTTGAATATAAAAGTCTTTGCGACTGACTCACAAAGATGAAAAAGCACTAATGGACTCTTTCTCAATACCAAAAATTATGGCATGTTATTTATATAAAATATTATTAATGAACAATAATATTTAAATTAACAATAGCCATTATAGCAGTTTAAGAAGTAAAATAGGAAATAAACACAAGCAAACTGTTCAGTCAAATGTACAATAGCAGCGCTCTACTTAGTGCAGGATTTAATCGCAATGTAAATATAAAGTTATGAAACTTAATATAGCCCTTAAGCCAAATCTATTAGCGCTGGAACAAGTAATAGATTAATAAGACCAAAGATTGATATACCATAAACAAATTACACCTCATGTTTAAACACTATTTACAGCTTCCAGAAGTCCAGAAGGACTGGCTGAGATGAAACTGTTCTCTGTGGGTACATGTGCGCTCAACGGTCGCTGGTGGCCAACAAATTTTCAAATAGGTGCTATATTATTACATATGAATCACATATCTTAGGTCTAAACAACTACATTCTCACCTAAAAACCCTTAAAACTACATTCCGTTACAAAATAACAGTAGTATCTAGAAAAATATGGTATGTTTTGTCCGCCATGACACTCACTGTGAGAATGCTGAAAGCATGCAGAGTGATTCAAGTGGTGAAATAATTCCTGTGGCAATACTGGTAGAATATCTCATGGCTGGAAAGACCTCTTAGCCAATCAGATCAGAACGAACTGTTGTATAAAATACAATATAATATAATATTGTAGGAAGTTTATGCTTAGTTCTATTTGTCATCATCAGTGTCTCAAAATTTAGTAGATCAAAATAAATGGAGAGTTGAATGAGGTATTAGCATGTTAGCATAGTATAGTTCTGCCTATATTCTCTCTTTTGAGTGGGTCTGACAACAATCCCTGAATATTTTTATTTTATTACTGAAATGGACAGCTTATGGTTTGAGTAATCTGCAAGTTAGCAGAAACTGCTCTCAACTGAGCCACACGGTTTCCCAGATTTGATTTTGATACAAAAGACATGGATTTTAAAGAGGTCAAATGGGGTAAAACTCTTAAGTCTTATGCAAAATCCACCCTAGCGTGTTATAGGCTTTCCAGTTCTGGTAAAAGCTTAGAAGAGACAAGAAGTGAAATCTATCTGAATTTTATCTTCCCCAAATGCCAGGATATTATGAATATTCACAGAACTGTTGATATAATGTGTACGTAGAACCAGAGAAAAAGTTTTTTTGTTCATCTTTCATCAGAAAAAGTCAAATCAGTTATGCTGAAGTGATTTCTCTGGAGTTTATTCAGACGCAAACTGTCCTAATCACATACTCAGACCTTATGGAGCTCATTTTTTTCTGTTGATGTATTTGAAGTCAGCTTGTGCTTGCACTTCTATTCCAAACTCTTGTGAGTGTGTTTATGTGTGCAGTACTGTAATGTGGGATAAGTCCAGTTTAAGTTATGTAACAGTGGGGATCAGTGGTTTGTGTGGGATGAACACATACTTTCTGGATTTAAAAGGAATATTGCAGGCTAAATACAAGTTAAGCTCTATAATTCAATCTATAAAATAATTTTGACTGTATCTATGAAAACGCAAAAATTCTTCTTTACCGTAATTGCACCTATAACAGAAGTCTATGGGGTGAATAAACTAGACTAAATACCATCTGAAAGACCTGTCTTGACAAAGTTTTATAAGATATACAAGGTCAAAAGTTTGAATAATTACATTTTAATGTCTTTTATAGAAGTCTCTTATGCTCACCAAGGCTATACATTTATTTGATCAAAATTGATCAAAAGTAATATTGTGAAATATCATTACAATGTAAAATACCAAATCAGCATTTTAGAATTATTTCTGAAGGATCATTTGAGACTGAAGCTTAGCCTAGCCTTGCCATCAAAGGAATAAATTATATTTTAAAATATATTAAAATAGAAAACAGTTGTTTAAAATGTAATAGTTCTTTCCAAATCATTAAAAAATATATATATATAAAAAAAAATTATTCCAAACTTTTGACATGTAGTGTAAGTGTATATGTTTCATTGTACACACTCTACAATGTACAGTTTGTATTGTAAATAATGGATTAAAATATCGATGACTCATTCTGTGTGTTACATGACGTGTATCCAGGGAAGTGGGCAGAGGGAAAGAGTTAATTATAACAAAGTCTTTTATTGACGATTTTAACCAGGGAGAACACAAAAACACGTCTTTACACCAACGAGAACGGACGAGTACTGAGGGAAAACACAGGGAATATATACAGGTGCAAACACAGGGAGAAACGAGGTAATTGACAAGACACAGCTGATGATGATGATGATGATAAACGAGTGGCGGGAAAAAACCAAAACAAAGAGCACATGAGAGACATGACAACAAAACAGTCCGAAACAGAAACACATGTAACACTGCACTACTATTCAATCAAATGCTCTCTAAAATGATAATGTCCCTCATACCACCTGCAACTGACTAGAAAATGATGGTTAATGGCTGTGATGTAACTAAGGCCTAAAAAAGGCCCTGCGTCCCAATTCACATGCTATCCGCCCTAAATAGTATCCGAGAATAGAATTACTGTGTCCCAAATGAAATGTTGAAATGAGTATCCCAAAGATACTCGGATGGTCTTCTATTTCTGGTGGAGTTCTGGTGCAGATCCATGCACACTCTAATGGCTAATATTGCGAACAACCCATCTGATCTGATGGAGGATTCGGTACAACAAAGTGGTGTGGTTTCAAGATGCTATTATGACATATTTCTGTTAAACAAAAAAAAGTATGTACATTATCTTTACATATTCCTACTATTAGCGCAAAGTTAAGTAGGCGAATTGGAAAACAGCACGGGACAAGCCCTTTATATGTCCGTGCCAAACTACCTGTTTTAATAGGAAACTGTCAAAAATTATAATTATAACTATTAGAAATGTTAGCATAACTGGTGTGATAGACCTAGAAACATGTCAAAAACTAGTAAAGCATCTTTAACACAACAAACCTCTATCCATAGGAATTCTTTTGGAAATGCATAACCAGATGCTCATCGAACAAGTTCTAAAACTTTACAGAGCTCTCATTTTCATTCAGGATAAAACCTCACTGTCTCTGTTTTTTTCTATGCTGTTTCATCTATAGCTCCATCCAAGTAAGTGCCACTCTCACATTGTGCTAACAGCAGTGGTTTCATTCAGGACAGGAAGCAAACTCTTCCCTCTAAACAGCGAAAGAATGTTTGAACCCATCATTTCATGTGCTTTTCCAGAGCTCAACCTGAGAGCAGAAAGATCCTTGACAGTATGGGTTTTGTTCACATAATCTTCTGTGCTGAATCATCCTCTGGCCAGAGATTCATACTTGAGGCCTGAACTGAACAGATGCCTGTAAAATGAATCCATCAGCCATTTACTGCCATCAGAAGAGTCATCATCATCTCCACTCTGTTCCTTTCCCAGAGCCATTTTAATATTTTCAGGGAACTTCTCATGGGTGCTGTTTTGTTATAACTCGATTTTGAAGTCTGGGATATTAACCAAAGGTTCAACAGGTTATTGCAGTGCACAGCCTCTCGGTTGGAGAGTACGAATTGTCATACCGCAGGGACAATGATGTGATTTACAGTTGCCCTAAAAAGTATATGGACACTTTTGAAAGTCAAATTTAAAATGTATGAATTTCATTACATTGCATAACAAAACATCAAGTGGCATCTGCAAACAAATGATTCTAGACCTTTTGTCTGAACAAACTTTCTCTGCTACTTTTACAACATAACAGTATGTTTTATTTGATATTCCATTTTCACTTGATACATATTATACTGAATCCTTAACAATGTGTAATTACAAATAAACTTAAAGTGTATCTTCATTACCATATATTTATATTTAAAATCTAACTTTTGATCCAGGGCTTTTATAGAGGGCTTTTAAAATAGCACTTTATTTCAGTTTTCCTCCTCTGTTTTGGCGTCGTGTTCGTGGTCATCCAGTTTGAAATCTTGACTACAGATTTCCCATCAGATTTTACAGATTTTACTTTGCGTCATTCTCTTTATATTTAAAGTCGTTTGCAGCCTTTAGCCACTGCCTACAATTTGCTGGATCCTTCACTGGAAGCCGAAAGTAACTCACTTCCACTAAACATTTGCTTTATGAATTCTTGCACCCGGGAACAACACAAGTCGACCGTATTAAGACTAAAAGTTTGCTAAAAAGTATTTCCTACTAAAGCAAGATTGTATTTGACTCTGGTAACCATATCCATAGCAGACAGATGAGACCATAGATATATATACAAAAGATTCCTCATAAGCAGCTGTTTCCAAGGACTGCTGTACGTAAGCTGTCTACCATACTGGAACGGTCCGTGAACATTAGAGAGCAAGTTGACTGAGTATCTGCAACTGTAGTTAGATGCCTTTATGAATATTTATATCTGCAATAGAGTGCAACAGTCAGGTTTAACGTTACAATTATTGTCAGAGCTGTTCATCTCGGTCTAGGAATGTGTTTCTATGGCACCACTATCAATGCCTAAATGAATCTGCAGTGGTCAGGTGGTACAGTGATCACGTGGTACAAGTAGGTGCTCTCAAATTGCTCCCATCTTACAAGCCAATGCTATCTCACAACCAATTCGTATGACCTCACTCATATTCAATGATTTGTCTAAACCCCAGTGACAGGTAGGTTTAGGGACGGGGTTAGAGATAGGTCATTCGTACAATTTCATACGAGTTTGGCAACTTGTAAAATACATACACTTTAGCAAAAAATGTACAAATTTGTACGAGTGATGTCAAATACATCCACCTAGTAAAATACATAGGAATTGCTGTTAGATTGGGTTGTACAAGCTGTATTTACAAGCTCTGTGAGAACGCTTTTTATAAGTTGAAATCACTTAATTGCATAGGTGCGACAGCAAAATGCCAAGTGCATTATGGGTGTTGAAGTTTTCCTACCTATTTGGCAAACGGGAAGATTTTTTTTCCTTTTTTCTCTTATCAGGTAGCACTATTAGTAGAAAACACCTTTCTACTGTATAGTCAGGTTTAATTGAAAGACCATTTTGGCAGCGGTGAAGTTTAAGTATAATCTTTTAAAATATATTATTTCTGTAACAAGTACTCTTTTCAAAAGTGTGCTAAAGTCTTTTCCCACAAGGGATACAATGATATTTATGCATTCTTTTTATATGCCTTAAGTGTCCAATTATGTTTTATGACTCTTTGTGTTCTTGGCATCTATTTCCATCTGTGCATTGGTATGCGAGCCATGTTATACAAGACTAACAACAATCACCAGTGAATAATAAAACTCTGTGTGATCTAGTACATATAAATATAACAAGCACTAAGAAAATGATGATGGTAAACCTTTGAGAACAGTAAAGCAGCAAGTGGAGAAAGTGAAAAGTGAATCTATGCATCCATAAGAACAAAAAGATTGTCAGGGACTCTTTTTTTCCATGTCTACACATAGACACAATCATATCTTTCATATGATATCATAATGATGTCATCTGTGCCGAAACAGAGCTTGCTGATATTTTAATCTGATCTCACACCCCTTGAAGCTCAGAACACATACATACACACCTGTTTTACACCTGTATACTCTCACGTCTCTTACAAAGGTGTTCTTCATTACACAGTTCTCACACGCACACAGCTCTCTCGTGCTCCACGCACCTCTAATTTGAGTAATGCCTTGAGGAAAGGTGTGTTTTACTGCAATCTTCTGATCTGATAGAAAATGAAAACCTCTTGGTACTGCAAATGAGAATAAAAATTCAACTGAGACACACTAACAGACTACAGACCGAATCTGTGAAATTCTCTCTCCCGTAGTGATTATCCTGACTTAAACCCTCCACCATTTGGCGCACTGTTTTTTGTGAGAGCGTGTGCGCGTGTGCATGTAAGCTCACGTTCACGATCGTGTGTTTTTGGCAGCTGCAAGCGGTGTGTGATTTATTTCAGTTCAGTTCTGTGCTCTGGTCCTCCCACACACACACACACACACACACTCCATTCATACAGCTAAAACAGGAAAATGCACGGCTGCTCGAATGTTTTCATCTATTGGATTAATATTGAGCCATAGGCCATGATTTCCTACACAGCCACACACATTACTGGAGTGGCACAGCACTAAAAATAAAAAATAATCATACACGCCTGAGAACAGCTCAGAGTTAAAGCCAAATTGAGAGAGAGAGAAATATGGATGAATAAAAAGGGTCAAAGAAGAAAAGTCAGTGCAGTCTAATCGAGATGAAAGAGCTGAGTGCTCAATTTGAAACTCAAACAGGGGTTACTTTACTTTCATGTAAAATGCATGGCAGAAACAGTCAGAAAGAAGGAAACAGAGAAAGACAGTCATCTGTAGGTTAGACGGAGAGAACAGAGGTAATAGTGGCGATGCTATTTAAAAGAAACTGGAGATAGTTCAGAATCTCTATTAGCCTTATATTGCTCTCTATTACCCTACTTACTTGTCTGTCAGAACAACGTGATCTCATTTGTATGCATAGGCTTTTGCATGTAAAATGTATTATTAGAACACATACATTTTTATACATTTGGATAAACATTGAAGTGTACAATATAAAGGTATTTAAAGCATTTAAAATAAATAGAAATATATAAATGTAAATCATTTGAGGATAGAATATTTAACCAGTTTTGTTGTGTTTTATAAGTGACATTAAATGTGTTTCAAGGTATTACAATTATTGAACGCAGTTAACGCATTTGTCTAATTTGACATGTAACCGTTTTATTCTGTTCTGTGTGAGTATTAAATGAAACCACTGTAACAAAACACACACAAATGAGTGAAACATGCAAGATTCACTTCTTCACTTTTATTAGTCCCATTTGGATTTCATCTATAAATTAATTTGGTCTTTAAAAAGATCTCTTTCTCGGCAAGGTTTCTCTGTCATTGATAAATGAGAGATCTGCTATGGGATTGTGTGTGAGTACTAAACTCGTTCACCTGCAGCGTTACTGTCACAAACATGCTGGCAATTTCAGTTCTGAGTATTCATAAAGATTTATGTACAAATAGCCACAAATGTGCTCAGCCTGGTCTAGAAGCAACTTTTCTAAAACTGACTTTCACCATTTAAACTATGCAAAATCCCTTTGTGAAGATTCATGCAACACCCACGCTGTATACATAATCTCAAATAGTGCATTTACAATTTCTTCTCTAAACATATTAGTCTTTTTCTCCCTTTAATGTTATTCCTTTTCATGCTTGTGAATGCATTTATATGTATTTTTTCAAATTAAATTATTTCTGCTGTTTAATTCATAGATTACGCTACAGCGCTTTGCAATGCTGTGTTTTGACAGTCAAGCAAATAAAGCTGCAGTGGACTTGAAAAAGACTTGACCTGAGAGCTAGAAAGAGAAAAAAAGCATTTTTTTGTTTGTGTGTCTGTGTATCATCAGAAGAACATTTCTTAAAAACAGAGTTGCAGATAATATTCCACACAGAATACGCCAACAGAATACACATCACTCATAAAACTACAGGTTTGTTTATCAGTGTTTTCACTTGCCAATATATGCGCACTTTCAGGAAAAAATAAATAACTTTACCTATAAAAAAAAATGCAGCGGGTTCCATCTGGGCCTAAGCTGACATTTAGCTGAACTAAAATCAAGATATAAAAAAATAAATCAATCAATAAAAAGATTTTATAAAGATTAAATAACAAATATAAATATATTATCGTTATAAATAATACTATATGAACTTGTTGTAGTTCTATATTAACTGTCTCACAGATTATGTCTCTGTATTTCAAAGCAGAATAAAAAAGAGCTAAAATACAGGAGCAGATCATGAAGAATAAAAAAGCAAAATAACAAACAGCAAGATTGATGAATGGTTCAGAAGTGTGAGTCTGAGAGAGTGAGAGAGAGACTGGGAACTGAAAGGTCATGGCTTCCCACAGAGAGAGACAGAGACTAACCTGTTGGTCTCCGTCTCACTGCTGTGCTGTCTTACGTTCTGCAGACAGACAGTTGTTCTGCTTTAGGTTTTCTGTTTCATTCTGAGCTTATTCATTTGGACTCTGGGCTTGTGTGTCATCTCTTCCTGTTGGGATTCTTGTCTAGGTCCAAGTCTGGTTAGTCAAGCCTCTTTCCCTCTACCTCTGTCTCTCTCACACATTCTCTTTCTTTTTTTAATGCACTTGTTGGTTTTCTTTCTGTTGGTTTTTTTGTATATAATGCATGATTGTCTATCTGGTACACAGTAATGCAACTGACTACACTGTTTTCGAAGTTAAAAACAAAAGTAATTGGAGTACATTTCACAAGAAAATACTATTTCAGTCTTTCTACTTCAAAATTTGACATTTCAGTATGTTACTTGCTGTTTCCTTGTAATTATTTGTGAAATTTACCAGCAATTACTGAATAAAAATTGTAAATAAAAGGTACAACCCCATATCCAGGGTCATCCTGAAACTTTAATTACATAATTAGTGTCACATATTAGGGGTGAATTAAAATTATTTTATTCTAAACATTAAGAATTATATTGGCACTTAAATGATTCACTGACTATTTTTTTAAAAGAATTAATAATAAAATTGAAACTTTAATAGGATAATATATAATATAATATAATATATATATATAACTGATTTACTGCATTTTTCCAAGAAATAATAATAAAACATAATGTGTAAAAGTTATATGTATATGCAATTACTCAATGAAAATTGTAAATAAAAGGTACAACCCCATATCCTGGGTTGTGTTTTTTTTAAATGATGTTTTTTCTTCAGTTGTGACTTATGGCCCAGCATCTTATTCTTATCTTACTAACCAGAATCCAGAAACCAGTTTAATCCAGCATTTGCGCTGGTATATTGCTACTCCAAATTAAGTCATTATTATATAATTCCTTTGAATCATGTGCTAAAATATCACAAAAGGCATGTGAATACGAACAACACTATCAGTGGGAGCAGTTCATTAATAGTAAATTCGCCCTTAATGTCCTCCTAGAGAGCAGTACTGGAAAAACAAAGCTTATTTTATGGTGAAAGGTGAGAGGAAGGGGAAAAAAGAAGAGTCCAGCAACACTTCCAGCATGAACCTTAAATTTAAAGGTTTTTTTGGCAGATTGTGAATATATTTGAGTTTACTCCATTTATTTGATGGCTAATGATATTATTTGGGATAATATTTTTTTTTAAAAAAGGCTTTAGTGGGATTTTGAAAGTCAAAAAAGAGACCAGAAATTCCGTAATGAGATGGTTACTTATGTCTAATGATGAAAATGACAGTATTGCACAATAATCTGTAACCCTCAAACATAAAGAAGATGATTGATCTTAAACTTGAACTGTTTTCTGATTCAGAGAGTTGATGTTCTATGCAGATAAACTCCTACTGCTAAACCACGCCAGCAGCGGTCAGATTCCAGCGAATCTGCTCTAAGACTGTAATCTCCAGCGTAATCAGACGATCACTGTGAAAGCTTTTACCCATAATTCATTGGTGGCCAGCAAGAAGATTTTTTTTTTTTTAATGAAAATCCTGGAAAACTGCTTCCACTGCTCCCTTTCAGCTGCTAGGTTAATAAGGACGGGTTCTATCAGATTCTCTTAATGTCCCGACGCGTCTGAGCTCTGCGGTCCTGTGCGAATCTGGTCCGCTGCCAGGCCCGTCTGGGCTCTCTAAACCCCTTGACTGAATTAGCCAACAAATTTTGGTTAAATGTCACCAGTAATCTATTCTGAGCCAACTGAAATCGCTTCATAGAAATATCACCTGGATGCAGCTGCTCACAAAATATAAAAAAGGATTAAAACAGATTAAAAACCTGAGAGAGTAAATTGTTTGTTTTTCGAAGACAACAGAGATGGCTAGTACTTGAGATTCCAGGCGACAATACTTTGCTTTCAGACCTTTTTCCTCTTGACAGTTCAAGTAGGAAACATTAAACTTCCTCTGCTCCAAACACGTCAGTAAATGACCAGCGAAACGTGGAGTTTTAACACACATTTGTCTCGTTTCTTTGTAAAGAACTCAATCTGAACAGTGTTTTAGTTCCCACTTGGGCCTCATGGACCTTAAGAGCTGCTAGTTTTGGCTTCAGTCTCTCACTTCAATGTCATTACATTCCACAGGAACATTCTGCTCTTTGTCCTGCATGTTAATGGAGCTCTCAAAAGAAGGTTGAGGGGAGAGAGAGTGCGAGAGATGGGGGAAGAAAGAGATAGATAGAAAGAGGAAATGGCAAAGTTATTTACAGCTGCTGGTATTGACTCCCTGTCACTGGATTTCCAACCTCTTGACATAAAGCGAACGTGCTGGAAGTGTTGCTGGACTCTTCTTTTTTCCCCTTCCTCTCACCTTTCACCATAAAATAAGCTTTGTTTTTCCAGTACTGCTCTCTAGGAGGACATTAAGGGCGAATTTACTATTAATGAACTGCTCCCACTGATAGTGTTGTTCGTTTTCACATGCCTTTTGTGATATTTTAGCACATGATTCAAAGGAATTATATAACAATGACTTAATTTGGAGTAGCAATATACCAGCGCAGATGCTGGATTAAACTGGGTTCTGGATTCTGGTTAGTAAAATAAGAATAAGATGCTGGGCCATATAAGTCAGAACTGAAGAAAAAACATCATTAAAAGAATGATTAAAAAATAAATAAATAAATAAATATAGATATACTATGTAATATACATATGTATATATATATACTATATAACTTTTAGACATTATATTTTATTATTATTTCTTAGAAAAATGCAGTAAATCAGTTATATATATAAATATATATATATATATATATATATATATATATATATATATATTAATTCTTTGAACAAAATAGTCAGTGAATCATTTAAGTGCCAATATAATTCTTAATGTTTAGAATAAAATAATTTTAATTCACCCCTAATATGTGACAGTAATTATGTAATTAAAGTTTCAGGATGACCCTGGATATGGGGTTGTACCTTTTATTTACAATTTTCATTCTGTAATTGCTGGTAAATTTCACAAATAATTACAAGGAAACAGCAAGTAATGACTGAAATGTCAAATTTTGAAGTAGAAAGACTGAAATAGTATTTTCTTGTGAAATGTACTCCAATTACTTTTGTTTTTAACTTCGAAAACAGTGATAACTGGAGTTTTGAGTTAGATTCTAGTGAGCAACGCAACAGGAAAAGTGAGTTAACTATAGAACTTTTCAAAGGAAAACTGACATGAAATTGCTGTTTCACTCTCATCATTTGGTGTTTCCTGATTCTCATAGAAGACAGTGGCTAAAATATTTATTGGTTGCAGCACTTTCCATAGAAGGTCAATATCCAGACAGAAAGAAAGCGAGAAAGAGAGGACACACGGATACCTGTCTGAATGCACCACACCAGGTCAGACATGGAGACAGGACACTCACATATTCATTCTGTTGGATTTCAAGCCGTGATGCTGACATGTTTCGACAGGAAGCTGCTGTTTAATTACAGACCTGTCCTCTCAATACCTACAGTCAGGTTTTGTGTATTTTTGTGTTTTCAAAGTATATAGTTTATCGTTTGTTAAAGTTTTAGGCTGTCACTCATTACAATGTGTTATTGATTGCATTATAGGTGTATGGGTCTTAGTGGTCTTTGTGGAACCAACTGCCCTCACAATTATAGTAAAACCTGAAATCATCTACATTAGGGAAGCCTCGCTGTCAAAATGTAACAACTTTCACCACCTCTATGAGTAGAAAGTTTACTCTTTGGCTAAAATCCCAAAACCAATTATTTTTCAAATTCTCCAAAAACAATAATATAGATACTTTACAAGATCAAATTAAGACCTGTCCTACATTTACTCACTGAATTCTAATCTAGCTGTTGTCACATTACAAAAGCAATGTTTTGTGAACCCCATATCATGTCTTAATTAAAATCTAAAATTGCCAAAATGTTTCTGTAGGGCCACTGTAGCTGAAAGGTTTAGAAAAAATAATTAGCTCAATATAAAAACAAAATAAATCAATGGGAAGTCCCTACCATCACATCACAAAGTGTGTGTGTGTGTTGGTTTGATTTAATCACACTCACATTGTCAAACTAGAATACCGCAGATGAGATCAGCTGTGTGGAACTTGTACAGTGTGACGAGCTGAGGTCAATGATCGAGGACTGACTGAATGTTAATGATGTTAAGACATTTTACTTTTTGTCAGATTACACCTAACCCAAACACATATCTGTCTGGGTCATAATCCAGTCATCAGAATCTACAATTTGTTTCTGATGATTCATTATAAGTGTCAGTTCTGAGTCACTAGTGTCACCAAATGAAAATTCTGAGTAAAGCTGCTTGAAAATAGTCATTATTTTTGCAGTGTGAAAATATAAAATATGCATCATCTTATACACTACCAATCAGAAGTTTTTTTCATGCTCACCAAGGCTGCATTTATTTGATCAAAAATAGAGTAAGAACAGTAATATTGTGAATTATTATTACAATTTAAAATAAATTTTAATATATTTAAAAGTGTCATTTATTTATGTGATGTAGATTTGGTGCTCAAGAAACATTTCTTACCATTAGCGACGTTGTGCTGGTTAATATTTTTATGGGCACCCTGATACACTTCTTTCCAAGATGAAAAGAAAGTTCAAAAGACCACGATTTATTTGAAATAGAAGTCTTTTGTATAATGTGACGGATTATGGTAGTCCATCTTTACCATCAAATTCACCATCACTCCCTCAGCAGCTGTTTTAGAAACTCCCTCACTGCTGTGTTTACTTTTTTGTAGCTTAAAGCCAAGGAAATATAGCACAATGTATAGTGTTATAAATGCTACAAATATATATTTTTAATGTGGATTTAAGACATTTAATTCTAATTGAGGCCTTATTTTAACATTAACAAACTTAAGACATTTTAATACTTTTTAAGGATCCATGGGCACCCTACAGTTAATACACTGTGAAATACATTGAATTTATTATAATTGACCAACATTAATGCAGTAAAAATAGACAGTTCATATCTAATGTTAACATGTCTCCTCTCCACCAATAAGCTGGTGTGTGGTGGGCGTTCTGGTGCAATATGGCTGCTGTCGCATCATCCAGGTGGATGCTGCACATTGGTGGTGGTTGAGGAGATTCCCCCTTCCACATGTAAAGGGCTTTCAGTACCCAGAAATAATAATAATAATAATTATTATTATTATTATTATTATTATATGGGACCTTACTGTGATAGGGTTGTCAAATGTACTAGTACCAGTCGGTGCTTAAAAAAAAAAAGTTGTTGGTAGCAGCATTTCAGCATTTCAGGTAGTCCCGATTACCAGGTATATTCAATACCGCTGATAGACACTGCTTTCAAACGCTCTCGTTCGTGTTTGTTTGCGTGCTCTCTGAGCGTCAAAGGTTTCTATTTACAGTGTGTTTTTACAAGCGTTGAGCTTTGTAGCCAATCACAATCCTATCTGTTGAGAGTGTGAATGCAATGGCCTATCATAGTCAGAAATTTTTTTGTTTTGTCCAACACAAGCTGCATTGGCTTCATTATAACCAATAAATTGTAAACACGATGTAAATAAGAGATTCATTGTACAATTAAGACAACTTTTTGTTTTTTATTATAATGAGAGTTTTTATGAGAATGCAGAATCAATTCAGAAACAATTCACTGGGTTTGAACTTTAGAGATTGACAGCCTTAGTGATTGTAAAGGGAGGGCTCTTCTATTGTATGTTTTTTATGTTGCTATAAACTGCAAAGTTTAGGGATTGAAAATTGTATTTAAATGTGCGATTGAATTGGAAACAGCGATGACTGAAAGTGATAACCGGACTGACTGACAGACAAAACCGGACATTTTCTTTTTAACAAATCGGTACAGAGAACTGCAAAACTTTGGTACCCTTTTGGTACTGTGACAACCCAGTGATGTGTTACTTATGTCTGTATGTATATTCACAAACAAGTTACTTTAGCATCAATAGACTGTGTGTGTATTTACAGTCTTAGTTCTGTGTTCTGCTGAGCTTCTGAAGGTCAGTATGAGGGAGGAGATTTTTACACACAGGAGAGTGGCTCCTCGCCGGGCTCTGATCCTGCTGTGGCCTCTACACCACAGGTGTGACTGCTCTTTGTTGCATTATTAAAAGCCACATTCATGCTCTCTTTCTCTTTCTTTCTTCCTGTCCCTCTCTATCAGTGGAGATCACAGACAGGGACATCAATGAACAGAGGGCAGAGAGGGGAAAAGTGGAGGTGTTTGGGTGTTCAAGAGACTCCTTGTCCCATTGATTAGGTTTCAGTCACACACAAGCCTGGAAGAGGAAAAGGAAAGGGAAAAAAAATAACATCATGAATGATCTTTAAAAGGATGAACACAGACAGACCTTCTCTCCCTTCATCACAGACTCACAGGGCCTCATACATGAAACATTTGGCGATTATTGTGAGAAACCAGGTTTTAATTGGTTCCCATTGACACGTCACCCATCATAAAGATGTCAAACATAAGTACTTTAAAAAAAAAAATCTAATCTGTTAAATGTGACTAATCTGCTAATCTCCTTTGAAACAATGCGTCCAATGAAAAGCTGAAAAATAAATCATCATAATTAGACTGGTAAAATATTTAAATAAATACATTTTATATAATCAAAGTATTATATTTGATTTTATTATATTTGATATATAATAAAATTATTATATATAATATTTTATTTTTTTAATCATTATTTATTTATTATTGTGTTTGGTTTAACGTTAATGGTTAAAAGCAGCTTAATCCCGCCTCATGTCTTTAATGGCACCTGTGATTGGCCAGTGCTCATGTCAGTCAAGAGGGTGTAAAAACAAGTGCGTATGTTGTTGGCATGATAGAGAGTAACGAAATGAATTAATTGATATTCCAACTATATAGTGTGGTCACTTAAATAGACAAGCATCTGTAATTGGTGAAAAGTGCTTTGCAGAGAGCAAAGTGACATTTTGTAAGGAGGCGTCAAGGATCACAGATCATAAGATCACATTGAGAGACACAAGTTAATGACCCGGTTTTTAGAGTCAGTAATTCCAAAGAATTGACACACCTAGGACAGTAGAGTGCATGATATACATCAACGGTAGGTTAGGCAGTGTTTTTCAGAAACTCTTTTTGTTATACTTGTTGAAACTCTCTTCACATCCTGATAGCAATCAATAATAGAACCGGTCTAAATATTTAAAAATGTACATATCTTCTGTGGAAGTCTCAGAACCAAAAAATGTTCATCCAATTCAGTCCGGATGTCTTACCAGCCTTTTTACATGAATTTTACAGTTCCTCCTGAAACGAAACAATGAGCTTATGCTGCTTTCATGGCTTGCCGTAATTACAGTGACGTTTGTACTCTGAGCTATTCACATCCTCGGATTTGAAATAATGCATTTTTATAGCAACGCAGAAATGAATATGCAGCAGTCCGGTGGTACAAGTCGTTTATTTTCATTTTTATTCTAACATTATGTGCTTCGAGACGCTTTGCAGACTCTGCTCTGACTGTGTGCGTTCATGTTTGAAGGAAGCGTAGCTTTGGAGAATGCTCTGAAAGGAGGGTGGGATTTTATACTTTCAAAGCTAGTTTCCTCTCTGAAATTGCCTATTCTACCTTTAATGGAATGAGAAGCTTTCAGATCACGAATGTAAATTTTCACCAAGTATCTTTTTTGCAGCATTCATGCTGTCAATTGCACGGTTAAATATGTAAAACTGTTTTTAGCAGCAAATAGCCCTTTGATTCTAATTGAAAAGTCCATATTCAAAGTATTCTTGTCACTAAAATGCAGACACCACAAAAAGCCTGCTCATGGACATTCTCAAGTTGAGTTTGTTTTATATAAATCCTAACATACGTCGGAAATGTGTATGCACCCTTCACAGCCTTTTTTATGTGTCCTCAATGTTACTTCATGAAGCCCCATGAGTCATCTAGATCAACACCTTCCGCTTAATGTAGTCGATATAGAAGCAGAGAGACAAAAAACACACAGGTACAGAGACAGACGAACTCGCGCACATTCTTCCTGAGCGAGGGAATGATTAGAGGTGAGCTGAAAGAGAGGGAGACAGACTTGGATGAGAACGAGTAGAAAGAAAACCACAGATAAAGGACATCAGGTGTCAGCGTGTGGTGAAGCTGGAACGTTTTCCGTTCCGATCGATGAGAATCCATTAAAGTGGCATCTGCTGTACCTTTGATTTCTTTAAACACATACCTCACACACGTGCAGACGAACGCCTGTGGACACAGACACATCAAAATGAGAATGAGTGAATGATACAGGCCATCATTGATTATGGATGATGGCCGGCGTAATAAGACGAATGAGAAGGTTTCAGCTGAGGTCCCTGCTGTTCGAATCACCATGGAGACATGTATTGACTAACCCCAGTGTTTGAGACCCTGGGTATCGGAGTCATGGTAATGATTCCACATGTCAAGAAAAATTGTCTTTAAGGAAAACGAGAGACTGAGAACGTTCCTCTGCCCCCGTTTCCTTCACGGTTAATGTCTCAAGCAGAGGTAGAAGATCAAAGAGAGAGACAAATGTTTCTAATATACTGCCGCTTCTGAGAGCACAACACAGCAGTCTTCCTTCAGTCTTATTCTGTCACCTTGGCAACTAATTGCATTGTTAAAAATTAGCATATTCAGATTCGCCAAATGTATCATGCCACATTGAGAGGCTGTGACACTATGTAAGTGGGATATGTTTCTTGCAGTACACCATAAAAAGGCACCTCTCTTCTCCAAACTCCTTTTATGCAGCGCTTAAAAAGGCAATTCCTCAAACATTCTCATTTGAGGTTTGAAGTTAAAGGTGCACTAAGCATGTTCTGCCTCATTAAAACAGTCTGACGCATAAAGAAATGGATAGTACTTTTGAAAACTTTAAAATAATGCAAACTCACTCACAATGACATAAAACTTTCAAGTGAAATCTACCATGAGCACCAAGGTTTAGCGATGAGATATACACATGCTTAAAGTAGAAAATAAGTATACGCTTCTGTAGAAACAGAGTTATTATCCTTAACCAAAATTATAATACTGTATAAATATTATGATAATAACAGAAATGTATACACTAGTACTGTCAAATTGATTAATTGCGATTAATTGCATTTAACATAAAGGTTGTTTACATAATACAAGTGTGTAAACACACAGACATACATATATATATATATATATATATATATATACACACACATATACATATATATATATATATATATATATATATATATAAAAATGCAAACAACCTTTCATGTTAGATGCGATTAATCGTGATTAGTCGATTTGATAGCATTCATACATATTGAATATCCCATAAACCATTGTGAATCATGTCAGAGTCAGCTTTTCTATTCTGCAAACTTCTAATATACTGCATTTTATACTATAACTGATCCAATTGCTTCAATTACAGCTTTTGCTATGCTCCATTGAATACATAGTTCATTGACTCATAAAAGACTAAGTACACAGTACTGTACCTTTCTGAGATTATCAAATACTTTTTTGCTTCAAATCAAAGTTTGCAATGTTGTGATTCATCCTTGAGCAGGTTGGTTTGGTTCCAAGCTAAGAACTCTTCACTGAATAATCTGCTGAAACCCCCTGTGGAGAAACAAAACGAATGGAAAATACTTCCTGAACCAAGTGTTTGTCTGTGTTCTTTCTCAGCCTTACTATTTTCTTCAGGAAATACAAATTTGTAAATCCTATTAATGTTCTCGAAGCATTTTGATTGCTGTTGTTCTCGGGACAACTCCAGGACTAAAGCGTTCCACCATGACATCATCAGCCTCGGACACGTTTAATTCTGTGGGCCAATTTTGGATTGTGTCATTGAGACCTGGTGTTAGTTCCATTGAGGCTGCCAGTTTTTCAAATATGCATGAAGGTGCACAATGTCGTAAAATGACTAACCTTGCTGTGAATAAGTGCAATCTGACTGACTGCTGATAAGACACTGGCAGATGACAGGTGGTTGTCATCACCAATTACATGCTAGTTTAAGAGTGCTGAAATCTGCCACGGAACAAAGAGAAGCATCAGGTGAGTGCCGGTGCGCTAACTGCATATCTGTAGCAGTAACTGAAGCTGCTTTGATTAGGATCGATGACCGTCTGTGGTTTCATTAAAAGCCAATCAGTAAATTCGATCACTGTCTCATGGCCGGGTGATGCTGCGCTCCTGCCTGGGTCAAAGATCAATTAGCACTGCACATCACACTGGTGATTCCTGCATTAACCCACATCTCCATCCTGACTGGTCTAAAAATGCGTGTCCTCGGATATTAGCTTCCTTCCCAACATTAGCTGGACGGTGTATCACTTTACCGAGTCCTGCATGCGTAACCGATCCCTTGTCAGAAAGAAACGCCATGGGTTCAGAGGCCAGCGTTGAGTGAAAGAAGATGGATGAATTAGTCATGATACTGCAGATCGGGACTGTGACACAACTCTATTTGATAAGACACGGGTGCTGCTTTCAGGAGAGGGTGTGGTATTCTTGATTGGAGATGAGTAATTGGTGTTACTGGTGAGGTTCTCACCTTGGACCTGGAATGGGAGGGAAGATGATAAAAACAACGGAGAAAATGTCCGTTATCATGCTACATTTTTGCACTGCAAAAAAAAAAAAGAAAGTGTTTTGTCTTGTTTTTCCATTGAAATATCTCAGCATCCTTATTTTATACTTACTTGTTTCAAGTATAAATCTACGTAGAGTGAATAGAATCTTACTTTGGATCGGTTGAGAACAAAACCTGAACTAAATTGAGCTGATAATGATGTAGAGCTTGAGTTGAATTAACACTGAATAACGGCACTATCTACCTTATATAGAGCTGCTTATAGCTAAATTAAGATTGTTTTATAATGTGATGAACTTTGCATTATATTGGACTAAATTGAGTCAACATTGACCTGGCTTGAGATGAATAATGGCACTATTATCTTCTGGAGAGCTGCTTGAGCTGAGTTCCTTTCTAATGAACTTTGCAACATTCGCAATATATTGAACTAAATTGAATCAACATTGAACTAAAATTGAGCCGAATAATGACACTTTTTTTAGTCCTGCTTTCCAGCTTTCTATTCATTTCATAACTGAAGAACTTTGTAGAATACCGTTATTTTCTTGTTCAATAATGCGAAGCTGCTTTGAAACAATCTGCATTGCACATATAAATAAATGTGACGACTTAAAAGGAGACAAAACATGTTTTTTTTTTTTGTTTTTTTAAATTCTGGGAAATAAGACAAAAAACTAATAAAGAAGATACAGGATTGAGTGACATGTCAAGGATTCATGTGGAATCTGTATTCAGCTGTGTGTACAGGTATAAAGATCTTTTTGTCATTCTGTATTGCTGACATGTTTCATCTTCCAGAATGTCACATCTGGAGTAGATTGAGACTGTTTATGTGTGTATTTGTGTAATGGGGTGAATAAAACTGGGGTGGTAGGTCTCGTCGACTGAGGACGGAGAAGGAAGAAAAATTGCGTCTGGAGCATGGTGGTGGTGGTGGAGGAGGAGTGGCCTAGTTTCTTCAGCAACCTACTTACAAACTTCAAAACTTAAGCGGGAGGTGGAATTCAGATGAGCTGATGAATCCTTTAGGAATGTTTGTGGCTGAATCTATGCCAAATGTTAGAGTGTGTGTATATGTGTGAACGTCTGAAATTAAGCCAATCGCCCCAGAAACTGTCACATTCCTGGATCCGAGCAGGTGGCAAGCGTAATTCAGGGTGTGTGAGCTACCTTAGGGTTTAGATCCCTTTAGCCAGAGTACCTACATGATGGAATCCGTCAGGCCTGAACCCACAGTACAAACTAGGAACGTCAAAAGCGGTACATCACTTGGAGTTTCAGTAGTTCAGTTCCAGTTTCTTTCTATAGCATCATTAATACTGAGTACTGACAGAATTCAGTACCTGCACAAGGTTTTTTTTCTTTGATGCCAAAGATACCCAAATATGACCCTCTTGTGTGTGTGTATATATATATACACACACACATACATATATATACAAACATGTACACACATACATATACATACATATAAATATGTATGTGTGTGTGTGTGTGTTTAGGATTTAAACTATGTGACTTTATTCTTTTGTGACCTTTCACAAAAAATATGACTTCAAAGCAGTTTTATGAAGAATATTGCCCTAAAAAAAAATTAAACTAAATTTTTTTACAGAATTATATGTCATTTATTTTTCTGTTTGATTGTCTATAGAATATAACAATAAATTGCATTATAAATCTGATTTTTGACAATTTTTAGCCAACAGAATGAAATCAATATCAAATTCTTGCCTTCAGCACATTTAATTAATATCTTAATCATTAGTTATCATTGGTATTAGTTTGTTTGTTTTTGTTTGTTTGTTTGTTTTGTTTGTTTGTAGTCCCTCAGCGTTTCTGGACTCCAGTTTGAAAACCCCTTGTCTAACTGACAGGCTTTCAATTGCCTACAAGCACATTGGTAATGTGTCTGAAGTGAATGCAAACAGGCGAAACACAAAAATTCAATATGTGTCAAAATATTGAATCTGTGCAATGAGCCTTGCGGTGTAAATGCAGCTTAATGACCTGCTACTGTCTGTTATGTTGTTTATATTAATCAAGAACAATATTGATGAGAAAAAAAGAAAAACACCCACGCATGAGTCTTGAACACAAAAATTAGGCCTAAAGACAAAAAGCAGCCTCTGAAACCGCAGAAAATCATGAAATTTCCCTGGTTTTAGTATCAACTGCTGAAATGTTGGTATCTTGACAACAGCCCTACTACAGGCTCTTTCTCAAAAGCTCAGTAATGCATGTGAAGCCCCACAGTTGGTCCAATTCCTCACAGAAGCGGAGGCTGTTTACGTAGAGGCGATTGGTGGTATGAATTCAGTTTATTCAGTGGAATCCTTCTGTGCACATAAGAGCAGATTTGCTGGTGAATGAACTGCGCTAATCTGCCGTCGAATTGTTGTTTCAGACATCATTGGGGCTCGTGAAATTCGGAGGGAATCGTGGCTCCAAGCGGGTCACACCGACTCACCGTGGGAAGCGGATCTGAAAGCATGAGGGGGTGGGAAGAGGGAAAGAAAGGATTGAGGAGGATGGGACAGATGCAGAGCTTGAGATGTGAGTGGGATGAGAGTTTGGGTTTGGGAGTTTGCGTGTTGTGTAACAGCAGTCGGTCTGTAACATATAGCGCGCTAACTGTGAGTCTGTGGCTCACAGCGCTAAAAGGCTAATAACACGCTCTTCATCCTAAAGACATCCCTCTTCTCATTACTATGCCAGCGGAGTCGCAGTGGCAATAAAAACAGTCGAATCAAGCGGTCGTCAAGCATGACAGAAACTGCATGTGACTGCGTGTGTTAAAGAGATTCTAACGCCATGTGACGTTCAGATTCTTCCCGTTATGACAGCTGCAACAGATCTAGGGAGGTTTTGTAAAGCTTACAGACTCATGAGACTTAAACAGAGAGTTCGGCAACACATTTGTCCTCTGATTTCTCCTTTGATATGCTGTGCACTTTCATGGACAGAGTGTTTCAGTTGGGCAAGGAACAAAACTATTGATATGAAAAGGTTTGGCTCAACCTGCACATGTATAAGTGTTCAGCACTATATGTTTCTGCACTTCTTCTGAATTTTCTTTTTGTGTTTGGTTTCAGTTCACATTCATTTTTGTTGTTGTTGTTGTTGTTGTTGTTTGTTATTTTAGCCAATCGCCTGAGCTGTAATTGCCATGTGACTAATCACCCTTGAGCTGCAATAAAATAAAATCTTGACAGTGCTGATGACTCCACAAGATACCAAAAAACACCAAATCTAGTACAATGTATGATAAATACAACATTTATAAGATTACAAAAGATTTCATCTTCAAATAAATGCTATTCTGTTGAACTTTCTCAAAACAGTTTCCACAAAAATCTTAAGCAGAACAAATGTTTTCAACATTGACATTAATAAGTAATGTTTCTTGAGCATTCAGAATGATATTAGCACACCAGCATATTAGAATGATTTCTGAATGATCATGTGACACTGAAGAATGAAGTAATGCCTGTCGGGAAAAAAAATACATTTAAAAATATATTAAAATACAAAGTAATTTTACATTGTAAAGACATTTCACAATATTACTGTTTTAATCAAATAAATGCAGCCTTGATAAGCATTAGAAACAAACAAAAAACAAAACCTTACTGGCCAAAGTTATCGTTTTTAACTTATTTATTGCCTGCGAATAATTATTCCATCAGTAAACACGGTTAACATTGTGCCCCCAAAATGGTGTACTTATAACATCTACCAGCTGGAGTCTGGACCAACCACCATTATTGTGCTTACACAGACACAATAAATGATAATGTGAGCAACTTCACTGTGATCCAGAATTAGACTTAATCAGTCCCTTGATGTCAAGAAGTGCAGAGCTCCTTATTAGCTCTCTAAATGAAAGAAAACTTCAGTAAAATCTCTAAACAAACACATAGCTCTAGCTTCAGTGTACTAGCGTGTGGATAACTTTGCTCTGACAGTCAAAACAACCAACACTCATTTGTTTCTCTCTTTTGTTTTCACTCTTACATTTCAGTCAGATCCAAAGCAGATATGAAGGTGTGGAATAAATAGATAAGCAGACATGCAGATGTGGTGTAAACCTCAGTAGGCTGATACATTTCAAGATCAGAGAGGAATGAAGAGAAAACAGAAAAAAGATTGTGTGTGCAGGGTGTTTTAAGAGTTTTTGCTGTTTGACGTGAGTTATTGTATTTGTGTGAGCTGGCATTTTGCATACTGCGAATGATTTTAATTACAATCGATAAATGGTAGTGGCTCTCGTTGTCTAAAGAGAGATTCAGCAGAATGAATAAAGGTCAAAGCCTTGATTACAAATACCATTAAATCTCTTACAGCGGCCTAATCAGAAACCTCAAATACTTGAAGTGTCTGTGTGTATTAAGTGAGACATTAGATAAAACAGCCCATACAAACACACTCGCAGCCGCCGCAAGAGCCTGCACGTCTATTATTCACATCAAAGAGCATTTTCTTTGAGCATATGCACACATATACACAAGTAAAAAAAAAACCTTAACCAATTTTCTCATTTAGCTGAATTACAAATGGCTCTTTGAAATCCAGTTCTCTGTGATATTATTTCTGAGCAATGAAATTCAAAATTAACTACTTTAATATGACATTTATTTATGTTAGAAAATATGCTACTGAAATAAAAACTGAATTATATTGTTTGCGTTAACGTCTCCAATCCCGGCATTTGAATATTTCATACAGACACCAATTACAGCTTTTGTCTTTTGGGGTAAACACACTGTTCAGGTGCGATTCTTCTCCCGAACAGTGATTCGCTCCAGGTTGTTGAGGTTAGATAGTCCAGAATACACTTCCTAATAATTTGCAAAAGTACTAGACACGCAGATACACACATTTGTCTTCACAGATCAAAGCAGAATGAGAATAAAGAATTTACTCATGAATACACACAGCCATTTAGAAGTAAGCCGTAATCCTTAACTCAGTCCAGAGGGAGCTTTTGTTCGGCCTGTAGTTTGTGTAGTCAGAGCTGTTAAGCCCTCTATCCTGCTGGGTGTTTAGTTGTGTCTTTTTTTGTGTGTATCATCTCGGTGTCCCAGATTGTATTGTGTGTTCTTCTATAGTGTATATTACATTTGTAAAGTGTAAATTAGTTTAGATTATATAACGGGCTGTGAGATCTCTTGCTCAGAAATATTCCCACGTGGGCATGATCCAGTCCTCTTAGAATGACACTCTAATCGACTCTTGAAATGAGTTTCGGAAAGTGTTAAATACGCCTCCAAAAATAAGACAAATATTAGCTTTGACACAGATTCGTGAATAAGCCCTTTCTTTCTCCTAGTGTTAACAAAGAGTTATTTGAATCATCCCTCATCGACCTACGGCGATTAAACTGTTCAGCTGTCAGACTGCAGGGCTTTTCGGTGAATCGAAATTAACTTTTTTACTTGATAGTTAGTTACTTCCACATCTAAAATGTGTAATATATATATATATATATATATATATATGTGTGTGTGTGTGTGTGTGTGTGTGTGTAAACAGTATGTATATATGTAAACCGCACTGATAATGATTTTTCATGGACGAATATGAATTTTTTTTTTTCTTCAGGAAAATGGGCAGATTCTGATACTGGTTGCCTTTTTCCCCTTTGTTCAAGCAAACTTGCTTGTTTATTTGCTCTATAACAGGCCAAACTGTTCTTAAACAAAAAACTAAATAAAAAAACTGTAGCCATTTGAAATTAGAGGCACCACTGCATTTTAATCCCAATCCAAACAAAGATGCTACATATATGTAACGTTAGCAGTTGTTTATTTAGATTTAATTAGGATTTGAAGTAAAAACAGAATGGTCTGACTTTATATTTGTTAAATTATGCTACATAAGACACCTGCACAAAACAAAAACAGCAGACGGACTGAATAAAAATGCAAATTCACTGTCTAACAGTAGGTGGCGCTTATGGAACAGCAGCGGTTTCTTTAGATTAGCGCAGCGCTTTTTAACACTATTTTATACGACAGGGATGGGTGTGGGGGATGCCATCAAAATATTTCTGAGAACAATCATTTCCCTTCAGAGATACATTCATGTAAACCCCCACCCCCAATTGAATATTTATATTTTTCTTCTTATATTTCACGTGTTGTGAGCCGCAAGCTAGCTGTGCCTGGTACATTATTTTCTCTGTTGGCGAGTCTGTGTTCTCCTCTTTGCTTTGATCGGTGCATGTCTAGAAAACAGGTTGCAGTGCAAGAATTATTTACACTTGCATAAATACTCCCAAATTCATTTTGAGGTCACACAGACCATATTTCGGAAGCATATGCGGCCAAAATGGTCACAATTTTGACTCTTGGAATGTGTACAGTACTTACTTCACCTTTTCACCCTTTTTGAGGTAGAGGCCATCATCCAAGGCTCAACAGGCATCTCTGTCTTGGGCTTTCCTCTTAACCTTGTTCCAGGTGTAACCCATATTTTTGCAATCTGCCTCAAGATCTCAGAGCCAAGCGTTTCTTGGGGTTCCTCTTTTCCTTTTTCCTTGAGGATTAGAGGCCAGAGCTTGCCTGGTGATGTTTGATGTTGGCTTCCTGAGGGTGTGGACTATCCAGTGCCAGCGCCTCTGTGATTTTATCTTGGGCTGGGAGCTGTGATGTTTTGTGCCACAGTTTCCTATTGCTGATGGTGTTTGGCTTTTTTCTTAGACAGGTGTTGATGAAGGTCTGGACTTTGTTGATAATGTTGCACTCATCCTCCAGGTGTCAGCGCCATACAAAAGGACTGACTTGACATTGGTATTGACAAGTTTGATTCTGGTTTCCAATGTCAGGTCCTTGGAGTTCCAGATTTTCTTAAGATGGATGAAAGCAGCTTTGGCTTAAACACCCTTATTTAAAGGAATGTTCCAGGTGAATACAACTTAAACTCAATTGACAGCACTTGTGCCTATAGCATATAGCATTGAGCACTTGTGTCTATATTACTTGTGCCATAATGTTGATTACCACAAAAATTAAGTTAGACTTGTCCCTACTTTTCTTTTAAAAAGCAAAAATATGGGTTACAGTGAGGCAATTACAATAGAAGTGTATGGGGCCAATCTGTAAACGTTAAAATACCGTTTCAAAAGTAAATCCACAAGATGCAGGCAATATGGTTTGATTTTAATGTTCAAAAGAGTTACGGGGTAAATGTACAACTTTGTTGCCATGACAACATTACTCTTAAAACCCTAAAATGACCATAAAAATGTCAAGAATGTCTTTACAGCTCAAATAATACACAGCTTTTACACGAGAATGAATTGTGATTGTAATTGGTTTTATAAAATTATAAGCTTTAATTTTCCTCCAATTCACAATTCAATTTTGTCTGTCGATTGAGCTTAACTGCTATTGAACCATGAGTACTTTGACTGCTTTCATGGCCCACAACAGCACTGTCTCCTAATGAGTCATTTTGATTATTTGAGACACTTAAATTCTGATTTCAGTGTCTCTTTACAAATCCTAGGCTGGCTGCATGTTTTCTGATTGTGTTTGACTGAATTGTGCCTCACTCACACAAAACTAATTTAATGAAAGAACAGGATTATCCACTGTTAATTAAATCCTCACTGGGAGTCACTGCATGGGCTTGAATTAGCTAAAAAGAAAACTCTTGTAGTTCTGAACATCTACACATATGAATTTAATTTACAATGTGTACATGTCTATAAGATACGATTACGCTTACATCGTTTCCATTTCACCAGGTGCACCAGTCTTATTTTCACGCTTGCTTTGTGGATGTATTCCATCAGAATCCAATTACTTTAGTCTGTAGCTTTTTAAAATAATGTCTTCCTTTTTCCTAAAACCACCTTAAACCATCCAATTTGTTTGAATAGATATTTGGTCAGCAACATTCTTATCTTAACAAAAAAGTTCTTCCACTCCTCACTGTCTGAATTCAGATGGCAGGCCATCACGCAAACCGAGGTCGATCTACAGTGGTGCGTGTAATTGTATTTCCATTTTAAATAACTGTATCGAATTGTATTTGATGTCCTTGAAATAGCCAGGGCATTGGATCGAGTGCTCTAATTTAAACATTTTAAATGACTTTCTCGCTCTCTGCTGGCTTTGGCTCCTGTTTTGTACAGTTCATCTCTTTTTTTAAAACACAATATTCACAACATGCTAATAATATTGCCCTCGTTTTCAGGAATGTTATCTATTTATACTCTACTCTCTAGACAAAGACTTGGGACAGATTTTCTAAACAAATCAGCTGACAAACAAACAGCTTTTGAAATGAAACACTTCCCAAACAGCCCGCTCTCTAAATAAGGCTTTCCAAAAAGCTTACTAAATAAAATAGAAAAAAAACTCAAAACAAACTTCTTAAAGCAGAAGTTACTCAAAACAAAACATTTTCAGAAATAGTAAATAAAAGATGACAAACAAATGACTCTGCAAACGAGCAGCTTTAAATAAAAGACTTTCCAAATAAACAGCTTTGCAGACAAAATGACTCTTTATACAATTGGATATAAAAGTCTCATCCTACTCACGCCTCCTGCTTCAATAAGCATTCATTGCATTTAAAATCTAGCACCTCTAATGTCAGCATCACAATAATTTTCCTGCTTTGTCTACAGGGTACTATTAGATGGCATGTGGAAGTGCCAATCTGCAATAAAAGCATACGAATATGTTTAGTAAGAGTTTGTGATTATTCATTATTTAGAACGTAATAATAAAAAACAGAATATAATTATTACTAGGAGCTTGAGTTGTGTAGGTGTGATATCATGTATCTGTCTGCTTTTTTTAATGCTGCTGGTCTGTTAAACAAGAAAGAGCATGTAGAAGTAGGTTGTGCATATGACTAATGTCTCTATTTCTTGCTCTTTCTCTGCAGGTATGGAGACATGGTCCCAAAGACCATAGCAGGGAAGATCTTTGGCTCCATCTGTTCCCTCAGTGGGGTGCTGGTCATTGCTCTGCCTGTTCCTGTCATCGTTTCCAACTTCAGTCGCATCTACCATCAGAACCAGAGAGCTGACAAGCGTCGGGCTCAGAAAGTTCAGGTCTGTGGGACTAAATTCTCCCCGAGGGGCAACGTCTCCTTTAACCAGAGCAGCTTTAGTGAAGAAGCAGGTCACTAGTGTTTACCTCTGAGTAATGCTCCTGTTAAATGAAATCAAATCCTTTTCTATCTTATGCTTAAATAAAGAGAAGTGATTGTTTTGATGTCCCAAGGGCAGTTTTGGAGGCTATTAGTCAAGGGTGGAGAAAGGCCAGAGGGTTTGTGAGTAAAATCAGGTGACAAGTCGTCTTTCCCCTGTGGTGGTACCATGGTACAATAATGTAATCAGATGGTAATACTATGGTACTCTGATAAACACTACTGCTCAAAAGTTTGAAAATGATTTCCATTTCAAATAAGTGCAGTTTATATTTAATTATTCATCAAAGAACTCTAAAAAAATATGTTTTCCATAAAAATATAGAGTAGTTGTTTTCAACATTTAGAATAATAATCAGAAGAAGAAGAAATGTTTTTCTGAGCACCAAATCAGCATTTTAGAAATATTTCTGAAGGATCATGTGACTGAAGACTGGAGTAACGGCTGCCCTAAATTCATCTTTGCATCACAGGAACAGACCTAAATTGCACATATTAAAAAAGAAAACAGTACTTTTAAAATAGTAATGATATTTCACAATATTGCTGTTTTTACTGAATTTTTCAATTTACTGAATGGTTAGCATAATACACTGAGCAAATATAATAGGTGAGCAAAAAAAAAAAAAAAACCCTAACCAACCCCAAAGTAGTGTACATACCATGGTATTGATTGATTACCATTTACCATGGTATTTACAATGGTAGTTCAAAGAATATCATGGCACTACCATGGTATTTGTACTTTTTGGTCATTTTTTGTTACTGTCAGGGCATTGATGTTCCTGCCCCAGCTTTGCAATAAAAGACATAATCCTTCGCAGAAAATCCTAAATCTACTTTCATATTTAAAGCTTTGATATTCCCTTACAACCCGCCTCAGCTGCTCAGACTGTCTTCTCTTGTAATCGCCTGTTGTCGTACCATCGGTATTTTATAGTTCTTTATGTCTTTTCTCAGTTGATAGCCACTCAGCCATATTGCTGTTCTTTTTCCTTGCCTGATGAATAAGGTTATTAAACTTGTTTGTTTCCGGGTGCATGAAGGATAATAATCCTACTTCACCATCCTTTTCCGTCCTCGTACAAAATAACACCTCTAACAAACAGCCTTAATGTTAAATTAAGCCTTTCTCTTCTCCCTGGGGGAATGAAGGGATGACCTGTCACTCGTTTAATGGCAGCATGGCGTCAAAAGATTGAGTCTAGACTAGAATGAGATCCCAGCAGGGTTGCATGCCCTGCGTCTATCCATCTATCAATCCATCCCTCCCCGTCCTCCTCCAAAACGTCTCTATATCTCTCTCTGAAGGTTATTTAGCTAAGGCGTAATTATCTGTTAAATCACCATAGGCCTCTCAGCTTGCTTTTGCTATGCTAATAATTGCGAATGTTACTGGAGATTAGCTTGATCGCAGAAAAACAACACCAAGGCCACTCCTATGACATCCTGTGTGTGGTGAGAGATGTCAGCTCTTGCACTCAGTGTTATGTTATGCTCGCAGTCATGGATTTAATATATGCTAATGAGGAATTAATGTAAGCTTAGGTTTTGGGTGGGCTTACGGGGCTGCATTGTCTCCGCAGGCAAGATTTCCACTGGCTTGAGCATTTTACTTACTGTTAAATTAAAGTTTATCCAGTATGGCAGATTATTCCACAGAATTTGTTGCATTCACACTGCAGCAGTGCCCAGTCTCCACATTATCTCTGGTCAGATCAGCCTAAACAGAGTTTTGAAGTGAAATTTATGTCGCCAACCATTTTCTGTTCTTTCTCAGCACGGCCGCAGGGGAAGCGAGTTCAGTTTCAAGTCCAAACTAAAGCTGCCAGATGCGACCAAACCTCACAGGACCGTCTTAAAAAATGTGTTCTGTGTGAGTGGGTGTGTGTTTAAACACATCCTACAGTTAACTAATAACAGAGTGGCATAAGTGCACGAACCTGCCTCAAGCCCCAAGTTAACCTCCACCATAGGAACAGCTGTGCTTACTGTCCAAAGGACATGAGAGAGAAAGAGTAAGACATAGAGAGGGAAAGAGAGCCAGGAGGGATGTTCATCCTAATGACAGTCCTTCCACAAATAGCTTGCCCAGACAAGACCTGTGGGGAGGGGTTTGTTTATCCCAGCAGTCACTTTTGGGAGGTGACCTTCCTCTGTCTCACCTGTTGTCCAGTAGCCAAAATACAGCACTGGTACTGCACCAAAACCGTGTTATACGCAGGGTTGTGGAAAGTTACTTTTAAAAGTAATGCATTATAATATTTTGTTATTCCATAAAAAAGTAACTAATTGCATTACTTTTTATAGAAAGTAATACGTTACATTACTTTTTCTCGCCTGGGCTGGACTTGCTGGTTTGTTTTTTAATAACAACAAAAAAAACTGTGCTGCCATTCTGGATTAAAGAAGAATAGGATTCAGGATAAGGAAGTTCAACACTCTTATTTCTAAATCTTAAGTTATTTTTGCTTATTAGTATGGTTGAATTAGATCATTGAAGGTCAGCAGCAAAGACACTGGTTAATAAAGTGAGATTAAATACATTATGTATATTTGTATAATTTAATATAGTTAATTATTACAGGTTTGCGTAAAATTCTGAGATTGCATATCACCGTTTTTATTCATTTTGAGGAATACTGAATGTTGATGAGTAAATGCATGTTCCCATTTACTCTAGAACTACAATAACCATCATGTTTACACAGCGCACACAACACCTGTGCACTTCATTTCTATCAACATTGGGAGAGGAGTCTGTCAGTCAATAAATTTGAAAAAGTAACTTGCTTTTCGTATTTGAAAAAGTAACTTACATATTTTGTTGTAAATTGACAATGTAATTCGTGACTTTACTAGTTACTTGAAAAAGTGATCTGATTACGTAACTCCAGTTACTTGTAATGCGTTACCCCCAACACTATACGTTTTAATAAACTAAAAGACTAGACGTTATTAGTGGATGCATTATAGATTTATGTCAAATACTTATGTGATGAACTGATAAAACTGAATTAGTACTCCTAATCAATTAACAATTAAATTTTTGGGTCACAATGTGACCAGGTTTAAATCTATGTACTGTAAAGAAAGTTCTAAACTGGTTCTGAAATTCTGGTTCTTTTAACATTATAAATTAAACTTACTTGTCAACAGCAGATCCTATATCAATATCCTAACAAATAGAATAACATTCTTGCAATCTTGTCACCTCTCATGAGAACAGGTGCTTTTCAGCATGTTTAACGTGGACACGCAAACAAAATGATACATACAAGTAAAAATTCCCTGCATCTGAGGCAATCACAAAATATTGAGACTAAAATGAGGAACACCAGCACACTGCGCATGTTTCCTTAATTTTTAGCTGAACTAATCTTTGAACTGTATTTAATTTCCTTTATTATTTTTTTATTTTACTTTTTAGGTAAAATAAATAAATAAATAAAGTTCAAAGCATTAAAGGTATAATATGTAACAAAATTTATATTAAAACATCTAAAAACCGCTTGCACAGTGTTATATATTTCGTTCAGCTATGTACTTACATTATCCTAAATATTTCCAAGAATATGTCAATTCAGAGAAATTCACAATTTTAAATAGTGCCCCGTCCCTCCCTTGTCACTTGTCACCTGTCAATTACGTAATATCTGCATTATTCCTGGTTTCCGCTCGTGCTGCATAGTAACCATGGCAACAGACAAGAGCAGATGTGTAACGGCTAGCGGGATGCTGTTGTTATGTTCAAACATTATGGACCATAGCAAGCAAACTTTGGGACATAAGGAGAAATAAAACAAGGATCAATATCGGCGTGGCGTTTCTAAGATGGCGAGAGCTTTGCGAAAAACTTTAACTTGACAGAGACGGCGCTCTTGCACATTATTAAACAAGGTAAGCAAATGTAGGCTACATCAGACTAATAAATGTTATATAGCTCAACAAGATGAAGTGTAAGAATATCATCTGTATGATAATCTAATGTTGATCTAGCTGACTGTTAAGTTTCATACAGTCAACAAACTAATACACAGAATAACATTACAACTTTCAACACACTCAAATGCAGTTTAGTATGATAGGGTAACGTTAGACCAAGTGAAACAGAGCTGCGTTACCTCAGTTTTAATTCATCAAATAAACTGACCTGTATGAGAAGAATTTCAGCACTTATGAGTAGTTCGGTAAAAATGTCCTCGTTTCTTTATCATGTCCACCATTCTCGGCCATAAAAAACATGCATTCACTCATCTCATTTTCCCATAAATATTATTAGATCCATTGGCACGACGACAAGTTCTATGATTCCATACTCATTCACTGAGTCATCAAAATACGCCTTTGTTATTGTTTTGAAGAGTTTAGTGACCCCTAGCAGCGAAAAAAACATATTGTACCTTTAACTCAAACTGCTTTTTGCCACCAGTCACTTATCGCATATAGCACCAGCATAACTGATATGGACGTTAATACCGTACCATGAAAGTTATGATAACATAAATCTATTCCAAGCCTGTTATGTCATTCTTGAGTGGATCAAAAAGGAAACTTTCCTTTTTTCCTTTTTTTGTCACTCTTTTCCATCCAGTTACACTGAATAGGAAATGAAGCTTTCATGTTTCCAAAAGGACCAAAACCATAAAGTGTAGTAAAGCTGATGTCGGTGACTCATGAACGAATCATTCAAACATGTTTTTCTGCATGCTTTACATCCGGCTGGATCAGGAGAGTAAATGTTGAAAATAAGTGTTATTTTATGTGCTTATTTTAACAGGGAAAGCCATGTTTCAGTTCAGTTATGTTTGACATTTAATAGAAATCTGTTATCAGATCAAGAAAAACATCTTGGAGCAGTGCTTGCTGGAAGGACTTCCATTTAGTAATCCCATGGTGCACTTTGGTTGGGTTTCAAATTTGTATCTATAGAAAACAAAGAATCCAAGGCACTAGAAGGGACTAAAACACTGCACACTGATGCATTTCACTTCCTCAGAGTGTGTCAGGTACAAAAGAATTTCTGTTATGTTGAAGTTTTTATGGTTGCCATTGTGCTGAAGAGTAAAGCCTACGGTTTGGTTGTGGATGGCTGCCTGTAGACTATGCATGATGCAATTTGCAATTTGCTAATGCCAGTGCAGTAACAAGCATCATTCTTCTTGTGCTGTGCTAGCTACAGACAGTCTTTTAATTGTACAACATAACTGAATGTCAAATACAAACAGGTCTTTTCCATTTACTCATAAGCACAGACTTACATATATCGGAATCTACATCAATACATTTGATCTGAAATAACTAAAAAACATTGATTAAATATATGTTTAAAATGAAGATAAATTAATTTAGTGTAACCACTTATTAAAATAAAAATCATATAACCATTTTTTTTTTCAGTGTACAATTTTGACATACACAAAGGCTAGGCTACGTTATCTGGCAACATGGGTTAAAAACATAGATAACATAAATGTTACGAAGAAGGAGCGTAGAATAAATTTTATCTACAAATAATGTAGGGAGATGGGCATACTTTTAAATCTGCACCTACTGTGTTTTTTCTTAGGCTATTTGTCATCTCTGGTTTTGGTCTGTGTCATACCTGGTTGGAAAAGTCCCCTCTCGCCACTGGCGTGCAGGGCTGCAGACTGTTGCTTTATACATTAGAAAACTCAGATTCAGGTTTAATTTTATGGGGTTTGTCTTGGATCGAGTTTATCTTCTTTAAAAAATTAATTGATTCTGGTCAATTCAGCTCAGGTACAAATTTTAAGACCCAGAGAAGACCTCTAGTCTGTACTACTTTGATGAGATTTATTTATTTCAAGAGCTTTGGCTGAACTTCTAGAGCAGGGCTTTCCAGGAGACTCTGCATTAAGAACATTGCAGACATGACAGCTGGGTTTGATGCAGAACCATAGAAGTGAGCGTCAGCTTAATGAAACTTTGATCAAAGTGCAGAAAGCTTCAGATTTTTTCGCTAATTTCATCTTCAAGTGGCTCATTGTGTCTCACCTCACGAACATGCTGCAGATTTTTTTTTTTTCTGACTACAGAAAGCTATACACCTTATTAATAACTAATGCAAATATGCATAGCCAGAGAGCTAAAGAGAACAGGTCGTTTCCTAGACATCCCACAATTCATTCATAACTGATCACTCCATCTCATTATGCTCAAACTCTCTGAGTTTTGTTCAAAGTTAGTTCAGGAATCAGAGTTTTGATCAAAGTGACCAACAGTAATTGGGCTGATTCATTAGTTCTAAAAACAGAACTTACAGCTACTTCAGTGAATTCAGTGAATGTTAATGACTTATTATTAATTCAGTACTTACTTTACACACACACACACACACACACACACAATGCAATTATGAACATGATCTGAGATTCGTTTTAACATCTTTACTTAGTGGTGCATGCTAAAGCAAGGTTTTAAACAAAAACAAGTATTTCCACTCTAAATATTAAGCTTTGATTGACACATAGCTCGTCATGCTCCGTTTATGCTATGGACAAATCAAACAGCTTGTTAAGGAGAAGTGCTCTTACTTTAAGTTATCATAAAACTGAAAGCATATCAAAAAATTCCACAGACTTTTATTTAAAGCTTAACAAATGTATACAACATACTCTAAACCCCTTAGCAACCACATAACAATCCTCTCACAACTCTCTAGCATTGGATTTTTTTGTCTTTTTTTAAAGAAAAATATATTCACAGCACTGCCATACAACTCTTATCTGCTCTTTGTTGTGGACTGAACTACAGCAAACACTGAAAGTGGAGAGATTTTGTTTAATTGATATAGATAATCCACTTAAGCTCACTGAACTTCCATTTCTGTGAATGTTCTTGTATCACAGCTGTAGAAACTACATTAAAGCAAAGGGATGTAGATATGTACGACACTAAACTGACTCACAGATTAACAGATTTGTTCAGGTCCCGCAGTTCTGTATTTATTTTGTAGATCCATCTCAACATCACTCAGACAACGTAGGCTCATTATAAAATTAAACTAAACAGATGTAGCATGTTTTCACAGGCACTGTAAAATTACATTTTACAGCTCATGAGTTGTTTTTGTTTATAAAAAGCACTGGTTCTCAACCAGAGGCATAGTACACCTTAGCAAACTTCCAATGGGGCCTTTAGATTACTTAAAATTACTTATCAGCATATATGAGGCCTAATTTTAAAATTGTGATTTCAAGACCTGGAAAACTCATGTAAATTAAAATAACTGTATAACTCCATGGGCATTTATATAATAAATTTACAAGTAGAGCTCTGAAATATTTTATCGGGTAGAAATTGAGAATAAAAGCTACTTTCAAAAATCCTTATTTAGAACAGTCATGTTCATACTTGCCTAGAAATCACAAGGTCACTGATTAAAAAGAACTTCTGGAATCCTGAAACTGAATTTACAGAAGCTAGTAGTGTTGGCCCATCAGATATTGGGTCTTGGAGTCAAAAAAGGTTGAGAACCATTGCCCTAAGGTGCATAATAGTTCCTTAAGGGTGCATACTGTATTAATGCGGGTGTAACACTGTGAGTTTGGATACTAGGAGGTCGTGAGCTATTGCAAATGTTACAAGTCCTTATAATCGTTTCAAAGCAGCTGGTACACTGCGAGCCGGCAGCAATCGCACAAGCTTTTGCACTAAACTCGGAGACTGAAGCTATTTTATTTTTCACCTACTGTTTTTCGAATACTATGAATTCGGACATACTACTCTGCTGTTTTTCGCATATAGTAGGGAAGTATTATTAAACTTTATTAAAAGAAAATTCAGGTTCTTATACAGTTCTCTTATTGTATTCCCTGTAAAAAATAAATAAATATATGCAGTTTCATTTTTAATGTAAGTTGATCTGTACAAAAGAGCTTAATTAAATGCCTGGCCCAGTGGTGGGTGAATTTAAACGACAAGTACAGTTCAACAAATGCTGCCTTCTCACTAACTGCTAAAAATTCTCTGCATTGCTGCTCATCATTTCAGAGAACAGTGCAATGAAGACAGCGCCTCACAGCACACTGCACACCAGTCTTAGGTGGTTTGCGCTAGAGCGAATGCTTCAAGCATAAACAACTTGTGCATGTCACAATCTAGACAGCATCCCTATTAACAATTTCATTTATATGGGGAATTAAATACTTTGATTGATCGAATGAAAACATGACCCAGAAACATGTAATACTTCTATTATATCCAGTATAGCTACAGTGATAATATAACTGTGATACAAATATTGAAAGGGATTGTTCAGTAGTGACATTGATAGAAACATGTCCCTATTCTCCAAACCCAAATAATCTCAGCCCTCACATGATCAAACCTTCAAACAACAATCTGTGGACTGTGGTGTATGATTTGAAATCTCTACTTTTACAGTGCCATCTTTGAGTTTCAATGAAAATCTTGTCTGAATCTGCTACTGGGTAGAGGTTGAAGGTATACCGCCCAGGGTCACCTTCCTTGTGAAAAAGATCAAAAATGAAAATTTTGTCATTAAGTACTAACCCTCATGTCGTTCCAAACCCGTAAGACCTTTGTTCATCTTCGGAACATATTAAGATATTTTTGATGAAATCTGAGAGCTCTCTGACTCCTCCATAGACAGCAATTTAATTACCACTGTCAAGGCCTAAAAGGTACTAAAGACATTGTTAAAATAGTCCATGTGACTACAGTGGTTCAACCTTAATTTTATGAAGCAACAAGATCTCGGATTTCATCGAGAATATCTTAATTTGTGTTCCGAAGATGAGCAAAGGTGTTACAGATTTGGAACGACATGAGGGTGAGTAATTAATGACAGAATTTTTTTTCTTTTGGTTAACTAACCCTTTAATTGTATTGAATGTACACTTGTACACTATGAAAATAGATTTTTTTTTTTTAAATACTGTAGTTTGCAGATAATATAATAATGAAATGAAATGTCAATGTTTTAGATTAGCATAAATGATTACCAGTACATTTGGCAGTACACTTTAACCATATTTCAAAGAAAATAGGGGTAATTATGAAATTACATATAAAGATGTAATTAAATCTTACTTAAGTGCACTCAAAAAAAATTAAGCCTTTTAAAAAAAGAACTCTAAAGTTCAGCTAATTGCATTTAATATAAATCTAAACTACAATCCATTTTCATTCCATCGCAATGAATTAACATGGAATTAAGTGTCTAAAAACATTACATTCAGTTTGCACTTAAGTATAACAGAAATATTATACTTTAAAATAATATACTATATATAATAAAGAAAGAAAGTGTACTTATTTTTCACAAGGGAAGGCCACAATCTACCCAGTCTGAGGTCTTGTTCACCCAATAAAAGCTACTGGAACAACAATAGCTTGGAAATAAAACATTTTATGCATTTTATTGCACATTATTTCTGATGAATACATATAGAGTGAAAAATGTATAATTATTTCAAATAGGAGCACTTTGATAAGATTACAGTGAATTGAAATATGTCATGGACCACAAATTTGCCAAATAAAATGACTTTGCATCATAATATTCAGGACAAAATTACAGATTGGCACACAACAGAGGTCTTCTGGCCTCACCAGTCGCCGCTGCCATAAAATGTGTCACAGTGGGCTTTATAAAACTGTATGTGTATAACTGAAATGCAATCTGTGAATTTGTTGCTTTGTTCAGTGCATCTGATCTCAGCACAGTGCGGTTAGAGTTGGCCGAGTCCTGAACAACCGTTCTCAGCAGCAATATTCTTTGTCACATTGATAAAGAACCTCGTCATTACTGCGGCCGTTCCCCATCTCATGTTCTGCAGGGGCAGATCCCCAGGAAAAATGTTTCTCTTTTTTTTTTTCCACGATAGCTGAAAATTGTTGGAGCATTTGTTGGAAACACAAACGGTCTCAGAGGCCCAAACTGATTCCATTATGTGATGGCAATCTCCTGTGAAAAGAGCAGAGTTAGCACTCCGCTCACCCACAGGGACTTGTGTGTGTGTTTGTGTGTGTGAGGATTTTAATGATGGTGTATGTTCTTTCAACCTGTGTTCAAGTGTGTGTGAGAAATTAATGAAAATCAGAATACCGGTTTGATCTAGACGAGGTTTCTGATGCAATTGAGACACAATTTGTTCTTCAATAATTTAAAAACAAACACACACATACAAATGCTCTTTTATGGGTGTCATGATATGCCAGTATTGATGATAATTATGATATTTTAAAAATGAAACATCATAATCATGTTAATAGTATAATATATAGTTTCGGAATATACTATTGACGATAACTGTAATATTTTTTAAATGAATAGTAGACATTAGGGATGTGCACAACGACTAATCTCATAAATGTTTAAACTGACATTTTGCAACTGACTAGTCTGAACTAGTTTATGCTTTATTCTTTTAACACTCTGTACAAAATGGGTATGTCTGGGTTTAGGGAGCTTACATTTATCTACAAAACGATGAAAGGGAAATTATGCATATATCTTTTTAACATGAAAGATTAGTAAATATTTTATGTTTTTTCAGCAACATAGTAGTTCTATAAATACATGAATGTTTCAGCACCTTTCTAAACGTACATTTTTGAAAGTTACGTATTTATACCTACGTATTAACAAAGAGAGCAGGTTGAAATAACCTAGCACCACTCAAGAAACCACATTAATCTATAGCAACTGCAAAGAAATACACTAAAAACCGCTCAGAACATGTTAGTGACCGCATAGTAACAACCTGACGACCACCCACGATGCCCTAACACGTTCATGAAAAATATAAAAATCTAGTGTATATTCATAATGTTTATTAATGCTTTGCAAATGTAAACTCTTTTTATCATGTCAATAAAGCTTATTAAATCTTAAGGGAACTGAAATATGAGAGAGAATCAGTTTTCTATGAGATGATGAGAGAATGAGAGCACAAATCAGATCATTTGATGCCTCTGGATCAGAGAAGATTAAAATACTCTCATTCATTGTAAATATTAAAATTTGATGTTCCACAGAGGATTCGACTGCTGGTTTTCACCCATCATCCATGCTGTGCATATAAAAATGACATAGACTGAGGGAATGTGAACCGCTGCTCTATCATTTATTGTTACACAGCTGCGCTAACTGTAATTCAGCATTACACAAGACGTTTACTGTAATTAAGCATTACACAGCTGCGTTTCTCTAAATTATCATTCTTTTATGCTTTGTAGTGCGCACAAGCAATCACTTTCTTATTTCCTGATGTGTGCACATTTTCACTGCGTAGCTGTCAGGGTCGCTCGGATTGGTTCAGTAGTTTTTCATCATCTCATGACAGACAGAAACCTATGTGAAAATACATTTTGTTTCTATGATCTGAATGGCTCTTTCAGGGGATCAGACTGAGGTATCAGACCTTTGTGATGGAAAAGCACTGGTAGACTGAGTTGTAACTTCCTCTGTGTGTGTATGTATTGACAGAAAGCCCGACTGGCCCGAATGAGAATTTCCAAGGGTGGCAGTTCTACCGCCTTCCTGCACAGCAAACGAAATGGACTCAACCAATCACTGGAGCTAACGGTAAGGAACAAACAAACACACACACACACACATTCTTTCACAAAAACAAAAGCACAACTATTCAAGCTCAATTTTTCCATATTTTGTTTCTGTTTGGCTCCCTTGTCATACATTATGCATGTTTTTCAACAAGATCCATATCAGGCAGTGCTTCAGTGCTGAGGTAAAAGTGTCAGGTTGTTTTGCTCTAAAAGTGTTTATTAGAGATTCACATGCAGTGATCCGATCTTCAGCACTTATAAGAGCGATTATGAGATTTTCATGTTTGCATATTTACACAAACATCAGCTCAATTAACTCAATAACATCCAGTTTATCAGGACAGAGTGATGAATTGATGTGAAAATGTCTTAATGTGTTGCTAAAAACCCTAATTTGGGAGAAAGAGAGATTTGGTCCTTATTACTGCAGTTGTTTGAAGCTAAAATGTCTTCCTGGAAAAAGAAACTGTCGATTCTCTGAATGCGTTGAATGCATTTGCGGAACGAGAAACATGCTGAGAGTGAACAGCTAGTACAGAGACAGATTGCAGGCCACTTCACAGCTAACCAGTTCTACAGAAAATCCTCAGAGAGGTCCAGTGTGTGAAGCAGACGGGAACCGGGCAATATTAAGCCTTATGTTCTGTTCTCAGACCTCAAGACCGTTTTAATAGTGAGGAAAATTTTACTCAATGAATATACTTAAATATAAATATATTAGTGCTGTCAGTCGATTAAAAACATATCTCTCACATTTTTTCTGTGATTAATTAGATTATAAACATTGAATTTTTTATTTTTAGTTTTTATTGTCTTCCAATTTTTTATTTTGTAATAACTTCACACTTACAACTTAAACACAGTATATTTTAATATACTTTATTTTAATGCCATATTTTTATGAATGAAGGCCAGTATCACTAAAACTACTACTGGTACTGAAATTAATTCATTTAAAACATTAAAGCTGCTGCCCGTATCTATTTTGGATTAAAAATGATCAATTATTATTATTATAAAATCAATTATTGAGCAGAACATAACCGATCAGTGTTCAAAACCATCTCCTTACCTTAGCTTGATTCACAACAGTAAGATTATAATAATGTTTTATAATCTGAGTGATACTGAATTCGAAGGAATTTGTTGGAAAAATACGAGATTGCTGACGTTTGTCTTTGCGTCATGACGTCCAAGTCTGTAAACAGAAGGAAGGAGTCCTGGCTAGAAGGCTATATCGTAGCTATGCTATCGTATTTGTAGCCTCTTCTTACAGCAGCTTGAATGTATTTAAACTTGAGATGGTGGCTTGTAATCCAGAAAGTTTAAAACGACAAAAGTAAAAGACTCCAGGCTGCGGAGGGCCTACAGTAAAAAAAAAAACCGTGACCTAAAAATGGATGCAGAGATGGCTATTTTTCTGCTGGACAGGTATTCAAAGGTTCATTGGCTAATAAGGTTGCAGTAGCAGACATTTTTGCTTAATCCATACAATTATGGATAACGATAATACACACTACATACACGTAGTCAAGCAATGTTGATGCTTCAATTCAAGAACAAAATATAACAATAATTTGCACCATTGATTGTTGGATTGATTCTTTTTTCAGTTGATCGGGAAAAAAGTGAATGACATTACTACTTCAGATGGCATTTTCATCTTATTTTGAACCTACATACAAGACGTTTCATCTGTAATTATGATGTACAGTGAAGATCCACACTGGTGCGTTGACAGACATGCACCTCAAAACATTAGATTCATCCACGCTGAGGAGCCATGCCGAAACACAACCCACGTAAAGAAGATAATTCCGCAAATCACTGCAATTGCAGGTTTCAAACAGAGATGGCGACAAAGAGGCAAAACTTACAGACTGCAGCTTTAATTATAGACCTTCAACATTACAGTGTAACAAAAAGATATCAATTTCAACATTTATTAGGCTTTAAAATAACTTTTAATTTACGTGGACTTAAAACAATCTTTACATAAACCCATTATAATAAATATCATAACATTACCTAACAGGTAGGAAATATACAGAAATTAAATATATTTATCAAACATTTTACAGTCTTCACTGCATAAATTATAAATTAAATAGATTAATCCTTTTCTGTCTCATAGACACCACATTCATAGACAGCACGTTCTCGATTGTGTTGTGGCGCTTGAATGGTTTAAAAGCATTTGCGTGAATAAGAGCGTGATCATATAATGTAACGCTAGCCAAATTTTGACGGAAAACACGTTAAAATGACAAAAATAAATCGCATGCGTTAATGCGCAAATTTTGACAGCACTGATATATATAAATACACACACTGAATATAATACTGAATATACTGTACTCAAAAATAAATATACTTAATACTGAATATAATACTTCAGTCTTCAGTGTCACATGATTCTTCAGAAATCATTATAAAATACAGATTTGGTGGTCATTATTATGGATGTTGAAAACAGTTGTAGCAGCTGCATTTTTTTTTCAGAATTCTGTGATGAACAGAAAGTTGAAAAGAACAGCATTTATTTAAAATAGAAATATTTTGTAACATTATCGATATCTTTACTGTCCTTTAAGTTAATCAACTTAACAAGGAATAATATAAAAGTTAACCCCAAACTTTAGTAAAGCTAGTGTTTATTTTTAATACTAAATAGGCCTAATGCCTAATTTTTTTCTTATAGGAACTATCGAAATATCCAAATATTGATTATAAAAACATGAATTAATGCATTGAAATTTCACATGGTTCTCTGATATACTCCAGTCTTTACTTCTCTAATGTATTTTTTTACTGGGTTCCAATTTACCCCAAAACAACATTAAATACAAATCACATTTCTGAAAAGTGCATGTCTACTTTGTGGTAAAACAAAATGATGAAGTATCAACAATATCTGTCTTAAGATTTGATCAGATCAAGGGATTTTGTTAAAGGCAACGAAATAAGTAGTTATTTTCTAAATGAATCCTATAGTTTTTATGCACATCATTGGGGTCTCTGGGGCCCAGTTTAAACCTGGTATTAAGAAGCATTTGCGTCAATCCGATCACAAGTGGACGACTCTAAATACAGGTGTATTGAGATGATCCACTTTCAACTACTGCCAGAGGTAGTCGAAAATGTATTTGACCAGATTGCTTTCATGGTGTAGACGCTCAAACGACCACAAAAGACTACCTAATCTCTGCTTACTGACCTAATGCGTAAACCTGGGATTTAAACTTTGTCGTCTGAAGACCTAAGTTCGCTTTGAAGATGAAAAACTTACCAAGCAACTTACCCTCCGCTCAACAAAATCAGGACAGGTCAAAAATGGACAAAATAGGTGGATTAAAACAAGTGTAAATGGGTATGTGTCTCTCTTGTCTACTTGTGATCCGATCGACCAAAACACAGGGTGTAAACAGAACATCGGACTAGTCAATAGCAACAGAAAAAAGGAGGGTTAAAATACACATCTAGACTTTTTCCTTTCAAAAATGAGGCCTTGTAGGGTGAATCACAAGAACACTGAAAACCATGACAAATGTGCTTAACTGTCATAAAAATGTCAAAATGGAAAAATTCGTAATGGTCCTAAAAATAGGCTTCATTGTCTTTATGCAAAGTATTCTTATAATAAGCAGTCCTTTGATTTTAGGGTTAATTTGAGGTTTCTTAATGCGATTCACACAAGAATGGTCTGATTTGCATCAAATGAAAAAGCTGGTTCTAGGTTAGCCTGTCTGAGTAGCTCATAAATACCACACAGTTCACATGCAAACATGCGGTCTGCTCAGAATACGAGTACTCAGGGTTTGTTACTGTAAAACACCTAATTTTGCTCTCTCTTCATTTCTATCAATATCTTTCTTTTTCCTTCTGTCTTTCTCTCCTCCTACACATCACTGACTGACTCACTCATGTTATTTTAGTGCTCGCGTTGTGTTAAGATGTTGTGGAAATGGCGAAAATGTGGAGCAGTGTGTGTGCGTTCAGCCGGAGGGCCCAATGTGCGAGCACAAGCTCCCAGAAAAAAAGTGCTACAATAAAAGAGAGAAATATGTGGAGTTTTAGTAACCGTACCAATGGATTTGTGAAACAGGAAAGTGGAATCACTCTGATTCGCCCAATCCTCTGAGGCCCCTCGTCCTTCCTTTCTCTCAGGCTTTGTTTATTTAAAGTTATGGATGATATATTGTGCTGCTCTGTTATGGATGAAGTTCCTTCCAAAAGCAGTAAACCACTCTCCATGTCTCTCCCTCGCACTCTTACACAACAGCAGCTCCCCTATTACAAGATGAAACTTTCACCACAGGTACTGAGCCAAACAACACACACTCTGTCCCTCTCTCCACTTCATTATTCATGCGTGATATCTGATGATTCCTTACAAATCTATGTCTGTGTGTGTTTCTGCAGGGATCCTTGGAGGAGGACCAGCAACTGAAAAAGACCACATCTCTGCTGGAGAGTCAACATCACCATCTTCTGCACTGCCTAGAGAAGACTACGGTCAGTTAGAAGTAGTGATGGGCACTTTCAAAACACTGTTTCATTAAGCTTTACAAATCTTTTGTTTCAAAACCACAGTTCAGAGTTTGCATCAAACTCACCATGTCATGTGATTTCCGCAAACAAGGCTTCATATTGCATTGACATTTACATTTATTCATTTGGCAGACGCTTTTTATTCAAAGCGACTTACAATTGAGGAAAACAACAAGCGATTCATCATGAAGAGGCAAATAGACCCAGGAAATGCTCACAATACAAGTTTCAGACATTGTTTAGAGTATCATAAGCTAGAATAGGGAGGGATTAGAGGAAAGGATTGGACAGTTTTTTTGTTTTGTTTTTTAGGATGGGGCTGTTTTGAACGTTTCAAAGTTTCGACCAACGAGTTTATATCTCAAATTTTTTTCCTCAGAGATTTATTTAGATACTCAGAATCGTGAGATATAAACCTCCAAATTGAGAGAAAAAAAACCCCATAATTTTGAGAAATCATAAAAGCGAGAAAAAAGTCAGAATTGTGAAATAAAATGTCGCAATTGACTTTGTTTTTTGTTCAGTGACTTCTATTGTTTGAATTGGTGAAACTATGAACTAGTTTGATCTCGATATGTTTTATTATTAGCTATAGTTATGTTGTATAGTTATTATAGTTTTATCGTTATAATCGGTTTATTTTAATTACTCTAATGAATTTTAATTCTTATCTATAATGCAAATAGTATCAATTAAAAAGTAAGAAATATAGTTTTTATAGTAGTTTCTAATAAGTAATTGTTTCTAATTGGCCTAGTTTGCAAAGCCCAGCCTAATGACACATAAAACAAGGACTAAGTTACACACATTACAAAAAGAACACATTTTAGCAGTGAACAAGCAATGAATACAAAACTGGGACGTGACGCAACAAAACACAACATAGCCAATCAGAACAATTTACTCCGTTTTCTCTCGCACAGGCAAAAACTGCACAGCGTAAAGCACATAGCCTACCTTGCAATTCCATGACATGCATGATGCTTCTCCAGACGTCATGCTTTTTACGTTGCTTTCAATGCCTTGTCGAACTTGAAGGGGGTTGTCATGTATAATCCAATGTTTTTCCACGTCCACCATCAATAACGCCCTCTTCTGAGGGCAGGGCTACCCGATGCAGCGCAGCAGAAGTAACATACAAGCGACATATAATATATGTTTTTTAAAAATACTTTATTAAACCTACTTCAACAATAAACAGGCATTAGCATTGTTCAACACAGAATAAATCCAAGTGAAATGTCTTACAAATAATCAAACAAATTAAAACATTTGAAAGGAAGCTATATAAAATGCATAGTGTTTTTTTGTGTATTATCGTGTCGAGTCTAGTAAAAAATTAAAAATTAACTATTTGGACCTAACTTTGCCCAAAGTCAATGACATTTCTTAGCTCGTAATCAAGACGAGGACAGGAAAAAATGATATTAACTAATAATATAGTTTCACCCCTCTCCAATTCAATCAAATCCAGTCCCGCCCAACAATATTAACCACAGAATATTTCCTTTTAGATGCATTTAATTACATCCCCAAACTTGTCTTATGCAATGTATAACTGACATAAAAACTAAGGAATTGATTTGATTCTGATTTGTTTTCATTTATCACAAGTTAAAATGCACTAAATGCCATTTCATATTGTATATAATATGCAAATAGTAAAATGCACATACAGGCCTAAGGCTTTGAAGTAAAGACAATTATAAGAAAAAGGCTCATGTAAATAAAACATTAGAAATCAATAAACTTCTAATGAAATAATCTTTGTGTTTGTGATCAGAATCATGAGTTTGTGGACGAGCGTCTGTATGAACAGGGGTACCTGCAGACAGCACTGCAGAACTTCCCATCGCAGAGTCCATCTCTCTCCAGTGAAGAGGGCATCACAGGCACCTGCTGCTCACGGAGAACCAAGAAGAACATCCAGGCTCTCAATGCCACACACACACACTCACACACGCACAACCTGCAGGAGCTCAGCGCCTTACACATCCATTGTGGGGAACAGCAACCACTCAACACCAGGTTAGCACTCCTTCCTCACAAGACACCCATCTAAGGGTTGATTTTTATTTTTATATGATATGGTCACAGACAGCTGTTATAAAAAAAAGTCAGCATGAAACAGAAGTTGGGATAGCCTTTTCTAGTGTGATGTAGCTATATTTGAGTGAAACAGCTTCTCGAACAAGATGATGTGCATAGATAAATCATTTACAATAAATGCTGCAATATTCCATAAAAAATAAGAATTGTTCATTTTGATTTCATGGTGATTAACATACTTTTTAAATGCCTTAGGTTTGATTGTTTACCCTGCCACAAGTATGCAAATCCATTATAAAAATATGAATTGCTGAATGTACAATTTATGACAATTTCAACAAATAAAAGTAAACAAAAGCCATTTTAAAGAGGACCTATTATGCCCCTTTTGACTAGATGTAACATAAGTCTTTGATGTCCCCAGAATGTGTCGGAAGTTTCAGCTCAAAATACCCCACAGATTATTTATTAGCTTGTCAAATGTGTGAGCCAAAGCATGACATTTTTGTATGCGTCCCTTTAAATGCAAATGAGCTGCTTCTCCCACCTGCTTTCCAAAAAGGGGGCAGAGCTTTAACAGCTTGTGTTTGGTTGCTCAATAACAAAGCTGGAGAATCTCACGCAGTCAAAAAGACGATTGTCAGTAATGGTGTTCAGCCTTACATTCAAACCAGAGTTGGGACAATAATGGAAGAAGTTACAACTTTTAAAATGCAACAGGATATTTCTGAATGGTTAGTGGAGTTGATTCAACTAATCAACTTGCACGTGCCATCATGTTAATCTTTTGTGCAAATCCAGTGTTGAATTGAGCTTCGTTAAACCCGGCGTAACATGACGGCGTGGGAACAACACTCCACTACAACAACTCTTCCCATTCTCTAAAGCAGCCCATCATGGCCTTGTCCCCTTTGTTGCATATTCTCGGGGGCAGGGTTTATGTAAATTTTGGGGTTTGTGATGTCACCAACCCAGGAAGAAGCTCATTGTAGTTCCTACCAGCCGTTTGTTGTAGTCCTTAAAAAGCCATTTCTGTTAAAGAAAATATCTCCCTTTGCATTTATCTTTGAGCGTCGTAACTCCCCAGATGTTGTTCATGTTCTAACAAAAACATTACACACCAATAAACAAACTAAAGCTAAAAAACTGAAATCAAAAACAAGGACCCTTAAACAGTAGGGCCTCATGGGACCCCAAACATAAAAAGTAGTCAGTCAATGTAAGGGTTAAAAGGTAAATTTTGTGTCATTTCCAAGGAAGATCTCATTTCTGTCAAATAAGGCAAAAAAATAATTGTATTCATTTGTGTGTTTAGAATGTATGAAATGATATCTATGAAATTAGCCTTGGTAGAGTAATTAAAGTTAGGTTGTGAAAAGAGTAAAGAGCTAAGACCTCTGTCTCTTTCTCTCTGTACAGTCGTTCCAGTCTCAATCTGATGTCGGATGAATCAGGGAGTCTGAACTGCAAGAGCAGTGGACTGGTTACCACGGCAATCATCAGTATCCCAACCCCTCCCTCAAACAACTCTCGAGGCAGTCCCGACGCTCCGCCCCCTCCGAACCCAGACGCTCCATCTCTTCTGAACCCTGGCTCTGATGTGGTGAAAATCTCTGCACTGTAGGAGAAAACAGAACTCAGGAAGAGAAACTGATGAGTAGCCTGCCCCCTAGTGGGAGAAGGAGTGCACTGACTCTCTAAAAGAAATGAAAGAACAACATTGATGCGCCTGTGTAAATGAGAGAAAGGACGACCATGAGTATTCAATCACTCTCCATCAGGACTGATAAAGATGAGGGTGTCACTGCAGTGTCACTGTGCATAAAACATTTCTCCTCCTTTTTCCTCTTAGTTTTCTGTTGAGTCATACTGTTTTTTAAATCGTCAAAAAGATTAATATTTTGACTAGAGATGGAGGCAAGAGGTCGAGGTTTGTTTTTATCCAACAATCTTGTTGTTTATTATCTGTTCCAACATCGCAGACAGCCTCTCAAAGCCTCGGCTTTCTTTATCCCAATTATGTTGTTTTGTTCTAGATTAATTCCGAAAGGATAAGAGAAAATCTGCTTTAGAGTCCGAGGGAGACAATATGAGGGCGACAGTGTTTCATAGACCATGCTAAGTTTTTATTTTTGGAATATTTGGTCAGAGTTAGGTCTAACTTGAATGTTTCTGCCCCGCGTGTATGTGTGCGTGTGTGAATTACTGAATCGTCTCTCAAACTTTCAGCCTCTCACACAGTTCGTGCCTCTCAGGGGGAAGAGAGTTCCCTTCCTCTTTAAGCCACTGTCTCTCCCTGAGTCCAAAACATTGAGCCGACTTTGTAACGTTAGTTGTGACCTATCAAACATTACTATGTAATATAGAACCAAAAAAAAAAAAAAAAGAGAGAGAGAGAGAAAGAATCATGAAAGTGTTTTTAAAACTCTGTGACTACAAGCACAAGGCGTCGCTGAGATTTTGTGATTACAATGTGTATCAAGCCTTGGTTTAACTGTGAATATTGTTGATAGAATATTTTGTAATATTTAGCCATTGTTTGGCAAAACCAGAGCAGCTGCCTACCCCGCCCCTTTTCGTCCGCCCCGCCCTTTTATGTCTGCCCCGCCCCTTTCCTCTGTCCACTGCTGGCCTGCTTCCTGTAGTTGTTCTGATCTAAGTGTTATTGTCATTATCGCTCAATGGGTATTTAAAATGTGTCTAGTTTGCGTAAAACTACATGGGTAGGAAACTTTTGATGTTTGTGTTTTTCATTAACTCTAGATTTTGAGTCATACGTTGCTGTTAGAGGAGAAACGGTCAACCGTACAAACCAATTAGAGATATTTTCCACCTCTTTTCTCTCCCTCTAAACTCCCTCCTTTTCTGTCTTTTTTTTTTTTTTTCGTCATCCATGTTCAGGAGAATGGCACTGCCAATATGATGGTTCAAATTTGTTGTCATGTAGTGGAAAGACCGTTTCGTCTGTCTCATTTACAATTCCCAATCCTATTCTCAAAACTGCCAGCAACCAACCAATCACATGTCCCCCTGAGCTCTGCCTTTTGTACCATAAATCCCATCCCAGGACTCTAAACCCCACCCACCCCCTTAAACCCCACTCACTTGTGCCTCTTACACCAGCATACATAGAAAGTGACCCCTCCCCTCAGGATGTTATTGCTCCAGGGCCACTGAGTTTTAGTGTTCAGTGCAATGAAACGCACACTAGACCTCATATCAACATTGAAATGCATAGTTCACCCAAAAATGAAAATTCTGTCATCATTTACTCCCCCTCAACCAAGCAGATCCCGACCCCCATTCACTACCATAGTGGGAAAAACAGAGAAACAAAAAAACGGTAGTCAATGATCAGCTTGGTTACAAACATTCCTCCAAATATCTTTCATTGAGTTCAGCAGAAATTTATACAGGTTTGGAACAACTTGAGGGGGAGTAAATGACGACAATTTTCATTTTTGGATGAACTATCCCTTTAATCTTGGTTTTGGCCCCTTTTAGATAGAATAAGCCATATTTTCCAGAGAAAAAAAAATCTGATTCAATAATTGCATAACAGATAAATAACCTATACTTGAACTTTAAAGCCGAAGTGGATGTCCAGTTACATAAACGTGAAAAGAGTTGTTGGACATGACATCAGTATTACAGGGAAAAGCACATTGTGATATTTAGGAATATCAGGGTATCCGGCCCACACCATTCTTATGAAAATCTTACTTTGATGGCCCATGTGTTCATTCGATGGCTATCCTGTTTGTTGTACATACGATCCATAACAAACCTCTAATTATCCTCTTTTTATGGTCCCAAATGATGTTTGTGATTTATTGACTTTCATGAGTGTACATAATAGATGGGAAATATGGAAATGATCTAATGTATAGTTAATCCAAAGGGAAGGTGTGGCCAATATATTCTAAATTTTAAGATAATAAATGTTGAGTATTGGATCACCTGTGGTCAATGGCGAGCAGTAATGTGTTCGAGTTACTTTCTTTTGCTTTGTCTTGCTTTGTCTTTATATTCAGCCCAGCAGGGGACACTACAAAACCATCAATGTAATAGCAGTGAATCTAGAATCCTAACAGCTTTGTAATCATCCATTTGTGCAGCCCATTCAGATGACAGAACTGGTTGTTTTGAATATATTACCTGTATGTGTGCATCTACATACCTGTCGAGGGTCTTCTTTCTTCCTCTGTGTGTCTGTGCTTGTTTAACTCTTTTACTCTCTTTGCTTCTTGTTTTTTTTTTGAGATAGTCATGTTGTTCTATTCAGCGGATTCCTGTTCACTGTCAGATGTTAAATATTATTTATGATCTTGTCTTGTGTCACAGTTGTGAAACGCCTGATAAATGAATTGTATCTGCCACAAATCCATCTTCTGTTTATTCAGTTCTTCTGAACCGTGATCTGACAGCAGTTTAATGATGAAATCACAAACTCTTTACAATAATCTGGAGCTAAAATAAAGTATATGACATGACGACTAAGTCAGACGAAATGCAGAAACAAAAGAAATCCAGCTCTGGGTCTTTCAGACTCCATCTTAAAGCACCTTAAAATTTATCCGAGCACCTCGAACATATAATTTCCTTCTCACAATAAGACATTCTGTATGAAAATACAGTCTATCATTTAAAACAATATGACTTGCCACAATTCCAACTGTCTCTTTTCGTCACATTAGCCACATGCAGCTCTGGCGACATGAGTAATCTGTCATTTCGTTGCATTTTTGTTTATTTCGGCAGAAAAAAACATTTGTAACAATAAAAATTAACTTCTATCCTGGACCTATACAATTATGGGTAGGTAAATCTGTGAAATACCATTAGTAAAAACCTGTAAGACTTTATCCAACTAATACTTTTGTCTAAATTTATAATGCAGTTTACAGTATGCTTTTTTATTTGTAGCAGATTATTTCAAATATGTGTTTACATATGATTTACATGATTGTGTTATCAAGACTTGTAAATCAGACACCTTAAAGGGACAGTTTTCCCAAAATGGATATTCGGTCATTAACTTCCAAACCGGTTTGACTTTCTTCTGTGGAACATAAAAAGTTATGTTGAATAATGTTTGTAAAAAAAAAAAACGTTTTGATAACCATTGACTTCCATTCTATGGATGAAAAAATAAAAAAAGACACTTCTCAAAATAGCTTATGCTCCTCAGAAGATTAGAAAGTTGTACATGTTTGGAACGTCGAAAGACAAGTAAATGATGACAGACTTGTCATTTTCGGGTGAACTATACCTTTAAGAGCATATATGTGACAATTCCATTTATCTTCCCTTAGTTTAACACTAAAAATATTGACAAATATTATGTCGTGCTTATATGTACATTCAAATGTTAATATGTTAGTTTCATCATGACACTTCTCTTGAATGTGCATCAACTAGTGGTCTCTGTAGTGAAATAATAGCAGGCCCGGTAACACAAGCAAAAGCACCCTCATGTAATGATATCATATGGCGAAATAGATTTGGCAAACGTTTCAGGGCGTATCTGTGTTTGCGCTCAAGGGGAATGTCAGATGGTTCTATTTACAACATGATTTTGCAGTTGTGAGTTAACAAGCGAGTATACACGCTGTAAGAGACTCATTGTGCAGTGTAGACAACAATTAATTAAGACGAGTTATATTTTTTAGTGATTATAAAGGAAGCGCTCTTTCACATGCTTATATAATACATTCAGAATTTGAATCACAGTTTTGTTTTTGTGCTATATGACGACAGATGGCCAATTACACTCTGCAAAATTTCAGAGCAGACATCTACATAAATGCAGGATTCACACTCAAAACTGCTACTAAAGCCATAACATGTTTACACAAAAACACGGGACAAAAATATGTAAAAAATAAATGAAATAAATAAATAAAAATACCCATTAAGCAATGTAAATGCAGACCAGAAAAATAATTGAATTTCCGTATCAATATTTTATTTTTAATTCTCTTCCAATTATTTGAAAAAAGTAATGACTTCACTGACTTATAAAAAAATCTCTTCCTGTAATGGTGGAGTTTACACATTACATCTGCACTTTACCAGCACCCTCAATAATTTCAGAAGCACCCTCAATGATTTGATTCTGGAACCGGGCCTGAATAATAGCCTATTATAAATAAATCACCCGCATCAACATTAAAAAAAAGACAAAAAAACCAACATGCAGGCCTACTAGACCGTCGAGCGTTTAGGAAAGTTTCCTATCAGAGAGGCCTTCCGCTTTAATTGCTCCGGTCGATCAGTAGGACGTTATTCATGAGTGTGTTCGGGAGTAGTTTGTGGAGTTGTGAACGCAGCTGTCGGTGAAGCAGCGTGTAAATGAGCGGCTCCACTGCCGCAGGGACACACGTCACAACCAGCGCACACGTGCGCAGCTCGCGCAGCAGCCACTGCTACAAAACAAACACAGAATAATCCATCAGTTCTTAAAGGGACTTTTATCAGTTATCATATATATATATATATATATATATATATATATATATACACACACACTCATATATATTGTGTGTATATATATATATATATACACACACACAATATATATATATATATATATATATATATATACACACACACACATCCAAAATGAGAAAAGGCCTGCATTTTCCTAATATAAATCAGGCTAGCAATTGTCATCTTAACAATTTCAGTCAGTCAAAACTTTAAAAAAAAAATGCAAATGTGGACAACTGAACTTCTTAGTAGGCTGCCCGTTATCTTAAACATTTCATTCATTTTCGAAACAAATAAATGAATAGCAATTTTGAGTGTTCTCAATGTTCAGTGCTGTCTCTAATCTGAGAAAAATGCACTCTCACTTGATGGTGTCTGCAGCGCTCACACATGTTCAGCGCGAGGATCACAAACAGCGGCGCCCAGAACACAGTGGCCGTTATGATGACGTAGCCGAACCTCTTCGCCACGCGGCCCTCCAACCTTTTCTGGCCGAGCTCTCGCGCCGCTGGAGTCAGGATACACACCGCGCCAGCTATGCGTGGTGCCGCGTGCCGATTCCCTGAGCAACTGTCCGCTTTCTGATGGCGCGCGGTGGCTGAAGGGGCCACACGGTCCCATCCAGGGAGGTGCCTTCCAAAGTAAGGTTTCAACTGCACACCTGTGTCAGTTATTTTGTTGGTATGCTGTCTCACAACAAAAAAGATGAGGAAATAGTGAATGATTATAAGTATCAGAGACAAACCCCAGACGGGAAGCAGCACATACACAGTAAAGGGGTCTGCGCGTGACCCTGCGGATCTTTGTAAATGCTGGCACGTCACGTAACAGGAATCATCGCACATTGTCAGCGACAGAACTGCGATAAAAAGCCCACAAACCCAAATAACCAAAATCCATATCCCTATTTTCTCGTTCCTTTTCTTGAAGGGAAAAGCGATGGCCCAGAATCTCTCGACGCTTATGAGCACGAGCGTCAGGAACTGCGCACCGCTGCACAGAGAGAAAGTGAACTGCTGAAGGAAACACGGGAAGAGCCCAACCGAGTCTCCAACGACTAAAGACACTAAAAACAGCGGGGAATCTAAAGAACATCTTAGTAGAGACACGGCGGACAAATTCAACAGCAGCGCGTTGTTGGAGATCTGCAAACTCTTGCTTCTGAGAACAGCGCAGAAAACCAGCACGTTTCCAGAGGTTCCGAACAGAAATGTCAAACTAAGGAGAAATGAGTTAAAGATCAGAAAGCGCGTGCTGGATGGCTCCATCCCGCATGTTGTGCTCGAATTATGTGTTATATTTCCCATCGCATAAACTTTCATGTTCAACAGTTACACTACACCTCTGTTCGGGTTTAGATGAGGGGCTGAATGAGTTTAAGATGCTTCTGACTCCCCCACCCCACTCTTATTCCCCCCCATCTCATCCTAATTGGCCTTTATTTTCAAGTGGACTAGTAATTATTCCATAAAATATCTTCCTACCAAATATAAATTGACATGAAAGGTTTATATTTAATGCATAAATATTTTTTTAAAGTTTGGACAGAGAACAACAAACACGAAATGTTTAGGGAAAACAGGTTTATAGCTACATTTGAGAACAGTCATTATTCTTTAAAACATTGAAACTAGCCTTTTTCACACTTCCGGGTTTCGTGTTTCCAGCGCTCGTCTAAGTAAATATTTTTGCAAGAGACTACATTAAATATATTTTTGTGTTCACATTTGTTAAAATAGCAAAAAGAAAAAACTCCACAATAGTGTTTTCACAACTTTAAAAAAAAAAGAAAGAAATAGAGATTGATAAGGCTGATAGAAAACGATAAAGATGTCAATTTGACCGTCACTCCCACAGACACTGTATGATAAACACCTTCACAGCGGCGTTAACTAGTTTGTTTTTTTAATTGATGCAAAGCTAATGTAATACAAAGTACAATGTTATAAATGTACTTATTTTTTAAAAATGAAAATATAAAAAAACAGGACTTACGATGCTGATGACTGTTAAAACGCATCAGTCTGTGAAAAAGGCCTATTGGCCAATCAGAATCAATTATTTCAGAGCGCCAAATTAGTCTAGAAAGGTCATTTAGCCCTTTATTCTTGTATTATTATTATTATTTGCTTATTCAGGAGGTCTTTGATTTGATTTGGAGAGCACTCATTTTTCCAGCTGCTAATCAGTCTCATCCAGCAGGATTTTTGGATTAGTGGGCGTGGCTTCTCTGATTGCAGCTGAAAACACTTAAAAGTTTTATATTTTAAGGTACAAAATCTACATTATGTTCTCAATGTTAGTTTCAAATATTTTTTTTTAATTCAACTGCAGTTAGTTAACATAATATTTACAATGATTGTTACAAATAGCATCTTAAGTATTAATTTTATTAGAGAACTACATGAATATGTAAACAATGCAATTGGGAACAGTACAAAAGGCCAAAATCCATATGCATGATAATACCAACAACTTTTAGTGCTTCATCATTTCATTCATGTAGACAGAATTCATATAAAATGCAGTCATCCAGTTATAGGGCGAATGGTGATAATATGAATTGTAATATTCAACCCAGGCTCTGTATGAACTCCAATAATCCTGCCCAGCCACTTCCTCTTCTACTTCATCGGTCTCATCCTTTCTCCGCTTCTGTCCTGCCGAGGCAGCCCTTCTGCTGGATTTGGAGGTTGGTCTGTGTTTCTGGGGAGGGCTGTTGTGGCGAGCAGGATTCTGGGATTGTGGTTTGCTAGGCCTTTGCTTGTTTTCCTTGGACTGTTGTGACACACTGGATGAAGGTAAAGAGGATTCATTTGATTCTGGAGGATTGCGTACATGTGAGTCTGGAAGAGCAAGTGTGTGATGTGAAGACCTGTTGGGGACAGAAGAGCTTGATTCGCTTTCTACCTCCATCTCAGACTCTGAAGAGGACTCATCAGATGACATGGAAGCAGTCTTTCGTTCAGGGGACAACTCAGAATCCCCCTGAGGTGGAGGAAGATCTTGATAGGAATGTGATTCTTCTACAACATATGATTTATAAGACTCATTATCATCTTGACTGCTGTAGAAACCATCATACTGGTGAATGATTTCGACAGATCTCCCCAGACCTTCTGTTATGAAGCTCTCATAATCTGCCACCGCCTCGCTGAAGGTCATAACCTTTCGTGCATGCAACTTAAATGAGGATAGTGGAGGAATTCTGGGAAGGGCATCATTCTGCTCTCTCCGAGGAGTCGTCGAGTCGTGTTGGAGGTTTGTAGCAGATGGTAATGGTTTTTGCCTCTCAGGTTTGGAAGAGTGATTTTTAGCCTTAGTTTCAGCTCCACGGTAAGATTTATCACCTGTCGCCCTTTCTGTGATGACCGCAGATATGTGAGACTCTCTGGAGGGTTTAGATGTTGTCTGTTCAGATTTAGCTTGTTTCTTCTTCTCGGGCTTGGGAACGTCAGGAATTTTTTGAGTGGGTTTTAAAGGAGGTTCAATGATCACGTCCCAGTCACAAGCCTCTTCCATGATCCCTGGAGGGATTGGATCTGTGAAAGAAACAAAATCCCATGAATTTGAACACACATCGTAGGGAAACATGTTTAACAGCCTTAACTTTAAAGGAGTCACATAATGCCACTTTTACAAGATGTAAAATAAGCCTGATGTTCACAGTGAGTATGTGAAATATTAGCTCAAAATACCCCACAGATCATTTTTTATAGCATGTTTAATTTGTCACTTTTTGAGGGTGAGAAAAAACGCTCCGTTTTTGTGTCCCTTTAAATGCAAATGAGCTGCTGCTCCCAAGAAGAGGGCGGAGTTTCAAGATCTCCGATTACCTCATGCAGACTCACAGAAAATGCCGAAAACTGTTCAGCCTTTTATGTTCAAAGCGGAGTCGGTCACTGATGAGAGACTCAAGAAGAAGTGACAACATGTAGAATGCAACAGGATGTTTCTGAATGGTTAGTTGATGAATTTATGTGGTTGATGTGGAGGTAACTAAAAGTCATTGATTAACATTCTGTAAAATCACTCGTGTGGGAGCTGTTGTAAGATGCCTACAGAGCCAGAGAATATATGTTGCATGAAGATAGAACAGGTATAGTTTAGTTTAATTACCGTTATAACTTGTTGTCATGTTGCTTTTATGACATGCTATTGCATTTGTGATATGTATGTACAGTATTGCAATTACATGGCCTCACTCCTTTGTTGTGTGTTCACAGGGGCAGGGTTTATGGAAATTTTAGGGTTAATGATGTCTCTAACCGGGGAAGAAGTTTGTTGTAGTCCCTACCAGCTGTTTGTTGTAGTACATCGATTTCTTTGAAAGAAAATATCTCCCTTTGCTTTGAACTGAGCGGGGGTGGGGGGGAATCAATTTTAAGAGGATTTGAAAGCAGAAAAGCTTACAATTTCATGAAAGCCTTTTTTATTTTGATGATGTTGTGTTGTATTACGTTAACTTAATACATAAAGCAAATTTTCACACTAAAAATCATGTTAAAACACATGATGTCTTCTGGATATATTATAGTGAGCATTTTAATTGAGGTTCAAGTGCAAATTATTGTTATTCTGCCGTAAAAAAAAACTGATCGAGCAGACCAAAGCATAAGGCCTGAAGACTTGAAATTTGGCCAGATGACAGGTCTCAATTTGGGGAGAGGCTGACAAAGCATCTCCTCGATCGGCCTGATGGTGGCACTTCAGTGACCAAAACAAAAATTGGCAAAAATGCCCATAACTTTTTCCGCCATTTTGAATTTTGCCCAAAACCTACTTTTGCGAATTAGTCCTAGGTTTTTCGCCCAATTGGAACGAAACCAGTGCAGCAATATTCTATGTAGTCTGAATATCAATAATTATCAAAATCGGTTCCATTCACTTCCATTTCAAGTATCTCCCTGTAACCCTCCTTTTAACAGGCGGGACTAGTGGAAATTTTGTGGTTATCAACATTATGCCACAAATGCCTTTGATTGAGCTTAACTTGCACTGAACCTGGAATATTCCTTAAATGATAGATGACTTTAAAAAGTTTCACTTCCTCTGTACCTGGTAAATGAGTGAGATTCAGAGAGCATTTCTGAGCAATGGCCATCATCTTGTTCTCCTCCTCTCCATGGCAACAGTAGGTCACAGCAACCCCTAGAGTGCCTGAAACACAATAGACTGAGGTCACGATCAAAGCAAAGACAGTGTTGATCGTGTCCATTTCTAGAATTCTGATGAGAATGAAGATTGAGTTCATCCACAACATCGCCACGTTCAGGTTGTAATTATGAATTCTGATTTTGGAGTGCTGCGGTCATTAAAGAGCTCTTGATGAGTTTGTGTTTAGCAGCTAATTATGCTACTGATTGCTGCAGTTGCCCTTTCAGACTCTGACCCCTGCCAGACTGTCTCAGAGCAGATGATCTCTGATTAAGCACTCTCATGTAAATGCCCAAGATACACATTAATTAAAACCACAGAGAAGTGGCTTCACATATATTGGTGCTTAATTGTTTTATAATTGGACACACCAAATCGTCCTGCACGACCAATACGGTGCATGTAGGTCTCCCAGTCCTGAGGAACATCCAGATTAATCACCAAGTTCACCTTCTCAGCATCAATACCACGTGACGTCTGTGGAAGAGAGAGATTTATACGAAAGGAAATGTTACTGAGTATTAAGCATTGGGTATTTTCCAGTGGAGGCGTTATAATAGGTTGAAATCTTCACCAGATCAGTAGAAATTAAAACTCGACACTGATACTGCTTCAGCTTCCACATCGCCTCTAACCTCTGGTCTTGACTTAAACCACCTACACACAAAACAAACACATCACAGGGTTTCAACATTAATGGCTTTTGTACATTTACTTGCCCACATTCTAAATTCTTTCTGAAATCATTCTGATCCAAATCCTAGTGAGCTACCCATGTAGGCTGCGTTTTAAGGCATTACATGCACACACCCAACTTGATCAAGGTAACCCAATCATGGTCCTAAGTAGGGTTATCAAAAATACTGACTTCGGTACCAATATATCTATATTATACCAATATATCAACATATCTGTTGAGCACATGAAAACAATGGCCAATCAGGGGTGTTTAAGTATCCACTCAACAGTGCTCAAAATGCTAGGGTAAAATGCTGATGGTCACATTTTTAAAATTTGGTATCAAAGTCTGAACTTTTAATGACTTCTTTTATTCAAATTCAGGCAACATCGCATATATGCTTCACATAGAAGGCCAGTTGTGAAGAAAATTAAATAGAATATATAAATTAGATATACTCAATACAGAGAAGTGTAATTTACTCAATTTTTGTAGGCTGTTTACTTTTATTCTAGCATTAGAGTATTGAAAAAAAGTTTTGAAATCAATTGTGTATCTGACTTAGGGGCCATTATACAAAAAATGGATTTGAGTTCTGCTGTGCTGCTTTTCCATTACTTTCATACTCAATACTACACCTAGACATACACTACAGATTGTTAAAAAACACAACAAAACTCAACACTTGAGACCTTGTGAAAAGAATTCTATTCAACTTTTATACTATTACAAATACATAAACTGAATCAATAACAAAACTGAATCAAGATCAGTTACAACCACACATTTAATACTAGTTAGTTGACTTGATATCAAAACGTTTCAAACACTATAATATAAGAAAGCACTAATTGAATTGGAAACAAGGATTCGTACAAGTATTGAAGCGTTGTGAATCATTCACTGAACAATTAGGAAGCTGCCGTAAAAAGTAAAAGAATGTTCCACAGACATTAAGTTAAGAGACCAAAGGTGAAACTCACCCGAGATGCAGACCGCAGGCAAACCTTTAGACGAGAGGATATCAGCCAGGTGCTGAGCTCTGCAGAACAAGTGTTTCATTACTTTCAATAAAGATCACAACACTTTTGGTAATAGAAGTCTACGAACAATAATGCGGTGTAACAGTATCTGTTAAGATGCAGTGATCTTGAAATTTTGCTTTCAGAAGCATGTTTGCAGAATAATGGAAGTAGTTGGAAAGGTGTGGGGGGAGCAACTCTTGCCTGGTATGGAGGTTCGAGAACACCAATGCTTGGTTAAATGGGATTTTGCTGAAAAGTTCAAGAAGACTCTGAACCTTCTCCTCAAAGATTTTATGAGGCAATGAATGAGACGGAACAATCTTATAGTACTGTTTTAGTCCTGGAGGAGAGAGTACAACACAAGAATGACACTTAGCACGCACAAGGTGTTTCAATTCTGATTTTAAAGATTATTTAAACAAAAGAAACAAATCAGAAGCACTGCAGACTGACCGAGGAGTCCAGGGTCTGTTGGGTTCAGTCGCACAAACGTCGGCTCTCTCATGTATCTCGACAGATGTTGTGCTAAAGATTCTGGGTAGGTGGCAGAAAGGGCCAACATTTGTTTATTTGCTGGTAGAGAGGAGAAGATCCAGCTAACAGAAACACAAAGATTAGTTAACTCTAACCAGTTGAATTGGTTAATTCGATTCACAGAATTTTCTCTTACTTGATCTGCTCCTGAAAGCTGCTGCTGCTGTCGTCCTCTAGCAGTTTATCAGCCTCATCCAAAACAAACAAGCGAATGGAGGACGTAATCAGGGCTTCCATCTCAATTAGCTGCTTAATACGACCTACAAATAAAACACTGCTTCATCAATACTGCCTGAAAACATCTAATCCAAACACTCTCTATTAGAGTGAAGAGCTTTACTTATTAGGATAAATAGTTTCAGACAATTCCCCAGTATGAGAAATTTCACACTTTGCTAATTATTAATTAAAAATCTTTAAACCGCATCCAACTTTGCATGCATTTTATTAGCAAGCCAAAGGTTCTTTATATTAAAGTACTTTATATGGTTAAAGTAGAAATTAAATGGAAGTAGAAAGATATTTTCTTCCATATTGTGATGTGCATCCGAGTGAAACGGAATATCAAAAAAGAAATGTAGAGAAAATATTTGGTTCAATCCATCCATTGTTGATTGGATGGAAGAAGATGTGAATGCAAGCTTGCAGTCGATTGTAAGAAAGGAGTGGTTTTAAGTGGACTAAATGATTGGAGCATACATCAGCATAAATCACCAGAGAGAAGTCTGTCACTTTCACTGGAAGATTGAGTTATGACATTTTGATTGAAAATTGACTGGACAAAAGTAAAAAAAAAAAAACATGCATGAATGAATTGTTCATATTACGATATATATTATGCATTTGGAAAAAAGATAAATAAGGCTGCATTTTCATTTCATGTTTATTTGAGCTGACTGACCAGACGCAATCATCAGCCAATAGTGACCGTTTGGGGTGGGACTATGTAGCAGGCCGACCAATGGCAGGTGGAGGGAGTGTTCAGTGAAATAAAAGTTGATAGGCGTGTTTGACTTGCACTTGGCACTGCACAGACCAATTGGCCCAGGTGAACAAAAAGTACACTTCCAAAATGTACTTAAAGTGCTATTTTCACGCACTAGTTTTGTATTTAATATACTAAAAAATTATCTTTAGTACTTCTTGAGATAATCTTAAGAGCTTCTAAGAGTTCTCAACTGTGCTATTTTGAGACATCTTGAATATGAACTAAAGTGTGCTTTTAATATACTATCTCTGTATTCAAAAAATGTATTTAGTTATCACTTATAGTGCTGGGCAACAAGCTCAAGCTCCTCTTCTCTTATATCGAAATCCTCTGACATTTCTCTTTAAAAATTCTCGTTTTAGACTTGTAATTCGTGACCGGTGTTTTGTTTTGCTCTCTCCTCTGCGCTTCGCCGTTCATCAGCACATCATGTGTCAGGTCAGAGTTTACTCTTTCGCCATAAATCGATTCATATGGCCGTATGCCGGAAGCTAGTTATTTTAGTTTTTAAAGTTTCTTACACAATTGCAACCCCCCAGAGCTGTGTGGAGATCTTTTATGATGGATGGTTGCACTTTTTTGGGATTCAAAATCTCATCCTCTATTTGCTGCCATTACAAGGCTTGGGAGAGCCAGAAAACTACTTAATATAACTCTGATTGTAATCGTCTGAAAGAAGAAAGTCATATACACCTAGGATGGCTTAAAGGTGCGTAAATCATGGGGTAACTTTCGTTTTTGGGTGAACTAACCGTTTCACGCACCAGTCAAGAAAAAAAATGATTCGCTCAAACCTGGTGAACCAATGGCAATGTGGCATTTCTTCAGGTGCAGTTTATCTTGACTGACGGGTCGGCCGCCAATGAACACATGGCACTCCAAGCCCTCCATAGCGCTGCCTATTGCCATGACAACAGCGTGAATCTGCACCGCAATCTCCCGAGTGGGGGCTAAAACCAGCACCTGGTGGGACAAGAGAAGGGCACATTATCATGAAACAGGTACACACTTGTGTTTTGGGTGCTTATATTTAACATAAAAAGATGTTAAAAGATGACAAAACCGGGGGAAAAGTCTTTAGAATTCGTACTGTCTTTATCCCATTTATTTAAAACAATTATTATAAGACAGAACATCATTTAGTAATGTAATAAATTATATAACATATACGAAAATGTGCTGAGATTAATACCTGTGTGGTTGTGTTTTCCAGTATAAGAGAGTCCAAAGCGATGGTGGTGAACACACAGGTTTTTCCTGTGCCAGATTTGGCTTGAACAATAAGGTCTGAATAGAAGATAACATGGTTATACATTATTTCCCTCAAATGATGCATGAAATGACAGGTATATTGTTTTCAATGATGAACTACACATTTGAATGTCACTCAATCACATATTACATACTACATCAAAGAGTTTTTAATTGTGACTAATTAAAAAAACAAGTTGGTTTAGGCTTATTTTGGTACTGTTTCTTGTTTATCAGGTCTCGTACCGAGTCCACATCTTCCCAGCGGGATTGCCTTCAGCTGGATGGGGGACGGTTTCTGAAAGCCAGAGGTAGATAAACCCTCGAGCACAGGTTTTGAGAGGAGTAAAGAGCTGAAGTCGACACCGCCGTTATTTAGAACATCATCTGTCCGAGTTCTGGATTGCAGCTCATGCGCTGCTTTCTTGGATGTCGCCATATTTCTATTGCGACTACGTCCTGTTCTTCGGCGCTGATTAAATGCGTTGAGCAGTAAATAACTGCGCCCCCTTGCGCACATAAACAGAACCGCTGCTTAAAATACCAGCGACATGCTGCAGAGGGCGACAAACACACTTGGTTGACATTAGTACATAAAAAAAAAAAAAATAAAATAAAATAAAATTGTATCTGTAGTATAACAACTGTATAGAGACAGAATTGAAATGAATGCAAATCTTGAACAACATACCACATGAAATAAATTCCCTGCCACAAGTTGTCTGGATAGTTCCAGTAAGTTTAAAGACGATTTAAAACCTGCGAGCCACATCAAAATCAAGCCACTGTGATTCACGCTCCCTCCTCATCGAAGAATATATTTATCATAGATATAGAATAGAACTTAAAAACGAGTTTACTGAATGGATAAGGCTCTCTCTCCCCCCTCTAATCTTAAGATCTGAGTTCAAGCTGTACGATTGTAGCTCTATTGTTATGCATGAACCCTCCATTCATCATGAACTGACCGCTGGTGTGAGAGCACGACCTGTTTTGTTTACGGACAACCGTTAGTTAAACCTATTCAGGAACTTTCCCTTCAAATCACCGTGATGATGCAACATGACACCACATACTTCTTTGACTTGACTTTACCGGGAGCTTCTCGCCTGTTTAGAGCGCGAGCGCTGTAATGTCATTTGAATATGTAATCAGAAGCGTGTCCGCGGCGACAAGAGGGTAGAGAGGAGGAATATTATAACCAATGCGGAAAAAAGGCATTTTAACAGTTTCTCAGCGGGTAGCGACATAAAATGAGATTGAGTTTTAATGAATCAGCCTGCTTTTAGTTTGTACATTGCAGTTATGAGTGAAGAGAGAGCAGAACTCGGTGAAATGGACAGCAACCTTCGGCGTCTAAAACATGAACTGGTGAGATTTTCCTGATCTTTTCTCCCGCTTTCTTCATCTACTTTTACAGCACATGTGTGTTATTACAAGAAACAAGATGTGGGCAGATAATTATTGTTATGAGCCCGCATTATAATTCTTGATTAAACACAATTTTAAGTGCGTTTCTTCACCCCTGTGCGTCGACGTTTAATCCGCGCTTGTGTTGTGAGAAAGTGCAACCTGATTGGCTGCGGTTTGAAAATGAAGCCGCTGATTGGCTGGTCTCGCCCTTCTGTAATGATTTAAATTGTGAATGCTGATGTCTGCTGTTAAATAACACAAATAAAATAAATAATTGGCTCTGTGACCCAAAATTGCTGCTCCAGCACTGCGGCAGAAAAATGCAGTCCCTCTCAAGGATATCCTATATCTATAGTCTTTGAGAAAAATGTGCTTACCCAGGAGTATTATAACACAACAGATCAATTTCAAGAGATATTGAAATATTTTAAATGTACTGTGTGCATTCATATGCAAAACTGCAGTATACGGCTACAAAATCACATTTACATTTTTACATTTAATCATTTACGTTTTTGTCCAAAGCAACTTACAAAAATAGAAGAAATCAAACCAACAACGATATTGGTGCCAGTTAATCTACCACAGTATGTAGCCTAGCAAGTTTTATTTATTTTTTTAATAAATAAAAGTAAGTGTTAGTATTAATCGGTCAAGTGTTGACCCAAAAAAGCCATTTCTTGAAAATGGCTAAAGAGCAGCTTGGGTTGAGTTAGGCAGGTCATTCCACTGTGGTCTGTGAAAGGGATTGTGTGCCTCTTTGGGATGGCATCGGGACCACAAGGCACCGTTCACTTGCAGAATGGAAGTTTATGGAGGGCACATAAGTCTGAAGTAGTAAATTTAGGTATAGGGGCGCAGAGCCTGTGGTTGTTCTGTTGGAAAACATCAGTGCCTTGAATTTGATGCAAGCGGCTGTTGGCAACCAGTACAAGTTTACGAAGAGAGGCATGACGTGCGCTCTTCTGCTCTTTAAACTTCTTTAATCTTCTGTTTCTTTTTCACTTTCGCTGCTGCATTCTGGATGAGTTGCAGAGGTTTGACAGTACATGCTAGAAGGTCTGCCAAGAGAGCATTACAATAGTCTAGTCTGGACAGAACAAGAGCTTGGACAAGATCTGATATAGGAAGGGCTTTTGATCTCTTTAGTATCTGTTTTTAGATAGCAATGACTTTATTTGAGAGTAAACTTCATTTATTATTATTACTTTATATGTATGATAATGGAAAAAAATAGATAAAAATGAATTAGCTTGCTAGATGAGGAAACAGGGCCGCAAGGATGTTACTCACAACCATCAGTGATGTCTGATTAATGCTGCTGTCCGTCTGGGCACATCCCAAAGGAAACTGACTCAGGAGAGGCCAGTGACATCACACAATGAGAAATAAGACTTACGGCTAAATCTGGTGAAACACCGAACATGCCATAACTAGCAAACAGGGAAGTTATACAAGCAAAAGTGATTAATGACAGTTATTAACCTCTGTAAATATTAAAAACTGAATTTATAATATAAAAGAGACATTTATAATGACAATATGGTTCTACTGTCCACATAACCAATTGTCTATATAGGCTTTATAACATCCTGTTTGAATATCCAAATTAGATTTAAAGTAACGCTTCAGGTCAAATACAGGTTAAGCTCTATGTTTCCTCACAGCTGCATTTATGAGCAACTCAGAAAATTACACGCCTCAGCTGTTCATCCATGACTCACAGTCTAGTCATTGCACTCACATGCGTGTTAGATCCTACATCTCCCATCATGCCTTGAGACACAGTATTACTGTAGAATAGCATCAGTAGTGCTGCTGTGCTCAGACTGGCTGATGATCGATCACACTTGTAAGGGAGAGAAGGAACAGAAAACGGAGTGAGACGAGAGAAGGAAAGACTGCAGGGTGAAAGAAGGTAAGATTACGGGTTTTATTTGGTGACTGAAGAAACAAAAGGGTGTTTTAAGGATTTTTATGGAATTTGTTTGAATGTATTGAATTCATTTAAAATAAATAAAGACAAATAAAAGACTGCATACAGTATGGAATATCAAAAATATAAATATACACATTTTCTTTTTTGTTAGAATTTTTAGTCTCCATTTTTAGATTAATGATCTTTAAATACCTACATTATGCCTTTCTGTCAAGATCACTTTTATATATTCACATTTGTCCAAAAATAAATAAAAAAATGCAATAAAAAAAATTAAACATTATTATTATTTTATCCAAACATTTTAATCCTTAATTTCATCTGGCTTTTGTACATTCATTTCACAATATATCTACACTACCATTCAACAGTTTGGGAATTTTTAATGTTTTTGAAAGAAGTTTCTTATGCTCACCAAGGCTTCATTTATTTGATCAAAAATACAGTAAAACAGCAATATTGTCAACATTATTAACTTAAAACAACTGTTCTACTTTATATTTTAAAATGCAATTCTCTTTTATTAAAATACATTTTCTATTGTTATCAATGTTGAAAACAGTTGTGCTGCTTTATATTTTTGTAGAATATATTTCTAGGCTGCTTTGATGACTTGAAAGCTCCCATTGTTTTAAATAAAAATGTAAAAGTCTTTAATGTTACTTCTGATCAATTTAATGCATCCTTGCTGTACAGAAATATTAGTTTCTTTTTGAGATAGAGACTCCAAACATTAGAACAGTAGGGTATCAAAGCAGCTTTACTGGAAATAATTTCTCAATGCTCCCAGTAAGCAATTCATTTGCAATTGTGGCAAGGAAAAAGCATCGGCTTTCTCTTCAGCAGATGCTGAGCCAGGTATTAGCGATGGCACACTGGGCAGAAATAGCAGACAGTTTGGTGTAATATTGATTTTTGATAATTACTGTGAAGTCAGTGTTATTCATGAGTCACAACAGAATTCATTTATAGTTGCCTCATTATGTCGTAGTAATTGCTCTCTTGCCTTTCTCATTATAGGATTCTTTGTGGCAGTCAGATGAGGGTCTCCACGCTCAGATGAATACTGTGGTCGGTGCTCTCCAGGAGCTCAAACTCTTGCAGGTCCAGACTGCGCTGGAGGAGCTGGAGTTCTCTGGTAAAACCAGCCAGGCCTCACCAACACTCGATCAGATAAATCACAGTTCAAGAAAAACCCATCCGGACCGAACACGAAATCCAGAAGAAATTTTTTCACAAAAATGTTTCACGGCTGAGCTTACCATGGAACCATCTTTGTTCCTCACTAGCTCTCCAGCAGAGAACCGCCATATTCCCAGGTTACACAAACCCAAGACAGTTCACAGAGGAAGTCTCAGCACTTCTTCCTCTTTTTCCTCTCAGGAAGACACAACCGACAGCCATTTCTCCTCATACGATATTGACGACTCTAGCGATTGGACAGCATCACTGATGAACCACAGCAGAAACAGACAGCCATTGGTGTTGGGAGACAATGTTTTTGCTGATTTGGTTGGGAACTGGCTGGATCTGCCAGATGTTGGACGCCAAACTGCAGGTGAGGAGCAGAATGGCTCAAGGCTCAAAGACACACTTTTGGAGTCATCATCTAGCAGTCACTCTCAAGATCTCTCCAGGAAACTCTCGCTAACCGCTAGCATCTTCAAACGAGTCCTACGCCGTGTTCGACCACGACACCACCAAGAAAACGAAGGGATGGATGTCTGCAAACAACCAAAGATCACATACAGAAAGCCAAAATCAGATGTCAGCAAGCCATTTTGGGTGAGAACAAGAGGATTGAAGAGGAAAACCACGCCCACTCAGCAAGAGGGTGTGGCCTATCAGGGCTCAGAGGGTTTGATAGACAGAGGATGGGCGGAGATTGTAGAGAAGCATCCACCTGTGTATGATTACAGCTCAGCTGTGTGGGTTTAAATGACTGATATAACTCTATATGAAAGAGACTGTTACACATATTATTAGTAGTTGTTAGACACAGTTAGTGGACTTTATGATCATAATTGCTGTAATAGCAAAATATTGTTCAACACGATGTTGCCTTCAGTTGCAACTGGGAAACTCGTTCCTCCGAGTAGGGTAGTGTTCGTTATCATGACGTCACGCATTCAAGTCAGTAACGTACTGAAATAGTCTAAACAACTCAAAAATATGTTACTGTTAACAATAAACCCAAATAACATCTGAATTGACTGATTTTTATCATTTATTCATTGGATCTCAACTAAATGTGTAGCAAAGCCTGAAAGTTAAATGATAAACACCATTTGCTACAGATTTGCTTTCCGCCCACTGATCTCTCTATATAGAGAATAGATTTATTATGTCTGTTTTATAGATCTGTTTCGACGATTGTGTTACACCCCTTCCACCGTCACAACTCGGCAACTCATTCATGTGCTTGGAGCTAATAATTATGATATTTCTGACTCAAGTTGAAGGGCACTTGAGTTTCTGAGCAATTAAAAGTTAAGAATTTGAGGTAAAATTGTCCTTCTCCCTCAATTGAGCTATTAATTCCAAAGATATATTAGGTAATCACTTCTTGGAAGCTTTTTGTTGTTTGTGTTGGAGACATGAGCATTGAAGAGCAAAGAATACAGAAAAATATTTAGTCACATTGTGTTCGCATCAAAAAGCTACTGTTTCTGTGAGTTCCCTTGAGAGTCTCAATGCAGTTTCTGCTGATGTTTGTTTCCATCTCTTTAGGTTTAGGAGGATGGCTAACTCAATCACTGTGAAAAAGTCATGATTGGTGCTTTTTTTTGTCTTGCATTGTCATTTAAAAAAAGAGCTTTGCAAGCTTAAAGCTGACTATGCAATGTTGCTAAACTTATGCAAAAATGAAAAACTCAACAAATGCAAATACCTACCTGTTTTATCTGCACCTTCATGTTCTGTTCTCTGTAATAGATATATAAAACACATGGCTGTGGGTCCTGCAATAATCTCTATAGCAGTTGTCAGAGTTATTCAATACATGATGTAATGTGGGAAGTTTTTTAAATAAATTTAAAAAAAAATCATTCTTGTATGAGTAAATTTTAAAAAGGGACAGGAAATTCCATGAAGTCTTACATCAGGAATGTCTGCCTTTATCATGACCTTTATGATTTCCTCACATTACTCTATCAATTAAGAAACACTTGTGCCGTTTTCTGCATTTAATACATGTAATCTGTTGTGCAGCAAGTATGAATCGCTTATGTTGTAATCCCTATTTGTAAGGTGCTTTGTGTAAAAGCGTAAGATAAGTGGAATTATTTACATGACTTAGTGCTGTGTCTTTATCTACAGTACATAGACCATTGCAGAGATACTTGTTACTTAGTTTTTCAGCGTGGCTTACTCTAAATTGATGAGCAATGGCAATCTATAAATGCACATAAAACACTACATCAATATGAAATACATTTATTTAAATCAATGTCAAAAAAAGCACATATTACTTTAAAAACAAATCAAAAGCCAGCCACACTCTTTGCTTGAAATGCTCAACTAAACCATGGAGCAGAAAAAAAAGAACTAGAATGAAATATTTGACACATTAAGACTGATTTCACTTGGCAAATGAAGTGTCAAGGACTGACTATTGATTATTGGTTATTGGTTTAGCGGTTATCGGAGGAGAAGTCATCTCTGCATTATAGATCTGATTTCATCCTTCGCCTGCTCAGGCACAAAACGGTTGATATTTATCTCAGACTGAGCTACAGCCTACCGCAAAATACCACCAAGAAAATAAAGGGAAGAAAACATACTAAAATTGAATGATCTTTAAAAGCTGGAAAATTAACATAACTTTGTGAAAAAAATGCAGTGGCTACAATATCTTTATCTTCAAGATAGACAGATCCAAACTTCTTATTTCAACCATACCACCCTAAAGAAAAAAAAAATGACAACTTTAATTTTCCACAATTTCTTTAAATGAAAAGAAGAGTAAGTCACTCAGGAAAAAAATGTTTTGATGAATGAAGGACACAGCTGCTTCTCTGTACAAATGATTACTGATAGCCCACGTGATATGGGGAGGGGCATTTCTGATCATTTTATAAACATGAACATGTTTTGAAATGTCCTTATTCTTTCTGTAGGCATTAAGAAAGTCCTGAACCCTCTCCCAGACTGTCTAACCCCCCTTTGCCACATCACAGACAGAGCTTCTGCTCCAGACACAGATCCTCATTGTGGAATCTCCTTCAGAAAAAAACAGTAAACTAAGAGCAGGGGGGAAGAACATTTTCAAGACTGTTCTGGAAGAAAAGGCAGAGGCTGCATCTCTCTTTTTCTGTCAAGTCTGTGTTTTAGTTGAGAAGTCTGTGGTGTTCTGCCTTATTGATTGTTTTGCCAATAACTCTATAGAGAGGAACTGGAATGTTGGCCAGCTGGGCAACAGTTCTTCATTTCGGCAATCTGAAAAAGAAAGAGAAGAAAAAAAAATCATAAAAAAACATCTCAACTAACCCCTTCACCGACCTACTAAACCAAAAAGTTACTTCAGCATAAGTATAGATACAAGAAGTCTTGCCCCAAATGCAGAAATGATTTAGCTCCAGCAGGTGGTGCCGTTTTTATTTTTTTTTTAAATAGTGCAGCAGGATGCAACAAACACCATTAAGATGAATGGGAATGCTTTGGAATGCTTCTCCACAGATATTAAGAATTATCTGTATTTAAAACTATGGCTAAAACTTTATTTTCATATTATGGCTGATATTAAAATTCTATACTATTTTATCTGAATGAGGTAAAAATAAAACCCTAAAAATCATTCCGTTTAAAGGTTACAAGTGAATTTAGGCATTACAGCATTATAATGTACAGTATGCAAAAACGGACATTAATTTTTAAAATTGGCTAAAGACTACATTTATTAGTGTTAAATTATTATTGATTTAAAAGATTAACGCATTAATTCACCCAAAAAATTCTGTCATTAATTCCTCTGTCATATAAACATTCATCAACTCACTCATCAGTTGTGGTAATTGAAAGCTCAAGCATGTTTGAAACAATGATGTTCGTTCTTGCGTTTTACACAACAAGTCTGAGCTTCTGCAAGAGGTTTGTTCTCGCACATCAATTAGATTCAAGCTTCTGTTTATGTTCATTTCATGAACCGCGTCACATGATGTGAATAAAAGACTAAATTCAATCTGTTCATCATAAAGATATCAAGTCTCCTTAGAAAATTTGGACTAAACCTCTCAATTCGTATGAATTAGTTTTACAACGTCTTTATGAACTTTTTGAAGCGTCCGAGTGGTAATCTCGTAGTTGTCTATGGAGGGACAGAAATCTCTCAGATTTCATCAAAAAAAAAAAAAGATCTTCATTTCTGTCTAACAGGTTTGGAATGACAAGAGGGTGAGTAATTAAAGACAATTTTTTGGGGGGTGAATTAACCCTTTAACTTTGAGCATTTACAATTATTCATTTTCAACAAATACAAATAAATGACAAAAAAAAGGCTGTATAATGCAAAAACTGGTATATTGCGCAGCCCTAGTAGACATCCCTGATGCAACCCACGCAAGGTGAAATCTTTATCATTGATCATGGATGAAGGGAGTTCTTAATGGTGCATGTACAGATTCCTAATGAATTTCTGATCGACTACCTGGCTCAGAGCTGCTGCACTGATGCAAGTGTTACAGCAGGATGCAATTCGACTTCTTTTTCGCTCTCTTCTTTTCCACCGGTGTCTTTCTGTTTATCTGTCTTACCAGGTCATAAAAGATCTGACATACACACAAAAAGATTTTTATTAGAACTGTTTATGTACTTATACAAGTGCATTTTTTTATTTTATCTTGCTCTGAATAAAGTGCAAGGAACTGTGACTTACCTCGTTGACATTGATCTTAGATTTGGCAGAAGATTCTAGAAAGGCACAATTACTCCACTGACGAGCAAGATTCTGACCCTGCTCTTTCCCGACCACCCTTTCATCCTCTAAATCGCACTTATTTCCAACTAAGATCATTGGCACCTAGACACAAAAAGAGAGAGACATCCTATGAGTGTGTAAACTCTGTTAGAATTTGGTTTAAAAGAAATCACACTAACTGTTCAAAGAAAAGTAACCGATTTTAAAATAGCATGGACTGCAAAAATCAGTCTTACAGTGCATCCGGAAAAGTATTCACAGCGCTTCACTTTTTCCACATTTTGTTATGTTACAGCCTTATTCCAAAAGGTATTAAGTTCATTATTTTCCTCAAAATTCTACAAACAATACCAAACAATGGCAGTGTGAAAGAAGTTTGTTTGAAACCTTTGCAAAAAACAACAACACATGTACACGAGCAGTGGCGGACTGGGACAGTAAATCAGGCCGGGAATTTGACTCCACCCCAGGCCACCTCTGCTGCTGCAGTCACCACCACCAAATTCATGTGTCCACCAGCCTGCTAAACTTATAGGGTAACCCTGTTAGTTGATGTAACAGGTAGACTACCATTCATAATATGAATGGATAAATAAATAAACCCTCAAAAACTCACTAGGTATAGACCATCTATAGGCCTACTACCACACCAAAGACAAATATAAAATTGGCTTACACATTTTAAGAAGGGATAATAAAAGATACATATTCACATGTTAAAATATTTATATTTTATATATTTCCAATGCTCTATGTATCCCCATACAGTATATAAAACAATGTGCTAGTTTGTCATTAAGATGCGCTTTTAAAACTTCTATCATTATATATATATATATATATATATTTGTATTATTTTTTATAAAGAATAGATTTTATCTATTGTAAATTGCTTCGGATGAAAGTGTCCATCTGCCAAATGATTAAGTAAATATTAGGGGTGGAACAGTTCAACTTTTTCACGGTTCGGTTTTTTTTTTTCATCGCTGTTGTTGTAATGTCTGGCAACCCAGAATGTTCATCCATCAACAGAAACATATATTAACTGAACCCTGATTGTTTTACGTGTTATTTATAGTAAACCATATTACAGATGCTTTGTCAGATTTAAGTTGAACAGCGGACCGTCCGAGCGCGTGGAGAACCGAACGGATCGATTTTTTTTCCACACCTAGTAAATATTATGTAAATGTAATTCTGACCGACCTGTTCCCTTACCGGCGAACATGGCTGGGATTTTGCAGAAACTTGCTGCGTCTGTGGCCAGGACTTTTCTCCTTTTTATGCGTTCCCTCTCTGCTCCTCCTTTGCATTTACGCTCCATTTTTTGCACTATTTTCCAAGATAAAGCCTGTCTCTGGATATAGCCAATTAGGCAGTGCTTCGCTGATGTTGGGTCATGTGGTGGTGTTATTTTCACTCCGCGATCGCTTGATTCGTAGATTCATAAGTGCGTCAATTAATTCGCAGTTGCATACCAGCCTATTGCACGTCAGTCTGATGGACAGCACAGCGGCAGCCGGCGGGCCAGAATGACCATCAGGCCACCGGGAAATGTCCCGGTGCTCCCGATGGCCAGTCCGCCCCTGTACACGAGTATTCACAGCCTTTGCTCAATACTCTGTTGAAGCACTTTTGACACTTATTACAGCCCCAAGCCTCGACCATCGGGTTCTTGGTCACCTCCCTGATTAAGGACCTTCTCCCACGATTGCTCAAGGAGGAAGAGTCCTGGTGGTTCCAAACTTCTTCCATTTATGGATGGAGGCCACTGTGTTCATTGGGACCTTCAATGCTGCAGAAATCGTGTACCCTTCCCAAGATCTGTGCCTCGATACAATCCTGTCTCAGAGGTCTACAGACAGTTCCTTGGACTTCATGGCTTGGTTTGAGCTCTGACAAGCACTGTTAACTGTGGGACCTTGTACAGACAGGTGTGTGCCTTTTCAAAACATGACCAATCAACTGAATTTACCACTGATGAAATTGTAAAAACATCAAGGATAATCAGTGGAAACAGGATGCAGCTGAGCTCAATTTTGAGTGTCATGGCTTATGTACTTGTTATATACTGTGAATTTATTATTATTATTATTTAATAAATTTGGAAAAGATTTCAAATATTCTTTCACGTCATTATTGGGTATTGTTTGAAGAATTTTGAGGAAAATAAGTATTTTAATCCCTTTTGGAATGAGGCTGTAACATAACAAAATGTGGAAAAAGTGAAGCGCTGTGAATACTTTCCGGATGCACTGTATATAGAGGCATAAAACGTGTCACATACATACATACATACACACATCCCTGTTCAAATGTTTTGTTTTATGAAATTAATATTTCTATTCAGCAATGGCACATTAAATTGATCAAAAGCGTCAGTTAAAAGCTACAAAATATTTCTATTTTAAATAAATGTTCTTAAATGTTCTTCTGAACTTTGTTCATCTAAGAATCCTAAGTAACGCATTACAGTTCCACAAAAATATTAAGCAGCACAACTGTTTTTAACACTGATAATCATGAATTAGCATATTCAAATGATTTCTGAAGGATCATGTGACACTGAAGACTGGACTGATGACGCTGAAAATTCAGCAAATATATGAAATATATAAAAACAGCAAACAGCTATTTTAAATTGCAATATTTCACAATATTAGGGTTTTACTGTATTTATCAAGTAAATGAAGCCTAGGTGAGCATAAGAAACTTCCAAAAATATTTTTTAAAATCTTTTTCATGCTTAATTTGTTAATGCATCTTGCATAAAGAACCGAAATGAAAAACCCTTAATGAAAAATACAGAATGTGGGTGCTCTGGCAAAATAGCGTGGTGTGCTTTCTTTGTTTCCGCCTTTGCTGGTTAAAACTTGCTATGGCTGACATTAGCTGGGCTGTCAGGTTCATTTTTTTTTTACAAAATACAAAAAGATTTGCCAAAGCAAGCACTGCTAATAATAAAAATATTATTAATTTTCCATAATGCAAAGTGACTCACATCCTCTGTGTCCTTCACCCTCAAAATCTGCTCTCGAAGGTCCTGCAGGTCGTTGAAGGTGGACTGTGCTGTGATGGAGTAAACCAGAGCGAAACCCTGACCATTCTTCATGTACAGGTCCCTCATCGCTGTGAACTGCTCCTGTAAGCAAATAATCAATAATTTATTGAGTTTGCATAGAAGACTAATTAACTAATTGGCCAGAACAGTTCATGCATCATATTGAACTCACTGTGCCTGCAGTGTCCAGGATCTCTAGCATACATTGCTGCCCATCAACCTCGACTTGCTAAAAAAGAAAAAAGAAAAGAAAGAGGGCATCAAGTGCTGTGTTAATGTATATTCCTATAGAGTATATTAGTTCAGCTATGCCACTTTACCTATAACAAATAGGGTTACTTACCTTTCTATACGAGTCTTCTATTGTGGGGTCATATTTTTCAACAAATATTCCCTGTACAAACTGAACTGTCTGTGTGAGAGAAAAGACCAAAATTTTAATCAACCCAAATAAATACTATCAACCAGAGAGAAAACCACTACAAAATACAGTTATAAACTGTATAAAATACCTATAAATAATACAATGATGTGTACACTTAAATAATGCTGAACTTACCAATGCAGACTTCCCCACTCCTCCAGAGCCCAGGACCACAAGCTTATATTCACGCATGCTGAGGCCTGTAAGATGAAATCACAGCACACACACTCAAATCACTTATGGGTACAAAGACAGTTTGAAGCACTCAATAGGCTTTTGGTTTTCTAACGTGGTTAGCACACTTGAGGTTACCAGATAAATGTTAACCATATTTACACCACTTTTTCATAATACGATTACTACCGTCAAACCATTGTCACCCCCTTCTCCTCTTTTTTTAATCAAGATTTTTGTCAGAGTTGTCAATATTTTTGGGGAAAATTCTAAAACATTTATGCACGCACATTATAAATTAAAATCATGTGCCCTCACAATTTAATCAAATTTTTTTATTTTTTTAACTTTGAGTTTCCATCCCCTTCTCAACAATGCCACCCCCCACATGAGCAACCAATTCCCAATGGAAGTCCTGCCCTACAAGTTTACAATTTTTCTAGCTTGAGAAGCCATTTCACTAAGATGTGTTAAAATAAGGAAGAAAACATGATTGCAACTTCCATTTTATGCCGACATTAATTAGCATGCTTTAGTTGCGTGGTAAAACACTATGATAAATTGCAACTTTAATTTAATGTCCTTTTAAACACCATCACTAGAGCTGTGCACATTCCCAGCAAATGTTAAACAGGGCTATTTGAGATCATTCAGAGTGCACTTTAAATTCCACTGTAATCAAGGATGCAAATGCATCCAAATGACCAAACAAACAGCTTATCTACTGCATGCAGATCCAATTGTTGCCATGCTAATGCACCATTTCATTCAGCCTGAAGCAATTAAATCAAGAAAGAGAGGCAAAACTAAAAGATTTCGAACATTAACGAAAGTTAAAGACAGCATGAAACAAAAATTGTGATCGTCTTTTCTCCTCCATAAGCTTTACGCCAAATGTCATATGGATAAAGAGGAAAACAGGTCCCATCGAAAAACCTTTCACTAGTCGTCATCACTGCTATCTTACCCTCCTAAAATCCCATCTTGTTCTGGAAATCAGCAAATACTTAGTTACTGGCAGGTGACCATGAATGACCATGGAGGTTTGTTTGTTTGTGTATTGTTTTGTGAGACAGTACACTTAAGAGAAAGCAATGTTTTCACTCGTTATGAATAACTTCTAGAAAAATCAAATTAAAGAAAAGCCCTGTGTGTGAATTCAAAAATATCCAAATGTTCAATTCACACCATTCAATGTGAATCAATATAAACCATAAAAAGGCATAAACAAGACGGTCATGGCATGTTCTTCAGACCAATAAAGCCTTATCGGACTCCGTTCCTATACCTTCATAACCTGATTATAACAAATAACTATGCAGATAGACCTGCAACAGGAGAGAGACATGTGTGATAACCGGTCTCCAATCAACGACTATATAAAATTGTATGTCACCAAGACCGTTTTTTAATCTTAACATGTCACAGAATGCAGCTCTTCTACTGCTGTAGGACCCAGACTGCATGAAACACTCTTTACACTAACAGCTGTAATGTCATTTTGGTTACTTATCGAATGATGACTGCATGCTAGTGCATGTATACAAGACTGCATGTACAACTAGGAGCTCATATATGCATTAAAGCGCAGTATAAACAAAAACTCACAGTTTAACTTATTTACAGTCACATAGTAGTGACATACAACAAGCATAGATCACATTTTCACCGTTAACAGGCAAACAGATGTGCGTTTTCGCCTGCTCGCAGGAAAGACCGCGGCCTGTAAACGCAGCGCTGTTTCCTATGTATTCCACAGGGCAGCGGCGCTGCTGTGCGGGTTGATTCCGTTCAGGGACCCGGCGCGAGCCTCATTATCATTAGCTAGCACGTTAGCATATTCGTTACGCGAGGTTTTGTTCAGCGAATTTCCTATGAAAACCCGAGACTCGCTGTACAGTACTAGTAAGTAACTGTCCGTGCCGTTCGCGGTGTTTCGGGGTTCGTTAACAATTCACTCACCGTGTCCCTCAGCTCGAGTAGCATGCAGGATAACACTTTTGCGCCGCTCTGCCGCGCAATCACAGACAGACTCCAGTCACGCTCGCGGATGTACACGTCACTGCAGTGCGCGGAATGACGGCCTGACACGGCCCACCGTCTATGGGCACATTCCAAACCGCATTTTTGCACCCTAGAAGGGCACTTCAAGAAGGGAACGCCATTTGTAGGGGTGGTCCAAACGAAAGTGAACAACTGAATCCCTTCACGGAGAGTCCTTTTACAAGCGAAGGGTACATGTGATGGTCACTTCAAGGAATTTTATGATTTATGGTCACGTGACCCAGCGAATACTTGTGCATTTTAAAGCTAGATCATGGAGAGTTCGAGTTAACTTACGAACAGAGCACTTCAAGTTGTTTTGTTTTGTTTTTTTCATGTTATGTTTAAATAAATTTCATTGGTAAGAAATGTTTTCTTACCAGATGAGACGCCAAGTTTGAGAACAGAGAACTACACTCACACACACAAAAGAAAATGTATAAAAAAAAGTAGGCCTATCTTTATTTGCAACAGTTATGTTACCAGCAAAAATAAGAAATTTCTGTCATAAGAACACCAAATCAGCTGATGGGCACAGTGCTTCGTTTCATGGGAACGTCGCAGGTGAAGATAATGAGGAAATTACATTGTCTTTCATTGCTCCCTTAGCCAAGTGGATTCCCAACGGCTACATAAAGGCCCGCAAGTGCCCTGCTCCCTCCAAAGTCCCCACTTCAAGGGCTCTGCCCTTCGAAGGGAGTAGGGATGCTGCCTACCGTTTGGAATTTGCCCTATGCCTGACACAGCCACGAATGGGTTAAAGATCCAGCCGATTCCAGCGTTAATGAAATGTACTTTCAGTTTCTCATGATATAATTCTAATCTAAAATATTAAATCTGATACAAATTACTCTGTAAGTGCTATCTATATAAAATTCTTTAAAAATCATAGTTTATTATTTTTGAACAACTGTTTCTAAAATGTGGTTAAAACATTTTTCTGAGCATGCATGACAAAATCTTATAAATTGGAGGGATAGTTCACCCAAAAATGAAAATTCTGTCATGACTTGCTCACCCTTAAGCTGTTTCAAACCTGAAAGAAACTCATGCAGGTTTGGAATATCGTAAGGGTGAGTAAATGATGACAGAACGTTCATTTTTGGGTGAACTATCCCTTTAAGAGTCTTTCCTATGAGCTCAAAGGTGACCGGTACATCAGATAAACCTGGACTAACAAGTCATCAAAAGTCCCAATATTCTGCTAATCCTGGAACTCGGGTTCATGAAATCACCAAATTGACGATTCAGTGCTCTTAATATTCAAAGAACATTTAGGCATACTAAATTAGGCAATGAGCGACCACACAGATATTTGCAGGTCCAAGTCAATGGGTCGTCACTTATTTGGTTTGCAACTCATAGGCATGAACATTTGCAAAATGTTCCATTCTTTGACCACATGCACCACAAATGCTCTGCAAACTGAGTCAAAACTAAACAACAGCAGAGTGGCTGAAGTGCCAGCCAGGAAATGGTGAATACTGTGCATCACTTCTGGTCATCAGACTGACAGATGGCTAAAGTTACACAGCAGACAATATACTTTTTATTGTTTTTATTGAAATGATTATCATAGAGATAAAAAGAGAGAAGCAATGAATATGCTACTGCTCATAAGATCAACTAGTGCCAAACATGGAGAATAGTAAATATTCAATGTAACATTTCAGAATGACCCTGTTCTTGATTCAGGTGATGTAATGTACAGTTGAATTCATAAATGAAGAACTGTCTCCTCTAGGTGGATCATCCAAAATATACACTACTGTCGTTTCTTCACAGAAGTAACAGACATCGTCCACAGTCTGACAGAGAGAAAAAGAGAACAACAGGAGTCCATATACAGTACAGATTCTATATTCAGGACATTTAACCTCACAAGACGTTCAGAGCAATAGCTCAAATTTACTTGAATGCAATGCTGATCATTTTTCATTTATTTTTTCTTTTGATAAATAATAATTCAGATAAATTTGTTTTGATGCACAAAAGAGAGGTTTCCAAACCTGTTTGAATTCTGATGGATCCTGAACTGTATTTTCAATGGTTTGAGGTTTCAAAGAATCAACATGTGAATAATACAAATAATGTTAGATTTCATTACTATGACTTGAAGAAAATAAAGACCTGAGGAACAGGAGATATCATCACAGAATTAAAATCGGAAGCATCATAAACATGACATATTAATGCTTGAGGATATTTAAAAAGTCTTTCATTACTATCAACTCTCTATTATTATTATTACATTGATGCAGTTGAAGTCTTAAAGTGTGTGTGATCTTACATCTGAACTTTGCATTTGATCTCTTCCTGTAGAGAAACACTAAAGTCACAAGAATCCAGAAAACGAGGACTGACCAAACGCCTGCACAAACCGCAGTCACGTCTACAGGAAAAAAGGAAAGATTATATAATTACTACAGTATTACATGTTGCTGCGATATGCATGTCATGATCAGTAAGCTAGCGTAAGGACAAAAACAAATAAATGACCGATTACTATGATTGTAAGAATACAAACTGCAACAACTAATATATAAAAAAAGAAGAGTACCAGAGCTGTTGATTAAAGGAGTGGAACCTGACGATGGGACTGTTGACAGTTCATATGAGAGAGAATTATCTGCGAGAGACAAAATCACAGTATTGCTTGTAATAGTCCGATTTTACTCTTTTTAAACCTCAACATTAATCAAACAGTACAGAATTTTTCAAATGACAATAAATATAAATAATAATAAATAAAAATAAAATAAAAATCTTGGTCAACAGTATCTCTTTTTTGCTGACTGGGTGAATTTTTACCTGCAGAGGTGAGTGTTGTTGTCCTTGTAGATATAATTGTGCTTTCAGGAGTGTGTGAAGGTCTGTCCACAGCAGCAGCTGAAAATAAAACAAAAGAAAGAGGAATTTAAGTTTACTAAATATTCAGTGTGAAATTATTTTAAATAGGACAAATATATATTATATTCACAAACTGTTAAATACCCACCTGGACGGACAGACAGATGAACTTTATTCAATGTGTCAGTGAACCATTGATTATATCCACAGTGATAATCACCAGAGTCTTCGAGACTGAGATTTCTGATGATTACAATAAAGAACTGTCCATTCCCAGAATCAACCAAAGAGTATCTTCCATCTTTGATGACCTCTTCAGTGCCTTTACTTTTAATCAAAACATGTGCAGATGATGTACAGGGATGACTGCAAAAGTACTTTGGTGTGTATTTTAATTGATCTGGATATGAACATCTGATCTCCACCTTTTCACCCACAGTTCCCACGAAAACTTCAGACTTCATCAACACACCACTGAAAACTAGAGAAAACACAATTGAAATTTTCAGTTGAGTTAAACAAAGATCTGAGGAATTGCGCTTTGTAAACTTTGACTCAAACAAATTTCAACACCATTCAAACAATTGTCGGACAACTAAACACGAAGAAGCTCTTAAAATAACATGTGTTCTATAATGATGAATTCAATGTGAAATTATCTGTATGCATTTCTAAATATTAAATGTCATATTGTTATCATATAATATTATCCATGATTGGTTCGGCTATCAAACAGAAAATGGAATGAAAATGTAGAAAGGAATATTACCTACGAAAAGACACAGAATGTTCTTAAGAGTTTTCATTCTCCTTAATATCGTATCCACCTCAAAACAACATTAGGATTCATAAAGAAACTATTACATTAAAACAAACAATGATCTCAGTATGAAATCTGCTAACTGTTTCTCACATTGTTTCGGCAGATGGACTTGAAAGAGACCCGAGAGAGAGAGAGAGAGAGAGAGAGAGACTTCTATATATAAACAGACAAACCATTGACCGTTCAGTAGTGAAACTACAACTTAAAGAACCAGAAAAGAAGCAAACTTTGTGTTGTTTCAAACAGAAAGTCTTATTTTATGCTCAGTTTTCAACTGTATGCAAAAACTAGATGCAATCAAACATATCACACACTACACCTTTGAAATCAACACAAAACAATAAGTTTAACACTGTTTGGTCAAGTGTTTTGACACTTATATTATTTGTAGCGTCTTCCGGAGCTGAAGGCTGTGAAGTGAAACAGCCTCATTTTAACACCTAGCTTTTTTAGTTTGCATAGGCTTATGTATTAAAGAAAACGACACACTAACTTTACACTCTAAAGTCTAAACCAACACGTTTTTTACTCTGCTGATATTACCATGGTTTAGTTAAAACATTTTTATTGACATTTTATGGTTTAATATTCCTAATCAAGTTGTATTCTTCAATAACAGCTTAAATTATCATTAACACAAATAATGCGCTTTCATGTTGCCTCGGTGAGAAACTTAAACGTACATGTGTAATCAGTACGCCTATATCGCATTTACTTTGAAGTTGTATTACTCACCTTTTTGCTTCATTAAAATTATGTTTTATTAACAAAGTTCAGGAGGAACACGTTCAAATGATCCATCAATCAGCATGAGAGGAATATAGGCCTCACGTGTTCTTCACCTGTTCACCTGACTTGATTTAGCATAAAGCCATTTTTTTAGTTAATTTATATACTGTAGCTCTGTGTTTGACTTGTTATTCTCAGAAAAAAATGAGATAGATATAGAATAAACAAGCTTTAATATACAGACACAGGGGCAAAAGAAAGTCTCACAATAAAAATACACACCATCGATCTAAAAAGACACTAGAACACACACAAAGGTGTAAGAAAAAATATATAAATTTACCATGGATTCCTACATTATTAGTCATAAAATTTGATCTGCTCTTCAACCAAGTCGTGCAGTTTGTTAAACAAATAAACAAACAAGATGATTTTTTAAATGTATCTCTGCATATACAACCTGAAAGCTGAAGCTGTTATTTACACAGAAAATGCACACTATTAATATAACACAGCAGCTCAGCTCAATGTCACAACCTGACGCACGTATCCACGGCAGGATGTTTGCAGGCAGTTATGATTGTTTTAGCGGGTTGACCACATGCATCATTTCATGGGTTTCAAGTATGAGGGGTTTTTTTTTAGAGGACGAGATTGATCTAATCATTCACCCTCAGTGGTGTGTGACGAGTGAATAAAAATCGTTCACGTCATCCTGAGGCGCAGGATCACGGCGCTCCACTGTGGAATATATTACAGAGGAACTGCCATCTGTAGCTGGACCAACCTGGCTGTACTCGGACATCATTTCATCATAGATGTGAAAGACAACATCGGCAGTCTGGTGAACACATGCCAAAATTATTCAGCGTACATTCAACATGTTTACAGTAATCTGGATTCAACAAAGAAAATGCATTAATGTATTTAATGTTGATCAATTGTATTTTGTTAGGTTAATATGGTTTGTAATCAGATATTGATACTTTAGGATAAAGTAGATGTTACCCGGTTGAGATCTGGGGAAACTTGAACTGAATTTTCAGGAACGGGATGGTTTAAACCTAAAACGAACATGATGTAGAACACATTAGACATCTGAACAAAATAAGATATGAAAACCTTGTGCCCTGTCTCCCTATGATCATATGTTTCTGTTTTTGCTGACTTTCTTGTGTCCCATTAGACAAATATCTAGACATTGTGTCATCTTGTTTACCCCTCAGACTAACCCAGAAATCATGTGATTATTAAGGCATAGTCCTTATATGTATTTCCAGTTGCTGAACGGATGGTTTCACTTCTTGTATTCTACCTATAACTATGCACCCCTTTGGACAATAAATTTTGTGTCAATGATTGAACTGCACTCTGTGTTGGTCTCATTTTTTGGCACCCGGGTAACCGCTCTTCTGTCCTACACTCCTCAACCTCAAAGATCTTCTTGAAATATCTAATATCCAAATTATTTTTATCTAACACCACATTTTTTTTGATCACAGAACAAGTCTTTATGTGTGTGTGTGGTCTTACAACTGGACTTTGAATCTGATCTTTTCCTGTAAAGAAACACTAAAGCCACAAACAGCAGCACCAGAACACCTGCACACACAGTCAGGGTGACTGAAATAAAAAGAGAAAGCCAAAAATATATTATTAAGTTTGCTACAGCATGCTAGGCTTATTAAGCTAAATGTTAACAGGTTATGATAGTCATTACATAATATAATAACTAATTAACAATGTTACACAAAGGAATTCTAATATAAAATACATACACAAAAAATCTCCCTTTTTTGATCCATTTGACTGGACTGTTGGTGAGAACTGATCATATGAAGTAGAGTTATCTAAGAAAGAGACAGAACAAGAGAGACACAGCATATGATTTATAAAAAGAGGCAGATTTTCTTCTTTGAACATCATTGAAGGTGAAAAGCGTAAGCTTGTGTCAATTATAGGATACACACAGATCTCCTAATTCACAATACAGGGAGTGCAGAATTATTAGGCAAATGAGTATTTTGACCACATCATCCTCGTTATGCATGTTGTCTTACTCCAAGCTGTATAGGCTGGAAAGCCTACTACCAATTAAGCATATTAGGTGATGTGCATCTCTGTAATGAGAAGGGGTGTGGTCTAATGACATCAACACCCTATATCAGGTGTGCATAATTATTAGGCAACTTCCTTTCCTTTGGCAAAATGGGTCAAAAGAAGGACTTGACAGGCTCAGAAAAGTCAAAAATAGTGAGATATATTGCAGAGGGATGCAGAAGTCTTAAAATAGCCAAGCTTCTGAAGCGTGATCATTGAACAATCAAGCGTTTCATTCAAAATAGTCAACAGGGTCGCAAGAAGCGTGTGGAAAAACCAAGGCGCAAAATAACTGCCCGTGAACTGAGAAAAGTCAAGCGTGCAGCTGCCAAGATGCCACTTGCCACCAGTTTGGCCATATTTCAGAGCTGCAACATCACTGGAGTGCCCAAAAGCACAAGGTGTGCAATACTCAGAGACATGGCCAAGGTAAGAAAGGCAGAAAGTCGACCACCACTGAACAAGACACACAAGCTGAAACGTCAAGACTGGGCCAAGAAATATCTCAAGACTGATTTTTCTAAGGTTTTATGGACTGATGAAATGAGAGTGAGTCTTGATGGGCCAGATGGATGGGCCCGTGGCTGGATTGGTAAAGGGCAGAGAGCTCCAGTCCGACTCAGACGCCAGCAAGGTGGAGGTGGAGTACTGGTTTGGGCTGGTATCATCAAAGATGAGCTTGTGGGGCCTTTTCGGGTTGAGGATGGAGTCAAGCTCAACTCCCAGTCCTACTGCCAGTTTCTGGAAGACACCTTCTTCAAGCAGTGGTACAGGAAGAAGTCTACATCCTTCAAGAAAAACATGATTTTCATGCAGGACAATGCTCCATCACACGCGTCCAAGTACTCCACAGCGTGGCTGGCAAGAAAGGGTATAAAAGAAGAAAATCTAATGATATGGCCTCCTTGTTCACCTGATCTGAACCCCATTGAGAACCTGTGGTCCATCATCAAATGTGCGATTTACAAGGAGGGAAAACAGTACACCTCTCTGAACAGTGTCTGGGAGGCTGTGGTTGCTGCTGCACGCAATGTTGATGGTGAACAGATCAAAACACTGACAGAATCCATGGATGGCAGGCTTTTGAGTGTCCTTGCAAAGAAAGGTGGCTATATTGGTCACTGATTTGTTTTTGTTTGGTTTTTGAATGTCAGAAATGTATATTTGTGAATGTTGAGATGTTATATTGGTTTCACTGGTAAAAATAAATAATTGAAATGGGTATAAATTTGTTTTTTGTTAAGGTGCCTAATAATTATGCACAGTAATAGTCACCTGCACACACAGATATCCCCCTAAAATAGCTAAAACTAAAAACTAAAAACTAAAACTTCCAAAAATATTCAGCTTTGATATTAATTGAGTTATTGAGTTTTTTGTGTTCATTGAGAACATGGTTGTTGTTCAATAATAAAATTAATCCTCAAAAATACAACTTGCCTAATAATTCTGCACTCCCTGTATTGTTTATTAATAAAATAATTTTGACTGTTATTTAAACAACTGAATTTCATAATTAAGTTTAAAGTCATTCTGATTTCCTAAATATTTTCCAAAAGCAAGCCCAACAAGATTAAATTGAGTAAGTTTTTCTGAAATTATAAACAGTGAAACTATTTCTGTAAAATGAATCATTAGTTTGCTGACTTGATGGAACTACTGCAGAGGTGAGTGTTGTTGTCCATGTAGATGTAGTTGTAGATATAATTGTGCTTTCAGGAGTGTGTGAAGGTCTGTCCACAGCAGCAGCTGAAAATAAAACAGAAATAAGAGGAATTTAAGTTTAATAAATATTCTGTGAAGCTATGTGAAATTATTTTAAATTGGAAGACAAATATATATTATATTCACAAACTGTTAAATACCCACCTGGACGGACAGACAGATGAACTTTATTCAATGTGTCACGAAACCATTGATCATATCCACAGTAATAATCACCAGAGTCTTTGAGTCTGAGATTTCTGATGTTTACAGTAAAGAACTGTCCATTCAACGAATCAACCAAAGAGTATCTTCCATCTTTGGTGACCTCTTCATTGCCTTTACTTTCAATCAAAACATGTGCAGATGATGTACAGGGATGACTGCAAAAGTACTTTGGTGTATATTTTAATTTATCTGGATATGAACATCTGATCTCCACCTTTTCACCCACAGTTCCCACGAAAACTTCAGACTTCATCAACACACCACTGAAAACTAGAGAAAACTTGATTACATCAGTCTATTGTTAAAGTAAAAGATTATTTACATGATTCTTTTTTCAAACAATACACATGGTCGTCAGACAGCTACAACTTCAAATAAACTTTATATGTATGCATTTATATTTACATTGATAGCCACTGATTTAAAACAATCTATGCATCTCTGAATAAGGAAGTGTCACCTAAGTCAGTGAATTCATGTCAATACACCCTGAAAAAATTTAACTATAGATGAAATGTTGATTAATTACAAAGTATTGTTTGTAAAATGCTAAGTTATATTTCAGGTCATTAAGATATTTCAGTTAAAAGGTCACTAAATTAAACTCATGTATTTTCTCTTTTAACATGCACACCACTAATACAAGATTAATGATTATATATCAGGCCGGAAAAAAAGTATTTACCTATGAAAAGACGCAGAATCTTTAGATGGGTTTCCATTCTCCCTAACTTGCTATCCTCCTCTTCAAGCAAGACATCCTCTCTATAATAAACTACAGAGTGTCACAAATTATAACCTACTTCCTGTCACTTGTCTGCTCCAACAGCTCACAGATATATATATATAGAGAGAGAGAGAGAGAGAGAGAGAGAGAGAGAGAGAGAAAGAGAGAGAGAGAGAGAGAGAGAGAGAGAGAGAGAGAGAGAGAGAGAGAGAGAGAGACCTGCAAAAGAACAAACAAATAACAATTTAGCAGTAAGATCACATCAGACTTTGGGTCAGGAAGGAAACAAAACCGATCAGGGCTGTTCACACATTTTTGAAACTGAAGCATTTGCAGGTATATTTGACTGTGTAAGCTTAATGTTGTTAACAAGACTGTGGCAAAAGAAAGAGAAAGAGGACTAGAGCGCCAGTCTTTCAGCTATAAATATTACTTCCTTTTTCTTTGTTTTCATTGCCGTTATTATAAAAGGGTCTAACTGTAGTTCTACAATCTACCACAACATGTACACAATGGAAAAGGACCATGTCTTATATAGACCATGTCTTCAATTATTTTCTCCTATAAAGAAATGACAATGAAAAAAGGAAAATAAAAAATGGTAGTCTACATTTCATCATCTGTTTCATCATTCGTTTAATTTCACTATTATACGTTTGTCGTGTTTTTCCACCTGTTGGTGGGATGCATGAACTGCACCTGTTATATTGAATGATACAGTGCTACAAACATAGGTATGTTTTATTTATTAAAGTAATTTAATGTGATTATTTGAGTTCATGCATCTATTGTCTTTGGTTTCCTGTAGATAATTTTTACCCCTTTGACCCCCTGTTCCCTCATAAGAAAATAATCAAACTTAATCAGTACCATTTGTGGAGGTTCATTCACCAATCTCAGTTGTGCTTGTTTTCATCTCGTTTTGGGGATAAAAAATGAAATGCTGCCCATGGATATGATAACATTTGCAGATGTGAAAGGGAGCAGTTTGTTCAAATAAACTATCAATTAATGCTTTTAAGATACACTGATGAAACATTTAATTGATTAAAAATATGCAGCAGAAAGCATGGGATGAACCTTTCTTACTATAGTAATGAGATACTATACTATACAAATGGATGATTGATTTATGAACAGTTTGAACAGCATTTGTAATGAAACCATGAAGAATTAAAGAATTATTTAAAAAAAAAAACAACAACAGTGTAAATATTGTAATACAGAAACTCAAACTAGATTCTCTCAAAAGTCCAGATGCAAAAATCCACGGCCATAAACAGATCTGCTTGTGAAATTGAACACAATATCACATATTCAATAAAGTAATTTATATATAAATGTCCTAATATTCCATTTTTTTATTATTAAATATTGCAGTATTTATTATAAATGATTTATCCATGAACATAATTACAGATGATTCAAGACAGGTCTTAAATATCTTACAGAAAGCCCGGAGTTTAGAACAAATGGCCAAGATATTCCAATAACCCATCTGATTTATCTGAAAAATCGTTTCTCTGAGGGTCCTTCACCTCAACAGATGAATGTTGACTGGTTAACTGTCAGTCCAGGGAAAAATCACACTCAAGTGTCCCAACTCAGATGTCTAGATATCAGATAATCCCAAACGGCTGTATTTCAGAGTTAAGGAGGAATCTCATCTTGACGATTCAATGACTCCCCCATGATGACGGGACGCTGGAGGACTATAGGGGAATCTGGTAGAGGCACATCCACTCGACAGATGCTATCTCAACCGTTTAGGGACCTCAACCTGAGAGGCAGATTGAAAAGAAGATTGTTAAGCATTTAAAAGCATTAATGATTTATTTAGATGCACCAATATGAACATTTTGGCTAATATCGATAACTCTTTATATTTGAAAGGCCAATAAATCTAAATCCAAATTGTTATATAATTTTTGAGAGCCTGATTACAAAAACAAAAGTCTCACTATTAAAAGCCATGTCGCAAGCACACAGTTGTAATGTTCTCGTTATATTTTTATGTACCAATATGACAGACTCCACGTTGCACTTTTATTTTCATTTTTGAAATGATTTCAATCATATTTCAGGCCATTCCAAACCATCCTGGCAAGCAGTGCACATCTGAAGTGTCTCAGCCGATGGAAATAAGCCATTATTTCATCCCCTTGGAATTATGAGGTTCTAATCTGCAGTCCAAGTAGTTTTGAGATATTGAGCTTCAAAGTTTTTGCATTCCATTCGACTGTGTAGAACCTTTTTGTTAAATAAAGTCCCAAAATGTACACAACATTAAAAAAACATCACATAATGTAAGTAAGTATATGAGATATGAGAATAACTCCAGTTTGACAAAAACCAATAATATAATTCCAAGGGGAATGAACATATTTTGGCTGAAACCGATATGATGGACGATGAGCTGTGGGTGCTGGGCAGTGTGAGGCTGAAAGTTTGTTGTCACGATGGAAATAGAACATACTTTTTTAACGGCGGCGAAGTAATCACTCATTCAAATGAATAGTGTGTGTGGAAAGTAGAATGAAGCTTTCACATTTTGTGAATATTTTTGCTTGTGTAGTAACATCTGTGACATGTGATGTCCATTTCACTTGCCTTTTTGAGCGCATTCATGCTGCAGTTTCTGATAGAGTCCAGGAGCTGATCTCTGGAGCTCCTGTCCGTCTGTCGGACAGCGGCACTGCTGTCTGGTTTTTTTGGGGAGATTGGGGTTAGCGACCTCCTCAGGGCCTGAACATCTAATGCTGGGCTGGGAGGGGGTGGAGGTGGAGGAGGAGCAGCTTGTCGACTTCCTGTTGCCCCTGTTTTCTTTCCTGTTGCCTCGGAGGGGAGGAGTTTAGATGGTGGTTTTGTGGGCGGAGCTTTGGGAGTTTCCTGAGCAGAGGGGAATTTTGAAATGGCAACAAATTTAGAGTCTTTCTTCTGAGTGTTGATAGACTTAATTTTTTCACCTGAGCTCTTATCTTCACGTGGGGTTTTGTGGGTGGAGTCGGTCTCCAGTCTGGCGAGTTTTTGCGCTTCTAGTCGTTGCTGCCGCTTCCTGTCCATGTTTCGGCTCAAGATGTTTGTCATGGTCATCCTGGGCCCAGCCAGCTCGAAATGATATCCCAACTTCAGCAGAGAAGAGTTGTCACGTAAGACTTTGGCCATCTCCATCTCAGTCTTCCCTCCGCAGATGTGTCTCTGGTTATGAAACCTCAGCTCCATGAGTGTGCTGTTGTGCTGAAGAGAGTTGATGATGGCCAGGATGCCTTTGCCTGTCAAATGGTTCGAGTCCAGGTTGATTCCGGTCAGAGTTGAGTTATTTTGCAGGGTTCCAGCGATGGCGAACGCAACATGATCATCCGCTCTCGTGTTTGCGAGGGAGAAGGTTTTGACGTGAGTGTTGCTGCGAAGACCCTCGGCAAACTGTATCAGGGTGTCTGTCTTAATGGCATCTGAATTATTAACATTAACTTCTGTTAGTTCAGGGTCGTCACTGCGAACCTGCTCTAGAAGGTCGTCAAACATGCTGGAGCCTGTATCACTGTCCAAATCTTCGCTAAAAGACTCATCCTCCTCAGTGGTAACAGAACGGTCTTCCACACCTTGACAGTTCCCAGAGCTACTACGGTTGGAATTGGTAGATATCTTCACCTCATGGTTTTCTGACTGTTTCACTTGCTGTTTTTCTCTTTGTTTCTGTGCTCTGGTTGTATCTCTCTGTGAGGGACTTTTCTCATCCTCCTTTTTTCTCTCCTTCTCTTCTACATTTCTAATTCTGCTTTTCTTCTCCACTGTTTCTACATCTTTTAGGCTCACACTTCCTACTGCTCTGTTGTACTTGGGTTCCTCTATGGTCTTAGTTTTGCTTTCGTCTTGTTTCTTGAGATCTGCCTTATTGTTTTTTACTTTTAGGTCTTCGGTGTATTTATCCCCCTGCAGTTTGGAGACAAACCCTCGTATTTTGGAGTTTTCACTCACTTTTTTCTCCTCCTTCCTCCCTCTTTCTTTCTTTTCCTCTTTTTTCTCTTGCAGTTTCGATATGAGGTCTAGAGTTTTGCTGCTTCCTCTCTCTTTCTTCGAAAGTTCTTTTCCACTTTCCATCTTATTTCCTATCTTCTCTCTTTCTCTGTTCTCTTCCTCCCTTTTCTTCTCTTTGCCCTTTTCTCCTTCATCAGGTAAAGCTTTAAAGTCATCCTCACTTTTTCTCGCTCGCTCCTTGTCTTTTTCACTCTCTGCGTTTCTGCTCTCGGTGTCAGGAGGATCGCCACTCTGAGACCTGGAAAACTCTCTGCTCCTCATCCGGCGGAGTCGATCTCTCCTTCTGCCATCCCCTCTTGGATCTCCCTTCAACAATAAACACAAAAGAAATGAGTCACAGCACATTAAATCTGAGAAGCCGTTTGTCTTTTGATAGTTGACCTATCTGATTTTGTCTAATCGTGATCTGACTTTTGACATCTTAATCACTGTATTCACATTCTGTTTAGTTTCCATTTGCTTTCATTTCTGTGTAATTATAGATAAATATCAACTTTATCATTAAAAACATAGGGACATCAAATAAAGGAAACATATCTAGAATGGCTGGACCCAGTTAGACTTGACTGAGTGAGTTATTTTTAGCGGTCATTAAAAGGGAATGAACATACTGTGTAGATTTGTGTGCTATTGTTTGAAGAAGTCTTAAAACTCTCAGATGTGCCCTTATAAGGCAGCAAAGGGAGGAACATTCAGGTCTGGAATGCCATCCTTGACGATTCCAAAGCCTCACTGAGGCCAAGCTTAAAGTAAACACATTCACAAATCGCTGAAGAGCATCACTCTGAACTACTGACTACTGTAAAATAACCTGAAGATAAATTGTATTCTCACAGCTGTTTTACTGAATTCACTGGATGTGACTACCAGTCAGCAAATTCACATTGCGAACACAATAAACAGACTTGACAGCAGAATATCATTAAGATCTGAAAGATGATCTTTAAATGTCAGGATTGATCAAAAATAAACTATAAAAATTTGGAATCACTGATTATAAACAGCACAATGTTACACAGTAACTTGTGAAGTTCCTGTGTGTGTGTTCTGTTGCCTGCAGAACACTTTCCAAACAAACACTTCAGTGTCTCAGTAGAGTTTAAAAGTAGTTTGTGGTCCCTTGAGTGCATCTCACATTACTAGAGCTTCATTAGCACCTGTTTAAAACACAACTAGCATGCTCCAAAAACACAAGGAACACCATCCCAGAACAACCAGACCATCTGTTCTGCTCTGATTTACAGCATCCTCTCAGAAAATGCTATTGAAATGAACCCAAAAATAAATGAATACGGCAGCTTTGATGTCAAAGGTTAGTTCTGCATAGATTATATGGAGTGCCAACAATAAATGACCATCTCCTAGAACCACAGAAGGGAGAGAGAATCCTGTTTATACTAGTCAACCGTAAACTAAACCATGATACAAAATGTTTATAAAGACATTTGTCTGTAAAGGAAAATGATTGGCTTCAGTATTTTTACCCAAGAGAAGTTTATACTGAAATAACTTAGTCAGAAATCTTTTGGAGATTTGTTGTCGGAAAAGTGGCTTTGACTCACACTTGGAAGTACAAAGTGTTTTGTAATTGTGCAGCACAGGCAAATGTCCAAAGCAAAGAAAAAGTGCATCACTTCCAGATGATGGCAACATTATAGGCCATTAGGGGTCATGTGTATGCAGCAAAATGGGTGTTGACAAATGCGACCATGACAGCATGTAAGGTTCGTAGGCCGGACTGATCTACAAAAATGTCACACTATGATGGGATCTTAAACTGTAAAAGTCTGAGTGACAGATGAACACAGGTCAGCTCTTCATCCCCCCTCCATGCCAGCCTCTAAACTTAGGCGACTGAGAGCAAACTATTCCCGACAGGAAAAACACATTCATTTGTTATTCTATTTTGGAATTTTGGATTAAAGTTTGAAATAACTCAGTAGTGAAAGTTTTTAAAGTTTTAAAGGGTTTTGTTGATGGACAAAAAAAGAATCTTTGTTTAACAGTTGATACATTATTAAAAATAATAATAAAGAAAATAATTGTATGTAATACTGCTACTACTACTACTACTATTATTATTATTATAATGATTGTTGTTGTTATACGCATCACCTCCACGCTCAACTCTCTCCGGATCAGTTTCTTGGTCTCCCGCTCGCAGTAGACAAGCATAGCCTCTCGGTCATATCCTCTGGACGGTAGTTTCTCCGTCTGGTTCCGCTGGCGGAGTCCCACCGGTACGTTCGGGTCGGGATCGATATAAACGAGCTCCCGCTCGAGCTCCTCCACTTCCTCCGGTGAGAGTGTCGCGAGCAGCAGGTCCGTGTCCGAGTCCGAGTCATCGCTCCCCTGCCGCTCCAAGACCTTTGGTTTTGACATTTTCTTTGTTTATTAGTCAAGAAAAATGTTTTAGTCTGCGGGAATGCAGCTGACCCAGTCTAAAGAGTATATTTTCCCTTCACAAATGCCGTTAAATCCATGATAAAAAGGGGTTGCAGAGGGTCTCGCGCTCAGAGCGCCTTTCACGAGCTCCAACTCAAGCTCGGAGCGCCAACACGCATTCCGCGCGATCCTTCACATTTGCTTGACCGCGTGCAGCCTGCGCGCACGCACAAACGCGAGAGCCCATCTGTCAGACCGATCAGGTACCCCATTTTTGCGCCACTGCTCCTCTAAAGTAATTTTCTCTCAAACCACCTCTTTGACTGGAAAAGTTTGAAAGAATTCTGTCATATTCCTTTCACTTTCCATACAACAGTATGGTCAGAAATCGCAAAAATTCTCAATAGCCTTCATCCACCTTTTCCTACTTGTTATTAGAATTCGTCCTCGTTTCACCACTTTCTGTATTGTTTGAATCATAAGCCTGAACTTATCAGCATGGTTCTTCTGATAAATATGGGTTTCTGACTGGCGCGACATAAATGTAGCTATAGGTAGATGTGTTGATAGCTTCTGATTGAGTTAATAATGATATTAAATAAATATTATGTGCTTTTATGTGTAGGCTACATTTTTGTGTAGGTATTTGCAGAAAACATGGAACAATATTAAAACGTGTAAAACAGGTGAATTATGTTTATTGTATCGAGAATTGCATGAATGGTTTCTGAAATTAGGCAAACTGAATCAGTTCTTGTGTGTTGGCAATCGAGAAAATCTGTTTTTATGCAAATTTGTTTGGAGGGTAAGGGCTTCTTCAGCAGTTGAAGAAATGTCATGCATAAGAATTACCACTAGATGGCCGCGCTCTCACCAGTTCTTGCAACAGCAAAATAATTCCTTGTCAGTAGAAAGAGCAGAGCATTTACTGTAAATTAAACTCATTCGGTATCTGATTTCAGTATAATTCTATTCTATATATGCAGATTAGATAGTTATCTACAGATATTAGACATTTAATGTCTAATGTATAGTCAAGGTCATCATTTAAATTATTTTAGTTTAACTGTTTTTGGAATTCCAAGATTTAAAAGAAAACTAGGGAGGCTTGCAATAAATAAATAAATAGAAACACAATAAAGCTCATTTAATTAGAAAGAAGTCCTGCCTCCTTGTGATAATGACTTTGACACCTCAAAATATTTTATTAGTTTAGCATGTTCAGATAATTAACCCAATGAACATGAGAGGAGCACATTCAGTTAATCTACTCAATTAACGAGATAAGAGGTACATACACACAGCTCCTGACTTCTGACTATTCCTATACCAGCCTGGGATGAGGGGGTATTCTGGGTTCAGGCCAAATTCTGAGCTTGGAGCCCTCCCCTCGGACAGCACACCAAATACATATGATTAAATAAAGTAAAGGTTATGTGTATGTGTGAACATATGAAAGGAATTATTAAGTGACGTGCATGAAGTTGAAAAAAAATAAGTGTCGAACTATAGGATGCAGGAGGTCTGCAAAATTAACACATTAAAAATAAAACTAACCAGGGTCATTTTACCCCGTTAGAGTGAAAGGCTTTAGTGTTACACTAATACCTGCAACAGAAAGGGTTACATTCAGTTCAAGGTTTGTACCTGGCGAAAAAAATCCATTTTAAATAGTACATAAACAAAGCTAAAATAACACTGGTCTGTGATCAGTGAAATGAAATCGGATGCACCACCATACCAGTGATCACTAAATGAAGAGAAGAGACTTTGTATGATATTAGAACAAAGATTTATTTCACACTATAAATTGGGACACTTTTTTTTTTTTTTTTTTTTAAACAAGCTAGTCAAACCCCAAACCCTAACACCCCCCACCCACCCTTCAAAACGGCTTGAGCAAGTTTTGTGGCAGTTCATTACACTCTTCTGTCTGCTACAAATCTGACGTCTGTTTTTCCGTAACTTATCCTGAATATCCGACCACCGTCTTTAAAAGCACCGACACAACTGAGACAGCCCAAACCTGAAACTTACAAATGACATTATTGCTCCGATAAATAAAACTAATCTACAAAAGGAAATAAAACGACACAACGGAGAGAATCCCAGATGCCTTTGTACTGAAACGGCAAATTTCCAAAAAATAGTTTCTCTGTATTTATTATTTATTGTATTTGGTGAAAACTGTTGGTATGTTTTGTGTTGTGGCGTTTCTGGCCGTGCATGCAGAAGACCCTCGCTGCGTTTCACGAGAGCATCTCTCCACACCAGAAAGCAACACGAACACAAACCCATGCACCGCTATATTCATTCAGCATTTAGCATATTTATCGTTTTAGACAATCACAAACAGTTCGACAGAAGGAAAAAAGCTGTAAAAATACAAAAAAGGGTGACCAAATAGTATCATTCAGGACAATAGAGTCCAACAAAAAGAGTAAAATAGCACCGTTGTTACAAAGGTCAGAGGTCGTAGGTTAGGGAATAGGGAGGGTCAGTTACACATCCAGGAGAAGGGATGGAGGAGGATGGAGTGGGAGACCGGTTGCCCTTATCCGTCTCACTTCCGGCGGCCCGCGTTGGTTGTGCTGCAGGTCACGCACATGTAATCCTCCTCTGCTGCGAGTTCTGCCGATACCCCCACACATATCATATGGAACCAGCGGTTACAGCAGTCGCACTGCACCCAATACACCTGAAACAAAGAGAAACCGGTCAAAACACATTCAAACACGCACACTAGCTGTTTGAGTAATCCTTAAAAGATGGCCATCTTGATTCAAACACTTGCCACTGATTCAGCTATGTCCATTTATAGGACATTTTTATTATAGTCCATTTTATATATCCAAAGTTTATAGTTTGGATATAAACACTGATGTCTAGGGCAGGGGTTTTCAGCCTTTTAGGGCACGTGCCCTGCTGTGTTGATCTAATTTCACCTGCTGTAACCACAGTCAATGATTAGCTGGGAGAATAGTCAAATTGTCCTCTAGTGGACAACTAAAGATTTGCTAGTAAAATCTCAAACCTTTGACAAGGACGATCACAGCGAGCATCACAGTTGCGGCTGACCCAGAGAGAGCAGTTGTTATGTATTGGTATGAAACAGCTTTACAAACCATCTCTTCAACCACACAGTATCATTATTTCTGAGTTACAATAATTTTATATTATCACAGAAGTAATGGGATAAAAGTTTATAGTTTGGATATAAACACTGATGTCTAGGGCAGGGGTTTTCAGCCTTTTAGGGCACGTGCCCTGCTATGTTGATCTAATTTTACCTGCTGTAACCACAGTCAATGATTAGCTGGGAGAATAGTCAAATTGTCCTCTAGTGGACAACTAAAGATTTGCTAGTAAAATCTCAAATTTACAGCCATTTCATTCAAGAATGTCAAATTAACAGGTGCTCTAGGGGTTGAAAACCCCTGGTCTAGGGTAGAAATCATAAGAGTAAATCACCTTTTGAAAGTAACTTAATAAAGATTGTATTGATTATATAATGACACCACTAGGTGGCAACAAGTGATCGGTAAAAATATATTTGTCATAAGCTAGGTTTCCATCCAAAGTTGCAAATGTAACTTATGTGCAAATCGGAATATCGCATAAAACATTTGCAAATACAGCAGCGTTTCCATCCCCACGTGCACAAAATATCTAATAAAAATGCAAGTTGCTGGAATTGGGGAAGCCACTGTCATGGCATCAGCTTACATTTATTTGGGAACGCAGTCATGCGAGACTTCTGAGAGGTCATTATATAAATATTTTGATGACAGACTTTGGCTCAAGCATTTCAGAATGATCAAACCAACATTTGAGATGCTGTGCAATGAAATTGGTTCGGTGGTTTGTCTAGTTATCCAGTCACGTCCAGTGTTGAGACAGTTTTTTGTGCTTCTAAGGGATTTATTCAGTAAATGTATTTCCATCGTAGTTTATGTGCATGTCTTCTTATCTTATAAAAAAAAAATTACTTTTTTTTTATTTTAGTTTTTTTTTATGTGCATTTTTATAACTTGTGTGTCTTGGCGTATATTCACTTTTTCCAATTCAGCATTTTTTTATGTGATATCCCACATAAAAATAGGTGGATGGAAACAGCTATTGAATCATTCGCTCAAGAGATTTGTTTGAGAAAATGAAATATTTTTAAAGAGACAGCAGCAATTAACATTTTGTAAGAACCGCTAGTAAATGACGTTATTATGTTTAGTTGTCTATCCAGAATTGTGTAGCTCTAGCACACACTGTCATTATATTCACTCACTCACCTCTTCCCCCTCCGGCTGGAGACAGCTCTCTGCTGGACACAGGGTCATATCCTCCTCTGAGTCTTCTGACTGAGACACGTCTGATGCAGAGACAGATGCCGCTTTCCTCTCTCTCCGCTTCTCCGTACCCATTCTCTGCTTCTTACTTTTCGACTTTATCCCTCTATCCCTGATCTCAGTATCATCTCTGTTCATTCGCCGCTTGGCTTTCTTTTCTGCTGAAGTGATTGCATCTCTCTTCAGAGGAAAAAAAAAAAAAAAAAGAGGAAGACAAAGAGATGAAACAAATGTAAACTCTTAAAGGTCTTCAAACCTTTTTCAGGCTGAGGAGCTTTTGTGGATCAACAAAAGTTTGAGGCCTGAATTATTTTTTTTTTTTTTTTTTTTTTTTTTTAAAGATTTCTATTCCTAGAAAAAAAAGTATCACAGTTTCCACAGAAATATTAAGAAGCACAACCATTTAACATTGATGATAACAATAAGATGTTTCTTGATATCCAAATCAGCATATTATGTTGTATAGGAGTAATGGCTGCTTTGCCATCACAGGAATTATATTTTAAAATATATAAAAATTGAAAAGTCATTTTAAATTGTAATACACACAATATTACTGTTTTAATATAATATTTTTCACAATATTACCGCTTTACTGTATTTTTGATCAAATCTATACAGTTTTGGTGAGAATTACACTTTTCAAAATAAAGTTAAAATAATCATTATTTATGTACAGTGTTACATACTTGTACAATTTATTTTTTTTATGAGGGAGGAACCTTCAATTTTTAACTTTAGTATTGAAATTAACTTAATTCTGTATTTTTTTTAAATGCAGTTATTATTTGATATCAAACTATAATTGCCAGACCCCACTGAAGACCTCACTCTAAACACACTCAAAACCTAATGAGCTTTAAATAAACACTCAACTATTAAAAAATCCTCAACCATCAACTAAACCAACCAGCTCCAAGATAAATCACAATATCAAAGTTTGATTTAAAATACGAAAGCTGCTTCAAAAGGTAAAAGACTTGTACTTGCATGAAGCAAATGATGTAATCATGATGTAAAAAAAGAATCTTCAGTACTATATAGATCTATTGACTTAGTCAAATAATATATATGGACTGTATACAATACTATATATTTGAAGTTAGAGTAGGGAAACTTCTTGAATTATGCAATTCATGCTTTGTGAGAGTGGGAAGTTGCTGCTGAGCTTCTTTGCCATTCCATTTTAACCCCTGATTATTATTCTCAATTAGTGATTGAATTTTACTTGCTAAACAGCATGAAAGCATCACACTCGTTACCTCTCTCTGCGGTGAGGAGTGTTTCTGTGTGAGGTAGGGTGTGTGTTCGGTGTGGGACGTGTTTGTGGTCGGGAGGCCAGACAGCAGAAGTCTGTAGAGCTGCTGGGTCTCGGGGAGAGAAACCTGCAGGAGCAAACCCTCCACCATCAGTTCCTCCAACTCCGAACTGAGACCTGGAACACAGGCAGAGTTTCATTTTAAAATGCAAGCAGTCAATCAGGACCTGAGATGTCAGAAAATATGAAAATGCTCCGACGAGTTTGTGTACGTGAGAATGATACAGACCCTGGAGAGGGATACAGCGTTGCTCTGTGTAAAACACTGTCTGTTCCTGTCCAGAAACACGCCAGTCCTGACTCTGAGATGGAGATCCACACAGCTGCTACAATAAAACAACAATGATTCTTTATTGATTGGTGGTAGTAAGCAAAATTAGCATATATATATATATATATATATATATATATATATACACATATACATATATACATATATATATATATACACATATACATATATACATATATATATATATATATATACACATATACACATACACATATACATATATACATATATATATATATATACACATATACATATATACATATATATATATATATATATATATATATATATATATATATATATATATATATATATATATATATATATACACACACACACACCGTATTTCATGCTATGGGTTAGATAATAAAAAATTAAAAATGAACAAAAATGTAATTTAATAAACACAATTGAACAAAAAAATGCATAATAACATAACATAAAAAGTTACATAAGTCTGACTGCAGGACTCTCAGCCCTTTGTAAACAAGACATTTAAACCACTAACAGTCTGTTTTCCTGTGTGAAATAATGTCTAACCTTCCTGTTGTGGCCAGTGGTCCTGTGTCTCTGTGTAGGTGAAGCTACTCTGCAATCCTGAGAGGTCAGCGAGAGATCATAAGAGTCTATGACCTCTTGCGCCCGTCGCTGCCAGCTGACAGTGCGTTCAACCATATAACGTAGAGCGTCACCCTCCGGGAGACGCACACGGATCCGCTGCAGTGATGACAACAGTGTCAGGATCTTGTCCAGAGGTGGCTTAGTCGACCGTAGGCATAACGGACATAGCCAGGCTTCAGGATCGAGGGGATCTGAGGGCCCACGTACACACACGCTGTGGAAAGCATCTCGACACAGCTCACACTGCAGCATGGCACCCATGGCTGGCTTCTGACACACGCACACTTTGAGAGCAGAGCAGTCGGCTGTAGGCAGGAGCTTCGATTCATTAGCTGCACGGAGAGAGCATAGCGACTCCAACTCTTTTAAACGAACCTCAGCCAGAGTAAACATCTGCGAGAGAGAAAAACAGAGTGAATGAGAAAGAGAAGCTTTATCTTCAACTCAAATACTGCTGGAATGTACCGTATAGTGAACTCACAGCTGATGCAGAGTCTTTGCTGTCTGAAAGTGCTCTTTCCACATCACTCATACTATCCAGCTTCACAAGCTTTTTCTTCCCTGATGACACACACTCTCCCCTCACTTTCCTCATCTTCTTCTTCAAAGAGCTGCCCACTTCCCATCGAGGACACAAGACCTGCACAGGTGATCAGACCCATGAATAACCGTGACAACTATGTATTCAAAATAAAGAGTGAATGTCATGAAAGCATTTGCAGGTCATTTTTCACCCCAAAATAAAACCCCAAAAATATGAAATATTTTCCATTTACATTACATTGCATTTTCATAAAATAACTTTATAGATATGTAAATAAAATTTAAATACATTCAAATAGAAAATTGAAATTATACATAATTACTTTTGAAAAATAATTGGGATAAGTATAATTATTATAATCATCATAGATTAACAATATATAATTAATGTATAAACATAAATTAAAGCAAAGCAATCATTTAAAGTTTTGTTTTTTTGCATTGAAGTAATGAGATTGTTTTGTAGTGATGATCTACAGTAATTTTCTTTTTTTATTATTATTTAATTTGGCACAATTAAAATTCCCAACCTCTAAATCATTCTAAGCGTATAACATTTTTTAGAATTTTAAACCTATCATTTAAGAACTGAAACGTCCATTTAAAAGTCCACTTAAAAACATAATTTTTCCTATTAGTTTAATATATGATATTTCCAGACTAACCTCCAACAGTGTGAAGGGGGAGTTTTTGATGAGGAAGGTTTTTGCGGCTGACTCTTTCCAAGCCTGCACCTCTGATACAAGAACCTCCAGATGGTCCAGAGGCTCCAGTCGCACAGGAATAGCATGAGCTCTCAGAACCATATCAGAGAGCGAGCTGAGAACTGGAGTCTGACCTCCCACCTGCCAACAAAAACAATCACAACTACCATTAACATTAGACAGATTTTTTTTCCGCCTTTAAAAACATGAACAGGCACGAGACAGTACTATGGGTGCAATGAATCGCAGTTGATCGGATCTGTACGGCCCAGGCCCCACGGTTTGGCACGCATGTGATTAGTGGATTAATTGGTCATATATTTTTGATTATTTACATATTAAATAAGTTTAACCATCATAGTGAAATCATTTGCACGTGTTGTTTCTTGACAATTCACACATTCAAGCAATTTTAAACACATGAACATAAAAAGTTGAGAAAATGGATGAGTATCATTATATTGGATCTGTTTGTTAGGTCTTAAAGTGACAGCTACCTATAAATACTTGCTGCTAAGTCATTAATGTTAATCAACCATTAATGTTAATGATCCAATCCATGACTCAAAAACTGTAATATGAGCCGAACTGTGAGTTTAGTGATCCGTTGCACAAATAGACAGTACCCTAGTGTGCAGAATGCAAACATAGTTCATTTAGCAAGTACTCAACCTGTAAATCCTCAGCTTCCTGAAGCCATTCTTTAGCCCTGTTCACTGTATCTTGTAGTAGGAGGCAGTTTGGCAGGTATGCAGGTACCCCGTCCACCTGAGTCAACATGGAACCAAGCGTCTCTAAACTCTCTGGAGGCCTAAAAGAAAAAAAGAACATGCATTAACAAATGTCACTCAGCACATTGCGCGATCTCTTGTCCAAGTCCTCCGCACGCACCACAGGAGTTAATTCAGGCTCATTCAAGGGCTGCTTTGCATTTCCAAGCCTCAGTTTTTATCCTGAACTGATGCAAATGCTCTTCTGTTGTATAAAAGGAAGTGGTCCCAAATCCAATTTGTTTAACATTAAGTCATCATAGTAGACATTGCATTATGAAAACTAGAAATGTTGTCTTGGAATCTAATTAAAATAAAATTAAGCTGAAGTACTAAAATGACTTAAAATTTAAAAAAAAATGCTAAAATGACAAAATTACTGAAACTAAAAAAGTAAATATAAATCTAAATAGTAATAAAAGCCAATTCAAAATATTAAATACTATATAAATAAAACTAAAATAACACTGTTGCACATTATCTATTCAATGTCATTTACATGTTAAAAGTTTGAACAAATTTCTCTTTTTTTTTCTGGTTGAATTATTCAAATTAGTTTTGTAGACAAATATAAATCGTGCCTTTGATTGATTGTTTTCTTCTAAAATGGATGAATTGCACTTTTTAAAAGAAGGAAAAGTACAGGTCTTTATATATGAAAATATATGAATATAGTTGCCTATATTTGGGAGTCTGCCCTCACCTGGCCTTCAGAAGTGCCTGCGCTTTGTCCTCCAACTCCTCCGAGATCGTGAGCAGTTCCTGCAGCCTAGCCATCGTGCGTTCAGTGGAGGGATGCGGAGTCAGTCCGACTCCTCGATCGATCAGCTGGCGCATGCTGTCCAGAGAGAGACCACAGGGATTTGAGACCGGATCCTCTGCCTGCTGAACTCCGGCCAGCCACCGAGCCGGTTCCAAACGCTCCCGTAGAAGTGGCAACTCCGGAAGAAACACGTCAAACTGAGAGCCCTCCTCCAGTAAAGACTCAATCTCACTAACAGCATCTGCGCTCACTTCATCGGAGAGAAGCTTCTCACTGTGCTGCTGGAAATCCTCGATGCTATTCAGCAGTTCCTGAGACAGAGTGTCAATAGCTTCTATTATATGAGCTGTTTAGAGATGAACTGTGCATCATTAATCTTCAGGAAGTCTGCCTGCATCATACACGACTGTGTGTGCGTGTGTGTGTGTGTGTGAGTCACCTTCAGAAGCGGTGCCTGTGTCAGGCTGCAGGGCAGGTTATAAAGCTGACGGACAAATGATCTCATTTCCTCCACAGTGAGCTGATTAGGAGATTTACCCCTCCCTGTGCGATACCTGCAGACAGATGACGGCAGACAGACATAAACAAATGCATGAAAGAATACACAAAATTCACATGCCACATGTGTCTTGGAAAACACAGCCTCCAACACTGGAAATTCCCCTTAAATGGAAATAAACAGAAATAAACACGGAGCTGAACACTGTGAGTTACAGTAAGTGTGTAAGAGGTCATTCTTGCATCCGTTTGCATTATATAAGTATGTGTATAGATGGGTGTCATTGAGAGTTGCAACGCACCTCTCAGTTTTTTTCAACAATCCTCACCATGAGCTCCTCTATGTTTAAGATGTGCACGTTAACTTAAAACTGAAATCATATTCACTAAGAACGCATTAAATAAAAAAGTGACAATGCAGACGAACCATTCTCTTTGTTTGACTGTTCTATTCTGTGCTGATTCGGTCCAGCCAGAATGGATATGGTTTCATTTTTCACTGTAGGCCTGAGAACGGCCACTCTTTGGAACGTAATACAAATGCGTCAATCATTGCCTCGGTAACGCAAGAGTTTACAGACGATATGAGATGCAAATATAACAACTGTTATGGAGGATGATCAGAACTTTCTTTTAATTTTATTATTAATGTGTGTTTACATTGCACAAAAAAGTACGCTCACCCAGCTACAGAAAAACTAGTAGCTGGGCAACAGACAAGTGACCAATCCTGATTTGCGGCGTCACTTTATGGATTCTACCAGCACAGTTTGGAACGATTAGCCAAACATTCTGAGACCTCCAAATCAGCATATTGGAATTATTTCTGAAGGGTCATTCAGTCAGTGACACTGAACACTTGAGTAAAGGCTACTGAAAATTCAGATCTGCTGTCACAAGAATAAAATACATTTTAGAATGCATTAAAAAAAGAAAAAGTTATTTTAATTGTAATAATATTTCACAGTATTACTTATAGTACACTATTCCCAATATAACTCTGTGTGTGTGTGTGTGTGTGTGTGTGTGTGTGTGTGTGTACCTGGTCTGCCTCTTGCCGTTTAGCAGTTGCTGAGCAACAGATGAGCATTTCTCAGCATCTTGAGTAACTAGCCTGAGCTGACGTAACAAATCATTTTCTGGAAACGATTTCTCATCAGACTCCTCTAGAAGGGTGCGAAACACGGTGACATCTACAGAGAAAGAGAGAGAGAGGCCAGAGGCAGAAATGAAATTCATTGCGCAGTACTCAAAAATGCATTTAACTTCAATGATTTTATGACTGAAACAATATTTTATGTAGTATCCGATTTTATTTTGTCTTTAAAACTTTAGATTGTGAAAATTGGGCTATTATTAATTTTTTCACAAGCTTTTTTTTTAAAAAAAAAAAGTTATTACTTTTGCTTAATATAAAATTATTTTCTTCTTTAGAATATCATGTGGATAATTGTGTATTTGTGTCAAATTTATTTCACTAACAATATTTATATTTTATATAATAATAATGAAAAAAAAAACCACACAAAGTGAAAGTGGATTCTCATTCAGAAAGATTCAGACACTATCATTTCTGGAAGTTTTCAAAATGAAACTCACTGCGTTTCTTGTCAAGCTTTGCTTCCATGATCTCGGTCACCCTTGACGCCCACTCATCATAAGACTCCGCCCTCTGCCGTACAGCGTTCATCATGGGGTAAAGGTCATCCAGTGTGTAACGGTAACTGTGTGGTTGAGCATTACACCAAGTGAAACTTTCACCACATTCACTTAAGAAATCTGCACCACTGATAATGATTATTAGCACTGGAATCACTTCCATTGTTTAAGATATTGTAAATATGTAAATATATGTATTTTCTTTGATGATATAGTTTAGATAAGGTCATTGAGGAGTACTGAAAGCAGAAGTGGAGACTTACTTAAGTGTGTAGTTGGAGACGGAGCAGGAACAGAGGTCATGGGCGTGGTGTAGACACACCTGGACTCCTGGTCTGCAGGGGCAGGTGAGAGCAGACAGGTAACAGGTGGTGCGACACTTCACGCACTGTCTCTCATCATCTGCCAGCAAGTCATATTCAAACAAGTCACACTGGACCACCCCCTACACAGACAGAGAAAATTAACAAATCATCATTTATAGACAAGAAAAAATGGATTGCATGTATTATGAAAAATGGCATAATCAGTCATTAGCATCTCTAGCATTAATTATATCATATATTCATTAGGGCTGACAATTTTTTTTTATAATCTCTTACTGAATTGCTAAATTTGCATCATTAAAAACTGAACCCCATTACATTATATTTAGCTAATTTCAATTTAACATTGACAACTCAAAAATATATACTATACTATACTATAATATGAACATGGGTAGATTGTTTTAATCATAAAGTGAGGATAGTTTCATTTAATTGACTTAGATTTCTGAAAAATACAAATCTCGTATAGAGGAATAATGAGCATTTAGTATGAATGACACTATATAGTGTAAATTTATGCAAATTGCATTACACGCACACACACCGACTTGACAGGTTTTGTTTGTGTTCTCTCACCATCTTTCGGACTTTGTCCCGTAGCTCTCTCTCCTCTCTTATCATGAGCTGCATGTCCTTCTGTACGGCTGACGCCAGAACCATGTCCAGGTTATCGGCCTTCATGGCCATATTACACACCATCTCATCATGAGAGAACACACAGTAACGGTGCAGCAGGCGGTAGTGATCCACACACTGACGCCCCAGTGGCATCTGCAACCAAATTTACAAAGTAGACATTACATACAACATTAGAAAAAAAACACAGAAAAACTAAAAATTCATATGAAGTAAAACTCTCCATGCTCAGCTCTGAGACCTGCCCAAGAGAATCCAGTCACTGTGACAGAAAGATGGATCAAGGAAAAGCTCACCCAGTCCACTGTGCAAAAATTCACAGCCTCTGCAAAGTTGAAGCCCTGGTTGAAGCCGCTGTGATAGGATCGTGGAAAAGTGATGACGAACTCTCCTGCGCACTGATTGGTTCTGTAAATCTAAAAACAGAGCGTATGTTACTCACAGGTACTCCATTTGACTTGTGATTGTGTGTATAAACGTTACTCACCGGTACTCCATGGGCCATGAGTGTATTGGGGTTCATGATTGTGACGAGCTGGTGTAGAAGATCCGGCTGAGACTCAAACAGTTCCGGGGCCAGTTTCTTCATGACTGCTTCCAACTGCTCAGCGGCAAAACCAGGAGCACCATACCAGGTCTTGGGTTCTCCCCTAACACACACAAATCACACAAAATCAGGGTCTTCACACATACATGACTGTTCAGAAATTCTCAGCAAGTGTACCTGATAACATTTTACAATTTAAAATAACCGTTTTCTATTTTAATACATTTTAAAATCTATTCCTGTGATGGCAAAGGGTGTAATTTTTTAGCAGACATTACTCCAGTCTTAAGTGTCACTTGATCCTTCAGAAATAATTCTAGAAACATTTCTTATTATTATCATCAATGCTAAAAACAGATTGTGCAGCTTAATATTTCGTGACACATATTTTTCAGGATTCTATGATGAATAAAGTGTGTGTGTATTTTTTATATTATATATGATACTTACTAATACTTAATGTATTATTATTATTATATATAATACTATAATCAATCTCAGATATTTTCCCTCTCTGTAATAACACACACACACACACACTTCTCATGGGTAACTGTGTTTAAGATTATATATATATATATAGCAAACAACAAAATTAAAGCAAACAGAAGGTTGTGTAGGACAGCATCACAATCAGTTCAGCATGCTGCACTATATAAAGCACTACTATAGGTTTATTTCTCCCATTATTAAATTTATCCATGAAATTGTGCTTATTACCAGTGCAGGTAGTTGATCGAATAGCTCCAGTGGTCCTCGATGTGCCAGCAGAATGAGGAGAAGCACATGCCCACATAAAGCCATGGCAAAGTCATGCCACAGATATCAGCGGTGACATGGGTCAGCACTGATGGTGTCATCATGGCCATGTTATTCAGGTTCCACCCACAGTGAAGATATTTCTACAGCAACCAATCACAGCACAGAATAACTAAATCAGTGATGGAAACAGGACGTACTACATATGGAAAATAAAATGTCAGACGTGCGGAATAAGATCTCAAAATCTGATAGTTCAGTTGTACCTCATCATGCGGAGCAACCTTAAACTTTCCACCCTTGATTGGAAAACCACTTCCGAACTCTTTTGAGGCTATATCAGCACCATATTCCACAGTCACATCCTCCTCAATGGTGCCAACCAACCTCCAAAACTCTTTTTCCACCAATTCTGTGGGTACCATCTACAACAAAACCATATTCACAGAAAAATAAATTTATATCAACATTAGCACTTATGCTGAGGTTAGTTCATATGTTTTAACATTATAAAACTGTATTGTTGAGAGTCAACGTCAGAGTCTTGGTAGGGTTTTGTACATACATGAACAGGCATGTTGAAATAGTCTGACTTGAAGGAGTCTGCCATTTCCCCAAAGGATTTCAGAGAATAGTCCCTGTACGCTTGCTCGAAGCCAAACGCCTCCTGAGGTTTACTGCACTCCTGCAGAAACACATAAACAAAAAAATATTTTTAAAAGCAACATGAATAGGGACTAAAACACAACTGTTCAGATTCATTTGCTGCTTCTATTGACTTAAAAATGTTGAACAAACTTTTTCCTATTTTTTACTATGCAAACTCACCCGAGCCAGACACTTAGGGCACCTCCAATCACCTTTAGGAACATCAGTGAGGGGCGGGATCAAGCAGAAGGTGTGGTAGCTGTCATCACAACCATCGCATAGTAACAAACGATCCTCATCATTCCCTTTTCCACACACTAAACACACATACAGGTCCACCTAGAGAAGAAAGAGAGCGCTATAATATCACGAGCCACGTACAAGTTTTAGCTACAAAGTGTTTGATTAGAGCTTATAGTTATAAGAGAAATATTTTTTTTTTAAAAGTGAACTTCAATTAATTTCACAGTACTGTATAATATTGTAGAGTTCTTCAACTTAAATGGTTTAAGATCAATAAATGAGGAGTTAACTTGTACCGACTCTAAACTACACTGTAAAACACTGTATCTCATTACAATCAACAAAATCAGTCTGTACATGGTTCTGATTTACATGTGACAAAAGCTCAGCAGAACTTAGATTTGAATAAGAGAGGGCAGGAGACTCACCATGCTCACTGGAGGCGGAGGAAGAGGAGGAGGGGGGGTGTTTTTCTTGTAACGTGACTTGCTTTTATCTGGTTCAGGTGTCAGCTCTTTTATCTCCACAGGTTCCTGCTTCACCTGTATAGGGACCTCCCTCTCTAATACACACATATAAACACATTTGTTAATATACAGACACTGATTTGACTAATGAAGCTATGCTAATCACATATTTGCTTTGCTTGATTGATTATACATTAGCTCTTGAATATGGGCCATGTGAGGTTAGATGCAAAGGATAGATACTCACCCGGTTCAGGCTTGGCAACGAAGGAACCCATCCTCCTCCTGAGATTGGGCCTGTTCTCACATCCCTCACCCCCTTCTGACTTAACACACCCAGACTACAGACACAAACAATGAGCATGCGAGTTAAAATGCAAAACAGAAAAAATATTATACCCTATCCCTACTTTTCAAAAGTTTTTGATTAGTACGTTTTTTTTTTTTAAAAGAAATGACTACTTTTATTCTGCAATTATATTGATAAATGATTGGTTTTAGTGTTTTAAAAGATTTCTATTTCAACTTAATTCTGTCCTTTTGAACTTTATATTAAATGTACTCAACATCGACAATAATTGACCACCAAATAAACATTTTTTTAAAAAATGATTTCTTAAAGATCATGTGACACTGAAGACTAAAGTAATGGCTGCTGAAATTTAAGCTTAGACTTCACAGGAATAAAGTACATTTTAAAGTATAAAGCATAAAAGTTATTTTAAATTGTAATGTTTCAAATAAATACATCCTCGTTGAGCATAAAAGACTTCTGGTAACACTTTACAATAAGGTTCATTAGTTAACATTAGTTAACTACATTAGTTAAACTAATAATGAGCTGCACTTATACATCATTTATTAATCTTTGTCAATGGTAATTTCAACATTTACTAATACATTATTAAAATCCTGTTAACATTAGTTAATGCACTGTGAACAAACAATGAACAACTGTATTTTCATTAACTAACGTTAACGAAGATTAGTAAATACAGTAAGAAATGTATTGTTCATGGTTAGTTCATGTTAGTTAACACATTAACTAATGTTTAACTGATGAACCTTATTGTAAAGTGTTACCTGACTTTACAAAAATTAATAAATTTTAAAAAAATAATAATATTGTGAACTGACGAAATGGAGGCAGATTGTGATTATGAACATACCTCTGTTTTCATCCTCTTGGCTCTTCTAGCAGGTGCGCTCATGTCATTGGGCTGGACGTGAATGTTTTGCCTCTGCAGCAGGTCGTACGGTTTATACTCTTTATCTTGGTCATTTAAATCATCCACTGACGTCTTCTGCAGACACTGAAGAAAACAAGAAAAACACAACTCAACCAGTTATATGGGCCCATCATTCTGGAAATTAATTTACAAAACATACTAAATGAAAAAACTACAGTGAACAATTCTTCTCATATGAAATTAGTGTAGCACTTAAAGAGATAAGTTCATTCAAAAATTCTGTCACCATTTACTTACCCTCATGTCGTTTTAAACCTGTATCAGTTTCTTTTTCCCCCCGTTTAACACAAAAGGACATTTTGGGCAAAATCTCCAAATCTCTTTATTCCACACTGTAAATTAGATTAGATTAAAAAGCAAGGGCTGACTGGCAAGATTTTAGCAAATAGCAATTACAATTTTGCCTTTCCTTCAAACAAAAACTATGATATGATTTTGGAGGAGTTGTATTAAGTACTTTTAATGTGTTTTTTTTTTTTTAACTTGACAGATCATGGAAAAAAACAGCTTGGGAATCCTGCATAACAGCTCTATTTGTGTAGAGAAAGTCAGTCATACAGGTTTAGAACATCATGAGGGTGGTAAACTGATTTTAAAAAATACATTTCTGCATGAACTACTCATATAGCGTGTAATTAAAAAAAAAAAAAAAAATCAGGTCTATTTTTGATCCAGTGATGTTTAACATTTTAATTCAATGAAGAGTCAAAGGTCATTTTAAGGTCATCTCACAGTTCTCCACACTGAAAATTGTGAAACTTCACACTTTAAAAAAAAAATTCCCTCTAAATCATTGTCATCATTTCCCTCCACTCCACAGATAATCTGTGCTAACGTGTGAATAACCTGTTAGCCCGGCCTTAAAGGGTGTTACATCTGTGATTGCATGCAGGAAAAATCCTCAGCATTCCCAGTTATGCTTGCTACCACTATCAGATTACAGATTAGCATAGAGACGGAGGAGAGAGGGAGGAGAGAGAGAACAGCTGGAGGTGTAAAGAGATTAGCGTGAACAGAAAGCAGGTCACAGTCTCTGTGGCTTGAGAGGAGGAGTGGGAGGGGGGGAGGAGTGAAATAAAAGATGCAGCAGAAGTCAAAAAGACTAAAACAGAAAGAGCATCAAGAGAAAAAGACAAGAGAAGTAGGTGGAGAATGAAAGCAACAGTGTCTCGGCAGGATGGCTAGGGGTTTGACAGGGGTCAGGACGGGTCAAATGCTGTCCGTCACAGAAACACCAGCTCGCTCCCATTTGTCACCCAAAGACAAAACAAAACACTGGTTTAAGAAAAATAAACACACACATGCTGACTAAAGCAGCAAAAGGAAATGTTTACATATCATTAAGATAAAGAGATAGACATTAATAAAGGGGTAATACATGATTTTATTAATATGAACCCTAATTTTTACATTTTAAAGATGCATAGTGTGATGTTCAGATATCTATATAAGAGTCTTAGCGACTACTAAATGAAACATTCATTCCCACAGGTCCATTATGACATCACATCCTGTCCAGATTTAAATCGTCAGATTAGGTAATGGGGAAAGTAGAAACGTACCTCCTCCAGCCCAGGAGGTGCCCTAAAACTTGACAGTTTGGCTGCGATCTCAGGAGCCTGATGTAGAAAAGAGCACCCAACATTATAGGAATATTGCCTGTGACCCGGGGTCAGAGGTCACAGACATCTCTAATAGAGACGTCAAGCATTCAGTCAATGGAAAGATAATGAGTTAGGCTTCAAGTTACTTTTCATATGCTCTTGCATACGACCACTGAGCGCATTAAAAATAAAAAATCATATCAGTATGATATATCAATATATATATATCAATATATATTTTTATATATATATATAAAAAAAAATTCTCATGTTAAAATCAGCAGCTTACAGTTTGAAAAATGACATGAATATTGTGCTTTTCAAAATCCAGTTAATTGATATTGATAATATAGTGTCTCTAAAGACAAAAGAAGTCATTTGCGATCACATTTGGCAGAGGCTGCAACACAAACAGCTGTAACACTGAAAAGATCAGCACACATTACAGAAAACACAATAATGCACACTTAACCACAGATCGCATTTATGCACAGAGAGCATACTCCATCAGACCTTAATAGTGCACAAACTAATACCGCTAACCCTGAAGGCCCAGCTTTAACACTGCAGACCAGCTGTATCCCGACTAACCCCAAAAGCCACCCAAACACACACTGTGAACTCCTGCATGACTGCTGAAAGCTTTATGCAGAGTGTGTGTTATAATGATTAGATGCATCTTTAAGTTGAACTCACCAGCAGGTTTGTCCCAGACTGGAAGAGGTTGTATGGATACAGGACTCTCTCATAATGGGCTCTCAGGTGGGACCCCACAGCTTTGCCTGGGGCAAAACCCATTGTCATGGCGATCTTCGTCCATCTCCTCTCTCTACAAACAAAATCGAATCCGCCCTCGTCTGCAACCAACTGCCAGATTGAGAAAGAGAGTGTTGGACTTCATTGTAAAAAGATAATAAACATTTCTCAATTCTTATTAGTAACTTAAATGATATATATATTAACATCCACACCAACAAACAATAATATTTTAACCACGTTCTGCAGTTTTTGTCGTCCGTCTCTTTGAATCCTCAAGCTCTTTAAGGTAGGATTGATTCTGACTGGTTGTCAATGTTTTTATGGTTCATCAGGAGTAAAAATTGTTCTGAAAGTGATTCCAATGATATAGTTCCTCTTCCCCCAAGTCTCACAGAATTAGAACAATTTTTAAAACTTTATAGTTATTGTTAGAGTTATCATCATAAGTCTTTGTTCTATGAGAAAAGTCACAGGTCTCAGCTAACAATAATAGGGTCATCATGGATCATAACATATACTGTACAGTCCTGTAGGGAGCCTGACTGACAGACTCACTCACTTTGTTCAGCTGGTACAGATCGAGGATCTTCCGCTCCACGTGTGGAATTTTGAGCGTGCATCCTTGTAGTTCCCAAAATTTAGCAATCTGGTCCAAGAAGTTGAGTTTAACTCTGGTTTGAGCCTGCAAGAAGGGGGGATGGGATTGTAGATGGAGGTGGCAAGAAAAAAAGAAAATAAGAATCAGCAACATTGTGAATGGTGCATGTTAATTATTAAACATCTCAGAGATGGTGTTTTTTTACTATCAGACATCTCAAAAGACCCAAATTCTGCTGACAAGACTGTGACCATTGACCTTACAATGCAAACATACACTCTTCAGTTTCACTATATTAGTGATGACATCTCAGACACAGAGGTGACGATATTTGCTAAACCCTGACCCCAAACCTGTTGATATCAGTAGACTGATGATTTGACAGATTTATGAGTCTTTCAAACAGTGAGGAGAACTTTAGATGACCTCACAATTTAGCTTTCCATCAAGTCTCACCATATTTGTGGGGGATGTTTTGAAATATTTGGTCCTCATGAATATAGCCAAACTGGTATACACACAATTTTCCATTTCAAAGAAAAATCATACAATTACCTCTAACTCGTTGAGTCTCTGGATTCTTGGAGTAAAATGAAGTCTGTCAACGTCACATGCAAATGGAGGCTGCCAGTCCTAAATACACACACACACACACACACACACACACAAAGTAAACATACAATTAGTAAACTTACATTTCTCTTACTTTTATAAATATTCATTTTAAATTTCACGATTTCTAAGTTTATTTAATTTCAATATGCAATGTCAGAATAATTTCAAAGCAAAATCAAGATGCGACATCCAATGTGGACCAATGAACCATTGTATGGTCTTGTAAGAATTACATTCTAGATATATTTCTATCTTTTATCCAGAACGTTCATAAAAACTAACTTTATTTCCAGCAACAGCAAATCCAAACTGCAGAATGTGTCCTTGAGTCAAACCTCTGACTCATTACCGCTGAGGTCATGAACACAAACATGTTTGAATCAAGATAGGCTTTATCAAAGAAATCATTTTCATCTTTAGCTTTCTGATTTTCTGAATTCATTCAGCAGCCTTCTGAAATCCTCAAAAATGTGTTTTCATGTGCACACAAAAACGAGACGCTTTTGATTAGAAAGTGACCGTTTTTCATTGTTTACAGATAAGACTTGAGGGTATTGGACTGATAAATTAAAACGGGGACACGCAATATCTACATAAAACACACCATTGGAACATCACATGCTGCCTAAGCCATTTTAATGAGTACACAATTTTAGAAGCAAAATAAGAATCCTTAGAGGCTTCTCTATCACCAAATTTTTCTTTGCATTCATAAATTTAATTGAAACGACCCGATAAAGACGATCCAGTACACATGTGACTGGTACTCTGTTAAGCAGACACATTCACAAGATTCTTGACCACAAACCACAGAGACTAAAGGTAAGCTTAAAAAGTAATACCACATTCACTCGCACGCAACCGGACATAGACGGCTAAACGGTAAAATTGTGGTTTTCGTTAAGCTCAGCCACCAATAGAAAAAAAAAAATCTGGTCTAAGTTTAACACATTTTTGTCTTCAGCCTCTCATAACCACATGCTTACAACTACGCTCAGAAAAACAGTACAATTGTGTCTCCAGATACACACAATGTAATTAACAGTTTGATTACAGAGACGAGACGTATCCCTCTTGGGATCAATAAAGTGTTACCCTTTCTTAGCCAAATAAGGAACCTCAGGATACAATAATCACAATCAAAATGAGCTGATAAACTACACATTTTAGCCTCAGTCAACTCAAAATGCTGATAAGTTTGCTTTTAAACATTTATATTAATAGTGTGATTATGTAATCAGCACTTGAGAATAACAAAACCATAGATTTTATTCAAAAAATGAAAAAAGCTTTTCCTGCCTCATAATACATGTAATGGCATATCCATAGACACCAGTGCAGGAGTCTGTACAACAAACCACTGTGCATTGAGATCATTGACTAGCCTACATATACAGATTTCTGCCCGTCTTAAGAACAATATTCACCACAATCTACATCAACTACACAAAATCTATGAAATGAGGGTGAGTTGTGCGCATATTCAGTCCATTTATTACAGTATTTCCTTGTTTGCTGTTCAGGCAGCATAGTTACAGAAAGACACAAAATGGCCAGATGGTTCATTCACTCCAAAGCTCGCAACATGGAGGACGCGCCCGGCCCGAGGACTCCATCTATCCATCCACAGGGTTCGGAACCAGAATATGGGCCGAACCGGACACATGAATCACTTTACACGGTCGGTTTAAAACGCGTCAGGATCCAACGCGCGTATGTTGGTGTTGAAAAGCAAGAGGCCATTTGGAAAACATTCTCAGCTTTAAAACCTTCCCAAAATATTACTTTCCGGTTTATTAATACCGTCAACAGCACGAAAACGTTGCACTATAATGGTGCTTGACATGTTTACCCGTTAATCATCGCTTGTTAAACGTAATTACGCTTTCTCTCATCTGCGACCTCATGCGTGAATCACGTCACGTAGCTGCGAATCTAATAGATTCATATACGAACCCGAATTCACATCAAACCCGAAGCCAGAATCAGAACCAGCGAGCTTGATCCAGAACGCGTCATGGACGTTACAGATGGAGCGAGAATGGTCAATAAATAAGTTAATAGGATTTAAAATAGCAACAACTAAAATGCTTTCAAGTGTTTAAATGTCCATAAACATAAAGAGTATGAAATACATTGGTTTTTTCAGACACATAAAACCATCTTAAGATATGAATAAATTAAATTGGGCTCGTCTAATGTTCACTAACATAAGATACAAAATATAAAGACGCCATCAGAACCACTGAAACCCTTCAAACTGGTTTAGACAGGTTGGGGAGTTAAGAATTCGAATTCAGATTAACTCCGCTGGTTTGAACTGGATCATTTCGCTAATGTGTAAACTATATTTAGTAGCTGGGTATACACGATAATTAATTAATTGCATTAATCTAATCCGCAGACAACCACTTTCGTCACAGAATGGATTTGCTCTGAATAGGAGATATAATAATGGTATGATTTAGTCTGTGTGTTTATATTAACAATCTGTTCATATTGTTAATAATGCAATAAAAAAATAATATAGCCTAAAATCAACCTATGACCATTTAAAGTTAGTGTGGCAAGGTGAAAATGAAAGGAAGTTTATTTCCGCATTGGCAGGTATCTCCTTGACGCTCTCTCTCTCTCTTTTCTTTTTTTCTGTCTGTGTGGGGACATTAAATTGTCGTTAAAAAGTGCATTGAACTCATTACAAGCCTTTACATCAAATGATGAGGTAACAGATGGGGGTTTCTGTTCGTCAGAGTCAACAACAAAGATGCAGAAGCAACTGTACAAGTTCTACCAATTCGATATACATATAAATATATAAAAGAAATATTCTATTTCAACGATAATCTCTGGCAATCAGCAAACTAAACCATGTGAACGTGACGCTTAATCCAGTACTAGAACCGAGCCAGGCCGTAAACTACATTCACAGCGGCTACAAAGAGACATTTTCCTGAATAATATTCACACATCCGCGACGTTTGCGTGTAGTGAGACACGTTATTGCGCTCGTGGGTCAGAAATCCGGGTCATGCGGGTCCGCAGGTCGAGCACAGACCGGCAGAGCTTCGGAAATTCAACTGATATGATGCCTATAGACACACAAAGCGGTTCGGCAGTGCTGTCACTGCGCCGCCATGTTTAGACATTTCCCTTTAAATCGAACTCAGAATCACTCCGCAGATCCGGCCCGGTTCAACCGGTCCGATTCAGACCGTCCGGAAAGCACTCACCGGCGGCGGTCGAACCTTGCAGATCCCGGTTTTCTCGGCGATGGGCCGGATTTTATTGATAAACGCAAACGGGTCTGCAAATTCCTCCCAACTGGGCTCGAACACCGGGCACTCGGGCGGCGGGGTAAACTCAGCCGGGCCCCGCTGGGTCATCCTGCAGGTCCGGTTCCGGAGCAGAATCGAGTCGCTCAGCGAAGCGGGGACAGAACTTCCTGGGATCCGCAACAAGGTCTGTCCGTCCGTTACTCCCCTAGTCCGGCTAACACTTGAACAACACGAACAATCAACACACACGCGCGCACATACATACACACACTCACCGTGACGTGACTGCTCTTAGGCTGAGACCACATCCGCTCAAAAATCTAGAGACGAAGCGAGCGAGTTCACGCATTTCTAGCGTTGAAAAAACACTTTAAAGAAACAATTCAGCCGTGATATTTACCCTTCATTGCCGTTTTATATAAACCGATTGTCTTTTTGACGCGTAACAACAGCTGGAAATACGCTGTTATACTTTGACATTAGTGCACGCGCTATTCAAAATCAAGAAACAAAGTAAACCCATTACATAGTTACCTCGCCTTCAAATACAAGTTGCTATTATACCCTTATGTACCCTTTATTCTATCATGTGACTTATCTAAAAGAAAAACAAAAGACATTTTTAGTCAGCGTTAGTTTTATGCTCGAGGAAAACAATTTGATGTAACATGTGCCAGTGAACAAATAGAAACCACCGTAGAAGCGAACAGTTCTGAGCAGCAAGGTTTTACAAGTTGAAAACCGCTGTCGGACTTGTACGTTCACGTGAAAACTCATAAGAATACACATATCCCGCTCTGTTCACTGTTAATTTAGAAACTTTTGACGCTCCGTGTGCCTTTACATACACTTCTGCCAACCGCATGCGTTCATAGCGTCAACCGCTTTGCTCCGCCCCACTGTTTACCTCCGCGTATGGATACCTTCAGGTGACAGCTGATAGTGGCCGGGACTTCTTCTTTAAATAGACTCACTTCGGCTGCTGATTGGACAACATGCTTATAAAGAAAGTGACGCATTGCAAGGGGGAGGAGGGGCGATGTAGTAAAGAGCTTTACATTGTGGTCTACTTTTGTGTTTAGAAGTAAATGTAACTCTGGTGGTGTCGCACTTCAATGTAACATTTAGCTTTGTCATTTTTCATAATGTGCATTTTGATAATATAGAACTGATATATATCAAATTCTAAGGCCACGTCTGAGGCTTGGCAACACGAAGCTTATTGTTTTAAGAGTAGTAATGGAAGGACATTTATTGGAAATGCTCTGGATCTGCAGGGCTGCATCTCAAACCTGGCATTTAAGGTATACTCTGTGATGCTTTTATTGCAAAGCTATTAAAATCATTATTGGTATACATAGTAATATTGTCCATTACATTTTAAATCTTTATATGGGAAGGACAATAAAATTCACCTTTGTTACTTTAGGTTTGGTTGAAGTTAATGTAATATATTTATCTTTAACGAAATAAAAATGATGAAACGATACAATTATTGTATTAGACCTATGATTGTTCAATAATGCATTTATTAAAATACTTTAAAAATCATAACTATTCATTCCTTTGTCTTACCAGGAAAGGTGTTCAAATGTAGAGGTCACAGAATACATTAAAATGTTTTAACAGGGTACACCTATTAGAACCCACCTGTGGATGAATGGCTTGACTGAACAATACCATTGATTTGCTTGGGTCTCCCAACTAAAATAGCACATTACAATTATGTGGTCATGAAGAAAATTTCAGTGCTTTAGGATTACTTTTCAGCAGGAGAGAATAAAAAGCTTGTCACCACACAGCTTGAGCCAAAAGCAGCAAATCCATGACAAACCCCCTCTAACACTTTTGAAGAATTGTCCACTTGTCCCTGCTGGTAGATGCTGTAACTACACAATTCAAAGTAGCCTTTTATTCTGGAACTACATATGAAATCAAACAGCTGTGTTAAAGCCCGATTTTCTTTTAGAGAACAAAAAACCCTAAAACCTTGAACCTACTTTCCACTTTAAAGTTATGAAACGCTTGAAGTCACTAGCTAAAGCTTGACCACCTTAAAACACATTAAGGGATCCATCTCTCTTTAAAGAATTAATACACACAAAATCAATAGATATGACAATTTATTCAGAAACTGCATTAATCACTTACAGCATGTATGAGACAAAGGCAGCTTACAAAACAAAGTGTTAAAAGACAGAAATGCCTTTGGCAACTCATTTCTTTGAAATCAGAATAGGAAGTACAGAAAAGAACCTGACACAACAGTACATTTATAAGTCACACATCAGGGAATCGTTTCCCATCACTGGGATTTTATAAGGCAGCTTCCATTGGAGAGGTAAAATACTGCTTAAGTGCTGGAGTAGGACCAGTTTCTCTTCTGACTGTGGGTCTCAGATCAGCCTCTTAAAGCATCTTTAATACTCTTCACCCTCCTCATCATCCTCCACAGACTCTGTGCCAACCTCCTCATAATCTTTCTCCAGTGCTGCAAGATCCTCTCTGGCCTCTGAGAACTCTCCCTCTTCCATTCCCTCACCGACATACCAGTGTACGAAGGCACGCTTGGCGTACATCAAATCGAACTTGTGGTCCAGTCGGGCCCAGGCCTCTGCAATAGCCGTGGTGTTGCTCAGCATGCACACAGCTCTTTGTACCTTGGCCAAATCTCCACCAGGGACTGCTGTAGGTGGCTGGTAATTAATGCCAACCTGTTGAGAAAGAGGACAAATTGTTATCTTAAGTTTGAATAAAAGGAGACTTGAATGTTGTCAATCTCACCCACCTTGAAACCAGTTGGGCACCAGTCCACAAACTGGATGGAGCGTTTGGTCTTAATGTTGGCAATAGCAGCATTGACATCTTTGGGCACGACATCACCACGATACAGCATACAACAGGCCATGTACTTCCCATGCCGGGGGTCACACTTTACCATCTGATTGGATGGCTCGAAGCAGGCGCTGGTGATCTCAGACACGGACAGCTGCTCATGGTAGGCCTTCTCAGCAGAGATGATGGGAGAGTATGTGACTAGGGGGAAATGGATTCTGGGATACGGCACCAAGTTGGTCTGGAACTCAGTCAGGTCGACGTTCAGGGCGCCGTCAAAGCGCAGGGAGGCGGTGATGGAGGACACGATCTGACCGATGAGACGGTTGAGGTTGGTGTAGGTGGGGCGCTCGATGTCGAGATTTCGGCGGCAGATGTCGTAGATTGCCTCATTGTCTACCATGAAGGCACAGTCAGAGTGTTCCAGGGTGGTGTGGGTGGTTAGGATGGAGTTATAAGGCTCGACCACAGCGGTGGAGACCTGAGGAGCGGGATAGATGGCAAACTCAAGCTTGGACTTCTTGCCGTAGTCGACCGAGAGACGCTCCATTAGCAGGGACGTGAAACCGGAGCCAGTGCCTCCACCAAAACTGTGGAAAATCAGGAAACCCTGGAGACCGGTGCACTGGTCGGTCTAGATCGGGGGAGGGGAGGGATTAAAAAACAAAACAATAATGAGTACATTAGATATACAAATGTAAAATGTAATACTAATGTTTAAATTACACTTTTGTAAAGGGACATGGATCATTTACCCTCATGTTCAAAACCGACATGACATTTCCATATTTTGTGGAGCAAAAGATAAAATCTTTTATGGTAGAAACAAATAGAACAAATATTTAGTTAACAGTAACCAAAGTGGTTTCATTAAAAACATTAATTTTTGTGTTCCGTAGAAGAAAGTCAAGCAAATTTGGAACACTAAGGTGACCATTTTCATTGTTGGGTCCATCCATTTAACAGGCTACATAACTATCTTTTATATTAACATATTGGTTATCATTTTTTTTTTGATTGGTATTCTTATTTAAATGTGCAAGCTCATTTCCTCAGTTTCTACATTCAGAATAACCTTACCAACATCTAACACTCATTTAAAAGTTCTTTTAAAAACACTAGTGTAACCTTTAGCAAATCTCAATGAATAGCCATTGTTCATGCTGTACAATATAATGTGATACCCAAATGCATTTGTAGAACTTAAAAGATTGAATGCTTTATTTTAGGACAATTGCACAGATTTTTAGCATTGGCATTAAAGGGATAGTTCACAACAATGAAAATTACCCCAAAATGTACTCAATCCATCCAAGATGTATATAACTTTCTTCTTTATGAATACAGTTGGAGATGTAAAATATCCTAGCTCTTCCAAGCTATATAAATGGGAGCAAATAGGGGCCCCGATTTATATATAAAAAGAGTGCACACATTCACCGTAAAGAGGGGGGTTAATGAAGGCCTTCTGAAGAAAAGCAGTGTTTTTTTCCTTAGTAAAATATCCATATTTAAAACTTTATAATCCAAAATAATTAGCTACCGACAGACAACTATATGCATACTGTGCAAGTTGACTTGCGCCTCAAGGAGTAACCAGTGAAGCAAAGTGTGACGTTGGATGTAGGAGTAGCGCAAGCTCACTTGATTTAAACAAATAGGGATGTGCAACAAACTGCGGCTCATCTTAAATCGAAATCCAACATTTCTCTTTAAAATGTCTCGTTTTGAACTTCTAATTCATGACTTGTGTTTTGTTTTGCTCTCCTCTTCTGAAAGAAGATAGTTCTATACACCTAGGATGACTTAAAGGCAAGTAAATCATGGGATAATTTTCATTTTTGGGTGAACCCTTTAAGTTAAATATTATGGTCCGTGCATCCTTACTTAGAAGGTCTCAATTATAATTCATACCAATTTGCGGACACGCTCCAGCACCATATCAATAATCTCCTTGCCAACAGTGTAATGGCCTCGGGCGTAATTATTAGCTGCATCTTCCTTGCCAGAGATGAGCTGCTCCGGATGAAACAGTTGCCGGTAGGTTCCAGACCTTACTTCATCTAAAACATAAAATACAGGTCTTATTGATGTCCAGCTCTCATATATACACACACAAAAAAAAAACAAACAAAAAAAACATGCTAACTTAAAGCATAACTATTTGCACTCTGGATGTTGGTTAAAGTACATATACATTTCAAGGGTAATAAAACTGATTTGCTACAAGACAGAATTATGATGATGGTTGATAGTTTCAATAACCAGTTACACAAATCATTTACCAATGACGGCAGGCTCCAGATCCACAAACACAGCTCGTGGCACATGTTTCCCAGAGCCAGTCTCACTGAAGAAAGTGTTGAAGGAGTCATCCCCACCACCAATGGGCTTATCGCTCGGCATATTGCCATCAGGCTGAATGCCATGCTCCAGGCAATACAACTCCCAGCATGCATTGCCAATCTGCACTCCGGCCTGGCCCACATGGATGGAGATGCACTCACGCTACACAAAGAAAAAGAAATGGCTTTTAAATGGCCGCCAACCAACTGCTGCCTCCAGGCCAGCGAACCTTGTGACGTCAGTACATGATGGGTAGTGTTTCACAGTTGAAGGTATTTTACAATCAGCTTTTGATTAAAAAAAACAAAAATAAATGTTTGTGTCCAAAGAGATTACATAAAAGACTGCTATTCTTTGCCAGGCAACTTTTCAGTGACAAAAATAAAGGCCACAATCTTGAAAATGAGAAGTGTTTGTCAAGTTAGTCAATTAAAATATAAGATTATTGACCTTGAACCTATTGAAGCTGAAACTCTAATTTCAGTTCTAACTTCCTCGTGCAACTGAACTTGATTCCAGCATTTTAGAAAGTTAATAAATCATTCTTTAGTCTGATTTGAAAACCAAAGAATATACAATGAACATATTTGCCGAATCCATCCGAAATTATTAGAAGTTTACGTCATCTTAAAGTTCCTACCGGTGTTAAAATGATGGTTCAGGTCCAAACCTGAGAGACTTTGTTCAGTGGAACACAAAATGAGATAAAGCGACCGCTTCAGTCAACATTCACTTTAAATATGGAAATGAAGGGAACAATTCACCGAAAGTTGACTGAAGCAACCAATTGTTACAGATATATAACGTTACTTTTGTGTTCCATGGAAAACCCACACAAGTTTGGAACATGCGGGTGAATAAAGGACAGATCTCGCAGTGCATTCCCTTCCAGGATTAACTCTCGTGCATCTCCCAGGTACATTTAAATCAGAATATTTCGTTAAGATGAATACAATCTTTTTTCCAAGTTATTAAAAATGGCTAACATAAGTGCGCGTCCTCCGATCTCTCGCGTTTTATCGTAAAATGGGCGACAGGAAGGCGCCAGTAACCTGAACTATGACACAATAGAGGAAGAAGAGAGTAGTAGAGCCGCCAATATCAGAGCAACGGCACACACAAGTAATAACGTTTTAAAAGAACGACTCCAAAAGAAGCTTGAGGGGTAAAAGTCTGTAAAAGTCAGCAGACTCCCATCCCCCAGCCTCGCGCTCCCACCGGACAGCGCGCGTGAACGGCCTCCGCTGTGGGATTCCAGGAATTCCTCACGCGCAGCTTCATAGTTATATCACATTACGCTCTAATCATACATTCCGATCGGAAAGGACTATTAGATCAATTTTCAAAAGTCGCCTACTTTGAGTCACACTTCCTGCATCGAGGGCAAGAAATATCACAAGTCCAAGTGAAGACACGGAAGAGATGGGGAGATAAAACGACGTTTGCAATCGCTATAAAAAGTTGGTTGATGTGACAAAACTATTGTGGCGTCAAAATCTTAAAGGGATCGTTCACTCCAATGTGTGATTTTTTTTTTCTCCTGAAGTAGTATTGACAGTTTGAGCTAACGTTACATCTTTTTAAACGTGAATGCAGACTGTCAATCTGCCCAAAATCTCCTTCTGTGTTCCGCAGAAAAGTGAAAGTCACACTGGTTTGATATTACATTACGGTGAATGACAATTTTCACATTTAAGTGAACTGCCCCTTTAAGAGGCTTCAAAGAGAATCACGCGACTGCGAAGTCAGTTCAATAAAACGATTCAAAAATTAAAGACCACGTTTGATTTTTTTTTATTAACGTTGTAAAGTATTAATATTTTAGTGTCTCACTTACCATTTTGACTTAGTTTTCGTGGATACAAGTTTTTCAGAAAACAAAATATTTCGGTTTGAAAAATAACCGTCTGTTTTGAGCTCCGTTGACTGCAGACGCGTAACGTATCTCCGCCAACACAGCAATAGGGGACCAAAGGTTCGTGGTTCAGTCTATATACTCGCGTGCGTGCTACACCTCCCGCTGCAGCTCGCGATTGGTCAGCAGCAACATCAGCACCCTCCTCCTCTTATGATTGGTGTAACTAAACACTCATTTTAGATTTAAAAGTGTTGCAACATTTCTAACCGTCCTCGAGAGCGAAATAGTTGGGCCATCATGCCTCCGCCTTTTCCTTTTCCTGAGAATCCTGTCAATAAAATAGGTTATCGGAGAGATTATTTAAATGTTATCGTCTTAACGAGAAGGCGACGTTTCCTTGGAAAGTTCAAATCTCCTTGCTTCAATGTATTTTTTTAGACAGCTTTTCTTCACAAAGTTCTTTAACAATAAATCCAATCATTTAAAGACCCAATAAAAACAAAATTAAGGTTCTTTGTCGCTTAGTCTATGCGCATCAGCTCTGAAATCATCTATGCAAGTATACCACTGAAAGCTAGAATAGAGTTGCATTTACAAGTGGGAAACTTAGTATAGATGATACGCGAGTTGCTGAGTTGTAATGTCGAAAGAAGCATGATGTTATACATTTGAGGTTTGAGTTTCCCAGGTGTACTTGAGGGCAACACTGGATGCATGTCTCAACTTCCTGTTTCATTAGGAAGAACGTCAGCAAAGTAAAGAAAACTGCAAATTAAACAATTTCAGTGGGTCTTTAAATGTTTTATGAAATAATAGCAAATTTATCAGACAATAACTATTTTTCTCATTTTGGCGGAGGGAGTGCAGCCATCTTAATATTCAGCAAGTGTGGACCAGTGTGACTTGAGATCGATCTCTAGCATCTCCTATTTTAAAATGACTTACAGGGAAGCTTATGATGTGAAACATTTGCGATAAACAAACTTTTCATTTGTCTTTATCATGGAATCACACAATTAAAACAGCATACCACATCACTGATATACTGCAGAACATCCACCATGCAAGTCATCCTTCAATCATATTAATGGGTCAGTTTCCAGAATTTAACAAGACACTTTTCACTGAGAGAGCACAGCTAAATTCACCCGTGCATTCAGATTCACACAACTTAAACACTTAAAACACCAGCACACTGGCTTCATGATATCTTGCTGATGGTTCTGTACATGACGGAAAAAATCCCTGGTGCATCAGGCACATTGATAAAGGGTCTAGTCAATGAGAGGAGGCCCAACAACCAGAGAAGATGACGACAATGTCATAATGGACGTTACAGACAGGATCAAAACAGATTACACAAAGCACCTCTGCTGTCTCATCCTGCTGAATCTGACAATATTCTCTTATTCAGGAAGGATTCAGTCACTTGGGCAGTAAGGCATACACATACTTGTCTCTTCTATGAGACATTTTGACACCAGTAGGTTATTATATATTGCACTTTAGAGGACCCAACTGAGTAAATCTCACAAGTAATCAAAGATCACAGAGTTCTGTATGAAGAGGAAAAAAACATGGTGGTGAAACACACGTGTTGACTTTATCATAAAGTTAGTGTTTTTCTCCCTCATTAAGGGAAAACAAGGACTGAGATCTCAAATGGAAAAAAAAACGTAAATCCAAAAAGAGCAAAGAGTCATAAAAAGGCTGGTAATGGGACCTGACGAACCACTGAGCAGTGGAGCACAGATTCCCGCGTCCAGATGTCATTATAAAGCGCCTCCATGTCCGAAAAGTTTCTCTTCATTTTTCTCTAAGAACACAAACTCCTGCATCACAACGTTGTGTTGCCATTGAAGTCACCACTTCCCAGCTGTCAATCACAGGGTCATAACATTCAATGCTGCTGAGCAGTGAGTTCCCATCATATCTGCAAAAAGAACACAGATGCAATATCAAAGCAAATGACCAAACCATACATTTATTTTCTGGTATTAATAACAGCACAAACACAAATGAGAAAGGTTCAGTGTACTACATTGACATCTTACCCTGCTATGGCATAAAGGCGGCCCCTCAGGACTGTGGCTCCTACATAGCAGCGTGGCGTGGTCATATTGGCCACAGTGGTCCAATAGTCTGTGCGGATGTTGTACACCTCTACAGAAGACAGGTGGGCTGTGCCGTCAAACCCTCCGACAACATATATGTGATCATTCAGCAAAGCCACACCAGCCCCTGTAACTCGCATAAAAGCAGTCACGGTATATAGCAGTGGTCTTCAGTGGGGGTTTGCTAATTATTGTTTGATCGCAAACTAAATTGAGAAAAAAAACATTTAAACAGTAGTATATGCAACATGCACTATATAGAAATGTTTCTATTCACAATACTTTAGGACCTCTTATATTGAAAATATTATATTTAATGTGTTAAAAATGAGACTGCGAGTGTACCTGAACGTTTGTTGGCCATGGGAGTGACGCTGGTCCAGTGTCCTGTGTGAGGGTCATACCGCTCTACAGAATTCAGGATGTTCAGACCATCATAACCACCTGAAGCCAAAACAACACAATGTTTACCATGTCTTAAAAGCTGCATGTCTATCTCAACATGTCTATGCCAAGCCTTTTGAGTTCCTGCCATTATCGATGCTAGTTAGGAGCCTGGTTTCTTGGCACAAGAAAACTTGAGGAAATGTCCAGACATCCAGTCATATTCATTTATCTTCAACAACTAATAGAACGCTACCTAAACAGTAAATGAGGCCGCTGGCTACAACGAGTCCTGCTCCCTCTCTGGCAGTCTGCATGTCTCCCAGCATGCTCCACTGGTCAATATTGGGGTCATAACGCTCCATGCTGGTGTGACGTCGACTACCATCGAAGCCACCCGCAACATAGATCATATCTGTGAAAGAAAGAAAAAAAATCAGTCCAAACTTGACTAGTGCTACCCCCCCTTTCTGACTTAAACAAAGCTGGTTTGTTCAACAGACTTGCAAAAAAGCGCTTCAGGCGATGTAGCCTAATAATACATACTGAAAATCATCCTGCTCTACATGCACTGAACACACAGAATTCAAACTCGCTGAACTCGTTTGGTTGGCAGATTCAGTTTCAGTCTTATGTGAACTATACTGCTTCATTCAATGCTCATGTACATGTAAATCTTCATAAACGCAACCCACCTTGACCCAGGATCCTAAGGTAAAGTCTAGAACTCTGCAAATGTTTAAGAATAAACATAATTTCCCCAAACAGAATAGTTACCTCCGAGGGTTGTAGCTCCTGCAAGGCCTCTGCGTACATTCATTGTGGCAACAGAGTACCAGACTCCATCTTCATCTGCTGTGTAGTCCAAACACTCAACCGAACTCAACCGTGATCGACCGTCGTACCCACCGATAACGTAAACGCGATCATTCAGGGCGACGGTGGCAACGTAGCGTCGCTTCCTTGCAATGTTCTGGAACATAAAAGGTGTTTTGAGAGAAATCTATTTGATGTCCTTCTTCTGTCAATAAGCAAACTGCTGGTCAATTTACCTTCAAAATTCATACTGCAGCACAGTTCATTACACTAACATGCTAAAAAATATTACAAACATATATGACGTTTTCTTCATTCAGTGGCACTTTTGTCCACTGATATTGGTGAAATGTTTTATTAATAGACACCATGACTCACAGGAAGAAAGCTCCACTCTCGGGTTTTGGGATCATACTTCTCAACAACGTCGATGGGTGATTGTTGGCTGCCAAATCCTCCGATTACCAACAGAACCTCTTTGGCACCTAAAACCCATTCCAGTGTCAGAAAGTAGTTGTACAAGGCTTCACAAGAAAATCACAAACATGTTAAGACATGCAAAACTGATTCAGCAAAAGAGTGAACAGACATAATGAATTCATATATTTTGAGGATCAATTAGACTGAAGGATTTTAGGCCTAAATACTGAAAACACACAGAGGCATCAGACCGAGTCTTGCTTGGGTTCGAGGACTCTGCATCTCGCTGCGCAACTCTGGCCGGAGGTGAAACTTCTTTGCTTCATCCACCAAATCTCGACATGGCAGACTGCAGCGTATCAATGGCTGAAACACAGATACAAACACTCAATACAAATGTACAAATATCATGCAATAATGCACAAAATAAAAACACAGGTGGGGACACCGACCCCATGAGCATTAAAATCTTTGCAACCGCAGCACCCTTTACATTCATACAGACAGCGTGTATTTGGCAGAATCTAACCTCTATGTCAATGACATCAGTGATGTATCTTGGGGTGAGCAGCGGCATGCGCACATACTCCAGTAGATCAGGCAGGTACGGCTCTCTCTCTTTTCTGTTGTGCTTAATCCAGTTCAGAACTGCCTCGAATACAGGCTCCTCTGAGTCAACCTACATGTGTACATTAACATTCAGATTTGTTGAGGCACAAACCCTTGTGGCAAAACTAACTTTATTTGTTGCTTCTAATTTTCATGGTTTAGATCTGTGATTTCTGCATGCAACCATAAATTTAAGTCCAAACGTTGTAATTACACTTTCAGAATTAATGGACACGGTGAGAGACAAGAATTTAACAACACAAAAGGTTGGTGTTTTTGTCTGAGAATCCATGTGTGCATAAAACAAGACAAAAAGGGTCTTTACAGGTCTGCACTTGCATTTTTACTTATCTTTCTAACACTTTGTTGCTGTCTCAAAAAAAAAAAAAAAAAAAAAGATAGACATTTCAAACTTGTGGAGAAAATATGGTACTTAAAACCAGCCAGAACTATTTCTTATGTGCAAAATTTGCAGACTAATGTCAATCTCTGACCAGTAGGTACAGCATGTAAACTAATGAGTATATTCTATAATAATGTGTGTTTTTTTTTTTTAAATTGCTTGTACCCTTCAAGTTGGAGCTGCACAATAGATATAGGTTTAGCATCGGTAATGACAATGTGCGCATCCGTGACAGTCATATCGCAGGATGTGCGATGTCAAGTATAGGGATAGTTAATCTGTAAGGACCAGACATCACCGTTCAAAACGCAAGTGATTCACGGATTAATTACAAAGTTTGACCACCATACAATGAAAGTTTATCATTTGAACGCGTTTTAGGTTCTGTCAGTTGAAAGTTTCTAATGATTTTAAAATAATTGAGCGGACAAAGACGCGAAAGAGAACACCGAATGCCGTTCTCTTCCATGTCTATTTGTGCCAGAAAGAACACATACATGCAAAAAAAAAGTGTCAAAATGCACGTAAACCATTGAGCATCCTCATCAAGTGAACTAAACAATTGAGAAAGAAAACCAGATGTGTAACAGTATTTTGGATTATATTCCTGCGGCTTTCTGTGTCATGAATGTTAATCAACAACAAAAGACAAAGAGAAAAATCACTTTTGTAGCTTTAACAGATTAATTATATTTAATTTAAATAGTGAAGACTGAATAAATAACAATAATAACGGAGTGTTATTTTACATTTGATTGTTCTGTACCTGAATACTGTTAGACCAACCTGAAAATATAAAGCACTATTTATAATACCCCAATGATTCAAGTATGATTAATTCTTTCCAAACATTGAGCTATTTAAGACATCTGGTGATTTTTTCATATTGCAGAACAAAATACAATGTCAGTTTTTTCCAATATCGTGCAGCCCTACTTTAAGTGGAGTAAGAAATCTTGTAATTACAAGATCTGAACACATAAATGATGAAGCAAACTCATATTTACAAGAGGACCTCAGAACTCTAAATGATGCACAACATAATATCATTACATATCTCAAAACTACAGATATCAGTGAGCGGAAAGAAAGTCTGTAGTGAATGGTAAAGAATAATTATTGCAAGTTTAATTTTACAGGCTGTATTTCAATCATTTTAAAGGGGTAATGTATGGAACAGCTGATAAACAAGTTTAAAGTTAAGTAATAGAAATTATTAATTTGTGTGTAGTCATTTGTGTTTACCGTTCACAATATAATTTGTTTTATTTAGAATATTTCCGTGTTGTTTCCGACTTCTGCAATAACTCAGGAGGTACGAGTTTCACAGGTGCACTAAAAAGCAGGGACTCATTGAGAGTGAAACAGGGCAGAGGAGGTCAATGCAGACAATCTCACCTGGATCTCATCACACTTGATGAGCTTTTCAACTTCACTCTGGCTGAGCAGCATAAACTCTTCCTGTTGCACCACCTCAGCAAAATGCTTTTGTGAGAACAGTTCAGCAGCCTGCATCAAGTCCAGACAGTTGTGCGTTTCTGCAAAGTCTCTGATTCCCAGACAGTTTGATGGATCCAACTGACTATTAAGAAAATCACAGCAAGCCCTCTTCACACCTGTGAAGAACAAAGATACACACACACAGACACACAATAACTTCAGACTGGTTTACCTGTGCAATAAATACAGCAGAATAACATCCACTAAACAGGCAAATTGAATAAATGCATCAAGCAGATATGAAGCAAACTCAAGAATATTTTTTTTTCCTCACACATATGGCATCAGTATAATTTGTCACAGACAACCCTGATTTGACAAGTCAAGAACATTCATTTTGTGTCACTAGCAACTAGTGTGCTGGGAAACAGGTTTTTGTCTTTAATGCATATCGCCTGAGGGATTTAGCTAGTTATCCTGCTCTTGATGGCAATTAACATTTCTTTCTGCTCAAAGTAACCCAGAAGCCTAATGCTGCCACCATCATTTTTGACAGCAGGGAGTGTTACCTGGGTGTCAGGCTACATTTTGTTTGTGCCAAAAATGAACGTTTCAATTTCAGGACAAAGAGCTCAACTTTCAAAAGATTTTAGGTTTTGTCACAGGGATTTTTTTTTTTGTCACAGCCTTTCACAGACGTGTCTTCTAGTTTGAATGCTCAATAGATTTTGTAAATGCCAGAATAGTTTTCCCCCTAATTCAGACAACATGTAATTGCTCTACTTATGTTTCTCAATTTGATAGAAGACCCTGATCTTAGAAACATGTGGGATATGTTGTTTTCCATTTTGTTTCCAAGAACACAGTGTTCTTTAGAAGGCTAAAGTTTTTATAACCACATTGTGACAAGTAGGGAGGGGCGAGAGCTGTGAGGGAACGGCACAAGGCCAGTGGTGCGAGTGATAATGAGAATCAGCCGCACGCTGCACCGGTCTCGTTTCTCTCAAGGAGCTCCGGAAGCATAAAAGGGGGAACAACGACAGTGAAGAACGAGAGAGGACCAGGCCTGGATTCGTGTTATGTTTTATTATGTTTATGTTCATTTTACTTTTGTTTTGTTGTATGTTTTTATTTTATGATAATTAAAGTTTGTTGAACGTTGAAAAGATTTCAGCGAGTCTTTTGTAAAAGAAATGAACATTTACTCAGCGAGGACTCGTGAAATAGTTTTGCATTGCTACAAAAAAAACTCATATTTCATATAAAATCTGTTCTTTTGAACTTTATTAATTAAAAAAAATCCAGGAAAAAATGGTTTCACAAAAATATTCAATTGTTTTCAACAATGATAATAGGGAGAATTATTTCTTGAGCACTATTTGTCAAGTTCAAAACCAGGTAAATGTAACTGTTGACTGGTGTGCATTCTCTTAAGATAAGTTAATGTTTGCTAAAAAAATGCCATATTTCCTTAGATTTTTCTTTTTCTTTTGTGGAGACAGTGAAGACAGACACAGACTGAATAAAAAACTTCTTTGAGATCAATCAAATTCTTCTCTAATCTTTATTTTCGGCAGCTGAGCTGTAATAGCAGGCCTCTGGCAATAATTGTGCCCTGATTTCATACAGGTTTTTACTTGTGTTTGTCTCCTTCATAATTAAGAGGCTCAGGGACTCCTTATCATGCTCAGATCTCAGCAAGCATGTGATGTTTATTCTCTCATAGCAAAAATACAAAAAAAGGTCTGTACTCTAAAACACTTTATTCATTACACACAGGAGACAAACATTTAGGCTCTTCGCCTTCATTCTCTCAAAGCAGAAAAACAAACAAATCATGCAGAATATTTTTTAAAAAGCCACATGGGTCATTCCATGTCAATTTTTTGATTGTGTTAATGTTTTTTCTGTAGAAAGACAATCATACACAAAATAAACTATTTTGTAAAGGAGGGTCAAAATGACAATTTTCACCTGAGATTTGGAGTCAAATTTTAGGGGCTTAAAAATGACTTTAAAAAGATGGCAGCATCATTATTTTATTTTTTTGTAAAATATTTGACTTTAGCAATCTTTGTTTCATTATATGCCAGTGGTGACAGTTCAAAAATGGTTAAAAAAACCCCTTCTTGTGGGCTTTTTGTTGGCCTCAAGTTTGCATGCATGTAACTCAAGAATTATTAAAGATACCTTAATATTCTGGTTCTTTACAAACTTTCCTTTTGGTATCTTCATTTTAAAGGCCCTCGATGGTTCAATCCCAGAGATATGGACATGTAAATGTGGATCCATGAGTAAATTGTACACATTTTCATTGGTCAAAAAACAAATTTGGGTCACTTTGTATGCAGCTGATTCTTTTTCCCTTTCAAGAGGAATATCTGAAGAACAAATAATGTTAAAACTAGACATCTCATTTTTTTTTCCATCAGCTCAGTTCCATTGACCATACCTGTCTGAGTGCCATAAATATTCTTTTAACAAAGATTCTCATTCTAATGATTCTCATTGGAATCTTCATTTTTAAAGGCCCTATATAGTCCAGTCCCATAGATATTGGGGCCCAAATGTGACTCCATGTCCAAATGATTGAATTTTACCCATTTTTAGTGGTCAAGAACTAAATATAGGTAACTTTTTAAACAGCTGATAGTTATTGTGTTTAAAGACGAATGTCTGAAGAACAAATAACACAAACTAGAAATGTATCTTGTTTCCTTTGAAAACTTTCAAAACAATTGAATACAAAACACTTCTGAGTGCCAAAAACAAACATTTTTCATATCTTTAATTCAACAAGTGTAAAAGATATCAATGTAATTTTAGATTCTTGTTCTTTTGAAATTTTTTTTTTTGGAATCTTCATTTTTAAGGCCCTCATTTTTCAAACTCATAGATATAGGGATGGCAATGAGGTAATGTAGTTACAACTGCATATCTGAACTCTTAAATGAATAAAAATACCATCTTCCAAATATCCCTAAATATCTGATTCAAATACAGATTCTTATCAATACACTCTAAAGAACAAGTTACTGTGCCTCAACCATTTCAGAGGATTTTTGGTACTCGGAGAGTTATGTTTTATGCAATTCTTTTGATAGAGAGAATTTCTAGTTTAAACATTATTTATTCTTCAGACATTCCTCTTTAAATGTAGCAAGTATTAGCTGTGTGAATAGTGAACCACATTTGGTTTTCGATCACTGAAAATGGGTAAAATTCAACAATTTGAACATGGAGCTGCTTTGAGATCCCCATAGTAATATGTGATTGAACCTTGAAAATGAAGATTCCAAAAGAAAAGATTATTAAGAATGAGAATCTAGAAGGATATTAAGATATCTTGAATGCTTTTAGAGTTACAAGCATGCAAACTTTGGAAAAGGAATATTTATGGCACTCGGACAGTTTTAGTTACAGTAATACATTTCTAGTTTCAACATTATTTGTTCTTCAGATATACTTCTTTAAAAGAAAACAAAAATATCAGCTGTATGCAAAGTGGACCACATTTGGTTTTTGACGACCTGTACAAAATGTGTACAATTTACACTTGTTGCCATTTTTGAACCGTCACCACATAAAGAAACAAAGATTGCTAAAGTCAACAGATTTTATTAATAGACCTACCAATCTCCATGTAAAAATAAATTAGTGATGTTGCCATCTTTTTAAAGATAATTTTTACACCCCTTTACAAAATAGAGGATTATTCGGTATGTATACATCTGTGACATTTAATATTTTGGCTTTCATGACTATTTATGTTCGTCTTTCTACAGTAAGAATATTAACAATGTCAAAAATTTGAGCCCGGGGAAGTTTACGAAATTTGGTTGATTTGACACGGAATGACCCACATGTAAAATCATATATAAATATATACACACACACACACACACACACACACACACACACACATATCACAAGTGTAAAAAAAAAAAAAAAGGATTATAATGTGCTTCATTCAGATGCTGATCTTATTTTTCACTTTAAGCACATATAAAAATTCATAAACATTGTACTTGTAATCAACTCTCAAATGTGAAATGGGTTTGTTAAATTAAATTGCCCCTATTATGGTATTTTAAAGATTCCCAATTTTGTTTTGGAGGTCTTCTAGAACAGGTTTACTTGCAAAGTTCAAAAAACACTTTAATTTTCTCATAATAGACATTGAACATCAAAACATTTTTTCAATGATTCTCAAACAACTCGTCCGAAGACTCAGTCTCTCTAAACCCCTCTTTTTAGAGAGCCTGCTCTGATCAGTCAGACGGCCCAGTTTGTTGTGATTGGTCTACTGCTTACAGCATGACGGAAACGAAACATCCATTACTATAACTGAACTTCAGCTCCAGAGGCTTCCTAAAGCTCAGCAATTAATAACGATGGCATCGATTTTACCATATCATTCCGAGCATGAGTCCGATGATGAAACATTGGAATAACTAGTTATTCAAACAGAACCTCCATCACAAGGATGACTTGAGTAGGACGTTTCTCAGTGCTACGCAACTCAGGCTGTCATACAGATTAAATGTAATTCCTCAACATCAGCATTACCAAGTGTACATTTCTAATTTATTGCGGTGCAGATGTGGGAACTGTATCATTAACTGAATCAAGAACAATGCATAGAACTAACATGAATGACTGATGTAACATTAAAGTTAGTAAAACAAATCTTGCTCCATCCTTTATCATCACTCAGAGTAGTAAAGAAAACAGACACTCTGCATTAAAGGACACACTTTTAGGTAATAGTGGGCCCAAAGCTGATTAGCAGAACTATTTCATTAAGACAGTAATAATGTGAGTTAGCCGGTTAGCCGGAGACCTACATATTATTAAACACAAAACTGCATTTTGAATACCCGCTAGAAAATATATACATCAATAATTAATCATACTTATAGGTTAAAATAAAGTGGGTACTGTTGCATTTTAAACGGATAAGCATTTGGTAAATCACATATAGACCTCACAGAGATTTGAGAAGCAACTGTCAAAAGGTTATACTGCTGTGGTAATTTCCCACAGATTCTTCACATCCTCTTTGTTTGGAAGGGTTTAAAAAGAGAATTTGCCTTTGCAGAGCAGAAAACAGCGGCCTCTCAACATATACACAACACAAACCAGCTACAGTGTTTGAGGGTGAGTTAAAGTAGACGTTGCTCACGGGCAATGAAGACCATAGGTGGGCATTATGCAAATGTGTTACCGTGTTGCGCATGCATGTCACGGAAGTGAGACTGGAATTCCTGGCGGTTCATAGTTGATTGTTTCTTTTGGGAGACAATAATTTTATTTATCGTGCACTTTCAACTTTACAGACCGTTTACATTCACAGAGCTATATTACACACTGCATGAAGTGTGCATAATAGGGGCACTTTGATGTTAGAATCCAATAGCAACGAAAGGACATTGTGAGCTGGGCTGGTTTATGAGTTTGTACCTTTAAGCTGCAGGAGACAGGCAGCGGGCAGCAGCTCTTGAACGTTTTCTACAGTAACCAGCACCGTCTCTGTGTAAACAAAATCCAGCAGGATCTCCATGGTGGATGCTGTGAGGCCCTGAATGTCCACAAAGGACTTCCCTTTTTCAGCAAGCTATAGAGTAACAAGAAAATAGAAAATTATTAAAAAAATTATACATAAAAAATACATACATAAGTTCTTTTTAAATTCTTTTTAACTTTTTATTTTTCAACCATAAAAACACAATTTAGACTCTAAAATTAAAATGATACGTTCTTATGGATTTATTCACACTAGGGGAAAAGCTGTGACATGTATTTTTTAACACAATCGATTTTCTTCCCTCGTCTTGGCAAAAAACTGACCAATAAGAAACAAGCCAGATTTCCGGAACAAGCATTCCAAAATGGTGAGTACAAAATAAAATCTACAGCTCTAATAAATAACTGGGGGGAAAAAGTGATAAGGACAGCAAATGCAAAATATTTCTACCCTATCACCACAGCTGTAATATCATCATTAGAGTGCTACAGGGATGGCACATTTTTGTACGCAAAACCCCGAAATGAGTTAGCATTTTTGCACTTCCCATTCCATTGTCCTGAAGTTAATGAGTTTTTTAAATGGGTTTTTGGATAAATGTATGAAATAAGGTCTGTGTTCGCTACAAGCTCAAACTATTTTCATGTTTTATTCAATAACATTAGTTATAAGTAATAACCCCTTAAAGGCACAATATGTATTTTTTCGCCACTAAGGGTCGCTAAACTCTTCAAAACAATAACAAAGTCGTAGTTTGATGACGCAGTGAATGAGAGGAACATGGAACTTGTCGTCATGCTGATTGATCTAATAATGTTTATAGGGAAATAGTGTTTATAGATGATTGAATTCATGTTTTTAACATGACTGTGGAATGAAGCTGGGCGTGGCCGAGAATCACGGTCACAATTACAAATGAAAGACAGATATCAGCAGCACACGCGAGTCCCGGGATAAAGGAAAGAGGACATTTCATTCTACTGAACTACTACTCATACAGGTCAGTTTATTTGATGAGTTAAAACTGTGAGGTAACGCAGCTCTGTTTCACTTGGTCTAATGTTGAAAGTTGTAATGTTATTCTGTGTATTAGTTTGTTGGCTGTATGAGACTTAACAGTGAGCTAGATCGACATTACAGTATCATACTGATGATATTCTTACACTTTGTCGTGTTGAGCTATATAACAGAGTCTTATGTAGCCTACATTTGCTTACCTTGATTAATAACGTGCAAGAGCGCAGTCTCTGTCAAGTTGAAGTTTGTCGCAAAGCTCTCGCCATCTCAGAAACGCCACGCCGATATTGATCCTCATTTTATTTCTCCTTTTGTCCCAAAGTTTGCTTGCCATGGTCCATAATGTTTGAACGGAACAACAGCGTGCTGCTAGCCGTTACGTAGCTGTTCTTGTCTGTTGCCATGGTTACTATGCAGTACAAGCGGAAATCAGGAATAACGCAGATGACATCATTGACAGCCGACAAGTGACAAGGGAGGAACGGGGCACTATTTAAAATTGTGAATTTCTCTGAATTTACAAATTCTTGGAAACATTAAGATAATGTACAAAGCTGAATGAAATATATAACATTGTGCAAGCGGTTTTTGGATGTTTTAATATAAAAATATCACATATTGTGCCTTTAAGCTTTTACATGTTTATAAAAAAGGTGATTGCTAACAGACATTAAACGGCATTAGTCAAACGGGTAAACTCATCTACTCACTAGTCAGCTTTTACAGTCTCAATGTGTTTAAATTCATGCCCTTGCAAACTATTTTAACTCAAAATGTCAGCCTACACGTATACAGACCACTAGTACTATTATCTTTATATTATACAGTGGGTACAGAAAGTATTCAGACCCCCTTACATTTTTCACTCTGTTAAATTACAGCCATTTGCTAAAATCATTTAAGTTCATTTTTTTCCTCATTAATGTACACACAGCACCCCATATTGACAGAAAAACACAGAATTCTTGACATTTTTGCAGATTTATTAAAAAAGAAAAACTGAAATATCACATGGTCCTAAGTATTCAGACCCTTTGCTGTGACACTCATATATTTAACTCAGGTGCTGTCCATTTCTTCTGATCATCCTTGAGATGGTTCTACACCTTCATTTGAGTCCAGCTTTGTTTGATTATACTGATTGGACTTGATTAGGAAAGCCACACACCTGTCTATAAAAGACCTTACAGCTCATAGTGCATGTCAGAGCAAATGAGAATCATGAGGTCCAAGGAACTGTCTGAAGAGTTCAGAGACAGAATTGTGGCAAGGCACTGATCTGGCCAAGGTTACAAAAAAAGTTTGGGACAACCAAAACCCTTCCCAGAGCTGGCCGTTCGGCCAAACTGAGCTATTGGGGAAGAAGAGCCTTGGTGAGAGAGGTAAAGAAGAACCCAAAGATCACTGCGGCTGAGCTCCAGAGATGCAGTCAGGAGATGGGAGAAAGTTGTATAAAGTCAACCATCACTGCATCAATGGACTTTATGGCAGAGTGGGCCGACGGAAGCCTCTCCACAGTGCAAGACACATGAAAGCCCGCATGGAGTTTGCTAAAAAAACACCTGAAGGACTCCAAGATGGTGAGAAATAAGATTCTCTGGTCTGATGAGACCAAGATAGAACTTTTTTGCCTTAATTCTAAGCGGTATGTGTGGAGAAAACCAGGCACTGCTCATCACTTGTCCAACACAGTCCCAACAGTGAAGCATGGTGGTGGCAGCATCATGCTGTGGGGGTGTTTTTCAGCTGCAGGGACAGGACGACTGGTTGCAATCGAGGGAAAGATGAATGCGGCCAAGTACAGGGATATCCTGGACGAAAACCTTCTCCAGAGTGCTCAGGACCTCAGACTGGGCTGAAGGTTTATCTTCCAACCGAACAATGACCCTAAGCAGACAGCTAAAATAATGAAGTAGTGGCTTCACAACAACTCTGTGACTGTTCTTGAAAGGCCCAGCCAGAGCCCTGACTTAAACCCAATTGAGCATCTCTGGAGAGACCTAAAAATGGCTGTCCACCAACGTTTAACATCCAACCTGACAGAACTGAAGAGGATCTGCAAGGAGGAATGGCAGAGGATCCCCAAATCCAGGTGTGAAAAACTTGTTGCATCTTTCCCAAAAAGACTCATGGCTGTATTGGATCAAAATGGTGATTCTACTAAATACTGAGCAAAGGGTCTGAATACTTAGGACCATGTGATATTTCAGTGTTTCATTTTTAATAAATCTGCAAAAATGTCAAGAATTGTGTGTTTTTCTGTCAATATGGGGTTAAAAAAAAATGAACTTAAATGATTTTAGAAAATGGCTGCAATATAACTAAGAGTGAAAAATTTAAGGAGGTCTGAATACTTTCCGTACCCACTGTATATATCCCTGTATTATGTTATAACACTATTTTTCTTACATTATATAACATTACCATCAGTCAGTTTGCATCTAGCTTGAATGCATGTGTCGTGTTCACGCTGGTAACACTGACAGAGCCAGAGAATGAAAGAGACTGCTTGCACCTCCTACTGTGGAGGTGCAGAATTGCAACAAAGTTAGAATGATTTTTATGCCAAACTAATGCTGCCTTCAGGTGCTATTGGAAATTTGACACTTCTGAAGTTGTGATTTCGAGCTCATCGCATGCAAGTTTTGAAATTGGAGGGCATTCATGTGGAATTTTTAATTAGGAAACTCGTATTTACGATAATTCCGAGAGCACATGAGGGCAGCATTATTATATGGATTAGTAGAGAGAGGACAGGAAATTTTGAATCATGTCGGCAAACTGCCATGTCAGGACCCCAATGGACTGTATTTTAATAGAATGATACTCAAATTAAGGCTTTTTGCGGACTAATTTAGATCTTTATTGTTTTTTGAGATACAAATGGTGAACAGAACACTGCAGTTAAGACCACAGTGATTTCTGTAACATGTGGGTGATGAGTGTGGATGTAGAGGGTGTTTGTTACCTCACTGGTGAACATGGCACAGAAATAATCACTGCAGGCTGCCAACACAATGCGGTGGGCCGGGAAATCTGTGCTCTCCACCCTCAGAGTGATGTCACACAGAGTGTTGCTCTTTCTTAGGGCGTTCATGGCATTCAAAATGGATTTGGCGTGTGAATTGGTCATGATGTCCTTGGGCGCCATGACGACAGGGGGTGGGGTGGAGTGACAAAGCCTCAGGCACTGCAGGATGATGATTTCTGCAGGACACACCAATGAGTGACCACTTTGAAACAACACAGCTGATCTCAAATACACACAAAATCCAAACTCCTACTACTTTCTTTGCATGTTGGACAGTTTCAGTTTCCACTAATTTCCATTGTATGGACAAAAATGCAATTAAAGTCAATGGGAACTCAAAACATTTGGTTACCAAGATTCTTCTCAATATCTTATTTCAAGATAAACAGAAGAAAGTTTGGAAAGGCACAGGGGTTTGGAAAGACATAAAGGTAAGTATATGATGACAGAACTGGAGTAAAGATCAGACCACTTGTGTCCATTTTTGTATCTGTATATTAGCTTAGAAATTGGCAGCTGTATATTGACATCTGTTGAGAAAGTTACTTTTAAAAAGGATTAACCAAATAGATCTGTCTCAATGAAACAGCAAACTAATCATCCTTTAGGATACATGAATCTTTTCAACAGCAATTTAGAAAGAAAGAGACATTGTGAAACATAATACAACAATGTTAATATAAAAACAATAAAATATTTTAGAAAAGGTCTAGCTGCAGGCTGAGGAGCATTACGTCTCTGTCTTAATACAGACGGAAAACAGGAATCGTTTCCTCGTATTTAATATTCTCTTCGTATAACTTCATCTGTTGGTGTAAATCAGGCGAGTTTAAGTCTCACTGAGGTGATATGAGGCTACATGCTAAGGCTAACTAAAAACGGATGCTAACCCACACATAAACATCTTTATGTGAACTCACAGCGTACAGCTGACCCACAGCAGAACAGAAACGGACCAAGCCTGGATGACAACACTCGGCGGTCTATTTGGACATCTGCTGGCACCCCTTACAGGGAGACCCTCGCAGGTGTGAACTGAATTAATTTTACTCCAGCAATGAAAAGAACAGCTCTCACGTGTGCGCGCATCCCCAGCAAAACACTGCGACGTCACCAGCGCGCGTGCGCAGTCTGCACACTGTAAGAATTGTGCTCGCGCGTTTGGTAATAATGTCATCTCAAATCACAACACATTCTGACCTTCATTTTATGATAAAACGTTATATAAAACATGCATTGTTTTACAAAACTACGCAATAAAAAGTACCCCGGTGGTGGAAAAAAAAAGTGGAAAAGTGGGCAGTTGTAAGTTAAAAGTTGCTAAATATCTACACCTAATGAATTATAACTACCACAAAGATTAATTTAAGTGCTTGAGGAACTGGACATCAGTTGTAGTATTATATAGCAATTTGTTAGCAACTTATGCTTTTTATAAATCATAGTGGCTTTAAAATGTACATTTTTATTATATTTTATTAATTTGTGGATCAAAACTTGAAAGTCTCTTCCAAGTCATGTAAACCATAGACCTCAATGTAAACACTTTCACAGGGCTCCCAACTGCTTATTCGTTTTTTTTTTAAATTTTTTTATTTATTTTTAGACTACAAACTGAACAGCTCTAATTTTAAGTGAAAAGTAGTCATAAAATCTTTTGACAAACAATATATTGCTATAACATGGCTAAAGGTGATATTTGTAGTTCAAGTTGGGCTTAAATGACAGTGGTGCTAGTTCTGGGTGATACTGTGCAAGTATTTTCATTAAGAAAGCATAGGAGATATAATTTATCCTTCTAGTGTAGTTTTTGTTAACTAAAACTTTTAAAAATAATTTTCTGAAACTGAAAATATAAATATTACAAGAAAAACTTAAATTAGAAATGTTGCCTTGGCAAATAACTATATAATCTAATAAATAATATTAAAATAATATAGTTCTTCAACCACTAACCTACTTAAAAAGGCATATGCTTAACACAAAATCCTCTTTTAAATGCTAAGAGGACAGTAGCCTATACTTTCACAAAAATATATGTGTATATATATATATTAATGATGAAAGCAAGCAATTCTTGGTGTTTCATCTTTATTCTGCTCTTTTTAAATATCTTGACTTCTATTATTTCCAAAACCAATACAAGTATTTTGGACTGAAACTCTGATTCACTCAAACAAAAGATAAAATTGCATGTGTCCTAATGTGAATCTCACTGCTAAAGCTCTGGGTCATTTCAGGTCAAAAGTTAATGAATGATCATGCAAACATGTTTGAGAAAAACGAGAACTAAGCATGTTCATGTGTGTGTCCCTAAAATTCTTACAAAGTACAGAACCACGAACCAGTAAATAAAACCTTCGATGAAAAACCACTCACTAGATCAGAAAACTGTCAGAAAAAAAGTGTTGGAGGAGGTAGTGTCTCTCAAGACATCGGTAATGCTTTATGACTCATTCCAGTGATTTACAATAAATTCTGTGCTGTACTGAAATAGTAAAGAACAATATAAACACAAGACTACCTCATTTATCAATAATTTTAAGTATCTTAACAAACAAACATCTTATTTAAATATATGTTAAAATCCCTCAGATATAATACAAATCTTTCAATCATTATGTCGGGTCCAGGTTCATTGTGAAGTGAGCAGGCACCGGCCAAAGTTCAAGCGATTTGTTTTTTTACAGCAGAGTATCGTCTGTGCAGCCTCCTTCTAGACCATAGCGGAATTCCTGCAGGTTTGAGATTCCATAAAAATGGACAAACGCCGCCGCGACAACCAGCACATGGAATATCTGATGAGACTGAAACTGAGAAAGTAAAACAGATCGAGACCATGAGTATTCTTGCATGAAGATTACGCTACATGCAACAAAAATTCCCTTGAGTCTTACCCAGATGTCACATCTCCCAGGAAAGTAGCGTTCAGGTATCCGTGCTGCATACAGCCCTGCTCCACTGACGTACATGGCGCCCATTAGATAGAACCAGCCCAACTGACCCACTGTCGTTGCCTTCACAAAACCCTCTGCGATGGTAAAGTGCATTGTGGGAATGAGCCCACTCAGACCGAGACCCAGGAAAACACCTGAAGATGGGGAAATGTTTTTAACAAACATCTCAAATCAAACATGAAGGTGGAACACGTCGAGGAGCAGATGAGCGCGTTACCTGCACGTGTGGACCGGTGGCGTGGAGTGGCGAATCGATCCACCTGGGCCACTATGATAGCAGCGACGCCCAGCACACATACAACTGACAGATAGATTAGCCGTGGCTGAGGCGAGCAGTAAAACGAGTAGTACAGCCATGGAACGAATGAGCCCATAATCAACAAAGCGATACCAGAGTAATCCAACCTAGGGGCATAAAAATACACTGCAGATACTGAAGGTAGTGCAAATACATGGTATGCCTACACACTTAGAACACAAAAACCGGTGTCACTTACTTGGAGAAAGTTCTGGAGACCTTTTCCGAGTGGCAGTACACGGTGTGAAAAAGCCACGAGAAGCACAAACAAAGCACTGCACCCAGGAAGAACATCCCAAACACCACCTTCTCCTGCACAGGCGCCATGAATGACACATTCGGCCGCAACATTGTCAGTGTGCCCAAGAACAGGAACAGAATTAGGCCTGTAGGAAGACATTGCAACAGCTTAATTAGCCAAAATGACTCACCAGAAACATAATTACAGGTTTGACTGACATTAAGAGTCAAAGTGTGTTTTTTGTCATCCTCAGGGCAATGATTCACATATCAGATTATCACATTACAAATATCATACAATTTTTCTTTTCTTGTAAATTCTTGTAAGTTCCAGACGTAGTGGAGTCTTTCTTAAAACACCACTGGGGTTATAAGATATACGCAAGTGTTCAAAAGTTTGTGGTCAGTAAGTTTTTTTTATTTTTTATTTAAAGAAGTCCGTCATGTTTATCTCCTCGCCAGAGAATTAACAATAGCATTCAAGTAAGAAATGTATTCTTATTAAAGCTACTAAAGTTATTTAATCAAAAGCAGTGATTTTCTGTTTTTCTTTTGTGGTTTCATTCTTATTAACAGCATATACAGCAGTAGTTTTGTCATTAATTACTCACCCTCATGTCGTTCTACACCCGTAAGACCTTCGTTCATCTTCAGAACACAAATTAAGATATTTTTGATGAAATCTGATGGCTCAGTGAGGCCTCTATTGCCAACAAGACAATTAACACTTTCAGATGCCCAGAGAGGTACAAAAACATATTATAAACAGTTCACGTGAGTACAGTGGTTCAATTTTAATGTTATAAAGCGACGAGAATACTGTTTGTGCGCCAAAAAAACAAAATAACGACCTTTCAACAATATCTAGTGATGGATGATTTCAAAACGCTTTGAAGCTTTACTGATCATTTGTTTCGAATCAGCGGTTACTGAAATCACGTGACTTTGGCGCTACGAACCACTGATGCGAAACAAATGATCAGTAAAGCTTCAAAGCGTTTTGAAATCATCCATCACTAGATATTGTTGAAAGGTCGTTATTTTGTTTTTTTGGCGCACAAAAAGTATTCTCGTCGCTTTACAATACTAAGGTTGAACCACTGGACTCACATGAACTGATTTAAATATGTTTTAGTAGCTTTCTGGGCATCTGAAAGTGTTAATTGTCTTGTTGGCCTTAGAGGCCTCACTGAGCCATCGGATTTCATCAAAAATATCTTAATTTGTGTTCTGAAGATGAAGATGTCTTACGGGTGTAGAACGACATGAGGGTGAGTATAAAATGACGGAATTTTCATTTTTGGGTGAACTAACCCTTTAATACACAGATCTAACATACACATGTGATTTATTTTTTCTTGTAATAAGGGCCATAATAAGTCCCATTTCAAATAGAAACCAGTCATTTTATTATTATTATTATTATTATTGATCAGTTATTAAATATGATTGTAATAATATTTCATAATATTACTGATTTTACTGTATTTTTTATCAAATAAATACAGCCTTGGTAAACAGAAGAGACTTCTTATTGACCCAAACTTTTGAACATTAGAATGTAAATAATTCTTCAGCAAGAAAATTTGAGAAACAGGACTATTTAAGGGACTTATTTGCCGTTGTTCGGTTCACGAATTGCAGCAACAGTGATGTGAATGTCAATGAGATTAATTCAAATCTCTGGCTCTTGATGAGCTTTTGTTGTAATGTTTTACTTTTTAACATTATTATGTCACATATCACAAGCACAGACCCAGCAGATGTGTCCAGATGTTTCCAGTTTCTGTGTGAATCCTAAAGATGCTCCCAAAACAGGCACGGAAGGACGGCATGGGTGGGCGGTGTCCATGAAGCAGGTAATCATTGTCTTTCAACCAATCGGGGAGGAGATTGTATGGAATAACTCGCCAACGTCCTTCCCATACCTAGTAATGGCAAGAGTTTGCTTTAACACAAACAGACTAGAAATAGGCCACATTTGCTACAATTACAAAAGTAACACATTTGACTTAAAATACAATCATTGTGATCAATTAATTACACTTTTGAAAACATATGTCAATAGGAGTTATGGGACATTTGAAGATGAACATCACCTTGTGTACAAACTCCTCCATCTTTTCCATGGCATGGTGTGCCTGCATGGGCAAAGTAATCACCCGCAAACCTTCTTCTTCCTCTTCCTCTTCATCCTCATCAGGAAATGCAGATGCACCCTGAAAAAACAATAATGCTTTTAGTTATTAACTTCAGGTGTTCTTCCCTCATTCTATCTATTGTGTGAAAACTACTGAAAAGTTTAACATCAGTAAGATTTGTTTTTGAAAGTCTTATATGCTCAGTGAGATGTTGTAATATTGTTAAATATAATTACACTTTAAAATAAATTGTAATAAAATAACATGTATTTTATTCCTGTGATGGCAAAGCTAAATTTTAAAATTTTCAGATAAATAGAAAGTGCAAAACCACAGCATTTATTTGAAATCTTAGCATTAAAAATAACTTTACTGTCACTTTTGATCAATTTAATGCGTCTTTGCTAAGAAACTCATTTCTTAAACTTTTGACCGGTAGTGTATTGTTTTCTTACTACTCACTCTGGATTTCTCTGCATTAGCTGGAGCAGTCAAAAGCGGCCCAAGCTCAGTGAGCTCCGCATTCTCCATGTTCTCATCATCATCAGAGGTGCGCCGCTCGGCATCACTGTTGGAGCCGCAGTCACCATGGTGACACGTTGTCATGGGGAGACAAACCTAAAAATCCCCAGATAGTCTACCTTGTCCAACAGTTCACAATCCGAGTCTGATGATGATATATAAAATGCATAGATTAACACATGCAGATACAAATGTTGACTATGTAGTCAAGACAGATTTGAAATAGTTTTCATAATTTCCACTTGAAGTATATGACATAAATGAACGACATGATGTGCAAAAGCCCCTAAAATTTCTAAGGGGACCCTTATCAATTTCAGGATGATCTGTTTTAACTTGAACTATATTATACTAGTGTTATACTCTGTTTTTCTGTTCAGAGCTGCTGGGGTCAGTTGCATAAAGTGTATCATTGTCTTAACTTAAGATAGTGTCTCAATATCTAGTATGACAGGGCAGTCAGTCTTACATTTCGGTATCAAATTATTCCAATCAACGTTTTTATGTAAATGCCTTAAAAAAAGTTAAAAACAGTCTTAATTAAAAAACACAACAAAAATGATGCTCAACTTGTAAGACAAGTCTTAGCGGTTTATGCAACCGGCCCCTGGTCAGGCTGAACAGGCTGTTCCAGTGCCAAAGCTTTACATCCTGTTAATTTAGCATGTTTACAAGCTAACCAAACCAATACTCAAACGTTAAAAGAAAAAAAATACATTTTCGAATCGTTGTCTAGCAATGTTCTTCAAAACGTGTTCGTTTCTGCGTCATGCGTGGCTGTGTTATGTGTGTATTATTATACTGCGTGTCACATCGCTGTTATGACTGCACTGAATCAGGTTAGCCGAAACATTAGCCTGCATGCTAATGCACTTCCCCGTTGTCTGATTTGATCATTATTTGCATAACACATGGCTGCTTTCATCACAGTTAGTTAGCAGATTCTTACAAATATAAACCACGCAATATCACAACAGATCAGGGTTCATACGTTACCTGGCTGGACAGGCTGTCAGGTCCGTTCATGGGAGTTTACTGCTGCAGCTCGCCGTCCGGTCGCTATGAACCTCTATAAACCTGTAGAACCAGTTGGTTCAGTTCAGTAACAAATTATAACACAAATAACTAAATGAACATCGATTAAAACAGTCTGATACAGTTTGCTATATCAGCGCGCGGACACAGAGGAAGTACTCTGTCTCCGTCAGAGAGAAGAATGCGTGGATCGTAACCGGTTTGACCCATGCAACCCGTTTTAGTATTTCATTCTTAAAACGTTCTCATATCTATTTTCATGCAACTGGTACTTATTTTTTTTTAGATAATAGTATCTATTCCATTGCCTTAAAAAAAAAAAACATAGAACTTAAGTTCTAATTTATTAGATATGGTACTCATTCATTTTAATTCTACCAGACACTATAGCCAAATTTATTTCCAAATGTTAGTAAGATGTTTTATTTTACCAGTAAGATTTTTAATTGAACCCACTGTTCTGACTAGTCACGAGTAAAAAAGAAGTTGTGACTAATAAGATAAGAATTTTTACTAGTAACAATTACAAAAGATAGTGGTGTCTATTAAATAAGAACTAGTACCTAATTAATAACTAGTAGTATCTATTAAATAGGTATTAGTATCTAATTAAAAGTAATAGTATTTAATAAATACGCACTAGTATCTAATAAATACTTGCTATTAATATTTAAAAAGATAGTCACTGTTGCAAATAGTGAGAATGTATATTTTCATTCAAACAGATTATTACATAAACATGATAAACTCTCAATCAGAGTTCACGTTTGTACATTAATTCAGCCATTCACACATGCACATGTACACCTATATTTACATTTACATTTAGTCATTTAGCAGACGCTTTTATCCAAAGCGACTTACAAGTGAGGAAAACAAACAAGCGATTCTTCATGAATTGGCAAATAACACAGGAAGTGCTCACAATACAAGTTTCATACATTGCTCAGTACCATAAGCTAGAGTAGGAAGGGAAAAGGGAAGGAAAGGTTTTTTTTTTTTTTTAAATAATATTGATGATTATTCTGAATGTTGAGGGAATGTTCTCCTCAATATCTAGTCACTGCCCTTGCCAAAGATTTGCTAAATGAACACACACACACACGTTTTCCATGTTTTATAGGGATATTCCATAGACATAAAGAAGATTTTTATACAGTACAAACTGTATATACTATCCCCTAAACCTAATACCCTAATATTTCCTCATGGGTACAAAAAAGCACAAGGATTTTGGATATTGCCATCTTTGTTGGGACATTTAGTCCCCATCAATCTAGGGTTTACCATGGGCCACACAAACCGCCATAGGAAATTAAAATACGACAAATACAAAAGTGCAGTACAATTTTTGGTTATACATTCTACAAATCAGCCATGATGAAGTCTGACAATGTCTAAATATATAACCAAATGAAAAACCTAATAAAAGTAAGAGCAACTGGGGAATTAACAAGTTTATAGGCCATATGTGTATTTGTATGCTATACGTCATCTAGTGGTTACACTATGGTATTACACATAATCTTATTTATTTCTCCCACCAGATGGCATGGATATGCACTGGATTTGAAATTACTTTGGTATTTTACAGTTTTTCCTCAGTGAAGCTCATTTCTCGAAAGAATTTGTATTAGAGTACAGTGCAAATTGTTGAAATAATTGTTCTGTCTATGAAATGCTGTTCTCCCAACATTCAGCTGCACCTTTCGTCCCACCTCAGCCATTGTAAGGTCCACAACAGTGATCCTTACTTCATCAGAAATGTTAGCCATATCTACCTCTTCCTCTGTTTTGCCTCCCTAATTGATGACGTAGCCTACGAAACTGCAGACAACTGAACATAATCAATTGCATGAATGTACCAAAGCATTTGGTAAACAAACTCATTCAAAAGAATGAGGAATTATTTTCTGATGTGCACAAGTGACTAGATGATGTGAGAAGGTTGAAAAATAGTTTTAATTTGTGATCTGAGAAATGTACCATTGAAGTGACTGAGAAAAACTGCAACCTAAACACTGTATTAAATGAAAATAATATGAAATATTTCTTCCATATTTGTATGCTTTTATATAGAAATAAACGGTGAATAATTTAGAGTTTAATATTGTATAATAACATTAAATACCTTCAAAATACAAGATTATTACTGAAAATAAAGGACATTAAAAATGTCGCGATTATTGCCTCCTGTCTGTTTTGACCTCAGATTATCACAAGTAGCCTTAATTCACAAAAAACTCAAATATTTTTATGAAATGTACATATACAAAAATGATTGAATGCTGCCCACAAAGAAATAACCATTTAAGTTATTAATTGATTCCATTTTTAATACTGCAAGTTTGAATTGTAATATGAACCATTTTACTTAATGTACTTTTCTAAATTTCATTACGCAGATGCGTATTGCGTAAACTCCCCAAACTAAAAAAACTACAAATCCCAGAAGAATAAAGCGGTAACTCTCTGTAATATGATTGGCCGAAATGGTTGCCACGCCTCACCCCTTTGTCCTGATTGGCCTTTACCTTGAGCTCATGGACACTCGCAGTCTTTCATTGGTTATTGTGAGGAAAGAGGGGCGCGATCACGACGCAGAGCGGAGAGCCGTGCTGCGGGAGGAGCGAGCAGCGTGTTTCCGGTAAGGGCGATACAACAGTACCATTAGAAACGTTCTCTAAGAAAATTGAAGCAGACTTTAAAAGTCCCTTCTTTCCATGTGATTCGAGATCGAATTTATAACTAATTGTGTTGTCAGGGAGCCATCTATCGAGCGGCGCGGAACACACGCGGCAATGGAAGCCGAGTTTCGGGAAATCGATGAGCTCGGGAACTGGAACGCCGTTTACCAGGTAAAGAACTGATTCTGCTTGATACTTGATTATGATGCTCCAAATATCCATAACAGCCCAAAACAAGCATGTTTTGTTTATTTGATGTGGTATCTGTATTTTTTTGGTCCGTCAGGTTGCGCTGCTTCGTGCCTAACTTAGGAATAAATGATTTGACAAGTTGTAGAGATGACCTGAATTTGTCACTTTTAAATATAGAGATGGTGGGGAAAAAGTTCATCTTTTATAAGAGGAAGTCTTTTATTAGTTGGTTTGACATCTTTATTTACTTCTCTGACTCACTTGAAGTTTTTAATATCAGAGATGGATGAGTGGCATCCTAAACTGGATGCTGGTGGTCCCCCATATAGTTGTATGCCATACACCCCCCACCCCCCCAACCAGCAAATCATCTGCCACACATTTGTCATACACTCTCATAGATTTGTGTTTTACTGTAGGAGATTAGGCAGCAGTCCAGTGACCTACCATGCAAGATCGCCAAACTTCCAGAAAACAGAACTCGCAATCGCTACAGAGACGTCAGCCCATGTAAGTGTGCCGCTTCCCTCGTTCGACACAGTGAGTGACACCTAACGGAAGGGGCCTGTTATCAGCGAGCTGTTAAAGTCATTTCACACTGAAGATGTCATGTCTTTTTTTTCTCTCCCTTTTTTAACTCTTCCGTCACAAAGAGCGCCACTGTTGTGGTTTCCTCTTTCTCTCAGTCTTTCTCTTTTTCGACAACAACTTGAAAAGGTCCTCAGTTCGCAAAACACCACATTAAATGAATGTATTGTGTATATTATCTGTTTCAATTGAGCGTTTTCATCAGGAAGATGTTTTTTTTTTTTCTCTTGTGGGGAACTGAGAACAGGACCTGAAAAAGAATCGTTCCACCTCTGAATTTGCAAAGCATCATGGGCGATGTGCCCCACAGCCTAATCGCTCTCTCTTTTCACAGTTGACCACAGCCGTATTCATCTAGAGATCGGCAATAACAACTACATCAATGCCAGTCTGATCTCGGTGGATGAAGCTCAGAGAAACTACATACTAACTCAGGTGACATACTGACTCTTACACCCCAGATTTGCATCAGCTGAGGAATCTGATGCTGTATTTGCAGCTGTACGAAGTCTGACACGCACACGAGGATAATACAGATGGTGTAAAGGCACTAAAGAGTTCATTAGCATAGTAATAGGAACATATATCTGTGGAAAGTCTCGTCAAGTTCACGCAATTTAAAATTGTATGTTTTTTTTTCTGAGATACTTTTTAAGTATCAAATGTTCTGCATGGAAATTTGGTTTTTCGCATGCGATTTGTCTGTTTTGACCAATGTATAAAAAATGGCAGGTGATCTGAATGAAAACGCTAAATCACTCTGACAGTAGGTGGCTCTTTTAAAAAAAGTGCAAATCTTGGCCAGTTTTCTTCACAATGAAATCGAAAAGAGATTAGAACTAGTGATGCCAAATTACACAAATTCCCATAATCGATTGTTTAAATTAAACGATAATCGCAAATCCGAATTGAGGGGTGCTACTAAGTTATCACGTTACTTAACCACTCTCTTAACCAACATAAAATGATGTTTTAATGCTTGATTTACAGTGAACTTAAGGAATATGACCATCACTTAACAAGTGCTTTTAAATTTGCTGACACATTAGAAGTGCTCTATTTTCAGAGCGTGAAAAAATGAAAATGTGTTCAGTAAAATCGTGCATAACAGATAATCTAGTCATATATCTTTGAAAGGGTCTCAATTAGCAAAATACAACGAGCATATTTTTTCAGTTAAAGACCAAACTATACTGAGCTCTTGGTAACACTTTACAATAAGGTTTGTTAGTTAAACATTAGTTAATGTATTAACTAACACGAACTAACCATTAGCAAAACATTTGTTACTGTATTTACTAATCTTAGTTAACGTTAGTTAATGAAAATACAGTTGTTCATTGTTTGTGCACAGTGCATTAACTAATGTTAACAAGATTTTAATAATGTATTAATAAATGTTGAACTTAACATTAACAAAGATTAATAAATGATGTATAAGTGCAGCTCATTATTAGTTCATGTTAACTAATGAAGTGTTACCGAGTACTTGAACGGAAAAGTGCTGCAAAAGCATGTGTAAACAATATACACATTATACTTTTGCACCACATTTTTGTTTGTAACTTTGTGAAACATTAGTATACCATAATGCCATAATTGATCGCAAATTTTTATTTAGAGCAGGTGGTCTCGAACGAGCCCAAACACAACATAAGACAATCCGTAGATCACAGAGTGACATGACATGCTGCTTGGCTAAAGCTATAGGACTTCTGGGATCTGATTGCATTGCGATAAAGACACAGTGTTTTCCAACATCATTTGAAAGTTCAACAAATGGAAACTGGGTCTCGGGTGTGGTGGATGGGTGTAGTGGTTAAGGGACACGGTTTTACAGATGAAGTGCGCTTGGATTGGTTTAATCGCTCAGATTTACGTCCGAAGGCCAGCGTAGTATTGGCCGGCTCCAGCGTCAGCATAACCATGCGTGCTCATGTGATCAGCTCAGCCAATACCGAGCGCTGAAGTGCGTTCACTGCGTCAAATGTGAGTCTGACGGGAGAGGGAAAATGGTTGAGTAAAGTTGTTTTGTTTTTGCACTCAAACATTATTCTCGTCGGTTCATAAAATTAAGGTAGAACCTCTGTAGTCGTGTAGACTATTTTAACCATGTCTTTAGTACTTTTCTGGACCTTGAATGATGGTAATAACGTTGCTTTCTATTGGGGGAATATAAAAAAATTCTTGGATTTCATCCAAAATTATATTAATTTGTGTTATGAAGATGAACGAAGGTCTTACGGGTTTGGAACGAGTGAACGAATGTGATTTAATGACAACTTCATTTTTGCGTATGAGCCACATGCATCTCAAAACTACGCAATCTAATGATGACCTTGCTGAATCAACCATCAATAAGTTTTATTAATGAAATTATTTTCAACAATTAATCAATCTTTAATTAATTGTTAACAACCCTAATCAAAACGTCTTTCTTTTAAAAAAATCTGCCACATTGATGGCATGCAAAGGTTTGGCTGTCTTGAGGATTTAGTTCACCCAATAATGAAAATTCTGTCATTTATTACTCACCCTCATGTCGTTCCAAACCCGTGAGACTTTTGTTCATCGTCAGTACACAATTGACCCTTCGCAAACAGTTTGATTGACAGGCGATCTGACCAATCATAACCTCGAATCCGCCATTTTATCCGACAAAGCAGTCAGGGGAGTTAGTAGATTAACCTTGGTGAACTTGAAAAATTGTGTGTACTCCCGTCTTTCCTCGGTTGAAACCTTCATTCTGATGTCCATTCATGTTTATTTGATGCTATAAATGAACTAGTATGAAGAGATGGTTGGTTTACGGGCCACTTGAGGTACAGCAATCTGTCACAAAACATTAAAGAGCCACTATACAGTATTTATTGTTTAAACTTCTTTAAAAAATTACAATATTTTAAATATGAAATGTGTTTCATACGTTGTCAGTGTATTTTTCGCTGTGTGAGAACATGATGTGTGGTGTGAAAGTGCATGGTTTGTCGGGCATAGCAACAGGAGGCGGGTTTTGTGAAGAGTCAATTGAAGATCTTTTTGATGAAGTCTGAGCTTTCTGTCCCTCCAGTGACGACTATGTAACTACCACTTTGACGCTTCAAAAAGTTCATTAAGATATCGCAAAACTAATCCATATGAATTGAGAGGTTTAGTCCAAATTTTCTAAAGAGACACGATCACTTCATATGATGAACAGATTTAATTTAGGCCTTTATTCACACACACATTCATCAACGCACACATCAGTTGTGGTAAACGGAAGCTCAAGCAAGTTTGATTGACTTGTGCACACCAGTGCGGTTCACCTTTTGAGCTTCCAGAAGAAGTTTGTTCTCGCACACCAAGCAGGTTCAGCTGAGCTTCTGTTTAAGTTCGCTGACCAATGTTGATATTTGAATAAAAGACTAAATTAAGTCTGTTGATCATATTAAGTGATCTAGAATTTTTGTTATTTAGGGTAGTTTTTGAAACCCAAGCCAGTAGAACATTGCAATAATCAATGCAGGAAAATACTTAAATGTAAATCAACTTTTCAACCATAGGGAAAGACAACATGGGACATAGTCTGCAATATTTCTAAGATAAAAAAATGTTTTGACAGTATTCTGAATGTGAGGATCAGATGTTAAAGTAGCATCAAATATCACCCCCAAATGTTTGTTTAGTTTGATACTCTCCAAAGTAGAGCAGTGCTTCCCACATATAGACTTTACTTGGGTGGTCCACCGAGGTATATTAACGGCCGCCCAAATATCCACATGCGCTGCAGAGACGCGGTGGATGTCACAACGACAGGCTCGTGCAACAGCGCTTCAAGACTGCTTCAAAATGATTCCCAATCAATGAATAGTGCACATTTATGCCGAGGAATTGCTAATGAACTCGAGTTGATAAATTATGACTGTCTACTTTATGGCCTTTTATGTAATATGTTTTAGAAGCTGTTGTAAGAATGCATATTTTATCTCTCTCATCTAAAGAATCAGCCCGTAATAGTAGACATTTCAAAATAAGAGTGTATTTCAGGCTTGTTTATGATTAAGTTTTTTTTTTTTTTTTTCTGGGCATAATTGGTATTTTGGTGACAATAAATTGTATTTAAATTGATTTCCATGTAATTAATGGTAAACTATAGTAGTCTCTGGCTGAGATGTTTCCCCACAGGAAAAAAAAACCTAAGAAAATTTGACTCACGTTATTCAATATATAGATTTTACTAGTATCAGTTAAATCTGTGTCCCATTCACTGAGAGAGACACTGACAGTTTAAATTCTGTAATTTTGCATAATTTACAATGCATGATATTAGTATGTAATAGAAGCCTATGTTATTAAACGCATTATTTGTTGTTTGTCACATGTAGTAAATCATTTCTGAGCCGTGGGTAATAGGAGGATTTTTCACCTGGTGACCACTGCAAGTATATTTCAAACCTGTGGGAAGCACTGTAGAGCCATGATTGGTTGGCCGCTACGACATGAACAACGAAATGAAATTCTCTTTATTATTTGTGTTGTACCGGGGGGGTATTCCAGAAAGCAGGTTATGTGAAATACCCAGGTATGTTTAAGAGTAAGTAAGCCGATAACCTCAACTTTCGGTTCCAAAAACGGAAGTAACGTTCAGGGTATGTAAGTAGCCATAGTAACTTACTCTCTTAACATAACCTGCTCCAGAGTCCAGGGTTAGTTTACTTAAGAGGTATTCAGATATTATTTAAGTAATATAATTATATTAATGTAACTGGATTTGCTATATAGTTACAGCTAAATATACAATATTATATTATACAGTACATACACACAACATTATAATGTTTAAATGTTTGTTTACTTCTAATATGTATTTATTTTATTGTAATTTCACACATGGATCTGCTTTTTTCCTTTTTATAACAGGACGTTTTCTATACTACAATTTGTATAATAAAATACATATGTGATATCTTATTAAATATTTAGCATTAAACAAACAATATAATCCTTATTCTCTGTGAATAAAAATTACTTGGTCAATAAAAGGATTGAAAAAATGATTACACAACCATCAAATAGGTGGCAATGTGCTCTAAGTTATGTAAATCGTCATTAAACAAAAGTAAATAGAATGGCATCCTGTTTCTAAGCATCTGTTTAAGAGGCGAATCATCGATTCGTCACTCGGTTGAGAATGTCTTGTGTGTTAACCAGGAACATACTCTGGGTTGGCTAAACTTAATCCCTGATGTGTTTTTGGAACCAGCATACCTCGAGTAAGCAAGGTTTGTGTTAACTTACAGTTCAGGGTACATGTGACGATAAGGTCACCTTGCTTTCTGGAATACCACTCAGGTGTCTTAGCCAATCAAATAATATCAAACTAAATTTGAGTTATAAAGTTGAGATTTTTATATATATATATATATATATATATATATTTTTTTTTTTTTTTTTTTTAAACTGCTTTTCAGTTTAAAGATGATTATTATTATTATTTTTTAATGAAAATGGTGCTAAATGATACAGTGTAATATGAGTTGAAAGTAACTTTTCTGCTTTGTTGTCAATGACTGGCTATTTGACACCCCCCATCCTGGTTTTGACATTTGTGTTGATGTTCGTATTACATGTCCATTAGGCCACCGTCACACACTGATATACTACAGTGACATTTCATTTTGACACTGCCAGCATCTGCCAGAGAGATTTTCCCTCTCCTGTATCTGGAGAGAACCGTAGGAAATGTTGTGAAATCTTGAGTTGCGTCAGCATGACATTTTTCTTTATTGCACAGATGAATTGGCACGCTGATGCTCTGAGACGTCAGCAGACTCGTCTCAACTTGCCAGCCTTGTTCAGTCAAAGAATTGCCAGCTACAACCACAAACACACATGTATTCTCACCCGCAGTGTCTTGTGCCTCACAACTGTTCAAATGTGTGATTTACTGAAACTTAAGGTCAAGATGTGCACGAGTTTCCACTGTAAGCAAAATGAAAAATCCTAAATACGTTTAGTAGAATTTTAAGTGGTGCATTACTTGGTGCATTTCGGTGATTTCAATTGATCAAAAGTGACAGTAAAAAAACAGAATTTCTAATAAATGCTGTTCTTTTGAACTTTATAAAACTCTATCATGGTTTCCACAGAAATATTAAGCAACACAACTGTTTTAAACATTGATGGTAAGAAGAAATGATTCTTTGGCACAAAATCTGCATATTAGAATGATTTCTAAAGGATCATGTGACACGTGGCCTCAGAAATAAATGACATTTTAATATATACTAAAACAAAATGCAGCCATTACATTACTTTAAATTGTAGTAGTATTTAGTTACTTTATATACTTCACTGTAATATTTCATCAAACAAATGCAGCCTTTGTGAGCATAAGAGACTTCTTTTAATTACATGAAAAAAAATCTTACTGACCCTAAACATTTGAATTGTACTGTATGCTGCTGCTTAGTCTTATAAACTCTGTTGCAGCACAAATTCATATATGGATGTTTTTGTGTTTAGGGTCCATTACCAAACACCTGTGGTCACTTCTGGGAGATGGTGTGGGAGCAGCGCTGCCGAGGGGTCGTGATGCTGAATCGCGTTATAGAGAAAGGCTCGGTGAGAAAAACGCACACTGTACCTGTATCTTTGTACTAGACTGTAACATAGATGCACACAGTCGCTTTGGAAACCTAGCTAAAACACTTCTAGCGTACACGTGTTGTGTGTGTGAGGCTTGTGTTGTATGGTATAATGAAGAAGTGTGTGTACGTGCAGGTAAAGTGTGCTCAGTACTGGCCTCAGCGAGAGGAGAGGGAGGCTGTTTTTGAGGACACAAACTTCAGACTTACTCTGATCTCAGAGGATGTGAAATCGTACTACACAGTACGACTGTTGGAGCTGGAAAATCTGTCGGTGAGACACTTGATCTTCCTCTCATCTCATCCAGTCGTGCTTTCGCTCGCCTGTCAGTCTCTTTCACTGATCATTCTGCTATTTTTAACACTTGAGATTTTAGACAATAGTACTTTAGTCATTTTTCCATTTAGCCAAAATTCTTGTTTTCAGACAAAAAATGTTGTATGTGTGAAAATGTTCCTAAAAAGGTTCAGAACTTCTTTATAGCTGGACGCCTTGTTGACTTGACTCAACGCTCAGGATATTATAGATGCCAGTGGCTCGTTTCAGACAAACGCACGCTCGTCATGATTAATGTTTTGTCATGTGTGTTTAAAGACACAGGAAACACGGGAGATTCTTCATTTCCACTACACCACATGGCCAGATTTCGGCGTGCCAGAGTCGCCTGCATCTTTTCTCAACTTCCTGTTCAAAGTGCGTGAGTCGGGCTGTCTGAGTCCAGATCACGGGCCTGTCGTGGTTCACTGCAGCGCTGGAATCGGCCGTTCTGGAACGTTCTGCCTTGTAGACACCTGCCTTCTACTGGTGAGAGAAGTGACGGCTTCTATGTGATGCCATATCTGCCAGACAAAATGGCTTAGATTTTTGGGCTAGAAAGTGTCAAAGATTAATTGTTTTAGAAGTTTTCTTTATCAATTAAATGCTTTTTTTTTTTTAACTTTATAGTCATCAATGAATCATGAAAAAGTGTATCTCAGTTTCCACAAAATTATTAAGCAGCACAACTGTTTTCAGCATTATGAAAATAATAAGAATATAATAAAATGTCTCGTGAGCAGCAAATCAGCATATTAGAACAATTTCTGAAGGATCATGTGACACTGAAGACTGGCATAATGATGCTGAAAATGCAGCTTTACCATCACAGGAACACATAACATTTTAAAATATATTTCAATAGAAAAATTATTTTAAATTGTAACAATATTTCACAGTATTACAGTTTCTTACTGTTTACTGTATTTATTATTATAAAAATAAAAGCCTTGGTGAGGACTTTTCAACAACGTTAAATCATATACTGACCACAAAAGTTTTGAAAAGTAGTGTAAATAATTCATAAATATTATATATAGCACATATCAATGAATTGAAATGCAACCTTTAAGTATTCAGTAATGGTGTTGTCAAAAGTACCGACTTCAATACCAAGTCGTTACTGAAATTTTAAAAATGTAACTCTGAGAGCTGTTGAGCGGTTTCATAGACACCTCTGATTGGCCATTGTGTTCACATGCTCAACATATATGTCTGTGATTGGCAAAAATGATCAGCATTTCAAAAACATGTAAATAGACATCAGTGACACTCTTCCGAGTGCTTACACAGATTCACACGGGAGCGTTTGAAAGCGGGCGTCTGTCAGACCGTCCGCTAATAGACGCCTGCTTTCAAACGCTCCCTTTCCAGCTTTCAAAACGCTTTCAAATTCAAACCCTCCCGTGTGCTTTCAAACGCTCCCTTGCGTTGATCATTGTAGTCAATCACAGACATGTTGAGCGTGTGAACACAGCGGCCAATCAGATGTTTACAAATCCACTCAACAGAGTTCAAAGCATCACATTTTTAAAATTTCAGTGTCAACTTGGTATTGAAGTCTGTACTTTTGAATACACAGTAAACAACCGGTTATAAATATAAATAACAAAAACACACTGCAAGCAAAAGAACAAATATTGCCGAGGTGCAAATAAACAGTGCAGTATCAGTACTTTTAACTTCCCTAGTACAGAAATCAACTGGGATAGGGTCTGAATTTCTCATGCACTCTTCAGATTTGTTCTTGCTTTTGTTCAGAGCTCAGTAGACCTCCACCCCTCTTACATCCTCTAAACAACTGCTATTGTGTGTTTTCAGATGTCTCAGAGGGAAGATCCATCATCAGTTCGTATCCAGGAGGTTTTGCTGGAAATGCGACGATACCGCATGGGTCTGATTCAGACGGCTGACCAGCTGCGTTTCTCTTACCTCGCTGTCATAGAGGGTGCCAAGTACATCATGGGAGATACGTCTGTACAGGTAATGCGATTGGATGTTAGAGAAACCAACATATTTGAAACATTTAAATGAGGTGTTCTGAACTGTTTAAGTTCTGGACTCTTTGCTGGGGGTGTTAAAGGTTGTAAAGGATGAGAGACATGCTGGTAGATACACTAGTGTTCAATAGCTTTGGTTTGGTAAGGATTTTTTTTAATGTTTTTGAAAAGTCCTTATGGTCACTTGGTTTATTCGATAAATACTGTAAAAACAGTAATAGTGTCAAATAATATGACCATTTAAAATAATATCTATTTTAATATATTTTAAAATGTAATTTATTGCTATTAAACTTTTCCTATTATTAATGTTAAATAGTTTTCTGTTTAATATTGTTTTTATACTAAAAAAACCTTCAAAAGAAATAAATGTCAGGGCTGTAATGTTATAAATGTCTTTACTCTCACTTTTAATCAATTTAAAGGTTTGGTTCACCCAAAAATGAAAATTCTGTCATTTACTCACCCTCATGTTGTTCCAAATCCATAAGGCTTTTGTTCATCTTCGGAACACAAATGAAGATATCCATATGAATCGTGCAGTTAAATTAGACTTCAGAAGAGACATGATCACTTTATGATGAACAGATTTAATTTAAGCTTTTATTCGCATATAAACATTGATCAGCAAATATAAATAAAGCATTCAAATCTGGTCACGGAAGCTCTAGCATGCTTTCTTGATCTGCGAGAACCAATTCATTCTTGCGTGTCACGGCAACACATATAAGCTTTCACAAGAACCAATAAGGTTTGCACTCATGCATCAAGCAAGTATGGTTGAGCTTCTGTTTATGTTCGCTGATTAATGTTTATATGTGAATACAAGCCTAAATTCAATCCGTTCATCATTTAACGCAATCATGTAACAATTTGTGTTCTGAAGATGAATGAAAGCCTTATGGGTTTGGAACTACATGATGGTGAGTAAATAATCTTCATTTTTGGGTGAACTAACCCTTTAATGCATCCTTGTTGAATAAAAGTATTGAATCAATTTCTTTTCACAAAAAATAATAATAAAAATCTTACCGACTACACTTTTTAATTTATTTTTAACATTAATTTAATGTTTAAAATTATTATCCTACCATTTGGCCATGAAATGAAAATGTTATATTGTAGTAATAATGTATTATAAAACATTTTGGAATTGAATTACTGTCAAAAATGTCATCATATGATATACATTATGGTCATAAAAATACTTCTCATTTTGTTCATACTGCACACTTCTAGTAGGCTGCATCGATCAGTGAAGTGTTTGTATTCATGTGCGAGTAGGAATCTTGGAAGGAGTTATCAAATGAGGAGGATCTCCCCCCTGAATTCACTCCTCCTCCCAGGCCACGGCCCCCAATTGATCCTCCAAACTGCAAAGACGACCTGGTGAACTCTGACCCCACACACTTCTTCAATGAGATCATAAAAAACAGTGCCGAAATCTGTGCAAACAGGTCAGCCTGTCAATATCTTTTATCTACTCTCAATAAATTCTCTCCCATCCACACCCAACAGCCACAAACAAACATTTTTTGGTTGATGTTTTTCCAGTGCACCCCAGACATTCACAGACGGGCCGGACCTACGCAGACGGGCGGTCGCAGCTGGTGAGGTTGGTGCGGCGGCATTGTCAAGCGAACAACTCGACGACCCAATCGTTCCAAGAGAAGCCCCTCCCAAACCTGCGCGGTCTCCTCCCAAGACTCCCACGGAAGAGGCTGCTCCTGCTCCTGCTTCTGCTCCGGCCCGTGGAGCGTGGAGCCCCTTGACGGCCTGTGTGTGTATGTGCACGGTACTGGCTGCAGGTGCTTATGTCTGTTACCGCACCTATTTCCACTGATGCCCTGTCTTTCGTTCCGTCTCTTTCTCTATCCCTCCATCTGCTGGCTATTGGTGGGAAAAGAAAAAGAAACACACACACAGACACTCACATTTTCTCAGCTGGACCCGTCTCTCTCAGCTGAGTCCATCTCACTCTCTCCAAGTGTCCCCGGGGAAGAGTTTCAGAGGCTTTTCTCTGCCAAACTGCTGTCGTCTCCCTCTATACACACTCTTACACACAATCTAATAAACGTGTGTCCGTTTAAAACCTCAGGGCCTCACAATTCAGGTGTTGCTACCTAAACGTTATGTACAGGTAAAAGAAAATCCAAAAGACTCTGTTATTGCTGCCGTAAGAAAGGGAAATTTTTGTGTGTATGTATCTCAATCATATGGCATTTTTTTGCATTGTAAGTCCGATGACTATCAGTGATGGTCTCGGATGGAGCTGCACAGGAGGTGAGCTCTTAATACATGCTGAATACACAAATCTGCTGTTCCTAATAGAAAACATGTTTGTATTTGTGCGTCTCGGAGAAAAGGGAGGTCATAAGTAGTCTGGGATGTCTGATATGATCAAGTGATCTGTGTTACACTATTATTACAGTAGAAACATCCCACTTTTTCTCTTTTCATCCCTTTTTTTTCCCATCCTAAGCTTTTGTGTGTATGCCAAAGGTGACACTGGCACTTCATGTGTTCTCATTCATTTGTTTCCTTTGGCAAAACCATTTCCTTTTAACCAAAAGGTTTAGACCATTTAAAATGCTGGAGCTGGTGTCAAACCTTAAACGGATCCAATCTCGCGGATCTGCTGGTCCTCCAGAGGCCTAATGCAATAAAAGCAACTGCGGCCATTTTGTTCATTCTAAAGAAAAACTAAAATCACTTAAAATCAGGCAAGCTTTCTTACTAAACCTGATATTCAGCACTTGATGGATCTTTCCCCTCAAATTTCAATTAAAGTGAGTTTTGTAAATCGAGGGGAAAGAAGTTGAGTTTAATGATGGAACAGCATTTAGTGCGAATCCCTCAGTGTTCATCTAAATATCCCTGGCTGATTGATTATTAATTAAAGGTGTTACAAAACTCAACCAACAGGTGGCAGTTTTGAGTGCAATGAGTTTTTTTTATTCCCCTTTGGAGGATAGAGATTCATGAGACAGGTTTTGAAATTAAATTTTTACTTCTTCTTTTTTTTTTTTTTATAGCTGCAATACAGATACGTTCAGATGCTTCTGGCCTTGGTCACACAATTCGAACCGTGTGCAGTGAGCGAAGGGGGTCAGACTAACCAAAAAAAACAAACAAAAAAAAATCCCGAAACACCAGCAGCGAATGAATGCAAAGAGAGAAACTATCAGTGAAAGTGAGCTGTCTTTATTATACTATTGTAATAGAAATTATCAAGAGAGATTAGACGGGCATAAACATTTCCTTCAAATCAAACCATGCTGCAGAACTGTTACTTTTGAACAATGTGTGAAAAAGTCCAATGCAGTAACCTCAAAACAAATGAAGCCTTTTCTTTAGATGTGTTGAGGCCTGAAATGCTTTTAATTGTGACTTCGCTTTGTGTGATGACTTTGACTGCTGCTTGACCAGTCCAGAATTGTAACTTTTGGGTTGCCTGTTTGTAGAGGTTCAGTGTTTCACACTCTGAAGCTGATGTTTGGTTTGAAGGTTATGCCACCATCCATCATGACTCTCAGAATCTGGTCCTGTAGCTGGACCACAGAATGTAAAGTCTCTCTTCTTGACGGCTTTATTTACACACACATATATAGAGAAATATATTCGTCTGTGTCATTGTTTGTCTTCTTTCAGTTATATTTGGACTGGTAGGCATCAGACTTTTGGCCTTTGTATTTGAGGCTTAAGATTCCCCCGCAACCTGTTGTGTTCTTTTTAATGTTGACTGTTTTTTTTTTTTGTTTGTTTGTTTTTGTTTTTTGTAAGAAAAGCATATGCTTTGTTCCAGTTGGATGTAATGACAGTTGAAATTTTATTTTTTGGACAGAAAACAGAGCAGACGCTGTGGTAATAAATGTGTACATCTCTGATCTTCTGTTTTTGATTTTTGTTCCTATTTCATTCTAATTCCCTCATGTGATGGTGAGAGAAGTTCCTCCAATATTTATAAGATCTCATGACAGAGTCTTAAATAAAAAAAAAAAAGCTACATTGTAGATTACAGACTTAAAAATCCATGTTAAAAGTATAGTTTCATCATCTTGTTTAGTTCAAGCTCACATTTGATACCACTATTAAAACTAAATGTAAATGTACGTCTGGATTATGGACCGAGAACTATCTCCGGGCCAGCTTGAGACCAAAAGAAATTGAACTAGGGTTCTCAGTGATAAAACCCCCATTTTTAAGTTTTCAGTTGCCTACCAAATTATTTATGCCCTTAAAGTAAGAGAGGATTCTCTATGGACTAAAATATAAGACTGGTTGAATACACTTTTATACGTAAGGAAGGAGAGATGAAAATATAGAAATAATTTGTAAAATGTGTAAATATTATATATTTTAATTAATATTTTTTTTTACAAAATGTTATGAATTAATAACTTTTTAATTATTAAATCACTTTTCCCCTACAGGATTTTCCCCCTTTTGCTCCCTGTATACTTTTTGTCCCAGGTCCTGTAACAATTTTAGCCGTGTATATAAAATCACAATTTTTATTGGCGTACGTGTCCCTCTGAATGTTCTAGGTCAGGTGGTTAAATCCCTGACGTAATGTGTTCGCGCTACAGACTTCAGTACACGCGTGAAAACTTCACATGGCCAGTGGAGGGCGCTTCAGGATAAGTAACTCACTTCTTGGCTTTTATTTCAATTGGTTCTTTCCCAACAAAGCGAACTTGAACTTTTTTTATGTAACTTGTCTGAACTCGTGTCATTGCAATCTAATAACATATATTTCATAGTCAGAGAATTGTGACTTTTCAGATACTTGTGCCCCTTTTTCTAAGGAAACCCATCCTCATGTTAGCATGTTCACAGTGCAAAAATGCAGATATAAATCCATAGGCTTTCCTAAACAAAATCTTGAGTCTTTCTGTGAGATGCTCTACATATGACAGGAGTCTTCAGCGGTAATGTTTTCTCTTGTGTACGTGCTTGCGTGTGTGTCAGCAGAGTACAGCTGGTACCCATGCATTTCCTGTAGCATTACCTTGCCCTACTAACAATAACTTGCAGCTTAAAATAAATGATTTTAAGCACATTTGCAAAGTCTTATCTCACATAAGAGGACTGTTTCTGGGCTAAACAAGGGATTTCTTGAATGTTTTTATAACTCAAATGTCAGGCATGCTTTCATATGTACTTACAGAACATAGTTTACAAGACATTTCCTAACCATTCTGTGCTGCTTGAGCAGGTTTCAGTTAATGCTAATGACGTTTTTCTGACGCTTCTGGTGTGAGGCGACTGATTTGTGGTTGTTTTCACTGTTTTATATACTAGTTTGTGTCGGTTTCTACTGGTCTGAGAAAGGTCATAGTCAGTTTGTCTCTGTTTGTGCCTAAACAGATTATTGGAATGCCCCAATTAAAGGTGATTTAAGTCACAACTGCCAAGCTGATCATCCCATTTCCTGTGACATAGACATATGTTACTTTATAGTATGTCTTTCCCTCCCTTAACAGTTCACTTGTTTTGGTGTCACTCATTTCTCTCTCTCAATTGCTGTCTTTCAGGGTGATTCAGCAGTTTGAAATCATTTGGCTGCGGGGAGCAGTTTATTAACCGTTTCTGGCATTGTTGAAAAGAAATTCCGATAATAGATGTTCCATACGATTGCTATTATCAAAATGATGCTGCAAATGAAGTGTACTCTAATTAGGACTGTATTTGAAAGAGTTTGGATGTAAACCAACAAGAAACTGTAACATTTAACATGAAGTACTCAACAGATAAGTGTCATTATAGAAATTAATTGTATTGTTCTAGTTCGGGAAGTGTTTGCAAACACGTCTGACAGTCTTAACAATGTACATATGTGTGTAATCAAATTCTGTTGGGGGTTAAACTTACAGTAGAGGTGAGTGTGTTCTCAAATATGCGTTTGTGGTTCGGAAGTATGTTGGTTCACACTGTTAAGGAATGAGTGTGTGTGTATGTGTGTGAGCGTGAGTCAGGGCACTCCTTAACTCGTGGTACTTTGACGTAAAACAGACAAGACAGAACAGGCTGATCCTACTTGGGAAAAACACTGAGGTGGGCGGGGCTTAGTACCGGAAACGCACTTAAAAAGACAGCGAACACGAAACTCCAGCTGGGGCTCGGGGTCAGTTATGGGTTCAGGTATCAAACAGCTGCTGCTTATTATTTCAAGCATTTAAGAGTGTTGAAAACAAACACAAGATCTATGAAACTCTGCTTGGTCTGTATATTCAGAGGAAAATCATTTGGATTGGATAGGGGGAGTTTTGGCAAGCCCTTAATGTGTGTTACAACATAAATGAGGAATGCTATTGGTTTTCTCCTTCACTTGTCTCTCTTTCCTGTATGTACCTCCCTTTATTCTATAGTCTCCTCCCATTTCCGTTCCTTTTGGAATATTTCCTGGGAGCAACAGAATTAGGAAACTCCAGAAAGAAAAAAAGAAAACTGTGCTTCAGTGACTCAAGTTCTTACTCAATCTTGATCAGTGTCATACTGCAGATGTTTAAACTTTTAACACCATAAAAAAAAAAATCAAAAGGAGTAACAATAGAAAACTAATAAACAAAACTTTTCAGGTGACAATCCAGTTGTTTTGTTGTGCTTCGGCATTTTAATGAAATTTGAGGCACTAGCATTGTTCTGAAACCTAATGAGCATTTTAAGGCATCATTCCCAATGCAAAAGATGTGCTAAAAGGCTGGCAACTTAATTATATAAATCCAAAACGGTGGACGAAGTGAGGAATATAGATTATAAATATAGGCCTAATTGAAAAAACATGCAATTAAAAATTAACTGTTTGTTTGAACTGTTATGTATGTTTGTTTATTAGAAGAGCAACATGGTAGCTTAGCATCATGTTAGCATCAAACTATTGAAATCAATGACAAATTGAATCTCCCATGATGCTCTTTGTGTGGCTGTCCAAGCACACTATAAAATTACATGCGTGTGCTATGCATTTTTGTGCTTATGAACCCTTTTCACAGACTGATGACATGTTTTAAAGGTCATCAGCATTGTAAATCCTAAAAAAATGTAAAAAAAAAAATCCATACAAATGTATGTATGTACATGTACAACACTATACTTTGTATTATATTACCTTTTATATTTACCAATTATCAAATTACAAAAAAAGCTGTTAACACTGCTGTGGGAGTGACTGTAAACTTTTAGTTTTTCATTTGTTATTTGAGCAAATGGGAAAACAAAAAAATATATTTAATGTAGTCTCTCATTCACTGTTATAGAAGTTTACCAAACTATGACTACTTCTGCTTCTGAGAAACCCGTAAATGTGAAAAGGATCCATTAGAGCATCGTGCTGTTAGCTTAGCAAAATGCTAATATCAAACTCAACTGCAAGTTGATTCTCCTGTGACTATTTGTCTTGCTCGCCATGTATATATAGAGTAACATGACATTTAGGATGCAGCTTTACATTCAAACAATGCCTTTCAGCATTTAAAAATGCAAGACACGGCAGTGGAATGAAAAAAAAATGCTAAAAGTTTTTTAGAGACAAGTTGCATCTTGAGTTCCACATTTTTAGAATAGTGCAAAATACTGCAGAAGATGATCAAAACTGTTCACAGCTATAGCTCATGTTTATAGAGAAAAACAATTTGAACACTGTAGGGCTGTGCAGTACAGATTTATTTATTTATTATACAAAGAATGAATTTTAAATTATGAAAAATACAATTTAATTCATTGAGTGTGTATGCTATGTATTATTTGAAGGGGATGCATCTTTAGGGGCCTACATTTATTATTTTATTATTCATAAGTATGATTTATTATTAATTATTAATATTTAATCGAGGCATGGAGTTCACTAGACCCCTGATGGTGTGCTTTGGTATCGGGCACAGAGATGTTAGCAGCAGATCCTTCAAGTCCTGTAAGTTGCGAGGCCTCCATGGATCGGACTTGTTTGTTCAGCACATCCCACAGATGCTCGATGGGATTGAGATCTGGGGAATTTGGAGACCAAGTCGACACCTCAAACTCTTTGTTGTGCTCCTCAAACCATTCCTGAACCATTTTTGCTTCTATCCTGCTGATAGAAGCCGCAGCCACCAGGGAATACCGTTTCCATGAAAGGGTGTACATGGCCTGTAACGATGCTTAGGTAGGTGGTACGTGTCAAAGTAACATCCACATGGATGGCAGGACCCAAGGTTTCCCAGCAGAACATGGCCCAAAGCATCACACTGCCTCTGCTGGCTTTCCCTCTTTCCATAGTGCATGCTGGTGTCATGTGTTCCCCAGGTAAGCGACGAAAACGCACTTGGCCATCCATATGATCATAAGAAAACGTGATTCATCAGACCAGGCCACCTTCTTCCATTGCTCCGTGGTCCAGTTCTGATGCTCACTTGCCCACTGTTTGCAGTGGTGGACAGGGGTCAGCATGGGCACCCTGACTGGTCTGAGGCTGTGAAGCACCATACGCAACAAACTGTGATGCACTGTGTATTCTGACACCTTTCTATCAGAACCAGCATTATCTTCTTCAGTTGCTACAGTAGCTCGTCTGTTGGATCGGACCACACGCCAGCCTTCGCTCCCTGCCTGCAGCAATGAGCCTTGACTGCCCGTGACCCAGTGGCCGGTTCACCTGGTCCTTCCTTGGACCACTTTTAATAGATGCTGACCACTGCCGACCGGGAACACCCCAGAGCTGCAGTTTTGGAGATGCTCTGACCCAGTCGTCGAGCCATGACAATCTGGCCTTTGTCAAACTCGCTCAAATCCTTTATCCTTGCCCATTTTTCCTGCTTCTAACACATCAACTTTGAGGGCAAAATGCTCACTTGCTGCATAATATATCTCACCCACTAACAGGTGCCGTGATGAAGAGATGATCAGTGTTATTCACTTCACCTGTCAGTGCTCATAATGTAATGCCTGATCTGTGTATATTATTATATATGAATATTTTATTATTAATTTTTAAAATGAACTATTATTGTGCTTATTAGACTATCTTGCCATTATCCTACATTAAAATCAAGTGCAATCTGAGTCCCTGTGACATTATTTGAGAGGTTTGTAGAGTTTGCTGCCTATAATGCTGCAGTCTATGTTGACTATGTGAACTCAGGTCAGTTGGAACCCACTGAAATCCCCCATGAACTGTGTAACCCTCAGATTATCCCCATATGTCAAAGTAAGGTCAGTGTTTACAAAATGATCATAAAAGTTTTTGCCATTATGATTGGAGTAAAGCAGCTAAAATAAATCTCAAGTTCCATTATTGCACTTGTTTATGCTTAAGTAAATGGAAAAAACCTGCTGCTAGCCATTGTTTTGGGACACTTGATGGTCTGTTTGAGGGCACCCCTCAACCGCATCTTGTTTTTTTGAGGTCTGTATCCTTGGCAACAAGCGCGTGCACTGTAATTTCCTGTTTCTATGTACGCAGTGTGCGCATGCACTCCACTTACACTGCAGAGTTTACGTAAACAGCTAAGCTCGGGTGCTTCCCCTTCTTTACGACTAGCGCTTCCTTCCTCACGCGCACACACATAAACTTGCAGACGCAAAAGTCCTCACTGCAAATGACCTGCTTAAATCTTCCACAACAAGTATCCTATCGTTCACCACCTTTACATCACAGTCGTCATATCGCCGCTTTGTGCAATTGACGGATGCTTTCATACGCAGGACATGAAGCACAAAACAGCATGTTCTCACACTGTACCCTCTGATTTTCAAAGGCAGGCCTGCTGACATCTTGCAGAAAAACAGCATCAGTATGAATTATGTGTGTGTTAGTTTTATCACCCACTAGTTTCAGATTTAGTGCAATTTTATGTTTTGGGGGTGGTGCCTTCTGGACAGGGCGAATAGGGTGAGGGCCTCCAAAACTACAGGCCACATACAATTAGTACAAACTGACAACCAAAGGCCCTTGGGCCCCCACAGCACATTCAGAACAAGCTGACTACTGGGGCCACTAACTACTATTTTTAGTTTTCGAATGGTAGCTTAACAAAAAACACACATTTTATAGATTGTTTAGCTAAACCGTCCCTGTTAATTACCCTACCTTGTCAGAAATGTGAAAAAATTGTACAACAGGTTGTCACTCTTAAAGGGACAATTTTGTACCTTATTTACCCGTAGTAGTACCCAAAGTGTACATATTATGGTTTCCCCTTTTACGGGTAGATAAGGTACAAAGTTACAAAAGGTAAAAATGGTATTTTTGCATATTTCTTTACTGACAGTGTAGGGTAAAAGCCATGACTCAGGTAAGATGGTGTAAAATGTCAAGAACCCTTTTAAAATGGTTTACAATCTTTGACTGTTGTTTGCATCACTTTTGTTTTTCTTTTCTCGAACTGGTTCGCTGAGTTGAACAGCCAATCAGTGTGATCTCTCTGACTGACTGACCGGAGCCGATTCAACATGCTCAGTTGGCCAAAAAGCCACCGACGGGTGGCTCGACGGGACCAAGATTACTGAACACACAGCAAAAACTGAGCTCACAGACACTCAACAACAGCCCAACTCTGGCTGACGGTCTGCTTATTGTGTCTCTACCTTAAGGAGTGTTCCTAAAATGTGGGGTGTGGGACAAAGACATGCCTATGGGCGTCATGGGACGATGATTGGGTCCGGTTCACCCATCCGCAACCTGGTCTTTAGTGTTTTGGCCATAAAAGCTCCCCAAAAGGTTCTTGGGTCACTTCTGTCTGGGTATTTTTTTTAAGCCACGTCTTGTCTCATGTGATCACTGTTAGGCCACTCCACTCATGTAGGTCTATGTCAGTTTTCAGTTTACTTTTTCCATTCTGTTTTTGAGAAGATGTGACTCAGCAGTTATCCTTGCAGGTCTAGCGGAGGCCATGACAGAAAACCCACAAAGGTCCAACACAAAATCATCTTGTGGTTTCCCCCTTGAAATTAATCAAGGGATCTTTCCCAGATTGCATCAGGTCCATCTGTGAGCCACATTAAGAGCTCAAATGGAAATGATTGTAATGAACGTTTTTGTTCAATTGACTCCTTAGTGTTTACTGGAGTTAAGAGCTTTTGGTAGTAACTAATATTATGGCTAGTATTAAACTGAAGTACAATTGTTACTACGGCACAGAAGCATCACGAATTAATCTTTCATATTGGCTCATAAGTTCCTTTACTTTAAAACACACACACACATACACACAAATACTGTATTATGATGTATGCACAGCAAAGCGGTTTCTGTGCAATAGAGTCCTGTCAACTTTGAAAAATATTCTTCTAACTAATTTCTGAGTCATGTGTCTGGCTGTAAAGGGTGTGTCTCGAGTTTCAGGAGTGTTCAGTAGGGCAGAGTGTGTTTCTGGGATCTTAGACTGGGCTTTGTTGTATTAATATTTCCTCCTTTCAGACAAAGTAAGATTAAACATAAGTAATCGGGGTTTTGTGTTCACATTTTTAAAATGCTACATTTCCTCATAAGACTGTATCATAATACACAATACTGCTTAGCACTGCAGGAAGCTGTAGAGTCTACTTGGGATCAGAGAGAGATAACCCAAAGTCAAGGCCTGACCCTGTAATCATTCTTTAGGTTTTTAAAGTTCAAATGCATACATTGTAAAGAGGGAGGGATCTTCATTATTTAAGAGCTTAACAAGCCAATATGTCACCAATTGTGTCCTTAGTGGTCTTCATCCAAAGTCCAATCAAATGTTTGTGAAGTCACACATTACTGACCAACAACTTTTCAAGTAAATATAGTGTAAAAGTACATTCAATATAATATATTTATAGGCCTATATTATATTATATAATATATTCAGGCCTAAATTTAAGATTTACGTATTGCAATCATTTCATTTAAATTTCCGTCCATTTGGATTACACAATTTTAACATATAATAAATTCGGTAACACTTTACACTAAGGTTCATTAGTTAACATGAACTAATAATGAACTGCACTTATACAGCATTTATTCATCTTTGTCAATGTTAATTTCAACATTTACTAATACATTTATTAAAATACATTGACTAATGTTTAACTAATGAACCTTAAATTTAATTTGATGCATATTTGTCAGCCATACAATAAGTTCGACACCTTTTAAAAGTTATAGCACTCCTCATTTCAACAAGCTGCACAGTTTCATGTTCGTAAGTTACACACCACAGTTACACTTAGTGGTTTTTAAAATCCCCAAGTATGAGGAATAATAATAGTATAATTGGTAATAAAACAACTTGAAGGAGATGTATTGGTCATTAAATGCACACAGCAATCTTCCCCGCTCATGTGCTATCAAGAGCTGTTGTCAGTTAAATTCTGACTTGCATCTTTTTTTTCCTGCGCTCTTGCTCTCTTTGCGTTCTCTTGTTCACATTATCTCTGCAGGAAGGAAGAGATCCAATATAGTGATGTGGGTTGAGTGCCACGGTCTGTTTGTGAGACAGTTAAGATTCCATCACGTGAGTTAAAGAGAGGTTATTCATACGTACATGCACACGCAACCAATATCATTACCCTCTGAGACTGACTGTGGCCTATTTTGAGCCGCCTGCACTGATTGTCTATCTCATGTTTAGAGGTGAAGAGAGCAGATGCAACCTTTACGTTGCAGCCCCTCGCGTATTCGGCTATGGAGAGATGGCAGATGGAAATACGCGTTTGAGAAGAAGATACAGTGACAACATCAGTGCAAGGAACCGATCTCTTCAAAAAGTACTGTGTAGTTTTGGGCTACTGGGACAGCAGAAAGTCTGAGGCCTCAAGAAAAAAATAGAGCAAAGACATAATGGTCTCACGCATGCTATGAGATTTAGTCTCAAACTATATCAAAATGTTTACAACGCATGGACTTTTGCTTGTTAACGCAAATATCTCCATAATTACTGCTCTTATTTAGATTGTGCAATGAACACGAACGATACCTTAAATCGTGTGGCTTACTATAGTAGAGGAGTACTTTTAAGTAAGCGATCATATTTATGAGATTCCCCTGGTGGATAATAAATGAGGTGGAAAAAAATCTAAAAACTTTTCAAAAGTTTGGTGTAGGGAAGATTTTTTTTAAAGAAGTCTCTTGTGCTCACCAGTGTTGCATTTATTTGGTCAAAAGTACATTTATAAAGTAATATTGTGAAATACTATTACAATTTAAAATTGTTTTCTGTTTATATAAATATATTTCTGTAATATATTTTGAAATGTATTTATTCCTGTGATGTCAAAGCTGAATTTTCAACAGCATTTTTAATAGGCTGATTTGGTGATTTCTTATTATCAATGTTGAAAACAGTTAGTGCTGCCTAATATTTTTGTGTAACCTGTTATACATTTTTTTATTTGATGAATAGAAAGGTCAAGAGAACAGCATTTATTTGAAATAGAGATCTTGTAACAATGTACGTTGAAGAAGATACCCAAGTAATATCTAAGGAAGGACTAGAGTATGACACAGACTTGAAGGTGGGCTGTTTTGACTACGCAAACACCTAGCAACCATAATGCACTAAAAACCACTTATAACACCTTAGCAACCACACACAACGTGCCGGCAACTACCCACAGCACCCTTTAATATTGGCAGAAAGTTTTGGGCTGGTAAGCACCGCTCAGATTTTCTTCAGGAAAAACTCTATAAAATCGAATTTAATTTTCTGTAGATTTCTGTATTTAGCAGTGTTATTTTTAGAATAAAGAAAACAGAACTAGAACTGCTCTTTTGTGATCTTAAGCTTATTTCTCACGATCACACATTTGCATGTGGCAGTAGCATGGTTTTCCAGTTCGTGATTAATTGATATTTATCAGTCACACGATCTCCAAGGCCATCTTCGAAAATCCAACCACGAATGCGTACATGATGTTTTTGCTAAACAGGCCAGAGCCTTAATGGATTAGTTCACCCAAAAATGAATCATTAACTCATCCTGATGTAATTCCAAATCTGTATGACTTTCTTTCTTCAGCATAACACAAAAAAAGATGTTTTGAAACATGTCTCTCTGTTTTTGTCCATAAAATTTAAGTCAATGGGGTGCAATGTGATTTTGGACCCCATTGACTTTCATTATATTTACAAAAACGGATAAAACATTTTGTGTTCCACAAAAGAAATATATAAGTTTGGAACTACATGAGGATTAGCAGAATGTTTGGTTGAACTATCTCTTTAAACATAAACAAATGCTTTCCAGATAGTGGTAGCATGGTGATTAAGGTTAACAAACTCTACAAGTCTGACCAATTTAGAAATTAGTGTTCAGTAGTTTTATGGCATGTTAAAGGATCAAGTGGGTAATTATGACACCAGAATGTGTGGCTAGTGATGTCCGCAGCGGCCTGATCATTGTTCTGTTCTATTCTGTTGTTTTGCAACAACAGGAAGGCTGTCAATTACTCAACCATGTCCTGCATGATGCGAGCGGTACGACCGAACATCGTGGCGGTCGTCGTGAGCCACTGCGCAAGCGTCAGAAGACAGAATAGCAGAAGTGCAACAGTGTCGAAATCTGGGCCAGTGTCCTGCTTGGTCATGGCTCCACCTCTTACGGCCATTGTGGACGCCTGAGTTCCCGGCAGCCGTGCCGCAAGGACCCCGGATGTTCACATCGAGCGTCATCCACTCGAGCCCAGGACAAAGACAAGAATGGTCACAAAAAGATCGAAAGAAACAGGGAAGTGGTGGATGAATGAAAGCTTTTGCCATTGGTACATCACAGCACTTTCAAACTGCTGACCTCATCCCCACCCTCAAACCTACTTTTCCACTCCGAGTAGGCCACAATAATTCTTTAGACATCTTGCAAATCGGGGGGATTGTTTAGGTTAAATAGTATAATTGGACTCATAATAATCCTTGAGTATATTCCTGTTGACCCAATGTCTTTTGACCATTTTTCAATCAAAAATGAATAATTTTCTAGTCTCACTCAAACCAGACTAAGCAAAACCTTAAAGGTGACGTTGACCACTTGGAAAGGTGTCAGAAACTCATTGACTATTAATGTGTCCTGCCAGGGATTGTTCACCTTTGATATGTTGGCCGTGTTTGTTGCAACAATGGTGTTGTTAATATTTAACCATAGCATTTTATATTGAGACAGTATCAGCTGGCCTTTTCGAGACAGCCTGAGAAGTTTGTTTGCAATGAGAACCAGCTGAGAGAAATTCTTTTCTTTTAAAATGTGTTTTCAAGGAAAAGATCATTTAAGGGAAGTGAGCGGACAACCACATGCTAAAAATATGCAGAAGAATGCTTGAATATGTTTGATTTAATCGAAAACATTTGATTTCGGTATGATTAAAATTTCAGCGCCAAACTAGAAAATGACTAAGACACAATAGCTGAAGGCCATACGAGTAGGTAAGATGCACGAGCGTGTGGGATGAGGGCTTGACAATCCAGTGTAGGCTGGATCATATTAGTATCAGCAGGTCGGCTGGCAGCGTGACGCAGCGATTCGTTTACTGACAGACGTTACACTATTGACGGTAAAATCCTGCCTGGAAGCGGGTGGGGCATTGCTCTCTAGTAAAAGGGGAAAAGAAACTTGTAATCCTGACATTGGAAACCCCTGTGTTAGCAATCAACTGCTCAGGAGACTAGGACACTAAATAAACAGTGAAAAGGAACCGAAGCTTCATGTCAGTTTTAAATGATGCAATATTTTAAAATGTGTAATGTAATTCACTAAGTATTATCGTTTGTTTGCCATCTTCTGCTCAGTCTGGCATTACGAAAGCAAACATCTTAAGAAAAGCAAATAAAGTACAGAGAAATCTTATTCAATAGATTCAAATAGTGGATGGTATGTTTTTGTTGGCTCTTGGACTTTAAAAATATTCACCTATCAGATGTAGATGGAGTCTGATTGTTTTGTACTAAAACAATTGTACTAAATGAGAGTATCTAAGACAGCAGTACGTTACACATGCAAGCATACTTGCATGCACAGATGGAGAAGGAAGTTGGAAGTGTTGAGCAACTCAGATCCTCCTGCACTATAGGACGACGTTGTGAAATACACTGTTCAAAACAACACCCTTTTCCTCCTTTAGCGATCGGTTTCTCACTGTTTTACAGGTTCCCCAAACATCAAACAAAATGTCAAACTAAACTGCTCAAGCAAACTGGGAGTGTGGTGCAAGCAGCATGTAGGCGTTTCATTACGAAAGACAACAGCTTAATTCACACAATAGGTGAAATTATATATCTATATCTATATCTATATCTATCTATCTATCTATCTATCTATATATATATATATATATATATATATATATATAGGGTTTGGACACGGTAGTGTTTCACGCCCATATATGCGTGGCCTTGTGGCTGATCTTCAATGATTTTACATTCCATCAGTAAGAGCAGAGTGAAGATTGAATTAGCAGAGCAATTGCAGTGTACATAAAATATTGCAATCTACACAAGATAATGGGAGACGCATCAGAGTTCAAAAGAGGACAAATACTCTCTTCCATGATTTCAGTGTCACATGATCCTTCAGAAATCATTCTAATAGGCTGATTTAGTACTCAAGAAACATTTCTTATTATCAGTTGGAAACAGTTGATGCTGCCTAATATTTTTGTGTAACTTGTTATACATTTTTTTCAGGATTCTTTGATTAATAGAAAGTTCAAGAGAACAGGATTTGTTTGGAATAGAAATCTTATGACAATATACATTGAATAAGAAACCCAAGTAATATCTAAGGTCCAGAATACCACACAGACTTGTAGGTGGGCTGTTTTGACTAAACAAACACCTAGCAACCACATACAATGTCCTGTCAACTACCCACTGCACCCTGTAGTCTTGGTGGTAAGTTTTCAGCCGGTAAGCATCGCTCAGATTTTCTTTTAAAAAAGATTTTTCTTTTAATTTTCTGTTGATTTCTGTATTTAGCAGTGATTCTTAGAATAAAGAAAACAGAACTATAACTGCTCTTTTGTGTTCTCAAGCTTATTTCACACGATTACACATTTGCATGTGACAGTAGCATGACTTTCCAGTTTATGATTGATTGATATTTATCAAATCACACCAATCTCCAAGATCATCTTCGAAAATCCAAACATGAATACATACATGACATTTTTGCTTAACTGGCCAGAGCCTTAATGGTTTAGTTCACCCAAAAATGAAAATTCTGTCATCATTAACTCTTGTCATTCCAAATCCGAATGACTTTCTTTCTTCTACATAACACAAAAGAAGATTTTTTTAAACATATCAGTCTGTTTTTTGTCCATAAAATGAAAGTCCATGGGATCCAATGTTATTTTGGACCCCATTGACTTCCAAACTGTTGATACGCATCTTGCTGGCTCAACTGTGACAAGGACAGCAAGTCTTTGTAGTGTAATGTTGGCATACCACCACATAGGACGAACCACATCCAACAGGAGTAACTGTTGACGTAAGAGGAAGCTGTCTGAAAGAGATGTCCAGGTACCTGGACTGTATCCAAAAACATAAAACCACAGCTGCCTAACTCATTGCTGAATTAAATGCGCACCTCAACTCTCAATCCTCTGTGGGGATTTGCAGACAGGATTTAGACCGTACCAAGACTGCTCTCATTAGAGTTACAAATGATTTGCTCTTATCATCATATTGTGGTTGTATCTCTCTATTAGTGTTACTAGACCTCAGTGCTGCTTTTGACTCTATTGACCACAATATTCTTTTGAATAGACTCGAAAATTATGTTGGCATTTGTGGAATTGCATTGGCATGGTTCAAATCATACTTATCTGACTGTTATTAGTTTGTAGTATTAAACAAAGAGATGTCATATCGATCACAAGTTCAATATAGAGTACCGCAGGGCTCAGTGCTAGGACCGTTGCTTTTCACTCTGTACATGCTACCCTTGAGAGATATTGTTAGGAAGAATGGCGTTAGTTTTCACTGTTACGCTGTGACAACTCTATATTTCTTTGCGCCCTGACGAAACTTACCAATTCTCAAAATTAACGGAATGCGTAGCTGATATAAAAAATTGGGATGACTGGAAATTTTCTACTACTAAATTCAGAAAAAAACAAAGATTCTAATTATCGGACCAAAAACTTCTGCACATAATAACCTAGAATACTATCTAACACTTGATGGCTGCTCTGTTAAGTCTTCATCGTCAGTTAGGAACCTGGGTGTACTGTTTCATACCAATCTTTCATTTGAAAGACACATTTCTAGCATCTGTAAAACCGCATTCTTCCATCTTAAAAATATATCTAAACTACGATATTTGCTCCCAATTGCAAAAACAGAACAGTTAGTTCATGCGTTCATGACCTCAAGGCTAGATTACTGTAACGCTCTACTGGGTGGTTGCCCTGCTCACTTGATAAACAAACTACATCTGATCCAAAACGCAACTGCAAGAGTCCTTACTAGAACAAGGAAGTATGACCATATTAGCCCGGTTCTGTCAATACTGCATTGGCTCCCTATTAAACATTGTATATATTTTAAAATCTTGCTAAGTACTTACAAAGCACTAAATGGTTTACCTCCCCAGTACCTGATCGAGCCTGTAATGCATTATAGTCCTTCGCGTCTATTATGATCTCAGAATTCTGGCCAGTTGTTAATAGCTAGAATATCAAAATCAACCCTAGGCAGTAGATCCTTTTCCTTTTTGGAACCTAAACTCTGGAACAATCTTCCTAGCATTGTTCGGGAAGCAGGCACACTGTCAGTTTAAATCTAGAATAAAAACACTTCTCTATAACCTGGTATACATATAACACATTATCAATTTATGTTTTCATATCTGTTAAAGGATTGTTAGGCTGCATAGATTAGGTCAGCCGGAACCGGGAACACTTCCTATAACATCAGATGTACTCGTTACATCAGAAGAAGAATGGCATCTACGCTAATTTACTGTAACCAACCTGTTCCAGGCCGTATCCAGGTCAGATGGAGGACCTGCGCCTAGACACAACCACAACGCAGCACTGAATTGTCAGCAGAGACTGTGTCAACTGTGTCAATCTTTTGTGAAGGCCTTACCAACATGACAGCCAGTGGCACAGATCCCCAACAAATCATCCCATACTGGATTAAATATTTTGACTACTGCAATCCCAAATCGGACTTAAGACCTGTAACTCTGCCTGAATCAATCAAGCACTGTTCGCTGTTGGCCAGAGGAGAACTGGCCCCCCAACTGAGCCTGGTTTCTCCCAAGGGTTTTTTCTCCATTTTTGTCGCCTGTTGGTCACCTGTTGGAGTTTGGGTTCCTTGCCACTGTCGCCTTTGGCTTTCTTAGTTGGGGACACTTGACTTGATATTAAACAATGTTTTTGATCTGCCTGCATTGACACCGTTGTATGCGAACTGAACTGAGCTGGACGATTACATCACTGTTTTCTCCAGTGCTGATATACAGATAACTTAACTAAATTAACAACTATTGTTTTTTTTTTTTTTTGTTTGTTTTTTACAACAGAATGAATCAATAATGAATTTTTTGAAGATGGATAATGACATTGCATTGTAAAAAGCGCTATATAAATAAAGGTGACTTGACTTGACTTGACATCAACTCTCCTGTTTCCACTAAAACTGTTTGTCGGGAGCACCACAGAGTCAATATTCATGTTCGGACTGCTGTAGCCAAACCTTCAGTCAATCGTGCCAGTGCCAGTGCCAAATGCCTGTATCAATGGTTCCAACAGTGCAAATCTTGGGCTGTGGACAATGTGAAACATGTATTGTTCCCTGATTAGTTCACCTTCACTGTCTTTCCCACATCCGTGGGAGTAATGATGTGGAGAAGCCCCAAAGAGGCTTAACTCCCGGACTCTTTAAGCACCGGGGTGGATCAGTGATGGTTTGGAGTGCAATATCATGGCATTCCCTACTGTGCTTGATGGGTGCGTCACTGCCAAAGACTATCGAACCATTCTGGAGGACCATGTGCACCTAATGGTTCAAAAATTATACCCCGAAGGAGGTGCTGTGTATAATGCACCAATACAAGAAGTAGTGATAGAATGGTTTGAGGAATATGAAAGTGAAGTTGAACATCTCCCATGGTGGCTTGCACAGTCACCAGATCTAAATATTTTGAGCCACTCTGGGGTATTTTGGAGGAGCAAGTCAGAAAACATTTTCCTCCAGCAACATCACGTAGTGACCTGGCCACTGTTCAGTGAAGGACTTGTATCAGTCATTCAAGACAAATTGATGCTGTATTGGCCTCAAAAGGAGGCCCTACACCACACTAATAAATTATTTTGTGGTCTAAAAGGTGTTTCAGTCAGTTTTATTTATACATGTATATTTATACATAAATGTTTAACGCTTTCACGCCGTTTTACAGCCTTTCTTTGAAATAGATGTTTGTGGTTTAATGGTTTTCTATCAGCTCAGCTGCTGTGTGTGGTGTAAGACCACATTCCTTTTCACACACAAAAGGAACATTTATTCTAGAAGTTTACATGCTGTTGATCACAAATTTAGATTACCCACTGATGCATTATTTTAAGCCCTCTTTCTCTCACTCTCCCACCTTCATTTGTCATGGTGATGAAACTGTTCCTTGTCTACTTACTCTCCTCCCTGACTGACAGGTCATTCAACCTGTCCATCAGGTTTCATTTCCTCCTGCAGGACTCAAATGGTCACACCTCAACAGCTCAGTTTCCCTCTTAGCAATGAATAAATACCAACAATTAACAATTAATTTAACATAAAAACAAATTAAAAAGTAATATGTATTAAATGTAATATATGTGTACTTGTGTGTGATGAATTGACTTTACTGGACCTAAAATGTTATGGCTTCATATATTATCACTAAACACGAACACACATATATAGTGTATGTCATCCATCCGTGTATTATATTTATTTTATATTTTCTTTTTAGACAAGAAAAAATGTGTAAATAAATAATTGCATTTAATTAAAAAAGCATTTTTAAGTCAAGTCTCGCCTTTATAGGCCTGAGGTGAAAATAAATGAGTTTGTATGTTGATGAAATCCACCTCATATTGATAGTTTATCTAATCTAAATCCTCATTTTCACTCAAGCCAAACCATATCACTGCTTGTTTCTCCATGACAGCCTGTCTTCCAGGCCCTTGTTTAATATTTAGTTACATCTCACCATGACATGATTTTTGATCAGTAAACTGAGTGTTTGTATGTGTTTGTGTGTTTTGAGAGTCTAGAGAGTTCATTGCTTATCTAGCCTTGAACCAGAATCTTTAACGGACCGCTGAACTCTTTGGATTGTTGACCCTGCCTGTGTATTTTAGATAGCTGTACCTCTAAGTGACTCATGAACACAGATTTCAAAAGATCTCCAAAAATCCAGTTACGAAACAGGAGATTTCTAACAAATAACTGTAAATGATTATTGTGTCTTCATGTGTAAACACAGGCACAGTTTCAAATGAACATGTCCTGATAAAAAGAAACTATTAAAGCTAAAGTGAAACCATACACCGCATAATGGAAACTGAATCTCAGCAGCTGTGGGTGGGTGGTGTGTGCTAATATGATTTTGACAGCAGTAATAAAATGCTTTTAGACACAGGATTTCAGTACAGTAAAAATCATTTAATTCAATAAAATAGTATATAGCAGTAGACCAGTTGTACCTTTCTCATCTTTATAAGACTACTTCACTGCGTTTCCAATACTGTTACAATGAGTTGCATCATACCTCTGCAGTACAACTCTTCCCATGACAACCACTGCCCCAGTTATGGCGAAATGAATTTAAATAACAGAATATTAAACAGTAAATATCTCACTTTAGAACCCGTACAAAAATACTTTACAGACGAAATACATGACAGGGTTTCCAGATTACCAGAGTTATACCGAGCACACGGTGGGATATTGCGCAATCCAGGCGCACGGTCCACTTTCATGTTTTTTCTCTCGGTTGTAAACGCATTGAACGAGCGCTCGCCCGTTTTTCTATCAATCGCAGAAAACTTTGGTTGAAAATTCTGCGCTCTTTAAAGTCACTGACAGTCATTAAGCACCGTCGGAGTCTCGTCAGCACTGGCCGGTGGCGGAGAGCAGGTTCCGCAGCGTCGCCAGCTCGCGCGACAGCTGCTCCACGCGCTTCTGTAACCGGTCGTTCTCGGCCGCGAGCTCGAGCACTTTGTGCTGCGTCTCCAGGTTGCGCATTTTGGCTTTGTCTCTGCTTTTGCGGACGGCGAGATTGTTCCTCTCGCGCCTTTGTCTGTACTCGTCGCTGTCCTTTTCCAGCCTCTTCTTGCCTTTGCCGCCAGAGGCCATTTTGCCGCCCGACTGAGGTGATCTTCCCTTACCTGGCGGCGCAGGTGTACCTGGCGGGCTCGAGCAGGAGGAGGACGCGGTAGAAATGTTTCCCAGGCTGCCGCTCGGAGCGTACTGCAGATACGAGCGCATGTCAAAGCCCCCGGAACCATCCATCGGCGGCTCTTCGTGTCGCCAGTTACTTTTGGCAAAACTGCCCAGAAAGTCTGGGCTGAACACGGCGTCTATGCGCGTCTCCTGTAGCTCCGGATACGCCAGCTGGTTATTCGGGTCCCGCTCGGTCAGCGAGATGTAGTTCTTGTAGTTCTGTAACGCTGCTGCTCTCTTGCTCTTGTTTTCCTCGGAGAGAAAGTCGCTGTAGATTCCCAGTGCGCGGTGCCGGGGTTCGTCTTGGCTGGCCAGATGCTGGTACTGGTGCGAAGAGTCCAAATAGATGCTGAAGTCTATGGCTTTCTCGTGCTCAGAAATATCGTGAAGCTTCGTCATGGAGCCGTTAGTAGGCTGTTTGCATATGCCGTCGCTGACCGGACTGCTGCTGGCGTTAGTGCTGTGGAAAGCGAGGTAGTCCCCCTCGTAAAAACCGGCCACTTCCATGGATCTTAACACCCGCCGGATTGCGGCAGGACGGAGATCAGGGTTTCGCCGCCCCTGATAACTTCGCAAGTGTCACCTACTGCCGCGCAGAATTTAAGCGAAAATTCGAGTGTCTTACGAAAGCAGAAATAACTAGATGACTTTCGTCTAGTGAAGTGGGCGATAGTTTGTCTGCCCAGCGATCGCTGGAGAGCTCGAGTCAGTTCCCATGTCTCGGATTGGGGTGTTTATAGGGGTGTGAGAGGGGGCGGTGATTCTCTATTAGGTATGTGACGCGTTTTTCTGGTTTGACCGCAGACAGTCAGAACTCAAAAAAGGGGGCTGTGAACACACGAGTGAATAACAATAGAAAATAAACACGGCACAAACAGATACAAATGTGCTGAGCTTTAGGCTTTTATAAGGAACAAGTTTGACCTTCTACCGACAGATCAATTTTTGATCTAGTTTAGGTGAATGAAGCTTACACAGAAAAAGCGCAGATATATATAAAATCACTTGTAAATAATAGGTTCTGATTAATGCCATTCAAGAAAAAGGGCTATTTAAACATTTTTTTTTATATTTGCATTTATTTCATTCATTTATTTACTTTTGTGTTCTACAGAACAACACATAAGTATAAATTAATAAGATAAATAGAGTAAAGCTATTTAGGAAACAGGTTATCTCGGTTATAAACTCTTGCCATGGAGACCTGTCATTGTTCAGCATAAAACCTGACCAGCCAAAATGAATGTTTTCTAAAGCAGCGTTTCTCCTGCACTCTTTTAGATGTCTCCTCTTTCAATACAAGAAGCTGATGAGTTGAATCAAGTGTTTTAATTAGTGAGACATCTAAAACATTCATGGTGGGACTGGAGTTGAGAAACTCAATTCTAGAGAACCGTGTTGCGTGCTATTGATTTTTTTTTTTTTTTCCTTAACACTTTAGTCTAGGGTCCAATTCTCACTATGAACTAGTTGCTTATTATCGTGCATATTACAAGCATAAATTGGCTGTTTATTAGTACTTATAAAGCACATATTAATGCCTTATTCTGCATGAGCATATTCTACATCCCTTAATCCTACCCAATACCTAACCTTAACAACTATCTTACTAACTATTAATAAGCAGTAATTAGGAGTTTATTGAGGCAAAAGTTGATAGTGAGAACTGGACTCTAATCTAAAGTAAAAAAAAAAGGTTACTACATCAAGCAAATTCAATTTGACATTCTTTGGGTTGAAGATATAGTCGCTGACATAACAGAACAAAAAATAAATCTCTAGGGCTGTGCAGTGAACATGCCAAAACTGTTACTACATCACAACGCTTCATTTGTACATCAACTTCATTTAAAAGTCTGTGGTTTCTATTGACTTCACCAGGCCTCAAATGTTATCCACACTATGTAGTCACACTATAAAGTTAGGTTTATTCACATTATTGATTCATATCATATCATATCATATCATATCATCATTGTCTAACCCTCAGTCGTCATTTTAATTTCAGTTTGACAGTCACAGTCAGTAAGAGGCAGCAGGCGTTGGCTGCTGCAACAAACTTATTTGTTTCTACAGTGATGTGGTTAGTCTGCCATCTGGTGGCAAGGTAAAGCATTGCACTTCAAGAGCTGGTTAAATTAATTTCATCATTATGCTGTAGAAGCAGACTGCTTTCTCAATATTCCTTTTTCTTATTCTGTGTCTGAACATTCCCCTGTGGCCCATATCATACTGCAATGTGTTGCAAGAACTGACTCATTAAGCTGCCAGCGCTTAGTGAAATTATATATATTTTCATGTCCATTTCATTCCCAATAGTGTATTTATTAGCTATTTTAATATATTATTTATTTATTTTCATTATATATTCTATCTTACACATTCCATTACTTTTTATATAGCGTCAGAGACGCAAATCCAACATCAAATCCCATTTTTCTGTATTGTGATTTTGGCCTGTCTGCTATCAGAGGTCTTGACTTTCTTGACTGTATTCAACATTTAAAGTCATACTGTACATGAATGCCATGTCATAACTTAAACAATCTACTGGATTAGAGTTCATTTCATTGTACTAAATACTATTTTTAACTCTAAACTAATATTTAGCTGTGTCTGCGATTTATTTTTGTGTTCCACAGAAGAAAATGTGTCATTTGGGGTGTTAGGAACAAAAAAAGAAAAAAAGTGACTAAAAAAATTTATTATTTGGAAGAAATATTTTGATTTTGGAAGTCCAGCTCCCCCTCTCTGAATGTAATTTGGGTGTGATGGGTGGAGCTAGAAGGTCAGACCACACCCTAACCCTACTCTCTCCCTCTACCCATGACGTCCAGAGAGGTAGAGCTGATGTCTTTTTGCTCTGCAATCAGCACCACTTGCTTTTTTTGTGTGGTATTTGTTCCACACAGCCTCTCCAGACACTGTACAGGTGCTGGTCATATGATTAGAATATCATCAAAAAGTTGATTTATTTCACTAATTCCATTCAAAAAGTGAAACTTTTTTTATTATATTCATTCATTACACACAGACTGATATATTTCAAATGTTTATTTCTTTTCATTTTGATGATTATAACTGAAACTAAGGAAAATCGCAAATTCAGTATCTCAGAAAATTAGAATATTGTGAAAAGGTTCAATATTGAAGACACCTGGTGCCACACTCTAATCAGCTAATTAACTCAAAACACCTGCAAAGGCCTTTAAATGGTCTCTCAGTCTAGTTCTGTAGGCTACACAATCATGGGGAAGACTGATGACTTGACAGTTGTCCAAAAGACGACCATTGACTCCTTGCACAAGGAGGGCAAGACACAAAAGGTCGGATGACCTCTTTGTCCAAGCACATTAATAGAAAGGCGAAGGGAAGGAAAAGATGTGGTAGAAAAAAGTGTACAAGCAATAGGGATAACCGCACCCTGGAGAGCTTGTGATTGTGAAACAAAACCCATTCAAAAATGTGGGGGAGATTCACAAAGAGTGGACTGCAGCTGGAGTCAGTGCTTCAAGAACCACTACGCACAGATGTATGCAAGACATGGGTTTCAGCTGTCGCATTCCTTATGTCAAGCCACTCTTGAACAACAGACAGCATCAGAAGCGTCTCGCGACTGGACTGCTGCTGAGTTGTCCAAAGTTGTGTTCTCTGATGAATTTAAATTTTGCATTTCCTTTGGAAATCAGGGTCCCAGAGTCTGGAGGAAGAGAGGAGAGGCACACAATCCACGTTGCTTGAGGTCCAGAGTAAAGTTTCCACAGTCAGTGATGGTTTGGGGTGCCATGTCATCTGCTGGTGTTGGTCCACTGTGTTTTCTGAGGTCCAAGGTCAACGCAGCCGTATACCAGGAAGTTTTAGAGCACTTCATGCTTCCTGCTGCTGACCAACTTTATGGAGATGCAGATTTCATTTTCCAACAGGACTTAGCACCTGCACACAGTGCCAAAGCGACCAGTACCTGGTTTAAGGACCACGGTATCCCTGTTCTTAATTGGCCAGCAAACCCGCCTGACCTTAACCCCATAGAAAATCTATGGGGTATTGTGAAGAGGAAGATGATATGCCAGACCCAACAATGCAGAAGAGATGAAGGCCACTATCAGAGCAACCTGGGCTCTCATAACACCTGAGCAGTGTCACAGACTGATCGACTCCATGCCACGCCGCATTGCTACAGTAAGTATTGAGTGTTGTACATGCTCATACTTTTCAGTTGGCCAAGATTTCTAAAAATCCGTTCTCTGTATTGGTCTTAAGTAATATTCTAATTTTCTGAGATACTGAATTTCGGATTTTCCTTAGTTGTCAGTTATAATCATCAAAATGAAAAGAAATAAACATTTGAAATATATCAGTCTGTGTGAATTGAATGAATATTATATACAAGTTTCACTTTTTGAATGGAATTGGTGAAATAAATCAACTTTTTGATGATATTCTAATCATATGACCAGCACCTGCATTTCGCATCTGCTCCTTTGATTTGTGAGAAGTAACATTATCGACATTTCTTGAAAAAAATAATTTTCTTTTTATTACAATAATGAAAATGAACATTTAGATAATGCACTAAAACTACCAGGATCCTTACCGACCACAATTGTACATTAAAGTAATTAAAAATAATATCACCGTCAGTATAGCCTCTTTTTTGATTGGTTGCATCCGGGTGGGGTCAGGACATTCTTGCTTTCTAATTGGTGGTCACGTTTGTTATGAAAATGTAGTCTAATTTCTGATTGGCTGAAAGCTGCAGCGGGACGAACGCAATTGGTGGAGGGAGGAGACGCGGAACAGGACGCACAGAGGCGTGGAGTTGAGGATGTGGAATTAACGCATCCGCTGCGCCCGAACCGGACTGAATATGGCGAGCACCGAGAGCAAAAGTGGGTCTTCGGGAAACTTTCACACACCCGAGCGAAGCGGATCGGATCAGCCGGGCGCGAGATGGGGTCCACAGCATGCAGGTGCTCGCGAGCTCGCGGAATTATACTCGCCAGGTGAGAATTTATACCGGTTTTTACATTTCTCGTCGGCGCCGGTGTCCGCCTGCCTCTGCCCACACCGGGGATTGAACGGACTGCCAGCCACGAGTTTCTCCTATAGTCTCGGGCGGCACGGTCTCGAGATTCAGCATTCGCCTTCTAGTCTAGAGTTGTCGGTTTTGAAGGTGTACGTCGCAGAGCGTCAGCGCGGGTTAACGCGACGCAGGGTATACTGTAGCATATAGCGACGGAGCATTAATCACTTCTGATGTTGATGTGACACGGAGTTTGATCTCCAATCGGTGATGGCAGTCATCATGAGTCGAACACAGTTATCTGTGGTAATTTGACCAAGATAGGTTATTAATCATGTCTGGTGTGCTTGATCTATCTCTTATGGTCCCAAGGGATGTAATTCTGTGCCAGAAATAGTTGTGGTAACGTTACTTGCAGCTGTCAAGATACTGATACTTTGATTTCATGCTTACCTAATAGATTAAAACACGTATTTTTGCTAGTTAAAAAAGTTGTACACATGAACGGCACTTTTGAGAAATAAAATAACACTTACAAACTAGAAGAAGCTGTTTTTTTTCTTTACAGGGAGCGGGTCGCCCCTTCATGGGTGCCGTTGATATTGACATCACGTGACTTGTAGTTGCCATGCAACGGGCCGCTTTATTATCAAATACTGTTTATTTCATTTAGCACACGCAGACAGTGTTTACTTGTTTACACGGCATAAACATAAAAGCTAATGTGAATGAAACAAGCTAACATAATGTAATACACAACATTGCAAGAGAGCCATTTTTAAAGGTGCAGGCAAAAAGGCCCATAGAGCTTCAGAGCTGTGAGGGATAGACTTACTGTTTTCACTGTCAAAAGCTGTATAAATCTCCTAGATCACTTCTAATTTTTCACAGCCCATGTTGTCTGGAATTTTTGTTTTGTCTGATAATTTTTTTGGAAAGATATTTTTGCAGTGTTTTGTCAACAGAACAATCCAAAAACGCATTAAATAATAGTACAACTCACTGAAGAGAGGTATCTCTATCCCGCAGCCTTGCTTTTATTCCCATTAAAATCAAAGCTGGCGCTGCTGTGAATACGGTCTGCAGTCAACAGTATAGTTACGTATAAATCACAGCTCACACAGAAGTCGCCTTTAAACCATGATGATTTCTGTCTATAAATGCTGAATTCTCCTGATCTACTTTGGGAATCTGCATGGGGAAATCTTTCACCCTCAAGCACCATTTCCCATCACAGGGATTCCTATTGAAATGCTGCATTTCTCCAGCAAGTGTTCAGACAGGTAAACGTGGCAGCACTGTAACAGCATAGTTAGAACACAAAAAGAAACTGAAAACATATACAAACATCCCTGAAGTGAAGTAACAGCAGTTGGTATACAAGCTTCATGCCTTCAATTTCAAGCCAAAAAGTATCAGTACAAAGTTCAAAACCACCGGTACTATTGAATATTGAATAAGAGGCATCTCAGTGTAAATAGAAAGTTACTGAGAGCATCTTTAAGGACAGCTTTGGGTTGACTCCTCAATGGGAATGGCTGATCGCACTGTTAAAGATTAATATCATCAAAAAATGAATTTATAGCATTAGCACAATGGGGTCACACAAAAGCAGCAGGCCACAATAGTTGTTAGTTTGTGTGCAGTAAATCTGAACATGCAGCAGAAGGAGGAGCTCCATCAGTAGCAGGAACAGTGGGTATTGTGTGTAGGATAAATGCTACATATAAACACAAAAAACAGAACAGGAGCGGAAACAAAACAGCACAGTAATCACTAAGCAGACCGGTATGAGGGTGTGGTGGCTGTGACGTGTGTGAGTTTGTTGAAGTTGGTGTGGGTGGGGTGCTGCAGTTCAATGTCAAATTGAGCTGGACTGATGGGGGTTTCTAGGTAGCATGAGATTCAGTGCATCTCTTAACTTCACATCAGTGTCCTTTGATTGCGTTGTCTTGTTTACAGTCACTTTGGTGAGTCAAGGATTGTTGAGGCTGTCAGTGTTTCGGTTTCAGATGAACTCGGAATGCATCAGTCACCCTGGAAAAAACAGCAGTATTTCTAGATTCCATCATCTGTGCTGTGAATCACGGTCTTTGGTCACATACTTTCTGCTGAGTTGTTCTGCTCTGAATTCAGGGCAAAGGTGAATTTGCCCTCGGCACAAAATTGTAGCTATGCAAAGAAACAATGTGACTTTGTAAGCTGTTTGTGCTGTATTGTTGATTTTGATTTTACTTACAGCAAACAAGTCGGTACTACTTCAGTAAAGCTACTTCACTGAGACACTGTCGAGACTGTGAAGCTGGTGTAGTGTAGGCCACGTTGGAAATAAACTTTACACTTATAAACCTATCTATCTATCTATGTATCTATGTATCTATCTATCTATATATATATATATATATATATATATATATATATATATATATATATATATAGCACCTTCCATGACTATTTACAAACAGATTACAGCATTGCCATTCTGGCAATTTTAAAATTATATTGTTTTTATTAAAAATGTTTTCATCCCATATTTGTTATGAAAGTGCACGTCATTGTGTTACAATATTATATATGAAATGAGCCAGTTTGTCACAAGGACAAAGTATTTGACATATTTTGTTTGGTGGCTTAATGCGTTAATGTAAAAAAAAAAAAAAAAACTTCTGTTCATTTCCTTCACAAATGTCAAGTTTTAACTGATTCATGTGTCTTTGATTTGAATTGTACTCATTACATCAGGGAGATCTGCTTATTGTTCTTCCAGTCTGTTTTTAAATAATGCATGATGTTGCAATTCCTATTAAAGTTTTATTTACCCACCAAAGCCTCAAATGTGGTGCTTTGCTGTTATTTTTGGACCCTGCTGTCTAAAAGGTCTCGACTCTGTCTCTTTCTCACAGGAAAAAGGTGTCAGGAATGGATCAGTGTGCTTCTTTGCTTTACCCTCATGGCCTTCAACTTCTGTTACCTGGTAACATACTTCCACCTGGGACACACCTGGTACATCCTCCTGGGCATCGGTTGGTACAACAAACAAACCCACACAAACACATCAGTGTTTAATAAAGTAGTGGTAGACACAACAAAGAAGTTGCAAACTCTGAAATTCCCAGTGTTCAAGAATGCTAGTAGCAGCCAGATTTTTTTTCTGTGTGTCTTACAGTATATAACTAGCAACTACCAAAAACAGCTTTTTATGGGAACTGAAAGCCATTTTGGTTAATAATAGGATTTAGAGATTGATTTTATGCTCTGATTTTGCTGTATGTGTGTGAAGTGGCAGGGATCCTCACAGCAGACTTTGCCTCTGGTCTGGTCCATTGGGGTGCTGACACGTGGGGTTCAGTGGATCTGCCCATCGTTGGGAAGGTACTGGAGTGAAATACCCTTTTTCCTGTTGTTAAGTGTTATTTAAGGTAATCAATAAAATAAAATGTTTGGAGAACAAATAGATATTGAACCACTTGATCACGAAGATTTAAACATCTTTATCAAGGCCAATTCCCTCTGCACCGACAGACAACGACCAACGGCGACAGTCACCAGATTACAGCATGTTACTTCAGACATTCACCCGATAAACACAGATTCAACATGTTCATTCAGGAAAAACAAGAGCAGACCATTGGCAACAGACAGGGTTAACACTGATTCAACAAAACCCATTCCATACAATGTGAATTGGAAAGGGTCATAAAAGGTTTTAACATTTTTATGTGTTGAACATCATAGAAGACAATGTTGCCATCCATTAGTTTCAATTGTAGGTGTTAGTCTTTTTTTGTGCTATTTTCAACTTCTGAGTTTAAATTCTTTGTGTCAATGTCACAGGATATGACGTTTTCTTGTACTATAGTATGGTAATGACTTATCAGTACCTCTTAATTAATTATTCATGATGCTGGGTGTCCTTATCCTATGAGAAGATACCTCGCTTAATTATTCATGGAAGCACATGTTGATTTCCTGTGATAGGTGCTTCAAATAGTGAGATCACATACAGTGTGTGAAAGATGCTGTTATTTGACAAAATGAGTGTTTGTTTTTGCTTTGTAAGAGTTTCTACGTCACGTATGTTCTCTCAAAACCATCCATATGTATCGTGACAGCCATATGTTTCATGACCCTTTAAAGAAAATATGAATCTCAGGAAAATATTCTTAATCTCAACTGTACTACCATAATTACTTCTCCTAAAAAATGATATTTTCCTGTGTTTGTTCATTCCCAGGCGTTCATTCGTCCCTTTCGAGAGCACCACATTGATCCAACAGCTATAACACGCCATGATTTCATTGAGACAAATGGTGATAATTGTATGTTGACTATCATCCCTCTCGCTAACATGGCTGCAAACTTCTTGATGCTCCCACCAGGTAAGACTTCAGACATATTATCTGTCCAACACAGATACACATTCATTTTTGACTCAGTGTCTCATATTGTGCTGTTCTCTCTTCAGCGGAGATCTATCGGAACTACCCATGGTACTGTTACGTCTTTGCTTTAGCCATTTTTGTTACACTGACCAATCAGATTCACAAATGGTCGCACACATATTTTGGGCTCCCACGCTGGGTGACGTTTCTTCAGAACTGTTACATCATTTTACCAAGGAAACACCACAGAGTTCACCACGTGTCACCTCATGAAACCTACTTCTGCATTACCACAGGTACACTTGCACACAATACACAGTATAGAAATTTCAAAAAGAACGGCATTTATTTGAAATGGAAATCTTTTGTAACATATAATAATTCAAAGTCATTCAAAATGCAAAGCATACATAAAATAACAAAGGCATGGGGTGCAACTAATATGCTCGAAAAAAGACCCTCATGAGTGTGATACTACCCCAAAACCTAAAGATATTTATCCATAAATAATCTTAAACTTTTTACAGATCTAACATTACAGCGAGCTAGGCAGACGCACAACTCGACACTCCTACCACAGACGGCCAGATTTATTTAAGACTCAAAGATATTCAGCTGACTAAGTAGTCTCTGAGTTTAACAACGGTCACAAAGAGTACCGCTTTGTCATGGAAGAATAAAACTGAGGAAACTCCTGACAGTATCATATAGCTAGCACTAAGCTAGTGGATCCTGTTAGCGTTAACAGTGGAGAGTATAATGAGATAATGAAGGCTCTTGCTGACATTAAAACTTTTTTCTCTTCCAAATTCAATGGCATCCTGGATGCTATTCAAAAAATGACATTTCCGATTTTGGTGGCTGAAGATCAGAAGCAGATGACCGAATTAGCGCAAAAGATAATGTGGAAAAGTTACAGAAAACAGTGAATGTTCTGGAAAGTCGAATAGCAACGTTTAGCTCGAATTTGGATGACTTAATCGCAACCGTCGCTGCAATCTCTGTTTAGTCAACCTGCTTGAAAAAGTGAAGGAGTGTATTAAATTTTTCTTTTTAAAAAAAAAATAATGATTAAGATGTTTACACTCACTCAAGGTATTATGAAACTTTTTTTTAAATTTAAACTTTTCTTGAAAATGGTATACTAGATTTTTCAAAACCATACAAAAGAAGGTTTTCATGTTTTAAACTAGATTTTTTTTTGCTGATTTTTACATTTTATTTAACATTGACACTAAATTGTATATTAATTTACATCAGTTGTACAGTTGCATGTCATTGACCTAAATGTGTTTGTATGTGCAGGCTGGTTGAACTACCCTCTAGAGAAACTGGGATTCTGGAGAAACCTGGAAGATCTGATCCAGAGCTTGACAGGAGAGAAACCCAGATCAGATGACCTCAGATGGGCCCAGAAAACCAAGTAATCTTCCTCTGCCACCGACCCATCTCCCCTACCTCAGACCTGCTTGTAGGAGAACGGCCTTTTTTTCTCCGTCTACTTGTCCTCCCTCAGACAGAACAAGAGGAGTGGCAAGATATCGAAGCCCAAATTAGAAAGCCATCAATTCTTAGCAAAAGTTGAGAGAAATGGGGTTGACAAAGCAATTGAAAGCAATATCCCACCCTGCTCACTCTAAAGACCCAAACATCCAAATCCTTGTTGCAAACTCGAGACTTATGTGAAATGTTTAAAACTCTCCAAAGTGCAAAAAAACAAAGCGAATTTAAATAGTCAATACTTGAACAAGTGGGCTTTTTTCTGGACACCTTCTCATCGTTCAGCTGCTCAAAGCTTTGCAGACTAGCTTGTTTCTGAGGGACTGGCCTCTGCACTTTTGGGTCTGATATCTCTTGCTCTCACCCTTCGCTTGTTTTGGGTTAAAGTGCAGTAAACTCAAGGCATTTTGGCTCATTCACCACAGAGGGCTGAAAACTGTGTCTTCATCTGTTGCTTGTGTCTGAATGGACGGAGCAGCATCATATGCAGTCTTACTTCAGTACGCCTTAAAAGATGAATCGCAAGAAACTTGATTTGCTTGGCCTCATACTTACATTAATATTTTCATTATTAACACTTTCTTTTGAAGCACATTTGCAAATTCAGCGGTGCTGAAAGCAGTCGGCTCTTGACCATGAGGTGTATATTCGTATTTCTACGTAGGTCAATATTTAGGTTACTAATGTCTCAGTGTGAAAAAGCAATGGTGTCCTCACAGACATCAAAACCCATGAGACACTCAGAATAGGCCTCATATGTATCCATCTTTATTTTGTATTAACTTCATCGTAGGGTAGGTTGGTGCTAGCTTGACCAGCTGACTGACACAAACTTAAACTTGAACTTCATTGCTTGGGTTCTAGGTCTGTATACATTGTTACTTAACAGTTTAATGTACAACTTAACACTAGCATGTTAAATCACACAACTCGTAGTTCTTATTTAATAATAATTTGACATGTTAAAGGTGGTTACAGCATGATGAAAATGACAGAATCAACATCTAGCTGTCTAGTGACTTACAACTACTACTTATTTAAGGAGCGTTATATACATTTTCTATTATAAAGCTGCAATGACAATGGACTAGAAAAAGATTTATTTACTTAACTTTATATTTAAATACAGCAGTAGTCATATTTTTAATTATTAGAAATATTAAAAATAATCTTTCACCAATGGAAAAAATTGCTTTGCTTTGAAAAATGAGTGTTGCTATTTAAGCCATGTAGTTTAGATAGTGTTTATCTTGCCGTCTTATAAGAGAGAGGAAATTGAAATCATGAACAATTGAATATTTTTTTTTATCACATCTAACATAATTGTGATTTTTTTTTTTGTGCCAATTAGTTTAATAATTTTTTAACACATTAACTGTTACACCCTGTTTGCACAAATGATTATCAGTGAAAATATTTCTGATCTTCAGCCCTTCAAAACTAAAAAGGTCAACCTAAACAAGTAATAGCTTAGAAGTTTTATGCTTGAGTGCATTTTCATGCCAAAACCTTGTTACTGTCAGCAGGAATGTGGCAGTTGTTGAGTCTCAATAGGTCAGTATGGTGATATAGTACGTGTTTAAGATAGGTCAGCTCTATAAAAGGTCAGAGAACATGTTTTAAAGTACAAATTCATTTGTCCAATATGTAAAACTGTTACAACGGAGTCAGCCAAAACTGTAAAAAAAACATATACGAAGTGTTTTGAGCTGATTCATAATGTGTCATGTGTTGTGTTACATCTTATTTTCCTCCTTTTTATGAATTCAGGAAGATTTGCTAGTGGAATATTGTAGTATTTTTGACAGTCAACTAATATCTTATCTATATATTTCTATGCTGATATGAGATGCCAAATTTATTTTTGCTCTGCTAATAGATCTGTTGTGGTGTGTTCAGTCGGTGTTTATTTGAAGAGGACACTCCAGTGGGGATTTACACTTTACAGGGAACTGAAGCTTATACCAATTATTTTGATTTTGTAAAATGTTACATTTGTCATTGTTTAATTTTGTACTTTTGGAGTTTTTATGATGACATTATTTTCTTCTCCATTATACGTTGTGGAGTGTTACCGATCATATCATAACTCAACTTTTTTTTAATTAGTATACCGATCGTGAAGGATTTAACCAGTTGTAACATTTCTGAGCTTGATTCCAATTGAAATGTTACTAGATTGGTCCACAATGTGTAAAGGAGATTGCTATTGTGATAATATGACGATTGTATTATCGAACATGCAAGATTAGAGTGTTAAAGACCTCTTTTGTGGCTCCTTACTTTCCATGCACAGTGCAACAGTATGTGGCTGTGAGGAGATTGAACTAATCACATTGTGCTTGCTCAAAAATATCATACTGTCCTTTAGATAACAAAGCAAAGTCGATCCCTTATTCACTGGGGCCATTAGATTGATGATCTTTGGTATTCACACTTGTTACTGAATGTTTGTTCTGACTGATTTATTGGGAGAAATCCGCTATCTCGACTGATTTTGCAATTCACCTCAAACTCTCACATTTAGTAAGTTTGTGTAGGATGGCTACTTGTTGAAAACTAAAAAATAACGCCTTAATGCCTTTTTTGTTGTTTAAGTTCATATTTATAATGAAATTAATAAAGAACTGGAAAGACCTGTGGCCTGATTTGTGTTTTTTTTATTCTGTTTAGGTCATTGAAGATGTTTATTTTTCAGTGCAGTACATATACACAGGGCTGTTGGCCCCGGGGAGACAACCGGTTAAGGGGTTTAACAAACATTATAGCTCAAGGACATTTTCACTCAACTTTGACTCACCCCTCAATGACATTCAACAACCTAAACACATTTTGGGTAATAATCATCCAAAGCCATTTATTTGAAAAGCTGAACACATGGAACATAACTTTTTGTTCTTATTCTTTTACCTTTCACCTTCAGTACAAAGTTCAATCACGCATTCTCTCTCTCTCTCTCTCTCTCTCTCACTCATTCTCTCTCTCACTCATTCACTCTCTCTCTCTCTCTCACTCATTCACTCTCTCTCTCTCTCTCACTCATTCTCTCTCTCACTCATTCACTCTCTCTCTCTCTCTCACTCATTCACTCTCTCTCTCTCTCTCTCTCTTTCTCTCTCACTCATTCTCTCTCTCACTCATTCACTCTCTCTCTCTCTCTCTCACTCATTCTCTCTCACTCATTCTCTCTCTCTCACTCATTCACTCTCTCTCTCTCTCTCACTCATTCACTCTCTCTCTCTCTCTCTCTCTCTTTCTCACACACACACGTTACAATGCTTGTTATGACATCACATTGTGACTGAACCAAAATAGAAATAAATAGAGGTGGTTAACACCAGAACAGATTGCAACACTTCATAATGACATGTGAAACACTGTTATCAGATTACTTATAATGATTTATATACATATAAATAAATATTAAATATAAACATACATTTATATTTAGATCATGGATCGCAGAAGTGGGGCTGCCTTTTAAGTACAAATATGGCATACAAAAATACACATGGATGCAAGATTAATAATTACAAGGACACAATCTCAATTCAAAAACATATGATCATATTCTACATGATTCCGCAATGTCTAATAAATCTTTTGAAATTACGATCACATCAGAATATTTAAACCTGCTTTTGTTCTGAAATGTTTTCTTATTTTAAAGGCGCTTCTCATCCAGTGTTCTGCCAACCACTTGAGGTACGCTCCTCTAGAATCTCGCTGACCCCCCCCCCTTTCTTTGGTACATTCTGACGTCTGTTATTTAGATTATAGAAATAATTTTATTGTGCGGAATCACTCCCTGCAAAGTATCACAGAGTTTTTTTGTGTTCAATAACAAAGGTTTCAGTTCTTCTATTTCATCTTAAAAATGTAAAGATTTTGACAATATTGAAAAATGCATAAAGAAAATTAAGAAACTTTCAGGATCTAAAAAGTTTTTTTGTCCCTTGCTCACCAAGGCTTCATTTTATTAATCAAACATACAGTAATATTATATTATTACAATTTAAAATAACTTTTCTATTTGAATATATTTTAAAATGTAATTTCTTTTCAGCGTCATTACTCCAGTCTTAAGTTTCACATGATACTTATACTATATATATACAGCTCTGGAAAAAATTAAGAGACCACTGCATATTTTTTGTTATTTTGACCAGTTGTTGCTTTTGGCAAATAAATGCTCTAAATTACAATATTTTTATTTGGAATTTGGGAAAAATGTCAGTAGTTTATAGAATAAAACAAAAATGTTAATTTTACCCAAACACATACCTATAAATAGTAAACGCAGAGAAATTGATAATTTTGAAGTGGTCTCTTAATTTTTTCCAGAGCTGTATATATATATATATAGTAAGTAACTATATATAAAAGTATAGTACTATTATATATAGTATATATATATATATAATAAGTCACTTATACTCTCATGGGTTCCATGTATACGTAAATAAAGACCTGATGCCTTTATTTAATGTGTTAATTGTTAGAATATATATGATATAATTTTTAGGTACAAGTTCAAAACCTAACAGAAGCTGTTAATTAGTAATGGGGTTGTAAATGTAGGTCACACCATATAAAGCTGCTCTTAGACTGTGAGCTGTGCCTGAATGAGCTTTGGGTTGTGATGTTTTGTAATTAGTTAACTTATATACCTTTTAATTCTTTATACCTGCTATCAAAGAGAGTATAAAATAAACAGCACCTAAGGCCAGTTTAATGTTTTGCAAAGACTTTTAATGGTGTTCAAAGTGACCTGTTATAAGTGTTATAATATTTTTTGAATTGAAGTCTCTGTGCTCTATATTATTTTTTCTTGATGTCAGATATGATTGTTGAATAGGGTCAAAGTACATGCCGCAAAAGAGTTGAGGATATTCTGTTCATGATTAAATGATCATGATGTATCTCAGAGGCTCAACAGGCCTATGAGTTAGTAATTTTACTGTTTACTGAACTCTGTCCTCCAGTAGATACACACTTTGATGCCAATACTATAGTGCAACACTAGTTATGCAAAAAAAACTGGACCAGCTAAAATGTAATTTTGTTGCAGTCTGTCATGTGACGGGAGAAATGCACTTCATTAGAGCGGGATGACCTTCATGAGGGAGGCAGACCCACCCACACTCATACGCTGAGGTTAAAAACCATACTTTAGACAGAGTGGAGAAGTTAGCCGGTAACAACAGGACACAGGATTGCTGAATGAATGTCGTTTCTATGACTTACCTGTTCGTAAAGAAAACTAATGTCTGTGTCGGACGGGAGAACATGTTCAGTCTGGCTCATTGTCTCAGCAGTATTGTGAGTACTGAATTTGTTTAATGCTCCTCCAGTGAGATAGCACATTAATCAGTCTTTTATCCTGAGTTACAGGTATCGGATGTGTGCTTAAGTTGAAACATGCTGACTGAATATTTTTAACATGTTCCTTTTTTCTGTCATGTTGGATGTTACATTTATACAAATCTGGTTGTTTTTAACTAAAGACTGACAAGTTCAAGTTCATTAGAACTTTTATCATGAAGTCTTTGGTTTGGATACCACCTGTATCCAGGAAAGATTAACATTTATTTGGAATTCATAGTTGGAATTTAGAATGTTTACAGAATTATATATATATATATATATATATATATACAGGGCCAGGTTACTTTTAAAATGTATTTCACTACAGATTACAAAATACATGCTTTAAAAAGTAATTTGTAACGTATTTCGTTACATTATTCTAGTTTAGTAACTTAATCTAAATACTTTAGAATACTTTAGAATACTAATAAGTGTGGAACAAAGACAAAAAAGGTAATTGCAAGTTTTTATCTCACAATTCTGACTTTTTCCCTCAGAATTGCGTGATATACAGTTACAATTGCGAGTTATAAAGTCAGAATTTTGAGAAAAGTCTGAATTATGACATGTAAACTCACATACTAAATTCACAATTGCAAGAAAAAAATTAGTATTGCAAGTTTATATCTCCCAATTCTGACTTTATAACTTGCAATTGTGATAAAAATAAGTCAGAATTGTGAAATTGTGAGGGGAAAAACAAATTGTGAGAAAAAGATGCAGTGACCTTTTTTACAATTATAAAATGACTCACAAACAACTATCATAAAACATGAAACTTAATGAAACAGCTTTTTCAGACTGCCAGAGTCAGAGAATCACCAATTGCTGTTTAAATGACATTAATGAAATACAGTTACTCCAATTTTGTATTTTAAATACGTAACTAAGTTTCGTTACTCCCCAACCCTGTAATATATATTTTTTTACTTTTTACAATTAACAAGCCACATTAATACAGCAATTCACATTTTATTGTTGATTGTTGTTTATAATCGTTTTATTGCTATGTTGCACTTGTACTTTGTATTGCACGCAACATGCTACATGCTTAAAGTTTGATGTATATATATATATATATATATATATATATATAGAACTGTTGTTTTATAAGTTTGTATTTAGTAAGATTTTTTATTGAAGGAAATTAAATTAATATTTTTATTTTGGTGTTAGCAAGGATGCATTAAAATGATCAAAAGTGACAGTAAAATCTTTTACATTGTTACAAAAAAACTATTTCAAATAAATGCTGTTCTTCTGAACTGTTCATCAAATAATCCTAGGGAAAAATGTAATACGGTTTGCACAAAGATATTATTTTTCAACATTGATAATAAATGTTTCTTGAGCACCAAATCAGCATATTAGAATGATTTCTGAAGGATCATGTGACACTGAAGACTGGAGTAATGATGATGAAAATTCAGCTTTGCCGTCACAGGAATACATTACATTTTAAAATACCGTATTACTGTTTTTACTGTATTTTTATATAAATAGAGCCTTAGTAAACATAAAAAAAACTTCTTTCAAAAATAACTTAAATATTAAAAATATTAAAATTAAATATTAAAAATATCTAAATGACCCCCAAATTTTGAACAATTGAATGTGTAGTTTTTTAAAATATTAATTCCCAGGGTCCTGCAATGGTTCCTCAGTAAAGGATGTCACATCATGTTGTCACATCAATTGCTAATACTTGAGGATTTTGTTGTATTTCTTTCTTCTGATTCTCTCTGTAGGTAATCTGATGTCTTGGCAAAGGCAAGAAGAGAAGACATCAAACCACAGCCCAACTGAGGTGGAGTCACACAATATACAATACCAAAGAGTCAAACAGTTGTCTGACATCAGATATTTCCTCAACTACCCATTTGCCCTCTGATAAAGACGTTCACTATGCCTCTGCACATCCATATCTTGGCGTGTGCTTTCGGTCTGGGCTCCTGGGTGTCCATTAATGGCTTGTGGGTAGAACTTCCTCTGATAGTCAATGTTCTGCCAGAGGGCTGGGACTTGCCATCGTACCTAACGGTCATCATTCAGCTTGCCAACTTCGGACCTTTGCTGGTGACCTTGGCGCACAAATTTTGTCCTGGAAGACTACGTGAAAATCTAGTCATCTATGCTGTTTTGTCAATCGGTGTTGTAGCCTGCATCCTACTGGCTGTGTTTTGGAAGAACACCACCGTGTTCCTCGGGCAACCGCGTAGCACAGCATTTTTCATCCTGACGTTTTTTCTCGCTCTAGTCGATTGCACCTCATCTGTCACCTTCCTGCCATTCATGATGCAACTTCCAGCCAAATATATCACCACATACTTCATTGGAGAAGGTCTGAGCGGTCTGGTTCCAGGCCTGGTGGCACTAGCGCAAGGGGTTGGGATGTCAAAATGTGCGAATGTGTCGCACGTGTTGGATAATCTCACAGAGTCTGAACCTCCAACCTTCAGTGTGGAGACGCAGTACCTCCCTCCCAATTTCTCCACTGAGATCTTTTTCTCTTTCTTGGCCGTAATGACAACAATAAGTATGGGTGCCTTCCTCATATTAAACCGTCTGCCTCGCACCTTTGAACTATCCACTGAAAATCTCGTTCCGGACTCAGATGCCGTGGCAACAGTCTGCAGGGGTTTCGATGGCCCCGCGGATCCCAATTCAAAGACAAACAGTCAAGAGGAAGAGGAAAAGAAGCCAATCAGAGTACGGCCTCCTAAACCGCTGCACTCCGGCTATCAGCTGGCATTCATCTATTTTATGGTGGTGTGGGTTAATGGTGCAACGAACGGACTGCTGCCCTCAGTGCAGACGTTCTCCTGTATGCCTTATGGAAATATGGCTTATCACCTGTCTGCCGCTCTGTCTGCGGTAGCCAATCCAGTGGCGTGCATCATTGCCATGTTTTTCCCCAAACGGTATATATCTCTATTTTTAATTACAATCTAATCATATTTCATTTATTACCATTTTTTATGGTTTTGCCTATATTTTGAGTTCTATAAAGTAGATAAATTGTTTTAAAGATATATTCCAGGTTAAATCAAAAGGTCTGCTGTTGATTACCTCCAAAAAACAGTCCCTCAGTATGTATGCAAAATGAATGAGACATGAGGAATAATATACTTATAACTGAAGCCTAGAAAAGAGTTAGATCACATTTTTTGAAAGTATAAAAATACCTTAAAAAACATTGAAACATAAAAAAATATTCTTTTAAAATTATATCAATGAAAAATACAATAATTAAATATTTTTATATATTTTATTTTAAAATAAAAAATTTCTTTTTCAACTGAGGGATGAGTCTACCTAATTTTCTGTATTTAACCCACAATTTATTTTAAAGTTTGACTAACAGGGAGTATATTATTCTCTTCCAGTTCATTAGTGTTTCTGGGCGTCCTGTGTCTGCTGGGGTCTGTATTTGGAGGCTACAATATGGCCATGGCTGCCATGAGTCCCTGTCCATTACTCCAAGATACACCACTAGGGGACGCTATTATAGTAAGTTACCTTTTAATGTATTCACCCCATTTCTAGAATATTCTGTCTGAATGTTTATCTTTAAATGAATCTATTGTAAATGTTAAAAGATCAATGTAAATGGTTCAGAAAAATAGTTTTGTTCCTCAGGTTACAAACAAAACAAATGTAAAACAGTTGTGGCTAATACAGGATAAATAAAGGAAAAAATGAATAACCTCTCAAAAAAGAAACATTCTAAATAATAATGAAACATAGTAAACATCACAAATGATTATACAGTTTAATTTGGGTTAATGCTGAAATGTCCAGGATAGAAAAATCCAGATCCATGTGACCTAGTTTCAAAGTCAAGAGTTTGCGTCACTTGTTGTGCAATTCTGAGCTTATTAAACTTAGCTTGGGTGAGATGTACTAGAGAGATATACAACACCTGAGCATAATTACCCTGATAACTGACCACTTCAGATCTACTGCCAGTAACACACATGACAGGTTCTCTATAATGAACTTACATTAAACTGACAAGCATCTGATGACCTATTTGTCACTCTTTTTTGTGTGTGTTCCAACTTGTTCCAGGTTTTGTCTTGGATTTTCTTTACTGGTCTGCTGTCCTATGTGAAGGTGATGGTGGGTGTGATTCTGAGGGACCGGAGTCACAGTGCCCTTGTGTGGTGTGGAGCAGCAGTGCAGACAGGATCTTTGTTGGGCTCTGTCATTATGTTTCCTCTGGTCAACATCTATCACCTCTTTCAGTCAGGGGACATTTGCAACACCAAATGCCCATTATAATAAGATTTTAATAAGACTAACAGGAGAATGAACTACTTCTACAACTCACTTTCATATTATAGCTGAGCTAATGATGGTGATATTACATTTGGCATTTCCTGGCTCTTCTCTTTTGTTTTCCACATTAATTTAACATTTGTACATTTTTTTTTATATTATTGTGGATTATTATTTATGATATTGTGACTTTTTGATATCTGGAAACATCCACAAGTGTTTCTGAATCATTTGTGGATTACTGATATATGTTGTTCCACAAAATCTGATGATTGCGTTATTAAATAATGTTGTATTATAAATGCTGTCTCAAGCTGGTATTAAGTGAATGTTTTAAACAAATTATCCTTTATCAGATAAATTCTCTATAAGTCAAAGACAACATAGGTTATAATAATAATTTTGACTCGTTCCTCAATCTGTAAAACCAAAGGTGAATTGTTCTCTATGTAAACAATGCTTTTCTGTTCCTTGCACATATCATGTCAAAGCTTCAAGGTTCAATGGCTGTATTTTCACATGTAAATCTTAAGGCTATACTGTCAAAACATTTTATCAATGCAATGTATTGCCCCATAGAATACTAATAAGTGCATTGCTGTACACACAATTTGAGGAATAAGTCAAATTGAGGGAAAGTCGAAATAATGTTCTGTCATAAATAGAACCTGGAACGTTTAAACATGTCATCGCTAGATGGCGCTCATTTGCTGGATATTTTGCTGATGCTACTGCTCTTTTGCAAGACTGAAGGTTTCAGAGTAAACTTCTGATTGATAGCGGCCCAAAAAATTTAAACTAATTTTAAATTAATTAAAAAAAAAAGTGATGTTACATTTGAAATTTGATTCACCAAAAACATGTGCTCTATGATCTCCAAAGCTTTGTTCATCTGAGAACCACACGACTGGAGCAAGATTTCCTAACTCTATTTTTTTTTTTAACAATAAATACCATAATTTATGTATGAAGCCCAATGCTGATTTAACAATGAAAAGTTGGAAGTTAGAAAAACCCAGGACTGAAGCATAATAGACAGATGACAGATTTTATATATGAATTTGTTTCATTCATTTAATTTATTTCAGTGCTAATGCACAGACAACTTAATCACTTTTACAGTGGCTTTTAAATAAAATAAAATAAAATAAAATAAAATAAACTAATGGGACACAGTTTGGTAGGTGTTATTAATTTTGACCAGCAGATGGACATAATGTAAACCGTGTTGAAAAACTTTGAGTAATGAACCATTTCACGATAAAGTTGAGAGAAAAGCCTCAGGTCTTTGCAAAGCTTTGTTTATCCTTCACTACCAAATACTTGTCATTTAGCGGAAACTTTTATCCCGCAACTCGCAAGAGACGCCTCACTGTAATAACCTGGGATTCAATGTCTTGCTCAAGGGCACAAACTGTGATCTCAATAAATCCTCAGTTCTTGGGTTGCACATTTTGGAATCAATCTGGCAACTTCTGAGCCAGCAGTCTAGATTTTGAATCAGTTCTTCAACCACCCACTTCAATTTCTAAATCAACCGACTGCTATATTATTTATGCAAATAAGGATGCCTTACCATTTGTGCCAACCTAAAACCACTTTTGCCAGTGACAACATTTGATTTAACATCCTCACAGAGGAAAAAAAAGACAAAATCCAACAATGCAAATCAGCCCAAGAGCACACATGTACCCTGAAAAATCAACCAAAGCCTGACAGTGACAGGTGATCAAACTGACAGAAATGGTTAACTGATGAGGAGAGACAAAAAGTGAGCAGTATTATAACACTTGTCCAGAGGGATTCAAAAGACAGACAAAGAGAGACATGGAGAAAAAAGGAGAGAGTGGTGTCAGCTGCTGACCCTGATTCTCGGGCACTCAGGAATGCTTGACTGATCCTAACGGGGCATAAAAAGCCTAAATGACCCCCTGCGCAAAGCCTGAGGGTCAGAGGTCAGGAGATCATGCAGATGCCGCCTCCTCACCGTAGTCAACATCTTGATCTCCACAAAGAAACATCTGAGGATCATATTGGTCTGTCTGTAAGGCTGTTTAAATATTGGCAGTACAAAACATTCACATAATACTGACTATAATCTGTGAATCATTAAATTTCCAATCAAATCTGGATTGTTTTTCCATCTAGTTCTTGTGAGTACGAAGGAAAACCACTGATTCACACTGTTCAAACACTCACTGACTCACTTTACGAGCTGAAGACGGTCATAAACCACTTCTGTGCTGGTTTATCCACTTAAGCGCCTAATTGTTCAGCTGTGAAAAATGGGGTAGAAATAGCCGAGTGCCAGGATAATTAGTTCAATTCCTTGGATCTATGTCTTTCTGTCTCTTTCGCTGTCCCTTTGTGCTTCTATGGTATTGACATGCAAAGTGTTTGCAGAGGAGAGTGTATGATTCTCTGGCTGAGTGTCAGATGGTCTTTCACTCTCCCAGCTGGTCCAAGAGCGTGTAGCCACCTGGTTTCCTTCTTTTCGGTCACGTGAGACCTGCAGAGGGTTGAGGGCTCTTTAAAAATCACTGCTGCGAGTTCCATCTGCTCTGGACCAAACTTCAACATCATCAACATGCCCTTAAGTCTCCTATCCGATCAGCCGAGACTCCGCTTGCCGAAACATGCTGCGTCTGAACAGAAAAGCGACACGCTGATGTTCTCCAGCTCCGTGAATGAGAGAACACGGGATGGACCTTGACAAGGCTTTCTGCACTAGTCTATTTTAGGCTTTCTTCATCACTCTACATAAGGTCACACTGACCTTGATGGGTTTTGTTATTTGTTGAATGAGAAGTAATTCAAGGCCGCATTTATTTGATCCAAAATAAAGTAAAAACTGTAATATTGTGAGATATTATTGTAATTTGAAATGTTCTACAGTAGATTTGAAAGTTTTCTATTTATTTTTAAAATGTAATGTATTCCTGTAATGACAAAGCTGAATTTTCAGCATCATTACGCCAGTCTTCAGTGTCACATGATTTTTCAGAAATCATTCTAATATGCTGATTTGGTGCTCAAGAAACATTATGTTGATAAAAGTTGTGGTGCTTTCTGAATTTTTCTGCAACTGATTGTAACAAACACATTATAAAATTCTAATTTTATTTATATTAATATTACTATCTAAGCGACAGATGAATCTGCACCAAAATACTGTAGAGTTGACAATCAGTTCAGACCTGTAATATTTGGGTGGCGAAACACTCATTTAGAGAGTTATTTTCAGTTCCTGTCAGAAGTTAATATAATTACATAATACCATACTTTCCCTGGCATTCGAATCATTTGAGAAAAAATGTTACAAAATCCATTATTATGAAACACTGGAATTGCAGCATGATGACTTTTCAGAGCTTCTGCATCTTCCACTCCAGCCGAATCAGCTGTTTTGTCTTTCGCGCTCAGCTGTTTAAGAGTCATAGCGTGAACATTGATGACATTTTAATAAACTGCGCTCTATGTCATTCACACTGTCTGGCAGATGTAAATGTTTCCTCCCCTTTATCGTACCGGAGAGGTTCAGCGAGGGTCAACTAAGACCCTTGGGAACCTTTAGTTGCTGAGGGTGTGTGTTGGGACATATGGGCACCGTTTAGGATGTGAAACACTGTGAGGAAGTGATAGGCTGTTAGTCTGTTGTAGTGACTTCATTATTGCTCACTTATGGTTGAATGTATCTGAGGTCTGTTGCGGTCAGTACATTTTTGAGGTCAGTAAATCTTTGTTTGACGTGCATTGTTTGAGGATTTCCTCAACAGACTTTTCTGGGGGTTTCGAGATTATTCATTGTTTAAAAAAAGATCTAAGATACAAGAGATAAATAATACTGCCAATTCACTGTTTATATTCCTCATCCGTAGCTTCATTAGGCCCCACACATCTCAATAGAGGATTAGATCTAAGAAATTGCCCTCCAGGATGCCTGAATGCTAATTATAACTGTGTTAGTGGGTGTGGATGACCTTGACGACAGGCACATCTGGAGAAGAACGCATGAACCGTATTAGCATGAGCGTGGCACATCAATGCAACAGAACTTCAGTCGCTCTAGCTGTATTTAGCCATCATCTCTTATGCAAATGCGATATGAGGCCAGAGGTAAAATAACACATTTCTCAACAACAGACACAGATCTTGATTTTTTCACTCTTTTGACCATATTCAGCATATATTATGATGGTTATGTACTTAAGTTGGGTTAAAAGGGAGTCTAACAGAATCCATTCCTGTTCCGCAGCATCTTTTGAGATCTGTATATTTTTGTAAATAACCAATTTCAGTAGTTTCATCTAATCCCTGCGGATTGCTAAGGCTGGCTCCAAATCATCTGTTCTCATCCTACTGGATCTATCTGCTGCCTTCGACACCGTAAACCATCAAATTCTTCTGTCCACCCTCTCGTCACTGGGCATCTCAGGTACTGCGCTTCAGTGGTTTGAGTCCTATCTCACAGGTAGGTCTTTCAGAGTTGCCTGGGGAGGGGAGGTATCCAAACCTCATGAACTGATCACTGGGGTTCCTCAGGGTTCAGTTCTTGGTCCCCTCCTATTCTCCATTTATACTACGTCACTGGGTCCCATCATACAGGCACATGGTTTCTCCTACCACTGCTATGCTGATGACACACAACTCTACCTGTCCTTCCAACCAGATGATTCCACAGTAGCTGCACGGATCTCAAGCTGTCTGGCGGACATCTCGACGTGGATGGAAGAACACCACCTGCAGCTCAACCTGGCAAAGACTGAGCTTTTAGTCTTCCCTGCCACTCCTACTCTTCAACATGACATCAACATACAGCTTGGTACAACCACCATTACCCCATCAAAGTCGGCCAGAAATCTTGGAGTTATCTTCGATGACCAACTGACCTTCAGTGACCACATCTCAAAGACGGCGCGGTCGTGCAGATTTGCACTTTGCAACATCAGGAAAATCCGTCCCTTCCTGACTGAGCACGCAACACAACTGCTTGTCCAGGCCCTGGTCATTTCAAGGCTTGATTACTGCAATGCTCTTCTGGCTGGTCTGCCGTCAAGTGCAATCAAACCTCTTCAAATGATCCAGAATGCTGCTGCACGTCTTGTCTGCAACGAGCCTAAGAGAGCCCACGTCACGCCCCTCTTCATCTCTTTGCACTGGCTACCCCTTGCTGCTCGCATCAAGTTCAAGGCGCTGATGCTTGCTTACAGATCCACCACAGGCTCTGCACCTTCCTACCTCCACACACTGCTACAACGCTACGTCCCCACCAGAAGCCTGCGATCGCTAAAGGAACGAAGACTTGTGGTACCATCACAGAGAGGCACAAAATCACTCTCCAGAACATTCTCCTTCACTGCTCCCTGCTGGTGGAATGATCTCCCTACTTTCATCAGGAACGCAGATTCCCTGGCAATATTCAAGAGACAGCTGAAAACTCACCTCTTCCGTGAACACTTAATCCCCTCATAAAAAAAAAAACCCTATCCTTCCCCCTTTTTCCCTTCCTACTCTAGCTTATGGTACTGAGCAATGTATGAAACTTGTATTGTGAGCACGTCCTGTGTTATTTGCCAATTCATGAAGAATCGCTTGTTTGTTTTCCTCACTTGTAAGTCGCTTTGGATAAAAGCGTCTGCTAAATGACTAAATGTAAATGTAAATGTAACACCATACAAACCAACTAATACATCAAAACATCTCAGAATTAATTAAATACATTGCTCATCTGTGCTGTTGTTGTCATACAAAATAATGATGTCACTTCCTGGGGGATGATGTCATTATGGAACTGGCTTTGGATAAAGGGATTTAAAAAAAAAAAAAAGAGTAACAGAACACATGAAAATGAGGACACAGCTGATTAAAGGTTTAGTTCACCCAAAAATGAATACTCACCCACATGTCGTTAAAAACACGCAAAACTTTAGTTCATCTTTGGAACACAAATTAAGATATTTTTGATTAAATCCGAGAGGTTAGAACGTAATGAAATTACCACATTTAAGGTCCAGAGAAGTAGTAAAGACAATGTTAAAATAGTCAATGTAACTGCTGTGGTTCAACCTTAATGTTATGAAGCGACGAGAATACTTTTTCGTCGCTTTCTATAGGAGGTAAAAAACCTCTCAGATTTCATCAAAAATATCTTTGTGTTCCAAAGATGAACGAAGATCTTGCAGGTTTGGAATGACATGAGAGTGTCCATTCTCTCCCCTACACAACCCCCACCCCTAAACCTACCCATTAACAGAAAACATTCTGCATTATTACATTTTTAATAAAACATTGTTTAGTACCTTTTTAAAGCTATTTGAAATATGAGGACTCATGAAATATCCTCATAAAACATGTTTATGTCCTAATACCAGTGTAATACCCATGTAATTATACAAATTTGTGTCCTCATAAATCATGAAAACAAGCACACACACACACACACACACACACACACCTGCACTGAACACTTGGCTGCAGTTATCATTGCCACCTTGCTATGTCTCTGTTGTCCCTATGAAGGAAACCATTACTATGCACTGTAATGTTAATACAGCTAATGCACTTTTCCGGGACAAAAAAGAAAAAGAAAAGAAGCCAAATACAGAGCTATGATTGAAGGGAGAAGACTTCACAACTGCTACCCAATGACTCTCAAATATCTTGAGAAAGTTCAGAAATGACAGGATCAGAACATTGAAAAACTTTAACTTCTCTGTCGCCATCTCTCCTTTCAATCCGTATATGTCTCTGTCTTCCTCCATCTTTTCTCCAACTCTTTATCTCTCTCCTTCCACTCCTTCATCTCTTCCACCATTTTTCCTCTCCTTCCATCTCATCCTGCTGATTTATGATTTTTACCCACGTCTGGAAAGGACACTAGCAGCTTTCACATAATGAAAGGATGGAGAGAGTGTCCATTTGGACCAGATCCAGCCGAACACTATGAGCTCATCACCATGGTAACCTTCAGAGAGATCCTCACCTTTCCCGAGTCACTTCTCCTGTCATTGAGTTTTATGATGTTCATCTTGCTGTCTTTGGTTTCACAGCACAAGGTAATTTGCACGAAATCAACAAGCTGCATTGAGAGCCCTGACACCTGAACCATAACAAGTGACTGTACACTAGACTGGAGAGGAGAAGTTTATTTCACTTCATTAAAGGTGAAGGGTGTCATTTCGGTGCCCCTAAAACAGGCATTTCAAACAGGTGTCCAGTTTAGAATCCAGAGGAATTAAAATGGAAAACATATTTTTGAAAAAATAATAAATAATTTAAGAAAAAATTTCCCATAAGGCCCTAAAAATGTAATTTTTGTTTTCTGTTTTATTTTTTCAATTAATTAGACAGATTTTTGAGTAATAAAATGTATTTTAAGCATTTAAATGGATTCCAGAAGAAAAATTTAAATGGGAAAAACAGAATTTAGAATTTTATAAGGCCTATTGTATTCAATTTAAGCCACACTTAAAAATAAATGGTTTCTTTAGATAACAAAAAAGCTCACAAATAAATTCATATATATGAAAAAATACAAAGTGCTGGGCAGATTACTTACAAATTGTAGTCCATTACTAAATACAAATTACATGATAAAAATTGTAGTTAGTAATGTAATCCATTACATTACACATTATAGGTAATATAATTTGACTACTTTTTTATTACTTTTGACCTAACTTGTTTATAACATTGACTTGAATATATTTGATTTTTTTGATTTTTTTTATCAACAACATGAAGTGCATTAAACATTAGGGTTTCCCATACTATAGTTTGGGAAGGAACTGCAGGGGGTTCATAAATCTATGAACAATATAGTCACCTGACTAGTGGCCGGTCTGTGTGTGCAATTCCACAAAACTTTTAAAAAAGTAAAATTTAAAAGATTAAAAAAAGAGTAATTAGAGGCATTCAATGAATTCTGAATAATTTACTACCATTTTGTGAATATTAAGTAATCATGTAATCAATAAAATTCTGATAATGAGTATTCTAAAACAATACAATCTAATACCAAATATTTAATTTTTGGAATCTGATTGCGTAATCCAGATGACATGTAATCAGTTACTACACTGGACACAAAGCATTACAAACCATCATATTGAGGAACCTGCTACATCTCTAATGATCTGAACTCTATAAATATATTTTTATATTATGGCTTTTAAGAGTTTATAAATAAAATAAATATTGAATCAAAGAGTTAATTGAAGTTTAATTAGATTTCTCTGTAACACTTTACAATAAGGTTCATTAGTTAACATGAACTAATAATGAACTGCACTTATACAGCATTCATTAATCTTTGTTAATGGTAATTTCAACATTTACTAAAACATTATTAAAATCTTGTTAACATTAGTTAATGCACTGTGAACAAACATGAACAAACTATGAACAACTGTATTTTCATTAACTAACGTTAAGGAAGATTAGTAAATACAGTAATAAATGTTTTGCTCATGGTTAGTTCATGTCAGTTAATACATTAGCTAATGTTTAACTGATGAACCTTATTGTAAAGTGTTACCGATTTCTCAATATTGAATCATGTTTAGTGATGATGAGTAAAACTGTTTTGATAAAATCTTACTTTTATAGTCAATGTCACCCAATTTCAATACTAGGTGTATAAAACATTTAACCTGATGTAAAACATAACAACAATCATCTGCTAACATAGTTTAGTTCATCCATTAGTTAGATCCATCCGTATTTTTAATTAAGCGAAAACCACAGAATCCATCTAAACTACTTTGCCGCCTCCACACAAACCACCTTTATTTCCCTTGCATATGAATATTTTTTGACTTTCCTTTCCATATTTTGTAAGATCAATAAAGAACAGAAGAGAATGCACGTAGTACATTTCAGGACACTGACAATAGAGAGATTTTCACATTCAGGCCAACATTTGCCTCCCGGCTCGATCTCTTCATCTCTCTCTCTCTCTCTCTCACTGAACTGCTGCTGTATATTCTACCTCATCTCACTGCTCCTTTATTTTCTCTTGCCATAACATCCAAACGCCTCACCTGGAGCAGAAGGCTGACAGCACATCACGTTGCCCCACGGGCCTGTGCCCACCGTGAGTCTAAACTTTGCAGTCGGTCATGTTTCTGCTGCGCTGACTGCAGCTTTCACATGTTGCTCAAGTCCAGTGGAGTTGTGCAACACAGTCAGATCTGACAACAGCTGTCGTGCTCCGCAAGGTCACCCTGAGCCCAAACATCCGATATTTCAGCTTATGCACTGGAAAACAATCCGAGTTGAACAGAAAGACGAACCTTTGAATAAACATGATTAAAGATGCTAAATATTTTTACACTGAGTGCTGGAAGGCAATCATGCTCATACATATTTATAAAGCTACATTTCCATTTTCATTTCAGAGAAAGAAACAGAGTGACCTTAACTAGATAAGGAGGAAAACTGAGCAGAATACACTAAACTTGTACTGAGAATGTGTGAGAGAGACTGACCTGTGTCTGTCTGATGTAGTAATGATGTCACTGAAGCATCGTTACAGTTCTTTCAAAGTCCAAATCATTTAACATAAATGTCATTCAAATAATTCTGAAAATCTTCCATTTACTGAAATAACTTAAATAATTTTGTAAAATATACTAAATTTATAGCAATCTTAAAGGGTTAGTTCACCCAAAAATGAAGTTTCTGTCATTAATTACTCACCCTTATGCCGTTCCACACCTGTAAAACCTTCATTCATCTTCGGAACATAAATTAAGATATTTTTGATGAAATCGGAGAGGTTTTTTATCGCCCATATAAGCAGCGAAATAACCACATTCAAGGTTGAGAGAAGAAGTAAAGACATTGTTAAAATATTCAACGTGACCACAGGGGTTCAACCTTAACGTTATGAAGCGACGAAAATACTTTTTGTGTGCACAGAAAAAAAAAAAAAAACTTTATTCAACAATTTCTAGGTCTTACAAAGGTCTCTCGGTTTTGCAACGACATGAGTGTGAGTACTTAATGACAGAAATTTCATTTTTGGGTGAACTAAACCTTTAATATATATACCACTGGTTGCAATTTTATTGTGATATATAGCTATTCACGCTGGAATAGCTATATACGGGCCAGCTTATACGGGCCAGCTGATCTTAAGCGATTGGTCTACTTTTCACAGACTGCTGCTTTAATGTAACTGGCTAAAGCCTAAATGCCTCCCTATACAAAGAAATCACACATATGAAAACATATACAAAGGTTGACCTTAATGTTTCAATGAAGGCAGAGAGAGAGAGAGAGAGGGAGAGAGAGAAAAGTAGGCTGAGATAGAAAAACAGGTTTTAAAACTGTCCGGGAAATGAAACACTGACCTTTCTCTTTCCGGTTTAGAAAGCTTTTGAATACTTTTTAAAGACAAATTTGAATTAATGGCTCAATATGGGCTTTTATTCTTCTTCTCTTAATGAATTTTAATGGAAATATGACTAATAAAGGACTCTAACGTGCTCCCGGGTGTTGCAGTAATTAATCCCATGCCTGGCCAAATCAGTGATGTTTCCAGGGTCATAATCGGGTTCATTTGAGCCTGCACACATGTTCCAGTCCCTCAGTCACACATGTCAGCATTTGGTGAAGAGAATGCATAAAAGCACCTGTTATAACCCATAAAATGACATAAGGAACATTCATAAATTCCTCACGGCACCTAATGGACATAGTATTTACTGCAGTGAGGGACAGAGCTTCAGGGCCTACAGGAAGTGTCCTTCAAAGAAAATATAATTTGTCTTTCTTCCTCTTTCACGCGTTCTCAAAAAGCCAAATAAATGTTCAAGATTATTTACAGCGACAACAACATTGTGTTTCTTTCATTGCCATCATGTGCAGCCATCACATTAGCTCTGGATTAAATTGTTTTAACTCTCTCTCACACACACACAGACGCACCAAGCGTTCAACATCAGGCAATCTGTGTGGTGTTTCTCATTCCCTAAACCCCCGTCTCCCTCTCTTTCCTCCTCCCTTACTACCCTTTGTTAGGTTCCAGCAGATGGATTTGGAAACAAAGAGACCCCCCCCCCCTACCCTTACCACCCTACCCCCATCACACACTCAAACACAACACAAACGCATCACATATACTGCAGGATGCTTCAATTCAGACCGATTTACTAGATAACAGCACCACTCTCGTCTTGCACCATCTTTCACTCTCCCTTCTCACTATTTAGCTCTTTAAGTGTGTGTGTGTGTGTGTGTGTGTGTGTGTGTGTGTTTTGGGTAGCAGGTGTATAGATCTCTGGGTTCAGTGGGTCAGTCTCCAATAAAATCAAGAAGATTGAAGTCAATTTGCTCATTGACAAGCTGCAAATCAACATCAGAACAAAACTGAGAGGATCAGAACCAGCCCACCAGGGCTCTAGTCTGATCTCAATGTTTGTCATCCTATCTGGAACTCAATGCAGAAATAAAAAATACACTTGTCTCTTGTTTTCTGTGATTGATTACATAATTACTTTTGAAGTGTATATATATATATATATATATATATATATATATATATAGAAGTGAAAATATGTGGGTCAAAGTCTGGCTACTCCAAACAAGTCAATCTCAAAAGAACTTAAGGGTTAATTTGTCTTTTATGAGATATACGTACATTGACATTTTTATTTTCTCAGAAGTCATAAAAGATGTTTTAAGACAAAGAGGTAAATAACCCTCCAGACCCCGAGGGAGTTCTAGAATGGGGACAATCATTCTGGACGGCGGTGTGGGTCTGTAATAATGGACAGATGCTCTCTTTGCTGGCTGGAGGAGAGGAATCTCCAAACCCACCACGGACAGACTCCAGGTTATATTTGAGAACAAGACACTTACTGCTTTTGATTGTTCAAAGTTACACAGAAGTAGTTAAGAAATTGTGTACTACTAAAAATCCTTAGGTGCCAAAGTTGATAGTAACTGAGAAACCAAACAATGTGTAAGTGTACTGCTATGAAAGCGGAAGCAAATGTGATGAAATGGAGTGCCTAGTGTGTGTGAAGTGCTAGAGTGTCGTCTAAACGGGTTGTTCAGGGTTTAGGATTTGAATAGATCGTATTTAACTAAGAGGCCCATTAGACGTGGCATCAAGAGCTTCTGCCTGGTGCTTCTGTAATACATAAAGGCACCTGCGTCCAACACCCCATCATTTAACTCCCTCCCACCCGACTCCAGAATCCTGTTAAAATATTGAGCAAGTACTTAAGTGTAATTTGGCTGAGTGCAGGCATTGCTGAAGGGTCCTTCATTCTCTGAAGACGTTTTGAGGAGACGGAACTAACGCCATCAATTATGCATGCTTTTATTCAACATCTCAGACCAAACATGAAAAAGAGCCGATTGCTGCATTTATCAGGAATTCTAAAAAAAAAATAAAAAAAATAAAAAAATAAAAAAAAAATTGGAAGATGTTAGCTTACTTTGTGAATGAGATTTTATATCCATTATTAAAATCACTGACATTACAAGAACAAGAAATAGCTAAAAAGTTTTTAAATAATTTTTATTTTTAAAAAATATATATTTGTATAGAATATTTAAACATAGCATTTTACCATTACAGCTAATAATAAACTTACATATTTGACCAAAGAAAATATCTTTGGCTCTTGTCATGCAAGGAATATGATGTTATATATTTTTTTCTGTATCCCATCTGTTGAAACTTCTCAATTATCCTTTAGAGATTATTTTGACATTTTGCCTTGAGATTATCTTGATAATTTTCCCTACACTTATGTTGTTTAAAAAAGTCTGAAAAACAAAAATGATTTTTTCCAAAAAATTTCACTTTTACAAAATAACAAACACAACAACTAAACCAATAAATAAATGAATGTCAAACAATCTGAATTACAAGTCATTAGAATTATTGAAAAAAGTGTATAGAAAGTAAATTATTTACATTACTATGAAACCTGTTGCTTTGCGCTGAAACCCAAGAGTTGGTCAGTTTCAACCAGTCAGTCAGATGATGGGCTTTTGATGCTGTCCAAGAACTCTAGGCTTTAAGTGCTCTACAAATGAGAAAAATGAAAATCAATATTACATGCCTTTGTTGACCAGATGCAGCCTCAGAGCAGAAACTCTCTAAACTGTGTTAGTACTGACAGAGAATAAAGAAGGAGAGATAGAGGGCAAGGAAGAGAAGAAAAAAAAAGAGCAATAGAGGTAGAAAGAGGGAACTTGAATCTTGAGAGAGAAAGAAGGAGGGTAATTATGTGGAAATGAGCATTCTCCCAGCATGCTTCTCTCCCTCAGCGATGCAGACAGGAGCCATTTGTCATCTGGCCCAAAATGGCATCTCTGGAGCCTGTTTTAGAGACTGAGGGATTGAGGGATTCGTTCTTTCTCTAATATCCTGACAGTTCTGGACTTATATACTCTTTCTCTTTATCTTTGTATCTCTCGGCCCCAGAGAGAATCTACTATCCACACGACTGAGTGCAACAGAGAGGATGTGATGTGATTAGAGGGAAAGAGCCTCCACAGGTGTCATTTCTTCTTCACCAGTGACCTCTCTTTCACACAAAGACAAATTATTTCTGCCATCCCATTCAATTAAAACAATTCACACTCCTCCAACACTCAGAATGATTTATTTTAATGTATATAACTGTAACAGCGAGTTTACCACATACTGCTTTATGAGGCTCTTGCATTACATTTTTACATTCAAAATGTATTCACTTTTTTTATACACGTTTTTTTACACTGTATGTAAAATCCCTCACAGCCTCATTTTCATTCATATCAAATTAAGGTCTATAGCAAGTTAATAAGACAATAGTAAAGAGTGAACTGTCTCTGGTTATATATTTAGTCAATAATGAAATGATAAAGATTGAGAGGTAACAATGTGGAAGGTGATAAAACAGCAGAGAAAGCAGCAGAAGCAAAATCAGCTGTGTAAGCGGCAGTATCATAGTTTTGGGTCAATACCCTACACTTTACGTTTTATGTTCAAGATGATGAAAGACCAAAGAAAGAGTTTTCAGAGTCCTGATCTCTTACTGCTCAAAAGGAAAAATTATTGCAACAATATGAGCAGAAAAAAAATCTAGAAAATCCAATTCAGTTTATCATTGAGAAACATTCAAAGGAACCGTGCTGTTTTATGAATTACAAAGTCACAAAAAAATGAGAGAATGCAGGATATAAAGAATGAGCATGAGGGGGAGAGAGACAGTAATGAGGAGGAGGAAAGAGAAGGAGAGCATCTCCCACCGTGGGTTTTGTGTTTCTCCTCTGAGCAAGGCAAGAAGAACCTTCCGGATAAGTGAAACCACAGCGGAGGCAAAGAGAATCAGACACCTGCGATCAGAGAGACAGGAAGCATTCCAGAAAAAGAGAAGGAGAAAGAAACAGGGATAGAGTGAGATAAATAGAGTGATGGAGCAAGAGAGAGAGAGAGAAAAAGTAGCCTCATCTGAGGATGAGGTAGAGGAGATACTGAGCAAATCCCCCCAAACAATAATCACTGGATGAAACCCAAAGCCTTTCATAGCACGCAGCAGGCAGACCTGATCTGGCCCTCTGGCCCGCAGGCGCTGGAGGTGGGGGTGGTGGTGGTGGTGGTGGGGGGGACCGCCTGTCCTGGGGCACTGACCAGATGCTCAAATGAAAGATTGGGACTTTTTCTCATTGTGTGAATAGGGTTGGGGGGTCAAGCACACAACCTGTAACATTTCACTTGTTGATAATTTCAGTGATTTTTGGCAGATTATTAACATAAAAGATTAAATATATAAAGTATAGACAGATAAATGCAAAAATATGCAAATAATATAATAATTAAGATTAATAATATCAAATTGTAAATATGTATAAATAGAAAAACATAAATTAACAATTATAATACTATACATAATAGAATAATAATACATATAAATATAAAATAACAATTATTACCTTAATTTTTAACATTATATTATTTAATATTTATATTTTTTTATTTATTTTAATATATTTGATATGTATTAAAATATTAATGTAATGAACAACTGCAATAAATTTAAATACATAAAGTTTATATAGTATAGTACATAGTTTATAGTAATAGTCTTAATAATTAATAATACTTAGTAATAGTAAATATATATTTATAAAAGGTAATAAATATATTTAGTAAATTAACAATTTATTTTTATATATAAACACTAATAATAATGTTGTATACAATATTTTAATAATAAAATAACAATTATACTGTTTCCATTTCCAATTGTTTCCATTATTTGTAAATCTTATATTATTTAATATTCATACTTTAAATGTTTTTGTTTTCCTGCACTAGTAATATAAACAGCTGCAATAATCGTAAAAATGAATCCATATTTATACATGCATAATACATGTGCATATTATATTATAAATAATATACTAATAATATGAAACAATATCTTAAAAATGATTGTAAAGCTATATCAAACATGTGTGTGTATAATAATTATTTTAGACAACTGCTCAGAGAGAGAGAGAAAGGGAGAGCGAGAGTGGCGTGTGGTGTATTCAGACACTTCATTAAGTGAATGGGGGGCCGGTTTGAGAGACTCCCACTTGCTTTACATGTAAGCACAAAGACATAAAGAATATAAAGGGTTCAGCATGCATGCAGATGCCGACATCTTCCTGTCCTATGAAGCTCCATTCATAGTAACTGTGGCCTGCACTTGTAATCATTGTGCACACTGAGAATGTGTGTGTGTGTGTGCATAAATCAGCGCAAAATTGCATTGCTTCATGAAGTCTTGTGTTTCTCCACATAACATTGTTTATAGCTGTTCAAGAATATGCAGACACGTAAAATTGTTAACTAAAACTAATAATTGTTTTCTGTAATTGAAGCTGAAATAAAATATAAATATTATATGAAAAACTTCCATGAAAATTAGATTAACTAAAGCTAATAACTACTAAAATTACTAAAACTAATACTGAAAAAAATAACAAATAACATAAAAACTAATAAAAATGACAAAAGCACATAATAAAATTACTAAAACCTGAACTAAAATTAAAAAGAGAAATAAAAATATAAAAATAATAGCTAATTCAAAAATATCAATAAATATAATATTATATAAATAAAATAACACTGAATTTAATGCATAATGATGCTCACAATGATGATGCTCATGGGTTCGAATCCCAGAAAACAAATAAATGCACTGATATGCTGCTTTCTGCTAAATGCATAAATGTATATATACAAGAAGAGTATGAATTCTAGTTGACATAGCAGATTTAGAGAGGAAAACAAAGCAAATGCAGCTTGTCAGCATTTGATGTAACTGTCAGCGAAACAGACGGGACAAGAGACGCAGAACGGAACCGAACAGAATGTACGCTGGTTGTTATATCAACTCACTTTGAGATTGTGCGACATTTCAGGCCTTTCCTTCCCATTTCTCTCTCTCGCTCCCACAGAATGGGGGTGTGCAAGGAGGGGAGGGAGCGTATCAGAGGGGGGTCTGTCTGTCTGCGTGTGTGAAGGCACAGACGGTTCAGTAGTAATGTGATGTGTGTCCCGAGGGATGTTTGATGGATTAATGCTGAGCAGCTCCATTGCGATGTACCACCTGATCTCACTCCCACCGTCTGCCTCTATAAAACCTGCCTGACTGCTGATCTCAGCTAGTCTCACAGTCTCTCCTCTCTCTGTCTGTCTGTCTCTCTTTCTTCCTCTCTCTCTCTCTCTCTCTCTCTCTCTCCTCTATCTCTTCCTCCTCTCAGCCGCCTCCGCTGCAGGCCAGGAGCTATCCAGTGCTGAACAAGTGAATTTTTTTCTTTTTTTTTTTTCAGCAGTGTAAGCGGGTGTGTGTGTGTACAGTAGCAGGCACACACACACACACACACACACACACAGTATTGTACCATCAGACATCTCTCTCCTCCTGCGTGCTCTTCATTTTTCCTTTATCTACAGTCGCTGTTTTTTTTTTTTTTTTAGTTTCTGGGACGTGGATCTTTTTTTATGTGACGGATTTCATTCGGGACGTTTTTTTTCCAGGGTTTTTTTGTGTGTGTCTGAGTCTGTCTACAGCCGATGTGAAGGATTTCTGGTGCGTCTGTGCCAGTGCGACCGTGTGTGAACCATGCCTCGCTCATTTCTTGTGAAGAAAATTAAACTGGATGATTTTTCCTCATCTCCCGTGTCAGCATCTAATCATCATCATCACCACCATCATCTCGATGACTCCTTTACACGCTCTCGCTCGAGCCTGGGCGTCCGGCTCTGTGAAAATGGTGAGTACGGTGCCTAAATATATTGTTTACATACAGATACAGTAGCTTCACTTTCTGTGCTTGATGTTCAACCATTATTCCAAATGGTTAGCTTACGAAAAATACCCGCAAGGCATAATTCAGATTTGACGCTGTGTGTTTTGAACATTGTACGTAGTCCAACAGATGTTACATAAATCTTCTCATTCTGTCGCGAACTAATCCGTAAAACCCTCCATCCTTTCACCCCCAACCCCGTCCTCCATTGTGCCCCCCAGACTATGTTTTTGTTTTTTGTTTTTTTTGACTCACGCCGACACAAATCAGGTCACGCAGCGCGATCAGCTTATGCGAATAAAGCCGTACGAAAGCGGAGCTTGATATCAGTTTGTTGTGCGTAGCTCATGCTAACGCTAACACATTGCTTTTGTGGGGCTGATGTGTTTGTCCTTAGCTGATACTGCCCTTGAGTTTCGGTCCAAACCCTCCCCCCCTACCAACAGCACTCTCTCTTTCTCGCTCTCCTCCCCCATCCTTCTTTTCTGCCTCATCTCACTATTTCTCTCTTTCACTCTCCTGCTTCCGGGTACATGAATCTAAGTGGTGGAGGGGGAGGTAGGGTTTCAGCCATCATTGACGCCACTGGAGACATCCGAGTACTGTACTGTAAAGCTCGAAGGACAACGAGGGAGATGAAAAGAAAGAGAAGCTAGAGGCAGTGCTGACTTTTGTCACATGATGCAGCAGCACGCACAAGCACAATAGGGCAAATAGCATCACGCACAGTGTAAGCCCAGCATCCCTGAGAGGACATGATGGGACAGGCTGAGCTAAACTAAGCTATTCTACAGAGACTAAAGGGAGCCCAGAGAGCTCTGTGTCCTCACAGACAGATTTTGGTAGCAGATGTGTGGCTCTCTCTGCCCTGCTGTGGTGTTTTTCACAGATAAGCGAGATAAGACATGAGGGATATTTTCCCACCTGTTATGAAAAAACCTACAACAGACTGTTTATCAGTTTTTGGGTCATTGTAAGATTATTGGAACTTTTAAGCTACGCTGCTCCTTTTAAAATTTGTTTTATGCTTGTGAAATATTGTTTTGTAATGCATTGTATTTTCATATGAAATGACAAAATCGAAAACATGGATTCTTTCTTCATTTTATGAACAATAATAATTTTTCCTTTGACGGTTTTGAATAATTATTAGCAAAACAGTTTCTGCAATTATTGTAGAAGGCATTTTTCTTCATTCTTCATTTTGAAGGTCGAGCATAAAGATTTCTAAAACAAAGGACAAACAACTCCATCCTTCCTGTCAATCATCAGACTGACCCTAACAATAAATATTCCACATTAAAAGTGTTACTACAAGTATTGTTGCTTCAGAAAAATCATAACGAATTATTGTTATTATATAATTAATTAAATACTAAAATACTAAAATAATGGAGTGTTCCATATATTAATAATTACATTATAATTGTATTAGTTCTATTATTTAATTCAAACTTGGTTCAGTAAAATCATAAAAAAAATTATTAATAGTAATATTACATTATTGAATTTATTTTTCTTCTACAGTTTCTACAGTTATATTCATGCTATTAATTTAAACTGTGTATGATTTCAGAATTTTGTTTTCATGGCTAATACTACAGTTTTAGTTTGGTGGGGGAACAATACCTTTAGTAGCATTGCTGTTCTGACAGAAATACACACACACACACACACACACACACACACACACACATACATATATATGTTTATGTGTGTGTGTGTGTTTATATATATATATATATATATATATATATATATAAATGTTTATGTGTGTGTGTGTGTGTATTTCTGTCAGAACAGCAATGCTACTAAAGGTATTGTATATATATATACATATATTGTATTGCCTGATAACCTCTGAACTGTCTTCTGCAGACAATACAGTTATATCCACAATAACATCCTCTCTCGACTGATTTTTTCCTGGCTAGCTCCATCATTCTTGCGCATCGCTTTCTTTAATCTCACTGTATAACTAGCCCAAACTGATACTGCACTGCATTAAATGCCTTTTGGGTTTCCCTTTTAGCAAGCTGATTGAATTAGAAACATTCTGTCGAAGACATGGCACCTTGGAAGGTGTATTATGTCGGTGAAATTCCAATGGCAATAAACGCGTCTGAGCCCCACGGCTGCCAGAAATCCTTTTAGCGGCTCCTGAATGACCCTCACGATGCATTAAGACTCGCTCTTCACGGTCAGAGGGCTCCATAATCAGTTTAGAGAAGTTAGGAGGGAGTTTATTTGTTTCAGCAGATAGAGAGGTAATAAGATGTCCTGTATTATGGAATATATTTCCATATTTGTAATATACTTCAATGTTTGAAACAATTTCAGGAGGTTTTGAGATCTGGGAATGAGCTTTGGTTCTCTTCTAACAGAAGTGAATATTTTTGTAGAGTCCCAATTTCCTTAAAATAGTTTAAATCCATTCATAACATCAACTTCCATTTACTTCCAAATTACGTTGCGCATAATAGACAAATAAACACCAAGCTCTACACGAGCCCTCGGCTAATCTTATCAAAGAAAAAGAGAGTCTGAGTGGTTTCTTCATCTCAAGGAGAGAAAGAGAGACACTTATGCTTCCAACACAGTTAACCTGCTTAATTAGCTATTAACCATGTTAAAACCCTCTGGGTCTCAATCACCCATACACACACTTAAATGAATGAGGTACATAGAAGCCCTCTAACAGGCAACAGCAGCTATGGAAGCCAACCTCAGTAACAAAAAAAATAAATTAGTAATTGTAAGATAAAGTCTACAATAAGAAATAATGTAGCAACTGTGCGATATAAAGCCATACTATGAAATATAAAGTCTCACTGTGAGATATAAATACAAGAAAAAGATCTTGTGAGCTATAGAAAATGAAGGAAAATTAATGAATCAATAGATAGATAAATAGATAAAAAACCATTTGCCATTTTTTAAAATCCTAGGCAGAAAAAGACTTCCCTATAGCATAGCACAAAATATAGTCAAATTGGTTTCCAGTATTAATTATCATATAAACTAAAGACTTGCAGCTTAATGTATTTGTTATTTGGTCTGCAAAAGCCACATATTATGTGAGGTGTTTAAGGGATGTCTCATGGAAACAGGTGTTTACATTCTTAGAAATAAAGGTTCCAAACTGGGTTTTGGCAGCGATGCCAGCGTTACCCAAATAACCTTTCAGTGAACAATACTTAAAACAACCATTTTTTCTTATTGTAAAGAACATTTTAATACTAAAAAACCTTTTTTCCTCTAATAAGAACGTTTTGTGGTTTAAGGTTTTTCATGGAACAATTGATGCCAATTAAGAAGCTTTAGTTTTAAGAGTGTTATTGTCATGACACTTGTTGTACTTCTATTTTGTTGTGTCTGACTGTGCACTTTACATTGTGTCTGTAGTCACATTCTCTGTCTTTAATTGCTTTACACCTGGAGTTCAGAGAAGAAGTGAAAGGTCAATTAGTTAATAACCAGCTCATGTTCTCTGTCCTGCTGCAGGCTACATCCAAGATTACATCAGCTCTTCTGAGTACACAGAGGAGAAACAAGCCGACATGAAACTGAGCTCGGATCCGCTGTACTCCCCCGTCAGCAGCGGAGGTGGGGAGTACTGCCAACCGGACCTGGAGCACCCGGACAGCCCTCAGTCTGGCCTCACGGCCCGAGGATACTTCAGCAGCGAGAGCGAATCTCTCAGTGAGGGCTACACCATGGATGCGTTCTTCATATCTGACGGCCGCTCGAGGAGGAAGGGCGAGGTCGTGGAAACAAGAAAAGTTGCCGCAGAGGAGAAAGAAGTGTCCGGGGCGAACAACGGAGGTCCACGGCACACCTGCAACGAGTGCGGAAAGACCTACGCTACTTCATCCAACCTGAGCAGACACAAGCAGACCCACCGCAGCCTCGACAGCAAGATGGCGCGCAAGTGTCCCACCTGCGACAAGGTTTACGTGTCCATGCCGGCGCTGGCCATGCACATCCTCACTCACGACCTCAAGCACAAATGTCACGTGTGCAGTAAAGCCTTCAGTCGGCCCTGGCTGCTGCAGGGGCACATGCGGTCGCATACGGGAGAAAAACCCTTCGCCTGCGCCCACTGCGGGAAAGCCTTCGCCGACCGATCCAACCTACGAGCGCACATGCAGACACATTCGGCCTTCAAGCACTACAGCTGCAAGCGCTGCAATAAGACCTTCGCGCTGAAGTCCTACCTGAACAAGCACTATGAGTCTGCCTGCTTCAGAGGCTCCGGAGACGAGGACGAGTCTGGCTCCGAGAATTAACAAAAGAAAAAAAGAGTAAGACGAGTTAACGCTCTCATAACCCCCCCCACAGAATCCCCTTCACAGAACCCCACTATTCCTTTTTTAGAAAGCAATATTTTCACCAAGAAAAAAACCAAACAACCCAATAATAAGAAGACAATAATGAATAGATGCTGGATTTTTTTTTCTTTGGTAACAAAAAAAAAAGACCCTCTCATATAAACACATACAATTATGAGGCCTGGCATGCAAATTTTTATGAACATAATACTATTAATAATGATAGTAATAATATTTAGATTACTGATGTTTTATAGCAAATCATAAAAAAAAAACATAAAAAAGGACAGCAACAGGTTTGTGCTTTTTGAGAAATGAAAATCAATTTGTATTTTTATGCTGCTCTTTTATTTTGAATTCTTTTGCAACTGCCAACATAAACTTTTTATGAAAATGTGAATAATGACAGTATTTGCAAAAAAGAAAAAAAAAAGATTGTAGACCTCTGAAAAGGTACAAACTTTTGTTACACTTTTGGTATTTTATTTATAATTGTTATTTTTATATTCAAAGTTTCCTGCAGTTTCATGGTTTCGTTATTTATTTCTTTATTTAATTATTTATTTGTGCCAATCATGTCCTGTAACTGTTCGAGCAGAGCGACCATCACTATGTGTTTTACCATATGGAGGAAACAGCACTCGAGAATAAACATTTCAAAGATCACCGAACATTCGAAACACTCAACAATACGGACGACAGGGACTTTCAACGACTTCTTTAGCAGATCTCTGCTTGCTCTGCTGGGCTTCCTCTCACTAAAACAGACTGCATGTGCTCCAGATGCCTGGGGCTCCGCCCCTTGTCTTCCTGCTCCATGATTACCTCACCCAGAGGCAGGTATGACCTCTAACCTCTGCTCTGTCAAGCTCTCAAAATGTCCATTATACAAACCTCATTTCTACCATTCCAGTATTGTTGTCGAGTACTTATGTATTTATTTATGCACTATTTTCATTTCCCTATTTATTTAATGTGTATTTATTTATTTATTTATGTATCCAACTATTTATTTATTTATTTGGTTGATTATTCTCTGTGTTCTTGGATACTGAACTGCCGTTTACCTTTTAAGATGCTGCTCTTTAATGAAAATCTTTATATGCATGATTCAGCTGTAGAGGGATTTTATTCTTTTTTCGAGAGGGACGGTATGCAGTGTTTAAAAGCAGATGAATTCAGGTGATGATGCTTTGTTTAATGGGCAATAATTCTTCTTAGGTACAGCAACTTGTATAATCACAGCTGTCCTGTTAGCAGTCAATGTAGGGCAATAAACAGAAATCTCCTTAATATCTCAAAGGTCATATCTCATTTCGTCTTTCTAGAACTCCATTTCCTGCTGAGACCATCCAGAATGTCTACGCTATAGTGTGTTTGTGTGACTCCACCCACATTTGTGACATCACATTTCACCTCATCGCATCAAATGCCAAACAATTTAGTATTCCAGAAATGTATTTTACATCTAAACGCGAACAAAAAAATATAACATGAAACAAAATCAAATTATATTAATCCCGGAAGGTGCAAATCGAACCGAAATTAAAACACTTGTTTATTTTTTGTTTCGTTCTTACAAATTTTAATAAGAAAATCTACAGCAATAAGCTTTTTTCTAACACTATTTTTTACTATTACTATTATCACAAATTTAATGTAACATCTTTCATCTCAGCAGTTTTGAATGTAATTATAAAAAGACTAACCCACAGCATGACATATTTCATGCATTTGGCTTTAGCTGTCCAAATAAATCCCATCATAATCTGTGGCCGCCAGACGATGACATGAATATGACAGAGTTTCAATGACATGTAAAATAGGAGTCCCAAATCCTAGAACCAGAAATAATGACATGAATGGCCAATCAGGATGGATTATTCGGTGTTTGAGTGAAAGGAGTGCTGGGTTCAGGACAAAGATGAAACAAAGTAGAGGCTTAATGGCAGCATTGATGGAAATAGCTGAGCATATGGTGCCAATGTGCCACCGCCTGTATAATAAAGATCTGAAAGATGTTGGGAGATGAAAGGATGAGAAGTGCAATCCGAAAATGCGAAGGTGTAAATCAGCTGTCTCTTTGCTGTCTGTCCTATGAAGCAGAAAAAGCAGAAAAAAACTGCTCGTTTCACAATAAAAATATATTTAGCACCATCATCATGAGGAATGAACCCCTGAATATGACGATATGCTTCAGCATATATGATGCAGCTCATGGTGTCCACTCCCCTAAAGGGTTAACAGGTGTTGGTGGACAGACAGTAGTCTGAGAGCATAATTGAGTCTGAGTTTGACCTTGTGAGGAAGGTCGAGCAGCAGCAGCCAAAGGCTCTGTCAGCGTTTTGCATATTGTAAAAAGGACGGCACAATCTCAGTAATGGGCCAAAACCTGCGGGGAATAGATAATGAGTTTCTCCTCCCACTTTTCTTCTGCTCTTCGCCTCTTATCCACCCATTCCTGACCTCGTACATTGGCACGCAGTGTCCTAGCAGATTTCTGCATGGTATTTCACTCTCATTACTGATGGACATCAGTGTCAGAAATATAATAACTATCATTAAATTTAAAAGGTAACACTTGTTCACTGATACAATCATCACTTTTTCGAATACTAATATATTTCAAGTGTTAAATATTCCAAATATATCAAATAACTATTTCGTAGTACCTTATTAGATGGGCCAATAGAATACAACATTTCTGCGTGATCTGCAATACCATTCAAAAGTTTGAGGTCAGTAAGATTTTTTTAAAATAAATTGATACTTGCATCATTAATGTAAAATAGAAATCAGTTATTTTAAAATGTAATAATATTTAAATTTTTGATCAAATAAATTAAGCTTTGGTGCACATAAGGCACCTCTATTAAAACATTAAAAAATCTTACTTTTGAATGGTAGTGTATATGGATCTTCTCATTTTAAATAACTGGAGCACATTTGGTTGCATTTTTGCATTAAGTCCTGATTAATTTCTGACCCTGATGGACATTCATCCTGCTTATATTCCTGAATCATCCCCTCATATTTCTGACACCCCCACAGCTGTGAAGAATCAACAGACTATCTGTTATGAATATCCATCTGGATATTTTCCATTGTAATAAGGCTTGAATTCAGAGTCAGTTCTAATTATGCAAAGCTTGATGTAATGTAGATGAGCTCTTTTAAAGGCAATTCCAAAGGACTACCATCATCTCTTTGCTTTCAGGAAAATCTTTTTCCACAAACGTTCAGAAATGTGAGATAACTGACGAGACTGAGAAAGTGAAAATTGTAAATATGTTTGTATATAGATCTCAGCAATAATGAGACGCCGCATGTGAGCCGATCCCTTTTGCTTTTACCTTTTCTGAGCTGTTTAACCCTGGACAGGCTGAACAGGATCAGGGACTTCATTAGCTCATTACCTGCTGTAGCTACCAGCAATATTAACAATGCTAAACATTCTCTCTCTGTTCACCAGGATCTACCCATATTTCTTTGTCTCTTTCTCTCTCCTGTTTTTTTTTCTCTCTCTTTTGTGGAAGTGCCCAGCCTGGCTGAACAATAATATGAAGTGCCAAAAAATTAAAGAGTTATTTCCATGACAAAAGCCTTCAGCATATGGTAGGCAACTCACAGCCCTCCATATGGTCCTTGAGAGATTTCAGATTGTCTCTCTTCTTTCCCCTTGCCTTCTCTCTCTCTCTCTCTCTCTCGCTCTCTCTCTCTCTCTATCTATCTTCCTTTCTCCCTGTGTAAAAACGTAGAGATTTTTCCACTTCTGATATTACATTTTGCCTGTTATGAAGGGTAAAGCCAATAGTGATGTTTATGAACAATAAAATCAATAGCACAAGCAGTTTGTTGCCTCTTTTTTTTATTGACTTAAAGTTTTACTTCCCTTTCTCTCAAACACAGAACATGAACACTGAAAGCGCTTTTAGATGCTTTTAAAGCTTTTAGATCTCCCTCACGGACCCCTGACCCTTGTTTAAAACCCCTGCATTAGCAGAACTGTTTATTCCAACCTGTAGTCTTTACTTCTTACTGTTAGACAGACATACATTGATCACAACACAAGATCAGAATGACTGAGCGACTTCTTCCTGTGCTCCTCCCTGACAACGCCCACCTCTCTCAGCAGTGGTGCTGCTGAACTGGGATCAGCCTTCCCTGCATGCATCAGTGCTATAACTATCACCGGAAGAACATCCAAACTGTAATCAAGTCAGCAGCTAAAGTCACTCTGAAACTTGATGCACAAGCATCTGTCCTGGTGCTGTTAAGCCAGTCCAAGTCATTAAATGTTAATGAAACATTGATTTTATGTTACAGTCTGGCCTTACCAGGATGCAGCACTCAGAGCTGAATGAGACTGATTACTGATGCTGAGGGAGAGACACTGTCATCGGGATAGAGGAGGACCGATAATGATGTCCAAGAATCCGGAAACACGAGTCAGGCTCAACCATTATGTCCTTCAATGTCCTACAGTGTTTTAATTCAGCTTCGTTTTCTATTTGCTCAGCTGATTTAATGGATTTCACTGCTCTATATTAATTAACTGGTGTATTTAAAAATGTAAATATAGGATAAGTCAGACTCTTGGGATTACTACTTTAGGCCGAAGCTACCATAAACGTTGATGAAGACAAGCACCTCAGTCAGAATAGTCATAGATCGATTTGTTTTTTCAACAACCAGTTTGGTGCCTGAAAATCTCAAGTAACTGGTTACAAATTGTTACAGTTGTTAGTATAAAACAATCCATCCAAGGCACACAGATCACATGTATTAGCTCAATTACAACTCAAACCCTGTGCCGCCGCTCAGACCAGGACTGACTACAGCTGTATTTCTGATATATAGTTGACATTTTATTGGATTAACAAAGCCTTTTTAAAAAAAAAAAAAAAAATCAGATGTAATTTAATTAATCTTGAATTTAATTGAATTAATTTTAAAGTCTTATAATATTCCTAAGGAATACTAAAAGAAAAAGAAATTTATAGTAAAATATTATTTGTTCATTTTTGTGAGTAAGTCTGTATAGTAGATATAACATATAAATATATCTACTACACAGACTTACTCACAAAAATTAACTAATAATATTTTACAATACATTTTTTATTATAAATAGAAATATATATTTACATAAAGATTATCTAGGCTATTTAGATACTCTATTTAATTAGATATATAATAATATATTAGAATACATTTCTAATATATTATTATATATCTAATTAAATTATAATTTTTATATTATTATTATATTATAATTAAAATTATTAAATTAATTTAATTAATTAAAAAATAATTAATTAATTAAAATTAATTGTTAAAAATTAATTCTTTCACTTATTACATTATATATTTTAATTCAGTAAACATAATCAAAAGTGTTAACAGTACACATTCACATATAAAATGTAATTTTCAGTTTACATATTTACCTTCATTTTCCATCTGTAAAAATCTATTTTTCCAGGTTTAGTAGTGAATTTCACAAAGAATAAAGAGGTCACTGTAACTCAAGTCTCAGTGTGGTGATGCTGCCATTAGATTTCATAAGAATCAATTATTAAACACCATCATCTGCAATATTGAACATGCAACCCTAAACCACTCAACTCTCAGTGAAGAGGCCTGATAACATGCTGTCCTACTGAGCTTTACCCTTTACTGGTACATGACGTTGAGTTTTAACTTGCTATCATTGATCCTAATACAAGAAACAAGAACAAGGTCAAAAGAGAATCGCAGTGTTTCCGCGCATTCATAAGATAAAATCCATGTGGAGTCAACACATACAGTATATGCAAGAGCAGTGCGTGAGCGTGTGTGTGCATGTGCTCTGGGCATGGATGTGTTTAGTAGGCTACAGTAGTTACTGATTACACTTTAAGAGATAAGAGCACTTGATCCTCCCCTGACTCTCCCTCACTTGTAGATATGAAAATTGACAAACACGACGATACTGCTCTGTGTTTCTCAATCCCAGGCTATCTCCACGTTAAATAGCGAGCACACCAATTACCTGCTTTTATAATTCATAATTTAGGACTCTTACGGCATTCATACCACCTGAGAGTTAGGCAATAAATACTCACTATGTAAATACATATTTCTATTTATACAGTTGTGTATACAGTACATAATCTGTACATAAGTCTTCTGATCTAGATGTGTATTACTTTGTTTTGTCATTTTTGTAAATGTAAATGGTATGTGACAGAATCACAGCATCATTATCTGATGTCATCACTGTACAATGGTATTGCTGTAATCATTTTTGTACGGTACTGAAAATGATATTTATGCATATTTGGATGTCAGTACTTACTCAGCATGGTCCATTGCGTTCAAAACTTCATTGGTGCGGTTTGGATACCTTGATATCAACAGGATTCTGACGTATGCCCGCCATCTGCTGGTGATTATATTTTATTGCAGTCAGTTCACAGCTTTAGAATATCAATATGTGAGAGTCTGTGCTAATTGTTCTTGTTAAAAAAAAAAATTATATATATATATATATATATATATATATATATATATATATATATATATATATATGAGATAACAAGATGATCTTTTAACAAAATAATCAACAACAACCACAACAAAAAAACACAAATATCTAAGCGACCAAAATTTTTTAAAGTTGGCATGAAATTAATATTTTCTAAATATTATTTTTTATTGTGAACAATTCATTCATGTATATATATATATATATATATATATATATATATATATATATGTATTATTTGACTTCATAATTTTTAATCAAAATATTATTACTCAATATTGTAATGAAACGACAGACTTGTCTCTGGTGACCCATCTGGACTTCTCCAATCATTTGGTCAGCTTAAACGCTGCCCTTTGACTGCAAGCTCTCATTTAGATCTGCCTTCATCCCATCAAAAACCAACCATTAAACAAAGTCACTGCCCTACATTTTTTTTTTAATTTTCTGATAATCCCTTTTACTTGGATGTACATCACAATACAAACGAAAAAATATGTTGCTATATCCATTTCATTGTAAAAATAAATATATTTCTTTCAAATCACTATACATTTGATAAAACCTGATGGTGCTCATAAAGTTAAGAGAAGACAACTCACTGAATCATATTAGTGAACTCACCATATGGCTTTGCAACTATGGAGTTGAACTCTAAATGGAGTGGACAGTTTGTCTTCTCACAGCACAGAGTGAATTATCATCTCCTGCTAGCAGTGCCTCATTATCTAGACTTTCTTCTCTTTGCTGATTCTTCTGTGTTTGCCAGCCTGACTGCTCTTGATGTTTTCTGTTGTTTGTGTGAAAACCCATCTGTCTGTTACAGCCTGCTGGCAGTAGATCCAAACGTCCCTTCTGCTCCTGTCAGAAGAATCAGTTCACAGCATTTAGAGATCCAAATGTTCATTTTCCTTTCCATTAATGATCCGCAGTGAGAGACAGAGCGAGCCGAGCTCCAAAAAACCTCACCTACTGTATTCCTCCTCAAGCCAAATGTCCAGTGTATTGCAGTGACAAATTTGCTGTAAATTGTCTTGGCATGTGGCAACGGTTATGTTGTCAAGCCAACTTTTATACAAATGATTGATCATTTCTGGGAAGACTTTTTTGGCCAGCTTAGAAATAAAATCAGAAATGGCAGAACAAGGCATCAGACATCTGACTGACACTAGGTGAGAAGTATGTTTTTTTTTTTGTTTTGTTTTTTAAATTACCTCATATTTTACTTGAAATATCTTTATATTGTCACTAAAATTGAGAAAAAAAAAGTGCAGATTTTGTATTATTTTTTCATACAAAAATAATAATAATAAATAAATATGAGAATATCAAATCTCCTAAGTGTCCATAATACAAATGTATTGTGCATCACCAAAGTCCCTTTGGCACTGTGTCTTTAGTGTTTATATACATAAATTAGCATTTTGCCATAACTGAACTCTGGCTGAGGAGGAAAAGAGCTGTTTGTGTATTTTAGAGAAATCTATATATCATGAAGCAATACTATACGAGCGAGAGTGCCAGGGCACGCTGATATTCAATTTAGCTATTGATTTTATTCAACAAGTACGTAAGTAAATAAAAAAGCAGTTAATATTGTTAATATAAGTTAATAAAACATAATATTGCCAATTCATTTGTCCATTTTTGCTCCATCAACAAAACTAGTTCAAGCGAGGCCAAAGCTAGTAAACTGTTAAGTCACACAGTCAATTGTTTTTAACGTCAAGTTTAATTTGAGTGAATGGTTTGAGTGAATAATTCAACTACACGCTTATAAAGACACAAGCTGCATATCAATTCGCCTACTTATACTATGCCCAAAAAGTATGTACGGTTTTTGTGAAGAAAAAGTACAATTTCCCTACCATTTCGGAGAGAAATGTAACAGCACGTTGATCTGCCAGTCTTTCAAGCGAAGGACTCGCCTCATGTTTGCATAATGATGCATTTAAAAGTTAATGACCAAAGGCATCTTGATAAAAGTTCAGAATGCTGTTGCAAATTAAATAGGATATTGACCATTGAATAAATATCTTTTTGTCAGGTTAGATACTGATTATTAATCAGTCAAACCCCTTTAAATAAACCGCTCTACTTAACCGTCGTCTCGCACATCCGTCATGTTTGTAGTTTTTTTTATATACTTTTTGTACGTGTTTGTAGTTTTAATCGAATCCTCGACCAACGAGCAATGGGTTATGGGCAAGAAATTGTGTACGGATCTGCACTTCTGATTCTAACTGGGAAAAAGTAGATTAAAAAAATTAAAAAATTAAAAAAAAAAAAAAAGAAAAAAGAAAGACAACAAACAACATATACAACCCATAGCATCTATTACACACATAGTTACAAAATACAAAAATACCAGTGTCTCCACAACTTTGACTGATACCGTGAAGTACTAACCCCTATATCTGAATAGTTTGCGAATTAGAACACAGCGACACTGTTTTGTTTCTGAAAGAATCAGTGTTTTGGATGAATCAGTTGAATGAACATTTAAAATTAGGTGTAGGTGTTTTGAATAAATGACTTCATGACTAACCCATAAAGACACTGCCACCTACTGGTTTAACGACGTAACCTTAAACTGTCACTGACAGCCGAAAAGGCTCAGTGTAGTATACTATGAATAGCACTCTTTGTACAGCACACTTTATACTTTGTAAAATAGTACTTTATATTTTTTTGTATATATTATCAATATCAATAATTAATATTTTTATTTTAATTTATTTATTAATTATTTAGTTGTCCATTTAAAATAGTTTTAATTACTAGATGCAGATACAAGATGTAAAGAGAACCTTTTAATTACAATACAAGACTAATATTTTGGCCTGCTACACAGACAGGAAGAGGAAAATGGACAGAGGGAAAGATTTCTCGCGCATGCGCACACATAGTACTTCCTTACTGTCTGGTCGAACTTTTCCAAGTGATGTTTCATTCTCTGAGCGGCGTTTTCCGAAAGCACATCGGTACCACATTCACATCGGTGAATCAACTCGGACATTTCAGGCGAAACATGGGCAGTTTACGCAACGAAAACCGCTCTATCCATTCAGACAACATCCAGGACATTCATAACATCCCAATGGACGTGATCATACGACCCATTCCGCCTGTTCTAGACGAGCAGAAGGTCCAAAGCCTCATGACCAGCATAAAGGTTTGACGAATTAGTACAACATCTAACGTTTAAATGTGCTTATTCAGTTTGTCACAGTGTAATATGAGCAGATCATTTCTTGACTTGTGATGATGATTTCACTTTCCAGGATGGCTCTGATATCTCCACTGTGCCTCCCATAGACGTGCTTTGGATCACTGGAGAAAACGGGGGCAATTATTACTATTCTTTTGGAGGCTGTCATCGTTTTGCTGCCTATCAGAGGTTAAAGATGAGATCCATACCAGCCAAGATAATCAAATCTAACATCTCAGACCTGCGCACCTACCTGGGAGCATCCACGCCGAATCTACTGTGATGGGACGACACATATAAGAGACTGGTTCACCTCCACTGACAGCCATCTGGATGATGTTCAGACCCAATCATTCTGTATGATTGTGTTTTCTGTAACACTGAGATTAGGATTGTTATGATGAAAATGGCACTTTGATGTTCCTGGTGAACAATTATTATTGTTATTATTATTATCATTATCATCGATGAGCAAGTAAATGAAGGAAAGTTCGCACATGCTTGTTAATCATGACATTTCTAGCCATGATGTTTCAGTTCCTTTTCTCTGGTTATGTCTGTAAAGGAGTTTATTCTTATGAAGGAGCTATGAGTTTTGAAACATCCAAAAACAAATGTAAAAGACTTAACCTGCCATATTTATATTCCTTTTGCTCTACATCATTTTGCTTGGTCACTGTGTGATACAAGTCACAATGACTGAACATATCTCCCTTCTGTCAGTTCTCAGCCTGACCAGCAGATGACAGCATTACAACACAGGGCTTCCTAAACATTTTCAAATGCCAAAGCCCTTTAGTTTAACCTAAAGTACCCACTGAGATTTTAATGTGGTATTTCAGTTGTTTAACTACACATTCAATGACTGAAACACAAGATGACCCCAGGCATGTGGCTGTCTGGTGACCTTGGTTATGTTATGTGCTCTGGACCACAAGCTCTGAGATTGAGTCTCATTGGTGGTCTCTGATGTCCAATGATTGTCTGGCACAGTCAGAGTCATAAGGATTTTACTATTTACTTTTTTACTGTTCTGCTTTAGACATTACTTGCTGTTTCTGCACATATTAATATACTTACAGCAAACTACGTACTTATTTAGTGGATTTTTAGATACACCAAATTTCTTCACAGCATTTTTTAAAATTAAAATTGTTTTTTTTTATGTGCCAGTGGAGGGGCATGAGAATTGTAGGACGTTCTCTGAAGCTCATCCATAATGGCAGGACATGTTGGAGGTCATGTGTCATGAGAACTGGCCAGCATTCTTCTCCTCTGCAGGCTGGAGTGAAGGAAAAGAATGAATACAGCAGCTCTTTTTTATTACACTGCTATATATAGATGGATTGAAGCTCACAGTCTCTACTCTACTGATGTAGAGGAAATATAATGGAACTGCTAATCTGACATGAGAACTGCTCTCAGTCATGTCTGCTTTCAGCTTTTCTCTGGAGGAGATCAGAGGACAGGCACCTCAGATTTTTTCCTTGTAATGGCATTTCATTGACCCTTGACCTTGGCCTAATATCCATAACGAAAGGCCTCTCAGACTCTACAAGAACGATGACTGAAACTTTTGAAACCCACAATCTCGACAGCAAAAACTGCTGATCGCTCCGTCAATAATATAATTACATCCATTTTTTATTTTAAAAATATTGTCAGTCAATAATATAATAAAAAAGACAAATTAAATTGTGTATTTCTGAACTTTGTAACAGTTTGAATGGTATTATTCATTGGACTAATAAAAAACCTTTGCAAATGTCAGCAGCTTCCGTGTTTTGCATATGTAAATCTCCTTAAACTTGTAGGTTGTGCTACAAAAATTGTTCACCTAAATTGAAAATTCTGTCATCATTTGTGGAAAACAACATGAGGGTTATTACATAATTGGGTGAACTATGCCTTTAAGAGATGTTGTCTTACCTTGGGATCTTTATAGCAACTGAGTTGAGGTGGACAGCAACAGCTGCTGATTGCAGGAATCATGTCAGTACAGTCGCATCCTTTGATCGTGGAAGAAGGCACAGGCCTGTGATTGGCGATTACTACCTTGTAGATCTCTGCAGGAAGATAACAGAGTTTCTCCATTGGCGATATACGAGTCCCTGGGGTGCCGGCCCTGATCTTGGCCTCCCTTTGGGGCCCCTCAGGAAGTGAAGAGGGGGCCCCGGGCCTCGGCGGAACAAACCTGCCGACTGTAAATTTCTGGCAAAAGAATGGTCGCGTGTGAGAAGACTTCCTGTGGCTTCCTCGCGGTCTGGAAAAAATGTATCCTTAGAAGTCTCCTGACACGCACAACCCCTGATTGAGGAGACACAAAGAAAAAGAGGACACACCCAATTTGGGAAGTGTGGACTGCACCTGCTGCTTTTTGAGGAAATAAAGGAAGCTGTAAGGTTGTCTCCTACTTCCCAGAGATTTTTCTTTCCTAACTAGGAGGAGAGAGACAAAGAATGACGGATGGTGGGAGAAGAAATGGTTCCAGGTACTTAAGAGAAGGTTTCACTTACATCGTCTGCAACATCGTTGTGGGTGTACTTAAGTATGTGTTTGAAAGTCTCGAATATTTCAGCCTCACAGGCACCTGTCATTGTACTGATGTAATTCTACTACTCTGCTTTTGACAGGCGTGAGAAATCATCACTCTCCGACAAATCCATTCTGTCTGAGGATCAGAAGGGCACAAGATACAGGCTTCGACCTGGAAAGCCGATCTTCCTTCTTGTTCGTGAGAATTTGAATGATATTTTGTAGAAATTGTTATATTTATGCATAAATGACCATTTATATCTTTTGCTGCTAATGTAATTCATCGTAATGACTTGTAATAGAGGAGACGTTTTTGTGCTGTGTCTAACAAATTTTCATATTTCCATCATTTTCTAATAATTTACTGATTTATTGTGGTATTAAGTAGCAACAGTTTTTTTCTCTTTTTTTATTATTGTGATGTACATTCGAGTAAAACAGATTGTTGAAAATAAAACAGTGCAGGGCGGGACGTGTTCCGATCCAACGGGTGTTGATTGGATGGAGGCAGATCTGATTGGAAAGTCTGTTGTTTCACTAGAAGATTGAGTTTTTCTTTGGTAAAACATGATATGGTTGAACAACATGCATTTAGAAAATAGTTAGAGTGAATTTCCGTTTCCATTTCCAATGGATGGATGCACTTTCTTCAGCTTCACACTCGTTGGTCCCGTTCACTGACATTATAAAGCTTGGATACGTCAGGTTATTTATTAATATAACTCCGATTGTGTTCATCAGAAAGAAGAAAGTCATACACCTAGAATGGCTTGAAAGTGAGTAAATCTTAATTTTCTTTTTAAAGTGAACTAATCCTTTAACAAGAGAAGCTGGGGATCCAGAATTTTAAAAGACAACACTTTTTTTTGACAACACTGATGAAACTTGCTGTATTACAACACTTCCTGGTCGCCCCTATTCAGAGGTCAGTGCAGTTGAAATTTGGATTTCCCAGAAGTCCATTTTGTAAAATTTAAAAAAAAAAAGATTTTCACATACTTATTTTGAATGCTGCATCTGACAACGGGACATTGACGTAGGGTTGCTTCATCCTCTTATTTAAAGTGTCCATTAAGTGTGTCTCGGTGCTCCTGCTGTATGGTCTTGTTTTGTATGTCAGAGTCCAAGAGTTATGGAGCAATAGGACATGAATAGACTTCCTTTTCCTGTACAGATTTTGGCAGGATCCTACCATTGACCCTTACCTGCAGGGGTCAGTCAACATTTCCCTGAATAGCGTCTGATTTCACACTGTGGCTCTGTGCGCTATACGAATCCCCTGCTGACGCTGCAGTCCAGGGGGGTTATGTGATGACAAAATAATGACATATACTTGCACAGGGAAACTTACCAAACCATTTCAGAATATTTGTGGTTACATGCAAATGAATAATGGACTTCTCATTCCCTCTGGACGGACTTACATTAGCCTTGCAAATGCTGGGAAGAATTAGCTGTCCTGAAAACACGTTTTTCCTTCTCTCTGTCTCTCTCGCTCTCTCACACACACCTCCATCACATGTGGCCACAATATGAGTTATTAGACACTGACCCTAGTCATACAGCTGCACCACAATACAACATTATATACTTGATAAACTCATGTACGCTTTCTACATCCTCAGTACGTATGCTAAAACAATATTTATGGCGAATTAGAGTCCAAATGTGTCTTTCTCTATGACAGCAGCTAATTAAAGGAATATTATTTTAGAGGTTAATACAAGTTGAGCTCAATCGACAGCATTTGTGGCATAACGTTGATAACCACAACAATTCTGTTTCTTAAAAAAATACAAACATCTGTGTTTCAGCGAGACACTTACAATGGAAGAGAATTCGATCAATCTATAAACCTATTTAATCTTAAAATATTCAGTGTTTCGATGGTATAGCCACAAGACCGAAATATTCATATGAACAAGATTTTAATTTTTGAAAATCTTATTTTATGTGCTGCAGGGGAAAAAATGCCAAAGTAAAGTTATATTAAATTCTTCAATTTTTTTTTTTGCCATTACAATGTTACCCTAAAGCCAAAGGTTTTATAGCTCAAATAATACCTTATTTTTAACAGATTAAATAATATAATAAAATTATACCAATTTCTGCTTTTAAATCCTCTAAAAATCGGCTCCATTGTAAGAGCCTCATTGTAACCTCTATTTTTGCCATTTATTTTAAAGGACACAAATGCTGTTGTTGTTAAATCTTGAATATTTCTTGCTTTCATTTAATGCCATAGATTATGGTTTACATTATGAAGTAAGAGTTCATATAGAGTTCTAGCATAGTCTACCCCCACTTCCCACAACACACACACACACACACACACACCTGCTCTGCTCACTCAAATGTATGAACCTTATACACTACAGCCTAACCAGTCTCTCTCTCCCTCATAAACAAGACTGTTGGTTTCTCTCTGAAATAATGTTATTGGCCCTGTAAATCTGTGTGTTCAGCTGCAGTCTTACTTCACTGATTCATCCCATCCAACTCATATGAGAACACTGAATCTGCCATTACATAATGAATACATAACTAGCAAAGATTGAGGACGTTTGTTAACATATACGTTAATGAAGTTATACAACATAAAAATTATTTTTACTTTCTTATAAAACAATTTATTTCTAAAAAAAAAAAAAATAATTAATCTTAAATTGGTGATTTGGAAGATTACTGGAGTATGTTTTAGAAAGTACACTTTCAGTAATTCTACTTCAAATTTCATGTTTAATTAAATGTGTTATACTTGCTGTCATTTGTGAAATTTACTTGCAATTTCTGAGTGAATATTGTTTTTGCACTAAATTCTCTTTCAGTGAAGGGTTAGCAGAGCTTTATTGATTATTGCCCCCTGGGCTTGTAAAAACAGCATGCAGGTGTTTTGAAAATGTCGTAAGTGTCGTAGATGGAGGGAGAGGGTTGTTGGTGCAGCTGAGGGGACAGTGACACTGGCATGTTTGTGAAAGCTGCTCCAAGTGACATATTACGGGCCACGGAAGCACAGAGAAAATAAATGAGACAGAGAAAAAGGGTCTGGAAACCATTTGCCACTGTCTCGCTCTCTCTTTCTTAGATCATTCTTAACATCTGCCTCATGTTTATTTACCCAACACCCGCTTCTGGCTATAAACAAACCATCTCTGCATGAGCTCAGCCCCTGCAGAAGCTCATCGCCTCCAGCAGAACTTCTGCCCCTCGGCCACAAACCAAAGAGTTAGAGACCAACAAACATAATTATGTGAATTTCATTTTACCGTTATTTGTTATTTTGCTGATAACATAACCTGTGAGTTAGAGCTGGAGCTTTTAGCTGTTGTTACACAACATGTTATAAGGAGAGGTTCTGACTAAGATCCAGTTCAAAATCCAGGTCAAAAGACCCAATGAATATTAATTTACATAGTCATGTGTTTGTTCCAATAAAGCACTATTGCAACAGAGATTATTGGACCAAATGAGAACGATCACATTGCTTGGGCACATAAGCTCAGGTCAAAGATGAGAGGTCACAGGTTAGTGAGTTTGGTCACATAAGCACATATGGATGATTTAAGGTCTTGCATTCCTTTGCACTGAAACAGAAACTTAGTCAGAGCATGATTGTGAAGCAGTGAGACATGTTATTCCTATATGACAAGGTCAGTCATGAAATATGACAGGAAGGAAAGTGAAAACTTAAACGAGTGTGAAGCAGAGAAACGAATGTGTGAACCCAAATATAAGAATGAATGTGAACAAATCTGAAATATGCGTGTTTGTGTTTGCCAAAAGAAGCCAAAACAGATGAAGAAAACGAAAGTGAAAAGAGAGAGAGAGAGAGAGAGAGTGAGAGAGACCCCTACAGTTCTTTATCGTGGCCTCGTGCTCTTTGAGCCACTGAATGAAAACAAACCGCAGCGGGTCTAAAACTCTCACTTAACGACATCAGAAATAGCCTGACTGAGTGCAAACTGAGAGAAGAAGAAGAAGAGCTGCATTTAAAAGCAAATACGCGCCAGTGTTCTCTCCATGAAAAACTTGATTCACGGATGAGTATGATTTTTTAAAAGTTGTTTTTCAGATTCTTACTGGGTTCATTGTGACGAAAAGTGCTTGTGTAAATAAACATGTTGATTTTTGCAGCATTAGTAGTGCGTTTGCCAGCCTCTTTGTTGCACGTTCATTACAGGCCTGTTGTTTTAAACGCCTCGCTGTCAAATGGCCGCGCAATAAAAGCAGTAAATTCAGAGGATAATCACCGGCCGTGAGTGAGGATACGTGCAGGTGCAGCTTCTGTTCTTCCCAGAGAAGGTTCATATTGCTCCACGAGCTCTTTTATTAAAAAAAAGTCTGTCTTGATCTCTTTCCATATTATTAATAATAATAATAATAATACGTCAAAAGTACAATTGTGCAAAAGGTGTTAAAAAGTTGTCATCTAATTATTTAAACTTTTAAGGCAGCAAATTTAATTTATTTTACAGTAGGACATCTGACACAAAATAAAATATAAAACAAGTTTGTATGATTATATGTGCTGTTAAATCTTGCAACACAAACATTGACAACCGACATGAACTGCAATATTTCATCAGCAACAATATAAGACGAGGAATATAATAATATTTCTATTCATAATTTCTATTGTGTCATACAAAACACAAAACCCACCTTTTACTGAGGCAATATACCATGATACATATTACAGTGATGGTACAGAAAACACCATGGTATACTGAAAATCATCTTATAATATTTAGGCTGAATACCATTGTACTGCCTTTGTATTGTATAAATGTCCAAAAAACAAACCTTGTGGTACTTTCACGTGAACATAAGTTTTTCTTTCTCAAATAACCATGTAATGTCCGTGTCCTGGCTGTACTTTAATTTGTTTGTAAAACGAGTAACTATTAAAAGTTGGTATTTTGTACTCAAATATGATTTAGCGAGTCTGTGAGAGACTGTAGCTTTGGTTATTTGCATATGACTGACCGCTCCTCCCTATAAAAGAGCGCGCGCGCTGCTCTTGCTTCAGCTGCTCGCGCACGGGATGACTGTACGGGCTCACGTCCAGAGGATCTTTTAACATTTAATGAAATCTCTCAACTGCTGAAAGTACATCAGAGAAACACATCAGGGTTTGGCGATGCAGTGTTTTCGTGGCTAGTGCTTGACAACAAGCCACCGTTTCCTTTTGGATACTTTGGATACTTCCCTCTCGGTTTCATCGAGCTCTTGTCCAAACATTGTTTTAGTGATGGCTTTTGCCATGCTGCGGCCCATAGCGACTCATCTAGCGTACTCGGATGTTGCCATGATGTCCGAGGATGAGGAAAACCGCAGCGAGAGCGATGGCAGCTCGGAGCAGAGCTACGGTTGCTGTCCCAGCGCGGAGAAGCGGCGGAGGATGTCACGCAAGTCCACGGTGAGCAGTGTGGTTATAGTTAAGCAACGGAACGCAGCGAACGCGCGGGAACGCGATAGGACGCAGAGCGTCAACACGGCTTTCACGGCGTTACGGACTCTTATTCCCACCGAGCCGGTGGACAGAAAGCTGTCAAAGATTGAGACTCTACGCTTAGCCTCCAGTTACATCTCACATCTAGCCAATGTGCTCCTGATAGGGGATGGAGGAGAGGACGCGCAGCCGTGCGTGAGCGCGGTGTACAGCGCGCAGGAGGACACCGGAGGAAAGCAGCCGCGCACCATATGTACTTTCTGCCTCAGCAGCCAGAGAAAAGGGGTAAGAGAGCATTCAAATGGATGAACATGCTAGAAAATGTATTTGTTGTTGATACTGTCCGGAGGGAATAGTAATAATAAACATTTATCTTTATAATATTAAACATTTTATACCTCAGACAGCATGAAGGGCACTTGGGATAAAGAAGTACATTTAAGATTGATTCATAATGTGCACATAACTTTAAAAGCTTTAGAAAACGAAATGGGGACACATTTAGGTAACAAAACAATAATGGCAGCTTAATGGTTGTAACTATGCCCATCGAACATTCATATTCAATGACACGTTTTTTTAACTTTAGGCCAAATGTGGTCCCCTCTAATACTAATAATACAATTTGGTCACATCATTGGTCTCTTTCCCTTCAATACACAACCGCACGTGAGATTTCCAACATTCAGAAACCCTCTAAGTTAATCTATTCGTCTAATAAAACAAGAACGATTGAACAGAATAGGCCAAAATATCAGAAAGATAACATAGATCATATATTTGTTTGCCTGACATTAATAACATTTTGTTTTGTCTATGTGCTTTTGCAGATAAAGGATGGGAATGACTGCGTTCGCATGCGGGGAATCGCCTCATTGCGCGTCACGCGCCGGTAGCAGCAGCAGCGCGCGAGATGAAATCGCCACTCAGGGAGCGCGAGAGGTGAGCGAGACTCCTCGCGACGGAGATTCTCGGAAGACTCGCCATTCAAACAAGCGTTGATTTTAAATTTTGTACTTTTCTGTGTGTGTTTTGTATAGAGATGTGAACGTTTAAAATGCAGTGCATAAAATATTTTTTTTTCCTTTTTCGTTTTCTTTTTTAAAAAGAGAATTTATACATTTTATACACAAATTGTGAGAACACCATGGTGAAATAAAATATATTTTTTTCAAATTTCAAATGTCCTCTGTCAGTTTTGCGTGGATGGCACATGAACAAAGAAGCATTTTTGTCAATGTTTTGAAAGGACAGGGATTTTTCCTTGAAAGGATTTTTCTTTACATTTTTATTCCTCCAATAAATCTGCTGACCAATAGAAAACGATACTTAGAATTAAGCATCAATTAATTTTTCATAAATTCATATTTATAACACAAAATTCAGCTCAATGGGATTTTAACATAATAACAATAATATTGCTATTGCATATTATTATTGAGCTTCAGAAATAAAGATCTCCGTTCCTTCAGGGATAAAAATCCAAACAACAAATACAACCAAAAGATGGAAGAACAGTTATGGGCTCAGGAGATTTAGAGCAAGGCTTGATATCAAACAGTCATTTGAAACTAAGCATTAATTCAAATTCAGATAAAACTCATTAATCATCTCTTTACATAACTAATATCTCCTCTCGATCTCTGTGTGGTCCTTTTGTCGTTGTTTAGTTGGTTTGTAACGTCTGTGAAGGAAAGAAACAAAATGTTTTGCCCTGATTTTTAAAATTCTTTTATATCTCTCATTCTGTCTCCATGTGTTTTTGAGATCTGGGATGTATTAGTCACGGTAAATACTACCCTTCGGTCAGCATGGGGACCTGCTGCAGCTGTGCATCTGTGAGCTGCATAAATCACCATGAGGGTCAACTTGGAAGGTGGGGTGGGGGTAATATAGAGCAAGAGAAAGTGTAAGAGGGGGGATTGATAAAGAGAAAGCGGGGTCGAAGGTCTGGGTGAAGATTGAGCATCCAAGCTCTTGGATGAGGGTCATATAGGTTACTGTACAGACAAGTTGAGTGGGTCTTTTAAAATCGCAGTCAAAATGAGATCTCAACAATTGTTCGGTGAGCTCTATGTAGTTAAGTAAAAAAAAAATATATAAATAAAAACTAACCTTGGGTGAACTGGTAAAGAAAGGAAAACCTTAAATAACCCAAGAGACATCAAATATGTTGTGTCTGATCTAAAGCTGATGTTCCATTACACACACAGCGATCAGACCGAAGACAGAGACATTCATTCTAGCAGAGCTACAATGTTTCTCATAAGAAATAGCCCACGATTATTATTATTATTATTTTATTATTATTATTATTATTTGTGATTGCACTTTTATGAAAAATTTGGCTGATTAATAAAAGAACTGCAGGGGATTGTGAGTTGCCGAAAAGCTGATGGATTAACTATAAACGTCAAATTAAAATGAATAAATTATTTGAAAATAAAACAATCAAAATAAAATGATTGAACACTAAAAATATTAATATTTTATTTGTTTACCATCATGTCAATGTGACCATTATCCGGCATAAGACAACTGTGAACATGCAAGTGTGTTAAGTTATTAAAAAATTAACTTAAAATCTCAAGGGTTCATTACATGAACAAACAATAATAAACATGAAAGAAGTAGCAATGACATAAATTAAAGTTTTCCAGGTTTTAAATATTTTTAAATAACTCTTGTCCAGATAAATAAAGAAGGTCACGGCATGAAGAAAACATTGTGTTTCACAGTGTTACGTCCCATACGAGTCTAGGGGTGCCACAACAATATTAATGGATTTAAAGAGCGCTAATATGAGCCCTGCCACTGAACCACAAACTCTTAGATCACATTCAATATTGTTGTTTACAGCCCAGAAACAAGGTATTCAAAATAACTCAAATAAGGAGTGTTAGCTTCAGAAGGGGACAACAGAAATATACACTAACTACCTACCCGGCCACAAATCAGGAGAAAAACAGGACGCATCAAAAATAGTGAAATAGATCAAAAATAGGTAAGGTGGAACCTAGGCTTAGGCCTGGTTTCACAGACAAGGCTAAGATTAAACAGGAGTAGGCCTTAGTTAAATTAGGACATTTAAGTAGCCTTTATAAATGTGCCTTAGAAAAAAACATTACTGTGTGCATCTTGAGATAAAACAATGTCATTGACATACTTTAATTTCTGTCAGTGCAAGTTGCTTTCAGTTAAAAAACATGCATTTAGTCTGGAACTATAGGCTTACGGCTTGTCTGTGAAACCGGGCATTAATGGTGTAAGCATTAACAACAAAAAAAAAACCAAATTGTTACTGTAAACCCACACTTAAAAAGTCAGTAGTTGGCGTCACTTTGTAAAGAAACACTACGTGCCTATAGACTTTACGTGTAGCACACATGCACATGACACTGCTGTTTTTTTGTAGTTTACAAGGAGACAATAACAATATTGTTTTCCAAAACAATGGAACCGTTTTGGCCGTTCATTTACACGACAACAGCATTTTGGGGACCTGAAAACGCAAACTTTTTTCAAAGTGCATGTTTGAAAGTGATACCGTTAGTGTCTCCGTGTAAACTACAAAAAAACGAATTTGTGAAAACGGTGACGTCATGCACATACTCTAATGGTGTTTCTTTACAAAGTGACATCGCCAACTACTGACCTGTCATGCATACTAAGTTGTCATCTGAAAAATGTCAATGAAAAACTTTTCCATTTATAGTACATCGTTTTTGTGTAAATGTGCCCTTATACTGCCCCACTGCTGATTGATAAGCATGCGTTGGTGGGGACAATCAGAGTAAAAAGAAGAATTAGGGAGAATCAATTATTTAAATTTCAATTATTTACTGCCACTTGTGAATAATATGTAATCATGTAATCCATTAAAAAGTTACTGTAATCTTATTTTGAGCATTTTAAAGTGTAATATATTACTATATTACTACATTTTTGAAATCTGATTACATAATCCAGATTACATACTGCACATACATATATAAACATAGCATGTCTTGTCAATTTATAATTGTGAGGTTATTGGGACATGTTGTCACAAAAGTTTTTAATGAACTCTATTTTTACTGTGTAATAAAAACATTTGAAGATATTACAGTTTGCGCTGATACAAAAAAAAAAATTACCATAGAGAAATATTTCCTGGAGCTAAAAATATGGCAATTAACCCCCTCATACTAATATATTCTGAAATTCTAAATGAATTTGCAATGTAAGGATTTCTATTAAATTACAGACACATTTTCACAAGTGGACTCAGACTTGAATGAGTATGTCTGTATGTTTTGTGATAATGAATTGGTTCAGCAGTGTGCAGTGATGGTGCTGCAGTGTTTTGGCAGCTGGTTCAGTCTGAATTCCCCTCATAAGATGCAGATCCACAGTGTCAAATGTGTGACTGATGTCTCCCAGCCGTATGTACCGCGGTCTAATCTTACTCTCTCTGCTGTGATTTCATCATTTCACAGCAGATTCTATAGGATTAACTTTTTATATTTGGAGCTTCATAAATCGAGTTTGATTTAGTCTCTTTGGGTCTTTCATTTGGCTTATTTCATAACAAAACACAACAACCTCTTTCCTCTCAGACCCCAAAACTTGACACTCGTTTACTAATGACCGAGTGGTTGCCTAGTGACTCTTGTCCCAGAAGGAAACTCTCTCCTCTGAGTTTTGGCAGGAACACAGAGTCTACATCCAGTATATGGATCCAGGCACACACACACACACAAGCTTTGACAGTCTTAGAGCGGACAGGTCAGTAAATGGTTGAGGAAGACTTGAGGAAGACTCCCCGGTGTTGTGTGTTCATGGAAACTCCATTACGATTCATGAATAGAGAAGAACTGTCTTTTTCCGGTGTGTGCATTTTTGGCTTATATGTCCGAAGTGAGATGGCTCCCCAAGGTTTCTGTTTTGCAGGAAGTTGTCACGGGCACACAGGAAAGCAAAACATGCATGTCCAACCCTACCGTGATTGTCTCAACGTGCCTCACACACACACACACACACACACACACTCAACGCTGCTTAGCTCCACCAGCCCAGCAGATGGATGATTCCCAGACACCATAATTCACTGACAGGACTGTATCCGGCCAACAAAGAGAACTCTGACCCCCATGGTAATTATATCAAAACTGAAATAAAAACATGATGTGTTTTCAACAAGCGCAAGTAAAATACAGTTGCTTTAGAAAAATCAATTAATGCACTCGAGTTAAAAATGAACCATGACAAAATCAGGGTAAAAAAAAAAAAGGTAAAAGAAAAACTATAATGTTTTCATGAATATTTTGATAATTTAAAATATATGTTTTTTTAATAAAAAAATATAATAAAAATGTTTTAGCCTTATGTATTCCTGAATTTTTCTAATAATAATATTTTAAAAAACAACTGCTTCATCTTTTTTGATAAATAGTAATAAAACATTAAGCCAAACTATGAAGGTAAATGTTTGATTTCCTTCATGAATGTAAGTATTTTAATCAAACTTTTCATTTTTTTTTAGAATATTTTTTGATCTTATTTTTTGCCACTTCGAAATGATGTAACTGCAAAATTAAAAATGTTTGTAGGTATTTCAATTCATTTTTGAATAAGCTTTAATGTATTTTAGAATAATTTACAGTATTTATTAATAGATTTGACACATTTCTCCAAACAACAAACACTGTGATCTGAACACTTTGTAATTGTCCTAAAAAGATTGTAAGTTTTCATTGATTTCATGCAAATTATAAATCATATGCATAATTTTTTCGAAACATTGTTTACAAAATTCTCAAATGTGTTGAGTTCACACAACCAAACAAAATTTTAAGCATGAGCGGTGTAAGAGTGTAAGGCTGGGGAGAGAGTTAGGGTGTAATGGGTTTAATTTGAGGGGGAGGAAGAGTGGGACAGGTTAGGATGAGGTGAGAGAAGGAGAGAGTTTAAGAAAAGGAGAGATCATAGAGTAGAATGGCAAAAAGGAGATGGAGAAGAGATGGGTGGAGTGGAGGGCATTTGAGGAAAGATTAAAAGGATAAATTGTAAGAACAGAAAGGAAGCCCTCACAAAAAAGAAGTTTATTCAAGTGTGCTATTAGTATACTTCTTTAAAAAATAAAATAAATAAATAATAATAAATAATACCTAAAATTACATGTGAATATACTTACATTAATACTTAATACTCACAGAAAAGTCTATGTATATTTGGCCTATGCTTGCACACAATCTTTTGAGTGAAATATACTCAAAAGTAATTAAGTATTCTAAGTATACTTGAATTGTAGTTGTGTTTACTCTCACAGTGTTTAATACTCAAAGTGTATTTTCATAAACTAAAAAATAGAATTAAGAATGAATTCTTAAACTAAAAAGAATTAAACTAGTAAATTCTCAGTATGCACAAGGTGTAGCACTTGTAGTACAGATGTAGTACAAATGCAAATGTAGTTTTAAACTAGTTGTGTACTCAAATTATATACTGTTACACTTAAATTATACTTAAAAGTATAATTTTACACACTAAAAAGTTGGCCAATTTTCCAAGTATTTGAAATTTACTCAAGTATACATAATAAAATTGTAACGGTCTTGCTTGCGGTGGGTGCACGGAAGCACGGAGGAACAGGGCAGATTCAGGTACAGATACACGATTTATTAGAACAGAACAGGTTACAAGACCACTCAAGCGCGACATAACACGTCACTCTACATTCAACGAAGAACAAGGACAGGACTGACACAGAGGGAATTTATACAGACTGGCACAAGAGGATAATGAGTGAAAACACAGGTGACAGGCATAAGACTAACAAGACACAGCTGGTGACAATGAACTGATAACGAGACGAGCACATGGCAGGGCAAAACAAAGATCACATGACTAAACAGAACTAAATGAAAACAAGGAACATGTGACAAGACAGGACTGGGGAACAGAATGAACAAATGAACAGAGACACGATTAAGACATTAAACAGACACGATCATGACAAAAATGAATTTGAATTATAATTTTTTTTTTTGGATGGAGGAGGAGTAAAAAATAAACAGTTACATTTTTTTACTTGAAAAAATAAAGCAATATAAGTTCACTCAACTAATTCACTCCAATTACAGTCAACTTAAATACTTTTGTTCATCTAATGAGTAAAAGGTAGTCTTTTTTAACTTAAAATAATTGTCAAGCCAACTACGGATTGTTTAGCAATTAGCAATGTATTGAACAGAGACAATCTTTGAGTTCATAAGAAATCATAATTCAAAAGATTTTTACTGCCAAATGAATACATTAAATACACCTGGTTAAGTTTGACGCCAAAACGTGATATTTTAAGCAATGTTAAGTCACAATAACTTGATTTCTTTATTAATGACAACATTTGGGTTTACATACCTCAACACAACACAAATCGCATGACAAATCACATCAAAACACATCACATGCGATGATCAACAAAAGTTAGCTCAGTAAAAAGAGATGAACTTTGAACCATATGACAGCTAAATAACAGTGACAACAGCAGCAGCAACATAAATTTACCCAGTAAATACAAAGCAATGATAATTTTTTAATAATAGTTATCACATCATTTTTTCAAGCTGTAATGCATGCTGGGAACTGGCACAAAATTGTTCAATGTAAAATTCAGATAACTCAATTTGGAAAGTTTGACAACATTTGGACAATTTTGGACAAATAATCTAGAACATTTTTCATTTTTCATTTTTTTTTTACAGCATGGGCTCTCCAAAGTGTTACTATGGCATTCCACTTCTTTATTTATTAGTATGATACTATGATAGTATGTATTTGTAGTTTTCAGAAAGCCTTAGTGTGGCAAGTATGTCCAAACATTTTTCAGAACTGAATAAAGGTGGATGACTAAGTTTGTTTTATAAGAGCACTCCATTGTTAAACAACACCAGCAACTATGGAAGAGACTTGTGGACATTTTGAGGCAGAAGAACCACGGATTCAGCATTTACAGTGTTTGTTTGTTTGTTCCTCCCATAAGAATGTTAAGAATATATTCTGTGATGCAATTATATGGCCAGATCTAAATTAGAGGCATGATCAACAAAGTTCACCAATTGCAGTACTGTACAGCAGAAAACATTTACTGCATGTTTGTGTATGTAATTTTTGGGGGTGGAGGGAAAACTTATATAACAAAACTCCTTATTGAAGAACTTTATAAAAAACAAGTATTTCATTAGTGTATTTGTCTGTCAATAGCTGAATATATGTTATAAAATCAATAGAAAACTGTAATAGATATTAAAAAAATTGCATCACATTTACCCAAATACTGTATATATATTGGCATTTCAATCAACTTGTATGGTATACTAAAGACATAAATTTGGACTCTCTCTCTTTCTCTCAGTGCATACACATTACTTCTCAAGCTTCGAAAAGGAAGAAGGAGGAAGCATCATTAATACACACACTTACTCACATTCACAGTCTCTCTCTCACACACACTCTTTGTTTTTGTTCAGTGTTCAGGAGTCTGGAAGCGGAATTCCCTGAGTTGGGAATTGCTGGACAATGTAAACGCGCCACAGCTATCAGCGCGGAATGCCGTCGAGCAGAAGATGTGACCCTCCCAGACATTAACCGTGCAGGGGTCAAATTCGGTATCGTGCTAGCGATGCTTCCGAAAGAAAACAATCAAACAATAAGACACCCACACAGCAGGAGGGGTGCAGAGGGAGACAGGCCATCATCATCATCATTATCATCATCATCATCACCATCAAGCATCATCAAAGTATTTTTAATAAGGACCATGACAAAACTGGGTCAGTGGAGGCAGCTCTCAGCCAAAACACAGCGCGCACACACACACACACACACACACTCAGATTTTTTTATTACAAAAATCTTTAATATCTATCTGATATAGGAGTTCGCAATTGTTAAACTAAAGTGAAATATACACAGTTGTCATTATGTTTATTACATCACTGGTCTGTGTCTCAGTGTATACGAGTGATTTTTGTACATAGTTTTCACATGGGAAAATCTCCCAGCTGTGGAGGCTTTGAGAGTCTGCTGTGCATTGATGGAACATTTGGGGCGTTCCTCTATATGTGTGCATGTGTGTGTGTGTTTCTGTGTGTGCAGAGGTAACGATCATCTAGAGGAAATCCTCAATCAGATGCCAGAAAGAGTGTTCTGAACAAGCTCACTGACAGAATCATAGGCCTTCATACATACAGACACACACACACACACACACACACACACACACACACACACAGCTGTGGCTGCTAACAACCTCAGGGAGCTGCTGCCGACTGTAAAAAACACATACACACAGATACATGGATGGACACCCTAACGAAAAAGAAGTTTATTCACATGTGCTATTAGTATATTTCTTTAAAACTAAAAATAAGAAAGTATACTTTCAGTTTACCTTTTATATACTTCTCAGAAATAAACTAGGTACTTCTCAAAAATACACTAAAAAATGCACTTTGACTTATACTGACAGAAAAGTCTAAGTATATTTGGCCTATACTGAACATGTACTGAATCTTTTGATCGAGATATACTTAAAAGTATTAAGTATTCGAAGTATACGGCTTGTAGTTGTGTTTAATCTTTGAAATGTTTCGCTTATTAAATACTTTTTTTCATATAGTTTTACATACGTAAAAACTTGCAAAAAATTGAAAATTGAAAATATTGATTTATAAAGAAAACAGATATGTTCCTTATTCTGAGTATTTTGTGTATGCGAGTCCACTGGTAGTACATTTATCTAATTTATCTAGCTGAAACAATGATAGAATATTGTTTACGCAAATGTAAAATAACACATGTAAACAGCACATTAAACAGCATGTAAATCAAAACTGCCAAATGTTACTGAATGAAATGTCGACTCAGAACGAACTGTAGGACTGTGAAGCTTTGAGTGTGTTGATGGACTCGATCTACTCCATCGGTGTTTTGATCAACGCTTTGAATGTAGTCTTTGACAAAAATGCAATTTTCTCAGCTTTTTGTTTAAAATGTTGCCTTTTTAAAATGAAACTTACCCACATTTAAGTGATGATAAAAAAGTATTTAATAAAATATTTTAAAAATGGAAAGAGTTAAAGTACAGTTAAAGGTATATCTAGTAAATCTAAGAGCTTTCCGTCCCTCCATTGCCAGTTCACACAACTACCACTTTGACGCTTCAAAAAGTTCATAAAGAGATCATAAAACTAATCCACATGAATTGAGCGGTTTGGTCCAAATTTTCTGAAGAGACACAATCTCTTTATATAATGAACAGATTTAATTTAGGCTTTTATTTACATGTAAACACTGATCAGCGAACATAAACAGAAGCTCAACCCAATGTGCTTGATGAGAACAAATCTTATTGGTTCTTGCGGGAGCTCAAACGTGCTGCGTAACACAAGAGTGAGCCTCATTGGTTCTCACACAAACATTATTGAGCTTTACCATGATGTGTGCGTTGATGAATGTAAATGTGAATAAAAGCCTTCATTCAATCTGTGATTGTGTCTCTTCAGAAATTTTGGACTAAACAGCTCAATTCATATGGATTAGATTTACAGTCTCTTTATAATCTTTTTGAGGCATCAAACTTACTTTGTTGTGGATTGTCACATTTTATTAAAAAATATCTTCATTTGTGTTTTGAAGATGAACGAAAGTCTTATGGATTTGGAACGACATGAAGGTCAGTAAATTATGAGAGAATTTTAATTTTTGGGTGAACTAAAGAGACACTTGTGTTTATATGTGAAGTAAATTTTAATCGCAAAATGTTTGGGAAGAACTAACAGACTTGGAAATCATGACCGCAGCTAGGCTTTGTCCAGCATCATGGGACTACGTTTGGCTATGACATTGTGCGCATGTTCCGAAAGACAGAGGTGATTGTGCAAATGTAATTATTTTTTGAGGTGCCCAGTTCGCAAGCATGAAGTTCCACCTCTAACCCCACCCCTGTCCTGCAAAACATGTGCTAATGAGAAAAAAAAAATGAATTAGTACCCATTCGACAAATATAAATAATAATATGTTTAATTTATATAACACCTCTCCCAAGTTCAAAAACAGTTCACAATAACAATAAGGAACAAACAATCATTTCACACATAATCACTTAAATGGACAGTAGAGATTTGCCCAGTCCAAGACATGTGGGATTGTTGCTGTTATGAATCCATTCCGTTGTCCTCCATCCACCTGCCACCAGAGGTTGCCTGCTCATATCATGGACTCCATACACCACACTACATTTCCCATAAGTCCCTTATGCTTGATTACGGCCCAGCTGCAAACAATCTAGTGCACTATTTAAGCTAACCCTCTAACACTTGTGATCTGCGAAGTCTTGTTTCATTTCACTGTTACAGTTCTGAGCGTTATTCCTGTCTTGCCTGTCTAGTTTCCTGATCCTGCCTGTTTCTTTGGTTTTTGATGTTTATCTGCCTGCCTCTGACCATTCGCCTGGATTATTTACTACGAGCTTGCCTTTTCCCTGTTATTACTGTTTGCTGTTGAGTTGACCATTGCCTGTCTGACTACATTTTTGAATAAAGCTTCACTTGGATTTCAACTCGCTCATTGTTACAGTTGCATATCGCAATACAAACAGAAATCATAACAGTTGAAGCATAAATCAGGTGCCTATTGACTATTGGTGCTCAAGGAGGCATTATGACTGCCAATATAGAGTTTTGGAAAAAGTTCAAGAAGAAACACATTAATATTGTTAATAGTGGTTAAACAAATAGGTTTTGAGTTTAGACTTAAATTCATGCAGTGTGGTTAAAACAGTTATGAATAGCCCTGAGAGTGTGTTGCATACTTTGACTGAGAATTGAACACTGTAGATTGACAACGGAACCCTCTGTAGCCTGATTATAACGGCATATTTAAATGTAATACAGTCACTTCCTGGCCCTATTCAGTAATACACCCTGCTTCTGAATATGCCTTTCTTCCATACTGTACAGTAGGCGAAAATTGTATGTGAAAAGAGTATCTAAATTCATAGTATTCGTAAAAAAGTTTGGAGTCACATGCAAATGATCATTTTTGGGGGTCCATGGCATCTAAAAGATTGAAAACCCCTGTACTATACGGTTTTGGATGCAGTTGTCATGTAAGTTTAGAACTTGTACTGTAAATATTGTTAGGAAAGAATGGTAACTACTTGCCAAGAACAAACTATACAAGCAGATGCTATATAACAAAATAGATGACCAGAGCTTTTGGGTTAGAGAGGACACACTTCATATATAATGTGCCGAAATCTTTAGATGGCAATTGAAGCCGAGGCTCTCCTCCTCTCTCACTTCCCCCTGCTGTCCTCTCATTCATTGTGTCCGTCTTGAGGTAGAACAGGCATTGTTTAATCCAGATGGCGTAATCACAACCCTCTCTCGCTGTCTTCCTCTTCCCTTTCATACAGCCTCCTATTAATATCCTGATCCCTGACTATCCTGTCAGCGAGAAAGACTTGAGCAAACACTTGGACAAACAAGGAGATGGAGAGAGGGAGAGACCGAGGGAGGAAAAGGAGAAAAGTATAGGGGATCCCCGACATGAAGAACAACAGGATGGAAGGGAGCATGTCTTACGGTCAGTTACGGGCAGGAGGATCTCTCCGTCCAGAGAGAGGAGAGGGCTGAGTTCCGGACTGAGGAAAAGCAAGTCCACCGTCAACCACTTTCACAGACAACTTATTTACTGCCGAGGAAGAGCAGCTTTACGGCTCTGTGATTCAGCCATTTGTGGCTGCAAATGGGGCTCAAAGGAAAACAAAGACTTCAAAAGAGCAGGACAGAGTGAGTGAGAGACAGAGAAACAGGAGAAGATAGAGGTGAAAAGCTTTTGTGAAATATCAGTAACTTCCATAACAGGAGCAGGTGGCTCTCTAATGTCAGTCTGTGTGAGCAAAGATTAAATTACATTAGGAATGTATTGATTAAATAATACTTTCAAACGACCAAAACAAAGTTCAACATAATGATGACTGTAATGTTCCATTGTGATACAAGTGCACCACTGACTAAAATTAAAAAAAATATTTCCCGTCAAGTACTCTGAAACTATGTGCTCGGTGAAAAACACTCATTTTTTCCACTTTGCTCTTTATGTGAGCCACGTCTCTTACTGTCAATATTTCCATTATATTTAACAGAATTAGACTTGACACATTAAACACATTAAATCTGCCTCTGTGATGTGATCAATTCTCACTGGTGACAGCATATTAATGGTTCTTATGAATGAAATTTCCCTGTGTTTATTTGTTGAAGGGGCTGACTGTGGTAATACTAATGGGTCCAAAACATCATGACAGAGAAGGTATAATGTGTTTCTATACATCATTAATACAAGTAAAAAAAAACAAAAGTATTTTACTACAGAAAATTAAGCATTATGAATGTAGCGGAATGATACGCATAGATACTTACAACATTTGGTGGCATTTATGAACAATTATTTATTGTACTGTGCTGACTGTTGTGAATGAGAAGTGAATCAATGAGAGAACTGCATGTATATGTAGATATTTATGCTCTTCTATTTATGTGGGTAGGTTTATTCAGTTAATACAATAATGTTATATACAATAATATACAATAATAATAGTAATATACAATAATGTTATTGTATAATTTGCATGGAAATTACAATACAATTGACCTTTTCATGCCAGTGTGTCCTTAAAATAATCCTTTCTCAGATTTAAAATGTTATTATAAAAGTGCTACTCAGAAACTTTTCACAAAATTTCTTCAACAAGCAATTTCGAGCTTCCTTTTATATAAATACCAGCACTGCTTTTAATTCTGCATCACATTTAAATATCTACATCCTTTAAACATCTATCCTATACAGCCTGTGCTGTAATAGTCAGTGATGAAATGGTCCAAATTGCAAGTCAATGATTGAGTTTAAAAATTGATAGAAATGTTTGGGTGGAGTCTTTTAAATTGTGTTTTCCATTAAAACTTTTCATACTGGGTCATCATGTCACACTAGAGGGCACTAGAGAACTTGAGACATTTATTTAAGGTCTCACCATAGACAGTTGAAATGTTCATTTTAAGCATAATCTCCCAGTCGTTGATGACATTTGTAGATGACGAGAGATAAGGAACAGCTGTTTCCCATCATCACTTATGGCTGCATTTTACACACAGTGAAGGACTCAGAATGGGAAATTTAAATATTTCAGGTAAGTCAAAATCGTCACTCAGAAGTATTTCATGAAGCTTCTCTCAGTCCCTCATTTTGATAACTTCTTTAAAAAACCTTGAAAATAAAATATACAATATTATTTATGAATAATATTCTATAGATATTTCTTTGTGTGGTGATTTTAAGTGCTTCGTGGATACTTGTTTACGCTGTAAACAGGATGCTTGACCTAAAGGAAGAGATTTTTTTCTCTTTACAGTATTGTTGTCTTTTCTATATTAAAGAAATGAGTTTGAGGTTTATGAGTTAAGGAAAAACATTTGTTACAGATATTAAAGTGCCTAGTTTTTAAAAAAAAAAAGTCATAGTGTGTGACAGTGAAATGAAGAGGATTGGCGATTGTAGCAAACAAGCTACAAGTTATCTAATCTAGCTTTTGGGTCAGTGTGGTGTTTCATAGTTAAGGTTTTACCTTTAAACTATTTCTAAATTTGCTTAAAATAATTTTTTTTTAAAATAAATACTGTTCTCTAAATAGCATTTGAATCCATCTGTAGCTTATACATTTTATTTATTTTTCATTATTTGGTCTGTATTAGGTTAACAGCTAGCATATGTATATGAAAAGAATTTCAAGTTATTTTTGCACCATCAGTAAAGCTGTGAGAGTTAGAGTGTGTGGACATACAGTCAACACAATGATAGACTCCATTATGATAATGATACTCTCCGTTATGTATTGCTCACTCTTTGCAGTATTGCTGTTGTTTGCAATGGCAGCAATGCACTGTGGGATATCAGAAAACATGGACTTCATTGAGGGAAACTGTAATGATGATATCAAACTACCTTGTAAAGCTACTGAACAAACAACAAAGTACCGTTACATCATGTGGTACAAAGGCACGGTGAGTTACTTTCCTGACCTAAAGAGATGGTTCACCCAAAAATGAAAATTCTGTCATCATTTACTCATACTCAAGTAGTTCTAAACCTGTATGAAGGGAGTGTCTTTACTCGTTTTTTTAATTATTATACGTATTATAATCACAGAAATTGACAATCTTTATAATTTTTTTCTTTTATCATTATGTTTAAAAGTGTTAGGAGTGATTGGTCTAAATAATAAAGTATTAAAAACCGAAGAATATTCCAACAATGCAAGCAAGAAACTTATGGACACACATAATCCTCTCATGCCGTTATGTAGGCGATGCAGCATTTTGACTTTACTTCTGCATCAGATGAGAACACATATCAAGAAAGAGTTTGCTCTCTCTGTCTGCATGCGCTTTCCTGTCATACAGCCTTTTACATATTTTCACACTTCAATAAGCCCAAAGAACGAAAGCTAATGTGTTTACATGCCAGGAGTACATAACCAAACAGATTTTGCTGCCCAATTGACTACCATACTATTTATTTTCCCTGCTATGGTAGTCAGTTGGGGGGGGGGGGGGGGGGCGAGATCTGTTTGGTTACTGACATTCTTCCAAATATCTTTCTTTGTGTTCAGCAGAACAAAGAAATTCAGGTTTGGAACAACTTGAGGGTGAGTAAATGATGACAGAATTTTCGTTTTTGGGTGAACTATCTCTTTAATCATCATTAAATGTCAGTTTGGTTTTTTTCTTAAGGAAAAAAGTAAGATACATATAAAGTGACCAGCAAACAAAGTATTTCCTTCGAAGAGAAGCAGTCTCTGCTGCTCAGTGGCTTATCGTCTGGCAAGTGAAACTTTTGACCTGGTTGGTTTGTCCAACCATCTAACCAGAAAACAGCACACCACAACAAAATACCCTAACACATCCGTGTCTTTCTTTTTGCTAGAATACTGCTATCATCAAGAAAAAAAATCAAGAGTATACACACTATACTAACTCAACATCTTTTTCTCTGGGAGAGAAAGAGACCTTGAAGATACATAATGTGCAGCCTTCAGACTCTGGAGAATATAAATGCTACCTGGCTGCAGCGGTTGGGGGTCAAAATGATAATTCGTTCATTAGGCTGAATGTCTCAGGTAATTTAAACCCCTATTCAATCTAGTTAGTTTTTCAATCTATTTGACATTACTATTGATATTGTTTATGTTGGTGATGCCAAACCCGAACCAAACCTCTTCTTAATAAATTTGTAATTGCATGCAAGGTCTCAGAGAACTAAGTATTAAACCAATAATGTTCCTTTTATTTTTCTTTAGAATGTTTGAATGAAAGCACATCAGTTCCCTCCATGACAGTCGATTCTTGTCCTGTTGTAGAAGAATTAACTGTTCACTGGGCGGTGCTTGGCCTTTCTCTCTTCAGTATGGCCAAAATCATCCTTTGCATTGTAACTGTGGGGGTGAGTATTATATCAGCTCCAATCAGTCAAACAGATTACCTTTGTTTCACATTTCCCACAACCAGCACTGTGCGTCGCATGCAAACAAACCTGGCATTAAATGAATGCTTGGCCACTTCAGATAATTTTTTATTATACTGTTCAAAAGTTTGGGGTTATTACGTTTTTGTTTTTTTTAAAGAAATTAATACTTTTATTTAGAAAGCACACATTAAATTGACCAAACATGACAATGAAGACATTTATAATGTTACAAAAGATTCTTATTTCAAATAAATGCTGTTCTTTTGAACTTTCTATTCATCACAGAATCCTGGAAAACAATTATCCCAGTTTCCAGAAAAAAATAAGCAGCTCAACTGTTTAAAACATTGATAATAATTAGAAATATAAACCTTATTCATTGTAATAATATTTCACAATATTACTGTTTTTATTGTATTTTAATCAAATAAATGCAGCCTTGGTGAGCATGAGAGACTTCTTTCAGAAATATTTTAATATCTTACCCTAATCTTTTGACCGGTAGTGTATAGCCTACATGGAAATCACATTTTGAGGTATAAAGCCATAATATTACATTACAAAATACATTGGTAACACTTTACAATAAGGTTCATTAGTGTGGTGGAAATTCACATATGAGATTAAAGTCAGGCCACTCAATAGTAAAATTATCAAACCAAATTTATTTCAGAAAATCGAAATTCAGGGAACTACAAAGCAACTCCAAACAAAACAGTATTTATTTAGTCAAATCATACATATTCATTTTTTAGCAAACAAAGACTTTCAAAATTGATTGGATAAATGAGTATATTATCATAAAGCCATTCTACTTCCTTTGATCATATAAGTACAAATGCCGGTTCATCGACATCCCATAATAGTTATCCACTTAACGTGTGTAAATTATTTTTTGTTGGAGACATCTTATCTAACTCCCTAACTTCTTCCCAGCTTGACCTTGATGGCAGAAAGAGTCATTATTCTCAAGTTGCTACTCATAGAAACTATAAACTAACTTTACAACATCAAAGATAATAATAATAATAATAATGGTAAGATAAATGGAAAGTAACCCATTTACTTAGACATAAAACAAAAAGATAACGCATATGTATCTTCATGCTCATTAATTAAAATCTAACCCTTACTTATACGCCATAACCTCCGTTGGGCAGCGATCCGCTTTATACCTTCAGTTCGTCCCCTTACATTCTTAGACCGTTTACTCTCTTTTGAAAACATCATATCTTAATAACAATAAGAGACAGAAAGTCTGATACATGCAAATGGTTACATACATGCATCTATATGTCAACAATCAAATTTATTTTTCTCATGCTTTAAAGATTATGAAAAGATCATATAAGGAAATCTATGTACTCATGTAAGATTAACAAAATTAATAATGTATACGCAACACTGATTGAATACACATAAGAAAATACATTGTTATTGTATTTACTAATCTTTATTAATGTTAATGAAAATTCATTGTTTGTTCATGTTAGTTCACAGTGCATTAACTAATGTTAACAAGATTTTAATAATGTGTCAATAAATGTTGAAATTAACATTAACAAAGATTAATAAATACTGTAGAAGTGCAGTTCATATTATTAGTTCATGTTAACCTATGTAGTTAACTTATGAACTTATTGTAAAGTGTTACCAATAAATTACAAAATGAAGCAGCTTTATTCCATAAAAAAATTATGAAGCCAATAGATCTATTTTCATTGTATTATGTGTGGTGTGGAAGAGGAGCAAGCATAAAGTCAAACATGGAGCTTTGTCTTTTTGAGGCCATTTATATGCTTCAGTGGTTTACTTCTAAATCTTGACTAAGTTATCATTAAAATCTTTTAGGTGTGTCATGGTTATGCCACAACCCTCCAATGTGTTTCCTTTCTGATTCTCAGTTAGATTGTGGTGGACCTGTTATATGCTTATTAAATGTGTATTTAAACGTGCAGCTCACAGACCTGCAGCCATGTTTTTTATTATTATTTTTTTACACCTTTTTTTTGCATTTAAGTTCTCCAGAAACTGTTGCAAAACAGGAAACAGAGATGGTGAGGCCCATAAGTCAGCGCCCCCCACTTCACACGAATCCCTCTCATTTACATAGGCCCCTCTGTGGGTTGTTGAGCTATCACAGGAAATAAAGTTTTTTTTTTTTTTCTGCAGAACCCAATGATGCTTTTGGAAGCAAACTTTATAGACATCAGCTCTGTGTGTGCATTTCATCAATTCTTTTACTGCCTGATTGCAGCAACTGACAAACCCTTTGATTTCAGAGAATACTGAAATGACTTAAACCACATGGCTGATTGCTAAGAGTATGTGGGAGAGTGTTTTTTGTTGTGCTTCTGAAGCCTTGCTGATATAAAATTTCCTTTCACAGGTGTGTGACCATGTCATATTTAGCACAGTGAGAAGAAAACAGGAAATAAGGGGAAGCAAGACTGGAACAAGGTCAAGCTGGAAAGACTGAGATTCGCAAAAAAAGCTGATGGGGTTTTTCTAACAACGCCCCTTTGCTGTTATATATTCACTGTTCGCCATGGCTCCTTGGGACTTATTGCTTTTATAAAATGATTACCATACAAATATTAAAGACAAAAAAATGTATTTTTTTTGCAACTTTCATTAACTAAATCAATAAAAGCCTTTCTTCCGCTGGAAAAAATCATCCCTGACCGTGAACAGCAAAGAGTGTCTTTATGAGCGAATCACTCAGTCGCAAAGACTTCTATATTGAAACTTTTTGTGAATGCGGAACAAGATGCAAATGACAAATGCTTTGACTAGTGCTGTTAGTCAGCAGGGCACGGAAAACCCATTAACTGGGAGAGGAGAGTCATGGCTGGTGTTATGCGCCGAAGTTATTGATTCATTCCATTCTGTTGTCCTGTGAATATCTTGTGTTTCTCTTCTCTGTGCGTGTTCGTGGACGATGTCTTCTGATGATATGTTGGAGGCTGCAATTGGTTCTCCTCTTCACCTGGTCTGGATATAAGGACCGCACCAAACACTCAACTTCCGCCATCATTGTGCCATCGTGTCACTGATCGTGTACATTACTTCGTACCATAGGGAAGATAGATGGTGAGAGATAGATAGATTGTGAGTGATTATTTGGAGTTTGTGTGATTTTGGATTCTTGTTTACTTGACCCACGCCTGTTTGACTGCGATTCTGGATTCTTATTTTGCATTTTTTGCTATCTCCTGTAAATATTCCTATATATATTTTTTGCCAAATTAAGGGATGTCGGGGGTTTGACGCCATTTTATTTTGTATATCTATCTTTGTGCATTGTTTTTGGTTAGTGAGGTAGGTAAGTTTAAATTGTATTTTGTGAATTAACAGCCGGTTGCAATTCATTAGGCCTGTACTCCGTCACATGCTGCATTTTGTTTGTTTTTACATTTTTTTGCTACTTTTTTTAATAGTACATCCTCTGTAAATATTTTTACTGTCAGTAGCAGAATTACATACTTTATGGATATCAAGGGTTAATATACTTTCTTATATATATATATATATATATATATATATATATATATATATATGAATAAATTATAAATACGGTTGATAAGATATGGATACATATGTAGGCAATAGGCAAAATATATATTTGTATAGATATGCACTTATCCATCTTGTTATGGACGGATAAATATTAATTGGAGAAATGGTTTGAATTCATTTCTCTTTATTAGTAAATTGCTGACAGAATGTCTCAGTTCTAGGTGAACTGATACTTTCACTGCCTGGAATTCTTTGTCAGTCTCATGTACCAGTTTTAAAGTTTCACAATTATGCCATTGTAGTGAGAGACATGCAGAGAAATGAAAATGAAAGAAAGAAACCAAACTATATCAGTCCAGGTTTTGGTTAATACTAATAATAATAAAAAAAATAAAAAATAAAAACGTGTTATGTATTTACTCCTTTTTTGTACATCCTGTTTATAAACCTATTTATGCTTTTTACAATTATGCATACTACCATATAATACTACCAAAGGAAATGTTCATTCACTATATAGGCTACTAAAAAACGTTTTACAAATAACTAAGTAACTAAATTAAATTGTTTAAATAAAATTAAAATATGTTAAAATGGTGTTTCCTGTCTTTGTTGTTGTTCGAATCGACCAATAAGATTCGTTTCTTTGCCATTTCCGGTATAAAATATTTCGGTTTTGCAGAAGAGAAAGCGTCAGAAACAAAACAATGATCATGCTGCACATTTACTTTTTAATGCGTAAGTATAAAATGCATTTATTCTAACATGCACACCGTCATATATTGCATAATGGCAAGAAATAGAAACACGTAAAAACAAGTAAATACTAAAGTGAAAGTAACCTACTCTATGTTTACATGAAGAGAGCTTCCGCGTTCGCGTCTGCAAAAAAAAAAGAAAAAAAGCTGGAGTGTTGATCTCGTTTGAGTGTATTTTCATACAATACATAAAGTGCAGCCTCTATTAAATATATCAAATGTTGTCTCCTCTCCTTCAGTTCATATGGTTTACTTCTCAATGTCACTTGAGGAGCGCCACTGGATTGAAATACCATGTCAAGCTAACATTGAGCAAGGTGTAAAGTACAGGAGAATCAGCTGGTACAAGGTTTGTGTCTGACTGTTCAGTATTTCGAATAGTTTAGCATTTCAAAACGGACAACCTACAAACCTGCCAATAAACATATTCACTCAGAATTAGTCAGAATTAACAGCCACATAATCAATACATTTAGTTTGTTTCCTTTGATATATAAGGAGGATTATGTTTCCTGGATTAGTGTGTTATAAAAGCAAACTTATTTTACAGGTTGAAAAGGGTTCTGATCTGCTAAATGGACTTGTTTCGAAGGATCTGCTAAACAACATTACAACGCTCTTTAAGTTTGCAAATCATTCCTATGAGGTGGGGAAGGACAACTCTCTCCTGGTCCCTGGTCCTGCTGAAGAAGACTGTGGTGTTTACAGATGCACCTTATGGCCTCCACTGGGTCATTACATTCAGGAAGCAAATACAGAGTATTCTGCAGGTGAGAAAGGGGAGGGGAAGTTACAGTGGGCCAAAAAAAGTATTTAGTCAGCCACCAATTATGCAAGTTCTCCCACTTAAAAAGATGAGAGAGGCCTGTAATTTTCATCATAGCTACACTTCAACTATGAGAGACAGAATGAGAAAAACAAATCCCGAAAATCACATTGTATGATTTTTAAAGAATTTATTTGCAAATTATGGCGGAAAATAAGTATTTGGTCACCTACAAAAAAGCAAGATTTCTGGCTCTCACACACCTGTAACTTCTTCTTTAAGAGGCTCCTCTGGCCTCCACTCGTTACCTGTATTAATGGCACTTGTTTGAACTCGTTATCAGTATAAAAGACACCTGTCCACAACCTCAAACAGTCAGACTCCAAACTCCACTATGGCCAAGCCCAAAGAGCTGTCAAAGGACATCAGAAACAAAATTGTAGACCTGCAACAGGCTGGGAAGACTGAATCTGCAATAGGTAAGCAGCTTGGTGTGAAGAAATCAACTGTGGGAGCAATAATTAGAAAATGGAAGCCATACAAGACCACTGATAATCTCCCTCGATCTGGGGCTCTACACAAGATCTCACCCCGTGGGGTCAAAATGATCACAAGAACGGTGAGCAAAAAACCCAGAACCACACGGGGGGACCTATTGAATGACCTGCAGAGAGCTGGGACCAAAGTAATCAAGGCTACCATCAGTATCACACAACACTGCCAAGGACTCAAATCCTGCAGTACCAGACATGTCCCCCTGCTTAAGCCAGTACATTTCCGGGCCCGTCTGAAGTTTGCTAGAGAGCATTTGGATGATCCACAAGAGGATTGAGAGAAGGTCATATGGTCAGATGAAACCAAAATAGAAATTTTTGGTAAAAACTCAACTTGTCGTGATTGGAGGAGAAACAATGCTGAGTTGCATCCAAAGAACATACTTACTGTGAAGCATGGGGGTGTAAACATCATGCTTTGGGGCTGTTTTTCTGCAAAGGCACCAGGACGACTGATCCGTGTAAAGGAAAGAATGAATGGGGCCATGTATTGTGAGATTGAGTAAAAACCTCCTTCCATCAGCAAGGGCATTGAAGATGAAATGTGGCTGGGTCTTTCATCATGACAATGATCCCAAACACACCGCCTGGGCAACGAAGGAGTGCCCTAGCCCAGCGGTCCCCAACCTTTTTTGCGCCACGGACCGGTTTAATATCAGACAATATTTTCACGGACCGGCCTTTAAGGTGTGGCGGATAAAAACAACAAAATAAAATGATACGACCAGCATAAAAACTGGGGTATTTTTTAAATATTATAATAAACGTGAATCCAATGTGTAGGCTTACTCGCAACTTTATTAGCAGCGTCCTCGTAACATCGCGCCAACAACATAACATGAGTAACATCCTCTCCGCCCCCTAACGCTCTCTGGCGGGCTTGGTGCGTGTAAATCACCTGTTGCGATAAATCCATATTTCAAGTAGGACTCCTGGTATTGTCTGTTAAATGCAGCTTTCTTTTTCTTGGAAATCGTAGGCTCTTCTTCTGTCTCCTCACTGGGCCGTTTCCCCTTCGCAAAGAAGCTTTCCAGAGACGTTTGTTTTTTTACTCATTTTGCTAGCTTGTGTGTTTATTTTTAGCGGTAACGTATCACGTGACCTAAACAAGCATTGCTATGCGCCAAGAGTGAGTCATAGACGGATGTAACAGAGAGAATTTGAAGTTGAGATGCTGACTCACGATCTTCGCAGTAGTGAACGCGCCAGAGAGAAATGCACATTTCATACACACATGCACATTTCATACTAATTACATAAGTCAGTTTTTTTTTTTGTTTTTTTTTTTCAAATAAGTTATTTATTCTTTCTGTGCGGCCCGGTACCAAATGACCCACGGACCGGTACCGGTCCGCGGCCCGGGGGTTGGGGACCTCTGCCCTAGCCAGTCTCCAGATCTCAACCCCATAGAAAATCTTTGGAGGGAGTTGAAAATCCGTGTTGCCCAGCGACAGCCCCAAAACATCACTGCTATAGAGGAGATCTGCATGGAGGAATGGAGGAACTACCAGCAACAGTGTGTAAAACGCTTGACCTCTGTCATTGCCAACAAAGGGTATAGAACAAAGTATTTTGATGAACTTTTGTTAATGACCAAATACTTATTTTCCACCATAATTTGCAAATAAATTCTTTAAAAATCAGACAGTGTGATTTCTGGATATTTTTTCTCATTCTGTCTCATAGTTGTAGTGTACCTATGATGAAAATTACAGGCCTCTCTCGTCTTTTTAAGTGGGAGAACTTAAATCATTTATAAATACTGCGGTATTCTATTTAAAAAAAAAAAAAAAAAAAAGAATGGTTAATGGAGTTCTTCTTAAGTGGTTTGGGGATGTGGGCCTATTACAGGAGAAGTACCATAAAAACATTTCCCTTATTTATAAGTTGTGACATGAACAATACATTTGTTTCATGTCCACATGATTTTCTTTGGAACTAAATTCCTTGTAAATGATAGTCTTGTGAACTAAAAATGAAAATGTGTGTTTGTTTTTGTGCTTAGACTGCATAAAACCTCAACTGCAAGCAGTAAGCATCAAGAAAGACACCCCGTCTGCCAATCATCAAATCATCATAGTCGTATGTGTGCTGAGTCTGATGGCTTGTGCTGTTATCATGTTTCTGAGCTTCAAAATGTTTAAGAAAGATAATATTATGAAAAAACTTGTGCAAACTGATGAAAGCATATAAGTAACTGTTGTTTGTTGTTGCATTTCCACTTTCCAGTCACAAAAACAATGTAGCAAATGTGTCAAATGCAACAATAAAGTAGTATATTTCTTGTTTTTTTGTTGTTCTGTTTTACCTTATGATTTCGCTCATTTTATTTTGTTCACTCATTTATGGTAGTGCCCTTAACTGCTATGCACTAGGGATTTGTGAATGGATGCGCAAGTGTGCGATTTCGTACGGATTCACAGCTTTGACCATTCCGTTACCACTATTTTGCTCACAGGTTACGAGCGTGTTGGGTATTGATAGTACACTGTAAAAAATTACTGTGATTTTAACGGTAAAAGTCTCTAAAATTGCTACGGTGAAAAGCAGTTAATTGGTTTACAGAAATTTTCCGTATTATGGTGACTAACTATAATATTAGTCATTTCATTGTGAAAAGCTTTATGTGACTCTCAACACCACTGTGTTATTGGTGGTTGTCAGTGTATTATAAAACAGATATTAGCACTTCAATAGATTGTTATATTAACATTATATCAGTTAATTACAATTTTTTTACTGTAAATTGAATGGATTTTTTTCACAGTGAACAGGTATGAACCATGATTATTACGATATAAACCTTAAAGTTATACTGTTCTGAACTGTAAAATAGACAGTAAACTGTCTATTTGTGTAAAAGTGCTGTCCCATAAAACCTAAAACGTCGCTACTGTATTTTTTACGGTAAAGTTCTGGCAACCACAGCTTTGGTTTGTTTATCATAAATTTATGGGGATTTTTTTTTGTGTTGCTACGTTTCCATCCACCTATTTTCTGCGCATTTTTGGACATCACATAAAAAACGCTGGATGGAAATGCCAAGATGCGCATAGATTCTTAAAAAAGCGCATAAAAACTTATGCGCTCAAATGAGCGGGGTAAATTTGAAAACGTGCTCATAAACTGCAATGGAATCACTTTTATCGAATAAATTCCTTGATGTGCATCAAAAAAGACGTGATTTTGCGATGGGACAGCATAACTGGTTGTTGGTTCTGTAGTAAAGTGTAATGGTGAGGGACTTGGGCTTGTAACCTGAAGGTTGTTGGTTCGATTCCCATGCCGGCAGGGAGTGAAGGTGGGGATTGTGAATGAACAGCACTCTCTCCACCCTCAATAAAATGACTAAGGTGCCCTTGAGCAAGGCACCTAACCCCGAATTGCTCCCCTTGTTAGTCGCTTTGGATAAAAGCGTCTGCCAAATGAATAAATGTAAATGTAAATATAGGTCTGAGCAAAGTCTGTCGTTAAAATGGATTGGTATAATTCCCTACTAGAAGCGCCTCACACAATTGTGTTCACCATTTGATTGCAAGATGACATAATTGTGTTTTGTCTGTGCGTTGCAAATAATTTATTATATACGAAAATTATTATATACAGTGGCTTCTACTGCAGCAAATTCAATTTTTCTTAGTGATATTTAGCGCCAGTTTATCAGGAAGTGACGATTTAATGCGACTCATTGGATGTAAACTGCTTTTTTTGCATATGTCTTATGTGATATTCCAAATTTGTTCATATGCAACTTAAATTTTAAATATGCAACTTTGGATGGAAACATAGCTGGTGTAATCAGCCAATCATAAAGAGAACATGATAGGCGGGCACAATTGCAATGACAGTTATATGACGGATATGAGCCAATCATAGCATGATTTTTCCCTCAGGGTGGCTCAAAGGAAGCAAATTAGGCTACGTTTACTTCATCGATTGGTCTCGCTAGGACAGTGTTACTTTAGAAATATAAGTAGGCTAAACCATTTGATTTCATAATCCTGTAAGTCTGAATTCCCCTAAATCACAGTAGCTTCAGCTCACACAAATATATAATACTTAGCTACAAATATTGTCCACCTGTGTTTACTGTTGCTGTATGTGGCCTGTGTGAGGGGGAATTGTTCAGGTTCCTTAAAAATTTTTAAAAAACAAAAGTGTTTACTTTTTTCATACTTTGCAATGAAGCAAAGTAAAGCTGTTAAGATGATCCTGAGCGTGTTTGAAAAAACCACACGATAGCATGATAAACCCACACAGTTTCTGAGATGAGTTTTCTCAGTAAATGATTCTGAAACAGTGTGAAGCAGCCAAGAACCAAACTCAGAGGAACCTCGTGCGTCTCACATTGCACCATACGACGATGATTCGCTTCATAGTGTTGGGTGAGTAAGATTTCGCTTTCTTTCTTATTTTACTCACAAATTTTAGTTAATTATAAAGGGTGTAAAAGGCCCTTAAAATCCTCATATTTTACAAATATTCCTAATAAGTTAAAAGCAGAAAATGTCAACAATCTAACACTGACAATTTTTTGCAATAAATCAGCATGTAACAAGTGTGTAGGCTAATACAATATCTGTATAATATCTATAAGGTAACCAAAAAACCAAACAAGCAATGGGTAGCTAAGTCAGGCTGCTTGTGCTGTTGATTTTTTCCAGTAGTGTTTTTGATCTGTACTGTCTGTTTTCAGCTTTGAGCCTTAATATAGTTGTCGGAAAAGATGACCTCACCTTGGTAACCGCAGATTGCAGAAGTGAAGTAATACTGCCCTGTACTGCCCTTCAAAACTGTAAGAACTACACCTCTGTTACGTGGTACAAGGTGAGTCATATGCATATTTACATATTTGTCATATTTAAAATATACTCCCTCAAAGATCTGGTGATGCTGATTTGATGAACCCCTCGCATATTCACACTGTAAAAAAGCCAGGAATTTACAGGATTAAAAAGTATTATTTTACAATAAATTAATGTTGAGACAAATTTACAGTGAAATGAATACATGCTGGGTCATTTTCTTACAAATTGCTGTGAATCACATCATAGTAGTTTAATGCTCTTGTTTTGCTGTGAATTCACATGATAAAGTTGTCTTTAACATTACACTATAAGAAATGATATCGTTTACCACTGTAATTGTTGTTATCACCATAATTGTATATTCATATCGAAATTTGCGATCTAGACAAGTCAGAAATGACAGTAGAAATGACAGTAAATGACAAACCAAAACATTTGTTAGAACGACGACAAGCTAGAATATAAAAATGTTATTTGGCTGTATATAAGTTAAACAAACTATACTATTGTTAGTATTGTTAGTGTTATTTCAGCATGAAAATTTACCAATATCTTATTTCAAATTCATAATTGTTTGCAGGTGATATTTCACAATAGTGAAGATTCACCTATGAAAAATGTGACATCATCTTGAAACCCCAAATTGTTTTCTTTCATCACCTAATGATGCACATCAATACTCGACATAAAGAGATAAAAGATAAACAAAAAGATAAACTCTGTATAAAGTTTAAAGTATAAAGTATAAACAAACACAAACTGCTAAATGTGAAACCAAAAGTTCAGCAGCACAGATTAAACCAACAAGTATAAAAAAACTCTACAGCATAAACAAACAATGCTGCATTGCATATACACTGTACAAATACAGTATATTATTTACAGTATTTTTTTTTACAATACTGTAAACTCACAGTAAACTCAAGCTTTTTATTTTATTTACAGCACAATTGTTAAAAAACAACAACAACAAAAAAAAACTTAAAATTGTCTAACAGTGCAGTTAGATACAAAAGAAATCCCACTGTGGAATTACTGTGAATGTAATGCAATAACTAACCTGGAATATACTATAATTTTACACTAAAATTTTTAACAGCGCTTGTCTGACTGCATTGCTCGAATTAAAATGGCCTAATTGGGTTTATAGATAAGCTTGTGTATATTCTAATTTTGCAAACATGTCAAAATTAGGAACAGTGGAATAAAAAAACAAACTCTAGAGCGCTGCTTTTTTGAGCGCTTGTCATGTGTCTGCAGAAGACATGAGGACACGTGTTGTGCACGTCTTGTAAACATCTAGCACACGTTTAAGAAGAAACACAATGGAAAAGCAGCGCAGTGAAATGCATTCGATTCGAATGGCCTTTAATGTGGCATTAAGCAGGAAACCTACTGACTTACATTTCCTTTTCACCCATTTCTCTTAATTCTTTATCCACAGATAATTTTACCTGTGCAAGCAGAAAAGTGACAGATATGGAAGAAAGAAAAAACATTGCCACATAAAAATAATTATTGTTTTCAATCTCTTCAGACAATAACATATATTGCAGTGAAAAAACTTTTTACATACTATTAATCTATTCTAAAAAAAGAGCAGAGCAATTTTATCAACGTGATCTCCTGAAAATACGTGTGTATTTTTAGGTAAAGTGTGGTTCTTCCACACGTACATTTACTTACGTTTTCATTCGCACAAAAACGTACGTATTTATAGCAGTAAAATGAAAAAATACTTCTGTATTAAAAGCAATAAAACGTAAATCATTTACGTATCCAAGTGTGAATGTGTATGAATTCCCATGTATTAATGTTAAAATTGTGGCATTAATGTTTTGAATCTGTTGTATTCAATTGTCATATCAATAACGTTACATTTTTAGTCGAATTTATTGAATGCAGTTTACTCATCTTAATATGAAAAAACATTTCTGTTCGTGACTTGTGCTGCAAACTCGTTCTGAGGATTACATATTAAACAAAACTACATTTTGAAACCTTAAAAATGAATACAATTTCTGTAATTGTTTAACCATTTTGTAATATTTAGTGTGTTTGCTGTGAGACACAAAAGGTGTTTTCTGCAGCGACTGACAATACAACCCTAAGATACACCAAAGCACAACATACATTCACAAATCACATCAATTTTATTTGTTCACTGTACTGTAATATTTAGAATCCATATGTTTGTAAGGAACAGATCCAAATTCAGCCCTTTATCCAGCGATCTTTGTCAAAGTCAAAGCCCGCGGGCCCGCGCGTTATGATTCAAATGTGAAAGTTGCGCCCTCGAGAAGCCTTACGACAGGTTTGATATCAAATTCTCATTGGTTCTCACCTGCTTCGTCACAGATTGTGACATGCTGTGTTTCAGTGGATTGACATTTGAAATGAGTGCGCGGCTTCACGGAGAGAAGCTGGATTCCTATTTCCATGGATTAATAACTTAAATTCTGCTCTGCACTCCATAAAAAAAAAAAAAAAAAAAAAAAAAAAAAAAAAAATATATATATATATATATATATATATATATATATATATATATTACCACCATAGAGGACTGCGACTGCTACTTTTGGTACTACTTTTGATATTTTCTCAAAAAATAAATGATTGTGATTACACTTGTTTGTCTGTTATTCTTTTATTTATAACAGTAATTAGTTTTAAGAAATGGTTATGGGTAGGTTTAGGGGTAGGTGTAGAATTAGTGGCTCAAAGTATTGTTTTAATGTTATATTTTTACTAAATTTGTCATTTTCCTACACATTTCTGTCCATTATGTTTTATTCTTTTAACATTCTGTATAAAATGGGTATGTTTAGGTTTGGGATGGGTTTAGGGATCTCATATTTATCTACAAAACAATAAAAGGGAAATTATACATATCTTTATGAAATGAAAGATTCGTAAATATTTAACGTTACAGCACTAAAATATTTATAGCATTAAAATGTAAACATATGTTTTCAGCAAAAATTTAACACTGTAACTATTTTTACGGTTTAGTGCTATAAATACGTCAATATTGTACATTTCAGCACCCTTCTAAATGTAAAATAATTTACGTTTTGTTGCTTTGAAAGTTACGTATTTATACCTACGTATTAACAATGAGACCAGGCTGATTGTATAGACTCACTTTGTTCTTTTTCTCTCTTCTAGGTCTACAATGACAGCAATTCCAAAATCCTCAGAAAGTCAGAAAATGCCATCCAAACTGATAAGCACAGTGATTCTGAGTCACTGGATAAAAAGACATCTATGGTGTTAAGGAAAGTTGCTCCTTCAGATTCTGGGATCTACATGTGTTTAGTTAGAGTCAAGGCTGGAGGAATACAATGTCAAAAGCGGATTAGACTGAATATCTCAGGTATTTCACTATTAATAAACAATGTTGTACATACTGTATTTTGATTGATGTGTAATACTGTGTGACAGTTTTGGCTAACTGCATAAACATACAGTGTCTGCAAGTTTACAGTATCTAAATATATATATATTATGGCTTTTCAGTTTCAAATGCAGACAAAAAAATGTTATGTGTGACTTGTTGAAGATCATTTCTGCTCAGGTAATATAGATCTATATGTCTCCCCAGATTGTGTGCCAACACCTACACCCATCTTTGATTTCTCCACCATTACGTTTATTAATGAATCATGGGCAAATATTAGCTTCCCATTGACTCGTGTGGATGATGATTTAGACCTCTTTGTCTTTTGGGGTTGTGCAGGACTAGCTGTGAGTAAACTTGTCCTCAGTGCTATGAGCATATGGGTAAGTATTTCTAAATGTAGCTGATTTACCTCATCTCTTTTTGCATTTTAATTGAAGTAATGAAGTAATTCAGCACTGCAGCAGATTTATCCAAACAGAGCACTACGGGTCTAACAGTACTGTGTTGAATCAATGTCCTAAGTTTATGGCAAGAATTGACTTTGGAAGCCTGCTATAGCTGTTACTGTGAAAAACGTAGCCATAAAGGAAATTAAATGTTTCTGTTTTCAGGTTTTCAATGAGCTCAAAGAACTTAGGAAAAGAAGACAGACTTAAGACCAACCATTGGTTATCATCACCTTCGATGTTGGTGTCCATATTTCCTTAGATTCCGCAAACCGTTGGAAAGACCATTTAATGGTTGTCATTTATAATTAACCTGTGTTAATTTGCCTGTGAATAATACATTTAATGAAACACTCATAATGACACTGCATTCTAAAAAAAAATGCTGGGTTGTTTCAACCCAAATTTGGGTCAAATATGGATAAACCCAGCTGTTGGGTTAAAAATGTATTTAAATTTTTTTTTTAAAGTGTATTATTGCTTGTGTATTATAACTAATCTGTGCTTTATATCCGTTATTTATTTCTGGAAATGAAAATATACTGTCATTATTTGCTCAACCATGTATTGTTCCATACCTGTATGCTGTAATCTATTATCTATCAATCTATTTAAAGGAATATTTCAGGTTTTAATACAAGCTCTACTGACAGCATGTGCTTTTATCGTTTCTTTTATTTGTGTTAAGGTCTCTGTGTTCTTGTAAATGTTTCAGCAGCAAGAGAGAAGTTGTTGGCCAGTAGATGGCAGCAAATTCAATGCCTTAAATCCATAAGATTAATGACGTGCATGTGAAATCACTCTAGCGCCCTCTTGTGTTGACTGTGGACACACATTAAAATGGACGACCTTAATTTACGTTGCTGTCCTTATTGTGGACGATTCATCGGTGGATGTTACTCCTAAAATTAAAAAAGTCTTTGTAATCTTTACACAGTAGGCTAATGAAAGAACGTCATCTGAAACAGCTTTCCTTTTCATTTGACATCACTCATGTTGGTGGCTATTAGATAATTTAACTAATAGCCATAAAGCTATTCATTAATTGTTTTTAGCAAACCCCACATTCGTTTTGGCACCATTCAGGTAGGCTATTTAATTTTTCACAATCCAGCTGCTTCCAAAAACATTTTTTCCACATTGAATTAGGATAGTTCTGCAGTTACACACCAGGAAATTGAGAATTGCACAATGACTTCCACGGAGCTCAAACAGAGAAAGGAACAAAGAACTTAATTTGATGTTGGCTTCCTTCTAAAGAGTAAAAAATTAATAAATAAACCTACCCGTCTCCGGCCCCTGTATCTCGCGTGTTCTGCAGGGCGCCCTTGTGACGCCAATGCTGTCCAAAGCATATGAATATGAGGCACGCAATTGACTTTTCGCAGGCAGTTTGATTGACAGGCGATCTGACCAATCATGACCCTGAATCCGCCATTTTGTCCGACAAAGCAGTCAGGGGAGTTAGTAAATTAACATTGGTGAACTTGACCTTGAAAATTGTGTGTACTCACATCTTTCTGCGCTTGAAACAACATTTCTTCTGATGTCCATTCATGTTTATTTGATGCTATAAATGAACTAGTATGAAGAGATGATCGGTTCACAAGCCGCTTGAAGGAGTTACAGCGATCTGTCACGACACATCAAAGAGCCACTATACGGTATTTATTGTTTAAACTTCTTTAAAAAATTACAATATTTTAAATATGAAACTGTTTCATATCAAAAGCCTGCACTGTCTTGTCTGTCGATGTGTTGTCAGTGTCCTCTTTGCTCCAGGATGTATTTTTCATTGTGTGAGAACATGATGTGTGGTGTGAGAGCATGGCTTGTCGGACATAGCAACAGTAACTAAAGGGGGCGGGTCTTTGCGAAGGGTCAATTGGTTGTCTGTTGCTAAACATCTAGACAATGCATTCTAACTTCGCATTGTTCACACACCAGCTGTGTCCCAGTTCAGAGGCTGTATCCTTTGAAGGCTGCATTCGAAGGCCGAATTTGAATGCAGCCATACAAATGCGTCCTTCGTTTTCCGGAATAAGTGGACCCTTCCCAGGCTAGCTGATGACAACTGAATATTTTATTTTTATTGACTATTTTTTTTTGAGAGAGAGAGAGAGAGAGAAAGGGAGAGAATAAATGCCAGCCTCTGAATAGAGCGCCGCACGGATTACGTCAAAACCCAGAAAACTAATTTGCCAGTGGTTCCCTCTAGATTTTCCTATGGGGTTTATTAACAGTTTTTTCAATGCCGAAAATAAGGTCTATGGTAAACATAAGTTAAGGATACATGGACGTTTTGTTCTACAACGTAAATTACAAACACACCTCAAATATTCTTTATCTAGTAACTTATTTAAATATACTTTAAAAAATAAACATAACTGCTTCAAAATTCACATTTTCGATATAGGTGTGTTAACAAAATGTCCATGTAGCCTAGAATAAGCTTATGGATACCAGAGTCCATACTTTACTCATAAAAATACGCCCAAAACCCCCATTATAAAACCCATGGAAAAATATCAAGGAAACCACTGGTAAATAAGTCTTCCTGGTTTTGATGTCATTCCTGGACCACTTTATTGGGACACAGCTAATGTTTGGCACTGCTGAGTTTTAAAACCCCATGATTGAAAGCGAGGTTTAGAATTACAATAACCCAGGGATATGTGCAGTGTGAAAAACCCTAGTATGGATGAAGGGCTGATCTTTCTCTCAGATCACTGTCATAGAATTTCTGCCAACTTATGTACTCTCAAGTAACATTGCTGATGTTTGTAGAAACCCAATAGCCTTCCCCCCTGCCATGGAGGTGGTGTTGTGTTTAAGGCACAGAATATGCAGAACAGTTAGTTCTGAATTTTGCACCATTATTGACCCCTGTGGTTATAAGTGATAAACTGGCATTGGGGTTCACATCAGAGCATAAAGGATGAAAATTATACATGCTAAACTCCAAGACATTATCTGAATCCCAGGATACAGCCTGCTCTCCCTCCAGCACCACACCAATTAGAGTAAAGGCAGATCATGATCATCATTAGCTTTTGATAAGTGATTAACATTTCTGTGCTGTATTATGTTCTTGTTTTTTCCTTCAGTATTATTACTGATGGATTGACTCTGTGTCCCTGTTAGTTAGTAGCCTTAAGTTGTTTAACCTTCAACTGCATCATATAGTTCATCTGGTCGAGCTCAGCACAAGCAATTTCAGCTTGTGGGTTTGATTCCCAGTCTTTGCATTTACTGATAAAATTATCTGTCAAATGAATGTTCACAGCCTGTTTATTCTATTTATTTGGTATATATATATATATATATATATATATATATATATATATATATATTTGTTATCTGTACTCTGGATCATATGAAAAACTAAGCAGAATATATACTACTCAGTTTTTCATATGATCCAGAGTACAGATAACAATTAACTGATCATTCATTATGGAAGGACCACTTTTCTCACTTTATAGTTCATCTTTGAGCAACACAGAGGTGTTTATTCAGGACAATAGACATGCTGTACTAAAAATCTGACTTGCTGTACTAAAGGGTGGAAGGGAATTACTAAAACATTTTGTCCCCACAACGTAGGGAATACCTGAACCACACACACATGCAGAGGTTTTCATTTTGTATGGGGACATTCTATAGATTTGTATACTGTACAAATTCTATTCCCAAACCCTGACCTTACTCATAAACCTTCCCACCACAGAACTTTCTGCTTTTTTAGATTTTCAAAAAACATCAGTTAGTATAATTTATAAGCTGTTTTTCTTGTGAGGACCAAAAATTTCCCCAACACAAGGATTTCGGATATGGCCATCTTTATGGGGATATTTTGTCCCCATGACGTAGGGTATACCTGAACCCACCCCCACAAACTGTAAATCATGGCTTCAGGTTTCCCACATGAAGGAACAGAAAGCACTATGATTATGCTAAACTCTTTTATTTTACTTTTTGCAAAAATTTGCTGAAGCTTGTGGCCACAAATACAAGTCAAAGCGCATGCGCTAAAAGTGTTTTAATAGAGCGGCAAGCACAGTCCAAATAACATTGCAGTGAGGCACAATACAAAAAGGTCAGCTAAATAAGTAGAATATCACACTTAAACCACTTCATTCCCATAAAAAAGCTAAACTATAATGCCGTTCAGTGGATTAAGAGGGATATTTGGTCAGAGCCTTGTGCGCAGCACTTTGTCACACAGTGCGGTTGTGCTTTGGGCAACCTGAGTTCAAATCCTGCCTTTCTGATACTCTCTCTCTTCTACTTCAAAATAAAAGACAAAAACACCAAAAATGATGTATATTTGGTGTTGGAACTGACACGCTTAGTTGGCTATTGCTCACACTACTGAAAGACAAATAATTGGGTTCCATCCCCCAATTCCTGCACCACTGAAAGACAAAAACAGAGAAATTTGAGACTTTGACAGCTAAATGATCACACAAGCAGACTGGAGCAGTTGGGCTGAGTTTGACTGCATATTGTTGCTAATGATAGAAATCTGATTCTGACAGCTATGATAAGCAACAAAGTTAGAGACACCTCAAAAATGGATGCACTCATATGTGTAGGAAGTGCCCTAACTTCCCAAAAGCAAGTTTCACCACAGGACTGTTTTCACTTCAGATTACACTTCAGCAACTTTGAACAAAAGCATTTACACACCGTTATCAGACAGAATGGATCAGATCAGAACTCTGTCACTGATACCTAAAATATACTATTTACACATTTTAAAAATACTGTTTTGTGGGGTCTGAATGTGTGATACCACTAGTGAAAATGTTATTCTAAGTATTATAATTCATATTATTTGGTTTGTCCTACTCTTGCACTCAAGCTGCATGAACGCCACAAGTTTGTTTAAAACAAATCATGTGATCCAGCATAAATTGGGATGATCCAAGTAACATCTTGTGCTTCAACAACCCGTTCCAATGAGAACACATAACTATTGTATGTTTTGGCAGAATTCTTGACAATTTGATTTGTACAAAAAGTATGATTTTTTGGAAAAAAATAAGCAGATCGTACAAAAACCATACAAATGTGCCACCGATTTGCCAAAATATAAAATATTCAGGCATTGCCATGAGAGTGCCTTGGTTTCCGTGAAAGAACATCTAACCTTCTGTACAAAGAGTCACATGATCAATGTCGTTAATTTACTCATTTGATTTGTCACCTAGAAATAATGTAGAGTTTCAAATATTTATTTATACCGTAATTATGTATATATACTATGTAAAGTATGTATGGCTGTTTAATTAATACAATTAACCCTTCGCAAACAGTTTGATTGACAGATGATCTAACCAATGATAACGCCGAATCTGCCATCTTATCCGACAAAGCCGTCATGGAGTAGCCTATAGTAGATTAACGTTGTTTAACTTGAAATATTTTGTGTACTCGCATCTTTCTGCGGTTGAAACATTCCTTCTGATGTTCATTCATGTTTGTTTGATGCTATAAATGAACTAGAGTGAAGAGAACATCGGTTCACATTAAGGAGCCACTGTACGGTATTTAGTGTTTAAACTGCTTTAAAAAATTACTATATTTTAAATATGAAACTGTTTCATACGTTATCAGTGTCCTCTTCGCTCCGCGATGTATTTTTCACTGCAGGAGAACATGATGTGTGGAGTGAGAGCGCATGGGTTGTCGGACATTGCAACAGGGGACTGGTTTTGCGAAGGGTCAATTTCATTAAAATTAAAAATGAATTATAAAAAATGTATTAAAACTAAATCCAGAAAGTGACCTCATGATGGGAACTCCTGTATATGAAGCGACTGACAAAACCCTTTAAAATTCCAGCACCTTTTCTTCTAAGAGTGTAACAAATAATTGATCTTCCCTTTTCAGCAAGCAATAGATTTTTTACCCTCCAGTTCACTGATTTTCTTACAGCACTTGAGCTTTCCAGGTTTAAAGCTTTCCTTACCCTCATCTCAGGATGTGCAACATTATTATGACCACCAAGCTTTGGCATCTTACATCAAGGTAAACAATTTCTTTACACATCCAGATTTGTTTCAAATCATCCATTCTTTTTTAATGTCTAAAGTGGAGGCTGGCAGCCAAAACAGCAGAGTATCTCCTTAAAGGTCTTCCTCATTTCCAGGCTGCGGCAGGCGTAGATGAGGGGGTCAATCACAGAGTTGCACATAATGAGGACCAGGTACGTGGTGAAGTGAGACATGTAGCAGAGGCAGAGCGGATGGTGCGGACAGGACACCAGCAGAATGAGGTGGAGGAAAAAGGGCGCCCAGCAACACACGAACACTCCGAGCAGGATGGAGATGGTCACGGCTCCCTTCATGCAGCTGTGTTGACGTGGGGCCGGGTTGCCAGTGACGGCTGCTGCAGGGGGTAATGCTGCGATTCTCTGGACATGAATTCTGGCGAGAAGAAACATGTGTACGTAGAGAGTTGCCATGAGAACCAGCATGGCAAAGAACATTGTGATCAGGCACACGATCACGGTCTTGCTCTCCGAGTACACTATAAAGACGATCCCACAAACCACACACACCAGCCAGATCGCAGCGATGGCGACCAGCGCTCTGCGTACAGTCACTATGCTGTGGTAGCGCAAGGCGTAGAAAATGGTGACGTAGCGGTCGACGGCAATGGCCAGAAGGTTGCAGATGGACGCCACAAGAGAAATGCAGATCATTGAGTCAAACACATTGTCCATCAAACGTACAAAATAATCACTGGCCACCAAAATGCGACTGTTTAGTACTGCAATGACAATGGTCTCCAGAGAGTTCGATACACTTACCAACATGTCCGCAGCAGCCAGGCTGCACAGGAAAAAGTACATTGGAGAGTGAAGGTTTTTGTTTTTGATCACAGCCGAGATGACGAGGATGTTCTCCAGGAGACTCACAATACCCAAGGTGAGAAAAACCTCCGCCTGGATCTGGACCTGCTCGCACAGCGCCCCTGCTGGAGGATCCATAGCACTGCCATTAGGAGGCAAAGACGTGCTGTTTGCAGGTTTCTGCCCTTTGAGAAATTGCAGGTACGAGTTGTTCATCAGGAGTTGTGAAGATAAAGAAATGGGAAGGAACAGACAACAGATGAGAGATGGAAATTAGAGAGGAAACAAAAAATTAATAAAGACTAATAAAACTGATTTAGATGATTGGATGAGTAATAATCATAAGCTGAGAGTTGCAGATGAAGTTGAAGAATCAGATGTTGCAGTTCTCCAGATGTCTTAGAAAATCCTCTGCTGCTTGTTTGCTGGAGATGCTCATCTAGAGATGCTCTGTGATTCAGAGACTCAGAGAAACTGACTCACTCACAGCCACTGGCCGTACGTCAGCAGATGTTGCCTCCGCCTGCTCTTTGTGTGTTTGCTTAAGATTGTAAATGAAAGATGTGGGTACAGACACACACATTCTTAGCGCATGGCAACATGTGCTTTCTGTGATCCAAATTAAATCATTCATTTTTTTTTGGGGGGGGGGGATTTTTTTTCCCAAAGCTACACAAGAACTGTCACATTTAGGTTTTTAGTAATGTTGTTATATTAACCCATATACACCTTCAGTGGATAAATGTGTCATATTTATATGTCATTGTGTGTGTTATTTATGACAACATACTTTGAAAATGGCCAATGAAAGATGTGAAGCACCAAGTACCCAGAGAGAGCAAAAATAGTTACATACACACATTACAAAGCAGTACACTGGAACGCAAAAATGTCTTCTTTGCAAACCGGCTTTGATCTCTTGTATGGAAAGGATTTTGTAATCACTTATTTTACACATACTTGTGTGAGCACAGTGATAGAAATATGTCCTTGTAGAACTGTAGTCATTTTCTTCACTTAAGAAAGAAAAATATCTGTTCTCGCATACCATGCGGCAGTATCCAGGGCTGTATTTATTTCACTGCTACAAGCCTTTAACCATGAAACCTTGAGGAGAGACACGTTACAATGCACGAAAGGCTGTGTTTGTGAATGTGAGAGTGGTTTTTGTGTGGGTCCATGCGATGAGTCTATTCCCACAGGATATTGATTGATTTTTTCACACTTCATCACCTGCTTCAATGACTTCATGACAAGTTCTAGACCAGACTGTTTCACATGGTGCACAGTTCACACTCCAGCAGGTAATCATTTATCAATACATCTAACTCTGATTGGTGTCTTAGAAAAAACAAACAAACAGGAAGAAAACAACAGCTAAATAAAAATAATCTAAGAGTATCATATTGTTGACAGGAGAGATGTAGCATGTTACACTGAATAAGTGAATAAAGGAACCTGACTAATATACAGCAATTCAGTACACCAGAATAATATACAATAATTCAGCCAGAATTTGGGTTGAGAAGTGAATTAATTTTTTAGACATTTTTATTATCTGTACCTAACCTCTGGATAAATCCGACAAGGACAAACCAGCCTCAGCTTGAATGTTTAAATTGAATATGTAACTAACTAGAGGTCCAAGAGTACATCGAGGTCAGGGTTAAAGAATACTGATGATGTTTAAACTCAGTTTGAGCATTCACTACATTGCCTGAGGATTATAAATCCAGATACAAACTACAGATTTTGTCCCATTGGAAGCAGCCCAACAGGTGGGTGGGTCACATTTGAGAAAAATAATGTCTATTATAAAGATTTTTAATACATTTTGAAATTGTACAGGACATTTAAAGGCACAATATGTGCAATTTTTGGATTAAAATATCCAACAACCAGTAATACAGTGTTGTATATTTTGTTCACTTGTGTACTTAAATTATCCCACATCTTTCCAACATGATTAAATCCAGAGAAATCAGCAATTTTAACCAGTGTAATGTCCCCCGTCATTGCGTCACCCTCAATTTCCCGTTTTCCTCCTGAAACCATGGAAACACAGAAGAAGCTTTAATATGTTTTATTACAGGTGAGCAGCTGTTTGGATACCTTTTTCAACAGAAACATAGTCTTATTGTTTTCATGATTTACTGTGAGTATCATGTTTGTACACAAAAAGTAAATCAGACTTAGCATAACATAGCATAATCAGAAAAAAGCTTTATTTTTAGTAACAGTAATACAGCATTTTCTCAACCATATATTTTAAAATGAATCGTTTGATATCGCTTGATATATATGATATCGATCTAGCTTACTGCAATGCACTCCTACCAGTTATAAAATAATTTTCATGCACTCAAACATATTTTTTAGTATGATAGTTTTGAAGTAAAAAAATGCTGTTACCTCACAATTTTAATTTGTCAAATAAAGTGACCTGTATTCAATAGCACTTGCGGCTATTTCATTACAATGAAATAAAATCATGTGAATTTAAGTGATTAAATGTAACTGTAACAAAGTTCAAGTTCAGCAAAGAAGGAGGCAAATGTTAAAAGTAACTTTAATCTTAAAATATGCATAAAAAAATGAGCCGCAGCTGCTGACTGCTGCATACAAGCATAATAAAAACAGCAACGTAAAATGTCCCAGGCTCTCAGTCCCACCCTACTTCATACCACATAACGTTAATAAAACTTTAATACATTTGCTCATCTATGAACACAATCGGTCCCGTCGGATTGCTTTCCATTGGCTCTGGAAGTGAAGATGACAGCTCCCATGATTCCACACTTATTCAGGGCGTCATCAAGCTTTGCCTTTGTTATAGTTTTGAATAAGCGACCTCTAGTGGCAAAACTTACAACCTGTGCCTTTAAAGGGTAAGTTCACCCAAAAATGAAAATTCTGTCATCAATTACTCACCCTCATGTTTTTCCAAACCTGTAAGACCTTCGTTCATTTTCAAAACACAAATTAAAACATTTTTGATGACATCTGAGAGCTCTCTGACCCCTGCATAGATGGCAATTTAATTACCACTTTCAAGGTTTTGTAAAATAGTTTGTAAAATACACACTGATGTCACTGTGTAAGTAACTTTAAAGTTTACTCTATTCTTCTCTCAGTTCACCGGCTCACTTACTTTCATGTATTTCAGGAGAAGTGGATGAATTCACGTGTTGTGATTACAAAACTAACATGGCGGTGCCCATTGTGCATATAGCTCAACTAACGCAATCATTATAAAGGTGTTTAAACAGCAAAACACTTCCACTTGCACATATTTAACATTTAAAATATCAGATATTTCATGCTATAGTAAACAAATTTTTGAATATTTTGAATAAAAAAGGAAAAATTAAATAAAAGCAGATCATCAGTCTTACAGTCCTATTATGGCTGCGGTGTCACGTAACCATGACATGTCACCATGGAAACAATAAAGTGATACGTTCTAAATGGTGGTTGCCTTGAAAAACACACACTGGGGGCTCAGCCAGAATATTTTAAACTGAAGTGTGAAATGGTTAAAATAGTCCATGTGACTGACGCAGGATCTGGCCAATACTGAGCTAGTGTTCTGATGTAGAACCCGGAAGCGCTGCACTGTGTGTTCAACACCGTAGGAGAATGAAAGGGAAGTGAAGAAATCTTTGAATAAAGTCATTATTTCTGTTTTGTTTTTGGACACAAAAAGTATTCTCGTCGCTTCATAACATTAAGGTTGAACCACTGTAGTCGCGTGGACTATTTTAACAATGTCTTTACTACCTTTCTGAGCCTTGAAAGTGGTAATTAAATTAAATTAAATTAAACCTCAGATTTCATCAAAAATATCGTAATTTGTGTACTGAATTAGAACAGAATTTTCATTTTCATTTCCAAACAGAATTTTAATTTTTGGGTGAACTAACTCTTTAAGCTCATTTTACCCCCCAAATGCATTTTATTCTAATTACTGTAACAAAACAAAACAAAAAAAGCCTTTGTTACACTGCCTTATAATCAGTCCCAATTAAATAATAGCAAAACACTATTTTTATACTGTGATGCACTCAATAGGTGACAGGAATCGATGAAAAAATACAATATCAAACACACCGGAAGGACTTTGGAAAACCAAAGTACTTAGTCACCACAATAAAGACTTAACCATGCATCTTCACATCACAAGTGCCTGGATATTCTTTATCTGTTCTCATCTGTGGTACTCGATTCTCCGCCATGGATATTCCTGTTTGTCAGCGCACACCTGTCAGAACGTATAGCTGTGCTGAGGAATATAACCTTTGGTCAGGAATCCACTCGTGTCTTAATCAAATCCCCTGACTTGCACCTCTCTCTGACTCATGGAGCACAAGGTAAAGCTTTAGTCTCCTGGGGACATGGACAGGACATATTTGAGGTTTTACTGTGGATATGTCCTTGGTGTAATACATTCAGTCTCTGCAGAGGTGCATGTTTTAGAATTACAGCTGGGTTTCTGAGTTAAGGTCTCTAACAAAATTACTTTTTAAAGAGTGTCTCATTTTGGTTATTGGCTTTTGTTCATGATGCTGTGTGGCTTCGTCATGGGAGAGCAATTGTTTGTTGATTTCTGTGCAAGCTATTGAGAATCACTGTGCAGATTTTATGCAGCCAGAGGCACTATTTGAGGATAGGTTTAACTAAGACCCTTCTGACATTACGTTACACATATTAAACAATTTCACGATATTAAAGCGCTCTGACAGCTGTCGCATCATATTATAAGAAGATTAGCTAAGGCTGTTCACCTGCAATATCTGCATCATTTAGCAAGTTAATCACATTTACTCTAATTTGGCTAAATGTGCAAAATATTTTGTTTATATGTTTATGTAAATGATGTGTTTGTTAGTGTGTTTGCTAAAACAGTGCCACAATTCTCAAACGCTGAAACACTGACTTTACAAAGGTTTTTGCATAAAGTGTTACATTTATGTGGGTGTATTTATCAGTCACTTCGCATTATTAGTTAGTTCCATGACCTTTGCCCAGTGCCCACACACAAACCTGCAAAAATACAGATCCAGAAAGTCTCTGTTAAATCTTCTTTGTGAATTAAAGCCGTTTTTCATACAAATCGCCTTTTCTTTAAAAGACTTTAAGCAGCAGTGCATGTGCTTTGTTTCACCAAGCCTTTAAAGATGGTACAACTGATTAATTTGCCCTGTTCAGTATTTTCGAATAGTTATGGTTATGAACTATTCAACAATAAAATCTACAATCATTTTCATGTTTTCTTTTATACTTGCACAATCTTACATCTTAGCCAGTTTCATTTTAATGAGCACATCCCACTGGTGGGAGATCAGACAGAGTTTCATTTGTCCACTAGAGGGTGTAAGTGCAGTATGGGCAAAATGCAAATTTGGGATTAACTGTGGAAAAAAAAAATTATATATAAAAATATATAAATAATACTGGTCTGTAAAATGAAAAGTTAGAGTCTGGTGCTTTATTCTCTGTTTTAATGTTATTTTATTTCAAATAATGTTTTTTTTTTAATGATTTTTTAGTTTTAGTTAATAAAACACATAAATGTTCTTGATACATCAGATTGAAGCTCAAGGATGCATAACCTGATCTTGAATATGACCTTTATTCATATCTCATGAGTAGGAGAGTCATTCTCATATGAGCCCTGTAGAGCAAAATGTTGATCTGTAAATATATGAAGAGAGCAATGACAGTGACATTTAAAGAAAATGTCATTGTTTTTCAAAGTGAACATGAAATGGAAGCATGCTTCACCTCCTCTCCTGATCTATTTTTTTTCGCACTGGGCTTTTATGATTTTTTCCCCAAGCAGATTCAATCAGTAGAATTATTTATATTCTTAATCAAACAAATGATACTGGATAAAAGGGTCTTTGTAAGAGAAGATAATGTTGATAAAATGTATCACATCCTTTTCCCCGAAGTCTTTCTTGGAGCCCCCATGCTCACTCGAAGAAGTGAGGATTTTTTTCGCATGTAGACGCGATAACTTATATGTGCTGTTGTGTAATATTTTGCACATATCTATTGTTTAACTGTATGCTCGTTGTTGCTGCTGTTTTGCTGCCTATAGGCAGAAATAAGACTGAGAGATGCAATATTAGATTAAAGCAATACGATTTTGTTATCTGGTAAGTAAACATTTCTCGTAATTCCAAACAACATTTATCATTCATTTAGTAATGTTATACCAAGAGAAAATACAATACAATTTAAAAAAAGACAGACAGGGCCTTAAGGCTCAGCAAACATCACAGTGTTTGAGAACTCACTCAGCATTTGTTGGTCAGTTTGAGAGGTTTTAATTTAAGAATATGGGAGGGGAAAGATTGTGTAAAGTGTATAGTTTTTACATGTTACAAAATCCTTTCCAATTTCAGCTTAATATACACAGATAACTATAAGTCAGCCATCTGTAACATTGAACATGCTGTGTTTGTTTGAACATCTCGACATGGTTCAACCATGCAAGGGCATTCTTGAACACATGCAGTATCATTTAAATAAATGTATGAATGAATTAATATGATGAAGTACCTTATATAATATATATATATATTTTTTAAATTCTCACATGCTCAACAAAGCTGCATTTATTTGATTAAAAATTAATAGCAACAATATTAATATTTAATAGCAACAATAACATTGATATTGTTAAATATTATTCCAGTTCAAAATAGCTGTTATCTATTTTAATATATTTTAAAATGTAATTTATTCCTGTGATGGCAAAGCTGAATTTTCAGCATCATTACTCCTGTTTTCAGTGCCACACGATCCTTAGAAAATCATTCTAATGCTAAAGAAACATTTCTTATTTTCAATGTTGAAACAGTTGTGCCGCTTAATATTTTTGTGGAAACAGTGACACATTTTTTTTTTACATTTTTTGTTGCAAGTAATTGAGGGCTTAAAAGAAAATATGCACCAGACATCAGTTCATATATTCCCAGGCGGGACAACATTTTTAGCTAATAAATACTTCTAGTCAATAATCAATGTAGCAACAGAGAAAGTCATTAATCAATTATTTATTTAGTTAATTGTAACCCACCTGAGTTGGAAACACATGCTACAGCCCCATTAAGGGACAGTTCACCCAAACCTGTCATTAATTACTTACCTTCATGTCTTTCCAAACCCGTAAGACTGATTTATCTTCTGAACACAGATGATCTTTTTGTAGAAATACGAGAGCTTTCTGTCACTCCACAGACAGCTGACGCTTCAAAAAGTTTATAAAGAGATAATAAAACTAATCAGAATTAAAAGCCTAAATTAAAAATAAAAATCTCTTCATGAAACTTTTGAAGTGTCAAAGTTTCAGTTGCTTTTTTCATCAAAAAGATCTTTATTTGTGTTCTGAAGATGAACGAAAGTCTTGCGGGTTTGGAACGGAATTGTAATGAAGGGTGAGTCAGCGGAATGAGATCCATTAGCAGGCTTTATTAAAACACAGAATGGTCAAACAGTGGCAAACAGGAATATCAGAGGTAAGCAGGTTCATGGTCAATAAACAGGCAAAGGGTCGATACAGGCGGCAGGCGAACAACAGTCCAGTAATCCAAAGCAGTGAGTCAAACATAGGCAGCGAACAATCAAAAACCCGGAACAGACAGGCAGAAAACAGGACCGGGAAAACAAGACACAGGAAATAACTCTCAGAAATGACAGGGAACCTAATCAAGACTTTGTGGTTGGTGTTGTGTGAGAATGGTGCTTATATGTGGTGTGGGTGATGAGGTGCAGCTGGTGCGGTTCATGTGAATAAGTGAGTGAGGGTGAGAGTGTGTGAAAGTCCAGGATGAAGTGCCCTCCTGTGGTGGTCATGGGCACTTCAGCTGATGATCATGACAGGAATGAGGGTGAGTAAATAATGATGAAATTTTTGGAAAATGTACAGAACTAGATATGGCACAAAAAATCTGAATTTTCTCTTTGCAATACTGCAACCTAAACTGTAGGGTCAGACAGTGTGTTTGTCCTTGTATTGCTGGTGGCAGGATGTCATTGTTGCATACTGCCATTTACCATGAAAACACCATAAGTGAAGGCAGCATTAAAAACAGTGTGTATTATCAGAACAACATGAGATCCCTGGTATAGCAGATGTCTGGGTCAGTGTGTTTCCAGGGAAAGAGTATTAAATTAAGAGATATACACCTGTTTCTTTCACTGATAAAAATTACTTGTCTACAAAACGTTCTTTCTACATGCTATTGGAGAGCATCAAGGCTTTTATCATTAAAGAAAATAAAACCTCAAGCAGTCAAAAAATCTTTTAGCTAAATGAAATTAAAACAAAATGTGAGGCTGCGGAAGGAAAATGCATTAATAAAACTCCAACTGCACTTAATGTGCTCCATAAAAATAAAATAAAATTGAAAAATATTTCCCAGAAGTCCCTGTGTGTTTTATCGCATTTTATTTATATATATAAATAGTTATTGCTTTAAAGTTGGCATGAAACAGAAGTTGTGATAAACTTATTGTGACGCATGTCCGAAAAAAATGATGGTGGGACTTGATTTTGTCCATTGGGAATGTGAGTTATTTTGATGTATCTTGAATTAGCTGAACCTTAATTTGTTAATTAAGAATAAATTTGTGTGGGTGTTCAAATTGTGATCTTTTAATGATTAATCAGCTTTTGTTTACCATACATTTGAACTGCTTTTTTGTTTTTTGTACAAATGCAAATGACTATAATGCAATATTTCCTGCTTCCAGTTGCATCAGCAATAATAATAAAAAAAATACCGTCTTCTGTGTGTGCATTAATAAATACACGATCCATGTGTGTTCACTTTCACAGGTTATTCATTTATAACTCATGACTAAACTGTTCACAGGTGTTCACTTTACATTAATTACTTTCACAGGTTACTGATGTTTGTAACTAATGAATAAATGGTTCACATGTGTCCACTCTACGGTTTACAGATAACTAATATTGGATTTTTTTATTAGCCTATTAATATCCCATCACGTTATGGTTTTGAGTGTGTGGTTTTTTTTTTCAAAATAAAGTTTGATAATTTCATCTAGATAAACAAGAGATCAGTTTTCATACATTGCTGTGGATAGGGATCATGACCTTTTTGCAGAGTATCATGGGTAAGTAACTCCTGGTAAGCAACATAGCAGTCCAATAAAAGTGACAGAAGTCATAAGATATTAATAAGGATACCACAAATACAGCACCTTTCAGTCTCACTATGATGGTCTATTTTGCTGCATCAGGAAATAAGCCAGGAATCTGGTTTCGAGTTTAATAAGTGTGAATAAATACATTTATAACATATTTATATTTATTCATGCAGTTATAACTGTTTATAAATTATTTATAATGGATTTGTAAATGACAAACACCTTTATGGACCTTTTACAAAGGGGACCTTAATGCAGTTAAGTAATCATTTAGGCTATCTGAAAACCAATATACAAATATCTTAATAATTAGTGATATTCAAAACTATAATGACTTTAATGCACTGCAACAAACATCTCCAGAAACACGTGAGGTCAACAGCATCATCACCAGGCGGGACCCACTAAGTGCTGACCTGTTGCAATATCATCGCTTTATAACACTTCTTTAGTTAACAAAGTATACATTTAATGCTTACTCTCGCTTTGTAGTCTGTGTGAAGCAGAACACTTTGCTCTTCATCTTTCTTGGCGCTGTAGACCGACTCACGTTGAAGGCTAAAGTCGAGGGGTCTTTAAGGGAGTTAACGTGTAAGCCAATAGTTAATCTTCTCCTGCTGTGCTAAAAAATAATAAAGCAAAAGTAATAAAGTTGGAAACCTAGCGCCAGAGCAGCACCCAGCTCCAGTGCAAAGACAAGGAAAGCAAACAGGTTTTATGCCGTAATGGACCCGACAAAGTTTTCCAGGAAGCTCTGGTGCGCGCGCAAACAGCTCATCTTGATTCTCGCCCCGCTGCTGCTGCTCCCGCTGCTCTTCGTTGTGCCTCCAAAGGTAAAGAGTTGTTAAATTAGTCACGTTCTGCTGTGGCCTTTTGCACACAGATTGATAATTATACGTTACAGCAGCAGAACTATGTCAAACAGTTGATTAAAATAATGTTAAAATATGAATATATTGACCTATTCCAGAAAATTATATTTTTAGCAGACTAATGAGAGCACGAGCACCTGTTTCTTAAAGGGATAGTTTACCCAAACATGTAAACTCTCTCGCTTTTGTCATTCCAAACCTGCTTTGACTTTCACTCTCAGAAAACTGGGGCAGTGCCTTTAAAAGGACAACTTAGTAGTTTTTTTTTTTTTTTACCAATAAAAAGTGTGTATTAGTACCTTAGGGTAACAAAATAAGGTACAAAGATGTCCTTTTAAAGGTTCTGCGCCAGTGACAAGCTGTTGTACCCCTAAAGGTACTTTTATTTCATATTTTTTGAGTGTTCTTTCTTCTGTGGATAGATATTTAAAAGATATTTTGAAGAAAGTTGGTAACAATTTCATTGCACATTGACTTTCATTGCAAAAGAAAAACTGAGATATTTCTTTTGTGAAATAAAATATCTTCTTTTGTGAAAGTTAAACAGGATTGAATGCATTCTTCTTCAATGCTTTGACAAAAGGTGGCATTTACTTATAAAAATGACAACACAAAGACACCTTTGAAGAAAATGTAAGAAAAAGAAGTTTGTTAGGTTTTGAATGATGAAGCAATAAATATATTGTCCAAATTAAGATAAAGGTTTCTGTTTGTAACACTTTTTTTTTAATATATTCACAGTTAATGAAGATTATTAACACTACACCCTATACACTTACTGCTGTAAGAATGATCTGATAAGTAATGAACCAAGAATGAGTTGTTTAAAAGCAAAATGGCCCATAAAAGTGAAATTAGTCGTGAGAAATGTATAGCATTATTTATATGCAAAAGCCATATTTCATAGTGCCTTCCAAATTTGTCAGAAAATGTATATGCTGTATCTGACTGTAATACAATGCAGGACTTTGTAAAACGAGCTACTTCCCCTTTATTGATCATATTTAATACAATGCCTAAGGACTTACACTAGAATGAACGTGCTGCTCTTTCTGAGAATGTGGCTTGTATTTTGCTGATGAACATTTATGCATAACATCTGCTTGCCGAAAAGAAAGTTCCATTCAGTCACTGTAATCCTTATTAACTCATTTCTTCATCTAAACATCTGTCCTTTTCTTTGTCAGGAGGGCAGATGTTTGTATGTGGTGCTTCTGATGGCGGTGTACTGGTGCACCGAAGCGCTCCCGCTGGCAGTGACTGCCATGCTTCCCGTGTGCCTCTTCCCCACCATGGGAATCCTGCCTTCTAAGACAGTCTGTCCACAGTACTTCCTGGAGACTAACTTCCTATTCCTGAGTGGTTTAGTGATGGCATCTGCCATAGAGGAGTGGGGTCTCCATCGCCGAATAGCCCTCAAAGTGCTGAAGATTGTAGGAGTGAAACCTGCCTGGTGAGAAAGATTCAGTCTTAAAGATGACTTATGCGGTCTTTTTTATATTTTCAACTTTTTTTAGTGTAATGTTGCCAATTAAGCATGAAAAAGGTCTACAAAGTTACAAAACACAAAGTCCACTCCAAAAGGGAGGTATTCGTTATATCATTAAACACTGATTCTGAACTCCCTGACATGTCTCAATTGACGTCTTGAGCTTTCTTCCAGAAACATACTCAATATCTCTCATTTAAATAATTAACTTCCAGGGCTTACTATAAAAATAGGCAAGGCCCGGTAGAATTGTGTTAGTATTGTGTTGAAGTTCGAAGTGGTTGACCAATCGCAACACACTGGTCCAGCTGACCAATAAGAGCACACTGGGCTTTTCAAAAGGTGAGGCTTGGGATTTAATAGAGAATTGTGAGCTAAGTTGATCATAGAGACTGTTGGTACCAATGATTTTAAGATCTGCTTAGGCTTATGATGCCTTTGAGAAACACAGCTCAGTGTGTTACAGACAGACTGTGAAGAGAGGTGCTGCAACAATGTGTAATATGTGGAAAAATAACAGTTTTTGAACATCCACGCATGAAAACCTATTCTAGTAGACCCTAAAAACAAAATCAAGACTTTGTAAAAATGCATAATAGGTTGTTTTTAAGTTTTAGCAATTGTAGATGCTAAACACTGTGCAGTTTTGAGATATTGAGCTACAAATTTTTTGCATTCCATTTGACTGTGTAGATAGACAGAGCCTTTTTGTTTACTAAATAAAAACTCCCAAAATGTACACATTTAAATAAAAATAATATTAAAAATCACTTAATGTAAATAGGTTGTCACAGAATAAGAATATGTTAATAACTCAAAAATGTCATATAGAACCTTATAATTCCAAGGTCAGAAATCAATTCTAGTCAGTTCAACATTTGATAAATAGGAAACTTCAGCAAAATTATTTCTGCTTATTTTTATAGATTTTCTCATCCTAAATATTGATCTTAAGTTTTCTTATAAACAAAAACTGAAAGAAAAAAGTTAACTTTTATTTTTAATATTAATTTAAAGTATTATTATTTAAATTCGAACACTTTTTGGTTTTTTAAATGCAGTGCTGTGTTTTAAAAGAAATGTGATCCTCAATGTATTTCTGTGGGTAAATGGTAAAATTTCATAGTGTGATATTCTTTTGGTACATAATGTTTTAATATGTAACAGATTAATAATTTTATTGTTTAAAGACAGATTTATCAAGTCTTTGTGCCCTGCTTTACAATGTACACCGTGTACTGTATTGTTTTTACTGTAGTTTATTGCACTATTTATTGTAGGAATGGTTGCATAAAAGTTTATTAGGTTTGGCTGCTGCGACTCTATTTACCTTTCATTCCTTTCCAGGCTGATTTTAGGCATGATGATCACTTCCTCTTTCCTGTCAATGTGGTTGAGTAATACAGCCACAACAGCAATGATGCTGCCCATTGCTAACGCCATACTAGAAAGCCTGTTTGGAAATCTGGAGACTCTAAAAGAGAACTGCAAGGACAAACGGGACCCAGAGGGTTGGTAGAGTGGGGAGGAATTCATATTCTGTGTTGCAAGCTAATTAGGAAATGAAAGACCTCCTTTTTTTTTTACTTCTTTATGCAATCATGACATCAGCTTACTATTAATGATTTATTTGGTCTGAGAATATTTGTTTTATTTTTTTGTGTGTGGAAATAACTTGCACACATGACATAATATAGACCCTACAACCTGAATGGAAATCTTTGAACTTTGAATTGAACAAAGCTTTTTTTTGTTGTCCGATTCCTTTAATGTAAAAAAAGATACTGAGAAGGATTCTTGTATTTTTACAAATTCAGACAAAAGCTTTTAAAAAAATAATCTGAAATTCATTTAAACTGAATCCGTATTAGAGAGTATTTCTAATTAAAAAGACAAAGATTCATTTGCAGGTGATTCTCAGGTGAAGATGCATGTGCTTCCTTTTGAAAAACAGATACTGACCACAGATGACAGGTGAGTGATTAGAATTAACTTGTGACGTTCTTTGAATGAGCGAACCTAAAGATCAAACACAAGAACTTGAAGATTTGATTTATCTAGTTCAGACATGAAACTCTAGAGGGCGCAGGCTGATAGGTTCTTTATATGCAATCTGCAAGCAATCACATCGTTACCTCCTGGCACAAGCTGTGGTGTAGTCCAAATTTTCTAAAGCGACATGATCGCTTTATATGAAGAACAGACTTAATTTAGGTTTTTATTCACATATAAACATTGATCAGCGAACATAAACAGAAGCTCAACCAAACGAGATCAAACCTCTTCCGAAAGCTCAAACATGCTGCATAACTATTGAGGTTCATTCTTATGTGTTACGCAGCTCGTTTCAAGCTGGAGTCCATTAGCTTATGTTCTCACATGAATATGAAAACTTATCAGATCATCCTTTCATAGTCATTACTAAGAGATTCTGTCCCTTCTGTAACCTCACAGACAAGACTGGACAGACACATCAGAGCAAAAGAATCTGGAAGAGGTCAGAAGAGAGGCAGAATACCAAATGAAAGTGTGGAAAGGATTTCTGATTTGTATCCCTTATGCTGCAAGCATCGGAGGAACTGCAACCCTCACTGGCACAGCTCCCAACCTGATCCTGGTGGGTCAGCTCAAGAGGTATACCATTTTTCCACGGTTGCCATGGTAAATTACGGTAGTAATACTACAGTTTTGCTTTCATATTTTTATTCATCTATACTCATTTGCCAGATATTTAAATCCAAGGTGACTTGCATAAGAGGAATAAGTATAAGCAATTCATCTTAAAAGTGAAAAGTGCTCATGAAAAAAGAGCTGCAATTCAAAGTTCCAAATTGCTTTGAAAAGTAGAAGCTAGACTCAAGAGTTCACAGTGAAAGAACAGTAAAAGATTAACAAGAAAAACTGCTATAAGTGCACATGGAAGATTTTGTGTAGTTTTGGAAATGTCTGTAATGAATATGTTCAGCTCTGAAATATGTAATTGGCAGGAAATTAGTCTTTGACAGCACTATGTTTATAATATGATCTTTGTCAATATCAGTGCTGGATGACACTGTTTTCCCCCTGTTATTATCTGCAGTTGTCTCCATTAACTGTCTCAATGAAACAATGTCAAAGATGAGAATCTTTATTCAAGTCAGGCTTCAGATTACATAATTAAATCAGTGCTATAAGGAGTATATTAGCCTTAATTAAATAGTAACATGAATAACATTTCATTTCTCACTGCCATTAGATGAACTTCATTTGTTTTTATGCTACTGAAATTTTTAGTACAAAGCTCACTTTTACTCTAGTGTATTTCTCTAGTTTTGTTGTCTACCTTCATATATGAGTATTACTGTGTGTATGCACACATAGTATAATATGTGACACACACACTCACACACACACTGGCAGTGATTGTGCAATTTATGTAATGCACTGTTTCAACCAATGTACTAACAAGAATTTAGGGAGACACATGCCTTTGAAAAAGCTGTTTATTCAAGCAATTAGGTCACCAACAACAAGCCAGAATGGAACATAGTTTGGTTTCCACTCAGGATTACCACAGCGTTTGAGATGGCCGAAATCCCAGCTTCAGTTTTCCCAGGCAAGACAAATGATTTGAGTTTCCAGAATAATTGACCTTTAGTAGCAAGCAAAGACATTGTGACACTATTATATTTGTGGTCTTTCACTAAATTAAATTAAATTAAAATATCATTCAAGGATCAAAAAATGTTCATGAAGGAACTTTTAAAAATGTGTTGGTGTACGGTGGTTTCAAGACCATAAGTAAAAATACTTATATTTAGAAATTTTCTCATTTGAAACAAAATGCTGGCACTATAAAAGTTTATGATCATGATATTATACAATAATTATAACTAAACCTAATAACACCTAACCATTTTACCTATCATGATTTGAGAGAATGGTCAATGAACATCTTGTGTGCTTTGGTTTGAACTTTTCTACAAAGGAGTTCACTTTATCAGTGTCACAGATAATATCCTAAGAAATAATACAGAATCTTCCAGTTCTTCCTCATTGTCATAACTTTTTTCAAAATCATTCCATTTATTCAAAGGTTTAAAGGAGTCTACATAATCTACATAAAATGTAGCTAAAGAGTCTAAATGTGCTGTGAGACATAAAGATTGAGCACATATGAATCTGAAAGTGTAGCACCTGCTGTGGGGAAAGACTGGAGAGCTAGTTTAGTGGATGTAGTTTATTGCAGCAGTTGAGCTAGTTTGTTCATGACTTGAATGTAAATGATTCATTATAAGCCAAAACTGAGTCTAGAATCAGACATTTAACATTTCTTTAACTTATTGGCTAGATAAGCATGAAGACCTCAGACTGAACTGATTGTCCTTAAGTTTGGCTTACATATAGCATTTCATGCAGTAAATGTCATAAAGCGAGAGATCAAAGGTGCTGTTTTGTTGAAATAAAAACAATGTAGTGTTGTGGTTCAACCTTTAGCATTTTAAGAGATAGATTCTGTGTGAAAAAGCCTTAAGTTGAACTCAAATGGAAACTTAACACCGTGTACTTTTGTTTTACTTTCTTGTATAGGTCTTCAGATGTGATTAGATTGTGTTTCGTGAATTTAACGTAGTAACTCATTTGGCTACAGCCTCCAATCATTTACCATATTTCATCACTGATGTTCAGTCGGCTACAAACATGTTGTCTCATAATGACTTAACAAAAAGAAGAGCTGAGGTTACACGAAGCAATCTTTACAACTAATATGATCACTTTTATTTTACTTCTGAATTTTATTTTGTTTAAATGAAAAATGGATTAGAATGAACTAGTTTTAAATAGTAATTAATCTGGTTCTGTAAGAAAAGATAGCTCAAGGCAGCACTTAATAGATACAAAACAGCTGACACTCAATTATTCCTCCTTAGTTTAGAAATGGCAGGGAATATCTAGCTAATTAAAACTCCTGTTTTCATCTTCTCTAGACAGCCTTATCTTGAAGTTATGATAAAGACAAAAAGTGAAGCAAAAAAGATTTAGATACTTTATGTATAAGGTGTATAAAGGCCTTCTAATAAACACTAAATATAGTGCATTAGTGACAATTCTTTTTGCAGGCTACTTTGATATGCAAGTAGATGGCATGGCAGCATTTAGGAGTGAGTCATTGAATCATTTACTTAAACGAGTCATTCGAAAATGAAAGTGATTCATTCCGGAATGAAAACACCTACATGCTGCTTGGAAACTGACGGTTTTTAAACTATTTTCATGGGCGGAGCAGAAAACAGCCAAACTAATTGCAATGTCTTGCATGCTTGTGTTTGCAGCTATTTTCCTGAATGTGACCTCATAAACTTCGGGTCATGGTTTGTCTTTGCCTTCCCGCTCATGCTCCTCTTTCTCATTCTGGGCTGGATCTGGATTGCTTTCCTCTATGGCGGGATCAATACACGGTAAAAACGCAGTCTATATAAAGAAAACGACAATATGTATATTATATCAGGGCTTTTCAATCTTTTATACATCCTCTTGCAAGGGACCCAATCAAATTATAAGGAAGCTATGTATTTGTATGTATAAATACCCAATTTGTACCATGAAAATTAATATTATAAATGTGTAAAAACTTATTATTTCTATCCCAATATATTAAATTATTATATATTTTTCCCTATTCACTACTACACTGTTAGATCTATTTATTTATTTCATTTTAATCAAATTAATCAGTTTAATATGTATTTTAATATTTATTTTTATTCATGTTTACATATTTTTCTCTGAACTTGTTTACAGTCCCCCTGGGGGTCCCAGACCCCAGTTTGAAAGCCCATGTTCTTTATTATACATCACAAATGTGCTTTTTTTTTTTTTTCACACAGACTTTGTATTAGCAAACATGATGAACGGGCAGCCGCAGAAGCAAAAGCAACAGCTGTTATTGATGAAGACTACAGGAAACTGGGCCCAATAAAGTAAGTTGTGGAGCCTTTCAACAAATCATAAACACTTCCCTCTGTTGTGCTGTCCGACATGAATTAAATTACAATATCTTCTCCTCTCCTAGATTTGCAGAAGGATCTATCGCTTTCTTCTTTGTTATTTTTGCCATCCTTCTGTTCACACGAGATCCGAAGTTTGTCACAGGATGGTCGGTTTTCTTCACCAAAGGGTAAGACAGACATCTCAGTGACAAATAAATAAATTATGAAAAATTATATTCTGAAACTATCAGGTTAAAAATGTGAACCAAATGTGAGCATTTTGTTAAAGTCATTTTTTTATGTATAGGTTTTTAGAATAGTGGTTTTCAGGTTTAATAGGATGTCGATTCATAGGTTTTGATTTGGTTGACCCTCAAAGATATATATTTTTAGAATTCTATCACTAAAAACAAATGTAAAATTCCTGAGGGACTCATTTCCCCTTCAGTTTTTAAGACCATAAAAACAAACAGCTTTATAAAACTTCACTCTTTTAACAACATAATTTACCTAACTAATAAGCATAATAATGTGTCTCGCATCAACTAAATTAAGACAATGTTTGAATGCTGGTTGTCATAATGTTTTTATTTAACAAATTTCAGTACTATACAATACCACTATAATTATTCCACCATTATGTAAAGGTCAAATTCATTTAATGTGTGCTAAAAGAGTTTGTCTATTCTTCATTAATAAAATGTATGCAATTAGGAGTTTTACTGCTTTAATTTTTTTTTGAACAATAAAAATAGTGCTGTTTATATTAATATCAATCATCGAAATTAAAGGTTAATGTTTTAAAAAATATTTTTATACAGTTCAATGTTTAAGCAGGTTTCCACTCAGAAGGAAGAAAATATGTAAATAAGAGAATTCAGCAATAAAGACTTTCCATTTTTCTTTTCTTTTCTTTTTTTTCTCTCTGGTCCATCACACTAATGTACTTAGACAGAGAGGTTCAAAAATATGGACCAGTTGATCTGCTCCCTCCACTGAGCTAACCTTTCTCTACCTGCAGGATGTCGGTTAATCTTGAGTCATCCTTGAGTTACTAAGACAAACCCACAGCTTAAAGAAAAATAGAAACAGAGAGAACATAATAAAGTGTGCATGGGTGATTCAACACCTATAGATGAGAGGAACGTGATTCAAAGCAGAACATGAGATGATGAATAGGTTAGCTAGGCAATTACATTGATTCAGTGGTTCATATTAATGTGCTGAGATGTGAAATCAGAATTGCTGCTGGCATTAATTTCTTGTCTGCAAAATTTTTTCGACATTTCCATTTACACGGCATATCTTATTTCCTGCTGTAAATTACTGAAATGCAAAGTTTAAAGTACTTACAACTATAAATAAGACATTTGATTATATATTTGTAAATGGAAGCCTTTGTGTTTTCTGTAAAGTCTTTTTATCATCCACAATGAAGATGATGATCATCCCCATTATGGATGCAGCCAATATGAAGCTAGTATTAAAGGTGTAGTCAAGAAGTATTTACTCTAAAAGCATCAGTGGTTGAACAATTCAAAACAGAAGAGCTTATTTATCCAGTGTTACTAATTGGAGCTTGAAATAAGCAAAACTGAATGATGTGTGTTTATTTCCCTTCAGCTATGTATCTGACGCTGTTACTGGAGTCATCATCATCTCCATCCTCTTTTTCTTTCCATCCCAGCGTCCATCTCTCCGCTGGTGGTTCGATTCAAGAGGTCAGTGGGTGGTTTATTGATTTTCTGTATTGTCAGCTGAGAGAATGAGCTATGGACTATGAAATTATAAACTTTAAATGGAAGAAACTCCACACTCAATCAATTTTATTAATATTTATATTATAAATTTAGCCCCTAAGACATGGCTTATATTAAGCTTGAAGTTTGTAAATTGGGAAACTGTTTTCTGTTGCGTATTTTTGCCCGACACAAACATTGTCAGTACATTCAGTTACCTTAGTAACTTTCCAGCAGCACAGTTTTATTCTGCCAGTCAAAAAGGTTCCTAGAACACGTGTGAGCGTGGTTTATGTCGAATAAGACGAGGAATGTTAATGATTTGGATTAGTGTGTCTGGAGAGATCCAGCAGAGAACTGTGTGCGGAGAGATTATATTAATCTCACAAAATCTCCCCACTTTCTTTTACACTGTGTACATTTCTATAGTCTATATTTGGAAATTCAAGTTCCTCATTTTTAATAATCCACTCTGCAAAAAAAAGGCTTTTGAGTATTGGTGACAATACTATTTTGTGTGCTCAAATACAAATACATATTTGTTTTTCTGCAACTTCTAAACTGTTTCTGGAGGTGGAACAGCAGTGTAAAGTGTACATTTATACATCTGTTATCCAGAGCAAGTTATATTCAATGTTTACATTTTATCATTGTAGTTTTCTTGGAGACTGAACCCAGTTTTTCAATGTCAACACTTTTTTACTATGTACTTCATGTTCATTTTACACCACATGTAAAACATGAATATTGTGATAGTAGTACTAAATCATACTGGTTTAATCCCTTTGTTGGTCATAGGTATTTTATATTAAAGGGGACCTATAATGCCCCTTTTACAAGATGTAATATAAGTCTCTGTTGTCCCCAGAATGTGGCTGTGAAGTTTCAGCTCAAAATAGCCTCAGATCATTTATTATAACTTGTCAAATTTGCCCCTTTTGGGTTTGAGCAAAAACATGCCGTTTTTGTGTGTGTCCTTTTAAATGCAAATGAGCTGCTGCTCCCAGCCCCCTTTCCAGAAGAGGGCGGAGCTTTAACAGCTTGTGCTTCAGACACTCAACAACAACAAAGCTGGAGAATCTCATGCAGTCAAAATGACGATTGTCAGTAACGGTGTTCAGCCTTACATTGTTCAAGTCAAAGTCGGACACTGATGGAGAGACTCAGGAAGAAGATACAAATTTTTAGAATGCATTTCTGAACAGTGGATAAATGAATGTAGTTGCTGTGGAGTTGATTCATGTCATCAATTAGCATGTAGTATGTTAATCTTTTGTGCAAATCCAGCGTTGAATTGACGCTCGTTTGTGAAGCAGTCCGGCATAAAATGACAGCATGGCAACAACACTCTACTAGAACAACTCTTCCTATTCTCTAAAGCAGCCCAAGACACCCTCTTTGTTGCATGTTCCTGGGGGCAGGCTTTATATAAAACTCATTAGTAGTCTCTACCAGCTGTTTGTTGTTGTCCTTAAAAAGTGATTTCTGTAAAAGAGTCTTTTCACATTGAATTTTGAGCATCGTAACTTTATGGATGTTGTTTATGCTCAAACAGAAACATTACGCACAAACTAAAGTTAAAAAAAGCCAAATTATAATCATGGACCGCTTTAAAGACTGTGAAAAGTGGCAGCATCAGACATTCTGGAGTCCACATTATTTTTAGTATATCAATCAAATGAGGTAAAAGTCTTCTGCCAGATGTAGTTGTCAATTTTCTTTCTTTGTGCAGTTCAATTGATGTTATCAAAATCAGAAGTCAAACATAAAGCAGTTCCTATAGATGTTTAAAATGTTGAGCAAGTTGTAGAATAGAACCATCTTAAAAATCAATAGTGTTTTATATCAGTGGCCGAGATGGTCAGTCAGCTCGAGGTTATAAATGAATTTTTAATTTCTATCTTTGTTTCTCCAGCCTCAAATACTCCATATGTGCCTCTGTTGTCATGGAGAAAAGCTCAAGAGTGTGTGCCATGGAATATTATTTTGCTGCTGGGTGGTGGATTTGCAATGGCCAAAGGCTGCGAGGTACCTCATTATCTGCTTTTCACTCTTTGTACTGATTTACAAGTAGGAACTTGACATTACATGGCTAAAAGTTCAAATTGTAAATAATGCATAAAAGATTCAAATGCAGTCAATCTGTTGATAATTCACTGGAAGACAATGTTGAAATTAGAACAAATGAAAATGTCTGAACATAACATTGCATCCTGTCTGTCAGTGTAAACCCTAACCTTGACTTAAAACATGAGGGCATTTTTTGGCAATAGGAGTCAGGGTTAGCAGTATGGATAGGAAACCACTTGCAGCCTCTCGCCCAGGTCCCTCCTGCTGTTGCAGTCATGCTCATCACAGCCTTCATTGCCTGCTTCACTGAATTTGCCAGTAACACAGCCACCATCATCATCTTCCTCCCTGTCATAGCTGAACTGGTACAGACAAACATATAGCACACCTTTGTGTTACCAATTTGTTGCTATGTGTAGAGTGATTTACACTGTGTGTATGTATATATATATATTCATATATTGAAAAAACAGTAAAAAGTAGTAATATTATTATAATTTTATAAAATGGATTTTCTATTTTAATATATTTTAGAATGTAATCCATTCCTGTAATGGCATAATTGAATTTTCAGCATCATTACTCCAGTCTTCAGTGTTACATGATCCTCCAGAAATCATTTTAATATACAGATTTGGTGCGCCAGAAAGATTTTCTTGGGTATATACAGTGGGTACGGAAAGTATTCAGACCCCCTAAATTTTTCACTCTTCGTTATATTGCAGCCATTTGCTAAAATCATTTAAGTTCATTTTTTTTCCTCATTAATGTACACACAGCTCCCAATATTGACATATCAACCCATATTGACTTTCCGTACCCACTGTATATATATATATATATATATATATATACACACACACATACTGTACTATCTAATAAACGGACATTTATATATTTTTTACTTCACTAAAAACTTCAATTATCATTGTTTGGTTTGATATTTTATCTAGGAGATTATATTAATACATTTGTAAGTGTAACTTAAATTTTCAAATATTAATTGTAAGCTTTTATGTTTTCAAAGTTGTTAATGGAAGCATAATATTATGTAGTATTTCATTGGGACTACTTCCACCAAATACTTTATTTTCAGGCCATCCGTGTGAAAGTCAACCCACTGTACTTCATGATTCCAGCAACGACTGGTTGCTCTTACGCTTTCATGCTTCCGGTGTCCACACCTCCCAACTCAATTGCATTTGCCACCGGACACCTTATGGTCAAGGATATGGTAAGACAACAACAAAAACACATTAAAATCATTACATCAGAGCGAACAGATGTTGTTTTCAGTTGCGAAATAAGATGCGTGTGTGATGTTCACAGGTGAAGACAGGATTTGTGATGAACATCCTGGGAATTTTGTGCGTGTCTCTTGCCGTGAACACATGGGGTCTTCATATGTTCAATCTACACATGTACCCTGATTGGGCAAGACCTTTAAATGTTTCCTCAGCAACCATGGCTACACATACTGTATCAGCTATGAATATGACAGGCTAGAGAACAACTACAGAGATGGATAGACACCCTTACAAAAAATAAGAATACTTCATCATTTTATTAAGTAAATGCCGGCTTAGTATTGGCCAAAGCTGCACACGTGAGCAGCACGACGCAAGAGTGCGATGTTGACGCAGGAGTCGGCCAATAATGAGTCAGCGTTCTGATGTAAGAACTACAAGCCAAGTATACTTAGAATAATTAATTATACTTTTAAGTATATCTCGATCAAAAGTGTAGGCCAAATATACTTAGACGTTTCTGTCAGTTTAAGTCAAGTATACTTAATTGTAATAAGTTTTACAAGTATTTCTGAAAAGTACATTAAAAAATAGACTGAAAGTATACTTTCTTATTTTTAGTTTAAAAGTATACTAATAGCACACTTGAATTAACTTGTTTTTTGTAAGGGCACACATGCATGTACATACATATGCAGTGCAGATTTTGTATATACTATAGATATAAGACTAAAAAGAAATGGAAAAATTGCTTAACTGAGGGATTCTCCCTGTGGATGGATCAACACTATTATGACCTCACTTCCTGCTCAGCACTGCTCCTTTGTGCCTTGATGCCACTTCACCAATTTTGGAGCAGGAAATTTAGCAATATTTTTAAAATGTATCAATATGTTGTGTATGTTTGAAATTCAATATGTTGTCGATAAAAATCTCATAATTTTTTATAAATAATCCTTTGCATATTTTTAGTTTGTAAATTTGTTGCATTAATATCGATTGTATTTATGTAAATTTTCATTGTATTTATGTAATGTATGGAGTAATTGATAATTATGTAACATTTCTATGTTAAATGTTTATAATCTTGTGTTCATTATCCATTATTAAAGCTTGGATGCAACAAAATTATGGAGTTATTGACAAACACACAAAAAATGACAGACTTAACAGTCAAATCCATATCAATCAATGCATAGAAAGGAAATATGACAATTGGCAGTACATAATAAGAAAAAAATTGGGACTGTGGGAAAATGAGGACCAAAAGTACAGTATTCTTTTTTTTTCTTATAGAATATTGTACATTACATGAAAATCATTTGAAACTAGCACACACAGCACTTTCAAACTTCCCTTTTCATATTTTGTTTTTGTATAACTTCCTTTTAAGGTTCATTAAAAGAGCAGTTTTGTTATTTTATGAATGTCATGTGATGTTAGAGGCTGTGCAGTGTCATCTGTGTTTGTGTCTCATGTGAACCTGAGCAACTGAATGAGTCAGTGTATGTTCTGCATCCAGCTCAGAGTCATAGGATTGGGTGCATATATATATGGGTGTATTTTGTTCCCAGCTCAATATAAGTTTTGCTTTGATGATGACCGGCCTTTTAATGTTGAGATAAATCCTTGATCTTCTTCAAGCCTCCTTTAAAACAACAGTAATGATGCCCTTAAGAAACGACTGTCTCTCTATGTCTTCCTTCAGGTATGTCGATATTTTCTGCAATTATAAAAGAGATATGGCTCCATAATCAAGCGAGATGCATATATTGTTAAAATGGCAGTGGAAGTAGACTTTACTACATTTGTTAAATTTAGCATTTTATCATTTTGCTATAGCAATTCATACCATGTCAAATGTGTAACACACTGTAAAATTAGTTTTCAAATGGTTCATAATGAAAATTGCTATTTGTCTTTATTTTAAATGATTATTTGTACAACTTTAATCTGATATTTCCCCACAAAATTATGAAATAATATCTTTCAAAATCTGTATGACTGACTTTCTTCTGTGGAAAACGATAAGAAGTTTTGTTGAATATCAAAGTTACTAGTGAAGTGGATGGAGAACAGGGCTGTCAAGATCCAAAAGGCACAAGAACAACAACAAAAGCATATCGTAAAAGTTTATATATATATATATATATATATATATATATATATATATATATATATATACACACACACGTACACATATGCATCGCTTCGTGTCAGAAGGCCTTTATTTTAATCCCCCGTATACATTTATGATGGATGGATTCACTTTCTTCAGCTTACGTGTTGGTCCCATTCACTGCCACTATAAAGATTGGATGCGTCAGGATATTTAATATAATAATATAATGATTATATACATCAGAAAGAAGAATGTCATATACATGCTTGAGCATGAGGTAATTTCATTTTAAAGTGAACTAATCCTTTCTTTCAAGGATCTTTCTGAATGCAATTCCATAAAAATCATTTACAGCACTTACAGACTATAGCCTATGCTATACTGACTCATTCATTTCTCATATTTCCAATTTCCATTCATCTAATTTCTACACCTCTTTATGTACACATTGATCATCTCTTTCCTTCAATCTCTTTATGTGTTTGTGTGTATTAGAGCCTCAGCGAGGAGCTTTATGAAGATGCTCTGGGTGTGTTACTCTTCTCCGACTCCTCAGACTGCAGGTCATCTGCTCACTCTACTTGTTCTGTGTCTCTTAATGGCTGCTGTAACTGCCTCACTACTTTTCCACTGGCTCATAGACCTTTTGAAATATGACGTCCAGACGGCATCGGTTGCAGTTGGTATCTATGCCACAGCTGTGTTTATCCTGTCATCTCTCATCCATCCGTTCCGATGTTCCTTCACACTAATCTTCCCGACACTGTTTACCCGACAGGGCCGTAAACTGCTCTTGTCCACATCTGTGATGATCGTAGTGCTGTACGTTCTTCCCAACATGGCTGCCAACATTGCAACTCTAACACATGTTGTGAAATGTGCGTCAGAAAAACTCACTCAAAGTCTTCTGAGCAGCTCTGAGCTCATCAACACCATCAAAAACAATATAGTCAGAAGCGCAGAGGAGAGAGTGGCAAGCAGTTTTATTCAAACACTACGTGATTTTGATCACACCACAAATATTAATGTCTCAGGAGTGAAGGGACGGTTGCAGTTCTTGAGCCAGCGAGTGCAGGAGGATTTCTCTGAAGTTAAAAGTCAAGTACAGGATTTGAAGCTGTTATTCAGCAGAATCTTTGCTGCTGTTTTTGTTCTGTATTTGTTTATAGACTCTGTCATGTACCTTCGCTCTTATTTGACGTCTGTACGATTTGACAACACGTACATTACTGGAGGGCTCAGGAGGAATGCAGTCGAAAAAGGGATTGCGGTTGAAGCAAAGGATGTGAAAAATGGAGTAAACTCCACCAGTTTCAGAATAACTAAAAGGGAACTTTTCAAATGTCTTGCTCCTGCCATGGTGATCACTCTGTATCTGTTGATGACGATCTTTTTGATAGTTCTGGACCATTTCTTGTATTACTTGGTGAAATCAGGTGGTCCTTGGATTTCAAACATGCCATCCACCAACATCAGCATCAACGTCAACTTCAAGGTAATCCACTCCACTAGTTTCTCCTTAAAATACAGATATACTGATAATAAAAAAATGCATTCCTTTTAAATTTCTATTAATGTAAATGTACAAAAAGTAATTAAGTACTAGTGTATAAAGACAATATTGTTCATCATTACTTCCATATACAATACACAATCTAACTATTTTTTACATTTTGACAAATTGGTGACTAATGAACAATCATATTCGTAGGCTACCCGATGCACTTATGCCCTATGATGGTTAGTTTCATGCTTCCGTAAGAATCACATATGAATTTCCTCAAAATCGCCACTTCATAAAATACACCCTTTAAAGGGATAGTTCACCCAAAAAGAAAATTTTTGGCCCATTAACCGTTTGGTTATACATACATCCCTCTTTTGTGTTCAGCAGAAGAAAGAAATTCATACAGGTTTGAAACAACTTGCGGGCGCGAATAAAGAGAAGCCTATCCATGTCACACAGTACAGGGTGATGACTTAACACATGATATTAGATTTTGGCCAAGTCATTCATCCCAGTATTGCAGACTTGTCAGCAGGCTTCACTTCTTGTATTTCGGCCAAACCACAAGGTCTCACTGTGGCCTCAATGCTTCGCTCTCCCCTACTCGATTACTATGTCTGAGGTAAAGCACGCTCTCCTCATTACCCTCCAGACGAAGAAATGTTGAAATACATACATGTAAAAATAAAGAAATGTCGAAATGAATAAATGTGGAAATATACAAATATGCAAATAAGTGCATAAACAAATAAATAAATGTGGAAATAAATAAAAAAGAAATTAATAAATTTATAAATAAATGAAAGAAAAAATAAATGTGTAAAAATATATATACATAAACATTTTTTTCATGTAACACTTTTTTTTTCTATGTATATTTATTTATAAATTTATTAATTTCTTTTTTATTTATTTCCACATTTATTTATTTGTAAATAAATAAATGTATAAATAAATGAAAGAAAAAATAAATGTGTAAAAATATATATACATAAACATTTTTTTCATGTAACACTTTTTTTTTCTATGTATATTTATTTATATATATTTTTTGCTTTTTTACACTTCTTTGTATATTTATTTATGTATTTATTTCATTTTAATTTTGGCAGGATATTCCATATTTCAGAGCAGGTTTAGATTTTTTTCAATTCAAAATTAGGAATTGATTGTTCATTTTTTGTCGTTGTTGTCCACTATTGTGAAAATGAATAACACTTCTCTCTTTTTGTCCCTTTTATCTTTTTAATCATCTCAGGTTGTAACAGAGGTGGGCATCTGCCAGATCTTTAGTTCAGACTGTCAGAAAGAATTGTTCAACTTCAAGAGAAATTACGGAGCCCTCATTCTCTCTGATCCAAATGTGTGTGAGTCCCAATCCAGCAAGCTGAACCCAAGTGTAGTGACGGCTCTGGTGTTCCTCTATCTGTTCAGCTACTCCCTGCTGCCGCTGGAGGTCTACGCTCGACGCCTTCGGAGGAAAGTAGCAGCTTCTTTCTTTCAACAGCAGGAGGAGAGAAGGGTTGAATTCCTTATTAAGAAAATTCAAACTAAACAAAAAGAAAGACCAAATGTTTTCTTTATAGAAACCAGACATCAAGATGAATATGTCTCCGAGATGACAGATCAGCATAAATAATACACATTGCAACTTGCATTTTATGCTGGCTTTAGATTATTATTGTTTTGTCTTTTGATGTTTTAATTTATATTTAATTCTTGTTTATTTGTACTGTACTGTAAGTGGGATGTGATCTGAGCTATGACACTTTAAAAGGTTAAAAAGACCCCAGTGTTTAACAAAGTGAAAAGAGCTTTCTGCTTTTACATCATGTTCACAATCCATTAAGGCACCGTGTTCTGGACATACAGCACAGAGCTCGGTCTGGAGGGGCTGGATGATGGAAAAATGTCAATGGATAGGATATCAAAAGGTCTTACAGCACAGCAAGAATTAACTGTAACTGTTTAGGGGGCAGCAGTGTGTGCATCAGTGTCAACGCTTTTTCATATGACTGCCTGGTATATTAAATAACTTAATAAGGGGTTAAAGGGATTGCTCTGTTCTTCTGAAAATTCTTTTATCATTTACTTTCATTTGACTCAAAAGTAGATATTTTATAAAACAACCCAGTGTTTTTTTGTCCTTGCAATGAATATCAGTGGGAATGTCAATGGCATCATCTCAACTCTTAGACACAAAACCGCTCTTCAAAGTGACTCAAATTCCTTGAATGAATTTACTCAAAGTCTTAAATAAACTCAGAGAAAATATGTAAAGATGTCAAAAGAATGATGATTCGCTTGACATTTCATTTTCTCTTTCATTGTTTCTTTTGGAGCCTGATAAAATGGAACAATCAGTATCACTCTTTGTCTAAATGTATGAAGGGAACTTCAAAGCCTCAAAAGGTGATCTGAGTATACATCGATACTGGCTGCCACTTTAACTAGACTTTTAACAACTCCAGTTTATTTTATTCAAGTCCATCAGCCCAGCCATGTGGGAGGGGAATAAAACCAGTTATTCTGCACCTTTGTCCAACTCCATCGGGGGTGAATCAGTGGTCACTTCCAACTCAGCATTATTCCCGCCTCTGTCACAGCACACTTATAAAGAGCTCTGCTGCAGTAGCACTATCACCTGTCTCATAGCAACTGCCTCTTTGTGCTGTCCATATCACCATGACATTTTAAAGCTAATACACTGATAAATCCATTTTCTGAGAAAGAAACTACAGAAATAAATTCAATGGCAGATCTTAAACAGGTAATTATTACCATTAAAATCTTTAGGAGAAAAGCTGGTGAGAGCCCTTTAATGAGATTAGATATCTAAAGCCTAACAGATAATAATGGAAATCTGCTGCATCTCAGAGCAGACCAAAAACAAGAAATGAAAGGCAGAAAAGAAAGAAAATCTTCCACAGAAGATGGTGATTATGAGGATGAGGTCAGTAAAAAAGAAGAGATGAATGAAGCAGATTCTGAAAAGTACATTTTCAGGACAATAGAGAACATAACACTGTAAAACATAAACAAAAGACTCTGATTAAAGGAATAGTTCACCAACTAAGGAAAATTCTGTCATTATTTACTAATGTCACTCTAAGCCCATATTTTCTTTCCTCTGTACAACACAACAGGAGAAATCTTGACATGTGCTTGGTATGCTCATGAAAGGAGTAAATATCAGTCTGTTCCTGCAGTGCAAGGCTTCACCATAAAAAATGACTAATTTTTACGGTAAAATGCTAACAAAAACCTGTTAATTGGTTAACATAAGATCTATATATAGGTAAAAACAGATCTAACCTTACATTTCATGTAATTTTACAATATTTTACTGTTGAAAGTACAAAGGAATCATTCATCTAAGGATTTGCAGTGAAAATCTGTATACTGAATTCCCTGGCTACTGTGAAACTTCACATTTGATTTATTTTTTTCCCCATTTGAATAATTTTGCTCTTTCTCATGTTTTTTGTTATCAGTTGTACATTAGAGGTTTATGTTACTTCTGTAATGTTTATAGCATTATTTTACTGTCATGTGTGTTACCATGATGTTCTTTGCGTGCATGACACTGCGTGAACCTTGTATTTACATTTGTGGAAAAGCAATGCAATGATTCATCTTGTGGTTTTCTTTTGTACCACCCCTTATGAAATATAAGTTTATTTATTATTTGACCGGACTGCGAGACCACACTCCTGTTGATTGCATTAAAGATTTCACGGTGATACAAAATCTCACGGAGGCTCGCAAGATCAAACGTGGTTTGAGAAGAAAAACAAAAATGGAGGACATTCGACATTGTCAGCAGGTTCTCTTGACATGCGTACATATCAAATATGTTTGATGCGATTTGAGACCGGGGATGCTTCATCTCGATTGAGAGCAGTTAAATAATAGTAATGACACTACAGCTATGTTTGTGCAACTGTGACCATGCAGATCTCAGCAGAGGAGGATTACAGTTTTTGCCTATTGCTTACACACTTTTTGCAGAATTATGTCAAAACTCTACAAACAAGCCAATCACACAGAGCTCTTGGAGATTAACAACTCACATCTATGACAAAATGAAACACTGCAATCAAAACTTAACACTCCTTTCAAAAAATAAAATTCTTTCAACAAAACCTACACACAAGAACCATTTGAATTACTCTTTCATATCAGCAGCAACACCCTGATGGGCTTTACTGAAATCACTGCAGTCTTTGTGTTTCTATTTTTATTGTCATTTTCTCAGACTCATTCTTCTGTAAAACTCAAAAGTATTTCTATAGTAATCAGTTTTATAAAAAACAAACATTCTCACATAAATAAAGAAAAATAGAATCGCAAATCATCAAATTTAGCAACAAAACAAAAGTAAAAAACAACAATTACTGGATAAATTAGTAATGGGGGGGGGGGAAACATTTACTTGTCTTGTGTGTGTGGTGGGGGGCTGGGGAGCTTATGGATCTTGTTCGGATCTGGACACAAGACCTCGTCAACATCACAGGCGAAGTCCTCGCAGGCTAGGCATCAGGGAAAATATCACCTCGTGTGCCAAATCCACCCTTGGATTGATCCCACCTCAATATCTCCGCATGACTCTTTCATTGCTTGCAGAAGAGTCATGCGGGCGTGTGGTTGCCGATCAAATACTTTCCACCGCCTCGCAGAAAAGAATTTCTCGACTGCATTTAGAAAGGGGCTGTAAGGGGGCAGGTATAAGTGTGAAATAGTTATGGTTGTTGAACCAATTTCAGACCAGAGCAGCCCTGATGTAATCTGATACATGTCTCCACACTGTTCCTCGTCTTTGTCCTCGTCCTCTTCCACGTCTTACTCCTCTCTCTCTTTTTGTCCTCTTCTTACTCTCATTGCCTCCATGCTTGCAAAGTTCTCAAAATGTCTTACTTGAGGCCTATTTGTAGTGCTAAGAGACCGATTGGTGTTGTGTTTTTTGTGCAGGTGTTTTCAGGAGTGTATTGAAGTGCCTATAATCCAGATGAGTTTTGCATTTTGAACAGATTGTTTTCTCAATGATAACAGGTGATTTCATTTTTGAGCAAAGTGTCCAATGTAAGAAAACGTGTGTAGTGTTTCGCAATAAGTGTGTTATAGAATTGAAAACAAAGTGCAAAGTTGACAATGTGTTTAAGGTGTGTTACAAGAAGTATTGAGGCTTTGGTCTAAGCATTCGGTTTTAGTGTGTAAGCAATGGGCAAAAACTGTAAGAGATTTCAATGGTGGTCAGTTTTGTTTTTTCTTTTGTGAGATTTCAAAGATGGTCGTTTTTTCCATTAAGAGATTTAAATGACGGTAGGATTTGTTCCTTTATGAGATTTCAATGGCAGACGGTTTTGTTTAGTTATGTGATTTTAGTGAGATTTCAATGGTAGTCGATTTTGCAGGGTTATTAGATTTTAATGACGTTTCATTACGAGATTTCAGTGATGGTCAAATTTGCTCTTTCGCGAGATTTCAAAGATTGTCGTTTTTTTTCTATTACGAGATTTCGATGACGGTCGGATTAGTTCCTTTATGAGATTTCAACGACAGTCGGTTTACATTGTCAGTCAGTTTTGTTCAGTTACAAGATCTTAATATGGTATGTTTGTTCTTTCACAAGATTTAATGACAGTTGGTTTTGCTCCATTACGAAATTTCAGTGACAGTTAATTTTTCTGGGTTATTCAGTCGGTTTTGTTCTTTTAAGAGATTTAAATAATGGCCTTTTATTCCATTTCGAGATTTCAACGCCACTTGGTTCTGTTTCATAACGAGATTTTAACACAGTTGGTCTTGTTTGGGTACAAGATCTCAATGACGCTCAGTTTGCTGTTATGCATCTTCTGAAAGAGTACAGAATCTCTGGATCAAAACACAGGAGAAGAAGAAGCTAAACCAATTACAGAAGATTGTTCACATTAATGTAAAATAACGTGATTCATCAAACAATAAACATCATCTAAATGAAACCACGAAGAGGAAACGACGACTGTGAAGCTTTGGGGGTGTTGATGGACTCGATCTAGCCTATTTTATCTGTGTTTTGAAATCTACATCATCGTTTTGAATCTGATTCAGGCGTAGTCTTTGACAAAAATGCACTTTTCTCAACTGTTTTTAAAAAAAATGTTGCTGTTATTTATGAAACTTACCCACATTCAATTGTTGATAAAAAAAACGATGAAGCTATAATGACATTTTTATTTAATTAGTTAAAGTACATTTAAATGTATATTTCAAGAATAAAAAATAATAGCCTCCATAAATTGGAACATAGTAGAATACAAGTGCAAAAAAAATACATAGCATAAAAATACAGTATAAGTATGATGTTATGTTCACTCAAGACAATTTACAAGTATACAAGTAAACTAGTAGTTTACACTTCAAAGTATTACAATAGTGAACTACTCTATACGTATTAGTTCACTTGTAGTACAGTTGCAGTACGCATGAGAAACATAGTTGTGAACTAGTTGTGCACTTAAAGATTATTACTTTTACAGTACACTTAAATGTATACTTTTATATCCTAAAAGTGGGCCAAGTTAGTCCCAAACAGTATTGAAATAGTACACTTACTAGTACACAATGATATTAGTATATTAAATAAATAATGTATACTTGAAAATATTCTTGAACAATACTCAAGCATAGGCCTACTTCATAAAATGAACTTGAAATATTATTTTTCGTAAGGAACATGAAATGTCACAGTACTGTATTCTATATGATAATGTAAAATAAACATAAACCTGACCTTATTTAGACATCAATCATGTGCTCAACTGTCTTGTCTTTTAAAAATTATTGACAAAATGCACAATTATTATTGTTTCTGAGAGCCATCACCAACCCACTTCCATTTCCTCAAACAAAACACCCCAACATGCTGTCCTGTAAACAGCCTATAATTATTTGGGCACATCTGAATCATACACATAATCAGAAATTAAATAAATACTTGCAAAACAAGAACAATATTGGATTTCTTTTATGTGATGACAAAATGGATACAGAGAGGGAAGAGCTTGCTATAATGCACATGTCAGAGTAATTTAATGGTAATTTAATAAATCAGCCCTCAGACACACACAAGCAGTCTTGATTCAGATGTGGTTCATTAGTGCTGCAGTGAGTGACACAGGTAGTGACGCAGACAGATGACACGAACATAGATTGCATTCAGAAATACATTCATTATTTAGAGACTCCGTTTTGATAACGTTGAAATTCACTTCATAAAAGTCTGAGTAGATTTTTTTATAGCATTTCAAGATGTTTGTATACCATATTTATTTATGGGGATGGCATTTTGGACTCTTCAGTTATTTAAGTCTAGGTTATTTAGACTTTCCTGGCTCTGCACAAGCCTTTGCACTGATTAAACGCGATCACTCTTACACATTGTGCATATAGAATTACGCAGCTTACACAGCGATTAGATCCTTGATGTGAATTACAGTCAAATTAAAATCACATTTTTCCATTCAATGACATTGGATAGAGACTAGGTCCATCATTCTGCCTAACAAATGATGAGTGAACTTTCATGTTTGGCTGAAGTATTCCTGTTATGATAAATGAACAACCAGTGAAGTCTCAAATGACAAACAGTAGCTACTTGTTTACCTTTCCATTAACATGCGCTCTAAGAAGCTCAATTTTGAGGCAACAGTGACACCGCGTGGAATTCAAAAGAATTACGGCTGGGGGAATTTTTGCTCTGAGATGTTTTAGGTTTGAGAGGATGAAAGGTCTTATGAATCTAAATAGGATTTGAGAGGTCTTTTGTATTTCCAGACCCCATCTTAAATATTTTGATCTTAAACTTATAGTAGCCTATTGAGCGGGCAATTTTAATTTACAGTAATAAAAATAAATGTATATATATATATATATATATATATATATATATATATATATATATATATACACACACATATACATATATATATATTATTGATTAAATGTGTCCTTTTGAATCTTCTCAATTGTTTGAGAAACATTACAAACATTAAACACAAACGCATAAACTCACCCAAACACAAAGTGACCAATCAAACACATTCACATCGCTTTCTAATCGACATTTAATCTGCTCAAAATGTACTCAACATCATAAATGCAAAAATACTGCGATCTCTGTCTTCGGTGTCGTTAAAAATAGAATTACGACAATTATAAATGCATATTGACATAAACAACATAAATGTAATATGTTACAGATTTTAACTGGTTAATTTCTGGAAACAGTAAAGTCGCTTACAATAAAAAGGCGCCAGAGTTTAGGTCTAATAAAAATAAAGTACAAAAACAAATAAAGAGGACAAGAATGCCACTCTCTTATCAAACGATAGCTAACATCTAGCCTTCACAAAATGATAATATTGTGTAAAGCTATTTACAAATTGAAACATATATTTCTACATGGAACAAGAACATGTAGTTCGACTGTTCCTGGGCCACTGCACCTGTGCGCAGACAATGAATGACGCTCACGCAGGTAGCTTGCGTCATGCGCAGACGCGGAAACGCGGAAGCAACATTCCACGTCACTTGAGGTGGATTTAGCGCGAGCGAGCCAAGATTCCGACAGGAGAATTTAGCGCTTTGACGTGAAACTCGCCGGATGTGATGCCACGAGCGTTTTGGCTTTACGTTCAAACTGACAGTGAACGGAATATCTGCCGGTTGTAAACGGAGGATTCGTCTCGAGGTAATGTTTGTCTGTGGAGCTGTACTGCGGTCAGGCGGCTGCTGAATGTCGCTGTTTTATTGGATATTCAGTGTTTCCTGACGCCGTGTGTCCATCAGTGCAGATGATGTGATGGCTTTATAGTAGGTCTGTACTTCGGTATTGCTGAGTCTAAATCAATGCGAGTTACCTAAATAGGAAGCATTTTTGGTCTCCGTATAAGTGCTGCGATTCCCAAATATAATGAACGATGCCTAAAAATCCTAAAATTCTGTTTAGAGAGGCAGCTCACATCAGCTTGTTGTAGGTTATGGGCCCTTCTTGCTTTGATTGACTGATCTTCGCACTTTATGGATTTTCTGTCTTTCTTGGCATCGTTTTTCAGATTTTATACCAGTTAAACTACTTATTTTATTTTTTGCTAACGTATTACGCCTCTAGATAAATGTGATGCACCTGTCACCACATAACCTTGATTATTATAGGTTGTGTGCCATTATTATTTTTAATCACATTAAAGTTCAGTGTTGTTTATTACATTAGCACTGTCGTGATTTGCTATGTTAAGTATCTAAAAATAACTAAGTGCTCTAGTCTTTGTCAATATGAAAACACACCAGGTGAGCTCAGTAATGCTGTCAAGGGTGTATCTCCAACCGTCACTACTGTGTTATGGGGTGTGTGCATGTTTTTGTAAATTTGTCAGAGGGAGCACCTTTTATACATCACTTTTTACTGATTCACTGTGTATAGGACAATACTGGCAGTAGGTCAGTACAGTGTGCTTAATGCGCTGTAGGCTAATTAATTGTGCTTAGCAAACCAATGCCCTCCTGGATTTTTCCCTTGTGAATCTAAATCGTTGTCTAGGGTGGGAATTTTTTGCCTACCCGACACAGTGAATGCAGAACTTTACCAGCCATTAAAAGAAAAGAAAAGAATGAATTGATATACAGTATTAAATCAGATTTATTTCCACATTTGAGAATCAGAAAGTGACTCTGTGGCTGACCTATAAGTGGATTCTGATCTATTTCTGATGAAGGATCTGTGTCCGCTGTTCAGTTTTGGAATGTATTTTGGTTAGCCTTAAGGTTTTATGCTATTTTATACAAGAATAATACAAGGACAATGATTAACGAAATTTTGTTTTCTTATTAAATATAATTTTTTGGACTTCTTTTATTTGTTGTAGACACATTTTTGGCATATTAGACAATTTAGATGATATTTAGCCTATAATTTTCTGGAATTGTCCAGATGTCAAAATTAAGTGACCCTGGGGTCCTTTTACATTTCTAATAGCGGTCATTTGATATAGGGTTTTTTTTTTTTTTTTTTTTAAATGCCTGAGCTCATATCTTAAAGTGCAGGGGGGCTGATATTACACACTATTTACTGTTAAGACAAAATTCTGCTCTGAGAAACCAGCGGCACTAAAGACCACGTGCCTCGCCAATCGTTCATCAATCTATGAACAAATTGGCTAGTTCATCAAGAATAATTTTTTATTTCTAAACAACAACGTTTATGTCAAATGAGACATGTTGCCTGCCATAAGTGGCTGTCTGTTAAAGAATTCACAATTACCTAAATTATTTGGCTGGTGGTAACTTCCAATCCTTATTGTGACTGTTTATTCAAGACATAATGCTGATGCTGATTGTGTCCCTTTTTTTCTTGTCTGCAGAGTGTCTGATTTGGTGCTCGATCTTCATGGGCGAATCAGGGACACGGCGCTCCACCCTGGTCTCCAGGCTTCCTATCTTCAGACGTAGTGTGCGAAAGAGACAGGAATCGCTCCCCTCCTCACCCTCCTCTGGTGGTGTTGGCAATGGCGTCCACACTTCCTCTCCCTCCAGCACGAACTCCAGCTCCAGCAGCACGAGCAAACGCCGCAGCCTGTTCCGCACTCCGTCACTCAGCTTCCACAGCAAGAGGAACAGTGACCCGACCCAGCTCAGCCTGGACAATCGCAGCCAGGACTCTGAAACCTTTCGAGAAAGTTGCATCTCAAAGACGCGGCATTCGTTCGGATTCGGCGGACATAAGAAGAAGATCCCCCGATCTCAGACAGAAAACCTTGAGAAAGCATCGGCCAACCGCAATGTGTTTACTAACTGCATCAGCTCAGGGACGAACGAGGGAGATGATTCAGGGTTCCTCGATGACGTTAGCAGCAAGAGGTCTTCCAAGCATAAGAAGATGCTGCCCAAGTCCTTCTCGGCTCACCAACGGTTTTCCAAGAACTCGTCCAATGTCCTGGACCAGGGTAAAGTTCAGGACAGTGGAGAAGAGCCTCCTAAAACTGGTACCCCAGGTTCCTGGCCTGGAGAATTGGCTGAGAGTTCTCTACAGTCACCCATGATCTCAGAAGACCGCACCACTGCAATCACACCATCCGATTTCGTTCACGTCACCGAAGACTCTGTCTCAGAAGTGGACGCTTTGCCGGCCCCCAGTCCAGCTGCTCCACCCGAAACCTTCAGCCAAGCTGTTTCTACCTCGCAGGTGTCCATCACCCCAGCCCAGGCCACCACAGAACAGCCCTTACTGCCAGATACCAGCCACACAGCCAACACACAGTGCGAGAGCACAACTGCTCATACGGAACCAGTAACGCTGCAGACGGTGAAAGAGCTGAACCCTAACACTAATCCTAATACAAACACTAACCCTGACCAGTCAGAGGCCAGTGAGATTGAAGAATTGCCAGAATTGAGTGAGGACAGCAGCTCCAATCCAGACAACCGTGAGAGGTGGTCCAGGAACACCGTTCTCATCCAGCAGGCAGCAAGGTCATCGGGCCTGAGCAAACTGGAGACCAGGTCAAGTCACCTGCGAAAGCCACACACAGGTAATGTCGGCAAACTCAGTTGCTGTTTTGTGTCTTTATACAGGCTATTTTCTGTTTTAAGAGAAAAAAAAAATATTAAAATTTTTTTTAAGACCGAAGTTCTGAAAGAAATTATTCACATACTTGTTCCATGACAAAAACAAGTTAATCTCTGATCTTCAAACTGGTTCCAGTAATCTACAAGATTTCATGTTAAGCTATTATGACCTCGGAGCTTCCTAGATGACTTTCTGCTTCCACAAAGATTATGAAGCGCTTATCAGATGGACACTTAAATATGTCATGAGCCCATGGGTGTTGAAAAATGGCCAGCTTCAAAAATTTGGAGAATAAAAATATTATTGAAAAGCTTAAGAGAAAAGCCAAAACATTGTTGTTCCATGTGGATAAATTGTTTTATTTATTTATTTATTCATTTTTTGCAAACAACAACTAAATTAGTTATATTTACGATTGTTAGTTTTATATCATAGTGATTCTTGATCAGCCATCTGTACATTTTCCTGCTTATACACGGCTACTTTCTAAATAAATAAAAATGGGCCTGAAATATTGATGTGGCTTGATATCTATTAATAATAATAGAAGGGACCACCGAGAAATATGAGATTCATCTAGCACAGATATATGTAGAAATTCAGTTGTTGGCAACAACAGTCAAATATAGCCTACATTGTTTCAGTGTGCATACAAAATATTTAAACACAAAATGCCATGATTCCAATCAGCATGAAGTATTCCAGAGAGCTGTGTATTATGCTAATTGAGAAGTCTGTTAATGCTGGAGAGCTATTAAACATCAGATACAACAAATGGCTCGTTATATATTATATTATATTATCATATTTGTGATTTTAAAAATGACGTTCATGCCCTCATGTATTGAGCTGTAAAGGCACTACATAACATGTAGCCTAAATTTGAATGTGTAACTGATCCTCACAGTTCTGAGAACTACTGAAAGCTTAAACTATTATTTTTATACACGCATTCAAAAACTGGGAAACATTCCCCCCAAAGAAACAATGTATTATGCTTTAGTTTGGTTGCATTTTTCTTCTGACCCATGATTTCTCTTTGGTAATTATAGTTTTACGTTGCGAGTGTTTTCACTCCAGAGTGCCTGTGGCTTATAAGGTTTATGGGAAACTAACTTGCTCCACTGTATTGAATTTCCTCTTGTGGTGACTTGATATTGGCTTTACTACGGATCCTCTTGCAGGAGAGAGTGAACTCTACACTAGTGCGTTCATTTCAGTTATTGACTTGGGGGACTCATTAATATTCATGTCAATGGTTTAGCTACTTTTAAGGTTATTAAGATGTTTTAGTCATACTTGCTTGTCTTTATATGAGAAAAGATGTCTGGAAGTCTGTCGTTATCATGCTGACGACAAATTATTTTGGTTCTTTTGATTTAATTTAGATTTGCTAGAAATTTTAGTTTGTGATTTGCATATTGTTTCATTGTGAATCTATTTACTGTATTCAGTATTATTGGGTCTTTTCTGCAGTTTTTCTTGTGACTGTAGGTTTTGGCCTTTCACTAACTATTAATGTATTTTCTTTGCAGTGTTTATTTGTGTCAATAGGATCCAGGCTTTTAAATGTTTATGATGCAACTGTACTGTACTAAAATAACTCTTGATGCTTTGCTGGACTGTTTCTCCTATCCATGTTTAGCTTTTGATATCTCGTTTAAGAGATAAACTAAATTCATTTTATGCAAATCTGGTGCAGTGGGTGAGTTGTAGTTTGTGTAGTCGTGCCCCAGGCTTAGGCTTAACACTTCTTTTTTTTTTCTTCGCTAGATGCATTACATATTCTTCAGATTGACCTACAGCCTAATTAAGATCTGTACATACAAGAAGATACTGTAGACATTTAATCAGTCGGATGAAACTTGGTAGCAAGGTGGTTTGAATATTGCTTTCCATAGAAGTGCAATTCACATCATTTGCAGTTTAAAGCCATTCATTAGTATTTTCCGTAACACTATAATAATTTGAATATGTAAAATGTATCTTATCTTATATTCACTATTGTTCAAAAGTCGGTAAAAAGTTGATTGGTAAGATTTATGAGAGCTGTATTTATTTAAAAATACAGTAAAAGCTTTTATGTTGTGAAATGATATATTACAATTTTAAAATTCAGGTTTTCTGTTAATTAACTGAATTTTCAGCAGACATTACTTCAGTCTGTCTGTCACATGATCCTTCAGAAATCATTCTAATATGCTGATTTGATGCTCAAGAAAATTTGTAACATTATAAATGCCTTTACTGTCAGTTTTTGATTAACTTATTGCATTCTTGCTTAATAAAAGCTCAGTAAAAGCATTAAAAACAAATTTTACAATGTGTATTATGTAGATATGGATCTTGCTTATATACTTATAATATAAAATATTCCAGGCCATACATTTGATGCTTTGCTGCCTAGGGCTGTGAATCATTGAAAACCTATGAATCGTGACTCAAATCGATTCGCTTCAAGAATGGTAATTGCAAATTTATAATGATTCAATTCAAGAAATTCACAATAAAATTTGATGTGATTCAATTAAGGTTTTAAATGCTATTTTCGGTATTGTTAGATTTTTTTTTCAGTAATTTCCTTTTACGTTTGGTTTAATGCCATTTTGCCGGCATTTAACGGCAAATTTCATTTATCATTTAACAGAACTTTGCATATGCATTTTAGTCACTTAAATTGTGTTTGCTCTGTCCATGCAATAATTGCACATCCTTGAATAAGCAGGGTTTTATTCAAGGGATAAGGTGGGATTCATCAATCATGTCACCGGCCTCACTCTGTTCTCACGGCCCTCTGCCTCATCCTGCTTGCCACAAACCCCATCACCCTTCACAAGCCCCGGGGGTATGGAGAGATGAGGCGAGAGAAAAGGAGATTGAAGCATGACGAGTGACAGAGACGAGGGAGGAAAAGGAAAAAAAAAATCTTCTTCTGAAAATGCACTGCCATCCGGTTGTCCACCAGCTGGGTGAACTCCTCCGTGATGCCTGGCAGTGGTGCTGGATAGCACCGGTGGAAGGCTTGACACTCCTCCGCCGCCTGGTCTACGACGACGACTCCTCTGGGTTCAGTCAGCCGGCTGGAGTCTCCCGTTCCTTGGTCCTCCCATCATGTTGGACGGCAAGCGGCGGTGACCCCGTCGCTCCTCCATGACCCCAAGCCGGCAGCGAGTTCATCCGTCCCACCAGCAACTCACTCCAGGCCATCGCCTTAAGAGCCCATGGTGGCAGTCTCTGCTCAGTCATGCTCGATGGCACCTCGGATTCCCCACAGGGCGAATGGCTCTTTGACAATGTTCCTCCTTCTTCCCGGGTTTCGGCACCAATGTAACAAGTTAAACATTTTGTTCATAAACAGGATGCAATAATAACATAAATGTATAAGTATTTTTATCATTAATAAATACTAGTTTGGCACTTCCACTTTTAGAACATTTTCTTTATTTTTATTGAAAATAAATGCCTTTCTGATGGGACATTTACGGTGGCCTAGTAGTGCACAACACAATGAAATTAGAAAAGCAAACATAAGTTCACAACACAACGAAATAAAGCAACAACACAATGAAATCGAGCCACAACACAACAGAAATGCTCTTGACCACTTGGGGGCTCTCGGAGCTTGGTAAAGTTAGATTTCCTTGTCACTTTTCTAGAGTCAACAATCTTATATCAATACCATGATTAATTTTAAGTATGTAAACATTGTATATCGAGATGAAATATTAATTCAAAATCACCTACTTTCACAATAGTTTCATATTTATACCTGTGAATGATTTGACGCGCTACCACGGCTCATGATGAAGGGAACGTCTGCCAATTCCACCAAATTGTTAAAATGAATAATTTGTATTCATTGCGATGACTTTGTTTTAACATTTAAAAACAGACATGTTCAAATTTCAAAGCTTGTTAGTTCCTGTTGGTAAGACTGATTTACTATAGGTGACATTTTGTCAATACTTCCCTCCGTGTACTTACAATAAACAATTATTTACAGGAAAAAAATCACTAGTTTTTTTTTTTTTTTTTTTGGACCACACTGACTTTCTACAAATGAAATTGTTCCAATACCTCCTTTTATGTACACTACACAATTTATTTTTATAATAATGTTTCATTGTAATTCACATAAATGTTACAAAGCTTATAGTGGTTTTCTATTGGTAAGACTGACTTACTACAGGTGAAATTATACCATGTATGTATTATCAAAATGTCACCTGTAGTAAGTCAGTCTTGGTATTGTATTGTATTGGTAAGACTGACTTACTACAGGTGACATTTTGATAATACATACATGGTATAATTTCACCTGTAGTAAGTCAGTCTTACCAATAGAAACCTACTACAAGCTTTGGAATTTGAACATGTGTTTAGATATAAAGTAGTTATATAGTTATTCATTTTAACAATTTGGTGGAATTGGCAGACGTTCCCTTCATCATGCGCGTGGTAGCGCTTCAAATCATTCACAGGTATAAATATGAAGCTATTGTGCTAGTATGTGATTTTGAATTAATATTTCATGACGATATACAATGTTTAAATACTTAAAATTAATCATGGTATTGATATATGACTGTCGACTCTAGAATAGTAGCAAGGAAATCTAACTTTACCAAGCTCCGAGAGCCCCCTAGTGGTCGGGGGCATTTCCGTTGTGTTGCGGATTGATTCCGTTGTGTTGTTGGTTGATTCCGTTGTGTTGTGAACTTATGTTTGCTTTTTAAATTTTGTTGTGTTGTGCACCACTGGGCCACCGTAGACATCTGATGGGAAACGGGAGAAGAGTGAGCTCAGCAAAAGGCAGACTTGAACCTAGGTCAACCGCGTCACAAACCAGTTCTACATGCGTTAAGCATTAATGCCTACACCATTGAAGTTGTCAAATCAAGTTTGTCATTTTTACCCTTGTGTGACATTATTGGGCGGAGTTAGTGTAAATGGTAATAGACACTCCGAATAATCTTGTTTTCCACTTGCATTAAGATTATTTTTATTACCACACTGGCACATAATTTTACTTAAATAAAATGCACTTAATTTAGATTCCCCAGGAAGCTAGACTTAATGTCTTATAATTTTCTTATATAGAAAATGCATCTTGATTTAAGAATTTTTAGATATTTGTACTTGAAATAAGACAAAATTCTCAGTAAGAAAAGCATTTTTGCAGCAAGAATGAAGTATTTAAACATCTCTTACTCTTTAAAAATGGGGATTTGAAACTCTGGGTTTACCGAAGAAAACCTGCTCCTGACCAGGTTAGGTTCAGAGAGTAAGTTACCATAATAACTGACTCTGAGTATAAGTTACCTCTCTTACCCTGCTTTCTTGGGTTTGACACCCAGAGTTTCCCTCGTTTCAGGGTTCACAATTCTTTGAGAGCGTGATCTATTAATTCACTGTTACGTAACATTCTTTTATGTTTGTGATGTTGCTTTGTGATATGTTGTGCACGTGTTTTCTTGCCTTATTTTCTTCCTCCGTCTGTCTCTTCTTACGGCACCTGTTAGAGAGCACAGGTGCAGTGACTTACGGTGTGTGGTGGTGGTGTTCCCGCGGAGTGTATTTAAGTTCTCTGGAAGTTCATTCCTTGAGTTCTCTTCTGCCAGCTCAAGTGATAAATTGAGTTTGTGTTGCAAACTCATGCTCTGTGTGTTCCATATCAAGTAAACATTGACTATTTTGTTTTGTGTACAAATCCGCTTGTCTTCCTGCTTACTGCACAGACCCTGTTTAATTTTCTCCTGTTTTGTGGTTAGCCAGATTTATTTTGTCCTTTTCAATGTTGAACTAGTTAGCTGGCTTCTTTTGTTTGTTTTGGCTTTTCCTCCTCCTGAAGCTTTTCATTGGTCCCCTAATTAAGTTATGTTTAAATAATCATCCTTCAATTGTATACTCTAACCTGAATGTTTTTTTCTTGTACAGTCAAGCTTCTGAGTGGGAGATGAGACTCTGGGCACCTCTGTTTGCAGGGTTTAAGTGCTCTACTTTCTAAACCCGTGTTTTACTTTCAAATTCTTTCAGCGAGTTTAACAGGGAGCAGCTTTGTCAAATGTAACATTTATGTAACATTTTTATGTAGTGATTTCATGTTTATTACGATTCATTCGATTCTTAGCATTTTAAATTGATTATTGACTGAAATAAATGATTCATAATTCAAAAATCAGGATTTCAAGATCCATGCATATGTCGTCAGGATTCAATGCATCGTGAAAACGAGTAAATCATTACACCTCTAGTATTCACTAATGAATAATTTATTGTCATTTGTTATTGTACACTTTCCAGAACTGCTTCATAAATTTTGCCCAAAAGCTCTTTGTTTTGATGGATATGATGATTGCCATCTCTAATCTCTGTTGTGTCCTTCACAGTGTCCATGTGCAGCAGCGTGAGCCCATACCACGAGGTGATGCGCTTGGAGAGACGTCTACGGTCGGCCTCTGAGGGCGCAGGAGGACCCAGACTACACCTCAACCTCAGGGATCCTCACTGCATGGAGGGCAACACTTTATCCAAGCAGAGAACCAGTTCCTCATCTTCTAAACTGGGCAGCCTGGTATGTATGATTGCGATTCCACTGCTCAACCTCACATTGTCAAAAAAAATGAGTCGTGGCTGAATTGATCTATTTGATCTAAATGTGTGTCTTTGAAAACCAACGATGTAGTCTCTCACTGTGTCTTCCGAGGGATTAAATTCCCACCCAGCGATATAATCACAGTGCTTAATTAAACGGACAGATCCTCTCACACCATTTTACCCAGCAGGTCAGCAGGGCCAGTAGCCATTGGCCACTTTCCCTGAACTTTCATGTGACCATGTAGAGTACCTCTAAAATGTATTCAACCTTCAGAATGTTTGTGTTATGTTGTTTGGCAGAACTGAATCTTTAAAGGTATATAATACATTACTTATCATCCAATAGAAGTGTGTGCTGGTGTTTCTGTCTACAGAGATCCTACTCTGTGCCTTTTTATTTTCTTATTTTCTTCTTGAGTTTCTGTGCTCGGGACATTTCTGGGCTGCTGCCTTTGGCCAGTGATTGGGTTGCCCTGAGCCAATAACAGTGCACTGTGTTGCTGAGGGCGGGACTTTATTGTCTGTCTCTGAAGCTCTGGAAGCTCTTCTGTCTCGACACAAAAACAATTTGCTAATGTTGCTATTGCCTTATAGACTGAATTCTGTGACTCAAAAACATAGCTGCAATGCCTACAAATCCTTTATGATGATGCGCAATTATTGTTTATTAGCAAGATACACTGACAGCCAATCATTTAACTATTAGTATGCCTGTGCACACACACACACACACTCACACAAACACACACACAGATTTGTTTTGCTATCAAAATGAGGACATTCCATAGCCATAATGGTTTTTATACTGTCTCTCCCCCTACACTACCACTACTCCAAAACTTACCATCACAGAAAACATTCTACATTTTTAATAAAACATTGTTTGTTTTAAAAGCTATTTTAAAACATTGTATGTTTTTAAAGCTATTTTAAAAATGTGGACGCATGGAATGTCTTCATAACATGTTTGTCATAATAGCAGTGTAATACCCATGTCATTATACAAATTTGTGTCCTCATAAATCATGAAAACGCGCACAAACACACAGACAATATCTTCTTGCATTGTGGAAATATTGTGGCAGAAAAAAATTGAGTAAACTCTAAAAAAGCCCAATGCAGGAGATAAATATAAAATATAACAAGTCATTAAATATGCTGTGAAGTACAGCTAAATGAAAAAGGATGGCAATGCCGTGAAACTACCTAGAATATACTGTCCTCAAAAAACTGAGCAACCATGCGAGAAGTGTTGTGTGATCTTTCACTGTAACCTAATCACTTCGTCTCATGGATTTTTTTTTTTTTGGCTGTGCGTTTTCACGTCGCATTCCTCATTCAAAAGTTCAAACATTTTGAATAGAAATTTTATTAAAGCCAATATTTGTTTATTAAAAGCAGACTCCATAAAAATCCTGCCCCTTAATCTCTCCACAAGACCTCACAATAAACCTGTGGATTAGGCATAATAACATGAACTTTGCTCACAGCAGGCTAGCAAGCCCAACAGAGATTGCGTTGAAGTTTGTTGAATGCGCCGCAAGCCTGTAGTGTTGGGGTTTTCAGAATCCCTGGCAATATTCAAAAGACAGCTGAAAACTCATCTCTTTCGTGAGCACTTTGCCTCATCTTAAAAAATAAATAAATAAATAAAAGAAACTGTCCTATCCTTTCCTCTAATCCCTCCCTATTCTAGCTTATGCAGAGCAATATCTGAAACTTGGACTGTGAGCACTTTCTGTGTCTGTTTGCCACTTCATGGTGAATCGCTTGTTGTATTCCTCACTTGTAAGTCATTTTAGATAAAAGCATCTGCCAAATGAATAAATGTAAATGTTTTCAGTGAGAACGAATTATCTGCTAACTGTTAGTATGCTGAAGTACAGCACACTTTAAGCAGGCTAAACTGCATTCTCAATATATTTTATATTCATTTAAAAAAAAAAAAAAACAATTCTGGAAACATTAACTAGTTGGTTATTAGATGTCTAATAGGACAATAGCCTATTCACTTGAAAAAAGTAGCTTGCCACTTTTACTCCCTCTCAAGTTGTTTCAAACCTGTATACATTTCTTTGGTCTGCTGTACACAAAGGAAGATATTTGGAAGAATGTTTGTAACCCCCCCCCCATTTTTGGGTGAACTAACCCTTTAAAATGGGGATATCCCAATCAATTTAAGATGTCTTTTTCTGTTTTTAATTTATATTGAAATGTAACTTATTCTTTGGCAAAACTGAATTTTCAGCAGCCATTACTCCAGTCTTCAGTGACATATGATACTTCAGAAATCATTCTTGTATGCGGATTTTGTTGAAAACAGTGCTGCTTAATATTTTTTGCACAAAAATCAGGGATAGAAATGTTTTCAGGGTTATTGATGAATAGAAAGTTCAAAAGAACAGAATTACATGAAATGGAAATCTTTTGTAATGTTATAAATGTCTTTACTGTCACTTTTGATTAGTGTCCTTGCTTAATAAAAGTATTCATTTCTTTGAAAAAAGAAAAACATTACTGACCCCAAACTTTTGAATGGGTCTGTAGTTAAGTTAGAAGTGACTATTTTTAGCTGGTGCCGGTCATTGGTGTTATAGGGCTAGAAGATAAATCAGAACAATTAAGCTTCAGTGAGATTTTATGTTGCATAGACAAAACCCTTACAGGAAAACAGTGTTTCTGTCAGTAACATGAAACAATTGATCATACGTTTGGCTAGTTCCTACAAAGTCATAAAGCCTTTGTTTTGTTTCTGAATAATGTAGTCTGCACCTGCACAGCTTGAGGCCAAACTAATTGCTCTTGTTTTCCAACGTAGTGGAGGAAAACGCCACATCCTGTGTTATTGTTCTTTAATGCTTGCTAAGGTGCCACTGCTAATTTGTCATCAAATCATGTTGTGCAAAATTTGTGAGTGAAGTTTACCTTCACTGCGGCTGTGGACTGACCTGACCTTTTCATTTACGTTATCCTGTTTGTCAGTTGTTCTCGGAAGAGGCTAAGTCCTGAAGGCAGCGTGTCTGATCAAGGGTTTGCCAAAAAACAAAAATCTGAAGGAAGATGCTGCATGTTTTGGGTGACTTTGAGGATCCTGTTTCTTGTATTTTCGATGCTGTGCCAGATAAAGATAAAGAGATATATAAGCCCACATTTTAATTGCAGGATGAGATGGATTTGTTGTAGGAAAATCCCCTCCTACGCTGCAATCGCTCTGCAATCGACGGCAGTCAAAGTTCAGAAAAAGTGCAGCATTTGCGTTGTGCTGGCTGCATGAAAGAATGAACATCGTATTCAGTGATGTCCGATTTGTGAATAAATGAGTCGGTTCTTTTTAATTAACCAGTCTCGAATCATGTCCTAAACTCATAAGTTTTGTATGAATTGATCTAATAACTGACACACACTGATTCTTGAGTCATTTTCAAAATCATCAAAATTGATTTTTTTTATGATTATTTATTTTTACGAGGCAAACACTAACTTTTTTGTGTTAACAGTTCTTTACTGGAAAAAGGAAGTGTTCCATTGTCATAGTGAGAATTTGTGGTCATGCTCACTGCTCTCAAGGGAAGCATGCCATTTACTGCTATTTTAATGTTCTTCAAACATTAACATTTTAGGAACTACAGTAGTTTCCAGTTTCTCTAAACTTTGGCCAGGCTGCTTGTAAATCTCAAGCGTTGTTCTGTAATTTTGCTTTGCCTTCTGCAGCTTCATTTGCATCAAGATGGTACACTTGTTTGACACAGCCTAATTGTTTTAGCTTGCAATCAACCTTCAAAGGTATAGCAGAAGACTTTGGTCTTTCTGATGAATAAACTGTGCAGGAGTGTGTTTCCCAAAAGAATCGGCAGCTAATAATGGTCTGTTACCAGCATAGTTCAAAGATTTGGTGTTTCTTGAAACCATAGTTTTCACAACACAGAATTGGAATAAACACATAATATTAAATAAACTAAATGGATACACAGGATGAATATAGCATGAACACTTCCATAAATGATAATCAGCATTCACGTTTAAATATACAAACACTATCAAAGCACTACTTCTGTGTAAAGTGTCCTTTAAACAACAAATAAATTCAGGATGCTCATACATCAATTGATCAATTTGATAAACCTTGTTGGAGCCATGACACAACATATCGAGACTTGGTGCTCATGTTGGAAAAATAGGTTTGAATTTATGTCGCGTCATGTCTCTATCATTCCATAACACCCTATCAGCTTATCAATGTATCGAGAGGCACATGGTCTTGCAATGGATGTTGCTTGCGGGTGACCCATGGTCTGCTCACGTCACTTCCTGATATATTTGACACCTCATAAAAATTTCTGTTAGCAGCACAGATTGACTCTAAATGTGTCTTAGAGGGTGTATCCTTGCATAACCTGCTAATGTGTAACCTGTTAGATTGTCTCCTTAAATAATGTTTTATGTGTTCTTTTTTAAAAGCAATTTCTGAAATTCCAATGGAGGAAAAGTTGTTTACCTTGGCATTGAACTGTTTTGATCTTTTTGTCAAGGGCCACATGATATTTCATTAATGAGTAAAGTATGTTTTCTTCTGACACTGACATGAAAAGATCAGAAAAATCAATCTGAACATCGGGAGATGGAGAGTGAGTCACACCAAATGTCAGCTCTCTGACACCTTCTCAATCCCTCAGAAATAAACGCTTGGAAAAAAAAAAGACTATCTCATCTTTTTTTTTTTTTTTTTTTCATGTGGCCATTTTTATCGGGCACTGGCAGTTTTTGTCCTTTGTGCTCTTGTTGTCAGTGTCTGTGTCTATGGCTAGTGATCTCATTGATTGAGACTGCTCACATGATTATGCACAAAAATAACATTTATGTTCACAAGGACATTTATGAACCATGATACTGTTCTTTAATATATCTAGATAAGGTGTCTGAACAGGTTGCTGATTAAGGCCGTTCACTTCATCAGTATTACTCTTACTGAGATTGTTACAGTAGTGATGTATTATGTTAATTTTGTCATTTGGCATCGTAATATTTCATAGAGGTAAAGGCCACGCCATTTCATATACTGCGAGTCTTAATTAGGTGCCCAGTGACCCTTTAATTTCTAGCAAAGTCAAAGTTAAGGCACTTTTCTGTTCTGATGCACTATCTAGTCCTTTGTTCTGTCCTGCTTAATTAGCCACAGAGCTGTGCTTCTCCACTTTAATAGCACATAATAGCTGTACTTTTGCCTTTTTGTCTTTTACATACACTTTTAAATAAGATTAGCCTCAAATACTCCATTTAAGAGCTTTGCTGTGCGCAGCTTGTTTGCTTGAATAAACAACCTTTTTTTTCAATCTTAAGATGTTCTCTTCATATTGGGCACAAGATGGCAGTGTGACACTTTGAAAAACTGCACCAGAAGGCCAACTTTGGATTGAGCGGTATCCAGGGTTTCTGCTACTTGAGAGCATTGTGTTTTTTTTTTAATTTTTTTTATCATTATTATTTTTTATTTTTTGCCGCCATTTAGTCAGATGTGAGGAAGGATTTCTGTAGAGGCGTCTTTGAATTCAATTAAATCCTCTTTTGTCATAATGCTTTAACAAACAGACCATGACACACAGTTGGAGGTTTGGGCTGAATTTAAGAAAGTCATTAGTCACTGCTTACTGCAAAATGGATACATTAAATGTCATAACTAGTCTCAACAGTAAGAGTGTTTTTTTTCTATTTGCCTGGTCATTATATATATATATATATATGTGTGTGTGTGTGTGTGTGTGTATATGTAATTTATGAACAAATAAAAAATATTTACAATTATAATTTTAAATTTATTTTAATCTAATTTTTGTAAAAATGTTTGTAATTTGCAATAAGAGCTGGGAATAATGCATTCTAAATGTGTATATATGCTATATTCTGTATAAGTAATTACATATATGAATACATTTGTAACTACATGACATCATTTGTTGGAAAATATGGCATAATGTAAATTGAACACTAGACCATCCTCATTGAGCCATCTGAAGCAGAAATGTTTTATTTTGAGCCTTGTATAAAAGTTTTTTTTTTTTTCTCATTTTCCAGGATGTTTTGAATAACCTTGGCTCGTCTGAGTTGGATGAGGATGACCTGATGTTGGATCTCGACCTCTCTGATGACCAGCGACCTCACCATGGTATGTTTTTTTCCAGACTTCAGTTGCTTTCTTCTTTTACTTGTTTTGTGGCATTTATTTCTCATTCATATTCATGCTGTTAAATCTCTGAATATCTTGTTATAGTGATTACACATTCTTATAATAGCTGCATCGCTTGAAGAAATGATTTTTGCTGTAGATAAAAAAAGATGAGACCTTATTCCCTCACCCCTCCCTGTGCCTCCAACTTTAGCCAAATAAGACTTGGGCAAGTCTTCAGATTTTAATACCTTGTAAAATATTACACAGTAAAGTTATGCATGCATGCAATTGTTGATTAGTCGTGTAGTCATCTTAATTTTCCAAATGTTCTGATATTTTTCGGAATGAGTTACATCAACACATACGACACTACACGTTAACATGCACCACAGGCAAAGCCTCTAGACAGATAAACACTGCGGATGTCATTGCTGATATTTGCTAAAGCATTTCTTTTTTGCAAGAGAAGTAAATATTGCAGCGCCTGTGCATGAAGTCATTTTGGCATGAACTTTCCCTAGATCAGTGGTTTCCAGCTGGTTATGCTTCAGGACCCAAATTACACATTGGACAAGTGGTGACCCGACAAAGTACTACATTTTGTTTGTTGTACAAAAATGCCTTAAAAATCTAAATCATTTATTTCAAGGAAATATAGAAAGTTGAAGCTTTTTTTTTTATCCAGAAGCGTTTTTCCCCTTCATTTGCTATTACAGCCTCACGGGAGGATTCCAGTCAATCTCTTGCATCATGCCTCAACCTGCTGCCCTCACCCCTGGAGGCCTCCACTGACCGGACCCTTGGAAGAGAGCCCAGGGAGCCCCCCCTCAGGTATCTTTTCCTCACTTTAGCTTCTCTGCGGACCTTTCAATTTCACAGACACACTGTGAACATGAATGCTTTGACAGGGGCGATAATGTAGCATGCCCGCTTTAATGACTCAGTAAGGTGTTTACCTTTTTGCAAACCACACAATGATCATCCAGTTGCTTCATGGACAGAATAGACTTGCAGAGCTCAACAATAAGGATTTTTCTGCTGCCCCAGTCTGAATTGTAGTTCAGATTGTTACTTAACTCAAAGTCTCTAAGGCTGCATTTATTTAAGTAAATAAATAAACAAACAAGTTTAAAACGCAATTTATCCCAGTGATGGCAAAGCTGAATTTCCAGCAGCCATTACTTTAGTCTTTAGTGGTCTTTTAGAAATCATTCTAATACGTTGATTTGCAGCACAAGTAACATTTCTTATTGTCAGTAATGAATAATTGAAACTGTGATACTTTAGAACAGGGTTTCTCAAATCTGGCCCTGAAGGGCTGCTCACCTGCGGTGTTTAGCTGAAGCCCTGATCAAACTCGCCTATTTGTTACTCTGAAAGACGATTATGCGTTCTGAAATTGTATGCTCTCTTAAGTAGGTAGTAGGTAACTTATTTTGAATAAGTAATTACTTCCCGATCACTAGAAAAACTATGTTCTATATAGCATGAATGTGTGTAAGGTAATCCGGGCATACTACATTCATCATGTTGTCATTATCATGTGACCTACGAGCGTCAGTTGCCTGGCTGCAGTGAAATCCTGAAAAAGAATCACAGAGATAACTAAACAGGTTGTCAAGTCAAGTCACCTTTACTTATATAGCGCTTTTTACAATGCAAATTGGGTTACACAGGAACTAAGCAGAGAAAACTGTCATATTAAGAAATAAGCAATGGAATAAGGAGCATGTCTTCAGGATGACCAAAGATTGAAATAACAAACAAAATGAATATAAAAAGAAAATGGGATAAATTAATAAATTATTAAATTGAAATAGTTAGGTTTTCCCCCCTATTTGCAGTTAAAGATGTAAATTATATGGACTGGTGCAAAACGGCAAGTGATAGATATGAATATCTCTCAGATTGGGTCCAAACCTTTGGGACATTCTTATTTTTAATCCCTCAAAGTAATAGAAGCCTTGATGTGGTCATAAAATAACAGAAAACAATTAGTCAGCACTGCAGTGTAGCGACATTATTAAATTCATATTTGTTCTGAGTCAGCTCTTTTATAGAAAACATTTAGTACTCTTTGTTTAGTCCTGTAGTGGGACAGTTCAACTAAAAATGAACTTTGTCTTCCTTTACTCACCCTTAGATTGTACCAACCTCTGATTTATTAATCTGTGACACCATTTTGAAAATGTTTCAGAGTTTTCACTAAGGACACTTTAAAAATATATATATTTTTTTGTGTTTGACAGAAGAACACAGTCATACAGGTCATCGGTGCTTCTAACTGTAAGATATAATACAGATAAAGCCGGAAATCTTGCCTGAAAGTGTGAACAGAAACTTGGACATTTATTATCTATAGATTTGATGAATTAAGCTAAACCAAGTAAACTAAAGCGATCGTTAACAAGCATGCCAAGAAATCAAATCATTATCATGTTGACGTGAGATTAAGCTAATTCATACAGTTATGTTCTCAGCGGATGTTAGTCCTACTTCCTCTACTGCTTTGCGTCTTGTTCCCTAAACTATCAAACTTTCTCTGATGCATTGACAAGGGCATTGACTGCACCGATGGTTTGCTTGATTTGATAACATTCTCTCAAACTCGGTCTACTCTGACTGGCAGTTTCATCCTTGTGCGTAATGACAGCAGAGTCATTTCAAAACTGGATGAATCCCTTGTGGACACAGAGCAAATTATATTAGCATGGAAATTAGCCTAGAAAATTGAATACATTTCCTGACCTTATAATTATTTGTACAGTTTTTAGAACATGCCCCGAAATAGAGTGGGGTTTATTTTGAAATTATTACAGAACGTACCCAAACCACCACATGTCAGCTACTTGTAATAACTGCTGTGTTTGTTTTCTAAATAAGTAGAAGATTTACTTTTTAAATGCAACGCCGCAGTGCCAAATATTACCTTTTATATTGCTGAAAGGTTATGAGTAGTACTTTTCCAAACCTACACTATTAAGTGACATTTTATAGTGTATTTGAGCTACCGTATGCCTCATAAAAGGCGTGCTGCTTCTAGAAAACGTATTTTCGCCTTGTCAGCAGGTGGTGATTGAATGACCTTGTCTTGATATCTTTGACACAGTTTTGAATGAGATTTCTTACTGAGTAGCCCTGCAAGCCAGTTTTATTTTGGTTTATGTTGCTTCTGAGGAAGTTCTGTATATATTTTCTGAATTTATGGCCCACCAGGACTGTTCTTTTCTCATGTTAAACATCTCAAAATTTGTGCTGTGATTGTCTGACATTTTTCATCGTCAGCCAGGCTAATGCTTTTTATCCTGTGCTTACTAATTTGTGACTGGACATGGTAAATTAACAGCATTTAAACTGATTCTGTAGTTCAACCAAAAATGAAAATTCTGTATTTTTACTCCCCCCATGACATTTTAAATATATAACCCATATGTTATTTCTTTTTGTGTGGAAAACAAAAGGAATGTTTTATAGAAAGTCTTTGAACAGGTTTTTTTTTCCATAATCAACAGTTCATGGTGTTCAAAAAGAACTTAAAACAATGATGTAAGTAGTCCATATGACTTGTCCATTGTCCTTATGGAAAACACCACTCAACTTAGTCTCTCACATCTCATTCCACATATAATACAGTTTAAAAATACTTTTCGAAAGAAATTAATACTTTTATTAAGCAAGGACGCATTCAATTGATCAAAAGAGACAATTCTTTTTAAAATTTATAAATGGCTTTACTATTTCAAATGCAGTTTTTTTGTTTTTACATTCATTCATTAAAGAATCCTGAAAAAAAAAAAAGTATTGCACGGTTTCCACAAAAATATTTTGCTGCACAACTGTTTTCAACATTGATAATAATAAAAAAATGTCTCTTGAGCACCAAATCGGCACATTAGAATGATTTGTGAAAGATCATGTGACACTGAAGATTGGAGTAATGATGCTGAAAAATCGGCTTTGCCATCACAGGAATAGATTACATTTTAAATGCATTTAAATGGAAAACGGTTCTTTTCAATTGTCATAATATTTCACAATATTACAATTTTTACGGCATGTTTGATAAAATAAATTCCGAGACTTCTTTCAAAAACTTTAAAAAATCCCCAACTTTTAAATGGTAGTGAAATTGGATTTCATATCTGGGTATGACACAGGTATTCTGAATGTGTGAACAATGACTTAAATTTCAATCTGTTTCTCACACAAAGCTATGATATGGCTTCTGAAGAATATAGTGCACCAGTCATGGATTTTTCTTTTATTTACTGGAGCTCTGCCAGCCATAATCACCATGAAGTATTGTTGTATGGAAAAATAATGTATTCCATAAAAAGGCAGCATACTGCTTTGGAACAACATGAGGGTGAGTGAATAATCACAAAACTTTGATTTTTGGGTGAACAATCCCTTTTTTTTCTCTCTCTCTCTTTCTTGCTCTTAGCATCTAATAATTCACCCAGCGTTGACAATAATGACACTCAAAAGAAGTAAAGTAGTTGGCTTTTTTTCATGTTTGTCAAGCTCATCATTCAGATGCATTGGATTGTGGTACAGTGTCATTATGGTGGGGAGGTGTCAGCTAGTATAGATGTCTTTAATGGACAGTGGCTGGGAGGCCTGTTTTCTGCTGTGAGTCAGCTCAGCGAGAGTTGAGGATGCACTGTTTGATGGGCTATAATCCTACACCCTGACTAAGTGACAAGATATATTATCCCAAGGCGAAATCTGGGCTGTTGGTGTGGAAAACGCATCAACCGTCAGCTAGACTGATGCACGGCAGCTCGTGTTATGTTTTTCTCGCTCAGCGACGCAGCGCTAGCCCATTTTACAGCTCTGAAGAGAGGCAGAAGGAAGTGTTTTGCTCTGTGAAGAGAGGCAGAAAAATGAAGCTATAGGAAGAGCCGAAGAAAGAGCTCAGTTCATCTTAACAGTGCTGCCCAAGACAGTGTAAAGGTTTATGATTGGTTTTCTCTCATGTAGCTTTCACACAGAGAGAGTCAGTTTTAAATTAAAGGACACCCAAATCAAACTCAATTTTTTCCCCCCATTTTGTAAGGAAGAAAATGGAATCTGATTAGGTTAAACTATCAGGAAGGTCGTCTGAGGAAGAAAGAAACCTAATTGTTCATAAGACCTATTCAGTTTCCTTGTACACTTTCTCTAAATCAATTTTTGGTCGTTTTTTCTTTAGAGGTACACAATCAGTCATTTTTTTTCCCTCAAAAGTTTTAAAAATAAAGAAATTAATTATTTTCTTTGAAAAATATGACTGGAAGACTTCAGGGTGACCCTTTATGGTAGCCGCCATGAACAGGCATGTTTGCTATAGAGCTGTACTGCCATGATTTTTATTTGTTGGCCAAGCAGAAATCTAATTCGTCATAAGTTCCCAACAGAATTCATAATGGGTTAGAATAGCAGTTTTTGATTCGGGAGTAAAATATGGATTCCAGCTGCCACAAGAATGCAAGTTTGCATGCTCAATGAATCAAACAACCATTGAAGTTGTTGTTTGCAACTTTTGTTTTTTTAAAGGCCCTCTACAATTTTGGAACCAGAAAGAGTTCCATTTGAGGTGTGACAGTGTGTAATTCAGATTGTAGATCTAAATGCGAACATCTCTTAAAATCATTTAAATCACAGATGAATTGAAACTATATTTCTTAAAACCCAGAACATGAAGAGAACATGCAAATTCTTTTCCAGGTTTAGGACTAAACTGAACAGCTCTATATAAACACACTACTGTGAATAATATAATTGATATCACAATTTGTCAACATAGATTTATTTAAATGGTTAAATTTAAATTATTATTACATTTATAATTAATAATAGTTGTTAAAGTATTAAGTTGTAATTAATAATTATTGTTATATCAAATGTATAATAATAATAATAATAATAAATTCTATCAACTAGTACTAACATTATTATTATTATTATTATTTTTTAAATGCAAAGTGAAAATGAATAATAATAATAATAATACATTTTATTAACTACTATTATTATTATTTTTTATATTAGTGTTATTATTGTTACACGTCAATGTAATGTGAATGTATAATAATAATAATAATACATAGCTTCTACTAACATTATTATTATTATTATTGTATTATTAATAAAAATAGTAATATAATATGTATTAAATATACTATTATTATTGTTATTGTTATTATTGCTACATGTCAATGTTGTGAAAATGTATAATAATAATAATAATGATAATAATAAAGTAGTAGTAATTGTCATCATCATTTGCATTCTATAATACTAATTATTTGTTAATATTAATATTATAATGTTTGTTCAATGTTTATTATATATTTTAATATATGTACATCTATACATATAAATATATTAATCGTAATAATCATGTTTTTTTCTATAGATTCAATAGTTCAAAGCATGAATATAAAAGTACAATGAAGAGTCTTCAAACTGTAAAAAGAAACAAAAAAACTAACAACAACAACAACAACAACAAAAAACTGCTGAGTGCATCTTTAGCTCAGAGAGAAAACGCACTAAACATTGAGACTCAAAACTCACGACCAGCTGGGCTCTCGCTCCCTCTCTCTTCAGTGTGTCCTTCAGGAGCAGGTTTTCTTCAGCAGGGGGCAGAATCCTCAGCTCTCCGCAAGCTGTGGTCCTCCACAACAGAAGGCAGCATGTCTGGCCTTGTACTACTTTCCCCAGTCTCCTTACCCAAGTCTGTCAAGGTGATTCAAAGAAAGAGAGCGAGAGGGGACGTTCAAGAAAACTCAGGTGTGACAAAAGGAGCGAGATACTTTTAGTTTGAGCATAACTAATTACTGTGATCCAGTCAGATGTGGCATTTTTTTTTCTGAAGCATGGAGTTGTGGGTGTGATTTATTAACCTTTGATCACACTTTCGGTTGTAGCGTCATGTTGATTTCTCTGCTGTCAGCATGTGTGTGTTTGAGATCTGGCTCAGGGAAAGTCTCCTGGGAATCTGGCTGAGTCACAGTGGCAGAATCCATTGTCACACGTAGCAAGGAAGCTTGTGACATCACTGATTGGACACAGTCTTTGTGAGGCCAATCGCCTTCTTCGCCTGATGTGCATCCACAAGCCATGAAATGTTGAAATGCAAGAGGTTCTTAGTAATAAATGGCGAATGGATTCTTTTGAGGTCTTAATGACATGTTGTCTGTTATTGTCCTCTACACTAAGTCATTTCCTAAAGGAGAACGCAATTAAAGCTATTAATATTTTTAGAGGAGAAACAAAGATTTGACATAATTGTCCATGGAATTTGACCATTTTAAATTAACCCAGTATGTGTAAGGCTTGTGACAAATGGCTCTTTCAAACACATACATATTTGATCAACCAGAAACATTGCTTTAATGTCAACAAACCGCCCGCAACCACTACCGCGTCCTCTCTGACATCATCGCTTAATTCCCTGCTAGAAATAAATAAACCACAATTAAGCCACAAGGGACGTCACGTAATGAGCAGAATCAACACATTTAAGCTTTTCAGATGTTTGGGGTTGAAAAGTTCAGAATAAACAAACAAACAGAGATGATGTCATCACTGAGGTTGCTGATCCTGGCCTGAAGCTAGTCGTTGTAATAAAAATGAGTCAAAGCGCAAAAATGATTTTGAGGAAGATGGTTGATGGCAGTGTGAAAACTGTTGACTTCTACCATTGGTGCCAGAAATTATTGCATTCATAGAACTTGAGCAATTTGTTGCAGTCTGTTGTGTTTGTCAAATCGTCTTGCTTAGATAAACAAAATGGCCAGTGGCATAAAGAAATGAGCATAGCAAGAGTGGTCTGTAAATATGCAGTGCTAGTAGACAACCAATGTAGGTTGTTCTTAATGACTGATACCAAAATAATATTTAGAGAGCAGGATATAATGCTTGCTTATTTGCTTTATTTATTTGTTTGTTTGTTTGAATAATCTTTTAAAAATGGTTTGCATATTCGGGTCAGTGAGTGAGTGCTATAAGAAATTAATACTTTTATTCAGCTTTATAAGGATGCCTTCAGTTGATCAAGTGACAGTACAAAAAATTGATTTCGAATAAATGCTGCTCTTTGGAACTTTCTATTATTATCAAAGAATCATATAAGAATTAGAATAAAAAAAAAACAATTTCAATATTTCACAATATTACTGTTTTTACTGTATTTTTGATCAATAAATGTAGCCATGTTGAGCAGAAGAGACTAAAAATCTTACCAATCCCAAACTTTTGAATGCTAGTTTATAAGGATTTTGAGGTTGAAATTCCAGTGAAAATAACTATTATTGTGAATGGGATTGTTATCACGATATAAAATTACTCATACTGTGATATAAGATTTTGGTCATACCGCCCACCCCTAGTGTGAAAATTTGTCTTTGGCTGGCAGGGAAGATCATGCAAATTTATTTAATATCACTTTTCACTCTCTGTATCTCTCTTGTTCATGCTCTCAATCAAAGATAGACTCGATTTTTACAGCAGTGTCTTCTAAAAGAGCAACAGTTTTTGGATCTATCTCATTACTATAACTGTTTTGCAAAGGACAGTGAGCATTTCTCTGATCTGAACACTGCTCCTACAGCCAGGCATTCAGATCACTTGTTATATTTCCAACACGTGTGTGTAACCGTGAACATGGGCGGGATTCTGCTCCTCTAGTGCAAAGTTAATATGTGATTAAAAGAACAAAGGGCCAGTCTTTCCTAACGCTAATGAAGATGCTAATGGCCTAATGAGAGAACGGTGCTAATAGATGTAATACAGAACGTCGACTCACCTGAGGGAGTCTTTTACATCTGACAGATGCCAGTACAGAACTCCAGTGCTCTGCCTCTCAATAACTTTAAATAACACACAGCCTCTAAATGAGAGCTCACGCAGGGGGATGTCAACCTGCTAAGCAGAGGTCATATGCTTAAAAGAACAAACTAAGTGACAGTGTTTCAGAGGCATAATCAGATCATGGCCAGAAATGAGGTGATAATGGATATTATGTAGTGGGGTGATGCAGGTGACTTAATGATTGAAGTGGAGTACGTAGGTGTTACTCTTAGTGTAAATGTTGCGCATAATGAGAACACTCCGAGGTCATCGGTTTTTAGGCACATTTCGGGGCAAAATGTTTTCCAAGACTTTGATTAATAGCAGACTGTAATCTCATAAATTATCTTTAGGCTTTGTTCCAAAACTTGAGCTACCTACGTACTGTAGGCAGCCATTTTAAGACATTGTAGGCTCTGTTGTTATAAATTAAAGATACAAAGTTGATTCTCTACACAGAAACATTTTTTGTTATGTCGGTTGAAGGTCTCCTCATATGCTGATAACAATCACTATGTTAAATGGTTTAAATGTATTTTTATAAATGTTTATCGCCCGTGGAAGGCTCATAAAATGTTCATTCAATCACCAATCTGCGTGTTTCATGCTATGCAGACAGACCTCAAACCAACAGCAACCACCTTTTACACTTCATACCGAATCAAAACAACAAGCATACGCTGCGTTCACGCCATAACTGCCGTAATTAAGAGATGGCAACCTGTGACGTTCTAACCGGAGCTGTGCAATCAGACTCGGAATTGTGTTTTTCCATATCAACATTATCAACACCGAAATGAATCTGCTGCAGTCAGGTAGAAGTTGTTTATGTTCATTATTATTGTAATGTTACGTGCATTGAGACATGAGGTAGTTTAATGAAGTCTCTTGTGACGCTTTGCCGAGAGCAGCTGTGTGTGTGTGTGTGTGTGTGTGTGTCTTCATGTGTTTTGGAGGAGGCGTGGCTTTGGGCGGCGATCTGCAGGGATTGGGTGGGATTGTATGCTTTTAGGCTAATTTTAGCATTTCCCAAATCACCTACTGTACTTTTAACAAAGATCGTCCATTTGTAAATAGATGAAAAGAAGAAATCATAACACTAAATACGGCAGCTGTAATCCTGCCTTCTGAGCTAATTATATATTCATAGATGTGGCAACACTCAATAAGGGGGATTGGAATTACCGGCTATGTACAATTTGAGCTGAACATATGACTAGTTATGAACATGGCCGACGAGAGGACTGATTTCTCCAAGGCAATTTGGAGAAATGTTAATAATAAATATGTACCACAGTTTAAAATTTTGGGGTTGGTCAACAGGATACATTTTTACAGGATTATTTTATGAATAATAAAGTTCAAAGGAACAACTTATATTTGAGATAGATTTTTTGGTTACACTTTATTTTAAAATGTCAGTATTATAGTGTAATTATTGATTTAAGTACCGTGCAATGACAATTAACTACATGTACTCACTATAGGGTTAGGGTTCATTGCGTTAAGCATAATTTCTAGTTATTACTATAGTAAATACATGTAACATACGTAACAATGACAAGGTAAAATAAAGTGTTATCGATTTTTGTTTATTAACATCATTAGTGTAATTACCTTTTTGTACAATTTAATGCATCCTTGCTGAATAAAAGTATCAATTTCTTTAAACAAAGTTACTGTTGATAATACTTTGAACAATACTGCACTTGTATACAGATGTACAATGTGGTTAAAACTGGACTGTTTTAACATTTGTGTATGCTATGCAGTTTTATGTTTACTTGACTATTGCGTTTTAGCTTAGCAACATGTTAACGCCAAACTCTTGAAATCAAATGTGAGTCGAGTGTGAGCATATTTGTATGTCGGACTTCCTACATATAACTAATTCAAGTCAGCCACGAGGCTCAGTTTCTATTAGCATGTTCACTGGCTAAGTGTTGTCAGACTGTGGCCTTCACCTCACATCTTTAAATTACATTAGTTATTGTAGCCAAACACAATGCCTGTTAAACCGAATCATAGATGACATCTGACATCTAAAATTGTGATTAGTGATTCAATCTAGATAATTATCTGATACATACTGTAGAGCTTTTGTCAAGTAAATAACATCCTCTTTCAGAAAGAACAATAACACTGACAGTTCTGTTTGTAAGAGGCAGCATTTAACACTTTAAAATTGAGTCCTTTTTTTCTGGAAAACATTTCAGAATGGTGTTGAATGCCTCAGGCATACAAGCTAAAGGAAATCTAGAGTTAAGGCATAGTATACAATCACTCCTGCAGTGCTCACTGTGATTTCCTTTTTTAAAGTTATAAACCTTGTTTCCATACTTCTGCTTTTGTAATTCATGTGTGCAGTGATCGATTTTCCATATCGTGCTTTGACAAATACATCCGTTGACTCGTGTCACAGTAAAAGACAATATTAGAGGAATCTGTTAGGTGCCGTAGTCAGTTCTCACAGGCAAAAACAAAGAATGAAGCGTGCTTTTGCTGCTGGCTTTCTGTGCAGACACTGAGTTATACAGGCTCTAATATTTTAATGAGTATGTTGAATGAGCACATCCTCTTCTATGCCATGTCTCAGCGCGGGGATCATGAATAAGTCAAGATTCTGTCTATGCTTTCTGAGGCATTTAGCAACACAAGCCGTTTATGAAATCTTTCGTAAATTCACCAAGCAGCAACAATTGAATATGTACTTCAGAATGGATAGTATGTTTTTCCAGTCCATGCTATGGATTGAAGAAAAAGAAAACACATTCTCATTTTTCTGAGGGGATGTTTCAGAAGGTGATGTTAATTGACAAGTGTGAGATGGAAAGCTTGTGACCTGCCATGGACTAGCAAAGTGAAATTTTACTTTCTTCTTGCAGCTCCAAGGACACTCACCACAAAGGCCCTGAAATAAACAGCGTGGTAATGAAAAACGACAACAGAGAGTCAGTTGTTTGTTTGGAAGACTCACTGTGTTTACGGACTCCTCGATTCTGCCGTTGGAGGGGTTCTATGGAATCAATGCTTAATTCTAATGGAAAACTCAGAGGTTCCTTTTTGATCTTCTGTTATCGCTGTACTTTTAAAAAACATAAATGTTTCTTTATTTTTTCTGACGCACTTGAAGTAGTTTCGATCCTTAGTCCAGAAACGTATAAAGACCAGTCTGGATCTGCAGTGTGATTCTTCTGTTGCGCAGAATCAAAGTGTTGTAATTAACAAGAGGTCTCCCAGTGTGTTTTGTGTGGAACTCTCAATAACAGACTTCTATCTGTCCAAATACCCCGTACATCCTTTGAAGATATCTTTGATATCCAGTATTGATACGCAGTGGGCTTTTATTCTTTGAAAAATGAAGAGCGAAAGAGATTTTCTCTCGAAAATAGATATTGCCTTACCAAGTGTTTGATTTTCTGTACGTCGTCCTTGGAAGAGACGTTCAACCCCCATATAATTCCCCTTATATTGCTCTCATATTTGAACTTAAAGTTGTTCGGTCAAGATCTTAGCAGGTTGGAAAAAATGTTTCGTAAGCTCTTAACGTCTAATTGTCTGAGTTTATATATAGATTAGTATCCACTTGGACTGAATGAAAGGCCTGATGAAGAGGGTATGTCTTTCCTCTCCAGGATCTCTCAAGGGTCTTTCCTCCACTCTGAACCTTTGCCTTTCTGTCTTTTTCAAAAAGCACTCCTAATCAAGTTTCATTTAATCCCATTCTCTAAATAAAACATTGATCTGTTCATTTGCCCAGAAATCTGGATGCAATCAGTAGACTAAAAGGAAGTTATTTACATTTGATTCTAGTTTGAATCGCGCTTGAAATTGCATTAAATGCTGATATATTGCATTGTATGCACATTAATTTGCCAATATATGTCGGAAATCCATTTTTCTGTGGATTTTCTTATATAATTACCCCAATACTCAGACTGTTTCTTACTCACAGAAATTCCCTCATGATCCTTCCAGGGAGCAGCGGCCGATGTCTCTCTGTCTGTCTCGTGATGATGAACCTTTGGCCGGGCTGGAAGCGTTGCCGTTCAGGCTGATGCAGCAGGACTGCACAGCGGTAAAGACTCTTCTGCTGCGGTTACGCAGGACCCTGCAGGAGGTAATGTTCCACACTGACAGTTGATTCATGAAGCTGCTATGGCCTTCATCACGGGTACATTAGAACAGGTAGAAGAACTCTCTGTGCCCTGCCAGTTTCATGCCTCATCATTCAGGGTGAATACCAGGAGGATATCACACTCAAAAGAGCCACATTCAGTCAGTAAGTAGACCTTGGTTAGAGTAGACACCATATTTGATGTGACATGAATGAAAACAAGGCTGTGAGAGGTAGAAAAGCATGCCACAGTGATGATGTGTTGAGCCAATGAAACATTACAGTAAGTACTTCTGTAAAGGTCTAGTATCATTTGTTTGTAGATTTGTGTGTGTGTATGCCTAAACTATTCAAATACGTTTTGGATACACTTTTTATATACTTGTAAATTTTTCATAGAAATGTATTGGTGGCATATTGGTTACAGGCCTGTATTTTAATTCTATTTAGTTTTTTGATCAGTATCGCACTAATATGACACTCTTAAATGTAATCTTTACAAAAAATAAATATTCACTTTGAAATTTGCTAAAGTACATACATCATCAGTCATTCTTCCCAAGTGTATTTTTGTCTAACTTTGATTTACTATTTTAAGCCTATTATAAGTGTTTAATTTTTGCCCTGACGGGATGGTTTTCGCAAGAAATTGCATACTTATGTCACTCACCAATGCGTGTCTCATCATATCTGTAAATGGAGAAAAGGTTCTCTGGCAATGTTGATGCTTGTTTGGTGTGGGTGTGGCATAAGTTAGTTGTCACAATGAGTGAGAAAGGTTGACATGGAGCATGCTAAATCTAGAAACTGCGGAGAACCACCTGTTTTAGAGGATAAAACGGGTATAGAATAGAGGAGAGTCTGCTGACAAAAAAGAGATTGTGACAGAGCTGGTAATAAATTGAGAATCAACATTGGTTTGGCTTTTTGGAGATTTGAAATGTTGTAAAAGCGACATGGAGATGGCGTTTTTATTACTCAACAGGCAAGTAAGGTATATTGTTGAACAGATAAATTGCTCCCATTGTATGGCATCATCTATTGTTGTGGTTCTCGTATAACTCTGTCCTCATTCTGTTATATGTGCATCTATAAGTGTTTTTGGGCATGCGGGCATGTCGTCAGAACCCGGAACACTAATTCGCTGCTGGTTCCTTCAAGATTTTCCTATGGGCTTTTATAATGTTTTTGTATTATTATTATTATTGTTTTCTATTTATGAGTAAAATAAAGCCTCTGCTGAACATAACTTGCAGATACTTTGACATTTTGTTCAACAAAGTAAGCTGCACACACTCACACCCCAAACTTAGCGAGGAGTCTTAGCGAGTTACTTATTAAAAATGTACATTTTGAAAAATGATAGAAACTACTTCAAAATTCACGTTTTTTGCTATGGATGTGTGTAATTTTTGTTGCAGAGCAAAACAACAAAGAATAGTCAAGTTCAGACTTTATTTTACTCCTAAATTGAAAAGTAGGAAAATCTCGAGGTATCCAGGGGGCGTGGTTTTGACATCATCCCTGCCCCATATGGGCCCACCCCACAACATCAAGCCCCGCCTCCAGCACACCCCTGATAAAATATGTTCCTGCTGCTATGGCCCATAATAAATCCAAGGAACGACATTGAGAACCACTGATCTATTGTGAAGGGTCATATTTATCTGCACAGTCACGCAGAAACAAAGCACAATGTTTTTCCACAAAATGCGTGCAGTTTTGTTTTTTAGTTACATTGTGCACCTTTTAATTAGCATTTATTTAGACAATAGTTTAGATCTTTAAAACTGCGTACCTTCACTTTTAGAACAGTGATGAAGTGTTTTAGTTCTGTTGTGGTAGTAATATGCAAATGAACTGAATGCTCTTTAAGTTAGCACAATAAATAAAAAAAGCTCTTGGTGTCATCCCTTACTGTTAACAATAATGCTCACCCAACTTAATTTATTGAGCAGAACACCCGCATGTCCATTCAAAATTCATCCAAATCGTAGCTGCATGAACTCCAGAGAACTGTGCACAACATAGGAACATGAATATTGAAGAGGAAATTCTTTGGCCTCTTTACTGACTCTTTTCATTAATATGCAAATTAGCCATCTTCCTTTCAGCTTTTGTAAACTACAGTGTAATAAGAATCACTACGACTTATGCATTTTTGCGTTTGGTTTTCTTTGCTTGACCACATATTTTAAGCATAGCCTGTACTGGTGTGTCTTTTGGGCTTTTGGTAATTTAAAACCTAATTTCTTCTAATTCAGGGCAGTGCTGTGAAGAGTGAGTTCAAATTGTTCAAAGGTTTTGATTCAGTCAAATGTTAAATAGTAAATGTGAAAGGACCATAGATTGTCTGCTCACACTTATTTTCTTATAATAGAAAAGCTCTAGACTGGTTTCAGATAGTCTAACCTCTCAGACAGAATGTTACCTAGACTTGAATCAAATAGCTCTTATGTACTGTATTGCCTATTGGCATTCAGAACCCGTGCATCCTTCCTGGATTAAACTGGCTTTTTGTTGTATTTTTTTTTTTGTGGGTCCTGCCTGGTTCATTTACATAACTATTGCATTTCCCACCAGGAAAAAAAAACTGTTCAGTTGTAGCCATGCGCATATATAAACATTTTTATAATTACTTCACATTCAGAGCAGAGATTTTAATATTGATCAAGTAAATTCTTAAATTACTGTTTTGCATTTTTAAGAAAATCATTTTGGCTCTACTTGGTGTTTTATCAGTTAACAGTTTTTGTTTGAAATGCACTGGGAAGAATTGACATTAGTGAAACGTTTGTCTTGCTTTTGCTTTTATACTGTACCTTCTTGATTACCTCAATATGTTTGCACCTTTTCATTACAGTTTTCTTGTCCTCTCCTTGCGCTTAAAATGCTGGCGTAGAAAACACATTAATCAAAAGCAGCACATGCCGGATCAGTCTAGAATCCTTTAGTAATTATGGAGTCTGAAATGCTGCTTAAAATTCATTCACATTTGCTGTGAAACATTTACCAAAATGACATTGTAATGGTTGTGATATTGTACCTTGTTTGAAATTTATAGACCTGTTCAAACTACTTGATTATAGTCTTCTAATTTTTTTTTTTTTCGCCCCTGTCTCTGGGGTAGTTGTATGTCATGGGCACATTGTGTCTGTCTTTTTGTTTTGTGTTTTGTTTAAGTTAATTTTGTTTGGTTTTGTTTTCGTTTTTGTTTTTTTTGTTGCTGCTTTAAAAAAACAAAGCACTGCTACGGAGATGCACATCACAGAGAACTGCTACTTTTTTATTTTTTTGCTGAAAGGTTAATTTTGTAGTTTTTTCATTTTGGCCAAATGTGAAGAAATTAATTTAATTTTTTTTTTTTAAACTAACCCAATATCCCTTTTTTTAGCTTAATATATTGTCTGCAGGCCACTCTACTTGGAATAAAGTGTTCCATATCGCTGACAGTGTCACAGCTCTCTTTCTCACATATTAATTTGGGGGAGAAGGGTTTGAGGCTAGTGTCTGGACAGGACTGGGCTGTCTGCTCCCCCGTTTTGATGGTATAATTATATAATATGTACGACACTAGCTAATTTCACAGTGAGTTTCTTTAGTGAGTTTTAGAGTAATAGCAGTGTGGTTTGTCTATTGGATGCAAAGAACAAACAATGAAACACACTTTTAAATCATTATTGATGAGTAATATTAATTTCTACATACACATTTTAACATTTCAGATTGTATTTATTTACATTAAGTGTGTTATGAATGAACATGAGCATACATTAAAAATGAACAGTAGTATATTGTAAAATAGCTAATGAATGGGGTTATGGGAGTTTGGACATGAAATTGTTGAAGTACAAATTATATTTTGAAGGCTTTGGAGAACATATAGTTCTTGTCTTTAGCGGTTGGTCAGAAAAAAAACAAACTTGATAATACTGATAATGTAAGTGTAGTAACCTCAGAGCCAACTAATTCAAAGTGAGATGAGCATAGCAGAATATTATTTACAGTCTGTTTTTAATAGATATTTTCTTTTTATGTGCTCATTAAATATTAAGATGTATGATCTTTGTCTTTCAGAGCACTGAGATCAGCCCTGCCAGCAGCCTTCACTCTCTACCCATAAGCCCCTGCAGTGAGAAATCACTCCCCTTTAAGGTAATTGTCCCTATTCAGTGTTGTCAGAAAGTTTCTTTTCTATTTATAATGTGGATGAACACATTCTTTGCTCCTGAGGTATCATTGGTGGGTCACACTTTGATTTAAAAGGCTCACTTTCCTTTTTTTTTTTTCTTCCCTGAAGATTTCAAAGCCCGTAGATCAAACGTAATGACGGTGCTAAATGACTGCTCTGAGACAGAGGTCTCTCTGTTTTATGTAGTTAATTTTCCTACTCCATTGTGCTTCTCCTAAACACACTCTACTCTTTTCATTCTGGCTTCTCTCTTTGATACAATTTGAGTAATTTTCCCTCTATATTGATGAGATTATTTGATTACGTGCCCTGATCTTGTGGAGATGGGCTAGGACTGTCATTGGGAGAGGTTTATGATTTTGTATGAGGAGCTTTTGCTTGGTAGACGAGGATTTTGCTTTTCATCAGGACTTTTTTTTTTTTTCCCGAACGGCTCAAAAATACTGCGAAGTGGAAATGAGGTCTGCGTCTTTCTCTGTCCTCCTTACTGACCTACATGGAGCGCTAACAGAAGCGGCGGTTGCGGCAGCAGATCACGTGACATTCCGGCTCATCCGTAGCCTAGCGCCACGCAGCGGGAGAGGGAGATGCTTAGAATAGGACGCCATGCATTCTGACATTGTGTTCAGCTGACAGGAGAGGGGTGGGACTTGTCCTGATTCATTCCGTTAAAAAAAAAAAAAGGAAAAAATTCCCGATTTTAAAAATAAAGCCCTAGAACCCACCTGAGACGGAACCGTGTCACTTTTCGTCCTACTTTCAACGGAAAACTTCTCTCACCAAACATTTGTTATCCCCACCTTCTTAATAATTAGAGCCTGCGGAAAGAGTTCTCCTGCAGCGAGAGCATGGCGTCGGTTAAGGGAATAATGGAGCCTCTTGCTATGCATCTTGGTAAAATGAGTTCGGACTGGGGTACCAAACTCATTCGTCCTGGTATCCGTGTCAGCTGCGCATTAATAACTTCTTGTTAAATGGGTGTAGGTACGGCCACCACTCTGAGGGTGTCCTGTTTGAAGTTTATATCATCACAAACCTCCTTAGACAAAAATAATTGAGGACATCTATCACATTTTCTCCTTTTTATGCCTCCCTTCAAAGTAGATCTGGGAAATACTCTGCTTTTCTAATCTAGTACCATGAAACTGCTAGGTAGGGCTGGGCAGTATAGCAAAAAAAACCCCCAAAATCTCTTGGTTTTTTTTGGTTTTTTCCTCCTCAACCTATTAATGTCATAGATAATCATATACAGTACACTATTGTTGAAAAGTTTGCAATTACCATTATTTTTTATTGTTTTTAAAAGATGTTCACCAAGGCTGTTTTTATTTGAAATACAGTGCAAACAGTAATATTGTGAAATATTACCATTTAAAATAAGTTTCTTTTTTGAATATACTTTTAAATGTAATGTATTCCTGTGATGGCAAATTAAATTTTCAGCAGTCATTATAAGTCACATGATCCTTCAGAACATTCTATTACACTGATTTGCTGCTCAATAAATATTATATTAATATCTATATTATATATAATATAGAATATAAAACATTAGTGTACATTGTGTTACATTGTAAAAGTATTTACTTTATTCATTCTTTGTTCAATTTAATGCATAATTTCTGAATAAATTAAAATAGAATTTAAAAAGTTTCCTCACTTTTTTAAATTAAATTTAGGAATATTTTCATTTTTTTTACTACCAGTATAAAAATATATATGGTTTTAGCATCCCAGTGAAGATGAATAAATGGTAACAAATACGATATTTACATAATAAACTGTGCAAATGTCTTAGGCCACCATCATCTTTGTTTTAGCAATGCTTTAATGATTATTTATATTTATTTGTTGGTCTCTTTATTAAGATACAAACCGAAAATAACTGAAATATGTACACAAAATGTAAAAAAAATAATAATAAAATAATAATAATCTGAGCAAAATGGCTTCTTTAACCAAAAATCCCTATTTAGTGTGTCCTCCTGGATTTCTTCCAGTTTGTCAGAAAAGAAACTCTGATTTGTTTTCTTTTTAGGATTTTTGCTCCCCGCATTTTTTAATACTGCATAGTATACAAATGTCCTGTATTTTCTGGTTATATTCTAATAAAGAGACTCAGAAATACTTATATATGGTCATTATACCATTGCTAAAACAAGATCTAATGGTGGCCTAAGACTTTTGCACACTCCTGTATATACTTTTTATTAAAGAATTTAGTTTGAATTGATTTGCAGTAATGAATTGAACATACAGTAAGAGCTCTAACTGAGGTTTAAATTAGACGCCATTGAAACATCTCTGTAGGATAGCAAAACCAACCTAATGAAGCAGTCTTTGGAAAAGCATATATTCAATATTTTTTGCCCTGACCTACCACCAGGATACCTTTGACTGCATCAATTGCAGTGATGTTAAGTGTTGCCTTTTATGATCAGGGCCCTGTGATAGTAGGACGTTCTCATTTATTGGGTCCTTCGTCCCCTTCTTGCCTCAAGTATTTAATCTAGGACAGACAGATGGAGGAGCCACTCAAATGCAGCTTTGCAGCACGGGGTAGAGACCCAGCTCTCTGTCCTGTGTGTTATGTATCTGTGTGTGTGTTTGTGTATGCAACTGTGACCAAACGCCTCTCTAGAGGTCCTCCATGGCACTGCACAGATAAAGTGCCTCTTGTTAAACCTCTATAATTAAGATATAATTAAATATTCCCCACAGGCAGGGATTTGGAGGATGTTACATTCTGCCTGTTTGCTGCATAAATTGCTCAGTACATGACCTTTTTTGTATTTAAATTTTTTTTTTGAATGAATAATTAATTTTTAAACACTTTATTTTATGTTCACTACTATTCTAAAGTTTGGAATCAGTAAGTTATTTAAGAAATTGATACTTTTGTTCAGTTAGGATGCATTAAATTGATCAAAACTGACATTAAATGCTGTTTCTTTTTTTTTTTTTAAATTTCTATTAAACAAAGAATTCTGAAAAATATGATCATGTTTTCCTCAAAAATATTAAGCAGCGCAGCTGTCTGTAACACTCATAATAATAATATGAAATGTTTCTTGAGCACTAAATCAGCATTGTAGTGATTTCTGTAGGATCATGTGACACTGAAGACTGGAGTAAAAGTAGTTTTTTAAAAAATGTATTCAAATAGAAAATCGTTTTCACAATATTACTGGTTTTACTGCATTTATGATCAAATAAATGCAGTCTTGGTGAGGATAAAAGACTTCTTTAAAAAAAAATAGACTTGTGAATAAAAGTGTATATGCGTAGACTGCAATGCAAAAGTTTGAAATCATAGACATTTTTGTTGTTGAAAAAAACTGATGCTTCTGTTTAGTCAATGTAGCATTTAAATTGATCTGAAATCCAGTCAAAAGTACATTTTGATGTTTAAGACACTGCTTAATGAAGTGAAGAAATTGCAATACAGAGACTTTAGTTGCCTATCTCTTTCTTGCAAGTGTACACTTACTTGAAAGTGTAAGTCAAATGTTGGTTTATAAAATGTCTAAACAAAACAAAGAATGTCTCATTAATTTTAGAGATGAAGGCTACTTCATGCACAATGGTCTCGACAAAAGAAAGCGGACAGTATTAAACCAGGACAGAGATAGAAGTGAACATCCCTGCTCCAGAACAACAAGAGGACAAGTACATCAGAGCCTCTAGTTTGGGAAACAAACCACTCACTGGGTGCTCAGCTGGATGCTTCATTGAACAGTGCTCTCTAAACACCATCTTCAATTGTAACAGTGAAGGCTAGACTCTTAGATGCTGATGGCCTTTAGGCACAGTTTCAAAGAAAACGATTCATCTGAAACTGGTAAATAAGAAGGAAAAAGTTGAATGAGCAAAAGAACATAAAGATTCACTGGTAAACAGTTAGAAATGAATGTTACGTTCTGTGGGAGAAAGAGGGGTATGAAATTCACCTCAAAGTCTTATCAAACTGTTGGAAGGCAAAAGGTCTGCCATTGCAGCACATGAAGGATTCTTTGATTCAAGAAACATTCTTAAGAATAAAATTGGCCTTAAAGGGATTCATCATTTACTCACCCTCAAGTGATTCCAAACTTGTATGAATTTCTTTCTTCTGTGCACAAAAGAAGATATTTTTAAGAACATTTGTAACCAAACAGTTGATGGAGCCTGTTGACTTCCATAGTATTTTTTTTTTTTACATACTATGGAAGTTAAATAGGCCTGTCAAATGTTTGGTTACCCATATTCTTCAAAATAATATACAACAAAACTCATACATTTAGAACAACTTGAGGGTAAAATAATGACAGTATTTTCATTTTTGGGTGAACTATACCTTTAACTGCTATTTTCTTCTTTTTTAACTTAAATGTTTTTGGGAGAACACAATATTTGTAACTTTATTCTTAAGAATGCTCTTTTATTTTTCTTAAGGTTGTTCTAAAGACAAAACTTTGTTTGAAGAAAGAAATGTGCAACACTACAAAAATATCTGAGTTCTAAACTCCAAGCCAGTCGTGACGGAAAATAAAGTGTGCACTTATGGTTATCACAATAATCTGCAGGCAGCAGAAAAAGATTAACTTTAAGGGGTTTTTCCGTTGAGTTTGTCAAGAACTGCCAAAAGACTCAAATATTTGTGAACTTCTTAACAATTTTTCAAGAATTGCACATTAAACTTAGAATTGATCTCAAGAATTGTATTAACCTCTTTCTTAAGATGACTTTTGTAAAATTCTAAATGCCTTTAATTTTTTTTATTTTTAATGCATCCTTGAGGAATATGGATAGTATCAAATCAGAAAGGTAGTTTCATAGTGATTCCAAGCCCAGTTTTTTTTTTTTTTTTTGCTCTCACAGTAATGTTTTTATTTCAGAAGTGACTCATTAAAATAATGGCCAATTTAATTATATTGTAATCATATTAATGATAATTAATGGCCATTACTACAAAGCTAAATGAAATCCAGTTTAATCTGAGTTCAAAGGAACGCTTTCTGGTTTGGTAACGATGAAGAAATACTTGAACCTCACTGGTGGGGTCATAGCAGTTCATAAGACGAAAAAAAAAGTGTTGTAGGTACAAAGCGAGCGATTCTAGTTAGTCGCTGTGTATGTCATCACCATCTCCAGGCAGAAATTAGCTTCCTTTACAGAGGAGCATCAAAGATTGACAACAGCCCCCTTGAGATGTTTATGTAATGTCAACAAAAGGAGTGTATTCAATCCAAAGCCAAAGAGCTTTGAACAACGATGTCTCCAAGTACGTGACATTGAAGCTCATAATCCCCTTCCCTGATCTCTCATGAAGGGCTCCGACTCATGCATATTGTGTCCGGCTTCCTAATGCCAGCGCCGTCTAATCTCCACCGAGTGCTTCTTTTAGAGGAGAGCTTTCGGTTTTCGGTCATTCGTGGAGGCCGTACTCTGCTCCTGGGCCTCTCGGTCCTCCTCTGCTGCCCTTGAAGCTTCAGTCCCTCCCTCCCCTCCCCCAGCCTCACATAATGGATGCTGACAGCACAAGGTCGTGGGAAAGTGCCTGCTAGTTCAGGTGAAGTTTATGGAGGAGAGTGAAACCAAGGCATAGAAAACACACCTCCACCTCTCAACCACGGCAGTTTTACTCCTACACAAGAGGCTGCAGATTCAAACTGGGGGCGATGGCTTGAATAACACAGACTGACTTTTTTTTTTTTTCAAAACAGTGTTTGTGTGTGCTTTGTGTGCAGGATCCTGGGAGAGAAGAGAACCAGTTCCTGCATCAGCAGCTGAAGGAGAAAGACGAGCTCATTGTACGACTCCAGGCTGAATTGGTGAGAAAACTCGAAGAGTTCAATGTAACATTTCATAACTGCAAGTTTCATAACCACCTTAAAGAAGTGTCACGATTGCAAAAACAGCTTCCCTTGATCCATTGACTTTGGATTTTTCCATACCCTAATTTTGTACATTTATCTGACAGTTTGCGTTAACATCCTGTTGGTTTCACATCCTTTCCATCTCCCAAGGCTCGCGTTAGGAAGTTATGGAGGTGCCGCTTGGCAGTTTCCTTTGAACTGGGACGATATTTGATAGACTCACTTAACGTGCAGTAAACAGCTCATCGCATGCTTTACATGCACTGTGAGACACATAACGTTCCCGGTCCCAGCAGCTAGGGCAGAGACGAGTGAAGGAGAAATATGACAGGTCCATCTCAGATTTATAGACTAGTGGTCCTGAAAAGAGGGACGAGATGATAGGCACAGAGGAGGGGGTAGGACGAAAAAAAACAATAGAGGGCAGTAAAGAGGCTGTAAAAGTAAAAGGACAAACAAAGCACACGATGTTTCAAATGATCCATGACTGATTTCTTTTTTGGTCTTTTCTGGTTCAAAATTTAAAAAAAAAAACCCGTATGTATTAGCAATACTAAAATTACACAAGTCCCAAAGTCCTCTCTAAACCCTGTCCACACTACCATTTGTAGTCACCGCATCGCAATAAGTCAAGCTCAGGAAATCACCAGCTCTCATTGAAAACTAATGACTTCAGGACGCTTTGGTGCTGCTAATCTCAGTGTGAGATTGTGTGAAGTGAATGCACCTTTATTCTTTCAGCTGCAGCACTGCATTACTAGTTTAAACGTTCTCCATACTTGCTGATCGCTGTCTAGATGTTCAATGAAAAGATTGCAAGTTTGACTTTCGCTCAGTCTGTAGAGGTTTGAATTGATGTTGTCCTTATCTGTCTTCTCTTCGAGAACTGAATTCAGAAAATGTGCTTCCAATAGCGTTAAGCACGTCTCTGAAGGTCACAGTATTTTTCTCAGAGAAAACAGTCTGTTGGTAAATACCACAGTGCTCACTGCAGTTTCTCGGCTCCATAAGAGCCTAGTGACTCAAACTCTGTGTGATGTGAGTTTCCACCTGAGAACTGTAGTGGTTATTTTATCTCCTGTAAAACATGTGTACTGAACATATGTAAACGTATGCATATTGTGGCATCCAGATGACGATATCGGAATAAACTAAATTCTTGGCCATTGACATCATCGCTTTACTAGATTCTGCCGCCCAGAGACCTCCGCTCTATTTTTAGTGGGAAAAGAACCTGCGGCCACAATGGCTTAATAAATCATGGCAAAAGCTCGTAAAATAATACTCACTGGTGAAACTGGCAGCCTGCTGGCTAGGCTCGTCTTTGTCAATTTTTACTGTCTTTATTGAATGTCATTAATGAAGTATGGCTGCCCTAAATTTTGCTGCACCATATTTCTTATTTTATTAGTCTGCCATTCTGTCATGTTTGAGAGGGGGGATTAAGGCTGTTTGATATTCCCAGTCAAGACTGCCAGTAAGCCAGAGTTTATTAATAATATTGAAAAATAGTGACCGACTGTACAATATCACACTTATTACATGGCTGGTGAAGAAATATATAAAGAGCATAAAAAAAACTTTTTATATATATGTATTTCATCTAAATGTACATTTTTATGTAGGACTTTTTTGTTGTTGAAGTTTTTATATTCCATTTAAAAACAAAGCCATTTCAGTATATTAATTAAAAAATTAATTAAATCAGAAAATATATAATTAAAAATATATATTATATAAATATATAATTAAAATATATAATTAAATCAGTTTTTAGAGTAATGGAATATTTACTTTAAATAGTAAATAATTAATTAATTACTATTTATAGTAATATTAATAATATTTCATATTATTTTTGTTTACAAATATACCTTTTTTAGTTAATGTTTATAAATAAATTATCAGCCTGTTCTATTGGATTAGTTCACTTTAAAGTGAAAATTACCCCAAGATTTACTCACCCTCAGGCCATCCTATGTGTATATGACTTTCTTTCTATAGTTATATTAATAAATATCCTGACGCATCCAAGCTTTACAGTGGCTCAAGAAAATGCATCCATCCATCATAAACGTACTCCACACGGCTCCGGGGGGTTAATAAAGCGCTTCTAACAAGTTATAAAGTAAGGCCCGGCTGACTTCCGTATTCAACTTACAAAGAACTTGTAACACCTCTCACAGTTCAAAATGCTTACGCTACGTCCTACGCCTTCCATATTAAATTAATGACAAAAACAATAACTAATGCAACACAAGGTGGTCAGTCGGATATTTTACTTTAAAAATTTTTTTATATAGTACGTTTATGATGCATTGATGTGTTCATCAGAGAAAAGAAAACCATACACACCTATGATGGCTTGAGGGTAGGTAACGCTTGGGGTAATTTTCATTTTAAAGTGAACTAATCCTTTAAACTAACATTTTGAAATAAAAATAAAATTGGATGTCTACTTATTTGTCAATTTATTTCTTTACTATATATATATATATATATATATATATTTTAATGCATGAATTGAATTATTTTAAAGTGGCACTCCTAGTCCTGGATTCAGTATATAACTGACCCGCAGAATGCTGAGATCGACCAATCAGGATCATGTATTCCAGAGAACTGTGTTTTTTTTTTTTAGTGTCATAACTTTAATGCAATGGCATACTTTTCTGATACATACATCTTTTTAACAGGAATCCACCCGTGCTGCTCAGAAATCTCTTTGCCAAAAAGCTGACAAAAGCACTCAGACAGATTTCTTACTCTCAGAGGTGAGTACCCATTAAAGCACCGTACGAAAGCTCCTGACGACACTGCTAATGTTCTGAGGTCATTGAGCTGTGTCCGGTTTTTCTAATTGAATACAGGTCCCCACATCTGTCTTTTTTTATTTCACTGAGTTTTAATGGTAAAGGGCACTGAAAGTTGATTTTCAATTTGAGGTGGAACCCTTATAGTGGTTTCGGATTTCAACAACACTTTTGCTAACACTTTTGCTTAATCAGGTTGTCCGCTGCCCTTTCAATAGTTTGACTGCCCTCCTTTCCCCCGACCCATCCAATAATTACCATCCTCCTTTTTATTTGTTTTTGTTATTAATTTTAGATGAAATCTAGGTGCTTTCTTGTTCCCACGGGCACACACACAACAAATGATGATGCTATGTATAATGCAGTGAGTCAGCAAACTGTGTTCAAGTGCTGCAAACTTTAAATGAATCATTAACGGAGATTAATGCAACAGAGATATTAAAGCATCAGAGACTAAACCCAGCCTTTAAACCGTCTTCTCCCTTTCACTTGCAACACTTAATCAAATGAAGAGCAAATGACGTTTGATAATTTGATTAAAAGCTGTTGGCACAATCTTGAGAGATGCCCTTCTAGTTACAAATCTGTTTGTTTTTTCAGTATTTGTGATGAGCATGTTATCGCTCAATGATGCATGACCGAGATTTTCTTTACAGATTTCTGTCATATATTCTGTACCCTCGCAGCACCCGCATCAGTATGCCTTTAGTCCCTTTATACTGAAATAGCTTTCAGTTGGACTCCTGTGGAGACATGGTCCATTTTCCCCCTGGCATTTAACATCTCTCCAGACTTTGTGCTTTGTATTACCGTTAATATGCATATGTGATGTGAATTCAGATGGCTTTTTGAAATTGCTTGACAATCCATTCCACGGCTATCGCGCCGCTAATGCGTTGCAGCTCCATCAGACCTCTGCGTTGATGAAAAGTGCTGTAAAAAAGCTGAAATATTAGAAAGAGTGCTCATTATGGAGCTGTTGTATTAGATAAGCGACATTTTCGCGGTAAGCCTGCGTCTTTTTGCTGCGGTGCCAAAAACAGCCAGCGTGGAAATGGTCGCGTAGGAGGATGTGGGAGAATCTTCTTCCTGTCTACCTCAGATGTGCCGGCAATGGATGAGCGCAGAGAGGAACTGCACATGCACGAGCACGAGACCCTCAGGCTTTCTGAACGCAACACACGCCATCATTCTTTCCCCCCGCTCAGCAAGAGATGAGTTCTGCATTTCCACCCTGCCCTATGTAGACTACACCGCTATATGGGTTACTGCATTGAGGACACGCAAATATCTGAAAGTGTGTCTACAAGTGGGTCAGCTATTTCGAAGGCTGCTTCAACTGGAGGAGGTCATCTGTTTCTTTTTTTTACCCACGTTCTTTCTCTTTTTTTTTCTGGAGCACCCTGCTTCTCTCTCCAGCTGAGCTAATTAGCTGAAAGTGAGAGGAAGAGAGGCTTTGGTGCCCTCTGTTGAGTCACAGTGCACCAAGGGGGCCAGACTGGCCTCTTTTGGAAGCGCCGGACACCGTTCCTACGTGGTTCTCGCGGCCACCAACTTCTCAAAGTCCTCTCTGCCTCCGTTAGCCTGATGCACTACAGGAAGTGGCAGGTTCGTGTGGAGGGGCTCAAAGAGACACGGGTAGATGGACAGGGGCCAGCCTGCTCATCTGTCTAAAGAGCATGAGAAATGGTGTAGAATGGCAGAGTGATGTATAATGCTCATGTGAAGCACATGTTCCACGATCCTTGGCTAGTAATCATGTATAGACTGAGCACTGTTGCCTACCTTTCTTTCATCTTTGGAGCACAAATAAAGATCTTTTTGATGAAATCTGAGAGAATCTTGCATTCAAACCTACACTAAAAAAAATGAAATTTTAAAGGGTTAGTTCACCCAAAAATGAAAATTCTGTCATTAATTGCTCATCCTCATGTCGCTCCACACCCATAAGACTTTCATCTTCGGAGCACAAAAGAAGATCTTTTCGATGAAATCTGAGTGCTTTCTGTCCCTCCATTGACGGCTACACAGCTGACACTTTGACGCTTCAAAAAGTTCATAAAGAGATTGTAAAACTAATCCATATGAATTGAGCGGTTTAGTCCAAATTTTCTGTAGAGACATGATTACTTTATATGATGAAGATTTAATTTTGGCTTTTATTCACATATAAACATTGCGAGAAATAGTGAGGTTCTTTCTCGTGGGTTACGCAGCACACTTGAGCTTCCGCGAGAAGTTTGCACGTCAAGGAGGTTCGGTTGAGCTTTTGGTTATGCTCGCTGATCAGTGTTTATATGTGAATAAAATAAATAAAGCTTAAAATAAATCTCTTCTTCAAAGTGGTCAAGTCTCTTCAAGAAATTTGGACTAAACCAGTCAATTCACATGGATTAGTTTTACGATCTCTTTATGAACAGTTTGAAGTGTCAAAAGTGGCAGTTGCGTTGCTGTCTATGGAGGGACAGAAAGCGTTCAGATTTTATCGAAAAGATCTTCTTTTGTTCTCCGAAGATGAACGAAAGCCTTATGGGTGAGGATGAGCAATTAATGACAGAATTTTCATTTTTGGGTGAACTAACCCTTTAAAATTTCATTTTTTTTAGTGTAGGTTTGAATGCAACACTTCAGAATGTTTTTGTTGTTGTTATTCATAAGTCTGTGTCATTGTCACATCGAAACCTGATGAAAGGCCCATTCTTTTCCCGTCTGTACGAAGCCTGTCTGCGCCGTTATGTCTGTTTACTTTGCTTTATTATGCCAGTCTAAGCCTGTTAATATTAAGCTCTGCCCTCCACACTGCCGTTCAGCCATTTAAATGAAAAAGCACTTAAGAGCTCATTTACTCTGGCATTCCTCCCTTCCATAGCCGAGATATGAAGTTTTATGGATTAGCTTCTGTTTTGTGTTATTTCCCTTCCAGTCATAAATCTTTTTTATAGAAGTGACAGTTCTTATTAAAATGCTTGAATATTTAGCCAAATGGAAACCCCTTGCAGCCAGAATAAGTCGTTTTTGATCCTTGCCCAAACAGTTGGATCTATAACAGCGAGGGAGATTGATCAGTGGTCAGCACCATATAGCTGGAGGACACCTGTTAATGGAACAAACTGGACATCTCCCACTGCTCTGTTTTTCAGCTCTCCAGCCAAGCCTGCTGAGAGGCTTTTTGCGTTTGAAGCCTGTTTCATGAGCACCAAAAACATTTCAGGCATCTCTTCATTTTTCCAATTCATTTTGGTATGCTTATTTATTTAGATTCATTTGCGCATGAGGGGGTCGCCCCGTCTCATAGAGTCATGCTGCGGCCCATCTGATCGCTCTGTGTGGGGGACCTGTTATGCTAAACTCCCAACTTCATTGCTCAAGCCTGCTTGCTTTTCTCTCTGCATGGGTCAGAGTGTGAGCACTGAGCCTCACAGAATGACACGCCTGCTGAGTGATAATCATTTCCTTTCTTTTCTACATGAACAAAGTTTAAAGAGATTGTGTTTGCCATTTGTTGCTGGATTTTTTGTTTCAATTTCATTTGATTGGGGAAAAAAACACAAGCCAGTAAAACAATTAATCATGTTGCCTGACTGGAATGGAAATTAAATTTATGCGGAAATTTTCCATTAATTGGAACAGTACTGATTCTTCTGAGCCAGTGTGTTATGTTTAATGAATCATTCAAAAAGACTCACAAACTCAGGAGTCAGTGTTCAAATGAGTTTTATCTGAAATATTATAACAAACAAAGAACAATTAAACGGCATAGTTTGGGCCCTGTTGTTAAGTTTTAAAATAACATAAAATGATATTGTAATTTATAATAATAATAATAATAGTGTCAATATTTTATAATATTTTTATATCAATAGCTGAGAAAGAATATATCGTCTAAGCAAAATGGACACTGAAACTGAAATTTACCATAATTAATCAAATTAAAGTCTGAATCAAATCTACAGCTTGTGAATTGGAATCAAATTGAACATGTTTTGATATTCAACCCTACTGACTATAGCAGCCCTAATCTACATCCTTTTTTTAGACATTGAATGACAAAACCCTGTAGCAGTTTTGTTGAAAATGTATTAATGCAGTAAACCATTCTGGCTTCCATTTCATCTTTTGATGCAGTGCACATCTTGGTTTCTCATGGTCATTTTTGGGTGTTTTTCCTGTTTCTCTGTCTGTTTTTTGAAGGCCATTTAAATCCATGCTTAGTTGCGTGAAATATCTTCCACTTCCAGTCCGAAACTCTCATAATTCTGTCTGAAGTAGTACCACCAGACAGGACCGTTACGGTGATGGCTGAGGCCAACACAAACTGTGAGAACCCTGGAGTCTGGGCTTGCCCTCATCTCTCTGAGCGGAAATGGCCAGGGGTTATTAGACTTCCGCAAAGTGGAAGTCATCCCTCAAGATGGTTTTACCTTGACCAGTCAACATTTACTGCCTTATCTGTCTCTGATTTTGTCAGCGGTGTAAAGCATCTTCAGTCTATTTAGTGACCTGGTGAGGAGTTAGATAAACAGATAAACTCTGTGCTTCTGCATTAATGAGACATGGTTAGAAGGTGAGCTGAATTAATGATCCCAGATCGAAGGTGCCTGTTGTCCCTGTGCATGACTTCAAAGATATATGCTTTGTTTTCAGGGCCACGCCCGAGTCAGCGCCTCCGCC